>CM060418.1:189166858-191566858 GCA_030545235.1 Helianthus tuberosus
GAATAAAGTACACAGATTGTCCCTGTGGTTTACCAAAATTTTGGAATTGGTCCCTAGCTTTCTAAAAGTACATGGATGGTTCCTGTGGTTTGCACTTTGTAATGCATTTAGTCCCCATCTTTTTCCAAAAGTACATGGATGGTCCTGGTGGTTTGAACTTTGTAACGCATTTAGTCCCTAACTTGGACCTACTAAAACCTTTAGATTTGTTGGCTAGGGACCAAATGCATTACAAAGTGCAAACCATAGGGACCATTCGTGTACTTTTGGAAAAAGCTGGGGACCAAATCCAAAATTTTGGTAAACCACAGGGACCATCTGTGTATTTACTTTTATATTTATGTAAACACACCACACACTATCTCGGTCCAAATATATATGAATGTAACTATGTATGCATGCGTGTGTGTGGTTCTGTGTAACTATGAAAATCTCTTTTCTTTTTTACTTATCATGAAGTACCTGTTTTATCCACAGCTTAAGTGGAGGCACTCCACTGATTACATGAAAACCGTGCAACTGGAAATCACACAAGAAATGCGGAGCATTCTTATTGATTGGCTTGTGGAGGTTAGTTCTTGAGCCTTCTATATTTATTAGTTATTACTTTAGAAGCATGCAAGTTTTAATATTATCATCAGTGTCTTAGCGTTGTATCAGGCTATTGGCTTAAAGTTTATATTAGTGCAGTTAACCTTATATTCTTCAGTCAGTAGTTAATTGTTAGAGTTTGAACTCTGAATTTAGGTCTGTGAAGAATATGGACTAGCTTCAGAAACATTTTACCTAACAGTTGCTCTCATAGATATTTATCTCTCTAAAAAATGCATTGGAAAACGCAAACTCCAGTTGCTCGGTATAACCTGCATGCTTGTTGCCTCGTGAGTTCTCTTCTTTATCAAGAATTCAAGATACATAAAACTTCTAGAAACTTTTTTAAACAGTCTTTATATGTTTTAAGGAAGTATGAAGAAATTTGTGCTCCACGGGTTGAAGAATTCTGTTTCATCACTGACAGCACCTACACAAGGGCAGATGTATGTTAAGCACATGTTCTACTTAGCATCATAGGGTCCACATTAAAAAAAATATTTAATAACTAAAGTTGTTACTAGCAGGTATTGGAGATGGAGCATCAAATACTGGATGTATTGAGCTTCCAGCTTTCTGTTCCAACTATCAAAAAGTTCCTGAGGTTGTCGTCTTCATCTGTAACATATCAAGTATTTTTTGTGGGTCTCATATACACAACACGAAAATAATCAAGTTTTGGGTCACCATATCTTACCCGTTTATAAATGGGCCATGTTCGGGTTGACAAGATTAACCCGTTTAATTAAGCAGGCTGAACATGTCAACTAGTTTAACGCATTTATAACAACTCGCCAACGTGTCAAATTCGTTAACAACTTGATTACAACTCGTTCGACCCATTTTGATAAATGATTTAAACGGGTCGTGTTCAGGCTGCACAATTTATGTGTATGAGGGTTGATGTCTTTGACACGAATAAATATATGGGTCGTGTTTTGGTTGAACGGTTCAACAACCTGAAACCCACCGAACCAACAAAATTGACACCTCTAAATTTATAATGATGGGCCCACAAAATGGAAATGAGTGAAACTGAGTATGCAAACTTACTTGGTCTTTCCATGCTAAATTTGTTCAATTTCATTTTTCAGGAGATTCCTTTTGGCAGCACAAAGTTCTTACAAGGTAAGCGAATATAATCTTTAAGAATTATTTGAAACAAACAGAAAGATAAAATTTGAATAGTGGAATAAAATCATATATTGCCTTCAATTGCAGGCTCCGGTTATAGAGTTGGAATTCCTGGCAAACTATTTAGCCGAGCTAAGTCAAATCGAGTACCGTTTTGTAAAGTTCCTACCGTCCCTCATTGCTGCTTCGGCCGTATACTTAGCCAAATGGACACTTGATCAGGATGAAGATCCATGGGTCAGTGTTTGTTTTTATCTACTATTTCCTGCTTACTTTTATCCGCAAAATATACACATATAAAAATAACTATATATCGCCCCATTGAACATAAAGATTTAAAACAGACAACTTACCCAAAACATATATTCTTGTACTGATTGCAGAATGCTACGTTAGAACATTATACTAGTTACAAGGCACCCGAGCTAAAAGTTACGGTTCTGGCCCTCCAAGATCTGCAACTTAACAACGCCAGTCCTCTCCATGCTATACGCCAAAAGTACAAGCAACAGAAGGTAAATGCCCTTGCAAATTACTCACCAATCACCATCATCATCATGAAGAGTGATCTAGTTTGATTATGTTATGGTCTGATAACCATTGTTTTCATTGTGACAGTACAAAAGTGTTGCAACATTAATCTCCCAGAAACCTGTGAAACCGCTGTTCTAATATTCGTGTTGCTGACGTACAATGAGATTAATTATTGGCCGGCTGCATCCATTTTCTAGCTCCATGTTGTAAGTGGTAATTAACCACCTGTTGTAACCAATTCTGGTACTTTGTAGTTGTTTCCATTATGTCACAACTGAAAGACATTGTATGTGAGTCATGTGACCATATATATCCCGGAATGTATTCAAGAAACGGGCTACATTCGTGTAACTTTTGTTTGCTACTCAGTTTACTTACAACTGCACCAAATGGGCCAGCACCAACCACCACCACTGATGTCACCGCCACTCTAGCGTAAATATATCTATTATCTAGATATTTTCCTTTCTAAAACGGCATGTGTTTACCACGGCATGTGTTTATCTAGATACTTTTCATAAGGTTATTTTTAATGGCTTAATGTCCATGCCATGTGGCATAGGTTGGGGCATGACTTGGCGTGAAACACCACCCCAAGGGGGCGTGATGGGCAAGCCCGTGAGAGGAATAATGAGCGTGAATGGTTAAGGTGTGGAAATGTGTGCCTATTTAATTTCATACCCATTAAAATATTTCATTGTGCCACATCACCAAAAGGGATGTTGCTGCTGGGTTTTGGAGTCTTGATATGGGCTCGGATTTTTAGTTGAAGATATAGATTATTTGGTTTATTAACCACGATGAACACATGAGAGGCCTTGGGCTGGCCCAATATCTCTTTATTCTAGCCCATTTATGTTTTCTTGTTCAACAAGTTGTAAACCCTATACTAGTCTCTATATATTAGGCTTTGTAATTATAAATATCCTTATCATGTGTGAGGCAGAAAGCAATAAAGAATATTCTCGTGGCGGCCTGTGAACGTATGACACATCGACCAAACTATGTAAATCTCGTGTGTTAGCTTTGTTTTTTTTCTTTTTCTTGTAGTTTTCTTCGTATTTATGTGTGATGAGAAATACCCGACTCCTTAACCGTTGACCCGTTACGAATAGCCTAACCCATTTTGTTAGTTATAATAATATATTAAGGGTTATTTTGACGGTTGAGATATAACAAACAAAAATATGATAAATATCTTCGTTAGAAAATGATAGTTTTATTCCTATATTGAATATCTTACTAGTTTTATTCCAATATTGAATATTTTACCACAAGAATATAAAAAAGGCTATCGTAACTTGAAATCAAATTAACGTGTGTCCAAAAGCTAAAGTTTACAACTTACAACGACGCTTTAAACTGTTGTACGTTGTGCATTACTATCTGTACCTTTGTAGCCGCACAGCATAAGAATATCCAAAGTCACAGTCATCAAGCAAAATAGAAAAGTCAAACCTGACACTCTATAATATAAATATACTTAGAGCATTCACATTCAATCCATCAAATTATACATACATTCCACTAAAAAACAACTCCTATATCAATATATTTCCACTAAAAACAAATATTTTTTCTCTCTCCTTTCAATTAAATAATATTATCATTACATTTTTCTCTCTCCTTCACTCACAACCAATTTCAATATATATTAAAAAAATTATACTGGATGAACAGTGTCCCCCCAAATATACAGATGAACAGTAACATTTTCTCTCTCCTCCACTCACAACCACTTTTTATACCCTTTATAATATAAAAACCTCTCCTCTCATTATTTGATGGATTGAATGTGAGTGCTCTTAGAGCATTCACATTCAATCCATCAAATTATACATACATTCCACTAAAAAACAACTCCTATATCAATATATTTCCACTAAAAACAAATACTTTTTCTCTTTCCTTTCAATTAAATAATATTATCATTACATTTTTTCTCTCACTTCCACTCACAACCACTTTCAAAATATATTAAAAAATTATAACGGGTGAACAGTGTCCCCCCAAATATACAGATGAACAGTAACATTTTCTCTCTCCTCTACTCACAACCACTTTTTATACCCTTTATAATATAAAAACCCCTCATCACATAATTTGATGGATTGAATGTGAATGCTCTTACACACTACCTGTACCTATCTCCCGATAACAAAAGTTAAAAAAATCATTACTCTGTGTGTGTGTTTGCAAATCAATCGAACGATTATCTTCACAGCTACACCAGAAATTCAACCGATTCGTTGCGAGTTTAACTGCATACTCACCGGTCAGTTCATCTTCGATTTCTTGTGTTGTTGTTGCGAGAAATCAGCTGAAACACGCTACACAATCGGTATGTTGAACTGTTAGGGTTTCGAATTGTGCGATTTTGTGAGAATTTGAGAACTTACTGTTGTATTGATTCGTTGTTGAATAATTAGGTATTGTTTGTGTAGAGATCTGTGGATACTTATTGTTAGAGAGTTGAAATTGTGATGTTAGGTATGGAGGATTGGTTGATTTTTCATAGGGCTTTTGGATAGATGGTGTATATGTTGATATATTGTGGATTAGGTATTATGTTTTTGGGGTCAAGTTATTCTACAAAGGCTTCTTATTGTAAGAAGTGTAAGAAGGATTTATAGAGTGACAAGTGTCCAATAACCTAAAACTAAACCCACTACATCACCACCAAAAACCTAAACACCCCCCCCCCCCCCCCACCCAAAAACCTAAACCCCCCCCCCCCCCCACCCACCCAAAAACCTAAACCCCCCACCCCACCCCACCCCCACCCCCCACCCCCCCCCCCCCCACCTAAAAAAACCTAACCCCCCCATCCCCCCACCCCCCAAAAACCTAAAAAAAAAATAAAAAAAAAACTAAACACCCACCCCCACCACCACCCAAAAACCTAAACCCCCACCCCCCACCCCCTCGGCAAAAAAAAAAAAAAAAAAAAAAAAAAAAAAAATTTTTTTTTTTTTTTTTTTTTTTGGGGGGGGGGGGGGGGGGGGTGATGTGGGGAGTAGGGGGGGGGTGGGGGGGGGTTGGTGGTGGTTGATGTTTAAGTTTTTTTTTTTTTTTTTTTTTTTTTTTTTATTTTTAGTGGGTTTTTTTGTGTAGTGGGTTTTTTTAGGTTATTGGACACTTGTCACTCTATAAATCCTTCTTACACTTCTTACAATTAGGATCCTTTGTATTTGATCCTAATCCTATGTTTTTGTACAATTATAAGAATATTGATGATTTGATTGTAAACTGTTGTTTGTTAAGTTGTAGCTAGTAGACAAGTAGGGATATGTTTGAAAGTATGATGAATTGGTGTTTTCTGTTGATGATTTTGAGTTTCCGCCTTACCGGTACTGTAGTTAGGGTTTTGAGTTTGAATTAGAGGACTGTTATTTTGTTACCAGGTATTATTCACCAAAAGTTACCAGTTATCACCGATTTAAGTACTTAGAACTTGAATTTACGCAATGTTGCCCTCTATTAGCAGGACGTGAACAATCTTGTTAAGTTAGCGGGGTTAGCCTTTACATGACTTGAGAACTGCGAGAGATCTGCATAATGACATGTATATAATGCATTGGAGATGATCAAGGTAGTGTGAGAGAGAAAATGTGGCGGTTATGTAATCATCTTATGTATCACATTCAATGCACCATGTACAAGTGTATTATGCAGTTCTCGCGGTTCTCAACGTATTTCTTGTTTCTGATTTGAACACTCCCCTATGCAAGCAACAATTGGAATAAAATTTAATTCCATGCTGTGAGTGAAGAACATGAGAATAAAAGTTCTCTTCAATAGTTCTATTAAATATTAATAGATATTTATACTTACCTTTACTAGAACAAGATGACATTTCAATTTATATGTAACATTATATTTTTCATGATATGCATTTTCCATCTTGGTAGGCTGAACTTCTCATTATTCTCATCATGTATTGGTTTTGTGAATTTTGAAGTTGATTGGCAGCATAAGACAGAAGGGTGTCCAGTGTCGTTTACTTGTTTTGTAGGCGTTCTTTGGTGTTGCTATCTCATGTGTTCAGTTCATCACTATTTGAATACGGTGTTTGTGTACTGGGCCCACATTCTAAAATCCAAACAAACTAACCACCACTATTAATGGATCGACCACAAACTGTTGAATATGCCGGGCATGTGATTGATATAACCCAAGATAGACCGATTACCGAGTCAAACTCGCAGCAAAACGCAGAACAACCTTCTACTAGTGTCAATATTCCCGTTTTCCAACATCCTTTTTCACTTACAAACGAGAGAAGAACACCGTTTGCTAGAAGGGGTAATGGCCCTGGAAGACGCAGGAGCCCATTGAATTCTGGTTACTGGATATCTATAGAATTAGTTATAACCATTAGTCAAATAATAGCAGCAATTATTGTTTTATCCTCATCAAGGCATGAGCATCCTCATGCTCCGTTATTCACATGGGTTATTGGTTATGCTTCTGGATGTGTTGCAACTCTCCCGTTGCTACTTTGGCGTTTTTATTTTAGAAATCAAACATCAGACCAAGATCCAGCTCAGCCTTCTTCCGGCAGCCTTTCTGCTATTGCCACTTCTTTAACTTCTTCAAATGCAACGAATTCAATAGTGGACACTCGCAACACCTCTGGTACAACAAGACCTATAGCGAGTTTACTGATTGCAAGGTATGTGGCTCACACATACCAATAAGTGCGATATAGTAATATGCTGTTACTAAATATGTATAGGGCTGCAAATGAACTGAGCGAATTCGTTTGTTAAGAAATACATGTGTTCATGAACTGTTCATGAATACTTACCGAATGAGATTTTATGTTCGTGTTCGTTTGTTAAGGAAATGAACTTGTTCGTGTTCGTTTGTTAATTTTAAGCAACGAACGAAAACGAACGTTCATGAACACAAATGGAAACCAAGAAACACAAACAAGCGTTCATGAACAAAATATATAATACACTGATGCTTATTAAATATTTTATTTGTTAAAATTTTGAAGTATTTAAATAAAATATAAAAACACTAATAAACTATCGAACATAAACGAACATATTACCGAACGTTCACGAACATAAATGAACGAACGCGGCCTCTGTTCATGTTCGTTTGTATAATAAACGAACGAACACAAACGATCTTTCCGCCGAACGGTTCACGAACCGTTCGCTGAACGTTTGGTTCATTTGCAGCCCTAAATATGTACATGTCTAATAACAAAAATGTTGTTACTGTTGCAGACTCAAAGTACTTGTTGAATACTTCAAAATGGGTTTGGATTGCTTCTTTGCAGTGTGGTTTGTTGTCGGGAACGTGTGGATCTTCGGAGGCCATTCTTCTGCTGCTGATGCTCCCAACCTGTACAGGTACAAGTCAAAAGTCAAAGCCATGTCATCTGCCACCTCATCATTATGTTGACTTATAAACGTTATTAATCTTGACAGGTTATGTTTAGTGTTTCTTACGTTCAGCTGTATCGGGTATGCAATGCCATTCATCTTGTGTGCCACAATCTGCTGCTGTCTTCCCTGTATCATTTCCGTTCTGGGCTTCAGGGAGGATTTATCGCAAAACCGAGGGGCAACTACAGAATCTATTAATTCTCTGCCTACCTATAAATTTAAAATTAAAAAACACAAACATAATAAAGATAGCCATGCGGGTGCCAATGAAGGCGGGGGGATCGTGGCTGCAGGAACAGAAAACGAGCGTGTTGTGTCTGGAGAAGACGCTGTAAGTCAAATAGTCCATTCTTCCCTTATTTATTTCTAGCTTTTTCGCTTTCACATAAAACAATTAGCTGGCAACTAGTCGTGGTGGTTTTGACGCATTTACTTATCAATGTGTAGATCCGAGTTATGTTTTGTCTCAAGCTGGTCATACAAGTAAAATCCAAAGAAGTTGGCTTAAAATGGAACGGGTCAAATGGGTCCCAATGGGTCGATTAACAAGACCGGAAACCCAACCCGAACCCGACATGAAAAAAAACAGGTTTGGGTCAAGTAACACGACCTGTTTAAAAAATGGGTCGGGTTCGGGTTGACCCGTATTAAAAACAGGTCGGGTTCGGGGTGACCAGTATAAAAATAGGTTGACCCATTAACCCGTTTAAGTATTTAAAAAAAACTTTTATATTTTTGTTTTTTTTTTTTTCCGTTTCTATTTTACATGGTTAGTCACTTAGCCATAATAATGTTAGTTTTGACACATTATATTATTTACTTGTCACACTCATACCCACCATTAAACATGTTACTGATAATCCGCCTAAAGTCTAACAACTCGCTTATAAATCATCAACTTCTATGACTCATTTAGGAATACGGGTTAAACGGGTCGTGTTCGGGTTGACCCGAATTTATATGTGTGCGGTTTAGGGTTGAAATCTTTGACCCGAATAATAATATGGGTCGGGTTCGGGTTCGGGTTGAACATTTCAATCCACCAACCCGCAATCTGACACGATTGACACCCCTAGGTCCACATAGTATTATAGTATATTTTAATGCATAAAATTTCCTATGCGATTTGATTCAAAAAGTTAGATTATAATGAAATTGCATACTTGTTTTCATCATATTTGACAAGGGAGGTTATTTATAAAAACGTAATAATTTTGGGAAAAGCAGTGTTTTACTGGTATTTTTTTCCATAGGTATGCTGCATTTGTTTGGCAAAGTACGCAAACAATGATGAACTACGGGAGTTGCCGTGTACTCACTTCTTTCACAAGGATTGCGTGGACAAGTGGTTAAAGATTAATGCTTCATGCCCACTCTGTAAGAGTGAAGTCGGGGAGAACGTTTTGGGTTCACTAACGGTGCAGTCGTAAACATGGTGGTTGGTTAGTTTCAGACACGGCCTTTATATTACATATATAATCAAATCTGTTAATATGCATGCATATGACGTTTGTTTTAAAGATTGTCGTTTCATAATGAATAGAAGCCCCTAAACACTTTGACTAGTTAATTGCTTTTGGTAGGATGTATCATGATCGTGCATTTCAAATCTTTACTTTTTATTTGGGTGAAAGGTTTAGTGGTGTTTCCAAATGGGTTGGTTGTTTTTCTGTTTAATTTTATACATGATTAAAAATATTAGAAACTATTTTCCAATATAGTTATAAAAACTATATGTTATAATTATTACATATACAGGGGTGGATATAGCGAAAATAGTTTTTTTAGGGAGTAACCAGCAGGGGAGTGGGAGTGTGGCACCATGATCAATCTAAGGTTGATTATTTTGTAAATAACTACGAAAACGGAGCTCTTAATTTGAGATTGATCTTTTTATATTGTTTATATATATGTTTATGTTTTCTTGTTGGGTTTCACTCAAATTTATTTAAGAGCTTTGATCCAGATGGAAGTTGATTTGTCGAAAATATAACATATAAATTTTGCAGTGCTTGATGCAGTCGTTTATTTCAGTTTTTGGTTACGCCAACCAAATATTGTGTGTGAAATGTTGCTTTACCACTTTAGAGTTTTGACTACAATCTGTATTTTTGAATTACAATGCACATTTATATAATTTTGATTACATGACTATGCTGAAGTAGTGCATGATTATTGAAAAGGTAACATAAGTGTTAAAATGACACATTTTAGTAATAACTAATAACTGTTAAACTTATGAATTAGTGTGTTGAAGTCACACTTTAAAGTTTTGTGTTTATCCATGTCACGTGTTAAGCTATACCAATTTTAAAAACTATAGGTGGACAATCCAGACTCAATTTTGGGTTATCCTTAAATTACTTAACGGGTCATTTTTGGTCTACTCAAGTTAGACAATGGGTCAACCGGCAACTATCAAATAGGTAAGCAACACCCACGCCCATTGTCTCTTCACCGCCTACTCGTTGTCGTCACCACTCTGCCCTACCAGCGCCTAGGGGTGATCATAGCGTTAAACTCAAACCGGGAGCAAAACCTAAAAAGTTGGAAATGGAACCCAAGGAGCGGACCATTAGATACGGTGACCGGTGGGGCGGTTATCGGTTACTAGGTTTTCTCGGGTCGGGTGGGCTATCGGTGTTCGTGTAGAACTGAATTCAAGGTTAAATTTCATGCTGGCAATTAGGCAGGTTGCTTTCCCTTTTCCTTTATGCACAATAATTTGTTATGTCAATATGAAATATACAAACACGCTTAAGTTAAAACAAGACTAAATATTGATTCGGTGGTAGAAGCTTTAATGCCAAACACATAAAAAAACAGTTTAGGATACCTTATCAGCAATACATATAATCATGCTAATGTTGTATTGTTACTAGAAGTCAAGAATGTGAACACTTGTGCAATAGAACAAAAGGTTTTTTTTTTGAAAGGCAACTTTTATTAACAACGAGCAACACAACAGACTACATGAAAACAAATTTACACCATCGCGCTCAATTTATACTTTTATTCCTAAATCTATTTTTATCTATTTTTATACCAAAGAAAACGAAGGGAATTCACTTTATTTATAATCCAATATCTTTATTAGAGGACCCAGGAAATAGTGATGAAATGAAGTTGAAATAGTCAAAATCATTAATAATGGTATCAATGTCATGTTGAAATTTGAGTTGGGAATGGACCCATCAATCCAGTGGTTGAGCATCCATTTAATAGCCGAGGAAACAGAAAATAAGAAATGGCCAAAACATTCCGGTTCCAACGAACTATCAATTGCTATTATAAACCACTATTACCCAAGTTGGAGAACTCGCTAGTTAGGCTGGAGGGTGTGGGATGGAGCGTCTAGGGGCTTTATCAAGACACGTCAGCGACACGTAGGATCCACGTCAGCCAGGGGGCTTTATAACGCCTTCCCTTAACTTGCAGGGTGTGGGATAAAGCCCCTTATTAAAGAAAATTTAAAAAAAGAAGATTGTATTTGTTGAAATACATGTGGGCCCCACCTGAACACTTCTTCCTCCTCGTTACCATGATGGAGCCATGCCCATAGCGCCCCTAGTTAATTTGCTGGGTGTGGGTCGACGGCGCCAGGTGGCGCTATAGGGGCTGAGGTGGCCATGGTGGCGCCTTCACACCCTTTGGCCTTACTAGTCGGTCGTTGAGGTGAGGATTAGCAACTGCTCGGGATTAATCAGATCGGGTTTTTATATGTAATTTTCAATTTTATATATACATATACACATTTTGAAAAGTTATGGGGTTGCCGATGCACCAGAATGTTATCGACAAATTCTAGGCCAAACTAGAGGGACCTGAGTGTAATTTACTAATTTACTCTTAGTTTATTATACTTGAGCTTGATTCCCTTTTACAAATACCGGGATCAACTTTGTAATTATTGAACCATTAGGACCAAGTCTGCAATATTTGCAAATCATTGGGACCAACCATACATTTAACTCATAAGTTGACATTAATTAACATATCTTTCAGATTGTGAATTTCTTGAAGACTTCCAAAGTCAACTTATCTACTTGCAGGAAGATCAGATCTCAACATGTCCAACTTAGAGACCCAAAACCTCATCCCACCTCCAGCCACCACTCACCACCACCCACCACCGCCACCGGAACCCGCCAAAAAACAATCCATCTCAATAACATCACTCATACTCCAACCATTCCAATGGCTAAATATGCTATCAACCAAGCTCAACCCATCGTTCGTCCTCGGCATCTTCCTCATTTACGGCCTCAGCCAGGGCTTCGCGGCCTCATTCTTTCGAGTAGTCTCCGATTATTACTGGAAAGATGTTCAAAAAATACAACCCTCAAAGGTCCAAGTGTTTGTAGGCATGTACAGCATTCCATGGGTCATGAAGCCCATCTGGGGCCTCATGACTGATGTGTTTCCGGTTATGGGATACCACAGGCGACCATACTTTATTGCGGCGGGCGTGGTGGGGGCGTTGGGGGCCGTTACAGTGGCAGACAGTGGTGTAAGGTTGGGAGTAGCAGCTGCCTTATGGTGTTTGATATCGATCACGGCTGGGATGGCGATTGCGGAGGTTACCATTGATGCTTGCATTGCAAGAAATAGTATTGAGGTGAAGGAATTGGCTCCTGACATGCAAAGTCTTTGTGGAGTGTGTAAATCTACTGGTGCACTTGTTGGTTATGCCACTAGTGGTTTGCTTGTTTATCATCTTGGTCCTCAGGTAAGTTTTTAAGTTAAAGTTTGTGATGAAATTGTTATTATTATGGTTTTAAGCAATGTTTTCAGAACCGGACCGAACGTTGAACCGGTCTTCTTACCGGTTCAATGGTCCGACCGGTCCGGCTCAACCTCCGGTTCCTGGTCCGACTTGTCTGACCGGCCCGGCTCAACCTCCGGTTCCCGGTCCGACTGGCCCGATACCATGACCCGGTTCGGCTCAACCTCCGGTTCCCGGTCCTACCGGTCGGTCCAGGTTTGAAAACACTAGTTTTAATTAAGTGATTGTGTGTGATATATTATTTTTATTGTGAAGATTGCGTTGGGAGTTTTGGCAATTCCAGCAGCATCACAGATATTTTTAGGATTTGTGATCTTTGAAAACAAAACATCTGATGATGACTTGTCTACCAAGAAAAGACAGGTTAGTTTCTGCATTCAAGGATTTTTAAGTAAAAAAAAAAAATAATAATAATAATTCTAACACTTACAAACCCAAAATTTGAATTACATATGTCCTTCCATGCTAAAAATTAAAAAAATGACCGTACCCATTTTATTCAAGAAAAAATACATATTTGTATAATCTTAAAGTGAAAGGTCGTCCCTTTAACACTTTTAATCATCCTTTTGCTTTTACACTTTGGCCATCATACTTTCCTTTGATTGTTAGCCTCGGTCCCTTCTGCATCATCGACATATAACTTTGACCTTATTCTTTCAGTGGGTCCATCACCTAAACTTGCCTTTTGTACTTTTTTACAACCATTGGGAAACCGCCATGTGTCGGTAAGATCCACGTCATCATAAAATGGGATCTAACTTCGAAAATCTTATCGTTCTCTTATTTTGGTTGTGCTGTCCACGTGTCCATATCCACCCAGATTGTGTTCACATGCTCAAATCAAATGGATTTACTACCATATTATATTATATTTTTATTTATACAAGAGAAAGGTGGAGACCTTTCTCTTTTAACCTTCAAGTTTTTGACTTTTTCATTTCTTTTCTTCAAAGTTTTGAACCAATAAAAAATGCCATTACACTTTCAAGTTTTCCCACTTTACATCTTTAATTTTTGACATGAAACACTATTAACCCTTATGTTTAAGTAAGTTGCACATACACTTCTAACTTTCAGTAATTGACAACTTTGACCTTCTTAACCTTTTCTACTTAATAACTTGACACCTTCTTTGGTTTAAATGACTTTTACGACTTTACACCGCAATGTGGACAAATTATTATACTTTTTTTTTATCTATGCTCTACTTATTTTATGTACGTTCGTAAACTGTATTTGAAAGCAAGTCGGGTCACATATACTACGTTTTCATTCGATGGCGATGTAATTTTTTTAAGTAAAGAGTTGGGTCAAATATACAGTATAAATACGAGTTACTTTAACTTTCGACACCGCCACAACGCGCGTCGGGTCAAAATCCTAGTATCCCCGTATTTTCAAGTTACATATATATCTAACCCAAAACTTTAAGAGAAATTGGTCTGTAATAATCCTTAGTAGACGTCATTGGCCATTGGCAGTCCCACTTTTGAATATCCCCCTGCCAGTAGAACCTTTCACCTATTTTTCCTCCACCGGTCCCCGTTAAACTTAACGGAGTTAAGTTTTTTTCCGAATTACAAACAGATGTGTTAGGGCTTTTGATCAGAACGACGATACGAGTCGATTGATGTAAAACTTACCTCGAAACGGTGCTTCAATTCATATGTTTAAACTTCCAATTCACAAAAATTAAGTCGTTTGGAGCACCGTTTCGAGGTAAGTTTTACATCAATGGACTCGTATCGTCGTTATGATCAAAAGCCCTAAAACATATGTTTGTAATTCGAAAAAAAACTTAACTCCGTTAAGTTTTCTTAACGGGGGACCGGTGGAGGAAAAATAGGTGAAGTGTTGGACTGGCAGGAGAAATATTCAAAAGTGAGACTACCAATGGCCAATGACTTCTACTAGGGATTATTATAGGCCAATTTCTCAAATTTAAATTACATATATCCACTTCCGTAGCTAAAAATAAAGGTAAAATAATCATCTCTAATCCATTTTCAACAAAATAGGTATATTTGATATTTTTGATAGCTTTTAGGTGGTGGTGGTGGCGGTGGCGGTGGTGGTGGCGGTGGTGGTGGTGGTGGCGGGTCGAGGCGGTGGTGGTGGTGGCGGGTCGAAACGGTCTGTGGTGGTGGTGGCGGTGCTGTGGTGGTGGCGGTGCTGTGGTGGTGGTGGTGGCGGGTCGAAACGGTATGGGTCGAAACGGTCCGGGTCGAAACGGTACGCGTCGAAACGGTCCGGGTCGAAAATGGTTTTTTATGATTTTTTTAGAATTTTTTTGATTTTTTTAGAATTTTTATGATTTTTTATGATTTTTTTTATTTTTTTTAGAATTTTTTTGATTTTTTTTGAATTTTTATGATTTTTTTGAATTTTTAGATTTTTTTTTATTTTTATGATTTTTTTTTTATAACTACAGGGACTGTTTGTGTAATAAATAAAACTTAAAACTAGTTAATTATAACTACAGGGATTGTTTGTGTAATAAATAAAACTTAAAAACTAACTTCAGTTAAAAAAAACTAACGGAGGTCTATTGAGTACCAACATATTGAAACGTAGGATTATTAACTACCAAATCTGTAGGTAGCATTATTATTTACCAATGGGGCAAAGGTTGGTTTATTAAAAACCAATTTTCCTAATAATAATAATAATAATAATAGTTAGTATAGGGTTTTATTAAAATTTAAACTAAACCATAGGAGTTATGTTGTATTTTTAATAATACTATAAGACTGAAGGGTGTGGGGGCGTAGGTTGGATCATCAATCGCCACGTAGGACCATTAATGGATCGCTACACCGCCCCTTTAGACAAAATACAACATAACTCCTATGGTTCGCGTGGATTAAACCACGACAACCACAAACCTCATTTTCCTTTTTTCCTTTTCCTTTAGACAAAATTAAATTAAAATAAATAAGGGGATAGTGGTTTGGATCATGACTACACCCTTAGGGTAGTGATTTTGAATGTTGGATTAGAAGTGGGTGATATGACGCTAATATAGAGGGTCATGGTGGTCATGACGATACGCTATAGCCTAAGAGATAAAAAGGTAAAAGTTGAAAAGTAAACCTTACTAAACTCTAAGAAAGAAAATTAAAAGCCACTAAAACTCAAGAAGAATAGCAAATCTCACTAATATGAATGTGTATCATATGCTTAAGTGTCTGTACAATTTCTAGTATGCATGGATCATCTAGTAGTCAAGAATGTTGACATGGACCGATCAAAACTAACAATTTTAAACCAATTTTTGCTAAATAATGGTCCTTAAATATCAATTTTAAACTAACAATTCATAGTAAAAATATGAATGGAGAATTTTTTGCTAAATAATGGTCCTTAAATATCAATTTTAAACCAATTAAGATTGGCTAAGTTTCTTAATACTATGAAATTTTGTGCTTATCATGGTAACATGGTTACGGATGCATTTCCGCAAATCAGATTATTAAACTTCAACATATGGCGCAAAAAGTCTTGAAAATAAATAAGACTATTTTTGTAAATAAGTTTGATGAAATTAATAATATTTTAAATAATGTTAATAACTATTTTAATAATATATTTAGACCATGTGTAGTGGGGCGTTTTTTTTTTTAAATTAAAAAAAAAAACGCCCAAAAACGCCTCCCCTCCATTACATAGGGCGTTATTATGCAATTTTTTTGAAAAAAAAGTTGAGCAGCGTTTTAAATAAAACGCTCAACAAACAAGTGGTCCAAGTATGACATGTTTGACTGACCAATGGGAAGGGGCATTAGTGGTCCAAGTGTAAGTTTTTTTTTTTTTTTTAAATCCTTTTTAATGATTGGAAGGGGCATTATTTGGGCATTATTCCCACTACGCCACTTTTGCAATAACGCCCCATGCTGACTGGACTGCCACGTGTCGAATAATACCCCATGGTGGGGGCATTATTTGGCTAAACCACTACACATGGTCTTAGTGAAATTGGTTGTAGGTTTTGGTGTCTTAAAAACAAACATTTGTTTTGTTTTTTTTTCGTTTTATTATTACAGACAATAACTAACCTGGAAGGAGCACTAAAAAGTATGTATGAGACCATCCAACTCCCAGAAGTTTGGAAGCCATCGCTTTACATGTACTTGTCCATGGCTCTAAGTATTAGTATCCATGAAGCCGAGTTTTATTGGTACACTGACCCTAATGCGGGCCCCGCATTTTCTCAGGTACTTTTATTTTCATATAATCTACGTAGATCATGCACGTATAAGGACGTGCATACACCTTGATAAAATTGACCGATTAAGATTCTCAATGCAGGAACTCATTGGTATGGTATACGCAATTGGAGCATTAGCTTCAATTGGTGGAACTCTTATCTACCAGAAGGTTCTTAAAGACTACCCGTTTAGAAAATTGCTTTTTCTCGCACAACTTGTGTACGGCCTCTCTGGGTTTATTGACCTCATGTTTGTCTTACGGTGGAATCTTATTTTGGGGTTGCCAGATTACCTATTTTTGGTTATAGAGGAATGCGTTTCTAGTGCCGTATCTAGAGTTAGGTGGATGCCTATGATTGTACTGAGCGCGAGTTTGTGCCCAATAGGCATCGAAGGCACGTTTTTTGCCCTGTTAATGAGCATCGATAGCTTCGGTTCACTTTCTTCAACGTGCGGCGGTGGGGTGATTTCGCACATATTTCATGTCACAAGAACCGATTTTGTAAACTTGTGGCTCGTGATTCTTATTAGGAATCTATTGAGAATTGCTACATTGGGTTTCATTTTCCTTGTTCCGAATACAACTCGTTTTGACATGCAACATCCAGGCGATATCTTACAGTCAGGAAGCGAAAATATAGATCTTGAAACAAACCGCGATAGTTTGCAACTATTGCCTTTAAAGGAAAGAGAAAATGTTTGATTGTATGTTAAGAAGCAATGAAAGATTATAAAATAAAATCATGTATTTCATATTATATATTTATTATATTACTAAATAAAGGCCTACACACATTATAAACCACAATATTTGGGAATCAATAATAATAAAAATTCTAGATCACACATTTAGATTTACAAACAAGGTAAATGAAGATTATTTGGCCAATTTCTTAAGGTGATAAAGCAATCTCTTTCTAATCCATTGTGGGTCATTTGGAAGGTATGCTTGTATAGAATGATCATAGTTATGAAACATGTAAGGCAAATATCAAGAAAAGTAAACCAACAACAAGACGTATATAAGTTGATGAGTTCATTTGTCAAACAAAAATGAGTTTCATCCTATATACATTTCCTATTTCTTTCATTTCAGATCATTTTTGGTTCTTTCAAACATCATTTTGGGGAAGATAAGGATGACAATAGTGTGTGAAGAAGAGAAAGGCGGAGAGGATGATTGAACGGAAAAACAAACCACCCAAATGATTCGATGACGGGTGGTGGTTTAAGATCAAGGGTAAAATGGTAATTTTACATTAGTTTAACGGAAAATGTTAACTTCTTTAGCCAAAAAAACAAGGTAATTGAGGACCGAATAAGCAAATTTTAGAATTTAAAGAATAACAACAAATCCAAATTTCAAGCCAAACTTTTTTTTAACGACCAACAAAAGCGCGATCACCTAGGTAAAAGGCTACCCATGCAGACGACACTGGTGATAGTGCCCAACACAACGACGCCATTCCAGAGGAAACAGACTGTGGTAAAACTCCTGCCTTAACCCAAAACATTTTTGCTGCAGGCGAGACTCAAACCCATGACTTCCACTTTGAAAAGTCATGGGGTTGCCGATGCACTAGAATGTCATCGACAAATTCTAGGCCAAACTAGAGGGACCTAAGTGTAATTTACTAATTTACTCTTAATTTATTGTCCTTAAGCTTGATTCCTTCTTAAAAAAAACATTATTTTTCACCAACTGTATATTTTTAATTTGTCATTGAGTATTTCAAAAACAAAATATAGAATGACCACTAATTTGTAATTTAGTAACAAAAGTTGACAATAATTAACATATCCTTCAGATTGTGAATTTCTTGAAGACTTCCAAAGTCAACATATCTACTTGCAGGAAGATCAGATCTCAACATGTCCAACTTAGAGACCCAAAACCTCATCCCACCTCCAGCCACCACTCACCACCACCCACCACCGCCACCGGAACCCGCCAAAAAACAATCCAACTCAATAACATCACTCTTACTCCAACCATTCCAATGGCTAAATATGCTATCAACCAAGCTCAACCCATCGTTCATCCTCGGTATCTTCCTCATTTACGGCCTCAGCCAGGGCTTTTCGGGATCTTTCTTTAAAGTTGTAACCGATTATTATTGGAAAGATGTTCAAAAGATACAACCATCAAAGGTCCAAGTGTTCATAGGCTTGTACCACATTCCATGGGTCATGAAGCCCATTTGGGGCCTCATGACTGATGTGTTTCCGGTTATGGGATATCGCAGGCGGCCTTACTTCATTTTGGCAGGCGTGGTGGGAATGGTGGCGGCGACTACGGTGGCTGAGGGTGGTGTAAGGTTGGGAGTGGCTGCTGCATTGTGGTGTTTGATAGCGGTTGCAGCAGGAATGGCGATGGCGGATGTTACTATTGATGCTTGCATTGCAAGGAATAGTATTGAGATGAAGGAGTTAGCTCCGGACATGCAAAGTCTCTGTGGGGTGTGTTCGTCGGCTGGTGCGCTTGTTGGTTATGCGACTAGCGGTTTCTTTGTTCATCATCTTGGTCCTCAAGTTAGTTTCTTTCTGATTTGTTACATTATTAATTTCTTTGAATGATTAAATAGTGATGCATTGTTTTTATGGTATTGTGTAAAGATTGCATTGGGAATTTTGGCAGTTCCAGCAGCATCACAGATATTTCTAGGATTTGTGATCTATGAAAAGAAAACATCTGATGACTTGTCTACCAAGAAAAGACAGGTTAGTTTCTGCATTTATGGACCTACTAAATATAATTTCAAAAGGCTGCGTTATCTAGACATCACTGACATGTCATACGTGCTATATAACGTAGTGAAAATATTTATACAGGTCATATAATGTTTTAGACAGGTACATATATATGATGTGGTATACTGACAAGTGACTAATGTTACCACTGACAAAGTCATATGACTTCCTATGACCGTTTTTTATGGCGTGACAAACCAATCACAGCCGCGATAGAGGCCTATTTGATTGAATGTAATCATTTGTAATGGTCATATTTTGCGTCGTTTATCACAGGCAATAGCTAACCTAGGAGGAGCACTAAAAGGCATGTACGAGACCATCCAGTTCCCAGAAGTCTGGAAGCCATCGCTTTACATGTACCTTTCTATAGCTCTAAGTTTTAGTACCCACGAAGGCCAGTTTTATTGGTACACCGACCCTAAGGCGGGTCCCGCATTTTCTCAGGTACTTTTATTTTCATATAATCTATGTACATCATGCAGACATAAGGGCGTGCATACACCCTAACGAAAATGACCAATTGAGATTTTCGATGCAGGAACTCGTTGGTATGGTACACGCAATCGGAGCATTAGCTTCGATTGTTGGGGTTCTAATATATCACAAGCTTCTTAAAGACTACCCCTTTAGAAAACTGCTCTTTTATGCTCAACTCGTGTACGGCCTCTCTGGGTTTCTCGACCTCATGTTCATCTTACGGTGGAATCTCGTTCTCGGGCTTCCCGATTACATGTTTGTAGTCATGGAGGAATGTGTTTCTCGCGTTGTATCCAGGGTTCGGTGGATGCCAATGATAGTGCTCAGCACAAGTTTGTGCCCAATAGGTATCGAAGGCACATTTTTTGCACTGTTAATGAGCATCGATAGCTTCGGTTCACTTTCTTCCAAGTGGGGCGGTGCGGTAATATTACACGTATTTCACGTCATGAGAACCGATTTTCGAAACTTGTGGCTCGTGATTCTTATTAGAAATCTCTTAAGACTTGCCACATTGGGTTTCATTTTCCTTGTCCCGAATACAACTCGTTTTGACATACAAAATCCCAGCGATATCTTACAGTCGGGAAGCAAAAATACAGATCTTGAAACAAATAGTGATAGTTTGCAACTAGTGCCTTTAAAGGAACAACAAGAGGTTTGATTGTATATTAATTAAGAAGTATGAAAGATTTTTTAATCATGTACTTCATGTTGTATCACTAAATAACGTTCGAGACACATTAGACAACACAATATTCAGGAATCGATAATTATTAAAATTCTAGATCATACATTAAGATGAACAAACGACAAAACTGGAAGCGAGATTACTGGAGATTAAAGAGCTAATTTCTTCAGGTGATGAAACATCTTGTTTCGAATCCATTCGCGGTCATTTGGAAGGTATGCCTGAATAGAATGATCATAACTGCAAGAGGGAATGTTTATCGCGTGTTATAATTTATAAGGTTCAGTTCATAAGGTCATAGAACAACTGTTCATCAAGTTAGAGATCAATCTAAGCCAAGAATTGAACTTCAGTGGGTGTT
Organism: Helianthus tuberosus; assembly: GCA_030545235.1. NCBI lineage: Eukaryota > Viridiplantae > Streptophyta > Magnoliopsida > Asterales > Asteraceae > Helianthus > Helianthus tuberosus. Next base: position 189,187,803 of record CM060418.1, read on the forward strand.
TGGATATGTGTTTTGAAGTTGTAATAATCAGTTTTTAATGTTTGGATTAACATATTGTTTCTGATGATTAAATTATTTAAGGGTTAAATAATGAATTTCATATTAGATGTAGTTGCATGCTTGCTGCAACAAACCTGATTTGCAAAGGATAAAATGGAATTAGCTATTAACCTTTTTTGTAATCTAATATGAAAGACCTTTACTTTCATTTTATCTGATAATATCAAAAAATTAGGATTTGTCAGGTTTGTATTGAATTTTTAAAATGATAAAAAAAGAAAATAATAATAATAAAGGTAAACGGTCAGTTTCAAGTTCCAAACTGTTAAATCCGGTGTTTCAAACCATGGCCTGAACCATATAAAACTCAAATGGGCAGATTTGCTTCGGTTCGGTTGGTTTCAACAATAAACATTTTTAACAACTTATTTCATTACAACTATTATCTGATTCTGATATCGCTTTTGAAAAAACGACATCCAAACACCCTTACCCACTGATGTTTAAAATGGTGGTGGAGAACGAGAAACATATATATTTTCGATGTGGGAACAGAAAGAACACTTACACCAACGCGCTCAGATCAGCAAGGCCGTCAATGAAATTATAGAGATCTTGGATGTCATAAGTTATGTTTCTCATAGCTGGATTCAAATCCTTTAGTTTCCTTTCATATAATGCACATATACCTTCACATAGAAACCAAACGCAAGATTAGGCCTATGCAGATTACACATAATATCGATTGCATAAAACAATTGTTCTCTTTTTTAATTTTACCAAAAAAAAAAAAAAATGGTTAATGGAATATGTTAGATTGATGAATTCATCAAAGACTCCAACTCTCCATATTAAACAGAAGAAAAATCGTATTATTTTCGTAATGGTTGAACAGATAAAGTAAACATACCCTATGCAGATTACACATAATATCGATTGCATAAAACAATTGTTCTCTTTTTTAATTTTACCAAAAAAAAAAAAATGGTTAATGGAATATGTTAGATTGATGAATTCATCAAAGACTCCAACTCTCCATATTAAACAGAAGAAAAATCGTATTATTTTCGTAATGGTTGAACAGATAAAGTAAACATACCGTCCATTGCTTGGCTTACTGACTCATAATCCATAAATGTCCTTGTTGCTCGGTTTTGAGAAGTCTGCATAAGTATAATAGTGTGCCTTTTCGACTGCACTCAAACGGGAATAAATTACTACTACAAATATATTGGTTACAAAGCAAAATCTATCACAGACAACACTGAAAAATCAGACCATAACAGGTCTAGCAAGTTCTAAAAATAGCAAAAGAACAAGCATTTTCTTGAAGAGTTGAAGTTACAGCCGAGCAATTTCTTCCGTATTTAGAGGGTGCGGTTAACACTGTTTACGCGATTACAAGTACTTGCAATAAACGCCTAAACGGTTTATAATGTTTGGATAAACAAATTCTGCTTATGACATCATTAGCCTTAAAAAAACCAGTTTTTTTTTTTTTTTTTTTTTAAATCATAGTTGTAACTAAAATAACTATCATAGGTTGAAAGAAAAACACCCTTTTTTTAACTTAATTTGGGAAACTTATTTGAATTAATTTCTTAAAAATCATAGTTTACCAAACACTTAATTCAAAATACTTTGATTATTATCCATTGCAAAACCCCCCAATTCCATCTTGTAAACAACACAGATCATAAAAAACTTAAAGCTGTTCACTTTCTGTAACCTTAAAAAAAACCCATAAAAAATATCAAATAAACCCTAAAAAAAAATCTATAATATCTATTAAAGGAGTAAATAATCAATCCCATTTTTTATGAACGAAGTAAATAATCAAATACATATATAATTGTAATAATTAAAGTTTCAAGTAAATGTGAAGATGAAGTAAAATCTCACCATTAGAGAAGAGGTTGACCGACGTTGACCAGTGACTGAAATTTTGTACCGTGATGAGTTTGTGTTCTTCGGCGTGTTTGAATATAAGAAATCGTCTGCTATTTATTTTTAGGATAAATTACACTTTTCGTCCTTTATGTTTGTATGTAGTTGCAATGGATGACCTTTACCTTTGATAATTACAGCCACAGTCCTTTATTTGGAAAACTCAGTACGTCTTTCGTCCTTTAGCACTAACCAGGTTAAAATTTTGAGCCAAGTCTAGTCACAGGAGGGTATTATGGTCATTTCATGCTTTCATTTTAATTGTTTTTAATAAATAAAACCAAAATGCCAACATATATATTCCCCATTAAACACACTCTCTCTCTCAAATAGCTGCATAAGCCCACCACCACCACCACTGCTACCTGATACATCACCACCACCACCATCATCATTATCGGAGCTACACCGTCGCCACACTCTCTATCCCTCTCTCTCTAAACTCGTAACCTCACAGCCGCATATATGGTAGGATTTCGTCAAACCCTAGCCCCAAATCTGGTGGATTTCGATTCCGGCGAAGAAACTAAAGTGATTTCAGATGGTAGACTGGAATCAATGGTTCTTGGATTGGAATCGAAGCTCTCCGGTTGTGAAGACTCACAGATCTGATGGTTATTGGCCTGGAATCAGACAGAAACCCGACAATTCAAAGCTCATCACCGGAGAGATTATTAGACGGAAACCCGACGATTCGTTCATCGGTGGTCGGTTTTGGCTCGCGTGAAGATCGATTTGTATACAAAACAAACCTCAAGCCCTAATTTATTATCTCCATTGCATCAATTAATAGGCAAGTAATATGATGGAGATGACGAACTCACGCACTATCCTTTACAGGCAACCATCGATTTCTTCTCCAACTCCTGCCCTAATTTTTCTCCATTGCATCAAGTGATTAATTAAAAGGTAACCATCGATTTAAGTTTCAGATTAGGCAAGTGAAAGTCGAAATGAGGTTTAGAATCAGTCGATGTGGTTGAAACGGAGATACGTTGTGACTGGCTATTGTTCAGTTGGAGTTGTAGGTTTGTTTTTGGTGAATGAAAATCAGTGGTTTAAATAAAGATTTGTTTCGGTAAAGATTTGACTATGGTCAGATTTGTTTTTGAGATTTTGTTGCATATTTGTTTTTGGTCAATGAAAATCGAAGTTGCAGATTTGTTTTGTTAAATTGAAGTTGCAAATAGTTGCAGGTTGTGGTGACAAGTGGTTGGGGGTGGTGTAGGATGGCGGTGGTGGTGGGTGGCTATTAGGAGAGAGAGGACAATTATGAGGAAGAAATGGAGAGATTTGTTTATAAAGGTTTTAGATTAGATTTAGATTTAGATTTTTTTTTTTGTTGTTTATTAATTTTTTTTTAAATAAATAGGTCACCGGAGAAGACGGTGGTCTGGCGGAGGAGGAGACGGAGAGAGAAGAGAGGAGGGGTGGTGAGAGAGGAAGAGGAGAGATAGGGTAGGGATGAGTGGTTAGGTGAGAGACAGAGGGAGAGGGAGGAGATATATTTATTTTTGATTTTTTTTCTTTTATTTAACTATAAATAATTAAGTAAAAAGACTAAATTGCCCTTAAGTGAATAAATTTAACTGAAAATTTTAACTTTGTTAGTGCTAAAGGACGAAAGACGTACTGAGTTTTCCAAATAAAGGACTGTGGCTGTAATTATCAAAGGTAAAGGTCATCCATTGCAACTACATACAAACATAAAGGACGAAAAGTGTAATTTTTCCTTATTTTTATTTGGAAATTACCATTCTAACCCTTGAGCTTTGACACATTTACAATATAAGCACCTAGGATTTGGTGTTTGACACCCAAGTTATTATTACTATTAAAACCTATATAAATTAGCAAACTTTTTGTGCATAAGGACTTGTAAGTTGTGCTTTGGGTGTTTTCCAAAAAAAAAAACTTGATTTTTTAGTTTTAACCCAAAGGTTTGTACATTTTCCAATTTTAAACCTACATAATTTGTTTTTTTAACTTTAACCCAAAACTTTTCATTATTTGCAATTTAACTTCACAACTTTTGTCACTTATACTTTTCATCTTTCGTAAATTTTCGTTTTACGTATAGTTTTAAAATTTTCGAGTTAATACGACGCAACGTGCATGTGTGGTTCAACGTTTTTACCTCTATTTTTCTATGTTTGACAGGTTCGTCGCAATACGCATATTATAGGTCGAGTCAGTGTTGGTTGTCGATGACGGTTGTGTGACATTAGTACTATTTGACACCGTTTTACGTCCCGTCGCAACGGAGGGTGTGCTTTGGGGATTTTTCAAAGAAAAAATTGTTATGCATATGGTTGTCGTAACGTTGGCTTTGGGGGTTTTCCAAAAAAAAATTGATTTTTTTTACTTTTCACCCAAAAGTATTTCATAAATTACTTTTAACCAAAAACTATTTGTTTTTTACTTTTAACCCAAAACTTTTTATCTTTTACAATCTATCCTCATAACTTTTTTTACTTTCAACTTTGGTCCTTTATAGTTTTCATTTTCCGCAAATTTTGCGCTCTATGCTTGGTTCTAAATTTTGTGACTTAATACATCACAGCGTGCGTCTTTGGCTTAACGTTTTTACGTTTCGTTCTAAATTTTGCGAGTTAACACGACGCAACGTGCGTGTGTGGGTGAACGTTTTTACATCGTCTATTTTTACCACGTTTGACAGGTTTAACATAACGTGTGGGTCGTAGATCGACTTAGTTATAAATAAAGAATCACCGCCGCATTGCGGCGGATCGTAATCCTAGTTAACCTATAAAGAAGCAAGATATATATGCATATATGTGTTGTAACCTTTGCTTAGGGAGTTTTTTCAAAAAAAAAAAAGAATTTTCCTTTTTAACCATAAAGTTTTAATCTTTAACAATTTAAGTTTAAAGTTTTAATCTTTGTTTCCTTTTTAACCCTATAGTTTTAATCTTTGACAATTTAATTTTAAAGTTTTAATCTTTGGTAATTTAACCCCTTTGATTAATTTGATTTTTCACTTCTAATTCAAATGTTTCCATCTGATACAATTTAATCCCTTTAATTAATTTGATTTTTCACTTTTATTTCAAAAGATTTCATCTTTTGCGATTTAACCACTTTTATTTTTTTTTTACTTATGTGTTGTAATCTTGGCTTTGGGGTATTTTTCAAACAAAAAAATGTTATGCATATGGTTGTTGTAACCTTGGCTTTGGGGGTTTTTTTAAAAAAAATGATTTTTTTACTTTTCAACCAAAAGTATTTCATAAATTATTTTTAACCTAAAACTATTTGTTTTTTTTACTTTTAACACAAAACTTTTTATCTTTTACAATCTATTCTCACAACTTTTTTTACTTTCAACTTTAGTCCTTTATAGTTTTCATTTTCCACAATTTTTTCGCTTTATGCTTCGTTCTAAATTTTGCGACTTAACACAACCCAACGTGCGTCTTTGGTTTAATGTTTTTACATTTCGTTCTAAATTTTGCGAGTTAACACGACGCAACGTACGTGTGTGGGTGAACGTTTTTAAATCGTCTATTTTTTCCCGTTTGACAGGTTCAACATAACGTACGCGTCCTAAATCGACTTAGTTATAACTAAATAATCCCCGCCGCATTGCGGCGGGTCGTAATTCTAGTTATACATAAGTGGGAAGGATTTATAGTAAATTACTTTTTGAGTACTTGTATTTTAGTGGTTTTAACAATTTGAGTCTAAAATTAAAATGTTTAACGTCCTGAGTCCTTATACGTTTTTTTTATAAGCATTTGAGTCCAAATTTTAACCTTTTGGGTCCATTTTTTCTTTAACAAAACTGGACTCAAAACGTTAAAAAATGAACGGTTAGGGACTCAGGATGTTAAACTTTTTGATTTTGTACTCAAATGGTTAAAACTACTAAATACATGGACTCAAAAAGTAATTTACTCTATACGTAATGTTTCGTTCACCAACAAAGGTTAGTTGGGAGGATGAAACTAGATAGTCCATGAGTGTAACCAGACTATTGACAAGCACCTTAGAAATAATCTTTTACACCATGCCTATATGGGATATCGGCCTATAGTTATTAGGCGTTTAGGGGTCCCCTAGTCTTCGGAATTAAAGAGAAAAGATTCTCCACTTGCTTTAGACTAATGGGTATGGGGGTCGGCTAGCCCCGGCTAGGTCCGGCGCCGAGCCCCCACACCGCCCCCCTTAGCCCCGGCCCGGCTCATTCGTCTCCCCCACGCCGATTCAGACGAGCCTCCTTTCTTCTCTCTCTCTATCTTTGTCTCTCCTCTCTCTCTATCTCTCTCTAAAATTTTATATTTTTTTATTGTTGTGGGGCCTCATCCTCCATCCCTCTCCACCCCTCTAGGTTCATCCCATCCAAGCCACTCCTACGTGGCGCCTACGTGGCGGCTCAACCCATCCGAGCCCATCCTCTCCATACCCTTTAGTCTTAGACTAATGGGTATGGGGGTCGGCTAGCCCCGGCTTGGTCCGGCGCCGAGCCCCCACACCGCCCCCCTTAGCCCCGGCCCGGCCCAAACGTCCCCCCCACGCCGATTCAGTCGAGGCCCCACATTCAAAAACTAGCCGTTGTGAACGGCGATTTTCTTAAAAAAAAAAAAAAAAAAAAAACATTTTTTAATTTAAATAACCCTCTATCTCATCCATTTTTCTATAAAACTCTCCCATTTTCACCATTTTTCCCCACTTTCAACCCACAACCCTCTCATTTTTATACCATTTTCTCTCCACTTTTATAAAAAAATTTTACGTTTTCATCCACAATGCCATCTAATTCTTGGTGGTCCTCGTCTTCGGATGAGGAAGAGGAGATGTTTATCGCGAACGTTGTGCTACAGGCGGCGGAGATTCTTATCGAGGAGGAAGAGGAAGACGAAGAGGAAGAGGAAGACGTCTCGTCTCAAAGCGTTATTACCACACGAATACGGGTTAACAGAGACCGCCAAGGTTTATCATTAATAAATTTTATTATCCTTATTTCCTCGTATTTATATATTTTTTACGACAGGAGCGCACGAGAAATTGGTGCAGGATTATTTTTTTAGGAAATGTAATTTTTTATTTTTATTTTTCGGTAATTTTTTTTTAGGAAATGTAATTTTTTTTTTTAGGAAATGTAATTTTTTTTATGTTATGAAATGAAATTATTTATGTTGTATTTTTTAATTTTTATAAAGTTTTTATTAACTTATTAAATTAAAACTTAGGAAATTATAAAATAATGAGGTGGGGCCCCATCCCCCACGAGCCTCCATCCCCCTCAAAACTCATGGAGGCCCATCCCCCACGAGCCGCCTACGTGGCGCCTACGTGGAGGCTCATCCCATTTGGGATGGGCCAAACCATACCCTTTAGTCTTATAAACTAAGCCAAGGGTGTAGAATTCCATCATTGCCGAGAATAGAATAGGCTCGGAGTCCGCCCACAATTTTCTAACAAATGAAAAGTCAGAAGTGAAAAAGTTAGACCGCCTGGTCTAGTCTGGGTGCTTTGTCACCCCCACAATCCCAAACCGCAAACATTAATTCTTCTTTAGTAAATGGTCTTACAAGGAAGTCACTTTGAGAAACTGTAAGCTTTTGAAGCCATCTCCCCAATTTTTGCTTCTCAACATAGATTCCTTGAATTCATTATAGAAAAATACTACGGAAAAAATCTTTGACCCCCGCCTAGATTCATCACCCAATTTTTCTTTGCCTATCGCAACTATTTACTAGTCTTGATCCCAATTTGTTTTCTTTATATGGGTTAGAAATTGGCTTACATACTCTTGGATCTCTCTTAAGATGGTTAGAAAATGGAGATCCAAGACTTGACTCATTTACGTTGGCCTCACCTAGCAAACATCATTAAGTGGGACTGTAGACATGTTTCGCGTTGTAACAAATCCACCTCAAACTCATAAATGATCATATTGTGCTAGTTTGTGTCCACTTCTCAACTTGTGATTAGTTCATAAGTGAATGTTTAAAACAGATTATCTTGATCAATGTCTGTCTTTGTAAAATCCTTGATAATGAATTTTCCCAAGCAACAAGGAGATGTGGGTTTTAATCCCGGCGTCTCCAAATTCTTTATTTTAGCTTATTTTTTTGGTTTTTTTTTTGTTAGTGATATTTTAATGCTTAATTTTGTCAACTGCATCTTTCCCTTTAATCAATAAATTACTTTCTAAACTTAGCTAAAAAAAACTATTTAAATTTCATCCACATAAATTTTAGTAATAGTGATTGATGAGTTTATATTAAATGGAGATTTTCGAATAGGACCTAAATTTTTTATCTCGCACGGCCATTTTTTTTTGTGGTTTTCGAAGACGGCCTTGATCACGGTCTCATTGGTTCAATCATGGGCGGCCCTGAGGTTGGGCGGGGAGGACCACCGGTCAGGGCCCGATATTTCAAAAGGCACGTTATTTAAAATTTTTTTTCTGATATGTATATGTAAAAAAATAAATTAATATGGTATAACTATACAAATGAAACACCAACATAAGGTCCACTTATAAAACTACTTCTATGGTTTAGATTAGTTAGTAGTCCATTGGCATTAGGTTTAGACCTTTAGTGAGTCTAATACCAAATTTCGTTAAGGCCTAAGGGCACATTTTTTCGAGCTCGAATAAGGTACACGAATTCTCATGGGCGGCCCTGTAACACCCCAAAAATATAAAACTTTATATTTTATTATAAAGTATTAATCAAACAAGAACCAACTAACTAGGAACCTATAACCCAGTTAGCTACAAGTCTTGAAGTAACTCATAATAGGGTTAAAACACTTAAACTTAAGGTTAAATAAAAATTGAGGACCAAACTAGCCAAATCTGAAACTTAATTACTAAAATAGTAAACAAACACACCAAACACACACTTTAGTGTGTGCTTGGATCGAACAGAAGACAGGAGCGACCAGGGGTTCCTCCAAACCCTAGTTTTCACACAAAATTCACAAATTGAAGGCTCAAACCAAGTCAAAATCGAAATCTGAACATAGATTCGTGATCACCTCGTCAAAGGGATCATAAGGTATGCCAAATTAGGTTGTTTTGATTCAACTCAAATTCCTTGCATGTGATAGAAATCGAATGTTGAGCTTGATTATGTGTTGGATATATGAAATTGGAAGTGATATGAGGTTTAGGGACAAACCCTAGATGATTTCTTGTCAAAATCTTGCATGATACTTGTAAGGTTCATAATCACCATAGTGGGTGATTAATAAGTTAGTAGAACTTGATAAACACTAGGATTAAGATTCTTGTTCTAGTGTAATCTGAATTTATGAGATAATTTCTGAAAAATTGATGTTGAAATATGTGTACAGTTTCTTAATTAAAGTTGATTTAGATAAGATAACAAGTCATGAACTTGGTAATGATTATGTGGAAATCTGACCCGCTAGGTGTTTGTTGAAATGCCTAAGTGGGGATTAATATGTTAAAAATCGGATGAAAACGCATAATTGACTACTATGGCAAATTATGTGTTTATAATTACAAAAAGGGTTTTAAATTGAAGTTGAATTGAACTTCTTAGGCAAAGAATCAGAATCGTCGAGCGGACAAGCCGGAGGAGGAGATACGCGCTTGAAGGGTGTGCTTTAAAGGTACGCGACTTATAGTTTCGCTACATTATGTTTAATTGTTAGTCTTACTTTGTTATATTGAATTTGGTAAACAAGGAAAACCCGTTAAGTCACGGGACTGACAAAGTGGCTTAGACAAATAAAACGGGTCGAAACATGTGCTAGAAATAGAGTTTGGATGAGTCTTGTAATGGTGACACCCATTCGGCATCCAAACGGGTTAAAAAAAGTTGAGTTACAAACATGTAAATTAATAATCATCACTTGTGATTGGTAATATATTAAGCGTAGGCCGTGTAACGGACACGCTAATTCGTTGTAAAAGCATGAGCCCTTGTGGAGGGATTATAGTTCGGAACATTGGGTTGTCAATTGATTTCCGAAAAGCATGATTAAATTCTTGGAATTAAGCATGACAGTTATTGCATAAGCAATCCTCGGGAGTCGGGAGGGGAGCAAAAGCTCACATTTGGTAAACGTAGAAACGGGTGCATTGGCCTAAAGTTTGTGATGATAATAATACATATTGTGGAACTTGTAGATAAATGGGTCGAATAAACAAGAGACGAATTATAGGACAACTGTTTTTGAAATGATATTTTTATGCAAATCGTGTTGATAAACTTGTCCGTGATTAAATTACGTCCACGTACGAAAAAGAATCGGCTAAAACGGACGCCCGAGTCAAAAGTTATGCCGATTTAAAGTTTAAAACTTAGAAAAATGGTGTTGGGTCGAAATTGCAGCTCAACACAACAACATTCTGTCGAAAACACCCACTGGCGCCACGCCACGGCGAGACCACACACCCGTCGCGCGACGCGAGGGTGGTGGCGTCACGCGACGGCCGACCCTGAACTCCGTCGCGCGGCGCGACCGACTTACAGCGTGGATTTTGTTTGTTTTTGATACTTTTGAGTATGGAACTCGTTTATTCTTGATTATTAAAGTGTCAAAACTAATTATTTCCATGGTTTTGACCGTATGTGAGGATGGACCTAATCCGGATGGTGATCAAGCAAACGTCTAGAACCGAACGCACTAAACAAAGCTTCCGCATTTGATCTATTTTGTTTTAGTAATATGTAGATACTTGAACTATGTCTTCAAACATTATCTAGTAGACACTTGAAGTTATGTTTTGTATGACTAATGAATGATTCGCTTTTAACTAGAATATTAGGATCAAATATGGTCTTTTAATCAGGAAAGTTTTTGTAAACTCGTAAATTTTGTACTAAATGCAAGCTATATATTATTCATTCTGTTAGTTCAAGTTGGGTCTTACACGCCCTGGGTTCAATCATTGAAGATGTAATTCAACTTATTTTGAACCGAATCTCTGTAATCTTTTGTGGATCACCAATCCATAGGGTTTATGCAAAGCGTCCTCTCGAATAAACTAGTGTGAGTGTTCATCCCCACCAAAGTATTGTGGGTTCAAGTATCACAAAATGAGCAATATGTGGATTTTAAGAGTAGATTTTGGGGCCGTATAAATAAAAACTTAAACTGTGCAAAAATCTTCTTTTACACAATATATTCATATCATACAAACAAAACTTCATTCATAAAATTGGCTCTAAATGGAAGACTGGCTAGTCCATTAACATACTTTAAAAAAGTCCATTTCTGATACCTTGGAGGTAATCGCAGCAGCAAGTTGTGAGGTGAAATTTGGATCTTTACATAGATAAGTAGCCATCTGTTCCACTAAAACTTCATCAAGTTTTGGCGAGTGGAACCCGCTTTCGCTAGTCGAAATCTCTCGCTCATTTGCTAAAGCGTATGTCACCTCTTGCATAGTGCTTCTATGGTTGTGTTCTCCTTCATAGGTTGCAACTAGAAGACCATCATCCTCCATACTTCTTTGCACCTGAAAACAACTTTTTGTCTTTAGAGAACTTCTTCAATGGAAATATTCTTTAAAAATATTCTTATGGTACTAAAAAGTTTGTAAACAATATTGATGGTCAAAATCATTATTAGCCAGCAACCTAAAATTATAAAGAGATCACAATTCTGGCCCTTCAAGGTGTTACAATCTCCCAGTTACATAAAATATGAGCTACTAATTTATTTTTTTTAATCCATAGCTTATATCTTCGGAAATCTACAAATGGCATCAGATAACGATGTCTGGTGGTATAACGGGTCGTATTCATGTCACCCAGGTACTACAGAATCATCTAGGGACATTGATTTTTGGTCTTTGTAGGTTTATGTGGAAACCTAACAATAGAGGGTAAGAATAGTGGTTACTTTATAAGTTTTAAGTTGCATTAGCTAGTTTGATTTGAAGTTTACTAGGCCAAATGACTCAAGGGTTTGAGGCTTTCGAAATCATCTTAATTATCTATGAATCCGATATATGACAAGTGGGTTTGACACCTAAATCGGATCAAACCCTAATTAGGTTACTCAAATTTCAAGTAAATATTATGTTATTTTTTAATCTTGTAGAAGGGGGTTATGGTATGGGGTTATTACCTTCTTCTTCACTGGGCAGAGTGGTGCATAAGAGCATTTATAGTAAGCTCTAGGTGATGGGTTATTTCTTGTCACCTTTTGTCCATATTTTCTCCATTGATATCCATCTTTCACTACCTTTAAAATGCAACAAAACAACTCTTTCAATACAATTCTGACTTCCATATTCACATAAAATTACCAAGCTTCATAATAGTCGTTTCATGTCCTTCAAAAAGGACCGAAAACTTACCAAGCTTTTATCGGATGGGTCTACTTTCACATAAACTCTTTTTATTCCTGATATCGGTAGTTCCTCTCTCGGCCTCTTCCACAAGCTTTGTTGAACTGTCTCATCAGATTTTCTCTTCTTTGGACTCGACTCTAATTCTTCTTTGTCTTGAATTAGTTTCTTGACATGAGTTGTTAGAGAGTTATACTTGTCCCATATATCAGTAAGCATCTCCTTTAACTTCTTATTTTCGTTACTTTCCCGACTTAAATCATAAACCGTATGATCATCAACCTGCCCATACATACACAATATGTTCATATATTCATAATTCATCGCAATATGTTCATATATTTATCATGTAAAATAAGTTTCAAATGCATAAATAACACAAACCTCTTTTTCAAACGAATGATCATCGTCGTCATCTATATAGGCGACTTCTCTGACCTTAATTACAACAAGTAAACATTTAATTATAAGTTTATAACTCATATGCTTATATATGTATATGTGTACTAAACTATGTGTGTATTAATGTACTTACTGGGGTGTCATGATCATCAAGAGTTGTGCAGAAGGGATTAAGGTTGAGATCAAGGGTAAGTGATGTGGCCACCATTGTTAAGTTTGAAGGTGTGTTAAAACAATTGAAGTAGAAAGTTAGGTGATGGTTTGAAGTTTGAAGGGGTGTGTGTTCAAACAATTGAAGTAGAAACACACAAGGGGTCACGGCTCTTATAGAAGTGAGAGGACATTTGAAAGTCAAAAAGTCTTGTTCTGGTTTTGGTGCAAGTGGAAATTTCAAAGAACATGGGGCTGCCTAACAAAACAATATAATTTAATTTAATTGCTTGTTGGAATTGTCTAATGGTTGTCTATCCGTGTGTAGTGATGTCATGATAATTCAATTGGATGATGAAAGCATGGTAAAAATAGTTAAAAAACTTATCATAAATTTTTTGATATTTATTAAACTAGACCGGATATTATTTATTTAATTTTAATTTTTAAAATTAAATTAAAATTTATTCAAGTATCTGTGGATTATTTAAAAGTACATAGTACAACATCATACGGAAAAGTACAACATACATCTGGTGATATTTTGATTTTTTTTTTTTTTTTTTTATAAATGAGTAAATTTGTAAAAAGTGGGAAGACAAACTTTTTTAGTGTGCCGCACCCTAACCCGGCCTTTTCATTTAGCATTAAATTAACTTTTTTCTCAATTTAATCTAGAACTTTTTTAATAATCCAAACACACAGCTTTCATTAATTTTTTTATATTTTTTACATATAAATTTTATTGAAAACCGTGTTTATCCAAAATAATGTATTTTTTGGTCCTGTAATATCAAACAATACGTTATGTTAAATACAACTCGGTTTTACTAAAATTATTCTTAAGACATATACAAAACTGAATAAAACAAAACTATATGTATCCAAAATAACGTATTTTGGCCCTGTAGTATCAAACAATACGTTATGTTAAATACAACTTGGTTTTTAATAAAATTAATATAAAGACGTATACAAAAACGAATAAAATAAAACTATGTACTTAGATTATTAAAAAAATATTACATGTTATTAGATTTTTTTTTTTTGAACGACAAATTTCTTTACTCCTGTCGTCTGTGGGACTCGAACCCAAGACCTCTCCCTCTCCCAAGGTGTTTAAAGGTTTTGTCTATACCAATAGACAACTATCAAAGGACTTACAGCCTAGTACTGCCAACGTATAATGAAAATGTGTCTCTCCCCATGAGGTTAGAGATTCTATTTCCGTTGTGGAGATTGTGTAGATTTAAGAGTAGAACTAATATGTGTATGATTTAGTTGTTCAATAACAAAATCAAAAAAATTAATAATCCATATGTCATCTCACTCTTTCAAATTTACCCATTTATAAAAAAAAATCGATATTTTTGCCGCACTACGCTATGCAACGGAATGTATCCCAGTCAGGGTCATTTTTCATTGGGGTCCTCGTTGAATGAAATTTTAACTTCTTTATTTTATTTTAGTTTTTTAAACCATAAACTAACATTCTTATATAGGGTAAGGTTATTGTACAAATGAGTTTAACATAAAAGTGAACGGTGAATTTTTTTTAATTTTTTTCTCATGTTGTCAAGCACGTATGTTAGTTATAGAATTTAAAAAAAAAATCATGTACTTACACTAGTATAGTTATTATGTATCACTCTAATGTAAATGTTCATAATTACTCTACTAGAGTAAATACACGGATATTTTATTTTTATTTTTTTTACATTTTTTGAACTAAAAATCATGTTGAAGTAAATAGAAAAAAAAATACTATTCTGTCAATTCTCATGTTTAGTATGTTAAAATATATTTTTATTTTATCTTTACTCTACTATATATATTTTGTATAAGTCGCATTATCACCAAACTATGTCACTTATGGACACTTGTCTTTATTTAATAAAATCATGGCCGGCCCTGGGGGTGGGCGGAGAGGACCACCGGCCAGAGCCCGATATTTCGAGGGGCACGTTTTTTTATGAAAAAAATCCGATATGTATATGTAAAATATTTTTTAATAGGGTACACCAATTAAAACACCAACAAAGGCCTTACAAAACTATTCTTATGGTTTACATTAGTTATTAACCTCTTTGGCATTAGGTTTAGACCTTTAGTGAGCAAAATATTCAATTTCGTTAAGGCCTAAAGGCACATTTTTTCGAGCACGAACAGGGTACACAAATTCTCAGCGCCGGTCCTGAATAAAATGTTTTAGAAATTTAAGTTTTCCTCGATATTTAATTTGGTTAGATTTTTCCTTAATGAAACGATTAATTTGGTTAGATTTTTCCTTAATTAAACGACAAAGTCGTCGTCTTACTATGTAAAACTTTTTATTTAAAAACCCGTTTGTTACTGACTTACTCTTTGGTTAGATTTTTCCTTAATGAAACGACAAAGTCGTCGTCTTACTATGTAAATTTTTTTATTTAAAAAACCGTTTGTTAATGACTTACTGTTTGGTTAGATTTTTCCTTAATGAAACCACAAAATCGTCGTCTTACTATGTAATTTATTTAAAAAACCCTTTGTTACAGACTTACTGTAAGTAATGCGTCCAAACTTTTGGTCATCTACCCCTCAATGTGATTAAACAATGACAACGTATCCTTAAATTATGACGTCATTGTTTGCACATCATATCGATGACGTCACTTGGAAGCAAAAGAAAAAAGAATTTTTTGTGGCCACTTGGAATTAATGATAAAGACTTTCTTATTTACTCAGGTTCGATCCCCATTGGGGACAATCAACCTGCCCGGCTCCTTCATAGGGGCTTTGACTTGCGGTTTCCTGCCCGGGTGTGTAGGTTGAAACCTACAGAGGAGATTTCACCTGGGGGAGAACCCCGAACCTGGGTGGACGGGTTACATGTACAGGCATGGCCCGGGGTGTAAGCGGAGCTCCACCGCCATCACCATTAGCCGTTCAAAAAAAAAAAAAAAAAAAATAAAAAAAAAATAACTTTCAAAGTCGATGCAAGAAATATTTTTCTAATAGTGTCGAAATTATGAGGAAGCTTTATAGTCATTAATTTATATGTTACTATGTTATCTGATATAATAAATAATTATATCTATTAATTTATATATTACTATGTTATCTGATATAATAAATAATTATATCTATTACATTTGGCTTTGACGTACACTAAATCTATACTATATAATAAAAGAAACCATTTTGTGGACACTTGTCATCATATTAGGGCATCACTTATAAATAATTATTATTTTAATTTATAGATACCCTCCTATTAAATATTATTTAATTTAATATCTTATGGATAATTATTATTTAATTTAATCTTCTTCTCATTTATAATATTATTTAGAGAAAATTACGATTTTGCCCATGTGGTTGTATCACTTTTACCCTTTTAGCAAAAAAAAGAATTTTTTAACATCTGAGCCCCAACGTCTTCTTTTCTAGCCCTTTTGACCCCTAACACTAACCCCATTCATTAAATGTTAGGGGCCAAAAGAGGTTAAAAAAGACGTTAGGGGCCAAAAAGGTTAGAAAAAAAGACGTTGGGGGCTTAAATGTTAAAAAAATTCTTTTTTTAGCTAAAAGGGTAAAAGTGATATAACCACGGAGGCTAAAATAGTGATTTTATTATTTGATGTATAAAATTAGATTTATTCAATTCGTACAATACACGAGGTTTTTTTAAGGATATGTATATTTTTTATTATTTAGTACAGAAAATTACATTTATTCAAACCGTGTAATACGCATATTTTTAAAGATGTAATTTTTTTTTATTATTTGGTATATAAAATTACATTTATTCAACCCGTGTAATAAATGAGGTTTTTTTAAAGATGTATTATTTTATTATTTGGTAAACAATATTACATTTATTCAACTTCGTGTAATACACGTGGTTTTAATGATATAACTTTTTTATTTGGTATATAAAATTACATTTATTCAACCTGTATAATATTGTTCTTATATATATAATTTTTTATTATTTAATATATAAAATTATATTTATTCAACTCGTGCAATAAAGAAGGTTTTTAAAGATATATTGTTTTATTATTTAGTATATAAAATTTATTTATTCAACCCGTGTAATACACGGGGTTATAACCTAGTATATAATATTTTAAAGATTGAGATTATAAGAATGACCTTGGTTGTGAAATTTGCACCAAACCAATTTATGATTTTGTCCCGCTTTAAAATTACGATTTTGCCATCAGTTTAAAATTACGTTTTTGCCTCCAGTTCAAAATAAAATTATGCTTTTGCCCTTGGTGAAAAATTATAATTTTGCCATCAGTTCAAAATTACGATTTTGCCTCGTTTAAAGTTACAATTTCGCCATTTGTTTTTTTCTTTCTCCCAGTCAAATTACGATTTTGCCCCCATTATATAACTACAGACACAAGATGGGGGAATAGTGTCAGGCAGCTGCCTGGTACTCCCCCATTGGCCTAACCAATTTACGATTCTATCCCCGATTTAAAATTACGATTTTGCCGTCAGTTCAAAATTACGTTTTTACCCTCAGTTCAAAATAAAATTATGTTTTTACCCACAACTAAATCTACAATTTTTTCCTCGGTTCAAATTTGCGATTTTGACCAGTTTAAATTTGCAGTTTTGCAATTAGTTTTGTTTTTCTCTCCACAGCCAAATTACGATTTTGCCCTAAATTTAAATTTACATTTTTGCCATCGTTTTTCTTTGCTTTGCTTTTTTTTTTGTCTTTTTCCGCTTCATGTATATATTATAGTTATTATTGCGCGAAACTACTAAGAAAAACTTTTGCAATTCAGTTGGTTGTATGAACATTCAAATATAGTGAGTGTCTCAGGTTCGAAGCCCTTCATGGGAAAGAAGATTTTTTATTACCTACTGCCAAATAAAAGTTTGAGTAAATTGTTTCATTTATTATTATTTTTTTGTCTATGATTCCTAATAATATTTTCCGTTATTTATTCCTTATTTTTTTTCACTTTTATGTTGTTTTCTCTGCTTCTAAATTTGTAATTTTTATAATCAACCGATACGGTATCGGTATTTACGGGTAAAACACCGGTAAGTAAATATACTGTATGTGACAACTGGCAAATAACTGGAAATTCCGTACAGTCTAATCACTATTCTTAGTATATAATCTCATACAATTAGCGTAATTTAATTACGTAACGGTGTCGTACATTAGACGACAGTGTTAGGACAAGAAAACAATGATATAACATATATTGGTTTTCGTCGTATTGCGAAACAAATTAAACAATGTCCTAAAAGTGTTGGTAAAAAGTGTTGCGCGCACTATTCACGGTTACACTATTCATGCCAGCAAAACCGTGAAAATAGAACGAAACAAGGAAAAACGACACACGGATAACATAACTGAGTCCGTTTATATAAGAAAACACTAATATGAAAACATATCTTACAAAGATACAAGACTTTCCGGTACAACACCCTAATCGCTAAATCGCCCGTTTCACTAAAAATAAGACAATTTTAACTCGTCCAGAATAATAATTTAGCATTTTCGGGACTCCGGAAATATGACAAATGATGACAAACATATGGAAACAATATGAGGATATTAATGGGGTGTCCGAAACCTAAGCTTTCGACGCTGCGTTGCAACCCCCACAACTTGTCCGTTTCTGCACCGACAAGCTAATAAACGACATTTCCGACATCGAAAACAACCAAATGAAAGCTTTAGTGAACTAGTTAAGCTTATTTTGAGATTCCAAATCCCTTTATACATCTCTTGGTTGCGGATTTACAACTTACGGAAAAACTTCGTCGGTAGGAATTAAAAGTGCTTTTATCGAACCGACGACCAAACGGAAGTCGTTTAAGATATCAAAATACCATTTCTACTTGTTTAGTGAAATTGTTAATGATAATTAACATTCCGAATCACTAATTACCTCCTAATGGTGAAAGATTACCCCTAATCACCGTACTTAGCCTAATTACCAAAATATCTACATGTTTAAGACATTTTTATAAAAATGTTACACTTTACCCCCCCCCCCACATGTTGTGAACGTTTTTAGTGGGTTCCATACCCATATTTCACATGCAAATATCTAGATATTTTCTATAATTGCAAGTGGTGTTAATAGTGGATGATTATATGTATTATACTTATCCTAAACTAGATATTTTCAATCATATTTACACCTTCATTTTCACACACGAAAGCTCTCAACCATTCATCCAAAAATTCAGCCATGAACACCCTTATTCATATTCATTTCAAGCCATTCTTATGAAGATCAAAGTGTACTTTAATGGATGACATGAAGATCTAAGACACCTCCAATTTGAAGGACCCATTTTCATCCATCCTAGAGCTTTCAATCATCATCATCTTCATCATCTTTACTCATCATCTTCATGTAGATCTTCCCTAGCCACAAGAGCTAGTAGTGAGCATCTTAATCCTTATTTCATTCATGTTTATGAGAATATAACTTATGTACAAGTTAACATATAAAATGCTCATACAAGATGAAGATGAAAACACTTGAAATCAAACTAAAAATCATAATATATAAGTTGTTTATGTTGTGATTTGAAACTTGTTACTTGTTTATTTGAGCTAGTTATGATGAACATCATATATAAACTTGTTAGATGATGTTTAAAAACATAATCTAACAAGTATACATGAAAGTCTTGAAAGGGTTTATTTGAACATGATGATTAAATGGATGAACATAAATACTGGTGTTGATAAAGTGTATAAAAGATTTCACTAAAAATTATAAACTTTGAAAGGTTTACAAAAGTAACATACAAGATGGGTTTTTCTAAATGTTTGATAAAACTTGAAGTTAAGTATGATTTTTATACAAGTAAACACATTTGATGATCATACTAAAACCCTACATGTTTATGAGTTCATTTTGATAAACTTTGTTATAAATTTCAAGTTATTTTTGTGTAGAAATAATTTGAGGAACTTGTGGTTGAATTGGAAAAGAAAATGATATGTTTGATAAACATGGCAAAGTTTATATTTCAAAGGAAACTATGGCCAATTTTTACTAGAAATCACGTGTTATAAAAATGGTCATGTTTTAACAAAATCTTTACAAGAATACAAGATTAGAAAGTTGGTCTTTCTAAAAGCAAAAATGAGTATAAATATATATTTTTGGTAAAATATATATTTAGTGATTTTAACAAGTTATGTGCTATGTGTTTACTAATGGTATTAGTTATATATAAAACTTAGGAACTTGAAATCAATGATACAAATAAATACAAGACACATTTACAAGAAAAGATTTGCAAGAATACATATATATACACTTGAATACAATTTACGGACGATTCGGACATCGGATACAACTTATGGGCAATTCGGACGACGGACGAATCTATAAACATATCGCCATTCCGAGGAATTACTACGACGTTTAGACGATCTTTCGACGCGAAAATGAATATTTTACCGTTAACAAAAATTCGGACATTTTGGAATTAATAAAAATCACTAAGTCTTTTATTAACTAAAAAGTCTATACTTAGTGATTTTTATAAAAATGAAAGATTATATTACAAATGGGCTTATTTTACAAATGGGCTTATTTTATGTAACACCCTTAAATTTTTACTTGAATATAAGACTAATTTTATACATTTTATATAAGTTTCATAAGTCAAGATTACAAGTATCATAAACATTAGTCAACTAATGTCTAAGTTTAAAACATTCAAAAGTTGATTAAGAAATTGTTTACAACCCATGAACAAAGTTTAAATAAGATTAAGAACATAGCGGAAGCTTCAAAAGTCGTGTTCGGTTCTTCGACGTTGCTTGACCACCATCCGTAAGGTCCATCTAGTCACCTAGGGTCAAAACCATTAAAAATATTAGTTTTGACTTAGATACATAAGACTTAAACATATGATCCAACATCAATTAAAAATAAAAGAAATAGAAGATTTCTGGTTCCACCGTAAATTACGGTGTTACCGTAATTTACGGTGAGTTCTGGAAGTTCTTGGTCCACCGTAAACCAGGGGTGAACCACCGTAAAACACATGACCTCTACCGTAAATTACGGTATTACCGTAATTTACGGTAGTTCCTGGAAATCTATGTTTTTGTTTGGTTTGTTCATCTCACTCAAACCAATTTCTCGAATTTCGCTTTTCTAAGAAACCATTACATCAAATTCTCATATTTCCAACATATTATACCTAAACCAATATCAAAGAGCAATTCATCATACTCCAAAACAATAACCATGCTTTACACGCTTATTCGACCCGTTGGCTCGTCTAGGGAATCCTCCCATATGACGACTACCAACGAGTTCCAACCGAGTTTGACCAATCTTTCAATATGGCGACATCTCTACTTAATTCAAACCATTCTTGTTCTAAAATTCGAATACATATTATACAATCATCAAAATCTACTAAATGTAACGGGTCAAGTTACATACCTTAGTGTACGCCCTTCAACCGCAAATCACTACCGGCTTGTCCACTTGACGTCCCGGTATCCTTTCCTATAGAGTTCAATTCAAGACATTTTTAGAACTCTATTTAAACCTTACTTCGCATAATACACCGAAACATCGTAATTATGCGTTAAATCTTTAAATTTCTATTTCAAGCCTTCTTTGAGGCATTTTCACAAACACCTTAAAGGCAGATTTTTCATATGATTATATGACAAGTTTATAACTTATCATTTAGCCCTAATCTCACCTTTATCAACAATTTTACATGATTATTAGTCTTTAGATTTCTGAAATCACTTTCAAATTGTCAAATTACACAAGATTAGCACCCACAATCCTAGTATTCATCAATTAACACATAACCCATTAATCACCTACAATGGTGATCATGGTTTCCACTAAAATTTTACATGATCTCAGCTTGTGTTTGTTTAGGGTTTGTCCCTAGACACTATAGTTGTTCTTAAATCATCACAACCTATACATGCAACCCTAAATTCAGATTTTTTCCCAATTTCATAAGAATTTCAAGTTAAGAATTTTCACTAAATTTTACATACCTTGTAATCCCCTTGCGATAGGGATCAAGATTCTAAGCTCGGATTTTCGTTTGGACCAGATTTGCTCCTTCAATTTGAGAATTTTAGTAAGATTCTTGGTTTTGAAGGTGGGTGTCACCCCCTTTGATGTTCTGGTCGACCAGACCCCCACAATGGGGTGTTTGGTTTGTGTTTTATTTGTTTAACATAACTAAAGTTTCAATTTTTAACAACCTACACCCCTCCACTATGATAATATGTAAATTGGTTGCTTTTTAACCTATTTTAGATTATTTCTAGACTTTTAACCAACTAGGTTAAAATTCCTAGTTAGTAAATTCTTGTTTATTTATACTTTATAGTTCCAATATAAAGTTTTATATTTTCGGGGTGTTACAAGTCCACCCCCCTTAAAAGGGTTTCGTCCCCGAAACCGAAGTACGTACCAAATAATGTAGGGTGGAGACGTCGCATCTCCTCTTCGGACTCCCATGTAGTGTCCGAACCTTTCCTATGTTCCCATTTGACTTTGACTTGGTCAATTTGTTTATTTCGTAATTGTTTGACCTTTCGATCTAAAATCTCCACCGGTCTCACCGCATAATTCAGACTATTATCCACTTCGATGTCATCGTAATGGATATAGGTCGTTTCGTCTACTAGGCATTTTCTTAATTGTGACACGTGAAAAGTGCCATGAATCCCCCTTAGTTCCTCCGGTAGCTCAAGGCGGTAAGCTACCTTGCCGACTCTTTCGATAATTTTAAATGGCCCAATAAACCTTGGGCTTAGCTTCCCCCTTTTTCTGAATCTAATAACGCCCTTCCATGGGGAAACTTTTAGCATGACCATGTCACCAACTTGGAATTCGATTGGCCTTTTCCTTTTATCAGCATACGCCTTTTGCCTGTCTTGAGCCGCTTTCAAGTGTGCCCGAACTATATCGATCTTTTCATTCGTGGCTCGTACTATATCTTGGTGGGCGAGTTCACGTGGACCCACTTCACCCCAACATACCGGGGTTCGACACTTCCTACCGTAAAGCATTTCTTATGGTGCCATCTTAATACTAGATTGGTAACTGTTGTTATACGAAAACTCGACTAACGGTAGGTGAACATCCCAACTGCCTCCAAAGTCGATTATACACGCCCGTAGCATGTCCCCCAATGTTTGTATCGTTCTTTCACTTTGTCCATCCGTTTGAGGATGGTACGCAGTGCTAATGAACAATTTGGTCCCCATTTGCTCTTGGAAATCTCGCCAGAAATTCGAAGTAAACCGGGTATCCCTATCAGACACGATGGACACCGGCACCCCATGACGTGCTATGATTTCATTGGTATAAACTTCTGACATCTTTTCTGACGTATAAGTCTCACGAATCGGAATGAAGTGAGCACTTTTCGTCAATCTATCCACCACTACCCATATGGCATCAAAACCACGATTCGTCTTAGGCAACTTGGTTAACAGGTCCATTGTAATATGTTCCCATTTCCAAACCGGAATTTCTAACGGTTGGAGTTTGCCGTATGGTTTCTGGTGCTCCGCCTTGACTTGTAAACATGTCAAGCATTTTTCCACATACTTCGCCACGTCCCTTTTCATTCCGGGCCACCAATAATTTTGTTTCAAATCATTGTACATCTTGGTCGCACCCGGATGAATTGAATAACGGGATTTATGAGCTTCATTAAGTAGAAGCGCCTTCACTCCACAGGTATGTGGGACCCATATCCTTCCGGATCGAGTCTTCAACCCGTGATTCCCATCCGACAAATCTTTTAATTAACCGATTATTCTTTCTTTCTTCCAATTCTCTTCTTTCATTGCTTCAAATTACGCCTCCCGAATACGTTCAAGTATACCTGAGGTCACCACGAGTTGCATCGATCTTACTCGTATTGGGACGTAGTCTGCTTTTCTGCTTAGAGCATCCGCCACTACATTAGCTTTTCCGGGGTGGTAATGTATTTCACAATCGAAGTCTTTCACCGTTTCTAGCCATCGCCTTTGTCGCATATTTAACTCCTTCTGATCAAAGAAGTATTTCAAGCTCTTGTGGTCGGTGAATATGGTGCACTTTACCCCATACAAGTAGTGCCTCCATATTTTTAATGCAAATACCACCGCAGCCAACTCGAGATCGTGCGTGGGATATTTCTTCTCGTGTATCTTCAATTGTCTCGAGGCATAGGCTATTACCTTGCCCCGTTGCATCAACACGCAACCGAGCCCCGATAGTGAAGCATCCGAATAAATCACCATATCTTCAACTCCGTCCGGCAATGTCAATACCGGAGCTCGAGTTAACTTTTCTTTTAGCGTTTGAAACGCTTTTTCTTGATCAACACCCCAAATGAACTTTTCTTTCTTTTGTGTTAGCTTTGTTAGCGGTGACGCAATCTTGGAGAAATCTTGGATGAATCTCCTATAATATCCCGCAAGTCCCAAAAAGCTTCTAATTTCCGAAGGGTTCTTCGGGGGATTCCATTTTGACACAGCTTCGATCTTGGACGGATCCACCAATACTCCGTCGGCACTTATGACATGGCCAAGAAATTGTACCTCTCGTAGCCAAAAGGCACACTTAGAGAATTTCGCATACAGCCTTTCTCGTCTAAGTGTCTCTAACACTTCTTGTAGGTGGTGTGCGTTTTCCGCTTCACTTTTCGAGTACACCAAAATATCATCGATAAACACGATGACCGACTTATCCAACATTGGCTTGCAAACCCGGTTCATGAGGTCCATGAAAGCCGCGGGTGCATTTGTTAGCCCAAATGACATCACGAGGAATTCGTAATGTCCGTATCTCGTGCGGAAAGCCGTCTTCGGCACATCTTCTTCTTTGACCTTTAATTGATGATACCCAGATCTAAGGTCAATTTTTGAAAACCAGTTCGCACCTTGTAATTGGTCAAATAAATCGTCTATCCTCGGAAGCGGGTATCGGTTCTTTACCGTGAGTTTGTTTAACTCCCGGTAATCGATACACATGCGCATGCTCCCGTCTTTCTTTCTCACGAACAATACCGGTGCGCCCCAAGGAGACACACTCGGCCTTATGAATCCTTTGTCAAGCAGGTCTTGGATTTGGGACATCAACTCTTGTAATTCCGACGGTGCAAGTCGGTACGGGGCCTTTGCTACGGGTTTTGCGCCCGGAATCAATTCGATCCCGAACTCTACTTCCCGTTCAGGCGGTATCCCCGGTAAATCCTCCGGAAACACATCTTCATAATCTCGTACTACCGGTACGTCTTCAATCTTTCGTGATTCTTTTTCGGGCTTATTAGCGTATATCATGAATGCCTTGCATCCTCGCTTCATAAGCTTGTGAGCTTTCAACATTGTGCAGACTATAGGGTTGCCTCCCTTTTCGCCATAAATGGTAACGTGTTTCCCGCTCGGAGATGTTAGTTTTATCTCCTTACGAAAACACACGACCTTTGCATGGTGTTGAGATAGCCAATCCATCCCAACGACTACTTGAAATTCTCCCATTGACATCGGGATTAGATTTATCAAATATTCTTCGTCGTCAATGCTCATTTTACAGTTTTCACATACATCACAAACAATAAAGCTCTTGTTATTACCTATCTCTACTTCTAAGGGCACAGGTAATTTTGTTAGAACAAATGAAGGATGTCGAATAAATCCATATGAAACAAAGGATTTATTCGCACCCGTATCAAATAACACGCGTGCAGGAATTGAATTTACAGCAAATATACCTGAGACCACGTCAGGTTCAACCTTCGCTTCTACGGCGGTCAATTGAAAAGATCTTGCCTTTGCTTTTGGGGCTTCACCTTTCTGGTTCTGCTCATCCTTCTTTCCAACCAGTTCCGGGCATTCCGACTTTTTGTGACCCGTTCGATAACAATTGTAACAAACCGTCACTTTCTCCGGGCACGATATAGCCATATGTCCCGTTTTCTTGCATATGGGACAAGGCTTATCCTTGTAACGGCATTCGCCTTTATGACCCTTTCCGCAGATTCTGCAACTTGGTGACCCGCCTTTCGTATCGGATTTCTTTGCGGTTTCATTTGTTCGTGCCTTCTTAGTAGGGCTTGGGTTTACATCTTGTGCTTTCCGTTCACCTCGTTCAATGCTCTTTTTCAGTTCGATCTCCCTTTCCCGAGCAACATTTATGATCTCGGTAAGGGTCTCGTATTTTGAAGGGGTGATAAATTCCCTATACTCAGCACTCAACATGTTATGGTAGTAGTATATCTTTTGTTCTTCATTCGTCACTAGATCATCACAAAACTTCATCTTATCCATAAACGTTGTCGTAATCTTGTCTATGGTCTCATTCTTGTGCCTAAGTTGCATGAACTCCTCCTTGATTTTATTCATAACCGCCTTGGGGCTATGATGCTTAAGAAACGGCGTCTTGAATTCTTCCCAAGTCATGACCTTAGCAGCTTCAATACCGATCTCTCTCTTTTTGTTATCCCACCAATCTTTCGCTTGACTCCTTAGTTGACCCGTACCATAGGCTACGTAGTCATCTTCGTCACAATGGGTCCTCTCGAATACCCCTTCGATATCACTTAGCCATCGTTGGCACACTATTGGGTCAACCTCCCCATTATATATTGGTGGTTTACAGGCCATGAATTCCTTGTATGAACAAGACTTTCGTCCACCATGCTTTTCTTTTGCTAAATTTGAATCATCTTCCAATTTCTTGATTCTCTCTTCTACTATTGATAAAACTGTGTTTTGAATTTTACCAATAAAGCCCGACAAACTGTTTTCGATCGCCTTTCCAACCTCTTCGGCAATCACTTCCCTCATTTGTTCGGTGACTCTTGGCACCGCATTATCATTACCTCCATCAGCCATCTCTATTTCTGAAATGTTTACATAGGTTGTTAAACATTCCATTTATAACACATGCTTTACTTGTTTTGATTCAATCAAGTTCATAACTTGATTTAATCGTTCTTGTTTCAATTCAATCAAGTTCATAACTTGATTTAATCGTTCTTGTTTCAATTCAATCAAATTCATAACTTGATTTTAATCATTCTTGTTTCAATTCTATCAAGTTCATAACTTGATATAATCGTTCTTGTTTCATGCATTTCTTGTATTTGGGTGAGCTTACACACTCTTTTCATGCATATTTATTCATTTCTAATTCTTTACATAATACATAATTTATTAACAAAATAAGTTAATTCTTACCGGACAATCGATCAAGCTTGAACCGAACACTTCTTGACAACCTTGAGCTCTGATTACCAACTTGTAACACCCTTAAATTTTTACTTGAATATAAGACTAATTTTATACATTTTATATAAGTTTCATAAGTCAAGATTACAAGTATCATAAACATTAGTAAACTAATGTCTAAGTTTAAAACATTCAAAAGTTGATTAAGAAATTGTTTACAACCCATGAACAAAGTTTAAATAAGATTAAGAACATAGCGGAAGCTTCAAAAGTCGTGTTCGGTTCTTCGACGTTGCTTGACCACCATCCGTAAGGTCCATCTAGTCACCTAGGGTCAAAACCATTAAAAATATTAGTTTTGACTTAGATACATAAGACTTAAACATATGATCCAACATCAATTAAAAATAAAAGAAATAGAAGATTTCTGGTTCCACCGTAAATTACGGTGTTACCGTAATTTACGGTGAGTTCTGGAAGTTCTTGGTCCACCGTAAACCAGGGGTGAACCACCGTAAAATACATGACCTCTACCGTAAATTACGGTATTACCGTAATTTACGGTAGTTCCTGGAAATCTATGTTTTTGTTTGGTTTGTTCATCTCACTCAAACCAATTTCTCGGATTTCGCTTTTCTAAGAAACCATTACATCAAATTCTCATATTTCCAACATATTATACCTAAACCAATATCAAAGAGCAATTCATCATACTCCAAAACAATAACCATGCTTTACACGCTTATTCGACCCGTTGGCTCGTCTAGGGAATCCTCCCATATGACGACTACCAACGAGTTCCAACCGAGTTTGACCAATCTTTCAATATGGCGACATCTCTACTTAATTCAAACCATTCTTGTTCTAAAATTCGAATACATATTATACAATCATCAAAATCTACTAAATGTAACGAGTCAAGTTACATACCTTAGTGTACGCCCTTCAACCGCAAATCACTACCGGCTTGTCCACTTGACGTCCCGGTATCCTTTCCTATAGAGTTCAATTCAAGACATGTTTAGAACTCTATTTAAACCTTACTTCGCATAATACACCGAAACATCGTAATTATGCGTTAAATCTTTAAATTTCTATTTCAAGCCTTCTTTGAGGCATTTTCACAAACACCTTAAAGGCAGATTTTTCATATGATTATATGACAAGTTTATAACTTATCATTTAGCCCTAATCTCACCTCTATCAACAATTTTACATGATTATTAGTCTTTAGATTTCTGAAATCACTTTCAAATTGTCAAATTACACAAGATTAACACCCACAATCCTAGTATTCATCAATTAACACATAACCCATTAATCACCTACAATGGTGATCATGGTTTCCACTAAAATTTTACATGATCTCAGCTTGTGTTTGTTTAGGGTTTGTCCCTAGACACTATAGTTGTTCTTAAATCATCACAACCTATACATGCAACCCTAAATTCAGATTTTTTCCCAATTTCATAAGAATTTCAAGTTAAGAATTTTCACTAAATTTTACATACCTTGTAATCCCCTTGCGATAGGGATCAAGATTCTAAGCTCGGATTTTCGTTTGGACCAGATTTGCTCCTTCAATTTGAGAATTTTAGTAAGATTCTTGGTTTTGAAGGTGGGTGTCGCCCCCCTTTGATGTTCTGGTCGACCAGACCCCCACAATGGGGTGTTTGGTTTGTGTTTTATTTGTTTAACATAACTAAAGTTTCAATTTTTAACAACCTACACCCCTCCACTATGATAATATGTAAATTGGTTGCTTTTTAACCTATTTTAGATTATTTCTAGACTTTTAACCGACTAGGTTAAAATTCCTAGTTAGTAAATTCTTGTTTATTTATACTTTATAGTTCCAATATAAAGTTTTATATTTTCGGGGTGTTACATTTTACAAATAGGCTTAACTTAACAAAGGGGCTTACATTTTCAAATGAGCTTATCTTCATAATGGGCTTATCAAAATACTTGGGCTAAGCCCAATAACATGAATACATGGGCTAAACCCAATAGAAAAACATATGGGCTAAGGCCCAATAACATCAAAGGCCCAATACTATTTAGGCCCAATACTATTTAGGCCTAATACTATTAAGGTCCAACACTATTTAGGCCCAATAACATTTGGGCCCTATAACATAAATTCTTGGGCTAGGCCCAATAACATTAAGACATGGGCTCGGCCCAATGACATGAAAACATGGGCTTGGCCCAATGACTTAATTGGTAAAAATACAAGTATACAATTGATTCATACAAGACACGAAATCAAGAGGACAAGATCCGATGATACAACTTACAAGATACAAGATTACATATATATATATTTTGTGAAATATATATATAACAGTTTAACAATTCGTACATCTAATACAAAGTTCAACGAATAACAAAGACTTGTACACGAGTCATTACAAAGACCGAAGTGTCTAACAAACATAGAACGTTTGTAGGTCGTGATACATTTCAAGACAATGCAAGTGAGGTTACAATTACATACAGTTACGGATGCAATTCTGTGAGTTCATGTCCCCTTTTCATCTTAAATACTTTTCATGCTTTACAACTATCGGGGAAAATACATGTACAATAGTATGATAAGTCAAGGAATGAAACACTTTAGATCATGTGCGAAATTAGGGTTATAACTAAAGCACCATTAATCTAGTTTGGACCAAGGAATAAAGGGTTAGATCTAATGGGTTTTGGCGAGCCCCACTCATGGCCATTCATTTGCCTAGGAGTGCGTTTGTGTCCCTACGACAGGTGTCGATACAATTAAAATCGTCTAGGGTTGGACTGCTTCCTATTTCGTCACACATATTAATGTCCTTGCAAAACATTAATGATCACGATTTCATTGACGCTTTTCATACTACATTTGATACAAATACATATCACATTTTACAGATACATCTTATATCCAGTTTGGATACAATTACAGTTGAGACAAATACATCTTACATACTGTTTTGATACAGATACATTTTATACAGCTAAACTGCATGAACTCGCTCAACTTTTGTTGATGTTTTCAAACTTACATG
The DNA here is from genome assembly GCA_030545235.1 of Helianthus tuberosus. Classification (NCBI taxonomy): domain Eukaryota; kingdom Viridiplantae; phylum Streptophyta; class Magnoliopsida; order Asterales; family Asteraceae; genus Helianthus; species Helianthus tuberosus. The sequence goes on from CM060418.1 coordinate 189,217,861, forward strand.
TATTTCAGGGAATTAGTGGACCAATGCAAAGATTTCAGTTCTAGGAAAACAAGTATCAAGACTCCATGCCAACTATTGAAGGGTTTGCCTGTTATATACCGCCTCTTTGCGGTGATATAGTGGTCAAATCCTTGACATTTTAAGACCTACATTTTGATGTATGAAACAATGACAACTTATTTTTCATTTGATGGTTTGTAAACAATATTCTTAACTTATGTTGCGATCTTTTGAACAATTATGACAATGGCATTGGAGCATGTTTTATTCATTTAGTATGTTTACTTATATCGTTATGCAATGAGAATCGAACAGATCACACCTCACGCTTCCGCTACGAGTGGGTGTGACAGTTTGGTATCAAAGCTTCGATTGTAGTGAACCAGGATTCTTTCTCGAGTATAGTCTACAATCACTAGGAACCTCTCACGAAAACAATTTATACAAGAATGAGAAGTTTTCATTGCATAAACATTTTTCAAGGTCCACTACAAACAAAAATTCATTTCATAAAAACCAAGCAAGGACATTTCCATGGGTGAAGTCTATGAGAGATAGGCGCATTACATTAACAGACTATGTGCCTACAATACATTACATTATCAGTGCTTATACAAGATAGACACATTACATTATTAGTTTACACATCATAAACAGTTTACAAGTTCAGCATATACAAATTCAACTTATGCAAGATAGAAATCCTTGTTAGATAGGATTTCATGTGATTATATATATATATATATATATATATGATTTATTTATATATGTGTTATACAAAATATTTTGCCAAGAATAAAATACCTTCGACTTCAAACTCTATTATTATTCTTTACTCGCAAGATGAAAATATCGACCTCACATCTACTGCGGAGCTTATGGCGAACATTATTCCTAAGTGAAATCTTAAACTTAATTCCGTAAAATATGGTTGCTTTCTCGCGAATGCTGAGATGCCTGGCCATGATAATGACGACGAGGCGGAGGTGGTAACCTTGGGCAACAACTCTATTAGTGGGACGAGATCCCTGTGACTCATACTAATCAAGGTTGATATACTCTTGTCCCTACAAGGAAGATGAAGTACTCATCTTGAAGGTGCCCCTTCAGTTGTTATTGTTACAGATTCTTTCCATTTCTATTTCATCTAACGCCGTGCCGTTCTGCGAGTAATGACAACGAACGTTGACACGTGAGCTATCACGAAGGTCCCTCCTATGTTGAAGGTATATTGACAATAGTGTTTCCTCTCTAGCTGATCGGCTGCTTCGTACGAGAGAACGCTAGGGTGACCATGCAAGGCAATTTATTATTACGGTGGCCAACGTAATAACAACTTGTAGTGCATGGGAATTCTGGTGGACTCTGCGGGCCAAGCTAATGATCACTATTCGTTCAAAATTCTTAAGTTATTACTTGAGATTCAATTTTTCTTATCTATTAGAACACGAACTGAGGTGGTTAGTATAACACCCTACAATACAATACAATAGAATACAATACAGGAAGACGACACGTTTGTTCACACCTAACATTCGATCTATATCACGATTCAGTTGAGACTAGTCATTTAAACAAACAAAACTTGTTAGCCACTCATGGAGGATTTTCCTCAACATTCTCGAAATTCTTGAACATGGGTTGGTTCCATGGTGTCTATGACACTTTACCCTACTTTACCTTACCTTACCTTACCTTATCATATTCCACCTTATCATATTTATTGGAAATGATACAATAAATTCCGTCGCTTGACATTTGTCTTTTCCCAAGGAATGGTATGGCATGAGCCATGCTGCAACTCCCTCATTGCATTCTATTCGACATTTTTGGAGATTCTAATAATATTGCTAGAGCTCGTGAAACTCAAGCACTATTACCATAATTGTCACATGGACAAGTAAGACAAAGGATTTTCTCAACTTTGGACGATCGAGGTCCATAGAGTAGGGAATACATATTATATGGACGAAGACCACTAGTTGGTTTCCCCTCCTCAACGAATTATTTTTCTTTTTCCATTTAGACATATGACCAATACACGCAAGAGGCATTACACCTTTTGGTTTTGGTTATCCACATTATCATTTATTCAAACATGTATGAACAATGCGGTCTTGAGGTTTCCATGGCCGATTGATTGCATTCTTCATTCTTGGGCACATGATAGACTTTATTTATCCAAATACATGTCTAGATTCTTTTAATAGAGTGTATTAAATAGTTCATGGCGCCAAAAGAAACAAATGTTTAAGTCAAAAGTTATGTGTTGAAAACCATTTCTTTTACCCAAGACATGGTTTATACATGACATTTGACATTGGTGGTTATTGGTAAGTGATTTAAGTAATCAGACGTGTGTAATATGATAAAAGCATGGTGGATACGCCGCTGGTACTTCCTATATATAAGTGCTTATATTATATTGCATATCGTATCGTGAAGTTATCTAAACCACTTCGACAAAGACAAGACACGACATCTTCTACACAAGACATAATATTCTATTTCAAGACATGATATATTTATACACTACATTTCTATTGGTTATTTATTTAACCATACATCATTCTTTTATATCATCTGATTTTCATATCTATTTTCATTTGATTTTATAAAAGAACTCGATCATAACTGGAGCCAATGTTGATGGTTACACTTGATGCTTTCACGGTCTCTCAAGGGTTGTTCCATACTGGGTAACACCCGAATTCAAACACACTGAGTGTTACATTTCGGGTTTAGCCTCGGAGATCCGAAGCATGGCCGCATCATCCCTCCCTACCTCGATCAGTCAAACAATAACTCTCGCCATGAGTGAAATGAAGGCAATTGCTGCCATAAACGATTTTGGCACCAGGATGTATGCTGGTAACTTGCCGAAATCCTAAATGCGACAAGTGAGACGTTCATCATGAGGGCAATTGCAAAAGCGCCAAGAGTAGCAGTGTGCTGAGACCGGGCGCAAAACAAAGGCTAGTAACACGATAATACTTAAGAATGGATCAAGCTAGTGAATAAGTGTGTGTGTGGTTAGAACTATGAATACTCCACAAAATCCCAATGAAGTCATGAGTACGTACACTCTACGATCATCATGTATCAATTCTTTTAATACCAACACCGAGCTTAGCTAGTGTCTTTAAATGTTAAGCATATACTCGAATTAGAGTCATGTTGGACACACATTACTATATCAAGTTAGCTAATGGGGAATTAGCTTAGACAGGTCAAATCATTAAGGGTCACCGGTACGTATCCTATCAATCAACATTTCACATTGTAACATTCCCAAAAATTTTATTTATATAAAATATATAAAAACTTATGTTATTAAAAGGATGCATCATGGGTAAGTTGACCGATGGAAATATGAGGTATTTTGAGCAAGCATAGGAACCATTTAATAATTAAATTATAAAAATACATTATATTTGAACCTACTCTGCTTTTAATGAAACTTGATTCAAAATGTAGATAAAATTATTCTAGTTCTAATGGCATATTCAACATTTTATAAAATGTCATATTTTATAAATTATAAGCGCCAAATAAATGAATCAGTTAAATTAATTATAATATATATATATATATATTAAATAATAAAATAATATTTAACCTAAACAAATAAGAATTTAAAAATGTGTGTCTACAAAGAATGGACAGTGGAATTAATATAAATAAAATAATAATCATGAATCACATTTGAATTTATACGTGTATGGAATAAGAATTTAAAATCATTTAGAATCATTTCAATTGAATACGTGTAAGAAATAGAAGACTTGCGTAGTCTTTAAGCCAATTCAGAAGTTAGTATAAATAGAAGACATATACTGAATTTCAAAGTGCTCATATCTTACACTCTCGTCCCCCCGCCTAGAATTTCTACTTTTATTTCACCCATAATAATAAATAATAAAACCCTGCCCTGTTTTAAGTATTGTAACCCCTGATCACTAATACCCTGTCCAAGTGACGTAGGGCCCCGTAACGTATGTCAAGGCTCTGCCTAAATTCGTTGGGGTTCTGTCTCGTGACGTAGGGGTAAAGTAGAATTGGGTCACTATACTTAATGTGAGTGCACTATATATTTTATTAAATAACCCAGGAGTTATACCCAAAATATATCTGTCACACCCCGACCCGCAGCGGAAAGGTACGGGGCATGATGATTGCCCATAGCTCATGACAACTAATTATTGTTTCAATATTTAAAGCATAACCATTTTAATAGTTACATAACATATAATAGTCAAAATTGTTCATACATTGTTCAAAACAGACATATCAAGATTTCAATTTAATTTCCTAAGGCCCAGGCTACGTGTCCACATCACTTGATCATCAACTTTGAAAACCTGCACCACGTTAGAAAAATATATTTTTGGGTCAACAAATATGTTGGTGAATAATTTCCTCATTTTATAAAAAAACAATTTTATATTTATTTCTTTTTAAAAAAAATATTTTTAACATGCACCTCAAGGTTAGTGTGTAAATGGTCTCATATCATCAACATAGTCAACATATCCATAAATCCAAATTTACCAAACAAGAATACACAATCAAATAACACAAACAACCAAAATAAATAGACTCCTGATAATAGCGTGCATTAGGCTCAAGCCCCGAGGAGCGAGTCTAATACTGTTGGCGATACTAGGCTACAACCCATGACCGTGGGTGTAAGACCCTAACACGTAATTGACAAAAAGTCGCAGCGGAAATTCATGCCATAAAATTTCTTTCCTTATAAATACCTTGACCTTCTCAAAAGTTCATTTTAACATAACCCTCTCACATAAAGCCATCAATCGACTCATTTACTAAATAAAAAATAACCTAGGTTTACTATATTACATACACCAACGTCCCCGTACAATCTATCTTGCGACTCGGTCCTCGATCTCCATTCCTTGATGATCCTCCGTGACCCGATCAACCTTCGCTCACCACATACATTCATAACCTTAGCACACATTATAAACATGAATAAGTTTCCTTCTTGTTGACTTTTCATTTCATTATCTCTTTTCATTCCAGCTTTCCATCACATTATACAATCCGTGGCGAGACTTCCTTATTGTACCTGCAATACACTTCGTTCACAAGGCACGCTATTATTATCGTCAATACTCAATCTCATTGAATACATGCGTACATACTTTCATATATACTCACATATATGCATACGTTCGCACATAACCACTTGCATACATGTACATACACATACTGCCTACATACACACCTACATACATACATACATATATATATTCATATCTTCACGCGTGCCTACATACGTGCATACGCTCATATATATCTACTTGCATACATACAAACATACATTCAATCATACATACAACTTATAATCATACATACATACATACCTTCATATGTATCTACATCTCCTAAAACATAAAATAAGTTGATCATACTTAGCTTACAGGCGTTTAAAAATGCATTTAAACGGGTTCATGGAACAAAACAACAAAATAAACAATTTTTGGAATCAGGGGGGCTAGACGCTACGCCTAGGGGCTAGACGCTACACCTAGCCCCTTTTTTGACAGCAAGTTGCTTAATTGCTGCTGCAAAATTCCCAGCCAACCGAAGTTTCACGAAAACGGACATAACTCATTCGTTTTTGATCCGTTTTACCCGATTCTCTTTCCTACGCGATCGTAATTTAATTCTCCATCACATGGAGTTAACACCCGACATCCGGATTAACAAAATTCTGAACTTTTAAGCTATCGACTTATTACCTTTTTACAAAGTTTTGACCCGTTCATGCATTTATCAAATAATCTGATTATTTGACCTCGATTCCTCATGAACCTTATAATTTCAACGTTGTTTATCATAAAGGATTGAATTCTTGGATGTCTTGCATCCTCTTAACACATTTTCGCTCAAAAGTTTATTTTGACCCGTTATGGGTATTTACGCATTAAATGGTCTATGACATACAAAACTATACCCTTCGCTTTTAAACTTGACCAAAACATTACTATAATCGAATAGCTTGTTTCCAAATGACTTTTAAGGTTGTTTGTCTGATATACCTATCAAGGGCGTTTTTGTCAACTTTGCTCCATCCTTTACAACAAAGGACTTCATTGCATATTTAACCAATCCTACTACTTAACTATAACTCTAATCACACATACCTTGCTCGAGTCAAAGCTATGACCCGTTTTAATACTTCATCCACTAAGTGGCTAGTTAATAACAACGCAAATCCTTTCGCTATTCACCCTGTGAATTCATAGTACTTGACAATAAAAACATTAGTCGACATCGTCAAATGGTAATGTCTTCACCATTTGACCCGTTAAGTCTAAATGTCCATTTTATCTTTGTGGGACTTTAGTTAGTCATTGTCCCAACCATGTAACTTATTCCTTCGTTAACTCGTAACCAAAATCACCATAATACCCTTTTTACCCTTTTTGACCATCAAACTTAGTTTCTTAACATAATCACATGTTCCGACCCATATCCAAAACTTGTCGGAACATCATAATTCACATATTTACTTACTGTGTTCGTAATCTATACATTAAATAGATATTCTACCAAAAAGGGGTGTAAGCTTTACTTACCTAACATCCGAATATGCTTCCCGTGCGCATTAGTCCCGTTTGACCCGCTTCTTTCCCAAGCTTCCATGTCGCTTATCAAGCATCAACTATCATAGATCATTCTCAAGATAGTTAGCTTGTTCATCATTAATCACACGGATCTTATTTCGGAATTATCATTCAAACTCAAAACATACTAATCTATCAAATCCTAGCCGAAATCCTTTAAGCATTTACACACGTATGTGATTTCAAACATCATTAACAACAACATATCATCATATTATACAAAACCCATTTCATGACTACATTGTTAATCACTTACTAGTGATCTAAACTCAATTATCTCTAATTTCATCATACCCTTGGTGTGTGTACCACCTTCTAAACATAAGGTACAACTAATTCATGCACAATCTCCTAATTTCATACATAATTCATCAAATCCTCCTACTAATTAACATATATCATTCACACATAAACATTCAAACATATTATCATCTTATTTCTTTCAATTCTTTTAACAATACTCCATATTACTCACATAATACATCAATATTCAACAAGAATTAGACATGGATGATGATTCAACTCATCATTCTCACCATAACTAATGGGTTTCACCTCTAAGCATCAAATTAACCTTAATAATGCATAACCCATGTTCTATATGATGATTCTAACATATCCTCATACTCAATTTCATACGAATTCGTGATTTACAACACAACCCACTTCGTGCATAATCACCAATCTAACTTTTAAGACATACCTTATGATCCCCTTGAGTAGGTGATCATTAATCCATGTTCCTTCTTGAATTTGAGCTACAATTAACCCTTCAATTTGGTGATCTTCATGATTAGGGTTCTTGAGCTCTCATGCAGCTCCTGGCTTCTTCCAGAACACACCATCGTGTGTGTGTATGTGTGTATTTTTTTTTTATAAATTCAACTTTCATTTACCCCACTTTAGTCCCTCAAGTTTGCCACTAATTATAATTCGCACAACTCTCATCCTTTAATTGTTTCTACCATACTCTTAACTAGGTTAAATAACCTAGTCATTTATTTCTTGATGTACCATATCATAACATTTAACGAATATAAACATTCAGGTTTTGGGGTGTTACAGTGGGGAACCTAGTCAGCCGTGGATCAACTAGACACAATAGCATGCAATAGACTTGACATCAAATAACATATAGATTAATAGAATACACATAAGACGTTCACATAATAAAACTTGATCATAACATGTTAAGTAAATCAAAAAGTGTAACATGATGCATCCCAAAATTTGTAAAAGATTAAAAAGGGGAAATTGAAGAAATTACTCACAGGTTGCGAAGAGTTAATCCACGAGAATTATCGCATGAGTACACGAGGTATAACAATTGACTAAATCACCCTAGAATAAATATAACCAAGATTCTAAATAACGAAATACTTGAACGAATATAATAATTTTAGGAAATTGGGTTCACCTATTTGGGGACCTTAAACTATATAAAATAATTATTTGACAAAACAACCAAACCAATATAATTTTATATAATAGATTTCTATAATTATTTACCATGAGATATTCTTAGAATTATCAATTTAATAGGGTTTAATAGTTTGTAAATACCCATATTTAACAAATTTACTAAAACCATCTAATAATTTTTATATCGCAGATTAAATGATTATCACATATAATGATTATTTATATAAAGGAATTTACTTGTTTAATATTTCCATAGTGTCACACCCCGATATTTCCACGTATTACCGGTGGGCCCGGTGGGGAGTATCGTGACGTAGTTGATATCATCATAGTCAAACAACACAAATTTAAATGCACAGCGAAAGCAAAGATAGATTCATTTCAACTTTAATAAATTGTAATATTAAATATCACGAATTAGTTGAAACGGATCCACGGGCGGATCAAAATAAAAAGGAGATATTGTTCCACAGTTTTATTGACATCCAAGCTTGCGAGACTTATTGTGGACGCTAGAAGACAGCCAGCCTAGTACGAGTAGTACCTGCACTTAACCTTTTGGAAAATACGCCAGTTTACACTGGTAAATACAATTTAGCTGACTCATTTTGAAAAGGTTTAAAAATTGATTTGAATGCACGTGGCACAAAACATTTTATAACTTGGGATAATTATTTGAATATAATCTTGTAAAAGAATTACATGTTTCTTATGCGTTCAGTAGCCCGATCCGTAGACCGGGTTAAAGATCAATAGACACACCACATTATTTGGTTAGGCACTGACGGGTGTACGCCTACACCCCGTGCTTAGGTCGTGGCCATCTCGTAAGATGATGCCAAGGATATCCGGGACATGGTCATTAACCCCCCAAAGACTTTAAGCAAACAAAACATTTCAAAACGGAGAATATCAATGATTTAACCTCTATTCGATTAAAGATTCAATGCCCGACCAAGCGGTATTTTATATACCATACCCCAAGCCCGTATAGGGAAAATAAGTTAAAAGTATTTACCTTTGCAAGTATAAATCACAATTAGCAAGTGTGTGTAGCTTTTACTGGTTCTCCTATTCTGGAACAAAGGTTTATAATAACCTATTAGATTTCTAACGGGTCTTTATTTAAGCTTAGGCTTAGACCGGTTAGTTTTAAAGGAAGATACGGTTCAAACGCATGATTAAGCGAAGACCGGAATGGAATGTGATTTAGACCCGAAAAGTTGAAGACTTGTATAATATGGGTAAACTAAACACATTCTGGATTTTGAGACAAAAATGATAAGGTTTGACCCGTTTCGGTCAATTTATGCAAACTAGTTACATAAACCGAACCGAACGCGAAAAGGGCGTAACGGGTAACCATATGAGTCATATGCAAGTTTCCTAAGTTAATATGCCTTAAATATGTTGAGACATCAGTAAGATATCCCCTATTATGCCCGAAATGGATTTAAACTCAAACTATGCCTCGTTAGGGCATTTTGGTCATTTAAAAGGTTATAAAAGAGTTTAATTAGTAATCTGAGTTACAGGTCTGATTTATTCAGTAGATACACTTAATTTAATAAGTTATAACAGTAGGGTATGACCTGTATGTGAAATTTATCATTTAAAACCAAACTATGCATCTTAGGGGTATTTTGGTAATTTCACTTAGGCTTAAAAGGTCAAAACTGGAAACCTGAGTTTAAAAACTTTTACTTACTGTTAATATATAAAAATATACTAAAAATATCAGTAGGTATCAACCTTATATGTTTAATATAGTTTTAGTACATACTATGCGTTAAAAACGCTTAAAACGCGATTTGGAGCCATTTCCGGGTTTTCAAAGGAAAGTTGATATTTTTATAATTCCAGAAGGCTCAAAATATTTTATTTATCAAATAAAATCAGTAGAAAAAGGTTTGGGGTCAAAAGGATTTGTAAAACTTATTTTATGGCTTAAAAGGGCAAAACCGGCATTAACCGAATCAAACTTAAAGACCTATGTTATGCTCAGCCAAAAATTAAATAAAAATCTTCAAAAATCCTAGAATATTATATTACATCAGTGGGTAAAAAGTTTGACATCAAAAAGTGGGTTTAGATAGGCTATATGCTAATTACGCCATTCAATAACTAAAAAGCTTTCTAATTATGCTAATGAGCATAACTCTTAATCTAGACCTCAAACTGATGTCAAATTTTAGGTGCAAGTTTATAAATCAGTAACTAAGGTTTCTACTCTTTTACTTTTTCAAAAATCACGTTTTATAGTCAAAAGGGAATAATAGTCAACATTTAAGCACTTAACGGAAACATGCATATGAATCGGATAATTAATGAGCCAAGTTGTATAATCACAGAGGGTTATACTAACATGAAACTTGGTCCAAATAAGGCTCTATGACATTTCTAAAATATGCATAAACGGGTCAGAACTAAAAGTCAAAGAAAAAGTCAAAGTATGCGACTTTCGGTTCCGAACCGGGTCTCTTACTGAAAATTGTCGGGTTAAACATGTTTAAACATGTTCTTACATTATTTACCAAGTTATATTAATGATAAAACAGGTTGCATGTCTCCTACATTGCTAATTATGCATTAATTTGAAAATAAGCATTCTGTTGACTTTTTAATAACAAGTTTGACCCGACAATTGATCTAGTTAGAGTGGGAATCAGAGAGTACCCTTTTAAGGGTTTATTACCCACATAAATACCTACTTATAGGTACTTTCAATTTGAGATTTGACTGAGCCAATTTTATTTAATCTCGAAGTCAAACGTTAATTACGACGGTTTGACTTTTAGCTAATTAACTAGGCTAAACTAAATTAGGAAGGGTTAAGGATACTTACAAGAGTCCTAAGCACGACTAGGGATCACTAGGAAGCTTGTTGCTGATCAGGAAAGCTCCAGAAATGTAGTTGCAAGTGAATGAACAAATGTTGCAACTTTGAGTGTTCTTATATAGTGAATTTTGATCACTTAGGATCATGCCAAGGAGGTCTACCAAGGTTTCCAGATCAAGACAAGTGCCCTTATTGCATGTTAAACCATTGGAGCAGCCCCTGGTATGTAAAAACAACGTTTGAAGTCGGTTACAGACCTGACTGGCAGCTGCAAGTCGTTTTCTGATGCTGGCACTCTGACGCGGGCCGCGTAAGCCCCAAGGGCACTCTTACGCGGGCCGCCTGGCCTCCCATAACCAGCCAAACAAGTTTAAACAATTACATTTCAGTCCCTGGTCCTTTGTTGCGTGGTTTTAAGTCTTGTTATTGCATTTTCAGCCCCCTAACTTTACTTTTGAGGGTTCCAAGACTTATACAAACTTTGTTAAGTCCTTGGTTAACTTTGTAATCACCCGAAAAGCCATAATTTCCAACGTTTGACGCTTTTAACCCCTCGTATACGAATTTGGTCATAACTTTCTCATACGGTAACGAAACTTTATGAAATTTTTATCACACATTCTAGTGAGCATATTTTACCGTTACAAAGCTTCGGGTTTGCTAAAAGGTCACTCAGAGGTATACTTTAAACATGTTGACACATTTAACCCCTGTAGTTTGTAATTCCTCACTTTCTTTCATTTTCAGCTTCGTATGATCCGTGATTTATTTGTTTGAAGGTATAAACATCTTGTAGGGCTATTTTAAAATATATTTATCCATTGTTGACACTTTGGACCCTTATATTCACATAGTTCCCTTGTTTGTCAACTTTGGTCCCTTTAACTTAATGATTTACACGTTTAAAGTCCGTGACACGTGTCAATACATTATTGGACATGAATTTTGAGGTGTTACATCCTCACCCCCTTAAAAGAAATCTCGACCTCAAGATTTATTGAAACAAATGAGGGTATTTTTCTTTCATTGTGGACTCTACCTCCCATGTATACTCGGGACCTCTGCGGGCATCCCATTTGACCTTTACAATAGGCACATGCTTCCTTCGAAGCTTCTTGACCTGTCGATCCTCAATCGACATTGGTTTTTCCACAAATTTCAAGTTCTTTTCTATATGCACATCCGTATGTGGTATGACTAGTGATTCGTCAGCTAGACATTTCTTCAGATTGCAGATGTGAAAAACATTGTGAATACCACTGAGCTCTTCAGGTAAGTTCAACTTATAAGCCACTGACCCGACACATTCTATGATCTCGAATGGTCCTATATACCTTGGGCTTAACTTACCTTTCTTACCAAACCGCATCACTCCCTTCCAGGGTGATACTTTAAGCAAAACTTTATCACCCACCTCAAACTTTAGAGGTTTACGCTTTGGATCTGCGTAGCTTTTATGCCTATCTCTGGCAGCTTTCAGGCGATCGCGAAACTGAACTATCTTGTCCGTCATTTCAAAGACTATTTCAGGTCCTGATAATTGAACTTCTCCTACTTCCGCCCAACAAATAGGCATTCTGCATTTTCTACCATATAATGCCTCAAAAGGCGCAGCCTTAATACTCGTATGGTAGCTGTTGTTATAGGAGAATTCAATCAATGGCAGGTAGTTATCCCAACTACCACCCAAATCAATTACACATGCACGAAGCATGTCTTCCAAAGTTTGGATGGTACGCTCACTCTGCCCATCTGTCTGTGGATGGTAAGCCATACTAAAATTTAAGCGCGTGCCCAAAGACTGTTGGAAACTTTTCCAAAAATGTGATGTATATCTCGTATCTCTGTCAGAGATAATTGACACTGGTACGCCATGTAAGGATACAATCTTATCTACGTACAATTGGGCTAACATGTCAGAGCTATAAGTCTCCTTAATGGGTAGGAAATGTGCTGACTTAGTCAGTCGGTCTACTATCACCCATATAGTATCATTTCCCTTCCTTGTCTTTGGCAACTTGGTGATGAAATCCATTGTTACCATCTCCCACTTCCATGTGGGAAGTTCAGGCTGTTGTAGCAAACCTGACGGCTTCTGATGCTCAACTTTGACTTGCGCACACGTCAAACATTTAGCTACATAGGCAGCTACAGACTTTTTCAAGCCTATCCACCAGTAGTTTGCCTTTAGATCCTGGTACATCTTATCAGCTCCAGGATGAACGGAATATTTGGAGCTGTGGGCTTCCTGGAGGATAACATCTCGAAGTCCTCCATAAACTGGAACCCATATCCGTCCATTCAACCTCAGGATTCCGTCCTTGTCATAGGATAACTGCTCCTCAGTTACTCCTAGCTTTTCATCAGGATAGTTAGCTTCCAACACAGCTTCCTTCTGTGCAGCTAACAACCTTTCGTTCAAACTATTCTTTATCTCAATGCTCATGGCATTGATTCTTATAGGCTTCACTCTTTCCTTCCTGCTTAAGGCATCAGCAACCACATTTGCTTTGCCTGGATGGTATCTTATCTCACAGTCATAATCATTCAAAGTTTCCATCCAACGTCGTTGCCTCATGTTTAAATCTTTCTGATTAAACAAGTGTTGAAGGCTCTTGTGATCTGAATAGATCACACACTTGGTTCCATACAAGTAATGCCTCCATAGTTTTAATGCAAATACAACGACACCCAACTCCAAGTCATGGGTGGTGTAATTCTTCTCGTGCACCTTTAACTGTCGCGAAGCATAGGCAATGACTTTACCTTTTTGTATGAGCACACAACCCATACCGGTGTGTGATGCATCACAATACACCACGAATTCTTCTATTCCATCAGGCAATGTTAACACTGGTGCATTGCTCAACTTTTTCTTAAGAATGTCAAAGGATTCTTGTTGCTTAGGGCCCCAATCAAACTTAATCTTCTTACGTGTCAACGAAGTTAGGGGCGCAGCAATCCTTGAGAAGTTTTCAATAAATCGCCTATAGTATCCTGCTAGTCCTGGAAAACTGCGAATCTCAGTAGGCGTCTTTGGCTCTTGCCAGTTCATAACTGCTTCTACCTTAGCAGGATCCACTTGGATGCCACGTTCACTAACCACATGTCCAAGGAATTGGACTTCTCGAAGCCAAAATTCACACTTCGAAAATTTGGCGTAGAGTTTCTCATGATGTAGAAGTTTAAGAATGCAGCAAAGGTGCTTCTCATGGTCAGCTTGGTTCTTTGAGTAGATGAGGATGTCGTCAATGAAGACGATTACAAATTTGTCCAAGTAGGGCTTGCAGACGCGATTCATGAGATCCATGAATGCGGCAGGTGCATTAGTGAGCCCAAAAGGCATCACTAGGAACTCGTAATGACCATAATGAGTCCTAAATGCAGTCTTGTGTACATCTTCATCCTTAACTTTCAACTGATGATAGCCTGACCTCAAATCGATCTTAGGGAAGTAGCTTGCCCCTTGTAATTGATCGAACGGATCGTCGATCCTGGGCAAAGGATACCTATTCTTGATAGTGACCTTATTAAGCTCATGGTAATCGATGCACAGACGCATCGATCCATCCTTCTTCTTGACAAACACGATCGGCGCTCCCCAAGGAGACGAACTAGGTCTAATGAAACCTTTGGCTAGCAGATCATCTAACTGGGTCCTTAACTCCTTCATCTCTGTTGGTGCCAACCTATACGGTGCTCTAGCAACAGGTGCTGCTCCAGGGATGATGTCAATTCAGAATTCTACTTGCCTATCTGGTGGTAAACCAGGTAGTTCTTCAGGAAAAACTTCAGGATATTCTGAAATGACGGGGATGTCTTCAATCTTAGGCTTCGGCTCATCAATAGTAACCTGTGCCATATAAATGACACAACCCTTCTTCAGACATCTGGATGCCTTGAGCATGGACATTTGCTAAGGCAGTCCATATTGGGTGTCTCCCTGAATGGTAAGAGGCTTACCAGACGGAGTCTTAATTACCACTCGCTTCTTATTGCACACTATCTGGGCTTGGTTATGCGATAACCAATCCATACCTATCACTATGTCAAAACCGGGTAGCTTAAAGGGAAGTAAGGACAAAGGAAAAGAGTGGTTCCTAATGGATATAATACATCCATCTAACACAGTTGAGGCGGTTTCTATGGTTCCATCAGCTAATTCCACCTCATACTTCACACTTAAGGCTTTTACAGGCAATTTCAACAACTCACAAAACTTGTTATCCACAAAAGACTTATCTGCTCCAGAATTAAACAATACTCTAGCATAAATATCATTTATGAGAAAAGTACCTGTGATCACGTTGTCGTCCTGAACAGCTTCCTTTGCATCCATCTTGAAGACCCTAGCATTGGTCTTTTTCCCATCCTCGGTTTTCTTGGTGATCTTTGGGCAATTGGACTTAATGTGCCATTTTTCATTGCAACTGTAGCACGTTGCATCCTTCAGCTTCTTGCACTCCAGGGTCTTATGTTCCGAAGATTTGCAAATCCCACATGGCCTCGGCTGAGCCTGGGATTTCGACTCAAGTCGGCACCTCCCAAAATGGTGCTTCTTACAAATCTTACATTTGGGCTTATCTCCAGATTGATGCCCATCCTTCCTAGATCCAGACCCTTTCTTGTGGTCATTGCTTCCCTTGTGCTTCTTGTCAGACCGCCGTGAATTGTCATCTTCACGCTTCCTTTTCTCGGCATCCGTGTTCCTCAGCGATCTCTGCCTGACCGCATCCAGCGTGAGGGACAAGGATATATCAGCTATGGACCTGAATGTAGTTGGCCGAGAAGCTTTTACACTTGCTTTAATTTCTGGGGCTAAACCCCCAATGAAACGAGCTATTCTTTTGGGTTCCGGGGTCACCAGATAAGGAACCAACCTTGACATGGTATTAAAGCTCGTAAGGTAAGCTTGGCAATCCAGATTTTTCATTACCAATGACAGAAAATCCGACTCAATCTTTTCAACCTCATGCTGAGGACAGTAGTTCTCCTTGATGAGGGTAGTAAATTGTTCCCATGTCATATTATACAGTGGAATCTTCCCAGTAGCTTGAATCAACGATCTCCACCAGGCTAAGGCCTTACCTTTGAACGATTGAGACACAAACTTTACTACATCCTTATCAGCGCACTCGCTGATATCGACCACGGTATCCATTTCATCCAACCATGTCATGCAGTCAACCGCTCCTTTCTCCCCAGTAAAGTCTCTGGGTTTGCATGAGACGAAGTATTTATATGTACAGGACTTACCTCGCGGTTCCTGTTTAAGCTCGATTCTCTTTGACGGGACACTGTGTTGGTTCGAGGAGTGATGATCATCATCATCCTTCTTTGGCTTATCTAGCTTAGAGGGTGGCTTACTATGAGCTTCAGAATGTGTTTTTGGCTTAGAATGGGGTGCTGATTGGGTCCTGCTTCGAGTACTACTCGATTCACTATACTGCCTCTCTATGGCTTTAGTGACAGCATTGTCAATCAATGCTTGGAGTTCTGCACCAGTTATATTGATCCTGGTGGCGTCATGATTCTCCTTTGGCCGACTGTTGACCTCGTCAGACTCGGCCATGTAGTTGAACTGCTACATAAGACGATGACAATGATTTATTTTAGGGAATTATAATAGGTCTGCTATCTCGATAATTTATTAACCATGGTAATTAAAGAGCCATACTAGTTAATTTGTTAAGTAATTTCATTCGGGACTTTTTATTAGTAACCCTATCCTAGAATGAAATAAATTATTGGCACAATAGGCCTAGTCACGTGGATAATTTTAAATTATAACTTTAGATCTTATAGGATCTAGTTATTAAGGTTTAAATCAAGGTTCATTACCTTTCTAGACAGGGAGTTTATAATCTACGACTGTCTTTTGCCTTATATGATAATAATTATAGCCCGTGGGCATTACATCACAATTGGATGTTTAAATAATAATAAGGAATTTGGATAATTCATTATAAGGGTGACATGTGTGATTTTGCGGATCACATTAGCCAAGAATGTTAACATGTTTGCAGATGTTAACAGAGATTTGAATCTTTTTAAACAGGTTTTAACCATATTGGCCAGGTCTTATTATGACATACAAGCTAGGTTTTACCTTTTAAGATTCTTATTATTTTATAAAAATGGTAAATCTATAAAATGAATGTTATTTTTCATTGATTCATATATTATATTTATGCATATAAATTAAAAATGAAAAATTTGAACTAACCATTCTATTAAAATTAAACTAGTACAAGTTTGCCCTAAACGGGACTTTTACATAAATAACACGCCCACGCAAGGCTAAACTAACAAACATACCCACGCATGGGTCAACAGAAAGACATGCCCATGCAGGGGCAAAACATAAAAATATGCCCACGCAGGGGCAGAGTACAGAAACAAATGTCCTCGCAGGGACATGATTACAACACTAAAATAAACAAACAAACAAAGGATTTAGTAATCCTTCTTGCTTTTTCCCTTGATCAAATCCACCATTTTCTTGAACATCCCTCGGTTATGCCTACGGTCTTCCCGCACCTCCTGCCGCACCTCATTTATCCCTTGAAGGATTTCTTGATATTGTGGTGGTGACATCACCGGCGGCTGCGGGGGTTACTGATAAAGCGGAGGTTGAGGAGGCGGCGGTTGCTGATACCCATGTGGTGGGTATCCATAAGTCGGGTATCCCGTAGTCCAAGGACCTCCATAGGGACCTTCCGGATGGAGAGCGTTGTAGTTCGCCGCTACCAAGTAAGGATCAGCCTCGGCATAGTTGTAATTGGTGTGGATCGGCTGCTCGAAGGGATTATATGCCGCCGTACCAGTGTATGTAGGAATTGGGTCTTCAAAACCCAGTGGTGGTGGCGCGACTGGCGCAGAGTTTACCTCCGAGACGGGGTGTGAAGATTCTCCCATCTCCGGCTCTTCATGAAGTGGCGAGTAGCGGCTGCCACTTGAAAGTGGAGGGGTGTTGATACGCACTCCTCCTCGCGCGGATATCCGTGCGTTCGATCTTCTTCGCCTCGGGGGCTCCGAAGGCTGTTGCTGGGCTGGTGGTGGTGGCGGCGGAGTGACCGCGACAAATCGAGAATCCTCAGAAGGATCCTGCTGCTGCTGCTGCTGGTGCTGGGGAGAGTTGTGGTAACTGGGAGTAAACACCCAGTCACATTGTCTGAACCTCTCCTCATAGCTGTCGGGACCATTATAAGGTGATCCCACAAAAGGTGACCCATCTGAAATTTCGATGGGGTGGTTAGGGGTTCCGGATGGTGGCTCTGCAGGATCGGTGTCATCATCTATATCCATCGCATTGCCACCGGAAAAATGATCCTCCGGTCCTAGTGGGTTAAAACCCACTGGTTCTCCAAGGTAGTTGGCCGGGTTGAACTGGCCATGGAAGATAGGCGACAGGTGGTCGAAAGGTGAGTTGTGTCCTTGGAGAGGAATGTAGGATTGGTGGGAATTGTGGGGCTCATTTTCAGAATGAGGCCCAAAAGAGTGTGGAATAGAAGGGGAGGTACACAGCGAAACTGAGCGCCTCGCTGGTTCAATGTAGGTCCTTCAGGGATCTTGAGGACCCGGGTTGTGGGGATCTGACGGTGTTCGCCGGTGCGAAGGTCCGGCTTCATGGTCATTTGGGGCGACGAGTGGCCCTTTTCCTCTTCCTCTTCCTCTCATCCTTGGTGGCATTTTGTCAACCTGTCAAAAACAAACAAGTGATACAACAAGTATATATAAAAGACAAAAATAAAAATATAAAACAATTTTGGATTAATCCTAAGTCCTTTGTCTAGACTCAAGAATCGAGGAATGTGCAATTGTGTAACTGAGATTAAACACAAAAGGCTAGTGTTTAATTCACTCAGTGTTGGCTCTGATACCAACCTGTCACACCCTGATATTTCCACGTATTACCGGTGGGCCCGGTGGGGAGTATCGTGACGTAGTTGATATCATCATAGTCAAACAACACAAATTTAAATGCACAGCGGAAGCAAAGATAGATTCATTTCAACTTTAATAAATTGTAATATTAAATATCACGAATTAGTTGAAACGGATCCACAGGCGGATCAAAATAAAAAGGAGATATTGTTCCACAGTTTTATTGACATCCAAGCTTACGAGACATATTGTGGACGCTAGAAGACAGCCAGCCTAGTACGAGTAGTACCTGCACTTAACCTTTTGGAAAATACGTCAGTTTACACTGGTAAATACAATTTAGCTGACTCATTTTGAAAAGGTTTAAAAATTGATTTGAATGCACGTGGCACAAAACATTTTATAACTTGGGATAATTATTTGAATATAATCTTGTAAAAGAATTACATGTTTCTTATGCGTTCAGTAGCCCGATCCGTAGACCGGGTTAAAGATCAATAGACACACCACATTATTTGGTTAGGCACTGACGGGTGTACGCCTACACCCCGTGCTTAGGTCGTGGCCATCTCGTAAGATGATGCCAAGGATATCCGGGACATGGTCATTAACCCCCCCAAAGACTTTAAGCAAACAAAACATTTCAAAACGGAGCATATCAATGATTTAACCTCTATTTGATTAAAGATTCAATGCCCGACCAAGCGGTATTTTATATACCATACCCCAAGCCCGTATAGGGAAAATAAGTTAAAAGTATTTACCTTTGCAAGTATAAATCACAATTAGCAAGTGTGTGTAGCTTTTACTGGTTCTCCTATTCTGGAACAAAGGTTTATAATAACCTATTAGATTTCTAACGGGTCTTTATTTAAGCTTAGGCTTAGACCGGTTAGTTTTAAAGGAAGATACGGTTCAAACGCATGATTAAGCGAAGACCGGAATGGAATGTGATTTAGACCCGACAAGTTGAAGACTTGTATAATATGGGTAAACTAAACACATTCTGGATTTTGAGACAAAAATGATAAGGTTTGACCCGTTTCGGTCAATTTATGCAAACTAGTTACATAAACCGAACCGAACGCGAAAAGGGCGTAACGGGTAACCATATGAGTCATATGCAAGTTTCCTAAGTTAATATGCCTTAAATATGTTGAGACATCAGTAAGATATCCCCTATTATGCCCGAAATGGATTTAAACTCAAACTATGCCTCGTAAGGGCATTTTGGTCATTTAAAAAGGTTATAAAAGAGTTTAATTAGTAACCTGATTTACAGGTCTGATTTATTCAGTAGATACACTTAATTTAATAAGTTATAACAGTAGGGTATGACATGTATGTGAAATTTATCATTTAAAACCAAACTATGCATCTTAGGGGTATTTTGGTAATTTCACTTAGGCTTAAAAGGTCAAAACTGGAAACCTGAGTTTAAAAACTTTTACTTACTGTTAATATATAAAAATATACTAAAAATATCAGTAGGTATCAACCTTATATGTTTAATATAGTTTTAGTACATACTATGCGTTAAAAACGCTTAAAAAGGCGATTTGGAGCCATTTCTGGGTTTTCAAAGGAAAGCTGATATTTTTATAATTCCAGAAGGCTCAAAATATTTTATTTATCAAAGACAATCAGTAGAAAAAGGTTTGGGGTCAAAAGGATTTGTAAAACTCATTTTATGGCTTAAAAGGGCAAAACCGACATTAACCGAATCAAACTTAAAGACCTATGTTATGCTCAGCCAAAAATTAAATAAAAATCTTCAAAAATCTCAAAATATTATATTACATCAGTGGGTAAAAAGTTTGACATCAAAAAGTGGGTTTAGATAGGCTATATGCTAATTACGCCATTTAATTACTAAAAAGCTTTCTAATTATGCTAATGAGCATAACTCTTAATCTAGACCTCAAACTGATGTCAAATTTTAGGTGCAAGTTTATAAATTAGTAACTAAGGTTTCTACTCTTTTACTTTTTCAAAAATCACGTTTTATAGTCAAAAGGGAATAATAGTCAACATTTAAGCACTTAACGGAAACATGCATATGAATCGGATAATTAATGAACCAAGTTGTATAATCACAGAAGGTTATACTAACATGAAACTTGGTCCAAATAAGGCTCCATGGCATTTCTAAAATATGCATAAACGGGTCAGAACTGAAAGTCAAAGCAAAAGTCAAAGTATGCGACTTTCGGTTCCGAACCGGGTCTCTTACTGAAAATTGTCGGGTTGAACATGTTTAGACATGTTCTTACATTATTTACCAAGTTATATTAATGATAAAACAGGTTGCATGTCTCTTACATTGCTAATTATGCATTAATTTGAAAATAAGCATTCTGTTGACTTTTTAATAACAAGTTTGACCCGACAATTGACCTAGTTAGAATGGGAATCAGAGAGTACCCTTTTAAGGGTTTATTACCCACATAAATACCTACATATAGGTACTTTCAATTTGAGATTTGACTGAGCCAATTTTATTTAATCTCGAAGTCAAACGTTAATTACGACGGTTTGACTTTTAGCTAATTAACTAGGCTAAACTGAATTAGGAAGGGTTAAGGATACTTACACGAGTCCTAAGCACGACTAGGGATCCCTAGGAAGCTTGTTGCTGATCAGGAGAGCTCCAGAAATGAAGTTGCAAGTGAATGAACAAATGTTGCAACTTTGAGTGTTCTTATATAGTGAATTTTGATCACTTAGGATCATGCCAAGGAGGTCTACCAAGGTTTCCAGATCAAGACAAGTGCCCCTATTGCATGTTAAACAATTGGAGCAGCCCCTGGTATGTAAAAACAACGTTTTAAGTCGGTTACAGACCTGACTGGCAACTGCAAGTCGTTTTCTGATGCTGGCACTCTGACGCGGGCCGCGTAAGCCCCAAGGGCACTCTTACGCGGGCCGCCTGGCCTCCCATAACCAGCCAAACAAGTTTAAACAATTACATTTCAGTCCCTGGTCCTTTGTTGCGTGGTTTTAAGTCTTGTTATTGCATTTTCAGCCCCCTAACTTTACTTTTGAGGGTTCCAAGACTTATACAAACTTTGTTAAGTCCTTGGTTAACTTTGTAATCACCCGAAAAGCCATAATTTCCAACGTTGACGCTTTTAACCCCTCGTATACGAATTTGGTCATAACTTTCTCATACGGTAACGAAACTTTATGAAATTTTTATCACACATTCTAGTGAGCATATTTTACCGTTACAAAGCTTCTGGTTTGCTAAAAGGTCACTCAGAGGTATACTTTAAACATGTTGACACATTTAACCCCTGAAGTTTGTAATTCCTCACTTTCTTTCATTTTCAGCTTCGTATGATCCGTGATTTATTCGTTTGAAGGTATAAACATAATGTAGGGCTATTTTAAAATATATTTATCCATTGTTGACACTTTGGACCCTTATATTCACATAGTTCCCTTGTTTGTCAACTTTGGTCCCTTTAACTTAATTCTTTACACGTTTAAAGTCCGTGACACGTGTCAATACATTATTGGACATGAATTTCGAGGTGTTACACATAGCTTCTTTACTTAAATGGTTATAAAAAAAATTATGGAAGATTTATATAAAATTCCCACTACAATTATATAATCTATAGAAATCAGTAAAAATATTTATAGAATTTATTTGTGAAATTCTAGTATTTTTAAATAATTAAGACATGTATAAATCCAAATTAAATTCATGAATTCCCAAAAAAATCAAGAAAAATTATATAGAAATTCCCTAGTGTTGATATAATCTGAAATAACCAATAAAAATATTTATTGAATTTATTTGAGATTATCTTATATTTTTATTTGATTTATCTAGCAATTAAAACATAAATAATTCACCAAAATTCCAATTTATATCTAAATATTCCCAAAATTTACACACAATATACTAGTATGATATATAACAATATTATACTTTCAATTTCATCAAAACACAAGTCTAAACCTAAAATCCCCAAATACGATGCATGAAGAACCCTAATTTCAACTAAAATTAGATTAGAATAAATTAGCCTTCTATCACTGAAATTGATAGAGGGATTTTGTAGATCACGAAAAACTAAGCAAGTTGGGCTTTGGAATCACCTGAAAACGTTGCGAATTAAAGGAGATATCGTCCGCACAAGTTGCAAGCCCTAGAATGTTCTTCACTTGAATTCACGAGTTTGGGAAGTTGTTAATTAGGGTGAGAGGGGCACTCCCCTCTTTGGGGAGTCCCCTCTCTTACGCACGGCCAATCAGCACGCGCCACGTCAACTCCCCTCTTAACTCCCTTCACACCCTCAATTTGATGGTGGCACTCCACTCACACAATTATTTTTTATAAAAAAAGAAGAAAAAAATATGATTGGTGGAAAAAGGGTGGACTCACATTAACAACCAATCACCCCCTCTCTCTCCCCTCTCTCTCAAGCGGTGAACCATCCCCGATCCCCCTCCCCGCTCGGGGACTTGGGTCACCGCCCCACTCCCCGCATGGTGCCCCGTATACCCTTAGATTTAAGGATGGGTAAAGGTATGAAAGGCTTCCAGAAATATTTTGATATAAAACTTGTAAGTTTTGGTTAATCATTTTGACGAAATCCGAAATATGTTCTTGATGTGTAAATGGTCCATTAATGGTGTTTTTAATTCGATTTAATGGGGAGAATTATGGCGTGTTAATGAGCGACTAATGATAGGTAAAGAGTCTCTCCACCTCATCGAATGGAAAGGGATCATTGGGGAGTGAAATCGTGATGTTTACAAGTGGTTAAAGTCAGGTCGGGTTTTGGTTATGAACTGGATCGCGTACAGAACCTATGCAATGGAGAAGAAAATCTGAAAAGGGCATCAAATTACTGATTAAATATCAAGCAGATTGGGTTTGAATACATGAACTGGTGTAGTCCAGTTCAGTGGCGGACATAAGGCTTACCGGGGGGCAACCTCCGCTACGGCTTGGCGCGGAAAAATTAGTGTAAATTTTGGAAAAATTTGACGTTTTTTCGATTTCGTTACGGCTTATTTATAAAACGTTACGGCTTAGTTTCGTTTCTAGATCCGCCACTGGTCCAGTTGCTGCGTGTTGTGCTTGTTCAGTGAGGGTACCCGGGTTCGATACCCGTGGTCACTCTTTATTTTTATTTTCTTTGATTTAAAAGGTTCACAGCTTCTACACTTTACCCCCCTTCTCTTACCAACTAAGTTAATTGAACAGAACTAACTTAGTTAACTAATTTCTCTTGTAATGCTAACTAACTAACTTAACCTAGTTAATTATCATTATAAAATAAAGACTAACTTAACTAGGTCTAATAACCTAGTTAGGTAACTTGTTTTGCAATATATAGTTTCTAATAATTACAAAAACAACCCTAAACTTTTAACTTTGAAGTTTAGACCACTTAACTCTTTTTTTTACGTTAAAACTTTTGTTTTTAACTACCATCTTCAACGTAGTTAATTATTTTATCTATAACTATTAACTGAGTTCAACGAGTTTCGCTTATAAACCTCCACTTCTATTCCGTTTTTTATCTAACACAAATCTTGACGATTAATTATATAATAAAATAATGAAAATTCTTATTTTTATTTAATTGACAAGGGTCCGGTTTTTCAAATTCGGGTCGGATTTCAGAGGTCCGATTTTGACGGATGTTACAATATCAACCCTCCAAAATATTTCTGACACCCCTAATATATTTTAAAATATCCCAATATGTCCCTAAATACACCTCATACGTGAAAACCGAGCCCGAAATACAATATAGCATTAAAAATAAATTCAAAACAAGAGAAAGTAAGTTGAGGCGGGCCGCGTAGACCCACCCCAAACCTTACGCGGGCGGTATGAAGGTTTAGATCTGATTTCGTTGATTCTTAAGTTTAGGCGGGCCGCGTAAGCTAACTTTAACACTTACGCGGGCCGCGTGAGATCGGAAAGATGGCGCAGCCCGGTGATGACACGTGTCATCATCGTGGCAAGTCTATACGCTGACCAGGATCAGCTACGCTTTGACCAGGGATTTACGCGGGCCGCGTAAGCCTTGTCTTTGTTTTACGCGGGCCGCGAGAAAGACAGAATCAGGCCCTATATAAGAAGGGCATTGGCATTCAGTTCCGATCGCTCACAAACGTTTCTCAATCTTAATTTCTGAATAGAAGGCATAATACGCGGGTATTATACCCCCCTAATTAGCGAAGTTCTGCTCCGTTGTAAGTATTGTAACCCCTGGATACGTATTAGATACGCTGCCCGATTGATCTAGGGTTCCGTAATGGCTGTCGTGGTTCTGCCCGACGTAGTCATTGGAATGCCGTCTCGGGGAGGGTATTGCTAATGTTAAATTGGGTTATTATACTAACGCGTGTACATTTGTGTAAATTTTAGATTATCACCAGAAAACCCTTACGGAAAATCTAAAACAACAATGTGAGTTTATCCAATTTTTGTTAAAGTTTTTGTAATATTTTACAAAACCTTAAATGTTTTACAATGTGATTAAGCGGTGATTGAGTCTTTGTAGTTCTTCAATTACTGACGGTATGTTGGGGTTTTGTATACAAAATTTACTACACTGTGAGTAGTAAGTCGGGACGACAGTACGTTACCATTGGACAACGAGTTAGCCAATGTGTAATATGACCCACCAGTCAGGATTGACAGTACTGAATGAGTAATTGTGTAGAAATAAACAATGTGATCGCTCTCAATACTGTTTTAATTGATAAAATATTTCTTGATTAAACTGGGATTCACTCACCAGTATTTACCACTGACAAATGTTTTTAAACATGTGTTTCAGGTAACACAATGTGAAAGCCAATTAGTAAAAAGCCAGCTCGAGAGCACTGATGGCTTGGAAAAAATGTGGCTATAAAAGTTATCTAAAAGACGATGTTTTAAATTCAATAAAATAGGGTTTATCCCTATAAACATATTGTAATAAGAAACTTGGGTTTTACCCATGTGATTATTAATATCAAATGTGGTGGTTTTACTCTGATAAACATTTCCTAACTACGGTCCTGATGTAATTTCCGCTGCCAAATTAATAAACACCGATACCACCGAAACTGGCTCGCGGCCGCCCGTTCCCGGGACAGATAAGGGATCGGGGGTTGTGACACACATCCATATTATTTTATACCATTGCCGATTTTTAGCTTTATCTCAACATTTCACATACATAGTTTCATGGCTAGTGACAGGATTGTCCTAGCTACAATCAAGGATTGGGTTATCCTACATCTAAATATAGGGATTGGGTTGTCCTCTACATCTGTACAGGTTTACTACATAGAATTCAAAATGTACTTGGCCTAGAGTCAAGTAAGCTAGACGTCTCCTCATTCTATAGAATTGGCAAACGGTAAACTAGCCGAGTCAGGAGCAGAAATTTCATATCGATCTCTTACCCATTGAGTTGGGTATTTTTGACGTAGTGGTTGGCATGGATTGGCTATCCAATAATCGACCCGAAGTCTTCTGTCATGAGAAGATCATTCGCTTACCACTACCGAATGAAGATACACTTGTTATCCATGGAGAGAAGCGCAACACATCATTGCGGATCATCAATTGCATGAAGGCACAGAAGTGCTTACGAAAAGGTTGTACTGCCTTCCTAGCATAAGTTGTCGACAAGAAGGCCGTTGGGCCGCAGCTGACAGATATTCCTGTGGTAAAAGAATTTCCTGAAGACTTGCCAGGACTACCACCATATCAACAAGTCGAGTTTCACATCGACTTGGTACCGGGAGCCGCACCCGTAGCCAAATCTCCATGTCGATTAGCACCTTCTGAACCTTGTAGTTGACCGAATAAGGATGTTGTGAGTTCATAACCCCCACTCTTTACCATTATACATCTTTACAAAGGTTTTGGGGGTGAAAAGACATGCAAGATTTGCAAAAATGCACAACATTTCGATGAACGAAAATTCATATTTCTAAATCATGTTACAAATAAATTTCCAACTAACTCAAATGGTTTAAGAAAGATTCTAGCTTCTACTCCAAGATAGACTTACGATCGGAGTATCATCAGTTATGAATTCAAGAGGAAAGCATACCGAAAACGGCTTTTAAAATTCGTTATGGTTATTACGAGTTTCTCGTTATGCCTTTTGGTTTAACGAAAGCAACAGTGATCTTCATGGATTTAATGAATCGTGTGTGCAAGCCGTACCTCGACAAATGTCATAGTATTTATTGACGACATATTTATATACTCACGATTGACTGATGAACACGAACAACATTTGAGAACCATTTTGGAGCTACTAAAGAAGGGGAAACTATACGCGAAATTTTCCAAGAGCGGATTTTGGATTCACGAGGTACAATTTCTCAGGCATGTAGTGAACGAGAAAGGCATTCAAGTAGACCCAGCTAAGATTGAAGCAAATGAGAATTGGGAAGTGCCCAAGACTCCAACTAGAGTCCAACATTTTTTTTGGGATTAGCGGGATATCATCGGAGATCTATTGAGATTTTTTTTAATTACTCAATTGCTAACCTCTCTCACCCATAAAGACAATAAATTCGCCCCAATAGAAAAACAAGATATCGCATTACAACTTATTCTTAAGATTGGTGCATAGCATTTTATAATCTTATCATTATCCGACGATACCGATGACTTTGTTGTAAACTATGATGCTTCGCATCAAGGATTGGGTTGCGTACTCGTGCAACGTGAAAAAGTTATCGTGTACACGTCGAGCCAATTAAAAAGTTCACGAGAAGAACTATACCACTCTCGACCTTGAGTTAGGCGCGGTGGTATTCGCTTTAAAAATTATGGCGACATTATTTATATGGTACTCAATGCATTATTTTCACGGATCATAAAAGTCTTCAACACATATTCAACCAAAAAGAATTAAATATGCGTCAACGATGTTGGGTTGAATTGTTGAACGACTATGATTGTGAAATAAAGTACCATCCGGGCAAGACGAACGTTGTAGCTGACGCCTTGAGCCGAAAGGAGCGAGTTAGAACACTGAGAGTTCAAGCATTAGAGAAGATGATTCACAAGCACTCAAGGAAGAGCATATTCAAGCAGAAACACTTTGAGGCATGAAGGAACAATTAGTGCCGAAAGAAGATGGAACTTTATACCTTATGGGTCGAAATTGGGTTCCATTCTTTGGCGGCCTTCGAGATGATATTTTGAGGAAGCACATAGGCTTAAGTATTGAAAGAATACTATTGGTGGCCTAACCTCAAAAGTGATATCGCGACTTATGTCAGAGAATGCTTGACTTGCGCGAAAGTCAAAGTCGAATAGCAAAATCCCCCGGACTTGTTACAACAGCCCGAGATTCCCGTTTGGAAATGGGAACAAATATCGATGGACTTCATTACGAAGTTACCCAGGACCTCATGCAGTCATGACATGATTGGGTAATCATCGATAGACTAACAAAGTCCGCACACTTCTTACCGATTCGAGAGGAGGATAGTACAGAGAAACTAGCGGAACCCTATCTCAAGGAAATAGTGGCTCGTCAAGGAGTACCTATTTCAATCATCTATATCCGAGACGGTCGTTTTGTTTCAAGAATTTGGAAATCTTTTCAACATGCCTTTGGATCTCATTTGAATCTAAGTACGGTCTTTCATCCACAAACTGACGGCCAGAGCGAACAGACAATCCAAACACTCGAAGATATGCTTTGTGCGTGTGTTATGGATTTAGGCGGCAATTGGGATACTCATCTGCCTTTAGTTGAGTTTTCCAACAATAACATCTACCATACTAGTATACAGGCTGCACCATTTGAAGCTCTTTATGGTCGAAAGTGTCGCTCTCCGCTATGTTGGGCGGAAACAGGCGATAGACAATTAATTTGTCCGGAACTAGTACAAGAGACTACGGATAAAAAATTTTTCGGATCAGAGACCGTATTAAGGCGGCTCACGATCGACACAAGACCTACGCAGACAAGAGACAGAAGCCATTATCTTTCGAGGTCGAAGACAAAGTCTTGTTGAAAGTCTCGCCTTGGAAGGGCGTAGCGAGGTTCGGTAAGCGTGGAAAGCTTAACCCACGTTACATTGGACCATTTGAAATCTTGGAGAAGATTGGCACTGTTGCCTACAAGCTGAAATTGCCAGACGAACTTAGCAATGTGCACGACACATTTCATGTGTCGAATCTTAAAAAGAGTCCAACGCAAGAAATCGTTATCATCCCTGCGGATGAAATTCACATTGACGACAAACTCCCATTCATTAAGAACCTGTTAAGGTCATGGACTAGAAAGTCCAGAAGAAAACACGGAGGAGTCGTATCAAATTAGTAAATGTACGTTGGAACTCTCGACACGGGCCCGGGTATTTACATCAAAGCCAAATACCCTCACCTGTTTGAGTAGTCTCCTACAAAGGATGACTCAGTTTGAATTTCGGAACGAAATTCTCAATAACAGGGGGAGAATGTGACAAATGGCAAATAACCGGAAATTCCGTACAGTCTAATCACTATTCTTAGTATATAATCTCATGCAATTAGTGTAATTTAATTACGTAACGGTGTCGTACATTAGACGACAGTGTTAGGACAAGAAAACAATGATATAACATATATTGGTTTCCGTCGTATTGCGAAACAAATTAAACAATGTCCTAAAAGTGTTGGTAAAAAGTGCTGCACGCACTATTCACGGTTACACTATTCATGTCAGCAAAACCATGAAAACAGAACGAAACAAGGAAAAATGACACACGGATAACATAACTGAGTCCGTTTATATAAGAAAACACTAATATGAAAACATATCTTACAAAGATACAAGACTTTCCGGTACAACGCCCTAATCGCTAAATCGTCCGTTTCACTAAAAATAAGACAATTTTAACTCGTCCAAAATAATAATTTAGCATTTTCGGGACTCCGAAAATATGACAAATGATGACAAACATATGGAAACAATATGAGGATATTAATGGGGTGTCCGAAACCTAAGCTTTCGACGCTGCGTTGCAACCCCCACAACTTGTCCGTTTCTGCACCGACAAGCTAATAAACGACATTTCCGACATCGAAAACAACCAAATGCAAGCTTTGGTGAACTAGTTAAGCTTATTTTGAGATTCCAAATCCCTTTATACATCTCTTGGTTGCGGATTTACAAATTACGGAAAAACTTCGTCGGTAGAAATTAAAAGTGCTTTTATCGAACCGACGACCAAACGGAAGTCGTTTAAGATATCAAAATACCATTTCTACTTGTTTAGTGAAATTGTTAATGATAATTAACATTCCGAATCACTAATTACCTCCTAATGGTGAAAGATTACCCCTAATCACCATACTTAGCCTAATTACCAAAATATCTACATGTTTAAGACATTTTTATAAAAAGTTACACTTTACCCCCCCCCCCCACATGTTGTGAACGTTTTTAGTGGGTTCCATACCCATATTTCACATGCAAATATTTAGATATTTTCTATAATTGCAAGTGGTGTTAATAGTGGATGATTATATGTATTATACTTATCCTAAACTAGATATTTTTAATCATATTTACACCTTCATTTTCACACACAAAAGCTCTCAACCATTCATCCAAAAATTCAGCCATGAACACCCTTATTCATATTCATTTCAAGCCATTCTTATGAAGATCAAAGTGTACTTTAATGGATGATATGAAGATCTAAGACACCTCCAATTTGAAGCACCATTTTCATCCATCCTAGAGCTTTCAATCATCATCATCTTTATCATCTTTACTCATCATCTTCATGTAGATCTTCCCTAGCCACAAGAGCTAGTAGTGAGCATCTTAATCCTTATTTCATCCATGTTTATGGAAATATAACTTATGTATAAGTTAACATATAAAATGCTCATACAAGATGAAGATGAACACACTTGAAATCAAACTAAAAATCATAATATATAAGTTGTTTATGTTGTGATTTGAAACTTGTTACTTGTTTATTTGAGCTAGTTATGATGAACATCATATATAAACTTGTTAGATGATGTTTAAAAACATAATCTAACAAGTATACATGAAAGTCTTGAAAGGGTTTATTTGAACATGATGATTAAATGGATGAACATAAATATTGGTGTTGATAAAGTGTATAAAAGATTTCACTAAAAATTATAAACTTTGAAAGGTTTACAAAAGTAACATACAAGATGGGCTTTTCTAAATGTTTGATAAAACTTGAAGTTAAGTATGATTTTTATACAAGTAAACACATTTGATGATCATACTAAAACCCTACATGTTTATGAGTTCATTTTGATAAACTTTGTTATAAATTTCAAGTTATTTTTGTGTAGAAATAATTTGAGGAACTTGTGGTTGAATTGGAAAAGAAAATGATATGTTTGATAAACATGGCAAAGTTTATATTTCAAAGGAAACTATGGCCAATTTTTACTAGAAATCACGTGTTATAAAAATGGTCATGTTTTAACAAAATCTTTACAAGAATACAAGATTAGAAAGTTGGTCTTTCTAAAAGCAAAAATGAGTATAAATATATATTTTTGGTAAAATATATATTTAGTGATTTTAACAAGTTATGTGCTATGTGTTTACTAATGGTATTAGTTATATATAAAACTTAGGAACTTGAAATCAGTGATACAAATAAATACAAGACACATTTACAAGTAAAGATTTGCAAGAATACATATATATATACACTTGAATACAATTTACGGACGATTCGGACATCGGATACAACTTATGGGCAATTCGGACGACGGACGAATCTATAAACATATCGCCATTCCGAGGAATTACTACGACGTTTAGACGATTTTTCGACGCGAAAATGAATATTTTACCGTTAACAAAAATTCGGACATTTTGGAATTAATAAAAACCACTAAGTCTTTTATTAACTAAAAAGTCTATACTTAGTGATTTTTATAAAAATGAAAGATTATATTACAAATGGGCTTATTTTACAAATGGGCTTATTTTCATAATGGGCTTATCAAAATACTTGGGCTAAGCCCAATAACATGAATACATGGGCTAAGCCCAATAGAAAAACGTATGGGCTAAGGCCCAATAACATCAAAGGCCCAATACTATTCAGGCCCAATACTATTTAGGCCCAATATTATTAAGGCCCAACACTATTTAGGCCCAATAACATAAATTCTTGGGCTAGGCCCATTAACATTAAGACATGGGATCGGCCCAATGACATGAAAACATGGGCTTGGCCCAATGACATAATTGGTAAAAATACAAGTATACAATTGATTCATACAAGACACGAAATCTAGATGACTAGATCCGATGATACAACTTACAAGATTACATATATATATATATTTGGTGAAATATATATATAACAATTTAACAATTCGTACATCTAATACAAAGTTCAACGAATAACAAAGACTTGTACACGAGTCATTACAAAGACCGAAGTGTCTAACAAACATAGAACGTTTGTAGGTCGTGATACATTTCAAGACAATGCAAGTGAGGTTACAATTACATACAGTTACGGATGCAATTCTGTGAGTTCATGTCCCCTTTTCATCTTAAATACTTTTCAAGCTTTACAACTATCGGGGAAAATACATGTACAATAGTATGATAAGTCAAGGGATGAAACACCTTAGATCATGTGCGAAATTAGGGTTATAACTAAAGCACCATTAATCCAGTTTGGACCAAGGAACAAAGGGTTAGATCTAATGGGTTTTGGCGAGCCCCACTCATGGCCATTCATTTGCCTAGGAGTGCGTTTGTGTCCCTACGACAGGTGTCGATACAATTAAAATCGTCTAGGGTTGGATTGCTTCCTATTTCGTCACACATATTAATGTTCTTGCAAAACATTAATGATCACGATTTCATTGACGCTTTTCATACTACATTTGATACAAATACATCTCACATTTTACAGATACATCTTATATCCAGTTTGGATACAATTACAGTTGAGACAAATACATCTTACATATTGTTTTGATACAGATACATTTTATACAGCTAAACTGCATGAACTCGCTCAACTTTTGTTGATGTTTTCAAACTTACATGTATTTCAGGGAATTAGTGGACCAATGCAAAGATTTCGGTTCTTGGAAAACAAGTATCATGACTCCATGCCAACTATTGAAGGGTTTGCCTGTTATATACCGCCTCTTTGCGGTGATATAGTGGTCAAAGCCTTGACATTTTAAGACCTACATTTTGATGTATGAAACAATGACAACTTATTTTTCATTTGATGGTTTGTAAACAATGTTCTCTACTTATGTTGCGATCTTTTGAACAATTATGACAATGGCATTGGAGCATGTTTTATTCATTTAGTATGTTTACTTATATCGTTATGCAATGAGAACCGAACAGATCTTACCTCGCGCTTCCGCTACGAGTGGGTGTGACACCGTATCGGTACCGGTACCGAACTGGTGTATTCGATACCGATAGCACCATTCCCCGTTTTCTGGTACCGGTACTTTCGGTACCGGTTCGATACTGAACGGATGTCGTGCTCATCCCGTTACAAAACAAAACGAATCGATAACGTTCGAATTCCCCGCCGCGTAGCGCCGGGAAATTCACTAGTTATAACAACAAATGAAATGGATTCATTTTATTTTACAAGTAGATTCCAAACTTAATTTTTAAGATGAATATCTTAAAAATTTATTCATTTCAGTAATCCTCATATAAAATTGCAACATGTAACACACCTTCCCACAGTTTCTTCCTTTAAGATCCACAAAAATTATTCGAGCATTATTAGTTTAAGATGTTGTATAATGCATTAATAGTTTATAAGATGTTGTATAATGCTTATAATCTTCCGACATAACAAGAAAATAAGGCATATGTATGTTCCACTCTAATTCGAACACATTAGGGTGAGAGGGGCACTCCACTCTTAGGGGAGTCCCCTCTCTTACGCACACCCAATCAGGTTATGCCACGTCAACTCCCCTCTTAAACTCCTCTCACACCCCAATTTGATGGCGGCACTCCCCTCTTAGGGAACTTTTTTTTATTTTTTATTTTATTTTTTGTTTTTTTTATTTGTTGTAATTATGCATGTTTATAAATTAAAAAAATATGTTTTGTGGGACATCCTGAGAAGAGCTGTGATTTCGGCTAAGAAAGAGGCTCCTGTGAATTTCCTTACAGACCCTATGGAAGGGAGATCTACTCTGCGACCAGCGGATCTTCTCGTCTTTGGTTGGGCTAGGGGGAAACATGCTTGTGTAGACCTCACGGGGGTTTCCCCTCTGGTTGGTTTAAGGGAAAACGGGTTTGTAGCTGGACAAGCAGCAACAAAGGCAGAATCGAAGAAAGTTGATAAGCACGCTAAAGCTTGTGCAGAGAACCAACATGTTTTTGTCCCTTTTGCCTTTGACACATTTGGCTCCCTAGCCCCAGAAGCTATCCAATTCCTGACCAGGGTCCAACGGGTCATCCACAACAATTGCTCAGCCTCAGGGGGACGGGGTTTTGTCTTTGGTAGATTAGGGTTTGCAATTCAGAAAGGGGTGGCGGCGCAGCTTGTTGCCCGTCTACCTTCTGTTTTGATGTAACTTGACAAGTATGAATAAAATCATAATATAAATAAAAAAAAATATTAATAAAAATTAAATAAAATTTAATAAAAGACATTTTCATTAAATTAAAAATAAAAATTACATTTAAACTAGAAAAATAAAAATTACATTCAAACTAGAAAAATATAAAAACAAACTACTCGTACATTGTACAGACCGTCTCGCAGAAATATTCAAGGCACTCACGAGAGGTCCTTTCAGCCATATTTAAATACTCGTCGTTTTCGTCTGGTGGGTTACCGGTTGCAAGTTGTTTAATCGCAGAAGTAACCTTTTGCAACGGCGTGAAACTTTTCTTCATTCTCCCGTCCAAGCCCTCTTGAAACCACTCGTTATTCGCTTCCACGTCACTAACAATTTTTAGGAACAAAGATTTGGCCATACGAAACCTCTGACGAAAAATATCGGCATTAAATTTTGGATTTTCTACAAAATAATCGGTCATGAGTGTTTCGTGGCCACCCTCACGATCTCGACGGACAAATTTTTTTTTACTAGACGATGCCGTGTCTAGTAGCTCCGCTTGTTGGATGAGATTTTGGAAGAAAATTAAATTACTATCGCTTGACGAAGAATCTTTATCGTCGGGAAAGTCGGGTAGGGGAGAAAAAAATGGGAACTTGGAATCCATTTTTTTTTTAAGATTGGTTTGGCTTTGTGTTGAATTTGATAGATTTTTAGAGTGAGTTTGAGAATGGGTGTGGTAAAAAATTAGATTAAGTTGGTTATTTATATTGTTAAAATTGATTTTTTTTTTTAAAAGTGACCGTTGCCCCCAACGTATACCATCGATCCTTGTGCCTTCCTTGTTCGGTGAACTCACCCCGACCCCCCTCCCCGAATTCACTCACCGCAGGGATGGCGGCGGTGTTCCCGCTGGGGGAATTGGGTCACCGAGGCCACTCCCCGCTGGTGCCCCGTATACCCTTAGAGGGGGTGATGTAGGGTAATTTTAGAGAGGAAGAAACAATTATGGTTCTTAATATATCATTGTCGGAAA
Source organism: Helianthus tuberosus (assembly GCA_030545235.1). Taxonomy (NCBI): domain Eukaryota; kingdom Viridiplantae; phylum Streptophyta; class Magnoliopsida; order Asterales; family Asteraceae; genus Helianthus; species Helianthus tuberosus. The sequence continues at coordinate 189,253,263 of CM060418.1, forward strand.
AGAGGGAGATTAGGTGCGACACCTGCTGGATATGTATGCCAAAGTAACGCCATTCCACAACACTTCTAGTAAGATATGATCCAAAAATTTACACTCTAATCAAATGATATTTTCAGAGTTAAATAATCCTGACACAAAAGGCGATGAAAATAGATTATTTGTGAAATAATTTATACACGTTATTATTTGTTTGTTCAGAATATATTAATAAAAGGGTTATTAATTTATTGTAATTAGATTACAAATTAATTAGTTGATTATCAAGTTAGTTGATAATAAAAAAATCAAACTAAGATAATTATAAATTTGAATGATCAAAGTTTTTTATTATTATATATATTCAAATTTAATTCAATTATTAAATAATTATCAAAGTAGTTGATAATTATTACATATTCAGATTAATTATTAAAATAGTTGATAATCTGGGCCCACGTTCTTGGCGAGGGTCCGCGATTTGCGGATGTGACAATGGTCACCATTAAGAAGTTCACCTTTCAAAAAAAAAAAAAAAAAAAAAAAAAATTGATAATTTCTTACTTTACATTTTGAATATAAACTTGTTTCTCAAAGTTTGCAAAATCCCTACTCCCTCTTGCTAAGTAGCATTGTGCTTCCCTCCGTTTGCTTGAGTCTCGTAGTTCATACACATAAACATTTTGTTTCTTTTTCCTTTGGGTAATAGAGTAATATAATGATTAACTGGGATTTTTTTTATCTTATTTTTCTTAGTGTAATAAAGATATATAAAAATTTGAATACGAAGAAATATACTTAGAATCTCAATGGTTATTATTACTTTCTTTTTACAAACTAACAAATACATATGTATTTACCAAATATCAGATGAGTTGTGGGTAATCTGGTACCTCTACAAGTATAAATTCACATATGAAATGATTTTACAATCAGATATAAAAATATAATTATCAATACCGGTTCAAAAATCGCACATAATTGCCATCCGTGGATTTGATATATTCATAAATGGAAGTTATTTGGTAAATCAGAATATCATTATTTCTATACTTATATATTTGCAGACGGATGAAATAAAATAAATACATATATTTGTTTTACGCATGAAATAAAATAAGATATATTTGTTTTCATAACTACCATACTTTTGTAACACGTTGAATCACTATTTATGAGGTGGGACATTGAAATGTCGTTTTGTAGAAATGCGTAAATATCTTTGCTATGATACAAAGTGCTTATATATGACATCATTATATGATGAATATATGACGTCAATAAGATTACATTATTCAAAATTGTCATGCTACAGTCTACACGGCAATTGCTATACTGCTTCAGCTAACTTGGAGAAAAATTGCTCTATAAGTCAATATATATGTTGAGCTTAAAAATACTAATTGGATTCATCGTGTTTTGTGACAGGCTTTCGATCAACATTAGTTATTTTGTTAACGTACAGATCAGCAACTAAAAAAAGACAAAGATAAATAGTGACGGACCCATGAATTATTTAATTCAAGGGGTGTGAATAAGGGGTCTAACCAAAATTTCAAAGGGTGCGAGGCGATTTTAGCCAAAAAAATATACTAATTATTTTAATGGTACGCCCGCCCACCCAGGGGAACACTTGGGTCCGCCCATGAAGATGAATACATATACGAATATAACTCTATTTTCAACGAAATCCATACCGGAACGTTACGATAAATAAAATAAATTATATTTGAGTACTTCGACTTTTACTAAAACTTATACCGAAATACAATTCATCAAATTTTAAAAATACAAACTTTGTGGTCAATTCATAGAAATGAAAAACTATAATGTTAAGTTTTCTTTTTATTAAATAACCTTTGTAGTCAATTAAAAATAAAGTTAATTACACAGATGAACCCTATGGTTTATAGCTAGTTTCACTTTTGCGTACTAACTCTTTTTTAACAGGTTTAGGTTTTATGGTTTCAATTTTATAACATCTTTGGGTAGTGACACCAAAATTAGTTAATTTTATCAATATAATGACTAAAATACCCTTCTATTTTTTTAAATTTTATCAATGTAACACCTTTGGGTACTAACACTTAATTTTATTTAGAGTTAAATGCTCGGATAGTCCCTGTTGTTTGCCATTTTTTCATCCTTAGTCTCTAACTTTCTAAAATTACAGCTATAGTCCCTAACTTTTCAATTTTCGTTCCCGGATAGTCCCTATGCCTAACATCAGTTAGTTTTCTCAGTTAAAAGGGTGTGAAATGACAAAAATACCCTTAATGTTAAATTTATATTAAAAAGTTAAAAGAAATATTCTTGGTATTTAACCAACCCATTCACTTCATCTTCATTTTCCCCACTACCAACCCATGGACTTCATCTTCATCTTCCCCACACACTTTCTCTATCTCTAGAACATATACACTTTCTCTCTCTACTCTCTCTCTCTAGCACCACCATCCCCACACTAGCACCAAAAAAAAACAATTGCAATCGGGTCCCACACCCCAATAATCATCCTCGAGTCAACTCAACTCACATCATCGATTTCTCAACAAGAAAACTCCGATCACCGTCACAATCTCCGATCAAGACATTAACTCGGACCCCAGCAGCTAATATACATCACTTGCCGGAAAGAATCATAGGCTTGCGTTTTCCTCTCATCTCTGGCGACCATCCCTCCGGCATCAGAACTGTAACACCCTTGTTATTATTTTAAAGGTTTTCGTATATATAACGAAAATAAACATATAAATACGATTAAGGATCCTAAGAAAATATCAGTGATTTAAAACTTTTACAACTTAAAAGTTTACAACATAATGTATTTAAGTTCGTCATTTAAAAGTAACAACGAAACGTCGTGCGGAAGCTCGTTTCTTGATTGTGTTCGGTTCTTCATTGAGCTTGATCGTCCTCCGGTACTAGAAATTTACCTACAACTCATAAAACATGAGTTAGATTAGTCATACGTAGCATAAAACGTATTTAAACGGGTTCGCAATGCGTATACTATTAAAATAAACATATATATATATATTTTATTTATGGAACCCGTCGCGTCGCGCGACGGCTCCTTGCTTTTGCCGTTCCGTGGCGCGACGCCCTGTTTTGTCCAGAATTGTTTGTTGCTGAACTCCAGATTCCCAGCTCAAAAACTTAAACTTATAATTCACAAAAACGTGCATAACTTTTGTTCTACTTATCCGATTCGCGTGATTCTTTTTCTCACGCGATCGTAATTTAATTCTTCATCCCATGGAGTTTAAACCTGATATAAAACTACTTAAAAATACAAAATTTCAAGCTCTCGGCTTGAAATTCCTGTTTAACACTTTTGACCCAATTCGCTTGTTTAACTATAATCTTATTTATACGTACCTGGCTCGGATCAACACAATGACCCGTTTTTAATACCTTGTCTCGCTAAATTGTTATATCATAGCATTGATAAATCGTAAGCCATTTTGTCCTGTAAGCATAAGACTCGACAAACACTTATTAGTCGTAAATTGTCAAATGGTGTCAACATCACCATTTGACCCGTTTGGTCTAAACGACCAACCATTTGCGCTTAGATTGAATGGCATCTATTTACCATTTCGTTTAGTAACTATTTCGGATTTTTCACCAATTAGTTAGGTCACTTACATCCGTTTCTTAAGCGTTTACTCAATTTGGCTTATGCCACTTGGTGACCTTCAAAAACACGCGGAATACTATCGCGAGACGTGTGACTGACCAGGATCAAGCCACTAATTATCTTGAACCGTTTAGTTATCATTACAAATAATGGTATAATTAGTGACCAATTTTAAATTTTTGCAAACATAGTTTAAGTTTGTAGCGGAAAGGAGAGGAGAACACATCGTAATTTAAAACCACAAGTTTGTTAACATGAAACTTACGAACCACGCACTTCATCCGATTGCAACGTCCGTCCAAAGTTGTACCGAGCAACCTGCAAAGCATGCAGTAGAGTGTCAACATAACGTTGGCGAGTTCATGTGTTTACAGTTTTCCAGTTTTAATTTCCAAAAAGTTGTTTCAACAGTTAATTTACTCATTTATACATGCCATGGGGAGCTACCCCATAAGTAAGCTACTAAACTGTTTACAATACCGAATACTATGCGACCGTACGTTTTCGTAGAGTGCCCCGTTTGTCAATGTTCTATCATCATTGACGGTTTGACAGAGTCTATTAGTTCACGCCCGATCCCATACGCGGGCACGGTGTGAGGCTGGTGAGACCTAAATAGCGCTATCAACTAATAACCCGTTCGCCAGGCCCCGACGACTAATCGGTATTAAGTAGTAGGGACTTGAGTGATAGAGTTTCGTTTAGTTTTGCTTGTTGTATCCAGTATAAATAGTAATTAACTAAGGGTCCCGCATAAGGGGAGAAAAGTAGGTTTGTATCCCCCACAAGGGGATAGCGTTGTTACCCGTATCCCACACCAGGAAATAGAAATACTGTATCCAGCACAAGGAGATAGTAAGCAATCCCAAACCAGGAAAGATGTTTCGTTCCGTTTCCTAACCACTGGGAACGCATGCTTTAAGTTAAAAAGTAGTGAACTCACCTTTGCTTTGCTCGGTTGATAATTTACTTGTGTTATGTTGGCCAACCATACCCTATTATGGTTATTAATATTCGTTAGGTTCGTATGCAAGCAATGTCACGTATAATCCTACGCGTATCTATCACATAGCATGCATGTTACACTAGCACCCTATACGTTATTGGGCCAGTCCTATCATATAAGCAGTTAAACAGTTAACAGTAACACACAGTCCAAAACATGTCATCACATTTTGCGGCCCAATAACGAATTTAAGTAGTCCAGTCGAAACTGGATAGTCTCGACTCGAGACTATGAGGTCTCGAGTCGCAACATCTGGATTCTAAGTCGTAACAACTCGTCTCGAGCTGTGAACATTTGAGTCGCAACCGTAGAGGTCTCGAGTCGAGATCATGAGATCTCGAGTCGCAATCGTGCTGGTCTCGACTCCTGGAGTGCCTTGTCTGGTTTTGAGTTGTCCTTCAATGGTCTCGAGTCGCAACCGTAAGGTCTCGACTCGTAGACTATGCAGATGCTTCTAGAATTTCCATATCAGTACTACCCAATCAGATTTCATAAGCAGGTACTATCCAATCAAATTTCATGAGTATGTACTGTCCAATCAAAATTCACTAACATGTTTTCAACATTCTACCAATTCAAATCGAATCAATCAACATATTTTTCAAATATTCATCACATATTCAAACTGTTCATCACGTTCATAATTCTAAGCGGATTCTAATCAACCATTATCTAATACTGATTTATCACTATATTCCACCTGAAACATATGCAGCCATTTTATCACAAAAATCACTCTATCATGCACCCTAAACATCATCAAACACCTTTATATCATATAACAGTCTTACGAGAAAAATCATATCATCATTATTAATCATCAGGTAACAATAGTCACTCCTTCAAAATGATTCGAAACAACAGGTAATTAACAATGAACAAGCAGTGGATTATAATCAACTTCATTCCACTAGCTACATCACTAGTCATTCAAATACCCATATATCATGATCCATTCTTAACACTACACTATTAGAACATCATCAGGTTATGATAAATAAGGAAAACACACAATTCTAATCTTAATTTAATATGAACAGTATCCAAATTTCACATGACAATTACTATTATACATCCAAGGTTCTTTATATCTATCATCTACATCATACAAACAACCCACTAGTATCAAATCAGTTTGTCTTGTAATTCCTAAATCACACTCTAATCGTATGTATACCACAACAGTTATCAACCGCAAATTACTCAACCAAATTTGTAATATAATCACAACAGTTTCAAGTATTTTAGGACCCTTTTTGTATTCATAACACAAAAAAGCAGCCAACCATTGACAAGATCAAAACATAAAACATAAGTAAACTGACCGGAGGGTTATGGGTGTGACCCGAAACTGAACTTGACGAGACTCGAAGCTTCAAACCCGCGGCTGACCCGAACAAACAAAGCCAAATCTGACCCGGTCGGACTACCACAGGACCTAAACTGGTTGGGTCAGAACCGAGAACCCGAACTTGCACCAAACTCTACCATTACCTCTTCTGTTGCAACCAGAGCTACTACAGTCGCTAGCCGGAGCCACCATCATTAACACTACTGTCGCCGTCGTAGTTCGCCGAAAACACGGAGGTCACCAGAGAAGGCCGACCCATCATCTCTGTCATATCTTCCTCTCACTTGTTGCCGCCGCTGGAGTAGTGTTGGCCGGCTGTCAGTTTCGGAAGAGAAGGTGGCGCTGTGAGGTGAGGACGAGGAATTGTAAGGAGGAGGAGGATGGAGGGTGCGTGTGTGGATGTTCTCGTCGAATGAGTTGTCACCGAAGACTGCCGGAATAACTCCGGTCATCGGAGTTGCAGGGGAGAAGGGGCAGAGGTTGGGGGGAGGTGTCGGCTGGGTTAGTTAAGGGTGTAGGGTTTTTATTTAGAATATTAGGGGTATGTGGTGTTTTATAGGTAGCGCGCAGCCACTGACAAGCAAGTGTGATTAAACGTTTTCGTGGGGTGTAGCTTCAGTGCTGGAAGTAATGTTTGTAAACAACTGGGGATACATGTGCATCAGCTGGTTTTCCCGTTCAGATTAGGTGAAAGGGTAGTGGGATTGGGCTTGGCCCGGGAATGAACCCGTGTAAACAACTACGCGTCTCGCTCCAACCGATTGGCCCGGTTGTATTAATTCATACGTAAATTATTGGAACTCTCTTCGCGGATTATTATTTCACAAACAACAATGACAATAATAATAATAATAATAATGATAGTAATAATAATAATACTGATGATAATAATAATAAACGCATGTTTTACTAAAATACCCTCCTCTCGACAACGAGAGTACGGGTTGTCACATTCTCCCCATGTTACTGAAATTTCATCCTCGAAATTTAAGCAAAAGTCATGCGATTCACTCTATATGTATACTTAGACTTCATTACCATACGTAAATACAAGCAGTTTCACGGAAGTCCACAAAATGAACAAGTAAGCCACATAGCACATAAAATCACATAGCCCGAAAAAAATCACGTAGCACAAGATCCACAGAGTTTGTACGTATTTCACATAGTATAGAATTTCACAAATTAATTGTTACATCCAAGTAACGTACAGGAAGACCCGAAGTGTCACATTATCCCCAAGTTCAAAAAATTTCGTCCCGAAATTTAGCGCGCAGCCACTGACAAGCAAGTGTGATTAAACGTTTTCGTGGGGTGTAGCTTCAGTGCTGGAAGTAATGTTTGTAAACAACTGGGGATACATGTGCATCAGCTGGTTTTCCCGTTCCCAGGTAAACTCTAGGCCACGGCATGAGTTCCAACGAACTCGGTATGTTGGTTACACTACGCTCGAGGGTTTTGATTTCTTGATCCTTGATCTCAACCGATTCTTCAACGTAGCGTAGTTTGTTGCGGATCACGAGTTCCTGAAAAGGAATAACGAATGTTTCATCTGACAGACACTTCTTCAGATTAGGCACGTGAAAGACATTGTGTACCACACCCAGCTCTTCAGACAGGTTTAGTCTGCAAAGCTACCTTACCGATCCTTTCGGAAATTTCGAACGGTCCAACATATCGCGGATTAAGTTCGTCCCGTTAGCCAAAATGTACCACGCCCTTCCAGGGTGAAACTTTTAGTAGAACCCAGTCTCCGACTATGAATTCTAGAGGTTTCCTACGCTTATCCGCGTAGCCTTTCTGACGGTCTAGAGTCGCCGCCATGCGTTGTCTGTACTGGGCAATCCTACCCGTTGTGTCAAGTGCAAGTTCTGGGCCGGTAATTTGGCTTCCGCCCAACACATAGATGACCGGCATCTGCGTCCATGCAATGCCTCAAATGGTGCTGCCTGAATGCTAGTACGGTAGCAGTTGTTGGAAAAGAATTCTACAAAAGGGAAGTGCCACTCGTATCCAAGGTCGATAACACATGTTCTTAGCATGCCTTTGGGTGTCTGGATGGTGCGTTTGGCCTGACCATCAGTTTGCGGGCGATAAGCGTTGCTCATGCCTAACTGCGAGCCAAAGGTCTTTGTGCACAGCCTGTGACGAATCGGGTGCAAAACGTGGGTTTCGATCAAAAGTGATAGAAGTAGGCACTCAGTGCCCAGCATCTACTTCTGCTAAGTAGATGGTTGTAATTTCGAAAACTTGTTGGTTTCTTTGGTCGCGTGCCGTTACTAGCAGACATTTCATCAATGCCTTGGACATGTTAGAATAAGATAGAAGCACCTCGTAGATTATCTTCCAATTGCTGGATTTGCGGATATTTGAGCATCTCTCCAATGCTAGGTGATGCTCTTTCGAGTTTAAATCGTGAGGGGTTGCGTATACGGTCGAGAAATGCGGGCGGGCTTTGTGACGTTAAAAGTTGCGCTTTGAAAACTTAACGCAGGCGGTTTGAGTCGTAGAAGTACCAGGGTAAAGCGGAGGAGTCGTTCGGACTACCTCTGGTTGTCGGAGTAGTTTCAGATGTCGTTGAAAGAAACAGGCGTCGAATTTTGACAGGATGGAATGAGTTCGAGCGTCGTAACTAAGTGTTGATCGTATCGAGTTCGAAGAACAGTGCTTGTGATACCCGTTGCCCCCGGGGTATCCTTGGCTCGTCGCTCCAACGAGTAACATTCATAGGAAGTAATTCGTTCAAATGGAGGTTTGTGCGGAGTAGAGTAGGATAAGGATCATGGAATCCGTGAACCATAACACGAGTAGCGAGATAAACTGATGCGTTCAACTTGAGACAAAACATGAAGGCTTTGGGATCGGCATTAGGGATTTATCTGATGTCGATGAGGTAGCTGGTCGTACACAAGTTATGGGTGTTTAGAATAAAGAATGTCGCTTGCTGACAAGGGGTGTTACGTCGATTGGGTTAGCACAAAAAGAAGTAGCAAGCGAGGGATGGTCGTCGTGTGGGTCTGTAGGTTTTAGGGTCTATTGAGACGTCTGGCAGGATGTGATTCCTTAAATCGGTGAGAAACCAAGTTCGAGTGGATTGTTCTAAGTCGTGCGAATGAGTTCGGAGTAGCGCTTGCGTCGTCGAGGGGTTTCGATGTGAAAATGCGGAAACGGGCTTTCGAAAAGCACGATTGAAGTAACGCGTTGCCAAATTTCAGAGATTTAAGAAGTTTGTCGTCTAAAGGTCGAGCTTTGCTGAATTCACTAACTGGAGAGAAATCTGGTCAAGGTTTCTAGATGAAGACATGTGGACGTGGTGACAAAGAAACGATAGCAGTGAGGACATTATCTCAAGCAATGAATGTTGATTCGTACGAAAGCTAGCAAAAGGATCCGCAAAATCAGAAAAGTCATCAAGGAATAACGGCTCTAGCAACTGAAGGATAAGGTAAGCATCTTGGTCACAGCGGTGGTCGGTGGGTTGACTGGTTCGTGTCTTCGTCCTGTCACGCCTTTCAAATACGCCGATTTGTAAGAAAGATATCAATTTGCTGGGTTTTGGGGCGTGTTGGGGCATAAGGTTGATCTTAAAAAAAGGATTAACCATGTAACGAGGAATGAGGAGAAATAGCTTCGTGACCGATGGAAATGTGATACGATTGCTGGCATTGCAATGAGAAGCATACACCGCGCATGCTTTTCGTGTTCGAGACGTGCAAACAGAAACCCGAAAAGTGTAGACTTACTAGAATGCTTCAAGAATCCAGGTGATCAGTCGGGGGAGGGAACAAGTCTTACCACTTAAGTCGGGAAAAGAAATACGCAGGTAAAAAGGATGCGAATGGCGTCGTCGTTCCTTCTAATATCCTATTACATATAGGGGTGGCTCCCCTTCGTCGATTCATTCTCGTAACTTCTCTATGTGGTTCGTAGCAGGCCTTTCCTGAGCAGGTCTATCGAGTAAACGTCTTTCGCGTCGATTCGCAGTCCAGGGATGATATCAGGAAATACGTGGACGAGGGCTCGGAATAACTGGTTCCTTGCTCTTAGTGTTTCGTGGTTCCGAATTAGGTTTAGGAGGACTCGCTCCTATTTTAACGCGCATCACGTTCGTATGATTCACATATTTGGATACTAAATATACGCATACGTACTAACACATATAAGCTAATCACACACATATACATATAAGTTATGCACAAGTAAATGCCGATAGCCTACCATTACCAGGTGAGCACCTGAGATTGACGAACCTTGCAATCCGGAGTGTGATGTCGTTGTGGTTTCCAATACAAAACGGTTATAGTCTGGCTTTCATAAAAAAATATTTTATTTCCCAAACCCAAAATATTTTATATTTAAAACCTAGTTCGCTATAACCAATGGCTCTGATACCAATCTGTCACACCCTCAAAATCCACACGCGGAATACTACCGCGAGGCGTGTGACTGACCAGGATCCAGCCACTAATTATCTTGAACCGTTTAGTTATCATTACAAATAATGGTATAATTAATGACCAATTTTAAAATTTTCAAACATAGTTTAAGTTTGCAGCGAAAAGGAGAGGAGAACACATCGTAATTTAAAACCACAAGTTTGTTAACATGAAACTTACGAACCACACACTCCATCCGATTGCAACGTCCGTCCAAAGTTGTACCGAGCAACCTGCAAAGCATGCAGTAGAGTGTCAACATAACGTTGGCGAGTTCACGTGTTTACAGTTTTCCAGTTTTAATTTCCAAAAACTTGTTTCAACAGTTAATTTACTCATTTATACATGCCATGGGGAGCTACCCCATAAGTAAGCTACTAAACTGTTTACAATACCGAATACTATGCGACCGTACGTTTTCGTAGAGTGCCCCGTTTGTCAATGTTCTATCATCATTGACGGTTTTCCAGAGTCTATTAGTTCACGCCCGATCCCATACACGGGCACGGTGTAAGGCTGGTGAGACCTAAATAGTTCTATCAACTAATAACCCGTTCGCCAGGCCCCGGTGACTAATTGGTATTAAGTAGTAGGGACTTGAGTGATAGAGTTTTGTTTAGTTTTGCTTGTTGCATCCAGTATAAATAGTAATTAACTAAGGGTCCCGCATAAGGGGAGAAAAGTAGGTTTGTATCCCCCACAAGGAGATAGCGTTGTTACCCGTATCCCACACCAGGAGATAGAAATACCGTATCCCGCACAAGGAGATGGTAAGCAATCCCAAACCAGGAAAGATATTTTGTTCCGTTTCCCAACCACCGGGAACACATGCTTTAAGTTAAAAAGTAGTGAACTCACCTTTGCTTTGCTAGGTTGATAATTTACTTGTGTTATGTTGCCCAACCATACCCTATCATGGTTATTAATATTCGTTAGGTTCGTATGCAAGCAATGTCACGTATAATCCTACGCGTATCTATCACATAGCATGCATGTTACACTAGCACCCTATACGTTATTGGGCCAGTCCTATCATATAAGAAGTTAAACAGTTAACAGTAACACACAGTCCAAAACATGTCATCACATTGTGCGGCCTAATAACGAATTTAAGTAGTCCTGTCGAAACCGGATAGTCTCGAATCGAGACTATGAGGTATCGAGTCGCATCCTTTGGATTCTAAGTCGCAACAACTCGTCTCGAGTTGTGAACATTTGAGTCGCAACCGTAGAGGTCTCGAGTCAAGATCATGAGATCTCGAGTCGCAATCGTGCTGGTCTTGACTCCTGGAGTGCCTTGTCTGGTTTCGAGTTGTCCTTCAATGGTCTCGAGTCGCAACCGTAAGGTCTCGACTCGTAGACTATGCAGATGCTTCTTGAATTTCCATATCAGTACCACCCAATCAGATTTCATAAGCAGGTACTATCCAATCAAATTTCATAAGTATGTACTGTCCAATCAAAATTCACTAACATGTTTTCAACATTGTACCAATTCAAATCGGATCAATCAACATATTTTTCAAATATTCATCACATATTCAAAGTGTTCATCACGTTCATAATTCTAAGCGGATTCTAATCAACCATTATCTAATACTGATTTATCACTATATTCCACCCGAAACATATGCAGCCATTTTATCACAAAAATCACTCTATCATGCACCCTAAACATCATCAAACACCTTTATATCATATAACAGTCTTACGAGAAAAATCATATCATCATTATTAATCATCAAGTAACAATAGTCACTCCTTCAGAATGATTCAAAACAACAGGTAATTAACAATGAACAAGCAGTGGATTATAATCAACTTCATTCCACTAGCTACATCACTAGTCATTCAAATACCCATATATCATGATCCATTCTTAACACTACACTATTAGAACATCATCAGGTTATGATAAATAAGGAAAACACACAATTCTAATCTTAATTTAATATGAACAGTATCCAAATTTCACATAACAGTTACTATTATACATCCAAGGCTCTTTATATCTATCATCTACATCATACAAACAACCCACTAGTATCAAATCAGTTTGTCATGTAATTCCTAAATCACACTCTAATCATATGTATACCACAACAGTTATCAACCGCAAATTACTCAACCAAATTCGTAATATAATCACAACAGTTTCAAGTATTTTAGGACCCTTTTGTATTCATAACACAAACAAGCAGCCAACCATTGACAAGATCAAAACATAAAACATAAGTAAACTGACCGGAGGGTTGTGGGTGTGACCCGAGACTGAACTTGACGAGACTCGAAGCTTCAAACCCGCGGCTGACCCGAACAAAAAAAGCCAAATCTGACCCGGTCGGACTACCACGAGACCTGAACTGGTTGGGTCAGAACCGAGAACCCGAACTTGCACCAAACTCCACCATTACCTCTTCTGTTGCAACCAGAGCCACTACAGTCGCTAGCCAGAGGCACCATCAATAACACTACTGTCGCCGTCGTAGTTCGCCAAAAACACGGAGGTCACCGGAGAAGGCCGACCCATCATCTCTGTCGTCTCTTCCTCTCACTTGTTGCCGCCGCTGGAGTAGTGGTGGCGCTGTGAGGTGAGGACGAGGAATTGTAAGAAGGAGGAGGATGGAGGGTGCATGTGTGGATGTGTGGATGTTCTCGTTGAAGGAGTTGTCACCGGAGACGGCTGGAATAACTCCGGTCATCGGAGTTGCAGGGGAGAAGGGGCAGAGGTTAGGGGGAGTTGTCGGCTGGGTTAGTTGAGGGTGTAGGGTTTTTATTTAGAATATTAGGGGTATGTGGTGTTTTATAGGCAAGGGCTTTTAGGTTAAAGGGTAGTGGGATTGGGCTTGGCCCGGGTATGAACCCGTGTAAACAACTACGCGTCTCGCTCCAACCGATTGGCCCGGTTGTATTAATTCATACGTAAATTATTGAAACTCTCTTCGCGGATTATTATTTCGCAGACAACAATGAAAATAATAATAATAATGATAGTAATAATAATAATACTGATAATAATAATAATAAACGCACGTTTTACTAAAATACCCTCATCTCGACAACGAGAGTACGGGTTGTCACATTCTCCCCATGTTACTGGAATTTTGTCCTCGAAATTTAAGCAAAAGTCATGCGATTCACTCTATATGTATACTTAGACTTCATTACCATACGTAGATACAAGCAGTTTCACGGAAGTCCACAAAATGAACAAGTAAGCCACATAGCACATAAAATCACATAGCACGAAAAAAATCACGTAGCACAAGATCCACAGAGTTTGTACGTATTTCACATAGTATAGAATTTCACAAATTAATTGTAACATCCAAGTAACGTACAGGAAGACCCGAAGTGTCACATTCACTTACCTTGCATCCATGCCACGCTTTTCTTTCCATACTCGCTCCGTTTGACCTGCTTCATCCACAAGCTTCCACCTAGCTTGTTAAGCGCCAAACTATTATCCAATGTTCACAAGGTGGTTAGATTAACCATAATTTAATATGATCTTCCACCTTTACACATTTCTATGCATTCATCCGAACACTTAATATAATCACGTTTTACACACAACCAAGTAGACCGCGATTTCATTTAGGCATTTCATATCACTGAAAATGGGTTGTTTTTGGTGACTTGTTTAACCTGTTTACAAGTCTTCAAAAATTATGATTTTTTATGTGGCGTACCTCTCGGAGGGTTCGGCCTTGTGTAAAAATTTCAAGATCTAAGGAGATGTTTGTTTTTGCAGACAAAAACTGTCTGTAGTCTGATTTCAGCTGATTTTATGTCTGCAACTGAAGATATGGTTTGAAGGTCTGCAAGCTGAAAATATAATACTGTTTGTTTTATAAACTGGATATCGTTTGTATAAGCTGAAAATTATTTAACTATCTTACTTATCATAGTTGATAAAAGTCATTTAACATTCAAGTTACATAAAAAAAACCATAATAGCACCAAGTATCAATAACCTAAAAAATAGTAAAATAAACTCAAAGTACATTGTTTTGCATTAATTCTTGTGCTATTTGATCTCGAAGTTGACTCATAAATTCACGGTCCGCTGAACTTCCATGTCGTGGTACTTCTCCTTCTCTATTTTCACCACCATCTTGTACATGTTCATATCCATCTTGAAGGTGTACATTTGGGTGATCATATTCATCAAAAAGGTCATCGCTTAAACCCTCTTTCCGTATAAAATTATGAAGCGCAAACATGCAACGGTAATATTTCGTTGCGTAACCAACGAAAAGGGAGCCATTTTCTTTAATATTGGAAAACGTGCTTTTAATACACCATACGCACGTTCAATAACATTTCTAAGCTTTGCATGTGCGTGGTTGAATTTTTCCTTGTCGTTTAATGCACGATTTCGACGGAAATCTCCAAGCCAATACCTCACATTTCTATATGATGCCATAAAGCCTCGAGTGTGTGCATAAGCAGCATCACATAGATAATATTTATCTGAAAAAAACAATTCAATCTTCAAACTATATAATATAAAAAATAAAGTTGGAATCATAGATATATACCCGGAGGAGGAAATGGAAATGGTGCATTTGCATTTGTTAAAGATTCGGACAATATTCTAGAATCATGTGCCACTCCTTCCCATCCGGCCACGAGAAACGTAAACATCATGTTGAAGTCACATATGGCCAAAACATTTTGATAGCGATCGCCTTTTCCTCTTCCCCTATATAAATGTTGTTTCTCAACAGGGACAATAGCATGTATCAAAGTACCATCAAGTGCACCAATCGCTCCCTATGTATAATTTAATAGTTACTAATATACGTGGAAGGAAATCACAAAAGTATTTGTATAACGTACCTTAAAAACTTTCCGTAATCTCTTATGATGCCCCGGAATATTTGGATTAGGATTAAAAGATGTTGGTACAATAACCTCTTTAGCAAACTCCATCATTCTTGACAATACTTCATGAAAATACTTATGAATTGTTTGTTTCGAGTGTTGAAATCTACGCTTAACAACCGAAAAACGTTGATTGTGACCAAGCATCATAAAAAACATAGCCATTTTTTCTTCAAGGGATACATGTTTACTATCTTTTAGCCAACCTTTTAGTCTAAAATGTGTGCAAAGTCGAACTAAAGAATCACGTGACATACGTAGGAGTTCAATGCATTGCGTATCATTCCCTTGCAACAACTCTAAAGTAAAATGGTGTCCAGACATAACCGAAGTATTATCTCTTTTTCTTTTAAGATGTCTCGGCCAAAAGTATCTAAGATAAAAGAACATCACAATAAGGAGCAATAACCTTTGATTATAATCCATGAGAAACCTGTCAAAAACAAGCAAAAAAAACTCAAAAACTACCATTTTACTTAACACATAATGGTTCAAATTACAATGTCATTCCAAAACAACCAAAAACAAAACACATAATGGTTCAAATTACACCAAACACACATAATGTCATACCAAAACAACCAAAAACAGATACCCATATCCCTCCCTACTTGAACATCCCCAGTGTCGTCCCAGTCATCTTAATCCACCCTTTCAACACCTCAGGGTCTGATGGCAATGTCATCGATGCTTGTCTCATGTATGTTGACTGACCAAAGATGTTAAATGCTCCTAAAAACAAGGGATCTATAGGCTCTAACCCAACTGATTTCAACTTCTCATAACATTCATCAATGGATGGTCCTTCCATGTTTTTCACCATATGCTTAAGTGCATCACGCATATCACTAGCCAAGTCATCTAGGGTAATGGAGTTTTTAGATGTTTTAGCCTTTTTCTTGGGCCTAACTTCTGAATCATCATTGGGTCGAACACTAGGTCCCTCATTATTGATAGGATCTTCATCACCCATTCGAAAACTTTGTTCATGAGAGTCTCCATCATCATCTTCTAAATGAACACTAGCACCTTCTATCTGAAGTGTTTGGACTTGTGGGGATGATGAAACCCCAGATGTTTGGGTGGATGTCCGTTGATTACCACCAGTTGCACTAAGGCCTTCAAACACAGCTATGAAAAGGTCAGGATGAGGCAATGGTCGTGTTCTCAATGACATTGCCCTTGGATGACCCTGCGCCAAATTAATAAGGACGATAATAAATACTTTTCTATTCTCATTATTCTTATTAATATTAATATAAAACAAGATATTGAATTTTTAAAAATCACACCTTCTTAAAGTCATCACATTCTTAAGGCGTTAAAGTGAACATATTTGTTTGTGGGTTGTAGAGATTTCCAGTTTTGTTTCTCAAATAGCACCATCCTACATATTTTGATTTCATGGTATCAAAAGCATTTCTAATTTGCTTTTGATTCAAATCAAATCCAAACTCTTCCTTAAGTTTCGCTCCAACCCTATCCCAAGACTCTCTACGCAAGCTTTGTCCATTTCTACCTACTCTCCCTATTTATCAAGACATGTTTCTAACATGCATTTGATAGCCTCATGCGTCCATTGTTGTCGACCATCATTAGTTTCCATCTAAAATTCAATCACAAACAACTTACAATCGCAGCCATAATTTACAAAAAACGCAGCCATAAATTACAAAAAAAAACACAGCCATAATTACAAAAAAAACGCAGCCATAACTAACAAAAAACGCAGCCATAATTCAGTCAAGCAAGTCAACACAAAAGGAAGTTTGAATGGTGAACATACAGCACCAATCGGAACATGTAGAAATAAGGGAAACAGTTTCATGCAACTCAGGTGATTTTATTCTATCCATACTGCCTGCCTGCTTTGATAAGAGATGAACTTTTGAGCTCATGTTACATTTATTTAATAAAAAACGAAAATTTTTCATCTTATATTCCAAAAGTAAAAAAAAGGCTAGCTGTGTGAATTGGGTTAGTAGTCTATAATGACAATTGGGAGGGAGATCTGGTTCATAACTAGTGAAATCTGAGGTTATGATACAACAACCTCATGGAACTCAACTTTGCCTCATACTTCTCTAAAGTCAATAAGACACATTATGATTATTTATTTATTCTTTTCTTGTTACATTTCCTAGCTAGCTAGGCATCCAAAAAGATTTATTATTTAGGTGTCTGGCTGCAAGATTCTTATTGTTTCTGTATATGCAGCTACCACCAAATGGAGGAGATGCTTTTACAATATCTGTGGTTCCTGGTGAACATACATCACCAATCGGAACCCTAACCCTAGAAAACCGCAAACAATAGGAACAATAAACGATTCGATAGATGATAAGACGAACCTATGGAAGAAGATGGTGGGAGGCGGCGATCTGTGGCGGCGGGATGAGAAGTGGAGTCGTCTGGGGAGCGTGTCTGGGGAGCGTGTTGATGTGTGCAAAATGCAACATATAAATTACATCAAATGTGGCATAAAACTAACCCTTTTTTAGTACTAATGTTAGAAAAAGTGTGCTTTTGTCTTCCTTTGTATTTTCAGGATTAAATGAGCTCAAATTAACAAAAGAAGCAAAAAGACAGCTAAATCTAACGTAAATACAAGAAAAGGAACAAACGTGACATGTCCGACCCCACGACAGCATCTTCCCAAGCAAAACAAGATAACAGAAGGCTGAACACGCCCCGTGCTCAGTGAACACGGGGCGTGCCCAAGTGCCAGCAGAAAAGACAAAGCTGTAGAAGCTTCTATCACCCACCACGGGGTCGTGCTCAGCGGACACAGGGCCGTGGTCAAATCTAAGATTCGCAGAATCTGGGAAATCTCGATAGTACAGATTTGCTTCTGCACACGGGGGCGTGCTCAGTGGACACGGGGGCGTGGTCAACTAATGCAGACAAACTGCAATTAATGAAGAAAGAGATAAAGGATGGACACGGGGCCGTGCCCAATGGACACGGAGCCGTGCCCGAGCTCCTGTTCAGCCTATAAATAGGAGTGCTTGGCTCAAGTGCAAACTATCCTTTGGCACACCACCTCTCTCACACTTCACCCACCACCCATCACCACCATAACACCATCATCCACCACCATCATCCATTGTCCATCATAGAGTGTGTGAGTCGTCTCGGGATCCAAGATTAATCGTAAGAGTTCTTGACAATCAAGGCCATGTTTGCCTAAGTCTCTTACATCACTTGGTTAAAAAAAAGTGTCTAGTGTAATACTTTTTATTTTTAATCTTTTCGCACTTTTTACTTGGTTATGTATTAATGACTTTAATAACTAGTTTCTTATGTTGAAGGTGATTTTTCCTTATCGTTTGTCCGTGGTGTCTTGGCATTATTTTACTGTCTATATAAAATAAAAGATTTTCACCATTCATATCTCCACGGTCTATATGGAGGTATGTTGGCTACCTGGTCGGGGGTTAAGGGAACGGTTTGGTAAGAGTCTTGCCTTGTTCAGTGTATAGATACTGCAAGGACCTCGGTCAAATTTAGTAGGACCTCCTTCAATACTTAACGGTATTGGATGGCGGGGGTCCAAACTCTGTGATCCCCTCATATGTAAGCTACTATTAATACTTTAACCCGGCTACTTAGGACTGTATCCCTGCTGACTCAGACTACTTAGCCGAGGGTAACGTCACCTTCAAAAGAGGGGCCTACCATAATATGCATTAATAACTTAATTAATTATCTTTCAATAATCCGACCCTTTAGGATTGTATCCTTGCTGACTCAAACTACTGGGTTGAGGGTAACGTCACTTTCAAAAGAGGGGCCTACTACAATAACTAAGATAATCTCTTAAAAAGTGCAAAAGTGCGGAAATAATCAAAGGTTACACTATACACGAGTCAGAGCCAAGTGATTCATCTTGTCTATCTGTTTTTACTTTTATTTTATTTTCAACATTTTAGTTAGTTTTTATTTTTCTAGTTTAAAACCTTTTTCTAACTTTTTGATTTGATTAGACGTTGAGGATAAACCGGTGCTAAAAGCTCTTGTGTCCTTGGACGACCTCGGTATCTTACCAACACTATACTACGCTCACGATGGGTGCACTTGCCCATATGTGTGTTTAGTGTTAGTAAATATCGTGTTTTATAAATTTAAAACTTGGCTAAAAAAGTGTAAAAGGGCTTAAAATAAACATTAAAACCATAACACACTTCACGCACATCAAGTTTTTGGCGACGTTGCCGGGGACACAAGGATTTTAAGAAAGCTTAAAATCGACGGCCTAATCAGTTTTTCAAAACTTTTTTAAAAACGCGCGCACATTTTTCTGCATTTTAGAATAGTTTTGCATTTACAGTAGGTTGAACACGGGCCGTGCTGCATATTTGTCATAAAACACCCAGATACAGTAGCTTGAACACGGGGTCGTGCTCACTGAACACGCCCCGTGCTCAACGAAATCAGTAACTTTAATTAAAACGCCCAGATACAGATTCTGTACACGGGGCCGTGTCCACTGAACACGAGGCCGTGTCCAGCCTCTGTTTCCGTTTTATTTTTGTTTTCTGATCTCGAGACTTGGTTGTGGTCTGCTGAGTGATTCTTATGGATCAATACTCAGGAGGTTACAACTACACCTATGAGGAGGATGATTGTAGGAATAATTATTGCACTAATTGTGGTGACCCGCACTCGGTTCAGTATTGTGACTTATATCAACCATCCACTTCATACACCTACTATGAGGAGCCCAGGTACGAGCCATCAACTTCATACACCTACTATGAAGACTAAAGGTATGAACTCCCTCCCTCATACTCATATTTTGATGAACCAAGGTATGAGCCACCTTACTCATACTTTGAGGAACCAAGATATGAGCCACCACCTTCATATGCTTATTATGAGGAACCATGGCGTGAACAACCCACCTCATATGAGTACTATGAAGAACAAAATTACGACCCTTATCCATCATATGCTTACAATGAAGAACAATGGTGTGAACCATCTACTTCATATGGGTATTATGAGGAACAAAGGATCGAACAACCGGATTCAAGCTTTGAAAATCCCGATCCTTTTTCTATAACCGAAGTAACCGATAGGATATTAGAACACCTTAGAGTTATCGATCGCTATATAAAAGAATCTCGTGCAAGGGAAGAGGAGTCCCGCGCAAGAGAAGAATTAAATAAAGAAGAGATAACTAAAAGTGTAAAAATGGAAGAACAAATAAGTGAAAAACTGACACATGAGTTAAACAACGAAAAAGGTGAGTCTGACAACGTTAAAATTCAAGAAGAGTCTAATTTTGAAGAAATTAATCTCTTGTCACCTTCTTTTGAAAATCATTGTTTAGTTCCCACTCATGCTAAGTTTTTAAAAGAGATGAACACTAACACTAAAATTGACAAAACAGTAAGTGTTAAGTTAACTAATGATCAAACCTCGCTAATAAAAGAAGACCCATTTGAAATTAACATTACACCGGTTCCATGTTTCTTTCAAAATTCGTTTATTAGTAATGTCACGATTGATAAAGATCTTTGTGTTAACATAATGCCCAACTACATTTTCAAAAAATTAAGTATTAGTGATTTTTCTCCACTTCAAATACCCATTTTTCTATCTAATCGGAAGGTAATAAAATTAATCGGTATAGTTGAGAATATCTTGGTTCAAACAAATCAAATGGTAATCCCAACCGACTTTGTCATCCTCGATGACGCTCCCCTAGTGTTGGGACGACCATTTGTAAAAACACACGAAGCTTTGAAAAACCGGAAGTACAACAATCTACCTCTTCAATTAGGGGCATTTAAAAAGAGTGTCGATCTTGAGCGGTCAATGAAATATCCATTCGGCAATAATGACCCCCTAATCGAAGATGAAGATGAACCACCCGATACAAGTGAAAAGATTGACGACTTTGTTGAAGAAGAGGTCGCCATAGAACAAACTTTTAAAGTTCTTGATCAAAATGAGCAACCAAATAAGGAGTCTCCTAAAGACACACCTCTTGAGCTCAAAGAACTTCCAAAAGGTTTGGAATATGCTTTTCTAGACAAAGATGGAAAATTACCTGTAATTATTTCGTCTAAATTAGATAGTTTAGAAAAAGAAAAATTAATTAGTCTTTTGAAAAAACACAAAAATGCTATCGCTTGGAAGCTTGTAGATATTAAAGGAATAAGTCCTTCCATGTGCACGCACAAAATTTTAATGAATGATGACTACAAATCGGTAATACAACCACAACGTCGAGTAAATCCAAATGTTCAAGAAGTGGTTAAAAACGAAGTCATCAAATTACTTGACGCCGGACTTATCTATCCTATATCCGATAGTCCTTGGGTAAGTCCCGTCCAAGTAGTTCCAAAGAAAGGAGGAATGACGGTAATAACTAACGAAAAGAATGAAATAATACCAACGAGAACCGTCACAGGATGGAGAGTATGTATAGATTATAGACGATTAAATGAAGCAACAAGGAAAGATCACTTTCCTTTGCCCTTCATTGATCAAATGTTAGAAAGATTATCCGGTCATAAATTTTACTGTTTCTTGGATGGTTTTTCAGGTTACTTTCAAATCCCGATAGCACCCGAAGACCAAGAAAAAACAACCTTCACATGCCCCTATGGAACTTTTGCTTATCGACGCATGCCGTTTGGTCTATGTAATGCCCCTGCAACATTCCAACATTGCATGGTAGCCATCTCCATGACATGATAGAAAAGACGATGGAAGTCTTCATGGACGACTTTTCTATCTTTGGGGATTCATACGACCAATGCCTCGATAACCTTGAACGAATGCTATCCCGATGTGAGGAAACTAACCTCGCCCTTAACTGGGAAAAATGCCATTTCATGGTAACGGAGGGAATAGTACTCGGTCACAAAATCTCAAGCGAAGGAATGGAGGTGGATCGAGCTAAAATAGACACCATTTCTCGACTACCACCACCTTCCTCCGTTAGAGCTATTAGAAGTTTCCTAGGGCATGCAGGATTTTATAGGCGGTTTATCAAAGACTTTTCTAAAATTTCAAGGCCTCGAACAAAATTACTTGAAAAAGATGCCCCTTTCATCTTTGACAAGGATTGCAATCAAGCATTTCTAACCCTAAAGGAAATGTTAGTCAATGCACCTATCATGATAGCGCCTGATTGGAAATTTCCTTTTGAAATCATGTGTGATGCAAGTGACTTTGCAGTTGGAGCTGTCTTGGGACAAAGAAAAGAAAAGCATTTCCACCCAATTTATTATGCTAGTAAAACACTTAACGATGCACAAGAAAATTACACAACAACTGAAAAAGAATTGCTAGCTGTGGTATTTGCTTTTGATAAATTTCGTTCTTATCTTGTTCTTTCTAACACTATAGTCTATACAGATCATGCAGCCATTCGATATCTCTTCAAAAAGCAGGACGCAAAACCACGTTTGATTCGGTGGATTTTACTACTCCAAGAATTTGATATTGAAATCAAAGACAAAAGAGGAGCAGAAAATACCGCGGCAGATCATCTTTCGCGGTTGGAAGACCCAGCTTTGGAGGCAACCAGGGACGAGCAAATCAACAAAAAATTCCCAACGGAGTCCCTAGAAATTGTGGAATACAAGGAAGAGCCATGGTACGCCGACTATGCTAACTACCTAACTAGCGGTATAGTTGCAAAAGGTTGGCCACATCATCAAAGAGAAAAATTCTTTGCTAATGTGAAACATTATTTTTTGGAAGATCCATATCTTTTCAAAATGTGTACCAACCAACTCATCCAACGATGCGTACATGGTAGCGAAGCACGAAGAATTCTCCGCCATTGTCATGAAGGTCCATACGGAGGACATCATGGTGCCGCTAGTACCGCACGAAAGGTATTTGATTCAGGATTTTATTGTCTGACCATTTACAAAGACGCCCAAAGTCTTGTCAAGACATGCGATGCTTGCCAAAGAACAGGTAATATTTCTTCCAAAAATGAAATGCCACAAAATGGCATTCTTGTTTGTGAAATTTTTGATGTGTGGGGACTCGACTTTATGGGGCCTTTCCCACCGTCAAAAGGAAACAAATATATACTTGTGGCAATAGACTACTTGTCTAAATGGGCCGAGGCCGAGGCACTTCCAACAAATGATGGAAGAGTCGTGGTAAGATTTCTGAAAAAATAATTCTCTCGTTTTAGAACACCTAAAGCATTAATAAGTGATAGAGGTACCCATTTTTGTAACCATCAACTTGAAAAAATCTTAACAAGATATGGGGTCTATCACCGGGTCTCAACAGCATATCACCCTCAAACAAACGGACAAGCCGAAGTGACTAATAGAGGTTTAAAACGAATACTCGAAAAAACCGTAGGGTTAAATAAAAAGGAATGGGCAGATAAATTAGATGATGCTTTATGGGCTTTTCGAACTGCATATAAAACAACAATAGGTACAACCCCATATAAGCTCGTCTATGGAAAAAGTTGTCACTTGCTAGTAGAAATTGCACACAAAGCCTACTGGGCAATTAAAAATGTAAACTTAGATTTAGAATTTGCTGGTAAAAATCGATTTTGTCAATTAAATGAATTAGACGAACTTAGGAATTATGCATACTCAAACTCCGAAATTTACAAGGAAAGAATGAAAAACTTGCACGACAAACATATTAAACCTAATGAATTTCGAGTAAGAGATCAAGTTCTTTTGTTTAATTCACGACTTCGATTGTTTCCTGGTAAATTAAAGTCTAGGTGGTCAGGACCTTTCTCCATCGCCCATATTTTCCCACACGGTGTAGTAGAAATTAAATCTCGGAATGGAATTCCATTTAAAGTCAATGGCCAACGGCTGAAACTCTATCAAGGATTCATTGAGGATGAAGAGGAGGAGATCTCGCTTCAAACGGTCGAAGAATAAAAACATCAACATCATACCTGGTAAGTTACGAACCAACAGGGATGACATCTTAATCGGTAAGTCTTCTAACCAAGTTTTGGGAAAACAAGGGCACTCACACGAGCACATAAAAAAAATTGCTCGGCACGAGGCCGTGTCCGCACAACTGTCGGAATAAATCCCCTTTTTCATAACAGTTACACCATTCCACACGCCCCGTTTCCCCAAAAACGCTCTGGTTCAAGGCGATTTTCCGCAAATTTTTGACGTCTCCTCTAGTTCTAACAACACCAAGGTATGATTCTATCACCATTAGTAGTTAGATTAAGCATTTGCATGTAGTTAAAACTTCAAAAATTTGGGGAAAAATCTAGGGTTCTTGAACTACATCCGGATTGAACCTCAAATTTTTGCTTAAATCTGTTAGCATTTAGTTAGATAAGTGTTATAGAAAGTAAATCCACTTGTATTGTTCAAAGATTTGCCCGATTTCTCACAAAAACCCCAAACCCTTGTTTTTGAACCGAAAAAGATAAAATTGAATGGGTAAACGGGTTGTTTTGGGAAAAACGGCACTCGGGGTTTCATTTTCGGGGGAAACCGCACCTATTGGACCAATAATTTTCAAGTTTTCGAAACTGGGTCGAAAAATGATGTTTTTGAGTAACAGACGCCTGGACACGGGGCCGTGTCCGCTGAACACGGGGTCGTGTCCAGCTCGCTGTTTGCAGTTTTGTCCGAAAATTCTACTGTTTCGTGCTAACTTTTGGTGTATTCTTTCAGATGTCAAGGAAATTCACGAGGTTTAACGTAAATGAGCTCAATGCTAGGGCAAGATATGAAGTACTTCAAACAAGACCGGAAGAATACCCGAGACAAGTATGCACGGATCTGTTAGCCATGGTAAACCAACTTGAGCGGTTTAACAACCACGTTACCGGCCGCTAAGAGTAGCCTTAACCACTCGACTTCGTTCCGTCCATGAGTGCACTATGGAGTTCTATAGCACCTTCAGTTTCAATTCAGGGTGCGACCCTTTCGACAGTGATGGGATGGTATTCCGATGTGGTGGAACTAGGTACACGATTTCGATGGCACAATTTGGGTCGATAGTTAGGCTATATTCAGAAGAAGATGCGGGTAACGAGGAGAATACCGGAGGGATGCGAGAGATGGATGAGAACGATCGCCAAGCCGCGTAGGCTCAGATTGGTGAAGGGCACTACAATCCGAGCAGCACTAAGAGCACTAAGTTGAGGGACCCGCTCTACCGATACATCCATAGGCTCCTCGACTACTCTCTTAGCCAAAGGCATGATAGCGGTGGCGTCGTTGGGTGAAGAGATTTGGTTGTCCTCCACTGCATCCATAACCGCAGACTACTCAATGTTCCGTTCCTCCTGCTCCGAAACATGCATTTGAACAAGCTTGCTACTTCACCAACCCCTATCTTCTTTGGAGGGTGGGTATACCGACTCTTCAAGCACTTCACCAACATACCTAGGTCATTCGAAAGGAGCCCATGGTCGGGAAGAGTGGAAATACACATTTGCCCCTCCATGAACCTAATTTATGAGGCTGAAGACGGGACGGTTAGCTTCCAGAGGATGCAGGGGCATGCATGGAACCCGCAAGCGTCACTTGTCCTTCACGCTCCACAGTTTCAACACCCTCCTCAGTACCAGTCAGCCCCACGGTGATCCGGGCCAGTCCTCCTCACAAGGAGGTGGTTTTCCTAACTTCCAAAGTTTACATGATTTATTGCAGGAAAACCTCATGTGTACCAGGAACACCTAAAACATGGCAAGTAACATGTACGCCCGGGTCGGAGCCATTGAAAGGAACATATCCGACATCCAGGATGACATAGGGAGCATCCGGGGGTACATGGCGGGGCATGGTGGAGGAGATGATGATGATGAGGACGAGGACATGGACTAGTAGGAGTGGAGTAAGGAACATTTGGTTGGAGATCCCACAGGTTAACCCCTTTTTTATCTTGAATAATTTCCGGCCTGCGTGCCGAATGTTGAACAATTTACTTTCTTTTAACCCTTTTTATTTTCTGCATTTGTTTTTCTTTTAACTTTGTTGACATGGATGTTGAACATGGTAAATTAGGATGTTTGCTATGGTTTGGTGTAGTGTTTATTGATAAAACAGGTACATACGAGGCTTAGAGCACTAAACATTAAGTGCTACTAAAGCCGGGACAAGAAAACCGGAGCCAGAAACCTGTTTTTCAACCTTGCAGATTGTCTACACGGGGTCGTGTCCAGCCGACACGCCCACGTGCCCACTTCCCCAGACCTGCTGTTTGTTTAATTAGGCATGCATTTGACAGACACGGGGTCATGTCCAATCGACACGCCCCCGTGTCCACCTTCTGTAAGTTTTCATTACTGGCACCTGAACACGGGGTCGTGTCCATCAGACACGGGGCCATGTCCAGGCAACCAGTAAAACATATTTTTTGCTGTTTAACACCTTTTTACACATTCAATCAACTTAAAAACTTATTTTTGGGACACATTGAGGACAATGTGTAATTTAAGTGTGGGGGGGGGGGATGCTAAAACCTTGAATCTTGCAAGTCCTAACTACAAGCCTTACACAAAACTCTATTGGAACCGCTAATCACCCCAATTTTTTTCAAAAATTTTCATTTTTTTTACTTGTCTAGGTTTAACTTGGGAATTTCAAGTTCTAAAAAGGTTATATTTTTATAAATTTACAACCGATAGCGTCGTGATAAAAAGAACCAACATAAGAAAATTATGAAATGGCATGACAAGCTTAGTTAAAATTTGATTATATATACTTGATCACATAAAAACCCATTCCCACAAAAGTGAGTTTTGAGCCTTTATTGAGCATACAAATATATATCTTTAAACTAAATGCTCATTTTTCGTTTCTTGTGTGAATAGCCGCTTGGTTCTTACGACTCTAGAACTTGCCACGACGATACATTCCCGATCCTTACCAACTTAGACCCGAGTAAGTAAATGATGGAGGCATTAGGACTAACCCTTTTTATTTCTACACCATTGTTTTTCTTTTTTTTACCACCTACCCAAAATCCCCCTAGTTAGCCCCTTTGAGCCTAAACCTTTTCATTTCATAACCCAAACCAAACACCCTTTCACCCACCAAAAACCCTTTTTATTTTTAACCTTTTGTTTTAGTAACAAGCTCGGTTTTTCGTATGATTTTTCCTTAAAAAAAATATAGTGACGAAGCAAAAGAGAAATAAACAAACAAGTTTATAAAAAATAACTTTGTTTAAATAAAAGCTTCATCAAAATAAAAGTTGCAAAAAATAAAAAGTCTTACGAAAACCGACGCCTGTTACGCTTTTCGCCCTTTCACTAACCACTAACCCAACCACCTACCTTTAACCCAAGCCTAACCCTTCACCCCAAAAGTCCTCTTGATATTTACAAAGGTATATAGTTAAAAAGGAGGAGGATTGATTGCTTGGCAAGCCTATGGTAGGAGTAAGTTCCATGCCGCTCTCGAGTGATTCACTAAAATACATTTTCGACCGAGTGTTAAGTGATCTCCGTGAGGTATGTGAACTTGTATATAAATGGAATTTTAAAGAGGCATGTTATGCCCTAATAAGTAATTTATCTTAAGAAAAGTTTTAAGTAAATCATGACGAATAGGATTGTAAATAAATAAAAAATAAAACTTAATAAAGAAATCTTGGAAATCCCGACACTCTATGACAAGCCCAAAAACCTTCTCTTCTACCCATTCCATTTGGGAGTGTAATGCCACATTATAAAGAGTTTTGCTTGAGGACAAGCAAAGATTCAAGTGTGGGGGTATTTGATGTGTGTAAAATGCAACATATAAATTACATCAATTGTGGCATAAAACTAACCCTTTTTTAGTACTAATGTTGGAAAAAGTGTGCTTTTGTCTTCCTTTTGTATTTTCAGGATTAAATGAGCTCAAATTAACAAAAGAAGCAAAAAGATAGCTAAATCTAACGTAAATACAAGAAAAGGAACAAACGTGACATGCCCGACCCCACGACAGCATCTTCTCAAGCAAAACAAGATAACAGAAGGCTGAACACGCCCCGTGCTCAGTGAACACGGGGGGCGTGCCCAAGTGCCAGCAGAAAAGACAAAGCTGTAGAAGCTTCTATCGCCCACCACGGGGTCGTGCTCAGCGGACACGGGGCCGTGGACAACTCTAAGATTCGCAGAATCTGGGAAATCTCGATAGCACAGATTTGCTTCTGCACACGGGGGCGTGGTCAACTAATGCAGACAAATTGCAATTAATGAAGAAAGAGATAAAGGATGGACACGGGGCCGTGCCCAATGGACACGGGGTCGTGCCCGAGCTTCTGTTCAGCCTATAAATAGGAGTGATTGGCTCAAGTACAAACCATCCCTTGGCACACCACCTCTCTCACACTTCACCCACCACCCACCACCACCATAACACCATCATCCACCACCATCATCCATTGTCCATCATAGAGTGTGTGAGTCGTCTCGGGATCCAAGATTAATCGTAAGAGTTCTTGACAATCAAGGCCATGTTTGCCTAAGTCTCTTACATCACTTGGTTAAAAAAAAGTGTCTAGTGTAATACTTTTTATTTTTAATCTTTTCGCACTTTTTACTTGGTTATGTATTAATGACTTTAATAACTAGTTTCTTATGTTGAAGGTGATTTTTCCTTATCGTTTGTCCGTGGTGTCTTGGCATTATTTTACTGTCTATATAAAATAAAAGATTTTCACCATTCATATCTCCACGGTCTATATGGAGGTATGTTGGCTACCTGGTCGGGGGTTAAGGGAACAGTTTGGTAAGAGTCTTGCCTTGTTCAGTGTATAGATCCTGTAAGGACCTCGGTCAAATTTAGTAGGACCTCCTTCAATACTTAATGGTATTGGATGGCGGGGGTCCAAACTCTTTGATCCCCTCATATGTAAGCTACTATTAATACTTTAACCCGGCTACTTAGGACTGTATCCCTGCTGACTCAGACTACTTAGCCGAGGGGCGTATCATAATATGCATTAATAACTTAATTAATTATCTTTCAATAATCCGACCCTTTAGGATTGTATCATTGCTGACTCAAACTACTGGGTTGAGGGTAACGTCACCTTCAAAAGAGGGGCCTACTACAATAACTAAGATAATCTCTTAAAAAGTGCAAAAGTGCGGAAATAATCAAAGGTTACACTATACACGAGTCGGAGCCAAGTGATTCATCTTGTCTATCTGTTTTTACTTTTATTTTATTTTCAGCATTTTAGTTAGTTTTTATTTTTCTAGTTTAAAACCTTTTTCTAACTTTTTGATTTGATTAGACGTTGAGGATAAACCGGTACTAAAAGCTCTTGTGTCCTTGGACGACCTCGGTATCTTACCAACACTATACTACGCTCACGATGGGTGCACTTGCCTATATGTGTGTTTAGTGTTAGTAAATATCGTGTTTTATAAATTTAAATCTTGGCTAAAAAAGTGTAAAAGTAGAGTTGTACAAAAAAACTGATTACGCAATCGAAACCGGTAAAAAAACCGAAACTGGTTATTGTAAAAACCGGTTTTTTTTATAACCGGTTAGACCGGTTATAAATCGGTTACAATGTTTCTGGCCCGGTCCGGTTATAAAACCGATTTTTTAAAAAACCGGTTATTTATTCGATTAATTTAAAAAAACCGGTTAAAAACCGGTTAACCGGTAACGAATATATAAAAACCGGTTTTAATCGCCCAGCTCCACATAACGGTAATATTACCGTTTGGATCCGATTCTGCCCGTTTTTTTTGTTTTTTTTTTTTTTTTTGCCTAAAACTCATCTCCAACTAGTATAAAAGGGTTGTGGGTGTTTAGATTTCATTCACAACACTTGAGAACCTTCAAAAACTCTAAAAAAGTCCCTCATTCTTGTTCGATAACTCTCAAAACGCTATGGCAACGTCTAGTGCCCATGATTCGGTCCATGTTAGCGAGTCTACAACCGACACGGTGATTCGTGTTGTTCCAACAAAACGCAACCCCGAGATTTGGTCACATTTTGATTTGTGCGAGATGGCCAACGGTAAAAGAAAAGCGCGTTGTCATCATTGTCAAGGTTTTTACGCCGAAACCGCAAACTCCACGTTGAAGCAACACAAGTTGGTGGTCAAGCTTCCATGGCAAGTGATGGCGCTAATATTTTCAACTACAATTTCAATATGGTTAGGGATGAAATGGCGAAGTTTGTAATCCAAGAAAGTTTGCCGTTCAACCACTTCGACAACCAACACTATACAAAGATGGTTCAACGAACTCTCCAACCACGATACACCCATGTAAGTCGTGCTACTCTTAGGATGGATTGTTTAAAATTGTGGAAAAAAGCTAAACTAGAATTAATTTCTTATTTTGAAAAATTAGAAACCGGTGTTAACTTGACTAGCGACATTTGGTCCGCACCGCACGGTTCACCCGATTCGTATATTTGTGTCACCGCCCATAGGATTAAACCGGCGACGTGGCAAATGATGAAACGCATGATTTTGTTTAAATTGTTCGATTACCCTCACACCGGTGAAGCTATATATAAAGTAATCGACAAATGTATTACAACATACAAATTGGAAAATAAAGTTTTTTCAATATCTTTTGATAACGCCTCAAACAACACGAGCGCGGTAATGCGTTTAAAATTAAAATACAATCCGATTTGTGAGGGTACTTTTTTCCATAGCCGATGCGTTGCACACATCATTAATTTGGCCGTTCAAGACGGTTTAAGGGTTATTGAAACACAAAAAGAAGCTTTCAAAAGAATGTTACGAAGTATATTTAGTAACACGCAAAGACATTCAAAATATATGAAAACTTGTAAGGAAGCGGGTCGAATATGCTTAGGACCTAATTGGGACGTTGCTCATAGGTGGAACTCGACTTGCATTATGTTTGAAAAAGCTATTTTGCAAAAGGAAAGTTTAATAGAATTTCATAACGTTTTGGCTAGTCGTGGAAAGTGTTCGCCTTACCACCCATCGGGTTGGGAAGCTATTGAAACTGTTACACAAGTGCTTCAAGTTTTCAAAACATCAACAAAGACTTTATCGGGGGTTTATTATCCAACAAGTTCATTGGTACTTCACAATTTGTTTAAAATGTGTTTGAAAGTAAACGAGTTGTCGGTTAGAGGTAGACCATATTGTGACATGGCGGATACAATGAAGGAAAAATTAAGAAAATATTTTAAAGAACTACCGGCGGTTTTCACTTGTGCCGCTGCTCTAAACCCTTGTTTTAATATTTTTGGAACCGGGTCTTTGATTGAAAAAATTGCACACCAATTGAATTTAAACACCACTCAAGAACCAAACTTTGGTGAAGTCGCAAAATCTCGTTTCAACGATCAACTTTCAAAATTGTTTGATGTTTATGTAACAAAATATGGTTCAACGTCACACATTCACGAGTCAATGAGAAACGCCGCTTTCGGTGAAGGTTCAAGTCAAATGGAAGATACCGATTTGTATGTTTATAACCAATTGTATGATGAGTCGAGTCAAATGCATCGTGGTAACACTAGTAGTAGTGAACTCGGTCGGTATGGTGGGTCGAACTTTCTACAAATGATGAGTTCACAAGATTTTAAAAATTTTGATGTGTTGGCTTGGTGGAAAAGTAAGGAAGATCAATTTCCGATCTTAGCCACAATGGCCCGAGATTTACTAACGGTCCAAGCTTCCACGGTAGCTTCGGAAAGTGCTTTTTCTATTAGTGGTAGGGTGATTTCGATAAGGAGGACTCGACTAACACCTAAGGCGGTTGAGATGTCGATTTGCTTAAAAGACTACTTGGATGCAGCGGAGAGAGTTCAAGACAAACGTTCACTCGAGGAAGAATTAGATTACGAAGGAGAAGTTTACGAGGACGAGGTCGAAGCCGAATTGACAACCCCAATGACCGACGAAGAAGCCGAATTAGATGAATTCCTACGCAATAGTTCGGGTTCGGGTTCGGCCGAAGAAGATTAAACGAGGCTTCTCAATATTGTAGTTCCACTAAAAAAATATATATGTATTAGTGGACCTTCTTGCGGATTAATATTTTAAGTTTATGTAAAACCGTTTATCGTTTGGTACGTTTATCGTTTGTATTTTCATTATTATGTAAAACCGTTTGTTGCGAGACTTAATGAATGTTTTAACTTTTTATACTTTCATTGTTATGCTTTTATCTAAGAAATTGAATTTTACAAAAAAAAAAAAAAAAAAACTGGTAGAACCAGCAAAAACAGCAGCCAAAACAGCAAAAAAAACATTCTGTAAACAATTCTGCACAACCGGTTTTTTTTTCCGGTTTATATAAACCGATTTTTTTAACCGGTTATTTTTAACAACAAAAACCGGTTTTTTTTTCAACCGGTTATAACCGGTTAGGACCGGTTACACATTTTCTCCCTTAAAACCGGTTAAAAACCGTAACCGGTTAATGAAAAACCGGTTTTTTTTTTTGGGCCAAAAAAACCGGTCCGGTTAATAACCGGTTTCGGTTAGTAAAAAAACTGGTTTGTACACCTCTATGTAAAAGGGCTTAAAATAAACATTAAAACTATAACACACTTCACGCACATCAGTGTCTGGGAGCGTATATGTGAAGAAGATCTGATGATTTGTGAAGAGGTTAGATATTTGCTTTTTTTAAGCTAATAAAAGCTCCTTTCAGATCTTCTTATTTTAAAAAAACAAACGGTCTTTAAGCCCTTATGTCTGCCCGCCTGCAGACATAAGCTCCTTGAAGACATGTTAAGCAAAAACAAACGGCCCCTAACTCTTTACAAAAAATTCATAAAAATTCATTTACTAAGCTGCAATCAGATTCGTCACTTCTGACTGTATCTTACGGCAAAATTCATTTAAAATTCCTCGTTTATCCGATTGACGAAATTCCAATTGGCGATTTTTGTAATCACTTAAAACTATCTACAGTAAAAATTTGAGATCATAACTAAATTCTTAAATTGAGTTATGACATTCGTAATGCGCTGCAAATTCTGCCAGAAAACGCAGCTTGAAACTTCGATACGAAAAAATTCATAAAACGCTCAATTTTCGTCGAAAAAATGAGATTCCAGTGGGGTTTTAAAGATATTTCCTGGAATTACATTTTAGACTCAAGAAACACATGTTTTTGTCATGTTTTGTCCATGTTACGGCCAATACAAGTCGGCTGTAAATTCTGATCAGGAGCTGTTTGAATTCAGCTTTCAATTAAAGCATGTTCTTGACATCATAACACTATTTTTTAGCAATCAAAACCCTAAAAACATCTCATACAGGAATTTAGCATCAACAAAATCTGAATTTACTTGAGTTAAGCATGATTTCAATATATACTTGTCTAGGGTTTACTCCTAAACACTACAATGTTCCTATTTCATCCATATAACAAGCATGCATCAAATTTTCTTAAATTCTCAAGGTTTACTCAGAAATTCAACTAGAGATTTCTCATGAAATTTACATACCTTGTGACTCCTTTTTCAGTGGAGATCACTAATTCGTGCTCAGATTTTGATTTGGGATTGATTTGGACCTTCAATTTGAGAAATTTTGTAGATTAGGGTTAGCTTGAAGAACCTTGTTCGTCGCCCCCAGTTGTCTGCGACCAAAACACACACCAAGTGTGTGTTTTGGGTTTTTAAGTTTTAATTAATAAAAACCATTTTCAATTTTGTCACTTTTGGCCCCTCAACTTTTTCCCAAGTTTCATTTAGGGCGTTTTAATCAAGTTTTCTTATTACTACAACACTTGTGATTAACTAGGTTATTTATTCCTAGTTATTTCATCTCATTTATATCTGACATTAAATTTATAATATAAAGATTTATATTTTCGGGTACGACCCAGTTTATTTTAAGTCCCGTTATCTCGGGCTGTTTATAAACTTTTATTTCTTCAAAAGTTTTCGTTCAACTTTTATTTAATATTAGGTTTATTTGTTTAAATCCTAATATTTACCGGGTTAATTTCACCACTAACGGTATTTTACCCGTTCATAAATGTAAACGTGGTTTGATTACCAAACCCGTTTTCGGGGTGTTACAAGTCTACCCCCCTTAAGGAGGTTTCGTCC
The DNA here is from genome assembly GCA_030545235.1 of Helianthus tuberosus. Lineage (NCBI taxonomy): Eukaryota > Viridiplantae > Streptophyta > Magnoliopsida > Asterales > Asteraceae > Helianthus > Helianthus tuberosus. The sequence continues at coordinate 189,287,567 of CM060418.1, forward strand.
CCGAAACCTTATTTACGTATTCCTTTTAATTTAGACTAAACGAACTTGGTTTCATTTTCAAGACATTCATTCATTCTTTTCGAACTAACGTTTTCATTTATATTGACGCGTACGTCCTTCACGTGTAAGGCCTCGCAGGCCGTTATTTTAGCTTATATCCATTATCCTTATTAACCGAGTTGTCACTTGGCCACTTAGTCTCATTAGTCTGTTAGCATGTTTATCCCGCGCTTGTCTTATGTTAACAAGCGCTTTGTATTTGTCATGACATTTTCCTAACTTTGAATAGCTTTATCGGCTAGACCAATTAGTCGCCGTCACTTCATACCCCGTCATCCGGGTATACTATTTTGCCATCTCTGGCCTTATGTGTGTTTAAGATTTTCTATTTCCCCTCATACTACTTATGTTCATTAAAACGTTGCTTTTGACTATAAACTAAAAAAAAATTAGTTTACGTTTCCTCTTTGTCTTACCTCTTTCTCTCATTTTTAGGAATGTTACTTCCGAGGATCCATTCCTTTTAGTTATTATTTAATGCGGGGAATTATAACGAATTCCCACGCTTGACCCACATGTCCCGTAGGTTCTTTCACTTAGCTTTGTAGGCTATTTATTTAGATTTTCACCTTTTTACCCATTTAAGGTGAGACCCCTACAATTCGTTTCTTTCTATTTGTGACCCGAAGGTCTTTTTGGTCCCGTAGACTTTAACACTATTTATCTTCCCATAGGTTATGATGATCCCGTAGATCATCTTTTATTTGTGTCGTTACTTAACTGTATATATATTTATGGTGTCAAGGTACCCTTTTTATGTTTAGAATCATTTACTTTTGCTTTTTGGATTTCATTTGACCTTGACCATAGTCTAAGGCTTCATTTGTTTTCTTTCGAATTATATTTCCGACTTTATGACTTCTAACGTCATTTACACGTCAGTTTGTCCTACGCTTACCATTATCCGGTTCTTACATGTACTTCTTTACAACCCGTTACCCGGGTTCTTTATCTTAATGTTTTTAACATTCTTGTTTCGTTAGTTTGCGTTTTTCCTATCTACATTCCTTTACGACCCATCGCATAGGTTCATTAATATTTCGCGCTTCTATTATTCGGTTTGCGCCTATTTGTACTACCAATTTCTTATACTGTATTTGTCTCGTTTGACTTATTCGTGTGAGGTTTTATCACTTATGAACGTTAAACTTTGTTCTTTATTCGACCCGTTCAACTCTAAAATAGTTGAACATAGTTATCAAAATTTCTGTTTGCAAATTCTCACCGTCTGTAACACCTCGAAAATTCACGTCCTATAATGCGTTGACACGTGTTATAAAGATTGAACGTGTGAAAGAATGTTATAAAAGGACTAAAGTTGACAAACATGGAAAGTATGTGATTATACGAGTTCTAAATGTCAACAGTGAATAAATATACTTCATAATAACCCTACATGATGTTTATAACATCAAACGAATAAATCATGGATCATACGAAGCAAAAAGTGAGTAATTACAAACTACAGGGGTTAAATGTGTCAACATGTTTAAAGATATACCTCTGAGTGACCTTTTGACAAACCCGGAGCTTTGTAAATGTTAATTATGCTCACTAGAATGCACGATATAAATTTCATAAAGTTTCGTTGTCGTATGAGAAAGTTATGATCAAATTCGTGTGCGAGGGGTTAAAGTGCGAACATTGAAAGTTAAGGCTTTTCGGGTTAACCGAAAGTGTTCGGGGACTTGGCAAAGTGGGTATAAGTCCTAAAGCCCTTGTGGGTAAATATAAGGGGGTCAAAATGCAAGAAATAACCTTGGTTGCCCTTTCGAAGAACCAAGGGTCAACTTTGCATTAAATAGAAAATCAAAAATCTGATCCGCAGGCCCAGGTGGCCCGCGTGAGGATAAGCGGAACGGGAGGCGGGCCGCGTCAGGCCGCCAGATACAGAAAACGGGGACAGACCCCTGGAAACGCGAAGAACTGATCCTTTTTCGACATTAATGCAATGTGGGCGACCCCTAAACAGTCCTAGACACTAGGAACACATGTTGGAAGGTTGTGGTTACCTGGTAGACTTGTTTGTCATTGTTTTGTGGTGATTGAAACCACTATAAAAGGACTTCAAGTTCACAAACATTCTTCACACTTCCTTCTTGCCATCTGATCAATTCTGGAGCTCTCAAGCAGGTCCAACTGATCATATCTCGTGCATAGGACTCTTGTAAGTCTGCTAGTCCTTCTTTAATTGAGTTTAGCTTGTTTAATTAGCTAAAAGTCAAACCGTCGTAATTACGGTATGACTTCGAGATTAGTCAATAATGGCTCAGTCATATCTCGAATTAAAAGTAGTTATAGCTTGGTATTTATGTGGGTAATAAAACCTCAAAAGGGTTTCCCCTGATCACCGCTCTAACCAGGTCAAAAGTCGGGTCAAACATGTACTCAAAAAGTCAACAGAATTCTTAAATTTTCAATTTGTGCATGATTAGCTATCTAGATCATATACAACCTGTTTGATCATTGTTATAACTTAGTAATAAGTGTAAGAACATGTCTAAACATGTTCAACCCGATAATTTCCTGTTTAGACCCGGTTCGGAACCGAAAGTCACATAGTTTGACTTTCACTTTGACTTTCAGTTCTGACCCGTTTGGGCATGTTTTAGAAATTCCTCAGAGCTTAAATTGGATTAGGTTACATGTTAGAACAACCCTCTGTGATTATACACCTTGGTTCACTAGTTATCCAATTAATATGCATATTTCCGTTAATTGCTCATATGTTGACCATTATGCCCTTATTACCTTAAAACGTGATTTATGAAAATGTAAAAGTGTAGGAACCTTGATTACTGATATATAAACTTGTATGCAAAGTTTGACATCAGTTTGACTTGTAGATTAGGAGTTTTGCTCATTATCGCAAATTTAAAGCTTTATGTTAATAAAATGACGTAATTAGCGTATAGCCTAGTTAAGCCTACTTTTTGGTATCAAACTTAATACCCACTGATGTAATATATTATTTTGATATTTTTAAAGATTTTTAATTAATTTTAGGCTGAGCATAACTAGTAGTCGTAGACTTAATCCGGTAATTGTCGGTTTTGCCCTTACGGGCCATAAAATGAGTTTTACATATCTAAACGACTCCAAACCTTTTGCTACTGATCACATATGATAAATAAATTATTTTAAGCCTTCTGGAAGTATAAAAATATCAGATTTAAGTATCGAACCCGGAAATGGCCTTTAATCGCCTTATTTAGCGTTTTTAACGCATAGTATGTTTTAAAATCATATTGAACATACCCGGGTTGATACCTACTGATATTTTAGGCAATTTAGAATATTTTAACAGTAAGCAAAGGTTGATTAACTCAGACTCCGGTTTTGAGCTTTTCGGCTTATGTGAAATTACCAAAATGCCCCTACGGTGCATATTTGACTATAAATGATAAATTTCACATATATACTTTAACTCACTGATATAACTTAGCAAATTGAGTATAATTGCTGATTACATCAGACCTGTAACTCAGATTGTTACTTAAACTCCTTTATAAACTTTTAAATGACCAAACTACCCCTACGGGGCCTAGTTTGTGTTTAAACACGTTTCGGGCATAATGAAAGACATCTTACTGATGTCACAACATATTTGAAGCATAATTAACTTAGGAAACCTGTATATGGCTCTTACGGATACCCGTTACGCTTATTACGCATTCGGTTCGGTTTATGTAACAAGTTTACATAAATTAGCCGAAACGGGTCAAACCTTATTGGTTTTATCTCAAAATCCAGAATGTGAATAATAAACCCATATTAAACAAGTCTTCAAACTTGTCGGGTCTAAATCACATTCTATCCGGTCTTCGCTTAATCGTGCGTACGAACCGTATCTTTGAAACTAGCCGGTCTAAGCTTAAGCTTAATTAAAGACCCGTTAGGATTCTAATAGGTTATATTAAACCTTCGTTCCAAATTAAGAGAACCAGTAAAAGCTACGTGCATTTTGCTTATTGTGATTAATACTTGCTCAGGTAAATACTTTTAACTTATTTTCCCTATACGGGCTTGGGTTACGGTATATAGCATACCGCTTGATCGGGCATCAAATCTCCACAGTTAAGTGGGTAGTTGAATAATTTGATCGGCTCGTTTAAACAGTCTTGTTACTTAAAGCCTTTGGGGGGTTAATGACCATGTCCCGGATATCCTTGGCATCATCTTACGAGATGGCCACGACCTGAGCACGGGGTGTAGGCGTACACCTGTCAGTGTATAACTCATTATTGTGGTGTGTCTATTGATCTTTAACCCGGACAAGATCCGGGCTACTGAACGCACAAGTAATATGTAATTCGTTCACAAGATTATAATATTAAATAATTCTCCCAAGTTATAAAAATGTTTATGCCATGTGCATCCAAACCAAATTTTCAATCATTTTTACAAAATGAGTCAGTTGAATGTATTTACCAGTGTAAACTGACGTATTTTCCCAAAAAGACTGAATGCAGGTACTAAACGAAATTGGCTGGATTGTCTCCTTAGCATCAATAAAAAGTTTCGCAAGCTTAGGATGCCTGAAGTCTGTCGAACCATTGTTTCATATTTTATTTTCGATCCGTTCTGTGGATAAACATCCGAACGTTGTGATACTTGATATTACGATAATTAAATTCGGTTGTATCATATTTTTAAATTTGCTTCCGCTGTGCATATTGATATTGTGTTGTTTGACTATTACGTTACCAACCATGACGTCACGATACTCCCCCACCGGTGACACGTGGAAATCGGGGTGTGACACCGTCTTTAAGTCATGACTCATATTCCGAGTCTTTTGACTTTCTTTTTCGCGTTCCCGTCTCGTGGTTTACGCATTCACCCATAATCCTACCCGTCCATCGGGTATCTTTACCGAAGTCATCGTCAAGTAACCATTCTTATATGGTTTTAGACATCATCTTAATTTTTTTGATCGTCTTAGAGAAATCCATCGCTTTTATTTAGTCATGTCCTTTATTCTTTTATTCTACCCCTTTAACTTGTCTATGTGAATTTCATCACTTATGATAGTCAAACTTTATCCCTTATGCCTTAGCATTCACATTAGTTGGTTTGTATTTTCATTTACTTTAATCTTTGTCCCTTTTTTCGGGATCGTTATTCTAACGTAATACGCTCCCTGTCATCCGACTTGCGTTTACGTTTACTATCAAACATCTTACTTGTTTGACTCATTTAGGTACCATTTAAATTAGTCACATTCACCCCGTCCTTACTACATCGGACGTAAATGTGTCCACTACAAGAAGTTCATGGTATCATATGCCACTACTTACTTGGCCATAGTAAGCGATCAACACATGATACACATGACCTTTTTATAGTTTTCACATCACACCCCATGTAAGTAACGCCCCTATTTATTTCATATCTCTGATTTTATTTTAGTAAAACTTTATTTAATTGCAAAACAACAATCATTAGTTTTACTAGTTTTACTTTTGTACATATAAAATGTTTTTCTTTTCTATTGAACTATTATATAATCACATTCGTTAATGTGATCGCTACTATTCTCAATAGCATTATATTGAGAGTTTTCCACTTGGATAATTACCCCCCGTCCAAGTTTCCATATGAACTAATCCTATTATTTCGTTGTTATTCCTCATCGTGAATAGCACATGTTTCTATTAAACTTCTCTTGGAAACATCATCCTGAATAGATATCCTATTTAGGTTTTATTATATATATGCAACCGTCTTTCCCTACGTGTTTGTTGCATATTACTACTTATGCGATTAAATTTAAAAGCGTGCACCTGGTAATGCTTGCCCTTACGGTGCTCTTGTCGTTAACTTTGTTCGCGATCGCCGCGCGATTTAGGTCCTTAATGAGTATGCTCTGCTCGTCATACCTCGGACCATTCCACCATCATATCCACAATTCGCTCAACTCTCGTCATCTTCATATGCGAGTGTCCTTCAACTAAACATTTACAAAGATTAGTAATTCCAACATTAATAAACGGTTGTATTGTAATACAAGGCCTTTTTTACTGTACGTGTCAACGCACGTGATTTCGTTAACTATACCTATCGTTTTCATTGGAGTAACGTGTATTACACAATAACCCTATGTGTTGTTCACAACACTTTAATCATACTAAACCATTAACATACTTGTACTTACCAGATTTGCGATCAAGCCTCGAACCGAACACACTTACTCTTTTAACCTTGAGCTCTGATTACCAACTTGTAACACCCTTGTTATTATTTTAAAGGTTTTCGTATATATAACGAAAATAAACATATAAATACGATTAAGGATCCTTAGAAAATACGAGTAATTTAAAACTTTTACAACTTAAAAGTTTACAACATAATGTAATTAAGTTCGTCATTTAAAAGTAACAACGAAACGTCGTGCGGAAGCTCGTTTCTTGATCGTGTTCGGTTCTTCATTGAGCTTGATCGTTCTCCGGTACTAGAAATTTACCTACAACTCATAAAACATGAGTTAGATTAGTCATACGTAGCTTAAAACGTATTTAAACGGGTTCGCAATGCGTATACTTTTAAAATAAACATATATATGTATATATATATATATATATATATATATATATGTTCATTGGGGAACACTAAAAAAGTGGGGAACCGGGGAACACTCTTAAAAATTTAACTTAACATGTTAAAAATTAATTTTTTAAACATCTTGTTCGACGCTTCTCCTTATATATACTTGTAGAAGCATTTTTAATAAAAAAATCAAAAACTAAAAATATTAAAAAAAACAATTAAAAAAAGGCTAAAAATATTTTTTTTAGAAAAATTATTTTTTTACTCGACTAGTTTCTCCTCCTTTTTATAAAGAAAAGCGCTGAAATTTAAAAAAAAAAATTATTTTTAACATGTTAAGTTAATTCTATAAGATATAACTGTTTTTTAAACATTTTTTTATATTTTTAGTTTTTGATTTTTTTTATAAAAAATGTTTCTACTTGTATTTATAAGAAAAAGCGCCGAAAAAAATTAGAAAAATATTTTTTTTAACATGTTAAGTATAATTTTTAAAAGTGTTCTCCCGTTCCCCACTTTTTTAGTGTTCCCCAATGAACCCTCCCCTATATATATATATATATATATTTTTTTTTTTTGATTTATGGAACCCGTCGCGTCGCGCGACGGCTCCTTGCTTTTGCCGTCGCGTGGCGCGACGCCCTGTTTTGTCCAGAATTGTTTGTTGCTGAACTGCAGATTCCCAGCTCAAAAACTCAAACTTATAATTCACAAAAACGTGCATAACTTTTGTTCTACTTATCCGATTCGCGTGATTCTTTTTCTCACGCAATCGTAATTTAGTTCTTCATCCTATGGAGTTAAAACCTGATATGCGTAGCAAGGTGGTTAGATTAACCATAATTTAATATGATCTTCCACCTTACACATTTCTATGCATTCATCCGAACACTTAATATAATCACGTTTTATACACAACCAAGTAGACCGCGATTTCATTTAGGCATTTCATATCACTGAAAATATGCTGTTTTTGGTGACTTGTTTAACCTGTTTACAAGTCTTCAAAAATTATAATTTTTTTATGTGGCGTACCACTCGGAGGGTTAGGCCTTGTGTTAAAATTTCAAGATCTAACTCTTTACCACAAATTCGTAAAAATTCATTTACTAAGCTGCAATCAGATTCGTCACTTCTGACTGCATCTTACGGAAAAATTCATTTAAAATTCCTCGTTTATCCGATTGACGAAATTCCAATTGTAGATTTTTGTAATTAATTAAAACTATCTACAGTAAAAATTTGAGATCATAACTAAATTCCTAAATTGAGTTATGACATTCGAAATGGGCTGCAAATTCTGCCAGAAAACGCAGCTTGAACCTTCGATACGGAAAAATTCATAAAACGCTCAATTTTCGTCGAAAAAATGCGATTCCAGTGGGGTTTTAAAGATATTTCCTGGAATTACATTTTAGACTCAAGAAACACATGTTTTTGTCACGTTTTGTCCATGTTACAGCCAATACAAGTCGGCTGTAAATTCTGATAAGGAGCTGTTTGAATTCAGCTTTCAATTAAAGCATGTTCTTGACATCATAACACTATTTTTTAGCAATCAAAACCCTAAAAACATCTCATACATGAATTTAGCATCAATAAAATCTGAATTTACTTGAGTTAAGCATGATTTCAATATATACTTGTCTAGGGTTTACTTCTAAACACTACAATGTTCCTATTTCATCCATATAACAAGCATGCATCAAATTTTCTTAAATTCTCTAGGTTTACTCAGAAATTCAACTAGAGATTTCTCATGAAATTTACATACCTTGTGACTCCTTTTTCAGTGGAGATCACTAATTCGTGCTCAGATTTTGATTTGGGATTGATTTGGACCTTCAATTTGAGAAATTTTGTAGATTAGGGTTAGCTTGAAGAACCTTGTTCGTCGCCCCCTGTTGTCTGCGACCAGAACACACACCAAGTGTGTGTTTTGGGTTTTTAAGTTTTAATTAATAAAAACCATTTTCAATTTTGTCACTTTTGGCCCCTCAACTTTTTCCCAAGTTTCATTTAGGGTGTTTTAATCAAGTTTCCTTATTACTACAACACTTGTGATTAACTAGGTTATTTATTCCTAGTTATTTCATCACATTTATATCTGACATTAAATTTATAATATAAAGATTTATATTTTCGGGTACGACCCAGTTTATTTTAAGTCCCGTTATCTCGGGCTGTTTAGAAACTTTTATTTCTTCAAAAGTTTTCGTTCAACTTTTATTTAATATTAGGTTTATTTGTTTAAATCCTAATATTTACCGGGTTAATTTCACCACTAACGGTATTTTACCCGTTCATAAATGTTAACGTGGTTTGATTACCAAACCCGTTTTCGGGGTGTTACAAGAACCTTGTACGCCAGAAATTGGTCGGATATCAGCCGGATTGTTGCCGGAAACGGAGGAGGTGACGGCTTTTTTGCCTTGGTGAAGAGACTTGATTCCTGCTTTGAGTTTATGGCCTCGATCGGTGTGGCTGTTAGCGATTGCAACCCCGTAGGTTGAGTAAACACGACTCATGTAACTCATGTTTGTTTGTTCAAGGTCTCCGACCGGAATAGTTCGGTTTTGGTTTAATAATCTGAACCAGTAGATGTTAGAAATGGTAGAGAAAGTGTGTGTTCTAGAGAGAGTGAAAGTGTGTGGGGAAGATGAAGATGAAGTGGATGGGTTAGTTAAATATCAAGTATTTTTCTTTTAACTTTTTAATATAAATTTAACATTAAGGGTGTTTTTGTCATTTCACACCATCTTAACTGAGAAAACTAACTGATGTTAGGCACAGGGACTATCCGGGAACAAAAATTGAAAAGTTGGGGACTATAGCTGTAATTTTAGAAAGTTGGGGACTAAAGATGAAAAAATGGCAAACCACAGGGACTATCCGGGCATTTAACTCTTTTATTTAAGTTTAAATCAATTTTACAAAGAATTTTGAATTAAAATTATTTTTGTCTATAACAATTTTAAAATGGTTTGACTAGCTATATGTTTTGAAACGGTAATTATTAAATAAACTAGATATAATATACTAGTAGATTATTACTATGTGTGTTTAATGCAAATGTTTATGAAAAAAAATGAAGAATCATATATAAAATTTAAATTACATGCGTAATCATATATTCATATGTAGATTAAATGTCTATAACAGGCACCATAATTGAAATTATTTGATGGAAAATTAACTAGCTTGGTTTCTCAAATCTAACAAGGAAGAAAACGCTGGTTTCGTATAATTATAATATACAACCCATACTTTATAAACATATATTTTTAGATTGAGTAAATTACAAAAATCGTCCTTTATGTATTTCAATTATTACAAAGTGTGTCCTTTATCTTTAGTAATTATAGAAAACATACTCTATGTTTACAAACCCTTACACGTTATGTCCTTTAACCCTAACTCAGTTAATTTTCATGATTAAGTCTGACCAATTAAACCTCACATAAGGGTGTTTTGGTCATTTTATTCAACCCACATCTAATCTAATCTAGTATAATTATAATAATCTCATCTCTCTCTACTTCCCTCCCTCTCTCTACATCTCACTCTCACCCTCCACCAGATCTGCAACAATGGGCAGCAGAACTCCAATCACACATCGCCAAGCCTTTTCGGTTGTTAATGGCGGTCAAGATCCGTGTCTGCGGAGTGGACCCGCTAGCAATGTCGGGTCGGATTGTGGAGAGATGGAGTTTACAAGAGAAGAAGTTGATGCACTCCTAAATACCAAGATCAGAGCCGAAGTTAAGTTCAATCTCAAGGTGGGTTTCTAAAAAAAATTTCTTATTTTATTTTGAAGGGTGATTTATGATGCTAATTTTTGTGGGTTTTTAGGAAAAAAGTGAGATGATGATAGATTATATTAAAAAGCTTAGAATGTGTGTAAGATGGTATCAAGAATTTGAAGGGGTATAACTCTAGAACATGAAGGTTTGGCCGGAGCTTGCTTTTCCGGCGTCTTGCAGAGGTGGTGTCGGAGATAATGAAGATTGGGGTTGTTTGGTGGTTGTCGTGTTTGGTGGCTGGGTGTAACATGATTTGTCAGATTTCGTTGTTTTTGTGGTGGTTGGTGGTGGCAGAAGAGGGGTGGCTGGTGGGGGTGGCAAGTGAGCTGCGGTGGTGGGGGAAACGGGAGGCTGGTGATGGCATGGCCGGTGGGGGTATATAGACAGAGAGACGGTTAAGAGAGTGAGAGAAAGAATGTGTTATATAAATATATAATATATAATCTTTTAAACATAATTTTTTTATTTATTAATTTTTTATTATTGATTTTAGTGTTTATGGTAATATGACCAAAATACCCTTATGTGGGGCTCAACTGGCCAGACTTAACCATGAAAATTAACTGAGTTAGGGTTAAAGGACATAACGTGTAAGGGTTTGTAAACATAGAGTACGTTTTCTGTAATTACTGAAGATAAAGGACACAGTTTGTAATAAGTGACATACATAAAGGACGACTTTTGTAATTTATTCTTTTTGATTTGGTATAAATAAGGAATTTACTAATTTCATAATTTTTTAGATGTAACTTTGCATATTCGACCAACTTATTTTAAATGTTGAGTATGGGTTTTATGTTATGATCATACGAAAACATTTTAAAATTGTTATATACAAAAATAATTTTAATTCAAAATTCTTTGTAAAATTGATTTAAATTTAAATAAAAATAGGTGTTAATACCCAAAGGTGTTACATTGATAGAATTAAAAAAATGGAAGGGTATTTTAGTCATTATATTGAAAAAATTAACTAATTTTGGTGTTAGTACTCAAAGGTGTTACAAAATTGAAATCATAAAACCTGAACTGTTAAAAAAAAGTAGGTACCAAAGACGAAACTAGCTATAAACCACACGGTCCATCTGTGTAACTAACTCTTAAAAATAAGTTAAAAATACCTAAAATAATAAATAGAATTAATTTAAAAGTCACTATTCATTAGGAGTTGGTGAAAGGTGATATATATAAACACACTAGTGCATTACCACCTGTACTTTGTGGGGAGTTTGAAACATATCTCTCCTATCTTCATTGGAGATCCCATCATGAAATGTCGTGATCAACTCCCATTTCTGAATATCGTGGTGAGGACAATTTCGAATCAGTTGGTTAAACCTCTTCCCAGCTTCATATAATAGTTCACCCGACATTTGCTGAAACTCCCTAAGAGCCGCTCTACCCGATTTTGTTCTTTGAGGAATGTAGTATTCTTCTAAAAACTGTTGTTGTAACTCCTTCCAAGTATGAATACTAGCATAGGGCAATGATGTGAACCAGTCTCTCGCAAAATCCTTTAACGAGAACTGAAATAAAACCAACTTCACCTGATCCGATGTAAACCCATGTCCACCGATCATACTACATACCGATTACCGCCTCGAAATCCGCAATATGTGCATATGGCTCTTCAATACTCTTCCGATGAAAGGTAGGTAGCATGTTCAAAATGTGCGGTTTTGCTTCGAAAGAACGATCCCCATTCCCTTGTGCGACTAGCATCACAATCGGTGATGCATGTTCGGCAATCTGTGGTCGAAAATGACTTTCGACCCCCCTAACATTAGGATCTGGAAATCTCGTATCTCTTTGCCTTGGGCGAGGTATAGCAGGTGCTCTTGGAACCTGTGGTGGGGTTTGGTAACCATCTCCCCCACGCCGCTGTCTCGACTGATATGCTTGTTGGTTATGGTTCAATGCCCAATTTTGGGGACCATCCCGATAATCCATGTAACCCCAATCTTCCTCTTCTCCATACCCATCATCTAACTCATCAGCCCTAGCCCGGTTTTCCTCTTGATCAAACATGACACCCGATCGGTTCGGGTGTGGTACTTGAGTCTGTCGATTAACAGCCCACAACGGATTGGGTTGTGCTGGTAATCGGATTTCTAATAAGTAAAACAGTCCAATGACCGAACGAAACTCTTCAATTGGGGCAGGTATTTGTTGGGTGGGTGTGTTCGGTTGTGGTGCAATGGGTGGAGTTTGTTGAGTTTGAGTTTGGGTTTGATTTTGTGGTTTAGTTGTAAACGGGGGTGGTGCATATCAGGAAGTAGTTCTTGTTATGACGGTTGCCGTTTCGGATTTGGTTGATTTTCTGAAGGATTCATTGTGGAAACTGGTGCTTTTCCTCTCAAAGCTGAACGAAGCAGTAAGTTCTGTCTGGCGGTCATTTCGATTTCAGGGTCGAAAAGAAGTGGTGATGACTTTCCTGAAAACCTGGTATGCATGCAACTAGAAATCACATGCGCACAAGTAAACAAGAAACTGCGCGTAATACCGAACGAAACAAAAATAAACAAAAAGAAATATTTTTGGGTTTCTTAGATTTTTTTAGAAAACAATAAAAACAACTAATTAAACTAACACTAAGCGCACGAACTCCCCGACAACGACGCCGTTTTGATGACTGTCGTCATGGTCAATCAAAAACCTAAATAAACTATGTAGATAGTATAACTAGGGTATCGTATCCACGGGGAATTTGAGGTTACTGTTCAGTTTTAACTATGATCGAATCTATTCTAAATTTGGGGGTTTTAATGATTGTTTGAAAAAAACACAGAAATTGTTAAGAAAGTTGTGATCAATAAGAAAAAGTAACCTCCGCCAGGAATCCCAATTACCCGTTTTTAACACAAACAACTGTTTACTGATTCAAAACACCACATAAACATGACCTTGGATTAATGATTTTGATAAATTGTTAAAGATAGTTTTTAAGATTCACCATACAACCTAACAACCCGTATGATATTATCAATTACCCACCAATTTATTAACCCTCTAACGATGCAAGTATATCGCCAATACGCTTAATAAACGACAAATAATTCAAATATAATAACCGTTGCACAAAATCAACACAAGTAGTCAAGCTTTACAAGTTTAAAAGAATCAGAAACAAGTATTCATATAAAAAACAAGCAATTGTTCATCCGAGTGGAAGTCACAGCGCGTTTAGCCGCTCATGGTTGTCATCACAGCTTCAATCTTGATCGGGAATGGATTAGACATGAAAATCAGCTTAAACGGATGAAAGTTATGGTCAAAATCGCTGGGAATCACCTTTGAATTCGTATGGAACGGCTGGAAGGTGAATGATAACCCTAAAAATCAAATTGGGCCGTTTTATAAATTTTCCGGCAACTGGACTCTCCCGCGCGTCGCGGGTGAGTATGGATCATCCGTTGCGTGTCGCTTGGACTTCCCAGGTTGACTTTTTCTGCTACCAGCCCCGCGTTGACCTGTCAAACCCGTTTTTTAGCTCGGTTTCTCTTGTTTACCCTTTTTAACACCTGTTAAGCCGAAAACACCAAACACGCTATATGTATACAACTCCATATGAACTAACGTGTTAACACACTAAAAACCAACGCGGACTACTACAAAATACAACGTGTTTTGACCCAACATCAGACCTCCATAAAGCTTGGACCGACCCTGCGTTTGAGTTGATAAACTTTGTTTACAAAGTTTTTTTTTTTTTTTTTTTTTTTGCGTAAATACATTTATAATTATGTTGTTATTATTATCATTATTATTTAGGCAACTATATTCTTGTCGTTTTTAATTCAGTCATGTTTCGTTACTTCGCCTTTTTTTGTCTATCAAATGGTATAAAGTAATGATTCATTCTATTCACGTATGAGTAACCAAACATCACAATGGAATGTAATAATCCATTTCATTCGTTGTACATTCTATTACTTTGTGTATTGGTTTTTTATCTGTTTAAAAGACAAAATAGTCTTGCACCGTTGCAAATGCAAATCACTTGAACCGTGTAACACCGAATATTGAAATCAAGTCAATATAATATTATAAATATACTTATCAAAACAAGACAAAAAAATATACGTGTCTACAGCTAATCGATTATGTAGACTTCTTCTAACACGCAATTCACGGTTTTCATGGAGGAAATATTGAATATTTGAATTTGTGTTTACATTTACGTCACCTTATTTTAATGGGTGACGTCATTTATATTATATATCGCAGACTCGCAGTCATATCATATGATTCTTATTTTATTGTTTTAACAATATTTGTAAATGTATGTACACACGCATCCCGTTTGAGTCGAACTACAATTATGAATGTTTTTTTTATCGGCTTTTATGAATTATGATGTCAGAAATTATCGTCTTTATTTACATTGTGGATAAAATTGGGTTGCATAAATGGAAAGATAAGAGATAAGTCATAAGTGTATGAATATATATAGAGAGTTAACTTAATGTACAAAGTGTTTTATCATATAAAACGTACGAAAGACATGAAAAAAAAAAACACGGTGATATTTTTGTAATTATTTGCTCGTAGAGTAATTATCAGAATTATTCTACAAATAATCTTGTAGGATAATTTTGATCTTGTAGGGTAATTTTGTAAAATATGCTAGTAGGGTAATTATCAAAATTATTCTACAAATGTATTAAAATTACTCTACTAAGTGGCGGAACCAGAACTTTTTTTGTCAGGGGGTCATCATAAGACTCTCTTTTCTACCGGTTACAACTAGAGAGTCTAAAACATGTTTTTTCCTATAAAAATCTTAGATTGTACATATAAAAATCTTACAAATTTTTATGTCCGGGGGGTCAGCGGACCCTCTTGACCCCCCTCTGGTTCCGCCCCTGACTCTACTAATTTATCAAACAACATATAATTCAAAATTACACTATAAGATCAAAATTAGCTTACAAGATCATTTGTAAAGTAATTATGATACTCTTCAAAATTACCCTACAAAGATCAAAATTACCTACACGATAGTTTTACAAAATTACCCTACAAGATCATTTGTAGAGTAATTTTAATAATTACGAAAAATGTCACTGCGTTTTTTCAGTAAAACCTCCACTTCGTACGTTTTGTAAGTTAAATGTATCTTTTTGATATTTAGTCTATATA
Source organism: Helianthus tuberosus (assembly GCA_030545235.1). Lineage (NCBI taxonomy): Eukaryota > Viridiplantae > Streptophyta > Magnoliopsida > Asterales > Asteraceae > Helianthus > Helianthus tuberosus. The sequence goes on from CM060418.1 coordinate 189,303,121, forward strand.
TATAATAGATCAAATTGACTATATTAAAAAGTGACTAAAAGCAGTGAGCTAATTTTGTTTATGAAGTGGATGATTAACAAAGTTACTACAATACATCGTAGACTTCCATGGACTTTCGTTTTAATTTTATTATCTTTCCGGTAGACTCAAAACATTTCTTTACCCTTAACTTTTTTGATTGATCATACTTTAGATATTTAACTAAAAAGTTATATCATTAAATCTGATTTGTTTATTTTTTTAATTGATACCTGAAATTAAAAAATAAAAAATAAAAAAATAGATGTAGATGAAGAATAAGAGAATTTTTGGTGGTAAGTTCTTACAGATTTTGTCATTTTCGATGTTTAGTTCTTATTACTACATAAATTAACAAATGTAATAACTATTTAAAATGACTACTTTACTCTTCTTTTTTAAAAATAAAAATTACCCGTTCCCCTCGAATGTCGATCACATTACCACCGAGAGACAAATGTACGAGGACATGAAAAAATTAATTATGGAAAAACATAATCTTAGTTAGACTACATGGTTTATTAATGTCTTTTAATTATGTTTTTTTTTATTATTTTCTGTATTTCTTTTAATTTTATGTAATGTTATTGTTTTAATTAATATAAATGTCCCTTTTTATTTGTTTGTTTTGTCTTTTTTTTTTAAATAATTACAATAAAAAAAATTTATAAATAAAAAACTAGCCCCTTGTCCTTGCCCACCACCTCATGGTTTTGGAGTTTCGAAGGGTAAAGCCCCCACCTTCCAAACAACAGACAAGTTGTAGAATTTACCCCCTTTCCCTTGCCCATCAAACCGAGTATCCTTATCGTTGTTGTACAATTCACTTCCAAGTTGTAATTTCCAATACAAATTCAATTTAGCCTTGTTTGGTCGACTCATCTTCTTAAAATAACCGTACGAAAATGATACCGACAAATTATTAGAGCTAAATATAGGCATTAAAATTTTATAATGTGTCATGTATACAAAATTATGAACTATGATGAAACCGTAATATTTCAAAAGTAAATTAACTAAATTCGTAAAATGTAAGTAGCAAATGGATCATTCAAACAAATAAAACTCTTTACCAACTCCAAAACCATTTTAAGCTTGTAGAACCTGAACCTAATTAAAATCATGCTATTGTATCATTTATCACCCATTTAAATCTATTCTCTACTACATAACCATTTCACTCATTATTTTTGTCATCATCAATTTTGATGATATAGTCCAATATGTCCATTTCACATTCTTCTATCAATCAAAGTTGAAAATGCCAATGAGGTAGTGGTGGAGTGGTTGGGGAAAAGACTTGGTGTTCCTTATGCCCCAGGTTCGACTTCCACTTTCCCCATTATTTTCTGCGGCACCCAGGTGAAGGACGAATACGGGTGGCGCCGGTTCGTCTTGGATGAGAGGCGAGATTTTACCGATTATTCCACTGTCGTGTCTTCGGGCGGGTGGAGGTTGGGTTTCCGCGCATCTGGAAGAGCCAAGGGGTTAGCGGCGGTCGAGTAGTCAACTTTGGCCACAACGCCCGGTGTCATGGTGATTGGCACGCCGTGTCGCCGTTCCTTGCCGTTTAAAAATAAATCAAAGTTGGAAATAACTTTAAAAATTCTTTCACTTTACTAGGTCCCAAGTTCAGTGTTCGTTTAATTAATGGGTGATGGTTTCCCATCATTTTAGGTTCTCGTTTACAATGTGTATAATGAAAGCATGATTCACGTTCACATCTTGATCCACATATGCATGATTGGTATAGTAGATTTGATTTTTTTTGTTTCTCAAACTAAACTTGAATTAAATTATTCGAAAACGGACGAAGATTCTCTCACTAAAACGCATGAACGGAGTATACGGAGTAGATTGTACGATACAGCTAAGGTTTAAGCGACAATCTTTATTAAGCATTTATCGTTTAAATATTGTATTAAATCTTGAAATAGTTGTGTTGTCTCAATTAAAAGATCATCTGTACATTCATTTGGAAAGCTTTAAAGGCTCGGAAATATACCAGTACTAGGGATGAGAATTTGGTACCGGTACCCATTTTTTCCATTTTTCGGTACCGATATTTTGGTCTATTTACCGGTAAATACCGGTATCGGTACCGGACCCCATTTTCTCTATTTTTCGGTATTGATACTTTCGGTACCTGTCCGGTACCACGCTCATCCTAATACAATATCATAACAAAATATTTTTAGCGAACAATTTTTACTATATACACCACAATCCACATGACCACATGACCACAAGTCCACAACACACTACTAAATTTAAATATGAACTTTGGAACTTTGGGCTTTTTCTAAGGCAGTAGTTTTATTGGCCTGAATCTATTGCTTGACTAGTTGACTCCTTTGTCATAAGCTTTAATGTGTGTATCTCATTGAGGCCCAATTCTTTTGGGCTTTGTTTATCTTGGAAAGGCATACGTGTGTAGCTTTACGAGTTCAAATTTGGCTCGTTTAGTAGCACATAACATAATATACATTATCTAGTGTGTATATAATAGTATTTATTATATATCTAGGTTAGAAACTTATGGTCTTATTCCAATAACAAACACTCTTATGGATATCATCGGAAGACTTGCAACAATTCAACAACAGATAGGCCGTGCAGAAAACGAGAAGCTCCAACAGGAGCAAATGCTCAGTCTGTTCTGGGAGCATTCCGCATGCTCTCAATCGGGAGGTCATAGGAAATATGATGAAGGAAATATTAAATAGTTTATAAAACGATATTTTGAGATTAGATATGATTGTGTTTTTAATTAATTGTTCCAATTAAATAGAATATGAAAGGTAAAATAAGAGAAGTAGGAATAATAATGTTGGACTAACAAAATTGTGACATATGATGCAACCAATTACCTATTTATCAAGTATAGGTTCTTTTATGTTCGTGTAAGTTCAAAAATCTAGTCAAGCTAGGTGTACAACTCGGAATCGGGTCCAAACTCGTTGATTAAATAAGTTGCAATTTAGGTGTGAGTTCCACTTAATTCGATATTTTAATGAGCTAATCTAAAATAACTCATTACATTTTTTTTGGAAAGGATACTTCCATTAAAAAATGGCGACAAGCAAAACGCAAGTGCCACACCACAAAATAACAAAAGAAATTACAAAACAAAATCACACCAATCCTTCCATCCTATAGATTTAAAAGGCGATCTATGCTTGATCCAAAGGAAACCCATCGTTTTAATATCTTCTTTAATCTTGTTTATTGGGACTTTTCTTTTATTAAACACCATGTTGTTTCTCACTTTCCAAATGCACCAAACCACTATAAGGATAATCGCTTGCGCCAAGCAAGAAGGCAAAGAACACCAACCGCTAACAAATTGCCAAATAGCCGTAGCCACCCGTAAGGAGATGCGTAGAACTTTTTCACCCGTAATGAGTTATTAGAACTTGTTGAAGAAGTTAGATAGGGGCTACTGGCTACTGGCTATTGCTATTGAAATAATGGATAAATAGACGTTGATATGATATGTATACGGATCATTTAATTTACGACAAGTTAATTTTACATATCTTTGACTAACTCACTACAGACCAAGCCCTTGTTTCGCTTAAGAGAAGCTCTAGATAAAAAAATAGTAATAATATAGAGATTCTATGACATTTTAGTAATCTTTTCAAGAATGACGTTTTTTCATTCTTCCATATTTGGTGTTAAAATAGAAGACTTGTAAACAAACTAAACAAGCACGAATGTAGCATATTCGTGTTCGTTACAAAGGAACAAGGCATTTGTTAATAGTATAAACGAACAGTTTACAACGAAACATAACTAGACATATATGAACAAACATAACCGAGAAAAAACCAACAAAAAGTAAATATGAATGACAATGTGTTGGACCTAAAATAACAAAACAAAACTAAATTGCAACGAATGATGTTAATAATAATAATAATAATAATAATAATAATAATAATAATAATAATAATAATAATAATAATAATAATAATAATAATAATAAGAGTAAATTACAAAAATCGTCCTTTATTTACGTCACTTATTGCAAACTGTGTCCTTTATCTTCAATAATTACAGAAAACGTACTCGATGTTTGCAAACCCTTGCAAGTTATGTCCTTTAGCCCTAACTCAGTTAATTTTTTGTGGTTAAATCTGACCAAATGGACCCCACATGAGGATATTTTAGTCATTTTACTCTCATGTGAGGTCCATTTGGTCATATTTAAGCACAAAAATATCCTCATGTTGGGTCCATTTGGTCAGATTTAACCACAAAAATTAACTGAGTCAAGGCTAAAGGACATAACTTGCAAGGGTTTGCAAACATCGAGTACGTTTTCTGTAATTATTGAAAATAAAGGACACAGTTTGTAATAAGTGACATACATAAAGGACGATTTTTGTAATAATAATAATAATAATAATAATAATAATAATAAGTAAATTAAAATTGTAAATTATTAAAGTATTTATTCAGTTTTTGTTATATGCATGTTATTTATTTTAGATCTATCTGATTATGTTGTCAAGTTGGATTTGTCCCTTTGACCCATTTCACCTATGACTAAATAATACATAAGTGAACCTATTATTTATATAAATATTATAAATATTAATCTAATATGATAAACATATAGTTGACATAATATATATTATCATATATAAAGGTATAAATTAATGCTATATTTTTGTTATATATACAACTGTAAATAAATAATAAAGTGTCAATAACTAATAACCCTATTTACGTTTGATTGTTTTGCCATCGTTGTCATATTTCGTCCCTAGTTTTTAATTTATAATTGACTTTTACATGCAAGGGATTTGTTGAATTTGAAAATTAGTTTTAATGGTTTTAGAAAATTGCTTTATTTAATTGTTTTTCATAGATGGATTAGCTTATTGTTTAAATATATTGCTAGAAAGTTTGATGTGTATAGAGCCATAGAGGTGTTCAAGGCATATTCGATAAATAGTGACGAGATTTCTACCCCTGAACTAAGGGAAAAGGAGCATTATAGGCAAGGCCGGCCATGAGCATGTGCGGGGTGGGCGTCGGCTCAGAGCCAAAAACGTAAAAGGGCCCGTAAAATTTTAAAAAAATTCAATTTTAGTTTAGTTACGCAGATTATGAATATTTATTATACTGGAACAATAAATATCTTGCCTTATGACTTAGTGGTAGAGCTAGAGCGTGCGCTGTTTTTTTTTAAATATAAGGTCTGTGGTTCGATCCTCAATGTATCCACAATATCTTTATTTTGTTAATTGTTTTTACAAAGCCCAAATCCATAAAACAATTATGCCAGCTAATTTTTTAACTGTTTGTGGGTTATATACTGCATTTAAGATCAAATAGTAATGATTTTGTTAAGTGTTTTACAAAGCCAAAATAACAAGAACAATTCTGCCAGCTAATTTTTTTTAATGTATTGCATTTAAGATTAAATAGCAATGATAGTTGAGTTGTGACATTAAGGATTTAAAACCATTGATTATATGTGGCGATTGGGGTCTGGTTTGGTGATGATGGTGGGTTGTAGCTGGTGGTGGTGATAATGGTGTGGTCTAGAGAAGGAGATAGCTTTAATTGAGGTGATTGGAGAAGAAGAATAAGTGGTTGGATTTAAAATCACATAAATGCTCCCGAGATAATGTTGAAAAATGGATGGAGTTAGTCGATTGGATGAAAATAACAAAAAATCATAAACCTTAGGGACACAGATGTGAAAAAAAAAAAAAAAAACTTTTTTGATTGAAGTGGAAAACCGGTTAGGGCCCGGCTTCTTTATCTCGTCCAGGGCCAAAAACTTTTTTAACATTTTCGGAGACGGGCCTGATTATAGGGTAAGTATCCTAGCCCTGATCAACCACTACTCGTCAACTCAAAAAAACCTCAACTTACCCATTAATTAGCAGAATATGCTGATGGAGAACCAGAGAGAACCTTCAAAACCTGTAGCATGAGTCCAAAACATATTGATAAAAAGTGTCACACACGACCATCTCAAAAGCTCTATAGTCATTTAATTAAGATTTTAGCAATTCTTTTCTATTTGAACAAATTATACAACAAAAGAATTGATCACTAATCTTGATCCCAAAAAAAAGTAATCAATTTGACTAATAAAAAAGATGCAAATTGTAACCAAATCATGCTAGTAAAAAAGATTCAAACTGTAACCTAATCATGCTACCAAATAAATATTTCAAAGTAATCCATTCGGTACATGAAAAGTAATCCATTCGGTACATGAAAACCAACAAATTCATAAGATGTGAGATTCTATGAACTCAATTAAAAAGATCAGGAATCCCTTGTAACAATGTCGTTCTACTTAAAACTCTTTTGCTATTAAAAATTTACAATTCTTCATTATACCATATCACAATTATCACATAAGGGCAAAAACATGATAGTAACCCCACAAAATCTATAAGCTATATCAAACAAATCAAAATCATATAAACCACCTTGATAAAATTCAGAAACTTGGGCCAATTTTGATGAAAAAGGCCAAGGTTATCAACAAGTTCATAAAAATGTATAATTTTGTTTTATCTCTCTTTGTTCACTAACTATAATTCCATATTTTTAGATTCCATTTTCATATCCTATACCTAGACTGCTAGACATCTAAACTGCAAAGGCAAAAAGTGATAAAACCTAATTCCCCATGAATCGAACTCAGGACCTTTACCAGATTCACCACACGCTTTACCAATGGACTACTACACACATTTGGTTAAAGGTTCCCCTACAAAATAGTTAAGGGTTCCTTCAGTACTTTCTATATAACTTTACACTATAAATTACAAATCGAACGCGTTCCTGGGAACCCCCTCTTCGGCAGTAGATCCGCCCCTGCTCGACACCCACCAACCTTCGATCCACCTCCGATCATGGTTTCTACACAATTGAAGTGGTGATGGATAAACAAGCGGTCAAAGGTCAACACAAGAACAATCGTTTTTACTTCGATTTTACTTGATTATGGTTAATGTAGTTTACTTCAAAAGTGAAATAGAACATAATACAAGTTTATTTGAACATTTGTAGCCGACATTAGGGTGAATGGTATCGGTACCCACCTCGTATTGCACTTGAAGGTGGTGCTGAGGTTCTTCAACAACATGAACTTCGAATTCCGCTTTGAACGAGGAAAAGAAGATATGATCTAGTAGTGTTGATTCCTAATTACCTTATTATAAGTAGAGGCTTTTGTATGATTTGATATCTAATTATGTTAAAACTAACATTTGATAACGTTAGTTTTGATGCCTAATTATGCTAATTATTTAAGTTAATTTGTAAATGGTTTGGTTTATGATCATTGTGGTTTTTTTAATGGTTTGGTTTGTTTGACGTTTTATATGGTTTGGTTGTGGTATAAGGTTATATATGGTTATGTTTGGTATACTATAGTTTGAATAAGTGTATCCGATTCACGGGTATATGGTAGTTTAAATGAGTGTAGCCGATATGGTAGTTTGAATGAGTGTAGCTGATCATGGTTATGTTTGTTCGTTGGCATACAATTTTATATGGTTTGTCGGGTCAAAATGGTTTGGTTTGTTTGGTTCAAATGGTTTGGTTTCATGCATGTAAGAGTAGTCGATTCATGTTGGGTATGGGTTGGAATTCATGGTAGTCGGTATGAGTGTAGCTGATCATGCTTATGTTTGTTTGTTGGTATGTGGTTTTATATGGTTTGTCAGCAAAATGGTTTTTGTTTGTTTGGTTCGAATGGTTTGGTTTCATGCATGTAAGAGTTGCCAATTCATGTTGGGTATGGGTTGGAATTCATGGTTAGTTTGAGTGGTTAGCCGATTTATGTAAGAGTATCCGATTCAAATGGTTAGTTTGCAGTGGCGGATCTAGTGGGTTTTTGGGGGTTCCAGGAACCCTCTTGGTTTGGAAAAAAATTAGTGGAAACCTTATACAATTTGGAAGAAAATAGTAAGAATTAGTAAAAATCTACCAAAAGGAACCCGCTAGAAAAAATCCTGAATCCGCCTGTCAAATGGTATGAATATTCAATACAAAACTCAAAGAACAACATAAAATACAAGAGAAGCGACAAAACGTGACGTAAACCTTTATTATTTAACCCAAACCAAAAAAAAAACCCCCCCAAACCCTAGATCTCACAATATGTGAGATTAGAAATAATACAAACAATGATACAATGATACCTGGATGATCATCAACTGATGATCATCAACATATGAAGACCAAACCCTCAAACAGTAGAGAGTATAACAAGAATGACCAGTGCAGAAATACAGAAACAACAAGACGATCATCCACTGATGATCATTACAACTAGAAGATTGATCTTTCTCACAATACACCAGAAAGACTAAGACAATCTTCAACCAGAACAAGATAAATAACCCTAATTCTCTCTCAAAGAATACAGAGAGAACAGAGCATATGCGTAACATTGATGAAGGGTGAATAATCAGAACAATCCAGACACTCCTCTTTTATACCAGCCATTTTGAATGTTACACTTAAGTCCACAAGTTAAGCTAAAGATGATCGCAACCCTCCAGACTTTACATAAAGCCCCTCATACTTTGCAACCTCTTCAAATCTGTTGCATCCACTAACAAATAATTATAACAAACAGTAATAACACAAGAGTCCATAAGACAGGCCCATTCTCATATCAAGCCCATATCAATTGAGCCCAAACACTCAATCTTAACATGCAAGTCCAGTAACACATGAGTGACCAATAACAAAATGCAACAACCATATAGTATATGAATTAACCTCTTATTTTCAACATTCCCCCATCATTCATATACTATACATGTTAATAATACTCAATTTACCACCCATAAGATCATGTTGCAACCTGACTAAGAGCCCTTAATATCATTTTTTAACATGCCCCCGTCATTTAGGTGGCAAACATGTCTAAACCACCACTTTCTTCCCAAAGAGATTGATGTCGGTTAACACCAAATCCTATGCAAAAAAAAAAACCCTTCACAACCTGAACATCTATACGAACCATTACAGATTTAACAAAACAGACACAAATTCCTTTCTAAAAAAGCAAACTTATTTCAACATGATAAGACCTCTCACGAAAAACCGAAATCATACAAATTGGTATGATACTTTTACTAAGCTTCAACAGGTAAAACGTAGTTATCAGCAAGTATTTATCAAAGAACTATACAAAACAAAATACAAACTGATCCACCTGTAACAGTCATATACACAACAACCTAAACAACATTTCAACTCAGACATACAAGGAATCCAGACAATTACAAGACGAGAGATTCTTTGAAGAAAACACACATACCAACAACAAACCAAAGAACTCTTTTTATCAGACAGATAAATGTATGACCAAGATCACCAAACAACCATGATACCCAACACAAACTCCGACAAAACACTCAGTCACATACTTTTATAACAAAAAAAAAAACTCTTACACAAGAAAAATACAAGGAGGCTAACATTACATACATTCAAGAAACAATCTTGAAAACAGACCCCATAAGACCTATTCAAACGAGAAGATATGACAAATCATACTGTTGGACCGTTTTGCGACCCCGAAAAGTCAGTTGAGAACGTTCATCTTCATGTATAAAGGCGGAATCAGTATACACGAAGTTACACAGCTTATCCTTTCAATTTTCTTCACTTTTATTGCTTTTTGAATACAATTTGACAGAGTTCCGACACCTAAGCAATGGCCTGATTTCGCTCATACGTCCATAATGAAGTCACTTGTGAGGGTATTTATACTTGTTCTGATTTCACTTATATGTCAGTGACACAAAAGTGGAATCACTAAGTGACATATAAGTGGAATCACCTAGTGACTAATGAGTGGAATCACCTAGTGACTAATAAGCGAAATCACTTATAACCTATGTACATAAAAACGAAATTAACAAGATAAAACCCTAATTTAACTCTCAAGACCCTATGTTGACTATCTTGACTTAAGACTTGATGTAGACGTAGTCAACAGACATTCCGTGCACCAACAGACTCCCCCTTGGATGTTGACGAAGTCTTTAGCTCCGAGTCTTTAGTCTTGATCTTTTCTCCAACTCTGTCTTTTCATCATAAACAACTCTATCTTCACAGGTTCACAATCTTGTCCTAGCTCCATCTTCAGACTTCCCTTTGACCATTGATCCAGACTCCCCCTTTCACATACTCCCCCTCTCATTATGCTAGAATCTGAGGTCTTGATCTAGTTCAAGCTTTGACATTTAGCTTCCGTAGGAATAATGAAGTCCAAAACCTGTTACCCTGCACATCCTCTACCTCAACATAAGTTTCACAAATTTATAACAATTGAATTTAGTAAACTTACTGGTAGACATCATATATACAATCAATCATACTAGTTACATCAAGTTCAAATGAATGACCTTGATAAACTAACCACACAGTCTTTCAAAACATTTGTATATGACATTCAAAGTTTTCAACATATACTCCCAATCCAATGTAGTTCATCATATTTAGCACTCGAATTTTGAATATCAGCTCTTCAACATCAGTTTTCAAAATTCTTTTTGAATTTTACAAAATTTAAGCTAAAACACAATATTTTTGAGTTTTTGATTTTAAAGAAATGCAGTAAAGAAATATCTACAAACAATATTTTTGGTGAGTTTGTGTAAGAGGATCATATCAGTTTATAAGACACATCACAAGCACCGTTAAGCTTTAATCATTTTAAGTTCTAAACGATTCACCTTGATTGTCAGTATACTGGTCCACTTAAATTTTCACACAAAGTTCAACTGCTTCGAGATACGAGTTTAATGACTTAGATACTTAAACTTAATCGCATCTCCCACCTCAGAATATACTCCCGTATCCAGATCCCAATATTCAGTCTTACAGGCAATTATAACACAAATGATATCTGTAAGGGGTTAATAATTTATGAAGAATCATGAGAGCTCAGGTCAGAACTACCGTTCAGCAGAGAGATCATGACTCAACTTTTGGGTGTGTCCCCTTTAGAGGATCTTTTTTACAACAACATTGCTAAGCAATTTTATTGTCTTATCACTTATGCTGAGGGTGATGCTATGTTTCAAGCATTTGCAGAAAGTATTATTCGAGGACTAGGTCAGAACTTCCATTCAGCAGAAGTCCCAGAATAATACCCCAGATATCACTGAGTATAAAAACCTAGTATATCAGAAAAAGGAATCCTTCAAACAAGATTTCGGGGGTTACCCATATATCCGAGAGATGTTACCCACGATATAAACAAGTTTGAATTTAGGTTTATATCTCGTCACAATCTACTGAATGTGCAAAAACCTACTGGCATATCATTAGTGAAGCCGTTTATCACTTTTGACATTTCATTTCTTTAGCATGCTGTGATAGTCCACCGATTTACTATCATTTCCTCTTTTATACACCAAAACTCATTTTTTCTTTTTCAATGTTTTTGGCATTTTCAAATTTTCTAATTTTTTAAAAAATTTTTCTCCCCCTAAAATCAAAATATGTTTCAATTTTGATTTTCAAGGAAAATTTGAAAACAAACTGACAACCGATATCGAATTACTTCAATTCGCCATCCACTTGGCATAAACAATCAGAACTCCCCCTGACAACAAACTATTTTCCCATTATGATTTCAAAACACTTAAGTTTGTTTTAATCAAATGGTTTTTCCGGAAAATTAGTTTTGTTGAATTAACAAATCACTTGTTGGTTAGGGGATTACTTCATCACTTTGTTCTCCTTTAACCATTTTGAAAGATTTAACAGTTCAAGATTCTATCAACACAAACACTTGTAGAAAATCAAGTACAACTTAATGTCCCTGATTTACCACATGTAAGTCGAAAAATCACCAGAGTGAAATTTCTCAAGAAATGTGCCGATTCATGTTCCACGCTTACCAACCTGGGAACTCCGGCAAGTCAGGTTTTTCTATTTGAAAAGATTCACCTAAGCCTGACCAGCCTTGGGTGATTTTGAATTCTTGTTCAACAATGGTGGATAATTTGCAGCATCCCTTGCTAAACCTGAATTCTCAGATTTTACCTCAACAACAGGCTCTTCTGGCTTTGACGAACCAGAATCATTGCCTGAATGTGGCTTGTCTGACTTTGAGACGTCAGATTCATCGCCGACAACTTTCTTTTTCTCCTTTTTCTCTTTTGTCCTCAGATTTGCATCTGAAGAATTCAATTTACTTGGCTTTGCAGTCGAGTGAGTTGATTCATCAGAACTTTTATTCAATCTGTCCGGTGAACCTGAAGACAAAATTTTCTCCAGATATTCTCTTGCCTTCTTCCTTTTCTTTCGTAGTCTATCTTTCTGCCCTTGTGAAAGCTTCACTTTCTTTTCTTGAACTTTAGGTTCTTGAACCTTCTGTTCTTTGGGCTTGACGTTGACTGGTTTCTTTGCCATTCTTTGAAATTCAACCCTCGATCTTCCCATTGATCTTCTTGGGCAATCTCTGGCAATATGTCCTCTGATTTGACAATTATAGCATCTTCTTGTTTCATAATTCCAATTCTGGCAGTTAACAGCAATGTGTCCTCTCACACCACAGGTGTAGCACACTCTGTTATCGTACCATTCACTTCTATCAGTCCAAACCTTCAGATCATAACATTGTTTGGCTTGGTGATAGTCATTTCTCCTCTTCAATTCTGGATTTGGCTTTTGAGCACTGTGGCCAAACCTGCACCACTTATTACCAACATTTTGTGAGTTTTCATTTTTAGATTTTTGTGATTTTTGATAATGATTGGATGACTTATCTGATGAACTTTTATTTTCACTTTTAGGATTTTTCAAATTTTTATCTTTTTGTTTCTGTTCTACACTCTTCTTAACAGGTTTTTGTTTAGAACATTCACCTGTTTCAGTAGATTTCAAAACAGTATTTTTAAATTTTTCTTGTAAATCTAAAAATATTTTTCTTTTCTTTTCTTTTTCATCATCAGATATTTCATCACAATTTTCAATTTTGACTTTGTCAAAATTTGTGACATTGTCACTTATTGGAACAGAATTGATCGGTTTTGGACACAAATATGGTGCCGAAGTCACAAAACCTTTCAATTTATTCTCTAACTCAGAAATTTTGTTCCGAGCAATTTCAGCTTCATTTTCAAGTCGAATGATTTTCTGAAGATGAGAATTTATTTCAATCTGTTTTTCAAGATTATTGTTAAAAATAACAGACTTTTCATCTTCTAAAACCTTCATTTGACTTTGAAAAACTTTTTCAATTTTTAATTTTTCATTTTCAAAAACATTTTCTTTTTCTTTAAAATTTTTGTTTTCTAATGACAAACTCTCAATATTCTTCAAAAGTTTGTCGTTTTCAGATTTTAGTTTTTTGCATTTCAAGTGCAACTCCAAAATCTGTTCATCATCAGCTTTCTTTTCATCTTTCAAAGTTTGAATATCTTCAGTCTGTTTCTTCTCCTTCTGAACAATCTCAAAGACTGATGTGTCTTCTGCAATCTCTTTCTTAATCAGTGGTTCAGATTTCACAGATACAGACTTTTCAGATTCTTCTTTCTTTGAAATTACTTCTTCAAAAACCTGCTGTTTTTCAGTAACAGCTTCTTTCCCTTTCTTAGTTTTTACTGTTTCCACTTTGACTTCCTCTAAAGCTATCTTCTTCAAATATTCAACCATCTTTTTCAATTCTTCTTCTTTTCTCTTCTTCATTTCTACCACCTTCGGTAGACTTGCTTCACAAACCTCTCTTATCTTTTTCTCCAAATCAGGAAAATATGCTTTATCAGATAACCTTCGTGTGTTGAAAGTAGCCTGTCTTGGAACCAAATTTGTTACAGCTTCGAAATCCACTTTTGATGGGTCAACAACTGGATTACCCCGTGGATCCATGTAACATTCCAAATCATCATTCCATCGTTTTGCTCTTTGCGCTTCTTTGAATGGTTCCCTGAATTTTTCGATTTCCCATCTCGCATAATCATTTTTCCACCATCTATCCTGAGCACTGTCTCCTGACATTTTAAATCTTCTTCATGATATTTGCCTCTTGTAAATCTTTTAATCTCCTACAAAAATTAGCAAACACTTAGAAAAACTTTTGAGATTTTGTAAAATATTGACTGATAAGCGAAATCAGCTTGAAAGTGACAGATGAGCGAAATCCGATGTACAGATAAGCGAAATCAAGTACAATCTGTCAATGTCCGAATAAGTGGAATCACAATGTATGAATAAGTGGAATCACAATTGTACGAATAAGTGGAATCACAATTGTACGAATAAGTGGAATCACAATTGTACGAATAAGTGGAATCACAATTGTATGAATAAGTGGAATCAAGAGTGTCACTATGAGCGAAATTAAATGATGTCACAAAAGCGAAATCACCCAATTTATGTCTGTAAGAGTGAAATCACTCGATGTCCGTAAAAGCGGAATCAAGTGTCTGAATAAGCGAAATCAGGTATGTTCAAATAAGCGAAATCAGATGAATATATCCCTCGATGTCCGTAAAAGCGAAATCAGGTTTTAGCCAATTTTCACCATGTTTTAATCCGGATTTTAACCTGAATCTTTCTAGGGTTTGTTAATAGTATGTTTTACACGTTATATTCGAAATTCAGACAATTTCAACCGTAGGAACTATCTCAAATCGAAAAAGTATGAAAGAAAGTGAGTAGAAGTAAGAAAATTAAGTCGAATCAGCTGTAGTAGTATGAACTCCTCGTCCTGAAGCTCTGATACCACTTGTTGGACCGTTTTGCGACCCCGAAAAGTCAGTTGAGAACGTTCATCTTCATGTATAAAGGCGGAATCAATATACACGAAGTTACACAGCTTATCCTTTCAATTTTCTTCACTTTTATTGCTTTTTGAATACAATTTGACAGAGTTCCGACACCTAAGCAATGGCCTGATTTCGCTCATACGTCCATAATGAAGTCACTTGTGAGGGTATTTATACTTGTTCTGATTTCACTTATATGTCAGTGACACAAAAGTGGAATCACTAAGTGACATATAAGTGGAATCACCTAGTGACTAATGAGTGGAATCACCTAGTGACTAATAAGCGAAATCACTTATAACCTATGTACATAAAACGAAATTAACAAGATAAAACCCTAATTTAACTCTCAAGACCCTATGTTGACTATCTTGACTTAAGACTTGATGTAGACGTAGTCAACAGACATTCCGTGCACCAACACATACAACATGACATATGGATCACACATACCAACGTTTTAATAGCAATGAAGGAAAACAAAAATATCACATAAATCATAATAATTTCGTAATGACAAGAATTACCAGATTTGACAATCACTTATCATATTCTAAACCTGATCAAATAAAGATTCAGATAATACAAGAAACAGAACCATATTGAATAACCTTCACAATTCCCAACCAGGTCCAATATTACTAGAATAGCAATAATCTTTAACAGTAAAAAACCGATATAACAAAGATTCACATATGACAATATTTATATCAACATATAAATTCTGATTGAACAATAGACTTTGAATCTATATTCAAAAGAATCAACTACTTGAACAACACATAAAGTCACATGTCTGAAAAATTAAAGATCCACATCTGAACAAAAAACCTGGTCAAGAAACTATAAAGACTCATTTGTTTTTTGTTTTTTTTTAAAAATCATTTACAACTACACGAAACATGAACAACAACTACACAAAACTGAATCACGAGATTCAACACGAATTTGATAAAGAGAGAACAATACAACTCAAAACCAGACAACAAATAACAGTCAAATAACCTCCTAATTAAAGCTATAGATCCTATGATTTGCAACTAGAGCAAAAAACTTCTCACAAAGAAGCAAACAAGGCAACCACAATAAAAAGATCAACCTTCCACACAAAAATGCTAGCAAGACAACAATACCTTTTCCTTACAGTGATACAACTTCTGATCAACTCAACTGGAATACCACATACATGAAATTATTGACAATAAAAAAAGACACAATAAGATTTTCAAACAATCAACCTCATATAAAAAATATAGCTCTCAGAATATAATGAAAGACCAGCCATTTTGATAAGCTAGAGATTCATCAGAGACTACATAACCCAGACCAAAGTCTAAAAAGACAACGAATCACACGATTCATACATATACAAAACAAGTGAGATAACAAACAATTAGAAAACATATTCTAATTTGAACAATGAACCACACAGTCCATCAACAACATCACACAAAAATCACACGATTTTTAAGAATTTGATACCAAGACCGAAAGACTAATACTTGTGAAGAACTCAAAGACTAATTTGATTGATTAGAAAAACTATTACAATTTTTAAAGTAATACAAAACCACAAGATTCATATCAACACTGATACACAAGAAGTACACACTTCTATATTAGACAACAATTCCTGCCTAGACAAATAATGAAATACAAAATCACATGATTTAATATCTCACACACAAGACAAAGAATAACAAGACAATAAGACACAGCCAAACAAAATCACAAATAACATAATTTGCAATCAAAGACATCTCACAAGAGATAACATACAAGGCTGTCACATATACAGAATAATCTTGACAATACCACCGGTTAAACATGAACCATACAACTCAAATTAACCATACAAACAAGATCATAGACAAGTAGACATCAAGACTACGAATACAAGACATTAACAGCATCAAGACAATGATCCTAAACATATAGACCTCATAGCAAGGCAGGCACAGACATCAAGAACAATCTTGACACAACTGATTAAAGAACACTCAAACCACATGGTACGACTAATCATACCATATTCATACCTCACAAAAACAACAAGACATACGGACTATGTACAGGAGACACTTTGACAGTCCAAAAATAGAATCAAATAACATGATCCAAACCAAATATTCACACAAGTCAACACATTAAGAAACAGATAACATGATAGCCTAAAGCATACACAATCAGTGTGAAATCATCATAATATGCATATCTTAAGGAAGATGTAAGAACATGTAATCAACACAATACCACATTAATCCTCGTTTAACCAAATGTCAAAAAATATAACCCACTCAAGGATTAAATTTTATTAACAAATAATACTCTTGAGCAATTAAGATCTTCTAACTTTATCAACCAAAACCAAAAAAGAACAAAATTAGAAAAATCTTACAGAGGGTGCAATTTACTTGAAAGAGATCAGAACAGTAGTTTTCTAGAACTACAAGAACTGATCAAGCCAAAGTCAAATACCCCTGGTTAGTTTCAAAAACTAACACGGACCTTCTTCTCAACTTCCAACAAACCCTAATTAGGGTTTGTATGACACCAACAACAGAATAGATCTCATCAGACTCGTTCCTGCACACACTCCAAGAAACAATAAAAAACAGGAACATACAATGAAGACAATCAGAGAAACAGATCTAAAACTTATATCACAGCGGAAACTCCCAAAGAACAGACTCACGAGCTAACACATAGCTCTGATACCATGTTAAATGGTATGAATATTCAATACAAAACTCAAAGAACAACATAAAATACAAGAGAATCGACAAAACGTGACGTAAACCTTTATTATTTAACCCAAACCAAAAAAACACCCCCCAAACCCTAGATCTCACAATATGTGAGATCAGAAATAATACATACAATGATACCTGGATGATCATCAACTGATGATCATCAACATATGAAGACCAAACCCTCAAACAGTAGAGAGTATAACAAGAACGACCAGTGCAGAAATACAGAAACAACAAGACGATCATCCACTGATGATCATTACAACTAGAAGATTGATCTTTCTCACAATACACCAGAAAGACTAAGACAATCTTCAACCAGAACAAGATAAATAACCCTAATTCTCTCTCAAAGAATACAGAGAGAACAGAGCATATGCGTAACATTGATGAAGGGTGAATAATCAGAACAATCCAGACACTCCTCTTTTATACCAGCCATTTTGAATGTTACACTTAAGTCCACAAGTTAAGCTAAAGATGATCGCAACCCTCCAGACTTTACATAAAGCCCCTCATACTTTGCAACCTCTTCAAATCTGTTGCATCCACTAACAAACAATTATAACAAACAGTAATAACACAAGAGTCCATAAGACAGGCCCATTCTCATATACAAGCCCATATCAATTGAGCCCAAACACTCAATCTTAACATGCAAGTCCAGTAACACATGAGTGACCAATAACAAAATGCAACAACCATATAGTATATGAATTAACCTCTTATTTTCAACACCGCCACTGTTAGTTTGAATGCATGTAGCCTATACATATTGGGTATGGGTTGGAATTCATGACGGATTCATGTGTGATTGGTTTAAATGGGTATGGTTTCATGCATGTAAGAGCTTCAAAGGTTTGGACAGAATGAGTTTGCTAAGAAGGGTATGGATTTTGGAGGGAAAGTGTTGTTAAAATGTTTGGAATAATATTAAAAGCAGACGACACATATTGCAATAATAACGGGCAATTTCGCCTTTTCACCACCTTTTTAAATTAAATCCAACGTCCAACAGACGTAAGGACCCATATGGCTAAATATTGAAAACACAAGTACATAGGTGGCAAAAAAAAAGTTGGGGAACTCAGGTTGATTCCGTCACCAAACTACAAGAACACAAATTTCATTTTACTCAATATAATATGAATAAGTGAAATAGAAGAACCGGTAAAAAAATAAGCTTACAAAAGTGTAACACTTAGCACAACTAGCTACTTATAAATTATTAGTTAAAGTCTTATTAGAATCATTTTCCAGACAAGATTAATTTTATTTTTATTTTGTTACAAAAAGAAATCACATGATATTGAGAAATTGAGAATAAATTTCCTTTCAATTACTTGATAGCAGGCAAACAACTAAAAACTTACTTTATCAATCAAATCTATTATATTCTAAAACCACATAAATAACAAAAAGATGTGAAGCATCAACTACCCTTGTTGCTAAACTTTCATTGTCATTTAAAAAAAATCATATTTAATTGCATGCCTCAAACATGCTTCTTTCGTTCAGATCCAGCTTTCATCCCATCACCAAAATCATTAAAATAAAATAAAGGTTAATACCTATCAACCTTAGAAAAGTCAACACGGCCTGTTAAAGACTATTAATATAACACCACTATTTCATCAAACACAAAAAAGATTCATGTGTGTTCAAGAGGGGCTCCATATGGCAATCAACATGTGAATGCTTCTTCTTCTTTCATATTGTTTAAGGTAAGACTCTCTAAACCATTGTTATTTCAATCTTCATGGATCAATCTATATATACATATAACATATATATCACTTAGTATATAATATATCGGGTGTTCTAGATCGATAACATTTGTTTTGATTCAAGACGGTAATCGATCCAGTTTTTTTCTATTGGCAATGCCATGAAGTTGATCTTGATTGCTAGATGGTTAATTTTCTTCCTTAATAAGCTTCCATTGATGCATGCTTCTTTGTAGAGGCTAAACCAGGGGTCAAGAGGGTCCATTGACCTCAGTTAACAAACTTTTTTGAATTTTATATATAAACATTGAATTTTTTTTCTTCCAAAATCATGAGTTAGACGGACCCATTGGACGTACCCTGGTTGTAAGAAAACCTTACGACCAGACTAAAAGGTTCTAGTTCCGCCACTGCTTAGTGACATCAGTTTTCATGATCCCAACAGGTGAATCAAACGACGATTCGCCCCATCTCTTTCCAAAACACAAAACCACGAAACCCCTTCGATAGAGATCAAGAATGTACGCCGCAAACCACTGGGGAGGATCACTAGAAATAGCAAGTGAACATGATCATGAAGAACAAAACCGAAGAAACCGGACCACCGACGACACCGATAGGGCATCATTATACAACATTCAAAGCCAACACAGTGGAGCCTTGGATGAGACTCAGCAAAGTTGGCTACTAAATCCAGATGATGCATCAAGAAAAAAGAACAAAAACAGGTATGTTGACTTAGGGTGCATCGTAGTGAAACGAAAAGCATTAAAATGGACAGTGATCGCAATATTCATAGCTTTTGTGGTGATCGGACTTCCGATCATAATCGCAAAGTCGTTGCCGGATCATAAACCAAAGCCACCACCACCGGATCAGTACACGGAAGCATTGCATAAGGCTCTACTGTTCTTCAATGCCCAAAAATGTACGTTTTCTTTAACCATTTAATTTTCTAACACTTTTTTCCACATAAATTAATTTTTTCTACTTAATTTGATATTGATTTTGATTATGACGACTTTCGATGTTATGTGTTGAATCTCATGCTTTGAATTTTTCTACATAAATCAACTAGTGGATCAGAAATTTTCTTTATGTCTTTTATTGAAGAAAATGTAGACGTATAGAAAGTGATCAAATACTTTTCAATTTTTCATCAACTTTTATTATATTGTCGGTTCATAATGTTTTCATACATACATACATCTATATGCGGTTCGTCTTGTTTTTTCGTTTCGTAGTGTAAGTTTTATCAAAACTATTCGAATTGTTTTTGCGTATGCAGTGTAAAATATTGGATTTTTATCATTACATCTAATTAATATGTGTATATATTAATTAGATGTTATGATAAAAAAGTAATGATGTTATAAATTAATAGAACGTGTCACTTGGAGGTATTAATATCTTACTTTGTTACGAATAATTTATATATATGGAAGTCAATTATGTTTAACTTTATTTTATTATAAGTTTCCATTACATGATTCCATCTATATATAAAAACTATTAAATATATCACCTAATGTTATCGTTAACAAAAAATGTAAATGATAAATTCCCTTCAAATTCTTTTCAAAAGCAACAACTTACGGTAATATTATGTCAAGAAATAATAAAAACTAAAAATCTTTTGCGTTATTTAAAATGTTGTTGACACAAGATGCACAATACATATATACGTGTGTGACATTCATAATATCATATATGATATTAACAATATAAGTAACCTCCACATGTTTATAGAGTACAAGATTTGTATGTTAGTTAAGTTTCATTTAATTTAAAATTCAAAAGGATCTAAAAAGAGATACAAAACTAAACGTAGTAATTTAATACATAAGTTATCAACATTTAAATTTGATGTACACATAACTTGTACCAATATATATCTAATAGACTCATAGGATATTATGTTTTAGACAATAATATCTAACACTAGGGAAAATCTTGCAGCCGGGAGGTTACCTAAGAACAATGGGATCAAATGGAGAGGGAACTCCGGGCTTCAAGACGGATCCGATGCAACCGATGTCAAGGGGGGTTTAGTAGGTGGATACTACGACGCGGGTGACAATACTAAGTTCCATTTCCCGATGTCATTCGCTATGACAATGTTGAGTTGGAGTGTAATCGAGTACCCTCACAAGTACAAAGCGATCAAAGAGTATGATCACGCTCGAGAACTTATCAAATGGGGAACCGATTACTTGCTTCGTACCTTCAACTCCTCGGCTACTATAATCGACCACATTTATGGCCAGGTGGGTGGATCTCAAAACGGTTCAACCACAAATGATGATCACACGTGTTGGCAAAGACCCGAAGACATGGACTACAAGCGACCCTCACAAAGGATTCAAGCAGGCGCCGATCTTGCTGGAGAAATGGCGGCTGCATTAGCAGCAGCGTCCATAGTCTTTAAAGACGACGCTGACTACTCTAAGAAGCTTGTGAAAGGTGCCACTACAGTATGGACATTTGCTAGAGACAGTGGTAAGCGTAGTCCATACTCTAGAGGCAACCTTTTCATAACACCCTACTATAACTCCACAGGGTATTATGACGAGTACATGTGGGGTAGTGCTTGGATGTACTACGCCACAGGTAACTCTAGCTACCTATGGTTAGCTACGCAAGCGGGGCTATCTAGACATGCGAGAGCTTTTACAGATACCCCTAGTCAACGGGTTCTTAGCTGGGATAACAAGGCCCCGGCAGCCATGCTCTTGTTAACAAGGATGCGCGTGTTCTTGAACCCTGGGTACCCTTATGAGGACTTGTTGCGTGGTTATCACAACGCCACCTCGCTCACCATGTGTGCGTACCTGCCACAATACCAATTCTTTAACTGGACTCAAGGTATATATATCTATACCACATTATTTTTCATTAAGTACTGTACTGGACTTAAAACTCAAAAGGATCATAGTCGATAACGTGCAATATGTATCATTGTAGGGGGGCTAATCCAACTCGGCCAAGGCAGACCACAAAATCTTCAATATGTCGTGAATGCGGTGTTTATGGCATCGCTTTATGCGGATTATTTGGAAACTGCTAATCTTCCTGGATGGTATTGTGGCACGACATTTTTTCCGACGAAAACACTTCGGGACTTCGCCACTTCTCAGGTAGAGAACTTAAATTTGTATTCATGTTTTCTAAGTAATTTTTTGAAGATTGTTTTTCAAAATGTAGTGTTTACAAATGCCTCAGTAATTTCTTTTAAAACTGTGGGTTCCTCTAAAATAGCAAAACATACATGTCCTCATCTTAGGCCCACATTTGTAAAATAAAAATAGCCACTTTCTACTTAAGGGTTTTGACCAAAAAAAGAAAAACATTGGTTGTTGGATGGTGCATATGCCTTAGCTGATCTTGTCTTGTTTTGGTTCGGCTCGACTCGTTTATAGTCCTATATCTAACGCCTTAAATTATTTTTTTGTTTGTAGATGAACTATATATTGGGTGATAATCCGATGAAAATGAGCTATGTGGTGGGACACGGCAAGAAATTCCCGACACACGTTCACCATCGAGGTGCATCGATACCAACTAACAACATCAAATACTCATGCAAAGGCGGGTTTCAATGGTTGTCTTCTGGTAAACCTAACCCACACAACATCACAGGCGCCATGGTCGGTGGTCCTGACCGATTTGATAAGTATAAAGACGTGCGTGCGAATTACAGCTATACCGAACCCACCTTGGCTGGAAATGCAGGCTTGGTTGCCGCACTTGTGTCGCTCACTGCAACCGCAGGTGATGGCGTCGACAAGAACTCTATATTTTCAGCTATTCCACCGTTATTTCCACCATCACCACCACCTCCAGCACCATGGAAACCATGAAAATCTTTGTAATTAATATGAACACAATGTATAACTGATTTCTTTGTTACATTTTGCAACTTGATATCTTAAATTATAATAAATAAATGAGTTTTTCGAGTTATCATTCGTTTTAATTGTTTTTTTTTACGTGTTGTAGCTTCTTTCTTCCCCCTATTCTTACCTACCCACATTACAACAACTCTTGATCACGTCTTAATCACGCTTTTTTTTTTTTTTTTTTTTTTATATAGACTAAGTCATGTGACGGCAACAAATTTACTTTGACATTTTAGTTCTTTATTTTCATCTAATTTAAATAATATTTAGCTTTTATAATATGCACTGCACTAAATTAGCTTTCTCATTGTATACGCGAACACACACATCTCATGCAACTTCTTTCCCCGGCCTGACACATGAAGTATATATGAAATTATAACTTTGTAAAACAAAATAAATTAAATACAATCAATTTTTTTAATTTCTTTTATCTAATAAATATTAGATATCATAGGAAAAATTGTAGTAAAATATTATGGCAGATAAATGGACAACAAGCTGTCATGAGCTTTAACTAAATCTATTATCCATAATATGAAATTATGAAGTAATTTTTATTCATAATATGAAATTATGAAATCTATTATTCATATAAGAAAAATGTTAATTTAGTGAAGTGCCAATAACATCAAACATGTTGATAATAGTTAGAACAATTGATAACAATTTTTAAATAATGGCGTGAATCGAAATTTAAGATAGAGTAAACTGTAATTTTACCCCTTGGGGTTTAGGCCAATTGACACTCTGACCCCCTCTAACAAAATAATTGCAATTTTACCCCCCAACGTTGTTGTTATGTCGCACATTTACCCCCTGGCGTCAATTAAGGTTAACAGTCAACATAACTATGTAAAGGTCAAAGGGTAAAAAGGCAATTTCCAACAAACCATTGTTTAGCTTATATAATACAACACCCTATAAGTAAACGATCAAAGCACATTTACCCCCCCCCCCCTTCCCACCGATCCTCCACTCCTGCTAAAATCGATCAACCTCCGGCGACACACCTTCTCCGGCGACACCACCTTCAGACCTTCAGCTACAATGCCGCTTCTTTGTTGGCTGATCCGATATGTGATCCGCCACACGGCAGGTACAATCGCCCAATGTTAGTTAATCAGGGTCAGATTTGTGTCACTGTTAGTTATTATCATGTTATAAACAGGGTTAGGGTCGGATTTGTGTCTGATTGAGTCTCATGTTAAACAGTGTATTAACAATTAGTCTGATTGAGTCTGATTACCATGTTAATTTTGTGATGTTTGGTGTTTTTTTTACAGTTGACCTGACGATGAGCCTATCAAGCTCATCAGTGGTGGTCCACCTGGTGTTCTCCATGTTTGGTAGGCCTGTCCTCAACTTCCATTATCCACCGGAGTGTTGAGCGGATGTTTACTCTAGTAGTTATTTAGGTTTTGTGTAATATTTAGGTTAACTTAGCTTAATGGAAGCCTTTATGTATATGTAGGTTAAACATGCATTTTGTGTAAAATGATGAATGTTCCTTATGTCAGTGTTGTTGGAAGCCTTTATGCATTTTGTGTAAAATGATGATTTTGGTATGTTGTTAGCTTGGTTAGCAAGTACTTAGCTAATCTAGGTAAATGTTGTTAGCTTGGGTGTTAGGAAACTTTATTTGTAAGTATTGAAGAAAATCATATTCTACTTGATCTCTGAAGAAGACAACAGTCCTTAAGATCACAACAAGAAGAAGAAGATCCAATAGGACAACTGAAATCAACAACATCTACTTCAAAGAATCACAAGTTGATCAAGAGCTGAAGAAGATTATCAGAGAAGATCATTTCTGTAACACCCCGAAAACGGGTTTGGTAATCAAACCCCGTTAATACTAAAAGACGGGTAAAGTACCGTTAGTGGTAAGAGTAACCCGATAAATATTAGGATTTAAACAAATAATCCTAATATTAAATACAACGTGAATAAATGCTTTTAAGGAAATAAAGTTTATAAGAAGTCTGAATTAACGGGACTTAAAATAAACTGAGTCATAATTTCCCCGAACCCACTAAGTTAACTAGGAATATTTAACCTAGTTAATAAGTGGGAATAGTGTTAGAAATAGTGAGATTGTGTCCTACTTAATAACTAACTAAACTTGAGGGACCAAAAAGGGAAATACTAAAAGATTGGGTTTATTAATAAAACAAAACACAACACACACACACACCAAGTGTGTGTGTCGACTATGGCTGGAGAAAACAAGGGGAAACCCTTGTTCATCAAAGATCACCAAATTGAAGGAGTATTTGGGTCTCAAATTCGTGCATGAACGCGTAGAAACGATCACCAAGTGTAACACCCTCGCTAATAATTAACTTATTTCGTTTAATTTACGAAAACGAACATGTAATATTAGTTACATATACATGGAAAATACAGGTTAATTAAAATTTTTCTAGATTTAAAAATATTACATCATGACTAGTATAAATTTGCCGTTTAAAAATAACGACAACACTATGTGCGGAAGCTTGTAACTTGATCGTGTTCGGTCCTTCTTTGAGCTTGATCGTCCTCCGGTACTAGAACTTTACCTGCAACTCATAAAACATGAGTTAGATTAGTCATACGTAGCATAAAACGTACTTAAATGGGTTCGCAATGCATAAAAAATTAAAATAAACAATTTTCGCGTATCAGGCACCCCGTCGCGTCGCGCGACAGCCTAAGGCCTTCCTTGTCGCGTGGCGCGACGCCTTGATTTTTCCAGAATGTTGCAGTTTGTTGCTGCGTTTACCCAGCTATACTTATTTACCAAAATTCTAACTTAAAAGTATCATAACTTTCAATCTACATGTCCGTTTTACACGATTCTTTTTCCTACGTGATCGTAATTTAATTCTCCATCATATGGAGTTATAACCTGACGTCTAAACTCATAAAATATTAGATTTCAAGCCCTCGGCTTGAAATTAATTTATAAGGAATTTTGACCCGTTCAAGTTAAAAACTACCAACTTGATTCTAAATAATAAAAGTGCATACACCAATGTATTTAACTCAAAATCTCTAGCTCGGGTTCATAACTTTTTGTGAATTATGAAACTAGTACACAAGCTATGCGCATGAGTCCGTTTTGACCCATTTATAGTATTTTTATGCATTCAAGCATCAAACTCATTCTTTTCATTTCACACTTCGTATTCCCATATTTGATTAACTACTTATATTCCACCACAACTATTTTTTTGTGGCGTATTTAACAAAATGAACCCATTATCGTATTTTTTTTTACCATTCGGTTAATCATTTTACGCGAATGACCCATTCTTAGGAATTTGACCCACGAAAGTTTATGCCCATACTCCTATACGTATCTAAAGGGTCACATAATCATAATATAAGCTCCTAAACAACCTCTAAGGGTCGTTTGCCCAGTTTACCCATTAAAGGCTTTTTGGTCAATTTTAGTCCCTCATTTTACGACGAATGACTTTCACTAATTATTTGACCAAAATCGTATTTTTAACTATAACCTTATGTATGCGTACCTGTCTCGGGTCAACTTATAGACCCGTTTTATACCTTACTCTTTATTAACCGCTACTTATGGCGACGCAATTATCCACTTCCTGTTCACTCCTGTGAACATACGACCTGACAACCAAACGTTAGTCGATATTTGTCAAATTGTGTTATTACCACCATTTGACCCATTTGGCTTATACGACCAAACATTTATATTTATAAAAAAAACTCATGGTTTTTAATTACCCATTCACACATCCGTCCCATTTCGGATTTTTTTTTACCACAAGATCATTTTTCCATTAACCATGGTTTTGATCGTTTTTATTCGTTCCGACTCATATTGTTTCGTATCGGAACCGATATTCGGATACAATCTGTTGTCATATTTATCACCTATAAAATAAATACCTACACTTAAATTGGGTGTAAGCTTTACTTACCTCGCGTCCGCGCAAACATTCTTCGCATCCATGATCCGTTTGACTCGTTCCTTTCCAAGCTCCCACCTAGCTTGTTTAGAGTCAACTATATCATAACATTCAAAAGATGGTTAGATTGGTCATTCTATATAATGGCCATCACCCTATGGAACCCTTTTTTTTACACAATTATCAATCAAAGCATGCCATATATTCAACAACTAGTTTCATACCATAATTCTTTTCATTCACTAACCGTTTGACCCGTTAGTGAAGTTACTCATACAACTAGTTAGTAAGTGATTTTAAACACTTTAAGCATGTCACATAAAGTGCTATTTGTTCCCAACAATCAATAATTCATGCCTAAAGCAAGTATATACAATCCTATGCCTTTTTCTTTGTTAATAAGAACATTATTTATGTGCAGCGATTTTCTATTCAGCTGTTGTATTTGACCATTTTGACCCATTTAAAATCTGAATTAGATCAACATGTTCAAAGATGGATCGTAGAACGCTCCAATACCTTCGCAAGCATATAAGGTACACCTTCTAACGAATTTTCTATGATTTTTATAAAATCAGCTCAGCAACTATATTTTCATTTTTCAACATCTTTCAAGTTCTGAACAGCAGTTTTAATTCGCCTATTTGGCCTATTTAACAACCACATTTGTTTCTTATGATTGAAAACAGTAAAAATTTACTTCATAAGCTTTCCGAAAAGGTATAGAACACCCAAATCGGATAAACGGTTGATTTTATATGATTTTTTTAAGATTAGTCAAAATACATATAAAAAGCTACGAAAATCATGTTTAGGGTCCTTTCAAATTCGACCCAAACCATCAATTGCAACCCATTTCCATGGCTATAACCCTTATTAAACTCTTGGTAATGGTTAGAAACTTATAGCACAGTGATTGTAGGCTAAGAGATGTCAAAACATCATCTATTTCAAGAAGTCATCATATGAATCCTAATTTTACCATCTTCTCAACTTCATCTTTGTCAAATTAAGAACTAGAACTAAAATTAACATATATTCAAGTTCTATTTGGTGATTCTCATACACCATCATGTTTAAAACCCGTACTATTACATATCACACGAAATTAGTCAAATTAGCCAATTACGTGTTTCGTTCATAATTTCAACATATAAACATTCGTTTAGGCATTTTAACAAACACCAAGCGGGCGCGATTTCTATACCTCTTCTATTTTGTTCATGGCTAATCTTTTTAACCAAGTTTCAATCATTAAATCAAACCCTTATGTCTAGCACTCATGAACAATATCAATCTTGCATCATAACATCAATTTTTTTCACAACCTAGGATACAAATTCTTGTGTTCATCACTTTGTTCTAAAAACCCACTTAACACATATATGGGTGATTATCAATTTCATAGTTTTCATCACTAATTCGTCAAATTATCAACTAGGGTTTGTTCTTAGACATTGTTTCAACTCAATATCATTCATATATTCAACATTCATTCCAGAATTTCATTCACGCATGTTCATCAAAATTTCAAAATATCACCAAACTTCAAAATTCAACATACCTGTTGATCCCCTAAGCTGGGTGATCATGATTTTAGTTAAAGCCCCAATTTCCTAGCTTCATTTCCCTTGATTTGGCTGAATTTCTTGTGATTTAGGGTTTTGATCAAGAATCCCTTTTTCTCCTGTGTAAATCACGACCAGAATGTGTGTTTGGGGGTTTTTATTTTTGTTTTAATAATAATTACTTTCACACTTAACCCTTTTAGTCCCTCTAGTTTCTAAAGGTTATAAAAAGGTTACATAATCAAGTTCCTTCATTATTTTAAAACACTTAACTAACTAGGTTGATATTCCTAGTTACTTAGTGGGTCCCGGGAGTTATAACCCGTTTTATTTTAAGTCCCGTTAACTCAGGCTTCTTATAAACTTACTTTTCTCAAAGCCTTTATTCTCCTTTTAATTAATATTAGGATTATTTGTTTAAATCCTAATATTCACCTGGTTAATTTTACCACTAACGGTATTTTACCCGTTCATTATTATTAACGTGTTTTAATCACCAATCCTGTTTTCGGGGTGTTACAAGTCTACCCCCCTTAAAGAGGTTTCGTCCCCGAAACCTTCTTTACGTAGTTCATTGGTTAGACTTAGTTTCATTTTCAAGGCATTCATTCTTTTCGGTAAAGAGTTATCATTCGTATTGACATGGGTGTTTTTTTTTGTATAAGTCCTCATGGACCGTAACTTTCACCTTGTATTTCTTATATTTGTCGCCTATCTGACCGAGTTTCCATTTAACCACTCGGTCGTATTAGTCCGTCCACATGTTTATTCCACGCTAATCTTATATTGACAAGCGCTTCGTATAACTCATAACACTGTTTCGCTTTTGAATGGTTTTACCGGCTAGACTGATTAGTCACCGTCACATCGTACCCCGTCTCTCGGGTATACCATATTGCTATCTCCGGCCTTATGTGTGTTTATGATTTCCTAAACCAGCTCATACTACTTGTGTTTGCTAAAATGTTGCTTTTGACTAAAAATTGAATTTTAGTTTAACGTCTTCTCTTTGTCTTACGTCATTTACTCATATCAAGGAATTTTTTTCGTCCAAAGTTTTATTCCTTTCCGTTATTATTTTACGCGGGGAATCGTAACCAGTTTTCAACGCTTTACCCAAGTGACCCGTAGGTTCTTTCGCTTAGCCTCGTAGGCTATTTCTTTACATTTTCACCTTTTTACCTTTTTAAGGTGAGACTTCAACATTTCGTTTCTTTCTATTTGCGACCCAAGGGTCTTTTTGGTTCCGTAGACCTTAACACCACTTATAATCCCGAAGGTTATGATGATCCCGTAGATCATCTTTTACTCGTGTCCTTATTAAAGTGTATATGTATATATATACTTACATAGCATCAAGGCACCCCCCTCTTTTTATGTTTAGAATTATTTATTTTTGCTTTTGCATTTCATTTTACCTTGACCGTAGTCTAAGGCTACATTTGTTTTCTTTCGAATTATCCTTCCGACTCTATGACTTCTTACGTCATTTACGCGTCGGTTTGTTCTTCGCTTACCGTTATCCGGTTCATACTGATATTCCTTTACCGCCCGTTACCCGGGTTCTTTTATTTTAATGTTTTAACGCTCCCGTTGCCTGGTTTGCGTTTACATTTATTATCAAATATTTTACTTATTTGATCCGTTTTGGGTACCTTTTTAATCCGTCCCATTCACCCTGTCCTTACTACATCGGACTTGAATGTGTCGATCATAAGAAGTTCATGGTATCATGTGTTCACTACTTACTTGGCCAGAGTAAGCGGTCAACACATGACACACGTGACCTTTTTATAATTTTCACATCACGCCCTATGTAAGTAACGCCTCTATTTATTTCTATATCTTTGATTTCATTTAGTAAAACTTTATTTAATTGCTAACAACATTCATTAGTTTTACTCGTTTTGCACTTGAACATATAAAATGTTTTCCTTTTTTATCGAACTATTATATAATCACATTCGTTAATGTGATCGCTACTTTCCTCAATAGTATTATATTGGGAATTATTCACTTGGATAATTGCTCTCGTCCAAGTTTCCACATAACTAATTCTATTATTGTCTTGTTATTCACAATCGTGA
Source organism: Helianthus tuberosus (assembly GCA_030545235.1). NCBI lineage: Eukaryota > Viridiplantae > Streptophyta > Magnoliopsida > Asterales > Asteraceae > Helianthus > Helianthus tuberosus. The sequence goes on from CM060418.1 coordinate 189,333,885, forward strand.
ATAACACATGTTTCTATTTGATTTCTCTTGGAAACATCATCCTGAATAGATATCCTATTCAGGTTTTTCTAGTTTTATCCTACATATGCAACCGTCATTCTCTACGTGTTCGTTGCATATTACTATTTGTGCGATTAAATTTAAAATGTGCACCTGGTAATGCTTGCCCTAACGGGCTTCTCTTGCCGTTAACCTTGTTCTAAATCACGTATGCTTTGCTTGTCATACCTCGGACCGTTCCTCCGTCATATCCGCAATTTATTCAATTCTCGTCATGTTCAGATGCGAGTGTCCTTTGATTAAAACATTCGCAAAGGTTAGTAATGTCGACATTAATTATCGCCCGTATTATAATACGAGGTTTTCTACTATACGTGTCGACGCACGTAATTTCATTAACTGTACCAATAATTTTAATTGGGGTAGCTTGTATTACGCGATAACCCTATGTGTTGTTTACAACACTTTAACATGCTAAACCATTAACATACATGTACTTACCGGATTTGCGATCAAGCCTCGAACCGAACACGCTTTACTCTTTAACCATGAGCTCTGATACCAACTTGTAACACCCACGCTAATAATTAACTTATTTCGTTTAATTTACGAAAACGAACATGTAATATTAGTTACATATACATGGAAAATACAGGTTAATTAAAACTTTTCTAGATTTAAAAATATTACATCATGACTAGTATAAATTTGTCGTTTAAAAATAACGACAACACTATGTGCGGAAGCTTGTAACTTGATCGTGTTCGGTCCTTCTTTGAGCTTGATCGTCCTCCGGTACTAGAACTTTACCTGCAACTCATAAAACATGAGTTAGATTAGTCATACGTAGCATAAAACGTATTTAAATGGGTTCGCAATGCATAAAAAATTAAAATAAACAATTTTCGCGTATCAGGCACCCCGTCGCGTGGCGAGACGCCTTGATTTTTTCAGAATGTTGCAGTTTGTTGCTGCGTTTACCCAGCTATACTTATTTACCAAAATTCTAACTTAAAAGTATCATAACTTTCAATCTACATGTCCGTTTTACACGATTCTTTTTCCTACGTGATCGTAATTTAATTCTCCATCATATGGAGTTATAACCCGACGTCTAAACTCATAAAATATTAGATTTCAAGCCCTCGGCTTGAAATTAATTTATAAGGAATTTTGACCCGTTTAAGTTAAAAACTACCAACTTGATTCTAAATAATAAAAGTGCATACACCAATGTATTTAACTCAAAATCTCTAGCTCGGGTTCATAACTTTTTGTGAATTATGAAACTAGTACACAAGCTATGCGCATGAGTCCGTTTTGACCCATTTATAGTATTTTTATGCATTCAAGCATCAAACTCATTCTTTTCATTTCACACTTCGTATTCCCATATTTGATTAACTACTTATATTCCACCACAACTATTTTTTTGTGGCGTATTTAACAAAATGAACCCATTAACCCATTATCGTATTTTTTTTACCATTCGGTTAATCATTTTACGCGAATGACCCATTCTTAGGAATTTGACCCACGAAAGTTTATGCCCATACTCCTATACGTATCTAAAGGGTCACATAATCATAATATAAGCTCCTAAACAACCTCTAAGGGTCGTTTGCCCAGTTTACCCATTAAAGGCTTTTTGGTCAATTTAAGTCCCTCATTTTACGACGAATGACTTTCACTAATTATTTGACCAAAATCGTATTTTTAACTATAACCTTATGTATGCGTACCTGTCTCGGGTCAACTTATAGACCCGTTTTATACCTTACTCTTTATTAACCGCTACTTATGGCGACGCAATTATCCACTTCCTGTTCACTCCTGTGAACATACGACCTGACAACCAAACGTTAGTCGATATTTGTCAAATTGTGTTATTACCACCATTTGACCCATTTGGCTTATACGACCAAACATTTATATTTATAAAAAAAACTCATGGTTTTTAATTACCCATTCACACATCCGTCCCATTTCGGATTTTTTTTTTACCACAAGATCATTTTTCCATTAACCATGGTTTTGATCGTTTTTATTCGTTCCGACTCATATTGTTTCGTATCGGAACCGATATTCGGATACAATCTGTTGTCATATTTATCACCTATAAAATAAATACGTACACTTAAATTGGGTGTAAGCTTTACTTACCTCGCGTCCGCGCAAACATTCTTCGCATCCATGATCCGTTTGACTCGTTCCTTTCCAAGCTCCCACCTAGCTTGTTTAGAGTCAACTATATCATAACATTCAAAAGATGGTTAGATTGGTCATTCTATATAATGGCCATCACCCTATGGAACCCTTTTTTTTACACAATTATCAATCAAAGCATGCCATATATTCAACAACTAGTTTCATACCATAATTCTTTTCATTCACTAACCGTTTGACCCGTTAGTGAAGTTACTCATACAACTAGTTAGTAAGTGATTTTAAACACTTTAAGCATGTCACATAAAGTGCTATTTGTTCCCAACAATCAATAATTCATGCCTAAAGCAAGTATATACAATCCTATGCCTTTTTCTTTGTTAATAAGAACATTATTTATGTGCAGCGATTTTCTATTCAGCTACTGTAATTGACCATTTTGACCCATTTAAAATCTGAATTAGATCAACAAGTTCAAAGATGGATCGTAGAACGCTCCAATACCTTCGCAGGCATATAAGGTACACCTTCTAACGAATTTTCTATGATTTTTATAAAATCAGCTCAGCAACTATATTTTCATTTTTCAACATCTTTCAAGTTCTGAACAGCAGTTTTAATTCGCCTATTTGGCCTATTTAACAACCACATTTGTTTCTTATGATTGAAAACAGTAAAAATTTACTTCATAGGCTTTCCGAAAAGGTATAGAACACCCAAATCGGATAAACGGTTGATTTTATATGATTTTTTTAAGATTAGTCAAAATACATATAAAAAGCTACGAAAATCATGTTTTGGGTCCTTTCAAATTCGACCCAAACCATCAATTGCAACCCATTTCCGTGGCTATAACCCTTATTAAACTCTTGGTAATGGTTAGAAACTTATAGCAAAGTGATTGTAGGCTAAGAGATGTCAAAACATCATCTATTTCAAGAAGTCATCATATGAATCCTAATTTTACCATCTTCTCAACTTCATCTTTGTCAAATTAAGAACTAGAACTAAAATTAACATATATTCAAGTTCTATTTGGTGATTCTCATACACCATCATGTTTAACACCCGTACTATTACATATCACACGAAATTAGTCAAATTAGCCAATTACGTGTTTCGTTCATAATTTCAACATATAAACATTCGTTTAGGCATTTTAACAAACACCAAGCGGGCGCGATTTCTATACCTCTTCTATTTTATTCATGGCTGATCTTTTTAACCAAGTTTCAATCATTAAATCAAACCCTTATGTCTAGCACTCATGAACAATATCAATCTTGCATCATAACATCAATTTTTTTCACAACCTAGGATACAAATTCTTGTGTTCATCACTTTGTTCTAAAAACCCACTTAACACATATATGGGTGATTATCAATTTCATAGTTTTCATCACTAATTCGTCAAATTATCAACTAGGGTTTGTTCTTAGACATTGTTTCAACTCAATATCATTCATATATTCAACATTCATTCCAGAATTTCATTCACGCATGTTCATCAAAATTTCAAAATATCACCAAACTTCAAAATTCAACATACCTGTTGATCCCCTAAGTTGGGTGATCATAATTTTAGTTAAAGCCCCAATTTCCTAGCTTCATTTCCCTTGATTTGGCTGAATTTCTTGTGATTTAGGGTTTTGATCAAGAATCCCTTTTTCTCCTGTGTAAATCACGACCAGAATGTGTGTTTGGGGTTTTTTATTTTTGTTTTAATAATAATTACTTTCACACTTAACCCTTTTAGTCCCTCTAGTTTCTAAAGGTTATAAAAAGGTTACATAATCAAGTTCCTTCATTATTTTAAAACACTTAACTAACTAGGTTGATATTCCTAGTTACTTAGTGGGTCCCGGGAGTTATAACCCGTTTTATTTTAAGTCCCGTTAACTCAGGCTTCTTATAAACTTACTTTTCTCAAAGCCTTTATTCTCCTTTTAATTAATATTAGGATTATTTGTTTAAATCCTAATATTCACCTGGTTAATTTTACCACTAACGGTATTTTACCCGTTCATTATTATTAACGTGTTTTAATCACCAATCCTGTTTTCGGGGTGTTACACCAAGTCATGGGGATCACAAGGTATGTCACAAAACCTAGATTGGTTGAAGTTGAAATTTGAGACAAGTAGGTTACTTGCAAATAAATTGATGGATTATGATCCAAGGATGAAATTAGGAATGATTTTATGTCTATGAGTAAACCCTAGTCATTTACTTGTTGAATTGAGGTTCATAATTGTGAATTTCATGATTATCCATTTATGTGTTAAATGGGTTTTGTAGAAATAAGATGAACCCTAGAATTATGAATATTAAAATGGTGTTAACTGATTTCCATGAGATGAATCTGAGAATAGTATGCATGCTGGACATAATGGAATTGAAATTATGTTTATGTTTAGTAGAAATAACTAGTTATGAACTAGTTGTAAATGTGTAAAAATTTATGCACATTAGGTGTTTGTTAAAATGCCTAAATGAGAACTAAAGTGTTGAAATTTGAGTGAAAATGTGTATTTGAATGATATGGCAATTACGCGTAATATAAAGTGATATGGGTTCTAAATATTATGTTGATTTAGACTTAATGTTATAACCCATGTGATAAAAAAGTAGTTAACTTTAGATAAGCTAAGTTAACTAATCATAAAGTCGAATAGTAGCTTCGGCATAGAAAATAAGTGAGGTGGAATAGTCGTGATTTTTATGACTAATTTAACCGCCTTGTAAATGATTGAAAATAGTTTGACGCCTAACGAGCTAGGTGGAGGCTTGGGAAAGGAAGTGGGTCAAACAAATCAAGAATGGAGGAAAAGCATAATTCGGATGCAAGGTAAGTATAGCTTACACTAGTCTTAAATTGTGGAATATTCTCTTATCATATAAATTACGAATGAGATAACTAAACAATTGAAATATGATGTTCCGTCGTGTAGTCGTACGGAACAAGATAATCAAAGATGAAAGAAACCATAATAATGGTTAAAAAGAAGTAAATCGATAATTCGGTCATATTATGACGAAAGGAAAAATGAACTTTTAATGGTTACCTTTTATGGTAAGCCAAAAAAAATAATAAGGGCAAAACAGTAATTTAGTCACACGTTGACAATAACCGTTAGTTTCAAAAAGATGCTTTTCTGCGCAAGACATAAAGAGTCGAAAGTGGTAATAAAGGGTTTATAAGTAAAATGACCGTACGGTGTTAAACGGAACGAGTCATGTAGATGAGATGATAATAAATATCATCTCGCATAGATAAACAGTCAATTCGGCCAAACGGGTCAAAAGGTGTAGACATCACCTTTTGACAATATCGACTAATGATTCTTTTGTCGAGTTATATGCTTACAGGAATAGATATCCAATGGATACTCGCATCGTTCTTAATTAGCGATTATAAAGCAAGGTATTAAAACCGGGTAATAAGTTGATCCGAGCCAGGTATGTATTATAGATCAACTCATCATTTAGAACTTGAAGTTCTATGAGAGTTAGGCAAAGTAAAAAGGACATTCTGTTACCTTAAAAGGTAAACCAAATGATTTAAATTATAGACAGAGTGTTTTGAAAACAAGATTTAGTTAAAAATGAGATTTTGGGCGTGCATGGCTTAAGCAAGCCCTTCGTCATAAAAGAAGGGTTAAAAATGACCAAAACGCCCTTGTAAGCAAAATTAAGCAAACAACCCTTAGAAGTCGCTTGAAAACGAGTTTTATAATCAAGTCAATACTTAGAATAAGTATAAAAGAGAAAGATGTAAATCCTTGGTCAAAAGACTCTATACGAGTCTTTGCCGTAAAATGATAATCCGAGTGGTAAAACTCGGATTATATAGATCGCCACATTAAACCCATCACAAATATAGTTGTGATGGAAGATCATTTGATAATTAATGTGGAAATAAGATGCTAGAAATAAATGAGTGTGAAATATTGCGTAAAAGTGCTTAAATGCCCTTAACGGGTCAATTAAACATCTAAGTAAAAACGGGTTTAAGAATGTATATATAAACCCGTGATTTGAATCTAATATGATAAGCAACATGGAAATGATGAGAATTTAGAATCAAACAACATGTTTGTTTGATAAAATCACGAACGGGTCAAAATTTGGTAAAAAGGGTAATAAGCCGAAGACTTAAAAGTCTTAAACTTTGTTAATCCGGATGTTGGATTTTAACTCCATTTGATGGAGGTTCAAATTACAATCACGTAGGAAGAAACGGTAGGTCAAACGGACAAGCGGGTTAAAAGTTATGAAGGTTTTAGTTTAGAGAACGGCAAACTTGGAAAGACCTGCAGAGGCCACCGTAAGTTACGGTATGTCACACCCCGATATTTCCACGTATTTGCCGGTGGGCCCGGTGGGGAGTATCGTGACGTAGTCGATATCATCATAGTCAAACAACACAATTTTAAATCCACAGCGGAAGCAAAAGATAAATATATTACAATCCGATTCAAAATAAATATCAAATATTACAACGGAATGTAAGATGGATCCACAGGCGGATCAAATAGAAGAAAACTGTACAACAGACTTTAGGCATCTAGAACTTGCAAGATTCCCTATTAACTCCCTGAGCTCCCAGCCAATTCCGTACGGTACCTGTCACTTAATCTTTTTGGAAAATACGTCAGTTTACACTGGTAAATACAATTAACCGACTCATTTGAAAACATTTATAAAAATTGATTTGAATGCACAAGTGTCACACCCCGACTTTCCACGTGTCACCGGTGGGCCCGGTGGGGAGTATCGTGACGTGGTTGGCAACATAGTAGTCAAACAACACAATATGTAAATGCACAGCGGAAGCAAAAGATGAATATATTACAATCCGAATATAAAGTAATATCAAGTATTACAACGGAAAGTAAAGGATCCACAGGCGGATCTTAAAACATAAATATTGTTCAACAGACTTTAGACGCCTAGAATTTGCAAGATTCCTTATTAACGTCCTGAGCCGCTTCCAGCCTATTACGTACTTGTACCTGTCACTTAGACTTTTGAAAATACGTCAGTTTTCACTGGTAAATACACTCAACCGACTCATTTTGAAAAGAGTTTGTAAATTGGTTTGAATGCACTTCGGCACAAAATATTTCGACACTTGGATTAAAATGCACAAGGCAAAATTAATCTTTTATACTTGGGAAAATTATTTGTATATAATCTTGTATACAGTTTTACTTATTTGTCGTCCATTAGGGCCGGTTAGAAGAGCCGGACAGATTAACTGACACGCCACAGGTATAATGCCCACAGGCTATCATCCTCTAAGTGGATTACCAGTTCCGGTATAGTGCCCACAAGGATGATACCTCGGAGTGGATTACCAGTTTTTACATAATGCAGCTGTCAGGTGTATGCCTACACCCCGTGCTTAGGTCGTGGCCATTTCGTAAAATGATGCCAAGGATATCCGGGACATGGTCATTAACCCCCAAAAGCCATACACCAAATAATACATATTAAACAGGTTATGTAAATACATCAATCACAATTCTATTTAAATGACTACATACACCTGACCAAGCGGTACTTTTATAGTGCCGTATCCCAAGCCCGTATAGGGAAAATAAGTTAAGAGTATTTACCTGAGCTAGCTCCTGTCTTAAATAGCAAGAATTATAATAACTCAGCCGTATTCACTTAAGTAAGCGTAGGTACAATTTACCGGAAGGCTCTAGTCTGGAATGATGGTATAAATAACCAATTAGAATGCTAACGGGTCTTTAATTAAGCCTAAGCTTAGACCGGTTAGTCATAAAGAAATATACGGTTCAAACGCACGATTAGGCGAAGACCGGAATAGAATGTGATTTAGACCCAACAAGTTTGGAGACTTGTATAATATGGGTATTTCATACACATTCTGGATTTTGAGATAAAACCGATAAGGTTTGACCCGTTTCGGCTAATTTATGTAAACTAGTTACATAAATCGAACCGCACGTGTAATAAGCGTAACGGGTAATAATGAGAGCCATTTACAGGTTTCCTAAATTAATATGCTCCAAATATGTTGTGACATCAGTAAGATATCATTTATTTTGCCCGAAATGAATTTAAACACAAACTATGCCCCGTAGGGGTAGTTTGGTCATTTATAAGGTGATAAAAGAGTTTGAGTAGTATCCTGAGTTACAGGTCTGATATAATCAGCCAAAATACTTAGTTTACTAAGTTATAACAGTAGGGTAAAGTATATATGTGAAATTTATCAATTATAACCAAACTATGCCCCTAGGGGTATTTTGGTAATTTCACATAAGTCGAAAAGCTCAAAACTGAAGTCTGAGTTAAACAACTTTTGCTTACTGTTAAAACATTATAATTTGTCTCTAATATCAGTAGGTATCACCCTTGTATGTTTAAAATAGTTTTAGTACATACTATGCGTTAAAAACGCTTAAAAAGGCGATTAGAAGCCATTTCTGGGTTCGATACATAAATCTGATATTTTTATATTTCCAGAAGGCTTAAAATAATTTATTTATCATATGTGATCAGTAGCAAAAGGTTTGGAGTCGTTTAGATATGTAAAACTCATTTTATAGCCCGTAAGGGCAAAACCGACAATTACCGGATTAAGCCTACGACTATGAGTTATGCTCAGCCTAAAATTAATTAAAATCTTTAAAAATCCTAAAATAATATATTACATCAGTGGGTAATAAGTTTGATATCAAAAAGTAGGCTTAACTAGGCTATACGCTAATTACGCCGTTTTATTAACATAAAGCTTTCATTTTACGCTAATGAGCATAACTCTTAACCTACACCTCAAACTGATGTCAAATTTTGTATGCAAGTTTAAATATCAGTAGGTAAGGTTTCTACTCTTTTACATTTCCAAAAATCACGTTTTAAAGTGAAAAGGGCATAATGGTCAACATATGGGCAATTAACGGAATCATGCGTATTAATCGGTTAACAAATGAACCATGGTGTATAATCACAGAGGGTTATACTAGCATGTAACCTGGTCCAAATGAAGCTCTTAGGTATTTCTAAAACATATCATAACGGGTCAGAACTGAAGTCAACGCAAAAGTCAAAGCTTTGCGACTTTTGGTTCCGAACCGGGTCTAAACAGGAAATTGTCGGGTTGAACATGTTTAGACATGTCCTTACACTAATTACCAAGTTATATTAATGATCAAACAGGTTGTATATGTTCTACATTGCTAATTATGCATAAATTAGAATTTAAGGATCCTGTTGACTTTTTCTTAACAAGTTTGACCCGACATTAGACCTAGTTAGAGTGGGAATCAGGGGGAACCCTTTTGAGGTTTTATTACCCACATAATTACCAACTTATAACTACTTTTGATTCGAGTAATCACTGGACCATTAGTGATTAATCTTAAAGTCAACCGTTAATTACGTCGGTTTGACTTTTAAGCTAATACTAAGCTAAAACTTAATTAAGAAAGGATTAGCAAACTTACTGAAGTCCTATGCACGAAATGTGATGCTTAGAGAAAGATCCTTAGCTCCAGAAATGCTCCACAATTGCAGATGAAGGTGTGATCAAAGTTGTTGCACATGAGGGGCTTTATATAGTGATCAAGGCTCCACAATGTTTTGACAAATAAGTCTACAACAGACCACAACCTTCCCACAGGTGTCCTAGAGGTTTAGGGGTTGTTTAGGGGCCAAGGGATATGAGGAAAATCGTTTAAAGGGCAGTTACACGCGCATAACAGCAAACAGCAAGTTTTCTGGTCGCTGGGCACTGCTTACGGACCGTAAGGTCCCCAGTGTTGAGGTCCGTAAGCTTGTCCTCAGGCTAAAAATCCCTTTTTCAGTTTGCATCCTTGGCTCTTGGTTTCACGAAAGGTCAATTAACTTACTTTCTTGCACTTTGAACCCTCCAAATTGACATATAAGGGCTTTAGGACATTTACCCTCTTTGTTTAGTCCCCGGTTAACTTTATTGTCACGCGAAAGGTCCAAACTTTCAACGTTGGCGCTTTAACCCCTCGTACACGAATTTGATCATAATTTTCTCATACGATAACGAAACTTTACGAAATTTATATCGTGCATTCTAGTGAGCATAATTAACAGTTACAAAGCTTCGGGTTTGTCAAAAGGTCACTCAGAGGTATAACTTAAACATGTTGACACATTTAACCCCCGTAGTTTGTAATCTCTCACTTTCATTCCCAATTAGCTTCGCATGATCCATGATTTATTCGTGTAAGGGTATGAGCATCATGTAGGGTTACTGTAAATTATATTTATCCCTTGATGACATTTTAAACCCTTATGTTCACTTACTTTCCATGTTTGTCAACTTTAGTCCATCTAGAGTATACTTTCACACGTTCAAGCTTATGACACGTGTCAATACATTATAGGACGTGAATTTTCGAGGTGTTACATCCTCACCCCCTTAAAATAAATCTCGACCTCGAGATTTGCTTAAAGTAAAGGAAGTACTTTTTCTGTCGCATCATGGGTTTAATTTCCATAGTATATTTGGGCCTCCAAGGGTATCCCAGTTGACCTATACAAGAGGTGCATACTTTCTTTTGGAGCTCCTTAACCTGTCGATCCTCCATCGATACAGGATGCTCATCACATCATAATTCTGCATATCATTATGTGATAGTGTTTCTTGACTTATGGGCGAAACACGTCCTTAACTCATTAGTGTGGGGTGTATTGCGCGTTCCACCGAGCTCCTTAATTAGGTCTTAGCTCGTAAGCTATTTAATCTTGATACATTCGAATCCTTCGAATGATTCTATATATTCCAAGCTTAACTAACCTGAAAATTACTACTCGGCACACCCTTCCAGGGGGTTATCTTCTGTTGAACCTTATCTTTTAACCAGAACTTAGGAGGGTTGCTATTTTCATACATCCTTGATTTCCTGCCGTATACTGGCAATTTTCAATCGATTATGGATTTGGATGATCTTAGTTGTTGTTTCCTAGGCAACTTTCAGATCTTGATCATTGGACTTACCAATTCTCTATCTAACAATAGATGTTTAACATTTCATCTATACAAGGTCTCCAAAGGAGTAGCCTTAATACTTACATATCGATCATTATAGAAAGGCTTATCTTAAGGTGGGATGGTTATCCCAATCATTACTTAAAACTAATCTTAAGGAGTAGTTAATCCTTATAGCTAGTTGAATAACTCAACGATCCTGGTTAGTTGATGGCGATTCTTAATCGTTGTTAAAATAGGGTTGTGGTAATGAGTGCATAAGCAAAATGAACCGTCTTTCTCATCTAACAATATCAAACTCTCGGAATAGCGAGTCAGGCTATATGAACCCTCTATTTTAAAGCTTAGCTAATCATGGTTTCGATTCTTCCAATGATGATACTAGCCGTCTTGGAGACTTCATAATAATACAGCCTTAAATGGGATATAAATCTAAATTCTACCTGCCTCTCAGGGGTAAACAGGGTAATCTTAGGAGAAGATAATCAAGATACAAGGAGGTTACAGAGATTTCCATATCTCAGACTCCAGTTCACCCATCATTGCTTGTGTCAAGTAAGTGACACCTTTATGTTACTAGTCCACGAATTCCTTAATCGGAAACATTTACTGGGACAATTCCATTCTGGATATCTCCTTTGAATACCATTAGTTGACTTTAGTACCATTTGACCTCTCGGAATATCTTTGTGGTCCCATGTATTAAACCTCCATACTGATCAGGCATGGAAGCAATCTATGGAACTTAGTAAGATACACCAATCCTCATATGGCACTTTTATCATACTATCTGGGATTCGGAATCGATAGAGATTAAAGAGATATCAACTATATATGCTGACGCACTTCCTCTTAGAGAGAGGACATTTCGAGAACTCTATGACGGAAGGTTTCTAATAGGAACGAAAGAAATGATTTTTCCGATTTCGTCTGTAATTTTTATCTTACACTTAATATCTGGGGTTTTTACGGGAAAATTTCTAAAAGTTTGCTAAGCTTAAGATCTTATGAGAGACTTAGCAGCATCTTAACCCAAACGTATCTCCTTGAGTGGTCAAAGGCTCACCATAAGGAGTTTTGATAACTACTTGTTTCTTATCATCCACAATATGGGCTTGGCTACCAGCCGACCAACTCATTCTTATCACTATATCGAGTCCTTTATTATATAAATGGAAACGAGGATAGCAGAAAAGAATGATTCCTAATGGATATAAAACATCCGTCTAATATTGCTGAAGCAGTCTCTGAGGTACCATCGGTCAATTTTACTTTACATTTAACGCTTAGAGTTTTAGCAGGCAGATTTAATGATTTACAAAATCTATTGTCTACGGAAGACTTATCTGAACCAGAATCAATTAATACTCTAGCATGAGCGTTATTGATAAAGAAAATACCTGTTGTAATATTGCCATCCTGAATAGCCTCCTGAGCGCCCATTTGAGAGCTTCCAGCTTCGATCTTCTTAGTCTCCCCAGGCTTCTTGGTTTTATTTGGGCAATTTGTCTTGATGTGCCCTATTTCATTGCAACCATAGCAGGTTGCGTCTCCCAATCTCTTGCAATCCAAGGTCTTATGTTCCTTGGACTTGCAGATTCCACAGGGTAGAGGCTGAGATTCCAATCTGCATTTCCCGAGGTGGTATTTCCTACAGGTCTTGCATCTGGTCTTTTCACCTGACCGCTGGTTGTTCTTCAGGTCCTTGCATTCATGGGTCTTGTGATCCATCTCCATACATATGACACATCCCCTGGTCTGATCATAGAAACATTTTCCAAAGTGCTTTTTCCCGCAGGTTCCACATTCGGGTTTTGCCTTCTTTGGCTTGGACTGGTTATAGCTCGAACTTGTCCTACCCTTTTTATAACCTTTATTCAGGGTATTATCGTACTTTCGCTTATGATCCCTTAACGCTCGGTTCACGGCCTTGTTTACAGCTGTATCTAACATAGCCTGTAACTCGGCGCCCGTTAAATTCATTCTTGTATCATCATTCTGGTTAACTGGATGATTGTGAGCTTCAGAGGAGTTAACCATGGTGAAGCTTTGAAGGCTACAAATCAATTAGTAAGAATTTATTTAATTATATGGTGAATTGTTGAATTTGCTGATTAAGTAGCTATGGTGTAAATAAACCATATAGGCCAAAAGATAGTATTTAAGTTATTTGATTCTGTTCTGCCTAGATTTTTAAATAAACCATCCTTGGCGTGTAAACATAATATAATCCTTCATATTCATTTAGACAGGGGACATAAATCACGACTGTCAATGTCGTACTGACATTTTATATAGCACAAGAGTTTGTTCCCAAGGACTCTTGATGGCACAGGGCCTTGTCACTAGGAAAAATCTAAAACATAATCGATGATTCCTTTGGATCGGAAAATTTCATAATTCATTGTCTTGTCAAGAATTTATGAAATAAAAACTATCTTTTCATGTATACCCCTCCATTCCGTAGGTATACATCCCAATTGGATGTTTTGATGCGTACATCATGTTCGACGTTTACTAGCCATGATTCCTATCGATCATTTACGCTAAATAAGGGATTTGGAAAAATTCCTAATATAAGGATGACAAGTGTGATTTTATCGCATCACAGTTGTCGGGAGTGTTAACACCTTTTCAGATGTTAACAAGGGTCTGAATCTCTTTTTAAACAGGTTTTACCATCTTAGCTAGGTCTTTCAATGACATTCAAGCTAGGTCAAACCTTTTAAGATTCTCTTTTAATATTTATACTGGCAGGAAAGGAATGATATTTATTTTATTCAGGATTTTTATCATAAATCCTAATTTATAAGTTAATAATAGCACAAATGGCCTAGTCGCGTAGACAAGTTTAATTTATAAGCCATGATTTCAGAGAATCGAGGCATTAAGGTTTTAATAATAGCACAAATGGCCTAGTCACGTGGACAAGTTTAATTTATAAGCCATGATTTCAGAGAATCGAGGCATTAAGGTTTTAATAATAGCACAAATGGCCTAGTCGCGTAGACAAGTTTAATTTATAAGCCATGATTTCAGAGAATCGAGGCAAATTTAGTAGTAGCACAAAAGGCCTAGTCACATGGACAAGTTTAATTTATAAGCCATGATCGTTTGGGATCGAGGCATTTAGGTGTGAATCAAAGTTCATTACTTTTTCTTGACAGGGAGTTGTAGGCTACCACTGTCCTTAGTCTCAGAGGACATAAACTATAGCCCGTAGGCATTTCCCTTCTGAGGGATGTTTATAATATGATCATCTTATAGGATGATATAAGCCATGATTTCTAAATCAATAGACTAGATAAGAAAATTGGAAGAATCCAATATAAGAATGACTGTTGTGATCTTCTCGAATCACATCTGTCAAGAGTGCTAACACGTTCTTAGGTGCTAATAAGGATTTGAATCTCTTGAATAGGTCCTACCGTCTTGGCCTCGTCATAAAGGCTAGGTTTACCTTTGAGATTCCTTTTTAATAATAAACGCAGAACAACCCTAACTCGGGATGTTAATAGGGATCTGAACCTAAATTGAGGAACTGCCATCTTGGCCGCGTCTTAATAATGACACCAGGCTAGGTCTTGTCCTTTTTTAGATTTTGCCATTTTATTATAATGGTAGATCTTATAATATAGAAATGATATTTTAAACATAATTGTTCCTTTAAAATTTAAGCAAGTATATAGTTGCCCTAAACGGGACTTCTAATAAAAATGACTTGCCCATGCAAAGGCAAATCAGAAAAATAATCAAGGAAGTAATTAAAAGACAATGAAATGAATTGGAATTTGTCCTATGTTCTTGTCTAGACTCAAGAATGTGCAACTGTGTAACTGAGATTAAACGCAAAAGGCTAGCGTTAATTCCCTCAGTGTTGGCTCTGATACCAACCTGTCACACCCCGACTTTCCACGTGTCACCGGTGGGCCCGGTGGGGAGTATCGTGACGTGGTTGGCAACATAGTAGTCAAACAACACAATATGTAAATGCACAGCGGAAGCAAAAGATGAATATATTACAATCCGAATATAAAGTAATATCAAGTATTACAACGGAAAGTAAAAGATCCACAGGCGGATCTTAAAACATAAATATTGTTCAACAGACTTTAGACGCCTAGAATTTGCAAGATTCCTTATTAACGTCCTGAGCCGTTTCCAGCCTATTACGTACTTGTACCTGTCACTTAGACTTTTGAAAATACGTCAGTTTTCACTGGTAAATACACTCAACCGACTCATTTTGAAAAGAGTTTGTAAATTGGTTTGAATGCACTTCGGCACAAAATATTTCGACACTTGGATTAAAATGCACAAGGCAAAATTAATCTTTTATACTTGGGAAAATTATTTGTATATAATCTTGTATACAGTTTTACTTATTTGTCGTCCATTAGGGCCGGTTAGAAGAGCCGGACAGATTAACTGACACGCCACAGGTATAATGCCCACAGGCTATCATCCTCTAAGTGGATTACCAGTTCCGGTATAGTGCCCACAAGGATGATACCTCGGAGTGGATTACCAGTTTTTACATAATGCAGCTGTCAGGTGTATGCCTACAACCCATGCTTAAGTCGTGGCCATTTCGTAAAATGATGCCAAGGATATCCGGGACATGGTCATTAACCCCCAAAAGCCATACACCAAATAATACATATTAAACAGGTTATGTAAATACATCAATCACAATTCGATTTAAATGACTACATACACCTGACCAAGCGGTACTTTTATAGTGCCGTATCCCAAGCCCGTATAGGGAAAATAAGTTAAGAGTATTTACCTGAGCTAGCTCCTGTCTTAAATAGCAAGAATTATAATAACTCAGCCGTATTCACTTAAGTAAGCGTAGGTACAGTTTACCGGAAGGCTCTAGTCTGGAATGATGGTATAAATAACCAATTAGAATGCTAACGGGTCTTTAATTAAGCCTAATCTTAGACCGGTTAGTCATAAAGAAATATACGGTTCAAACGCACGATTAGGCGAAGACCGGAATAGAATGTGATTTAGACCCAACAATTTTGGAGACTTGTATAATATGGGTATTTCATACATATTCTGGATTTTGAGATAAAACCGATAAGGTTTGACCCGTTTCGGCTAATTTATGTAAACTAGTTACATAAATCGAACCGCACGCGTAATAAGCGTAACGGGTAATAATGAGAGCCATTTACAGGTTTCCTAAATTAATATGCTCCAAATATGTTGTGACATCAGTAAGATATCATTTATTTTGCCCGAAATGAATTTAAACACAAACTATACCCCGTAGGGGTAGTTTGGTCATTTATAAGGTGATAAAAGAGTTTGAGTAGTATCCTGAGTTACAGGTCTGATATAATCAGCCAAAATACTTAGTTTACTAAGTTATAACAGTAGGGTAAAGTATATATGTGAAATTTATCAATTATAACCAAACTATGCCCCAAGGGGTATTTTGGTAATTTCACATAAGTCGAAAAGCTCAAAACTGAAGTCTGAGTTAAACAACTTTTGCTTACTGTTAAAACATTATAATTTGCCTCTAATATCAGCAGGTATCACCCTTGTATGTTTAAAATAGTTTTAGTACATACTATGCGTTAAAAACGCTTAAAAAGGCGATTAGAAGCCATTTCCGGGTTCGATACATAAATCTGATATTTTTATATTTCCAGAAGGCTTAAAATAATTTATTTATCATATGTGATCAGTAGCAAAAGGTTTGGAGTCGTTTAGATATGTAAAACTCACATTAGACCTAGTTAGAGTGGGAATCAGGGGGAACCCTTTTGAGGTTTTATTACCCACATAATTACCAACTTATAACTACTTTTGATTCGACTAATCACTAGACCATTAGTGATTAATCTTAAAGTCAACCGTTAATTACGATGGTTTGACTTTTAAGCTAATACTAAGCTAAAACTTAATTAAGAAAGGATTAGCAAACTTACTGAAGTCCTATGCACGAAATGTGATGCTTAGAGAAAGATCCTTAGCTCCAGAAATGCTCCACAATTGCAGATGAAGGTGTGATCAAAGTTGTTGTACATGAGGGGCTTTATATAGTGATCAAGGCTCCACAATGTTTTGACAAATAAGTCTACAACAGACCACAACCTTCCCACAGGTGTCCTAGAGGTTTAGGGGTTGTTTAGGGGCCAAGGGATATGAGGAAAATCGTTTAAAGGGCAGTTACACGCGCATAACAGCAAACAGCAAGTTTTCTGGTCACTGGGCACTGCTTACGGACCGTAAGGTCCCCAGTGTTGAGGTCCGTAAGCTTGTCCTCAGGCTTAAAAATCCCTTTTTCAGTTTGCATCCTTGGCTCTTGGTTTCACGAAAGGTCAATTAACTTACTTTCTTGCACTTTGAACCTTCCAAATTGACATATAAGGGCTTTAGGACATTTACCCTCTTTGTTTAGTCCCCGGTTAACTTTATTGTCACGCGAAAGGTCCAAACTTTCAACGTTGGCGCTTTAACCCCTCGTACACGAATTTGATCATAACTTTCTCATACGATAACGAAAATTTACGAAATTTATATCGTGCATTCTAGTGAGCATAATTAACAGTTACAAAGCTTCGGGTTTGTCAAAAGGTCACTTAGAGGTATAACTTAAACATGTTGACACATTTAACCCCCGTAGTTTGTAATCTCTCACTTTCATACCCAATTAGCTTCGCATGATCCATGATTTATTCGTGTAAGGGTATGAGCATCATGTAGGGTTACTGTAAATTATATTTATCCCTTGATGACATTTTAAACCCTTATATTCACTTACTTTCCATGTTTGTCAACTTTAGTCCATCTAGAGTATACTTTCACACGTTCAAGCTTATGACACGTGTCAATACATTATAGGACGTGAATTTTCGAGGTGTTACAACAAGGCACAACATATCTTTTATAACTTGGGACAATTATATAAATAATCTTGTATACAGATTTACATGTTCGTTATACGTTCAGGGCCCGATGTAGAAACCGAGTCAAGATTAACAGACACGCCACAAGTATAGGCCCACATGAGAGTGGGATACCATTTCCCTTATGGAAACTGTCAGGTGTATGCCTACACCCCGTGCTTAAGACGTGGCCATTTTATAATATAATGATGTCAAGGATATCCAGGACACGGTCGCATTAACCCCCAATGTTTCAGTCAAGCAATACGAATTAAAACAGGTTATTTGGATTTCCCGACTTATTGGTCTTTGAATCCCATACCTGACCATGCGGTATTTATATTACCGTATCCCAAGCCCGTAATAGGGAAAATAGGTTAAGAGTATTTACCTGAGCTAGCAATGCAATTTATACTCAGCGTATATTCTAATCAGCAAGCACAAGTACTTCTACTGGGGCTCTTAATCTGGAATGAAGGTTTTATTAACCTATTAGATTCCTAACGGGTCTTTAATTAAGCCTAAACTTAGACCGGTTAGTTTTAAAGAAAGATACGGTTCAAACGCACGATTAAGCGAAGACCAGAATAGAATGTGTTTTAGACCCGACAAGTTTGAATACTTGTATAATATGGGTAATCTAAACACATTCTGGATTTCGAGATAAACACGGTAAGGTTTGACCCGTTTCGGCTAATTTATGCAAACTAGTTACATTAACCGAACCGAACGCGCAAGAGGCGTAACGGGTAACCATATGGGTCATATACAAGTTTCCTAAGTTAATATGCCTTAAATATGTTGTGATATCAGTACGATACCTTCCATTATGCCCAAAACGAGTTTAATCTCAGTATAAGCCCCGTAGGGGTATTTTGGTCATTTAAAAGATTATAAAAGAGATTAATTTTTAATTCTGAGACTCGGGTCTGAAATAATCAGTAAAACAACTTAATTTAATAGGTTATATCAGTTGGTGATAAGTCTTATATGCCAAAATGGTTTTAAACCCATACTAGGTGTTTAATACGCGTAAAAAGACGTTTTAAGCGATTTCCGGTTTATACAGGAAATCTGAGTTTTCTGATCAGGTTATAAAGTTCAAAATACTTCATTTATTATATAAAATCAGTAGCAATTGGATTGGTGTCAAAATACTATGTAGAACTCATTTTATAAACAAAAAAAGGTATAATCGGTATTTACCGAATCAAGGCGATAACCTTAGGTTATGATCAGTTTAAAAATAATTAAAATCTTCAAAAATCTCAAAATATTATATTACATCAGTGGGTAAAAGTTTTGGTGTCAAAAATTGGGTTTAGATAGGCTTTATGCTAATTATGCCTTTTAATTAACAAAAAACTTTCTAATTACGCTATTGAGCATAACTCCTAATCTAGACCTCCAACTGATGTGAAATTTTAGGGACATGTTTATAAATCAGTAAAAAAGATTATTGTCTTCTCACATATCCAAAATTCTCGTTTTAAGGACAAATGGGCATATTGGTCAACATTAGGCATTTAACGGAAACGTGTAAATGAATCGGACAATCAACGAGTCAATCACAGAGGGTTATACCATCATGTAACCTGGTCCTAAGGAAGCTCTAAGGCATTTCCAAACCCATCTAAATCGGGTCAGAACTGAAGTCAAAGCAAAAGTCAAAGCTTTTCGACTTTCGGTTCCGAACCGAGCCTAAACAGAAAATTGTCGAATCAAACAAGCTTAGACCAGTTCTTATACTTATTACCAAGTTATATGAGTGATAAAATAGGTTACACGCCTTCTACATTGCTAATTATGCGTTAATTCAAAAATTAGGATCCTGTTGACTTTTTATAATAAACTTTGACCCGACAATTGATGTAGTTAGAGTGGGAATCAGATGGTGCCCTTTTAAGGGTTTATTGCCCACATAATTACCAACTTATAACTACCTTATGTTTGACTAATCACTGGACCATTAGTGATTAATCAATAAGTCAAACCTTAATTACGACGGTTTGACTTTTAAGCTAATAACTAAGCAAAACTCAATTAAGGAAGGTCAAGGATACTTACCAAGGTCTAATGCACGATTAGAGATGCTTGGGGAAGGGCCTTGAGCTCCAGAAATGATCAGGAGTGAAGGTATGAGTGAATGATCAAGTTTGCAAACAATGTGGCCTTTATATAGTGCCTTTGATCCATCAAGATCATGACAAACAATGCTATACATGTTCCTTGATGATAAACATGTGTCCCTAGTGCCTAAGAATCAGTAGGGGTCGCTCATGGAAGTGAAAAATATCAATATAAGTCGTTTAGATGGGCTGAACAGCCATCAGACGAGTTTATGCATCTGGGAGTCTCTTATGGACCGTAAGGGTCCTAGCATACAGTCCGTAAGGACCAGGCCAGCAAGACATAACTTTCAAAAGTTGACAGTTTGGCCCCTGAACTTCCAAACTTGATTTTTAACATGGTTTCTTGCACTTGTAACCCCCAAACTTGACTTTTAAGCACCCCAAATTTATAAACCAACTTTGTTAAGTCCCCGGTTATTCATACGATCACTGAAAAGTCTTAATTTCAACGTTGACGCTTTTAACCCCTCGTATACGAATTCTATCATAACTTTCTCATACGATAATGAAACTTGATGAAATTTTTATCACGCATTCTAGTGAGTATAATTAATGGTTACAAAGCTTCGGGTTTGCTAAAAGGTCACTCAGAGGTATACTTTAAACATGTTGACATATTTAACCCCTGTAGTTTGTAATCTCTCACTTTCTTTAACAATTAGCTTCGTATGATCCACGATTCATTCGTTTAAGGGTATAAACATCATGTAGGGTTATTGTAAAGTATATTTATCCATTGTTGACATTTTGAACCCTTATATTCACATACTTTCCTTGTTTGTCAACTTTAGTCCTTCTAAGGAAATCCTTTACACGTTTTAAGCCCGTGACACGTGTCGGTATAATATTGGACATGAAATTTCGAGGTGTCACACGGTAGCTACCGTAACTTACGGTAGCCTAAAAGTCTTTACGCCACAAACCCCCTACTTTACGATGGGAGAATCAACCTTCAGGGGCTACCGTAAATTACGGTAGCCACCGTAATTTACGGTAGACCCTGCAATTTAATGTAATTTAATCAGTTTCGTTTCCCGAACTCGTTTAGACACGTTTTAAACCCCGTATAACTAAAGCATTTCATGTTTATGAAATGTAGGTGCACTTTGGATGCCGGAAGACGATCAAGCTCATCGAAGAACCGAACACGATAAAGATACATGCTTCCGCACATTGCCCCGTCGTAAATTTTAAACGACGAATTCGATCACGTTATGTTGAATAACTTATGATTTGTAAAAGTTTTAATAACCCCGTATTTATATAGTATGTGTAGTCTTAACTACACAACTAATTGTTGGTATTTACATGTAAAACCGTTAAATAGTAACTAAGGTCTTACAATTTCTGATGGATCTGATGATATTTCTGATATGTCATCAGTTTCTGACGATTCTGATCATCAGATTTTCTGATGATTTGTTCACCAGAATTTCTGATGAAGTGGTTTATTAGAAATTCTGATAAATACCCCACTTGTCTAAAAATTAGCTCTATCCTGCCACAATAACCGAAGCAACTTGACATTATTGGATATCATGATTACAAAGGCAACTTGACTGTTGGATTCAATGAATATGTCAAATGGCTACTTTATGCAGGACTTATTGCATGAATAAACAATTGTTTATTCATGTACTCAGCCTTCTATAAATAGAAGGCTCACCAAGCAGAAGACGATGAGTTTAGCTTAGCATTCATACATACTACAAAACTCCATTGCCCTCTCACCCACAGAATTCATGATTCATTTGTATTAGATAATAATCTTACAATCACCTTGTAAACTATTTTGTTTCAAAGTGATATAAACTTGATAATTCTATAGGTTTTGTTTCTTGAAAGTCTGATTTTCATTTCCGCACATCTTTTTCACATCTACTGAAATCACCTGCCATATTACGTGAAAATAAGTTTTTAAGTCCATACTGGGACCAACATTGGGTATGTTATAAGATATTGTATATAGTTAATATATGCTTGATCAGCAGATTGATGTGCTTTGCCAAACATTAATATATGCTTGATCAGCAGATTGATGTGCCTATAATGTGCCTAGTTATAAGAACAGCAGATTGATCAGCAGGTATGTTTGAACTTCCCCCTCAGCAGGTATGTTTGAATGTTTATTGAATGGTATGCTTGTAACTTCAAGACTTATAAAAAAGGTTGTGTGGTAGGCATTGCTTATAACTTCAACATGGATTTGACTAGGGAATAAGTCATGGTTATTGTTTGGACATATTGTATACTAACCTATTTCAACAACCTGCTTAAACTGATTTTGTTTCATAACCTGTTTCAACATATTGTAAACTTGTTTCAACAGGTTCTTGTTTCCTAACCTGTTTCATAACCTGTACTGTTAGCATAAGGAATTAGTTGAGGGGTATAATTGTAATAGTCATAAGAGAAGGGACTGATAGGTGGTTATAAATGATCAGCAGGTATGAAACTGATTGTTAGCATAAGGAATTAGTTGAGGTGTATAATTGTAATAGTCATAACAGCCCCAAGCTAACAGCAGCCATAAGAGAAGGGACTGATAGGTGTTTAAACTGATTTTGACCATAAATTGATCTTGCAAACAGCTGCATACAGGTATGTGTTTAAACTGAATGCTTATACATGACCAGGTATGTGTTTAAACTGATTTTGTGTGTGCATACATGTTCTGAATACTGCAGCCAAACATTGTAATGTATCTGAATACATGGAAACATAGAACAGGTTTGATTTTGATTTTGATTTTGAGTGTGCAGCCAAATGTCTGAATGTTGCAGTCAAACGTTGTAATGTTTCTGATTTTGATTTTGTGATGTGTTTAATCAGATTTCTTGTTAATTACCATGTGTAGTTGACTTTGGCTGGTCAAACTTTTTTGGCGGGAAGGGTTTTGGAAGTTGCAGGGGTAATATTGTTTCTTACAACAAAGTATAGGGGGTAATAAGAAAGGACAATTTAGTAATTTACCAGTGGGGGGTAATTATGCGATATAACAAGAACGTTGGGGGTAATATTAAAGGGTAAGATAGTCATTTCACATTAAAGTTAACAGATCTGTTAACATAATTGACGCCAGGGGGTAAATGTGCGACATAACAACAACGTTGGGGGGTAAAATTGCAATTATTTCGTTAGAGGGGGTCAGAGTGCCAATTGGCCTAAACCCCAGGGTGTAAAATTGCATTTTACTCTTTAAGATATCAACAAGCAAATGTCCAAATATTCCCCCCAAAACAAAACATTTGATTTAAAGATCCAATTATCGAAGAGGCTTTTATTATTGTATAGTATCTCTCATTTTTCACATTCATGTAACCACTTATGTGAAAAAAAAAACATAATAATCAATGATGCAATGGTCCTTTGGTAAACACAAAACCTTTAGGGTAAATTATAGTTTTCGTTCTTTATGTTTGTATCGGATTGTAATGGATAACCGTTAACTTCAATAATTATAGTCACAATCCTTTATTTGGAAAACCTATTACATCCTACGTCCTTTAGCACTAACCAGGTTAAAATTTTCAGTTAACTATAGCATGTGCCTTGCACATGAGGGTATGTTAGTAATTTGACCTATTATATTTAAAAACATAAAAAAAATTAATATCAAAACCCCTTTCTCTCTCCATCGCCTCTCTCTTTCTCTCTAAGCCTAAAATCAACAGAAAACCCTTTTATCTCTCCTTACTCTCTCTCCGTCGCATCTCTCTAACCTTAAATCAACAATTCAGACAACACAACCTACATCTTTCTATTAACCTCTTTAAAATGCCGATCTGCAAACAATTCCAATCCTTTATCAACCTCTTTCCATCTCAAATAAATCCAAATCCATTAAAACCAAGAAACAGAGAACTAATTCGATAACTGAAACCCTAACCCTAGTTCTCAAATGATCATCTTTTCTGCACCTGAATCACATCAATTCCAATCCTTTATCAACCTCCCCCCTTTATGTTTTCGAGGATGAAAAAAGAATTATGACTTTACAAAAGCAATTTTACTTGTCTGCAATCGACAATACGATTCCTGCATCAGTTTCTGGGAGTATATCACCGGAAAATCGAGGCGGTTGAGAGGTCAGACATAGCGAGTGATGCAGCTTCACAAGCAATCTGAAGCCTATCTTCACTTAGCCCTAGGGCCGACCCGAGTTCACTAACGGTACTGATGTGTGTAAAATGCAACATATAAATTACATCAAATGAGGCATAAAACTAACCCTTTTTAAGTACTAATATTGGAAAAAAGAGTGTTTTTGTCTTCCTTTTGTATTTTCAGGATTAAATGAGCTCAAAAACACAAAAGAAGCAAAAAGACAGCTAAATCCAACATAAATACAAGGAAAGGAACATAAGTGGACAGCCCGACCCCTCAACGGCATCTTCCCAAGCAAAATAGAGAAGGCAGAAAACTGAACACGCCCCGTGCTCAGCCAGCACGGGACCGTGCCCAAGAAGCAGCAGAAAAGTCAAACCTATAGAAGCTTCTATTGCCCACCACGGGGCCGTGCCCAGTGAACACGGGGGCGTGGCGAAAGTACAGCAGGCGCATTAATTGTAATTGCGAATTACAATTAATGAGGAGAGAGAGTGTCAGACAGGCACGGGGCCGTGCCCAACGGACACGGGGCCGTGCCCAGCCCTCTGTTCAGCCTATAAATAGGAGTGCTTGGTTTCATTTCAACTCATCCATTGGCACACCACCTCTCTCACACTTCATCCACCACCCACCACCATCACAACACCATCATCCACCACCATCATCCATTGTCCATCGTAGAGTGTGTGAGTCGTCTCGGGATCCAAGATTGATCGTAAGAGTTCTTGACAATCAAGGCCATGTTTGCCTAAGTCTCTTACATCACTTGGTGAAGACAAAGTGTCTAGTATAATACTTTTTATTTCTAATCTTTTGCACTTTTTATTTGGTTTTGTATTAATGACTTTAATAACTAGTTACTTATGTTGAAGGTGATCTTTCCTTATCGTTTGTCCGTGGTGTCTTGGCATTATTTTACTGTCTATATAAAATAAAAGATTTTCACCATTCATATCTCCACGGTCTATATGGAGGTATGTTGGCTACCTGGTCGGGGGTCAAGGGAACGGTTTGGTAAAGGTCTTGCCATTGTTCAGCGTTTAGAGGTCCTGCAATGGACCTGGGTCAAATTTAGTAGGACCTCCTTCAATACTTCACGGTATTGGATGGCGGGGGTCCAAACTCTTTGATCCCCTCATAAGTTAACTACTATTAATACTATAACCCGGCTATTTAGGACTGTATCCCTGCTGACTCAGACTACTTAGCCGAGGGTAACGTCACCGCCAAAAGCGGGGCCTACCATAATACTGCATTAATAACTTAATTCATTATCTTCCAATAATCCACCCTTTTAGGATTGTATCCTTGCTGACTCAAACTACTGGGGTGAGGGTAACGTCACTTTCAAAAGAGGGGCCTGCTACAATAACTAAGATAATCTCTTAATTATGTGCAAAAGTGCGGAAATAATCAAAGGTTATACTAGATACGAGTCGGAACCAAGTGATTCATCTTGTCTATCTGTTTTTCTTTTATTTTTATTTTTCAGCATTTAGTTAGTTTTTATTTTTCTTAGTTAAAAACATTTTTCTAAACTTTTTATTTTGATTAGACGTTGAGGATAAACCGGTACTAAAAGCTCTTGTGTCCTTGGACGACCTCGGTATCTTGCCAACACTATACTACGCTCACGATGGGTGCACTTGCCCATATGTGTGTTTAGTGTTAGTAAAATATCGTGTTTTATAAATTTAAAACTTGGCTAAAATAAGTGTTAAAAGGGGCTTAAAATATACACCTAAAATATATAACACTTCGCACGCATCAGTACTCACGACCCGTATCAGTTGTTTGTTTTCATAGAGAGAGAAGAAAAGGTGGTGGCCGACGATTTTTGAACTGGTTGACGGTTAGGGTTTGGTGGTGGATGATGCGGTGGTGGGTGGATGAATGGTGATGGTGCGGTTGCAAGGGTGGTGGGTGGGTGGTTATGGTGGAAACGGGTGGTGGTGGTGCTGCTGATGGAAAGAGGTTGCGGTGGTTATGGTGGAAACAAGTGGGTAGTGAAAGGAGCTAGTGTGGTGGTCTAATGGAAGTACAGTACAGGTTGTGGTGATATATATTAATGTTTTATTTTTTATAATTTAAATAGATTGGGGTAAAAAGACATAAATGCCCTCATGTGCAAGGCACATGCTAACTTTAATTGAAAATTTTAACTTGGTTGGTGCTAAAGGACGTAAGGTGTAATGTGTTTTCCAAATAAAAGGATTGTCTTTGTAATTATTGAAGTTAAAGGTTATCCATTGCAATCTAATGCAAACATAAAGGACGAAAAGTGTAATTTACCCAAACCTTTAAATACTTTGGGAGGGGGGTCTTGGGTTCAAGTCTCACAAACAATAAGAATTAAAGAAATTTGCCGTTACAAAAAAAGGAACAACTACTGCTAAATCAATGACTATAACCCAGAATCGATCTACAACACGAAGAAGAAAACAATCTGTTTGAATCAGAGCATACAAACACACTCAGTCAGATCATTAACATGATGATCTTCAATCAACTCAACACTGTGACCTAACAGATTAACGACTCAACAATACGAAGAACCTAGAAAACCCTAGATCAGTGAACGAGAGAAAATCGAGATAACTAATAATGCTGAACTGAATAAAATATCCTCACATCACCCTTTTATAGATCCAGGTGAACGACCCACGTAAGTCTTCCATGAACCTCGGTGCGTGGGACCATGTCCAAGCCCATGTTGATTATTTTAGTGTAACTGGAAGGGATATAATCAAACCGAACGTTCAACAAACAGTTTGTGAATCGTCTGGTGGAAAGTTCGTTTATGTTCGTTCGCTTACTAAATGAACAAACACGAACAGGAAATTTCGCTTGATAAGTTAAACAAACGAATATGAACAGAGATTACATTCGTTCATTTATGTTCGTGAATGTTTGATAATGTGTTTATTTATGTTCACTCATTTATGTTCATTTGTGTCCATTCATTTAAAGGTTTTTTTAATGTTGTATTTTTATTTTATAGATTTCAGTTTTTAAAATTTGAAACCATAGTTATACTATACACCTCCGCCAACTTCCCTTATTTAATCGTTTAAATTTTAGTTTGTGTTAAAACTTGACAAACTTCGTAATTTTTTTGTTAATTATGTTTTGTATTTATTTATTTTTTATGGATTCTTCGTAATCTTTTTGATGAAAAATGCAAGTTGTGTTTTTAGATGAATATATAATGTCCATTTGTGTTCTTTTTTATTAACAGATCTTACGTTGGTCCGTCGGTGTAATTCGTTGATGATTTTCCATTGCTAATCCATCGGTGAAATTACCAGTCTTGCCAAAATTGGTGGTGATCCCTTGGTAAAATCTGATAGAGAATTCTATACTAGAGTTACGTATTTGTAAGATCATAGACGGGAGACAGCCTTCACCTTTGTTGATGACTACTAATAGTCTTCACCTTCATTGAAGACCACCGACTGATAAGACCTTGGTGAAAGCGAACACCACCTCCATCTGGCTCCATGCAACACTCTTGTTTCTTATTTATGTCTTATATAAGTGCATGCGTAGTGGAGCGCTATCAAGACGTGAAAATGGTGGATGACGCCCCATAGCGCCGGGAAACCCCTCCCCCTCCCCTCGGCATTATGGAATGTGAATTTGGTTAGCCACGATGGTGATAGTGGCGTGATGTTGGATGAGTGTGGGTGAAGGTGGGTTAGGGAATGTGTTTTCTGGGGTATGTGGTGGAGGTTATAGGAGGTTACCACTTAACCCGTATGTTATGGGAGGTTATGTTAGATGAATATAGGTTATGATGGGTTACCACTACACTCGCCTAAGATGACACTTGCATCAAAAGAAAAAAGAAAATATGAGAATGTAAGATTTAATCCCATTAACCCTTGTAAAGATATGCATTAACCCTTATCTTTGTTCAAGGCTCCTGTGAAGGTGACAGAAAAACTCGAATCGTTGATGAAGAAATTTCTTTGGGCGGGCAACGAAGAAGTCAAAAAAACTCACTGGGTTTCTTGGGATCGGGTGGCGTTACCAAAAAAATTAGGGGGTTTGGGTCTTTATAAGCTTAAACAAATTAACGTTGCTCTATTATCCAAATGGATTTGGAGGTTAAAGGTGGAAGAGGCCAGTTTATGGAAGTTGGTCATAGGTTCGATTCATGGTAATGGTAGGCGGTGGTCGGTTCTCCCGCTCAACTCCGCGGTTAAAGGGGTATGGAGAAATATAGTTAAAATGGAAAAGGAGACATATATCAAAGGGATAAGGCTGAATTCGCTGTTTAAAGGGGTCCCGGGCAACGGGAGGATTATTAGATTTTGGTCCGACCTCTGGATAGGAGATAAACCTCTTATGTATTTATGGCCAAATCTTTACGAGAAGGAGTCTGTCAAGTCTTGCTCTGTTGCGGATAGGCTGATCGCTTCAGAGAACCGCTCGGATCTGATCTGGAACTGGTCGAGTTCTCCTTTCTCAGATGCAAAAGTCTCTGATTTGCAGTGTTTGTCCGATAGCCTTCGGGAGGTCCGGTTATCAGATCTGTCGGACAAGTGGAGCTGGACCGGAAGTCCGGACGGCAGCTTCTCAGTTGGGTCGCTCAGGAAGATGCTTGTCGAAGATAATGCAGCTATTCACGACAATATTATAAAAGTTACATTTCAAAAAAAAAAAAAAAAAAAAAGATATGCATTTTAGTATGTTTACCCTTTCTCCCCTCATTTAAAAACATATCTACTTTCATGGCATTTGACTTCCATTTAAACAATGTTGAGTTTTACTATTTCACATCACATTTTATATCGCATATCACTATTAATTGGTATAAACTTACTATAAATGTCCCTTTCTCCAAAATAGATTACTGTATCCCCCAATGTTTTAAAAACCGGTAAATACCGGCCGGTTATACCGGTATTACCGTTTTCGGATGTAAATCCGGTCTGAAACACCCCGGTAAGTAGGAGAAACGGCATAGACTTTGTACCGCCGGTAAAATCCGGTATACCGGTTTGAACCGTTATACCGGTACCGTCTCAAGTCTGTTTTTGGGTTAGGATTTTACTTTTTATCGTCCCATCTCCATGTTTACTCTTTCCTTTAACCTAACAACTTTTAATATTTTATCTCCATCGATCAAAATTCAAAACTTGCTTCATCACTCCATCATTCATGACTTGTTCCATACAAATATCACCCCATCATTCGTTCCAGATTTCCATTTTAATCTAATTTTGGATTATTTTTTGAGTTAATGTTGTAATTTATAAAATTATACAATTAACTAGTTAACCTGGTTGAACCGCCCGGCACAACCCGGTTCAACCGGTTAAACCATTTTTGTGGCTAATCCGGTATGATTAAAAAACCGGATTTTAAAACATTGGTATCCCCTCTCACAATCTCACTCTTCCTCCCTTTGTGGCCGTTCATAGCAACATACATTTGACTTGAAAACAGTCAAACACACCCCGTAGTTTGCTTTACACGCTGTGAGTCAGTCACGACCTCTTCAAAAACTTAATTGGTGATACTTCCAAATTTATTATTTATTATCACTATACCCCGTTGATTATAGTTTAATAATAAAGTATATATTTAATGTTGAATGTCAGAGTATTTGTTACAAGTTACATCAAGTAACAAAGAAAGTAGTTTTATGATAACATTAATGATTTTTTTTCGTACGGCGGTTGTAATGGGAATTTTGAATTGTTGGGTGACTTGCATCTATTTCTTAATTTTTTTGTCAAAAATGTTTTTTTTTCCAAACATATTTCTTTTTATTTTGTTGTTATGAGAAATCACATGATAACTTATTGATAATAAGAATATTTCCAATACATTACTTGACATACACCTCCAAGCAAATATGAAACAATAACGACTCATAGTCTAGCGGTATAAAGGTGTCGTTAGAAAATGTGTTCCTACTTCCTACCCTAGCGGTTGAGAATTCTAGTTTCATCGACAAAGGTGTATATTATATAGGTGTAGGACTAGTGTGTTTGTGAGTTAGCTGTTTCTAAAAAAAATATAAAAAATAAATAATAACCAAGTGGATACCTCAACATGCATTTTTCATCTAAATCCAGCTTTCATCTCATAATTATCAATATCATTAATAATAAATGATAATAATATATGTCTTATGCATGTCAACCTTCTAAAAGTCAATATGGCTTCTTACAGACTATTAATATAACCCCACTAGTTCATCATTTACAAAATGGAATGTGTATTATTCAAGAGGGACTCTATGGTATTCAAGTTGTGAAGCCTTCCTTCTTCATACTTACAATTTAAGTTACCAATGTTCTTTCAATCTGCATCATATTGATTTCGCGTATTTACAAACGTGTTTATGGCAATGTTTGTTATGATCAAGACGATAAACAACATGCATCAATTCATTGGCATCATTCCATTGTTTGTTTATAGTCTTTCTATTAGCAATAGCAATGCCATGAATGTTTTATCAATGATCATTTTAGTATAACTGAATTTCCTTAAGACCAAATAGAAATAAAATAAACAATGATACAAGTTAGAAGATATGGCATACACGCTTAGTGAAGACTATTTTGATTTTCGGGCACATAAGAACCTCGGCAGTTCTATGGGCTACGTCCCCTATACCAAAGGGGCGCCCAAGTGGGGTCCAAGAGGTATAGCCTCTAGCGGGGGTTGCACTACTTATCAATAGTAAGTTACGACCAATGAGCGGTAACTTTGACACGTGGTAACATGGTTATTAGCCATAAGTGAGTTATTAATAATAGAATTTCTACTCAACTTTCTAGTTGTCTTATAGTAGTCAATTGACAACTGAAACGTTGTGATGGTTTGTCCTTAATATATATCCATGCGAAGTATAAAACTTACAAAACCTTAGTAGAAGGGGTCAAATTTAGATCTAATGTTCCCACGATGCCTCGGTGATAAGAAGGTGGGAATCTATTGTGGAGGTTTGGGACCTCAACACCACCCGAATTTCTCTGAGACATGTGATTTACCTCCCCTATATTCACCATGGGGACGCCCCCATTTGTTAAATGTAGATTCAGTTCAATTATAAAGAGGCAAGAAGCCTCCATGTTAATATTACATACATTGACTTGAAATGAACATCACAGTTAAATGCTTTAATTTGAACTTGATCTTGATTGCTGGATGCTTTAGTTTCTTGCTTGTTTAGTTAGCTTCCATTGGTGCAGTTTATCTGGTCTTTGTTAGTGTTATTAGCATCATAATTAACCATAAAAATCAACAGATTATGGTCAGTTCTTTGTTAGAGTGCAACTTCATGAGACGAAAAGCATTAAAATGGGTGGTAATTATAGTCTTCATTGCTTTTCTGGTGATCGGGCTTCCAATCATAATTATAAAGTCGTTACAGAATCATAAATCACGGCCTCCACCGGCAGATCACTACACATCACGGCCTACGCCGCAGGATCAGTACACAGAAGCACTGCATAAGGCTCTATTGTTCTTCAACGCCCAAAAATGTACATATCTTTAACCATGTTTTCAACAATTTTATTTCCATGCTTAAAAGTTAAAACTTAAGATATTAATTTTGACTTTGTATATCATGTGTGGAATCTCAAGTTATTTTAAAAAGAGTTTTGTGTATTTAAAAAACGTAAGGTTATTTATGTAGGAAACTTGTGAAGCCAAACAAATATAATATATCGTGTTGCATACTTTAGACAATATTCTACCTTGGTGCAACAAATTTTTGTCGCATAGGAGAATGGATGTGATTCGCCAGATAGAAATTTGTTGCGCCAAGTGTGAACTTTGTTGCGACAAGGAATACTTGTCAAATACTGATGGATTGAACATTCTTAAAACTCAAGGGTGTTTTATCAAAAACATTAGTCAAGATGGTTGTTTTGATGATTTCCCATTTTAAAAAACTTAAGGTTGTTTTGTCTATGTGATAAACTTGTGGTGTTGTATATTTTGTACAATATTCTAACATTAGGGATAAATGATGCAGCCGGGAAGCTACCGGAGAACAATGGGATTGAATGGAGAGGGGATTCAGGGCTACAAGACGGAGCCGATGCAACAAATATCAAAGGGGGTTTAGTCGGTGGGTACTACGATGCCGGTGACAACACTAAGTTCCATTTCCCGATGTCATTCGCCATGACAATGTTGAGTTGGAGTGTGATCGAGTACCAGCACAAGTACAAGTCCATCAAAGAGTATGATCATGCTCGCGAACTTATTAGATGGGGAACTGATTACTTGCTTCGTACTTTCGACTCCTCGGCTTCTATCATTGACCACATTTATGGCCAGGTGGGTGGATCTCAAAACGGTTCAACCACACCAGATGATCACACGTGTTGGGAAAGACCCGAAGACATGGACTACAAGCGACCCTTACAAAGGATACAAGCAGGCGCCGATCTTGCTGGAGAAATGGTGGCTGCATTAGCAGCAGCGTCCATAGTCTTTAAAGACGACGCTGACTACTCTAAGAAGCTTGTGAAAGGTGCCACTACAGTATGGACATTTGCTAGAGACGGTGGTAAGCGTAGCACATACTCTAGAGGCAACCTTTTCATAACACCCTACTATAATTCCACAGGGTATTATGACGAGTACATGTGGGGTAGTGCTTGGATGTACTACGCCACTGGTAACTCTAGCTACCTATGGTTAGCTACACAAGCGGGGCTACCTAGAAAAGCAAGAGCTTTTACAAATACCCCTAGTCAACGGGTTCTTAGCTGGGATAACAAGGCCCCGGCAGCCATGCTCTTGTTAACAAGAATGCGCATGATCTTGAACCCTGGGTACCCTTATGAGGACTTGTTGCGTGGTTATCACAACGCCGCCTCGCTCACCATGTGTTCGTACCTGCCACAATACCAATTCTTTAACTGGACTCAAGGTATATATATCTATACCACATTATTTTTCATTAAGTACTGGACTTGAAACTCAAAAGGATCATAGTCGATGATGATATGTATCATTGTAGGGGGGCTAATCCAACTCGGCCAAGGCAGACCACAAAATCTTCAATATGTCGTGAATGCGGCATTTATGGCTTCACTTTATGCGGATTATTTGGAAACTGCTAATCTTCCTGGATGGTATTGTGACACGACATTTTTTCCGACGAAAACACTTCGGGACTTCGCCACTTCTCAGGTAGAAAACTTAAATTTGTATTCATGTTTTCTAAGCAATTTTTTGAAGATTGTTTTTCAAAATGTAGTGTTTACAGATGCCTCAGTAATTTCTTTTAAAACTGTGGGTTAGATCTAAAATAGCAAAACATACAAGTCCTCATCTTAGGCCCACATTTGTAAAATAAAAATAGCCACATTTCTACTTAAGGGTTTTGACCAAAAAAAGAAAAACATTGGTTGTTGGAATCCAACAGTTGGATGGTGCATATGCCTGAGCTGATCTTGTCTTTTTTTGGTTCGGCTCGACTCGTTTACAGTCCTATATCTATATCTAACGCCTTAATTTATTTTTTGTTTGTAGATGGACTATATATTGGGTGATAATCCGATGAAAATGAGCTATGTGGTGGGACACGGCAAGAAATTCCCGACACACGTTCACCATCGAGGTGCATCGATACCAACTAACAACATCAAATACTCATGCAAAGGCGGGTTTCAATGGTTGTCTTCTGGTAAACGTAACCCACACAACATCACGGGTGCCATGGTCGGTGGTCCTGACCGATTTGATAAGTATAAAGACGTGCGTTCGAATTACAGCTATACCGAACCCACCTTGGCTGGAAATGCAGGCTTGGTTGCCGCACTTGTGTCGCTCACTGCAACCGCAGGTGATGGCGTCGACAAGAACTCTATATTTTCAGCTATTCCACCGTTATTTCCACCGGCACCACCACCTCCAGCACCATGGAAACCATGAAAATCTTTGTAATTAATATGAACACAATGTATAACTGATTTCTTTGTTACATTTTGCAACTTGATATCTTAAATTATAATAAATAAATGAGCTTTTCGAGTTATCATTCGTTTTAATTAGGCCCTCACTATTTGCACACCTTGACAGGCTATCTACACACTTAGGGTTTACATACGCTGCGTAGAGGTCAATACGCAGTGTATAGGGCCCTATACGCTGCGTATTGACCTCTACGCAGCGTATGTATGGGGCAGGTACACGACCAGACAGTCAAACCTAGTACCATGTCAAATCAGTCTGACATACGCTGCGTATTGGTCAATACGCAGCGTATACTGGTAACCCTATACGCTGCGTATTGATCAATACGCAGCGTATGTCAGACTGATTTGACACTGATACGATGTTGTCTAGGCACGTGAATAAAGTAATACGGGGAGTAGAGAGCTATACGCTGCGTATTGAAGTAAATTTGAAAGTCTATTTATCCATGCATCTCTGGTTCCCTTCGAGTTCATCTCCTGCTTTCTTTTTCATCTTCTTCACTAACAATTTACACCCCAAACCAAAATCATTTGTTCTGTTTTTTGTTCAATCTTGTTAAAATGTCATCATTTTGGAACGAGAATTATTTCGGTAATCGCTATTCTAACGACACATGGGGAGCAAATGATGCCAATGAGGAGGTGGAGGTTGTGTCTGGAGTCCCTGTTGATCAAAAAACACAGTTGCCAGACTTGAACAAGACTCCCACTCCACCTGTTGATGAACCAAATTACCCGGCGCATCAAGTGTATCCGGATTACGGATACGGGTATGAATCTCCGTACGTGCAACAAAGTGGATACGGTGCTGAGAATGCACCTGTTGATGAACCATATTACCCGACGCAGCAATCGTATCCGGGTTACGGGGGATACGGGGGTGAAGGTGGATACGGAGGTTACAGTGGATACAGGGGTGAAGGTGGATACGGGGTAGAAGATGGATACGGTGGATACGGGGGTGAAGGTGGATACAGTGGATACGATAGATATGGGGTGAAGGTGGATACGGTAGATACGGAGGCTACGGTGGATACGAAGAATATGGTGGATATGGTTATGAGCCCCGTAACACACCACTTTATGAACCATCTACCCCGGGCAATCCGTTTCAAATAAATGAGGTATCACATTAAAATAATTAATATTATTATTGTTAAAAATATAATAATTATAATTATAATTATTATTATTATTGTTATTATTGTTAAAATACTATAATTATAATTGCTATTATTATTATTATTATTATTGTTGTTGTTGTTGTTGTTGTTGTTGTTATTATTATTATTGTTAAAAATATTATTATTATTGTTATTGTTATTATTATTATTATTGTTATTGTTAAAAATATTATAATTATAATTATAATTATTATTATTATTATTATTGTTAAAAATATTATGATTATAATTATTATTATTATTGTTAAAAATATTATAATTATAATTATAATTATAATTATAATTATTATTATTATTATTATTATTATATATTAATTTGCAACAATTCTTAGCATTGTTGTTTGTAACATAATGCATGGTGGCTTGTACCACTAAAGACAAATTGTTATTTTATTTAAATACTATAAATAATCTTACGAGTTAACACGGCACAACGTGCGTGTGTGGTTAAATGTTTCTACGTCGTCTATTTTTTTCCGTTTCACAGGTTCATCGTAACGCTCGGGTCCTAGATCGACTTAGTTATTTTTTTATATGTTTTACGTTTCGATTTAATTTTTTCGCATTTACACGTTGCAACTTCAGTGTTGGTTGTCACTGATAGTAGTGTGACGTTGGTGTTCGCCCCCACCGCAACGCGGGGGTGCTTAATACTAGTTATTATTATTGTTGTTATTATTATTATTATTGTTATTATTATTATTATTATTATTATTGTTGTTAAAAATATTATAATTATTACTATTATTATTATTATTGTTATAATTATTATTATTATTATTGTTGTTGTTGTTATTATTATTAATATTGTTATTATAATTATTATTATTATTGTTAAAAATATTATAATTATAATTATTGTTGTTGTTGTTGTTAACGTAACTTTTTTTTAGCGTTTCATGTCTCTAACTGTTGTTATTATTATTAACGTAACTTTTTTTTTAAACGGCTGCAAACGCAGCCCCAAACGGCAGCGATTTCGCAGCCGTTTGCGGCCGCGTTTGCAGCCGTTTAGACGCCCGTTTACGGCTGCAAACGCAGCCGCAAACGGCTGCGAAATCGCAGAAAACTTTTTATTTTAAAATACAGTAAAACACTCGTTGGTTTATCTAATAATTTTTTTGGTTTTCAGGACGAGAAAGATGGAGGATGAAATGGAAATAGAAGAAATGAATCCGGAGCAGCCGCAGTCGCAGAAGCGTCCACCGGCGGATCCTCTCCCGAATAATAAAAAAAAATTAACGACGAACTTAGTCGATGTCATCTGATTATTATTTACTGACTGGCACAGCCGAAGCTGATGGGGAAGAACGTTTTATCCGGAATGCACGTTACCAAAGACTTCCCAGATGGGAAGCGGTTTAAGAAGCTGGATGGCACGCAATACCAGCTTACACAGCTGCCAGCACAGTTCCCTCCGGTATTTCCCACGGGCGATCCAGAGGTGCCGGAGCCGCATGAGCCGGCCGTCGTCATTCCGCAGCCACCACCGCCGCGTGGACCACCCGGGGCGCCTCAGTTCCCACGCCATGTTTGGCCCGGTCCTAACCCATCACATCAGCGGCTGCTTCGGTACGTTGAAAGGAACAACTATCTGTTGGAGTGGGTGGCTGCGGCGCTGCAGCAGCAGCGACAGCATGACGGGTTACCTCCACTACCCTTCATTACGGATGCGGAATGGGATTAGCAGCAGCAGCAGTAGTATTTTATCATTTTATCATTTTGTTATGTATGCTCAAACTTTTCTTATATATATCAAACTTTTGGTGTAAACGGTTTAACATATTCTGAAATGTTATATACTATGGTGTACATATAAAATTCTGGAAGGTTATATAAAATTCTGGAAGTTTAACATGTTCAGTTATACATAAAAATTATGGAAGGTTATATAAAATTCTGGAAGGTTATATACGCTGCGTATTGACCTATACGCAGCGTATATAAACCTGGTAAAAATTTGATGCTTCAAACCTACCAAAATGACCCCAAATTTGCAGATGTTTTATATACGCTGTGTATAGGTCAATACGCAGCGTATAGGGTTAAACCTATACGCTGCGTATTGACCTATACGCAGCGTAGAGACACCTTGTTTTCTGTGCAATGATTGGTTATCAGGCACTGAGATCTATGGTTTATCTACGCTGCGTATAGGTCAATACGCAGCGTAGAGGGTTAACCCTATACGCAGCGTATTGACCTATACGCAGCGTAGATAAACCCTAATTTTACTAGGGTTTGGTGTGCCAATAAGCACATTAGTGTGCCAATAGGCACACCCTTTAATTATTTTGCTAAGTTTTTTTACGTGTTCTAGCTTCTTTCTTCCCCCTATTCTTACCTACCCACATTACAACTCCTCTTGATCACGTCTTCATCACGCTTTTTTTTATATAGACTAAGTCATGTGACGGCAAAAATTTACTTTGACATTTTAGTTCTTTATTTTCATCGAATTTAAATAATAGAGTTAATTGCCCGGATGGTCCCTGTGGTTTCACGTTTAGTCCCCACCTTTTGGAAATAGCAGATATGCTCTCTATGGTTTGTCATTTTGTTACTCGGATAGTCCCCTGACATTTACTCAGGGGACTATCCGAGTAACAAAATGACAAACCATAGGGAGCATACCTGCTATTTCCAAACTATCTGACATCTACTCAAGGGACTATCTGAGTAACAAAATAACAAACCATAGGGAGCATACCTGCTATTTTCAAAAGATGGGGACCAAACGTGAAAAAACGTGAAACCACAGGGACCATCCGGGCAATTAACTCTAAATAATATTTAGCTTTTATAATATGCACTGCACTAAATTAGCTTTCTCATTGTATACGCGCGCACACACATCTCATGCAACTTCTTTCCCCGGCCTGACACATGAAGTATGAAGTTATAACTTAATAAAATAAAATAAATACAAGAGTAAATTGCTAAAATCATCCCTGACGTTTATAATTAAGGCAGCATTGACAGCATGGTTTAATGCTACCTTTAAAAAAAGGTAAATTAAATAAATTAAGATAATTACTAAATTACCCCTCTATCAAGTTAGTTTTGTTAGAGTGTTAGTTATTTTAGATGGATTTAGCAACTTTTTTGAAATCTCAGTGGTTCATATGAGAAAAAAAACATTTTTTTGATGGATCTAGCAAATGTG
The DNA here is from genome assembly GCA_030545235.1 of Helianthus tuberosus. Lineage (NCBI taxonomy): Eukaryota > Viridiplantae > Streptophyta > Magnoliopsida > Asterales > Asteraceae > Helianthus > Helianthus tuberosus. The sequence continues at coordinate 189,372,511 of CM060418.1, forward strand.
AATAAACGTCAAGGACGATTTTAGCAATTTACTCTAAATACAATCATTTTTTTTATTTCTTTTATCTAATAAATATCAGATTTCATAGGAAAATTTGCAGTAAAATATTATGGCAGATAAACGGACAACAAGTTGCCATGAGCTTTAACTAAATCTATTATCCATAATATGAAATTATGAAGTAATTTTTATTCATAATATGAAATTATGAAATCTATTATTCATATAAGAAAAATGTTAATTTAGTGAAGTGCCAATAACATCAAACATGTTGATAATAGTTAGAACAATTGATAACAATTTTTAAATAATGGCGTGAATCGAAATTTAAGATATCAACAAGCAAATGTCCAAATATTCCCCCCAAAATAAAACATTTGATTTAAAGATCCAATTATTCACGCCCCGCTTGCGGAATGCGCATATAATGTATATATGTGTGGGTCATCGAGGGGTAAAAGTGAAAGTGCACTAATTTTAACGTTATTTTACTAATTTCGTGAAAATAACGTTAAAAGCTGAGGACGGTTAATTATGCATCATATGGTGGCGTTGATAACCGAAAGACAAAAGGGTACATGCACTAATCGGTCTTTATGCTGATTGTTGAGTGTTATGTGCCTTGTGTCCAAGACTTGATGCAAAACTACTATCGAGCCGGGGGTCTCACTGGAAACAGCCTCTCTATTTCTACGGGGTAAAGGTAACGCTGTCTACATCTTACCCTCCTTAGACCCTACCTTTGCTTTGCTATTGGTGGGATTTAATGAGTATGAAAAGATGATGATTTAAAGATCCAATTATCGAAGAGCGTTTTATTGTATAGTATCTCTCATTTTTCACATTCATGTAACCGCTTATGTGAAAAAACATGATAATCAATGGTGTAATGGTCCTTGGTAAAGACAAAACTTTTAAATACTTTGGGAGGGGGAGGGGTCTTGGTTTCAAGTCTCATAAACAACAGGAGTTAAAGAAATTTGACGTTACAAAAAAAGGAACAACTACTAAATCAATGATTATAACCCAGAATCGTTCTACAACACGAAGAAGAAAACAATATGCTTGAATCAGAGTATATAAACACACTAAGTCAGATCATTAATATGATGATCTTCAATCAACTCAACACTGTGACCTAACAGATTAACGACTCAACAATACGAAGAATCTAGAGAAAATCGAGATAACTAATAATGCTGAACTAAATAAAATATCCTCACATCACCCATTTATAGATCCAGATGAACGAACGTAAGTCTTCCATGAACCCCGGTGCGTGGGACAATGTCCAAGCCCATGTTGATTATTTTAGTGTAACTGGACTTGTTGATTAAAGTATATCTTAATATCTTCCATGAACCTCATGCGTGGGACCATGTCCAAGCCCATGTTGATTATTTTAGTGTAACTGAAAGGGATATAATCAAACCGAATGTTCAACAAACAGTTTGTGAACCATCTGGTGAGAAGTTTGTTTATGTTCTTTCGCTTACTAAATGAACAAACACGAACAGGAAATTTCGCTTGATAAGTTAAACAAACGAACATGAACAGAGGTTACGTTCGTTCATTTATGTTCGTGAATGTTTGGTAATGTGTTTATTTATGTTCCCTCATTTATGTTCATTTGTGTCCATTCATTTAAAGGTTTTTTTAATGTTGTATTTTTGTTTAATTGACTTCAGTTTTTAAAATTTGAAACCATAGTTATACTATACACCTCCGCCAACTTCCATTATTTAATCGTTTCAATTTTAGTTTGTGTTAAAACTTGACAAACTTCGTAATTTTTTTGTTAATTTTGTTTTGTATTTATTTATTTTTTATGGATTCTTCGTAATCTTTTTGATGAAAAATGCAAGTTGTATTTTTAAATGAATATATAATGTTCGTTTGCGTTCTTTTTTATTAACAGATCCTACGTTGGTCCGTCGGTGTAATTCGTTGATGATTTTCCATTGCTAATCCATCGGTGAAATTACCAGTCTTGCCAAAATTGGCGGTGATCCCTTGGTAAAATCTGATAGAGAATTCTATACTAGAGTTACGTATCTGTAAGATCACAGACGGGAGACGACCTTCACCTTTGTTGAGGACTACTAACAGTCTTCACCTTCATTGAGGACCACCGACTGATAAGACCTTGGTGAAAGCGAACACCACCTCCATCTGGCTCCATGAAACACTCTTGTTTCTTATTTCTGTCTTATATAAGTGCATGCGTAGTGGAGCGTTATCAAGAGTTGAAAATGGTGGATGGCCCCCATAGCGCCGGGAACACCCCCCCCCCCCTCGGTGTTATGGGATGTGAATTTTGTTGGCCACGATGGTGATAGTGGCTGTCGGAAAGAAGGAAACAAATAGTATAGGGGCTAGTGTGTAATATGGTGGTCTATATAAACACCATCTTTGTGTAACCCTAATCTTGTACAATACAATTTCTCAATACAATTCAAACCTAAATAAGAGATTATTCTCTATACCAAACAACATGGTATCAGAGCAGGTTTCTGATTCTTGAAATCGCTTTGCTCATCATCTACAATATACTAGCCGAATTAATCTCCAGAAATCGAATCATTCGAAACTATCCAGCCTCTAATAACCTTCTTCTCCATTTTTTGTTTTATATGAAAAACTCCATCAGCCAATAGAACCATTGCAAAACTCAACCCTAGAAACACTTTTTCAACTGACGCCGCCGCCGTCGAATTAGTTCGTATGGTTTGTTTTTTTTTTTTTTTTTTGTTAGATCCTTTGAATTAATCCTTTGAATTAATTCTTGTTTCCACCGACTCAAAAGTCCACATCCACATCTACTGCCATTATTAATTTATTTTATGTTGATTCACAAATTGGAGGTATTATTTAATCCATCATATAGCTCCTCATAAATCCGCTGCACCAACAATTTGTTTCGCACCGTCTGAGCAATTAATTCTGCCGGTCTCGAGTCAGCAACACAGCAGCATATTTATTATTTTCGGGTGTTTTTTTTAAATCTTGAACGCGAGTTCAAGTTACCCGGCGTATTTGATAAATACGCCGGTAAGATAACGTTTGTCTCGGGCGTCGTTATTCTGGCGGATTTAAGTGGTCCAGCATATTTGTTCCCGGCGTAATTGATAAATCTTGAACGCGAGTTCAAGTGTCCAGCATATTTATTAAATACGCTGGTCTGATTATTTACAAAAAAAAAGGAAAAAAAAAAGCGAAACCAAAACAAAAAAGTGGAAATCAATCATGGAAAAAACAGTTCTTGGATATTTGATTCTGGTGCCACCGACACCATGACGTTTGAACCTTTAGACATATGTTCAATGACCCAACCTCAAAAAACTCAGATCCATACAGCATACAACGGAACAGTTCGAGTGAAAGGAGGAGGAGTAATTGAAATTTCACCAACTATGAAATTATCAAATTGCCTCTATGTTCCGTCACTATCACAGAAATTGCTCTCAATTAGTCATATTACCAAAGAATTGAATTGCACGGTACTACTGCACCCTACTTTCTGCATCCTACAGGATATCAGGACGGGTGTGATTATTGGACGTGGTACTGAGCGCCACGGATTGTACTACGTGGATAAAGTGGCTCAACAGGGTACTGTGATGTTGGCTCATGGAACTGAAAACCGGGAAGCCTGGCTATGGCATAGACGTTTGGGACACCCATCCCATGGTTATTTGCACCTTTTGTTTCCAAAACTCTTCCCTTCAAATGGAAAAATAGATTGTGAAACTTGTCTTCGTGCTAAAAGCCATTGACAACCATTTAAACCTAGCAATACGAAAGTTGCTTCACCTTTTTCACTAATCTATTCTGATGTGTGGGGTCCTGCTCCTGTGATGGGGGGCAGGGTCTTCGGTACTTTATACTATTCGTGGATGATTGCACTCGCATGACATGGGTATATTTTTTTAAAAACAAAGCCGAAGTTTACGAAAAAATTATCATGTTTTATGCTATGATTCAAACTCAATTCCGAACTCAAATCCAAATCCTTCGATCCGAAAATAGGGGGAATTTGTCAATACATCCATGAAACAATTCTTTAAAACTAAAGGATTAATTCATCAAACCTCTTGTTCTCATACCCCTGAACAAAACGGTGTTTCCGAACGGAAAAACCGTATTATTCTTGAAATGACTCGAGCCCTTTTAATCGAATCTCAAGTTCCTAAATCTTTCTGGCCGGAGGCAGTTGCAACCTCCGTATATCTCCTGAATCGGCTTCCCACAAAAGCTCTTAAATTTAAGTCTCCCTTAGATTGTCTGTCTAAGTCTGCCAGTATTCCCCATCCTCTTACACTTGAACCTCGAATCTTCGGGTGTACCGCATTTGTCCACATACCCAAAATCAACCGAAACAAGCTCGGCCCATGTGCTGAGAAATGTGTATTTGTCGGCTATGGGATCGACCAAATAGGTTACCGGTGTTATAATCCAAAAACTCATCAAATGTTCACCACAATGAACCTTGACTTTCTTGAAACAAAATACTTTTATGACACCCAACTCAGTGGTCAGGGGGAGAATGAATGTATAGACACCCTGAGTTGGCTAACCCAACTTCCCTCATCTGAAGAAGTAACAACAGAAAATCATCACAGTACTGCGAGTCCTTCAAACACAGCCACACAAACTGCGAAGCACAGTACCACCGAAGAAAGTCCATCCAACGGGATACCTGAGGTAAGAAATACTAAGGACCCTGGATGTTCTACGTTTTATAACCATGAGACAACAGGGGAACACATAGAACCAACAACAACGGAACCTACTCCACAGGTTGAACCAGATGTGGAACAGGGTGAACCAGACTTGGAAGAGGTTGAACAAGTCGTTGAACATGTGGAACCAGTTGCAGCAGAGACAACCGAAAGATGCACTCTCCCTCCTAGAGCCAATAGAGGGGTCCCTCCAAAACGGTACTCGCCAGAGAGGGAAACCAAAACTTCAAGGTATCCTGTAGCTAATATAGTTAATGGGAACTTATCTAACAGTGCGAAAGCATTTGTCACCTCTCTATACTCCGAACATGTAACGCCCCAAAATCTGAATGTTAATATTTGGCGTATGTTCTTAGTTGACATGTCATGAAATAAATAACTAGGCTATTTAACCTAGTTAAGGGTAGGGTCAAAAGTATTAAATGATGAAGGTAGTGTCAGTTATGTGCTAACAGGCAAACCCGAGGGGCTAGAGTGGAACAGATGAAAGTTGACTACTAATTAAAAGGTCAATACACACACAAACACACACATACGTGCGTGTTCTTGAAGCTTCAGGAGCTCTCAAGAGCTCCAAACCCTAGTTCCACTAAATCACCAAATTAAAGGGTGAATCGAAGCTCAAATTCAAGAAGGAACACGGATTAATGATCACCTTCACGAGGGGATCATAAGGTATGTCTTAAATCTAAGATTGGTGATCATGTGTAAGGTGGGTTATGTTCTAATCCATGAGTTTAAGTGGAATTGAGCATGAGTATGTGTTATAATCAACATATAGAACATGAATTATGAATGGTTTGTGTTAATTTGATGTTTAGATGATAAACCCATTAGTTATGGTGATGAAGATGACTAGACTCATCACCTATGTCCAATTCTTGTTGAAAGATTTATGTATTATGAGGGTATGATGAATACTTGTTAGAAGAATTAGGAGAAATGTGATGATGATATGTTTGATGTGTATTTGGGAATGATACATGATGATTAGTAGTAGGTTTTGATGAGTTATGTTTGAGTTTAGAAGATTTGTGCATGAAATAGTTGTACGTTATGCTTAAAAGGTAGTACTCACATCAGGTGTATGATGAAATGTATATAGTGTTGTCCGTATAATCGATTATGATGTTGCGGGTATATGTTAATAAGTCGATGATTACATATGGTTAATAGTTGACTTTTGAAAGTCAACAAGTATAAGAAACATAATTTGACTCGTTGTCGTAAAGGTAGGATTATAGGAAGTCGTTTGGTACATGTTATGTTAATATGCGTTATGTGTGATTACATGATGAATTACATGAGTTGGAAAGGAGATGAAGTTGATTTCTATGTAGTGTGCTTGTTAGAATTGACTAAGGGAAGTTAAGTGTGGATTATGCGAGTGGTATGATTGTTAACATGTACAAATGGGTATGCTAACAAGAATGTGGTTTCGATGACATGGAAGTGTAGGGACCATGTCGAGACGGGCTCAAGCAAGATGTGTTAACGGGTCAAGAAGGGGCAAGGATCGGATACGAGCGCGGACGCATAAGGTAAGTGATTTCTGTAATCACTTCTCATGTTCGATTAAGTTATATGGTGTTTTACTTAACTAAAAATGATGGTTGAGGTCAAATATGTGTCGTAGTCTTACGTCGTAAAGGATGGGATTTAAAGTTGACCAAAATGCCCTTGATGGGTATTTTGGGCAAACGATCTTAATAAGTGGTTTAGAAACAAGCTATACGATTAGTGTAATGTTTTGGACAAGTATGGAGGTGGGAAGTATGGTCTTGCTAGTCTTAAACCAATTAATGCGCGAATACCCATAACGGGTCAAATAAATAGGAAATGATAATAAGCCGATAGAGCGTAAGATAAGAATTTCCTTAATTTGGATGTGGGATTTTAAGTTTATATGATAGAATGTGAATTTACAAGCATGTAGGAAGAAACGAGAGGTTAAACGGGTAAACGGTTCGAAAGTTATGCGCGTTTTAGTGCGTTCGGACGTCGAAACGGAACTGCAGGAAAAATGCATTTTAGAGAGGCCGTCGCCGACGGGCAAGGAGGCCGTCGCTGACGGGCAAGGGAAAGTCAGTTTTCTCAGACGCCTTATTTTCCTGTCTACGGGGTTTTGGCCGACGGGAAAAACTACGGGCCGTCGCCGACGGGCCCTAGGGCCGTCGCCGACGACCTCCCCAAGTCCAAAAGTCTGAAATTTGTGATTTAAGTCGATTTATGTATCGTAGGCTTCGGTTTGTTATCCGTGGACTACGGCGGACTTTCTTAACATGATTTTGATTGATCCTTAGATGAACATGGGCTATAAATCAAAGTTTAAATCTCATGTAATTAACGTATTAGTATGTAAGAGGTATGCAAGATGTTGTGCGTGTATGTAGATGCGTATTTATGTATATATGAAGATACGTATGATAGTATGTATATATGTGAAGGCGTAGGAATGTATGTATGTATGTATGCGGATGTGTGTTTATGTATGTATAAAGATATGTACGAGTGTATGCATGTATGTAAAGATGTAAGAAAGGTATATACGTATGTATGTCTTATGCGTTCCAAATGTATGTATGTAGGTGTGTAGGTAGGTAGAACGTATGTAATGAAAGTGAGTATGTACGAAGGTATGCACGTATGTAGGTTTGTGTGAAGGCATGTAATAAGTATGTATGTATGTATGTAAGTATGTATGTATTTGTGTATGTAGGTATGTATGTATGTAGGTAGGAAGGGGTGTATTTAGGTATGCACGTACGTAGGTACGTACGTATGTTTGTAGGTACGTATGTAGGAAAGTTGCTATTTGTGACTGTAAACGTATGTATCAGTTTGTATGAAAGTATGTACGCATGCATGTAATGAAAGTGAGTACTAACGGTAATAATAGCGTGCTTGGTGAATGAAGTGTAACGCAGGAATACCAAAGAAGTCTCACTACGGATCGTATCATCAGGATGGGAAAGCTGGGATGTAAAGAGTTAACGAAATGAGAAGTAAACGTGAACAAACCTTGTATGTTTATAATGTGTACTAATGTTGTGAATTTTATGTGGTGAGCGCAGGTAGTACAAGTCATGAGGATATCCAAGGATTGGAGATCGAAGTTCGAGTCACTAGAGAGATTGTACGGAGACGTTGATGTACATAATGTAGTAAACATAAGCTATGTTTTTAACTAGTAAATAAGAGGATGACGGATTTATGAGAAAGAGCTGTGTTAAAGTTAAATTTTAAATAGGTTGAGGTATTTATAATGAAAGAAATTTTATGGTACGTGTTTCCGCTGCGACTTTTTGTCAAATAAGAATTAGGGTCTTACAGAACAAATACCTGGCTCTGTAAAGGAAGCGCAAGGTAAGAAGAACTGGAAAGAAGCAATGGAAACAGAGATGCAAGCTCTTATGAAAAACAATACGTGGGAAAAGTGCATTCTCCCAAAAGGAAAGAAAACAGTTGGTTGTCGTTGGGTATCTTCAATTAAGTATAAACCAGATGGTTCTATTGGAAGATACAAAGCTCGACTTGTAGCAAAAAGGGTACACTCAGACGTATGGGATCGATTACTCTGAGACGTTTTCTCCGGTTGCAAAAATGGACACCATCAGAGTACTCTTCACTGTGGCAGCCAATAAGAATTGGCCTCTCCATCAGTTTGATGTTACAAATGCATTTCTCCATGGAGACCTATCGGAAGATGTTTACATGGAAGCACCTCCAGGTTTTTCAGGGGGTTTTAAAGATGGGGAAGTTTGTCGGTTGAAAAAATCTCCGTACGGGCTAAAAAAATTCTCCTCGGGCCTGGTTTGGAAAGTTCACCTTGGCCATGAAAGAATACGGGTATTACCAAAGTAACGCTGATCATACCATGTTCCTCAAAAGAAGAAACGGCCTCGTAACTTGCCTGGTCATATATGTAGACGACATGATTATCACCGGAAATGATGTAGAAGAGATAGCACGGCTGGAAAAGAATCTGTTTTCAAAGTTTGAAAGGAAAGACCTTGGGAATCTCAAGTATTTCCTCAGAATAGAAGTTCTCAGGTCTAAACAGGGGATTTTCATCTGCCAAAAGAAGTATGTCCTTGATCTCCTGGCGGAAACTGGTTTGATTGATTGTAAACCAGCAGATACACCAATGGTGGTGAACCACAATCTTCACATGGAGCTTAATGGCGAGCTTGCAGAAAAAGAAAGGTATCAACGGCTCGTGGGCAAGTTAATTATCTCTCTCACACTCGCCCTGATATAGCTTATGCTGTTTGTCACACCCTGATATTTACACGTATTACCGGTGGGCCCGGTGGGGAGTATCGTGACGTAGTTGATATCATCATAGTCAAAATTATCACAGTTTAATACACAGCGGAAGTCGAAAGATAAATTATCACAAACCGAATTAAAAGTAATATCAAGTGTACTACAATAACGGTTGTAAGGATCCACAGGCAGATCAAAGTTAACAAAAGATCATTGTTCAACAGATTTATAACATCTAAGCTTGCAAGACTCTTTATTGATGCTAGGAGTAGCCAGCCTATTCTGTTTAGTACCTGCACTTAGCCTTTTTGGAAAATACGTCAGTTTACACTGGTAAATACAATTAACCGACTCATTTTGAAAATGTTTAAGAAAATTGATTTGAATGCACAAGGCACAAAATAATCTTTTATAACTTGGGATAATTATTTATATATAATCTTGTAAAAGAATTACATGTTCGTTATACGTTCAGTAGCCCGGGCTGAATACCGGGTTAAAGATTATTAGACACACCACATGATATAATCCCGCGGCGAGTTATTCTCAAACCGTCGGTTATACCTTTATATATATATATGCACTGGCAGGTGTATGCCTACACCCCGTGCTTAGGTCGTGGCCATTTCAATGAATGATGCCAAGGATATCCGGGACATGGTCATTAACCCCCCAAAGGCTTTAAGCAAACATAACAGTTTAAACGGGTCATCTCAATAAATTAACCTTTATATGATTAAAAATTTAATGCCGACCAAGCGGTATTTTATATACCGTACCCCAAGCCCGTATAAGGGAAAATAAGTTAAAAGTATTTACCTGAGCAAGTATATATCACAATCAGCGAGTGCAAGTATCTTTTATTGGTCTCCAAATCTGGAACAAAGGTTTTAATAACCTATTAGATTCCTAACGGGTCTTAATTCGTAACGCCTCGTATTTCCGCATTTCCATGTTTTTCTTTTTTCTTTTTTTTTATAAAATACGAGTTCGTTTCGTATTTTTAGAAACGCGGTTGCAATCTGATCGAAAAACGGTCTAAAAACAGAAAACCACGCATCTTACGCATTTTAACGTGACTGACAAGCAAACGCGACCAATATGCTCGTTTCGACGTGAATAATAAATGCTATGTGGATTTGAGACAAACTTTTATACTTATAATTTTATTCAAACTTGTATGCTCGCCATTGCTTTTGTACTGATCCATGCTTTTAATACATGTTGCAGGATTGTGACAGATGAATCCAGTAGGAATGCCTAGAAACGCATTTAAACTTTATTGCTCGTTGTTTTGTAATTTACTTTCAATCATGTTGTATTTTGTTTCCAACACTTGTAATAATTCATTATCAATGATATGAAATTTAATTATTTGAATACTTATTGTGCGTTATTTATTTTAACTTGTGGTGTTCTAGTTCAAGCAATGTAAAAAAAAGAAATTATTAAATACTTGTCGCAAATAGTGTTATGAAGTCTCTTGCAATCTATTTCGTCTCACTCTGATATTTCCGCCATCGGTTGGGGTGTGACATAATTAAGTCTAAACATAGACCGGTTAGTTTTAAAGGAAGATATACGGTTCAAAACGCACGATTAAGCGATGACCGGATTAGAATGTGGTTTAGACCCGACAAGTTTGAATACTTGTATAATATGGGTAAACTAAACACGTTCTGGATTTTGAGATAAAAATGATAAGGTTTGACCCGTTTCGGCTAATTTATGCAAACTAGTTACATAAACCGTACCGAACGCGAAAAATGCGTAACAGGTAACCAAATGAGTCATGAACAGGTTTCCTAAGTTAATATGCCTTAAATATGTTGTGATATCAGTAAGATACGTTCCATTATGCCCAAAATGGATTTAAACTCAAATTATGCCCCGTAGGGGTATTTTGGTCATTTTAAAAGTTATAAAAGAGTTTAAATACTAATCTGAGTTTCAGGTCTGATATAATAAGTAAAAATATTTATTTTTATAAGTCATAACAGTAGGGTATTGCATATATGTGAAATTTATCTTTTATAACCAAACTATGCACCGTATGGGCATTTTGGTAATTTCACATAAGCTTTAAAGGTTAAAATTATAATTCTGAGTTCAAAATTTTTGCTTACTGTTTAATTATAAAAATTTACTTAAAACATCAGTAGGTATTAAGTTTCATATGCCAAAATAGTTTTAACTCATACTATGCGCTTAAAACGCGTAAAAGTCGGTTTTAAGCGATTTTCGGGTTATATTAAAGAAATCTGAGTTTTTGATCAGTTTATAAAGTTCAAAATATTTTATTTATCATATTAAATCAGTAGCAAAAAGTTTGGTATCACAATATTATATAAAACTCATTTTATTCAAGAAAAGGGTATAACCGACATTTACCGAATTATAGCAAGAACCCTATGTTATGCTCAGCTTAAAAATAATTAAAAATCTTTAAAATCCCAAAATATTATATTACATCAGTGGGTAAAAATTTTGGTGTTAAAATTTGGGTTTAAATAGGCTTTATGCTAATTACGCCGTTTAATTAATAAAAAGCTTCTTAATTACGATATTGAGCATAACTCCTAATCTAGACCTCAAACTGATGTCAAATTTTTAGGACAAGTTTATAAATCAGTAACAAAGGTTTTTGTCCTCTCACATTTTCAAAAATCTCATTTTAAGGTCAAAAGGGCATTATGGTCAACATTTAGGCATATAACGGAAACATGTACATGAATCGAATAACTAATGAACCAGGTTGTATAACCTCAAAGGTTTACAATAATCTATAACCTGGTCCTAATAGAGCTCTAAGGCATTTCTAAGATATGCTACATTGGGTCAGAACTGAAAGTTAAAGCAAAAGTCTACTTTTGCGACTTTCGGTTTCGAACCGAGCTTAAACAGAAAATTGTCGGGTTGAACATGTTCAAACATGTTCTTACATTGATTACCAAGTTATATGAGTGATAAAATAGGTTCCATAGCTTCTACATTGTTAATTATGTGTTTATGCGAAAATTTGCTTTCTGTTGACTTTTTATAATTAACTTTGACCCGACAATTGACCTAGTTAGAGTGGGAATCAGAGGGTGCCCTTTTAAGGGTTTATTATCCATATAATTACCAACTCAAAGCTACTTTCAATTAGAGAATTGACTGGGCCATTAGTGATTAATCACTAAGTCAAACCTTAATTACGACGGGTTTGACTTTAGGCCATTAAACTAATAAAACTGAATTAAGAAAGGTCAAGGAGGCTTACAAAGGTCCTAAGCACGACTAATGACCCTTAGGGAATGCTCTTGAGCTCCAGGAGACTCCAGAAGTTGAGTTATGAATGTTTGCAAGTGAGTGTCAAAATGTTGCAACAATTGTTCATATATATAGAGCCTTTAATTGAATAAGATCATGACAAACAAGTCTATGCATGATCCCTGATGCATAACAAGTGTCCCTATGCATGTAAAAACTGTTGGCCACGCTCCTGGATCCAAAAACCATGCAAATAGGTCGGTTAAACGGGCTGAACAGACACCTGCCAAGCTTTTTGGACGCTGGCACTTTTCAGGCGGCCCGCGTAAAAGACCTTAAGTTCTTACGCATCCGGTATGGCTCCCGGATCAGGTTAACCAAGTTTCAGAAATTGCATTTTTGGTCCCTGGTCCTTTTTATAGTTGTTTTAACTTTATTTATTACACTTTTAACCCTCCAACTTGACTTTTAAGGACCCCAAGACATAAACAAACTTTGTTAAGTTCCCGGTTAGTTATACGATCACTGAATAAGTCCTGAATTTCAACGTTGACGCTTTTAACCCCTTACTTACGAATGTTAGCATAACTTTCTCATACGAAATTGAAACCTTGTGAAATTTTTATCACTTATTCTAGTGAGCATAATTAATCGTTACAAAGCTTCGGGTTCTCTAAAAGGTCACTCAGAGGTATAAATTAAACATGTTGACACATTTAACCCTTGCGGTTTGTAAACTCTCACTTTCTTCCACAAACGGCTTCATACGCTTCATAATTCATTCGTTTAAGGTTATAAACATCATGTAGGTTTGTTGAAAGGCATAATTATCAAATGTTGACACTTTGAATCCTTTTACACACATACTTTCTTTGTTTGTCAACTTTAGTCCTTCATATTCAATCCTTTACACGTTTAAAGCTCATGACACGTGTCTTCATTATACTGGACATGATTTTACGAGGTGTTACATCCTCACCCCCTTAAAAGAAATCTTGACCTCGAGATTTACTGAAATAAATGAGGGTACTTTTCTTTCATTGTGGACTCTACCTCCCACGTGTACTCGGGACCTCTACGGGCATCCCATTTAACCTTTACAATCGGTACATGCTTTCTTCGAAGCTTCTTAACCTGTCGATCCTCGATCGACAAAGGCTTTTCAACAAACTTCAGGCTCTCATCTATGTGCACATCCGTATGTGGTATGACCAGTGATTCATCAGCTAGACATTTCTTCAGATTGCATATGTGGAATACATTATGGATTCCACTGAGCTCTTCAGGCAAATTTAACTTATAAGCCACTGTCTCAACACATTCGATGATCTCGAATGGTCCTATGTATCTTGGGCTTAACTTTCCTTTCTTACCAAATCGCATTACCCCCTTTCCAGGGTGATACCTTCAGTAACACTTTGTCACCAACCTCGAACTTTAGAGGTTTACGCCTTTTGTCTGCGTAACTTTTCTGCCTATCCCTGGCAGCTTTGAGACGATCTCGTATCTGAACAATCTTATCTGTCGTCTCCAGGACTATATCAGGTCCTGTTAGTTGGACATCTCCAACTTCTGCCCAACAAACGGGCGTTCTGCACTTTCTTCCATACAAAGCTTCAAAAGGTGCAGCTTGAATACTGGAATGATAACTATTATTGTACGAAAATTCAATCAACGGGAGATGATCATCCCAACTTCCTCCTAAGTCAATAACACAAGCTCGTAGCATATCTTCGAGTGTCTGTATAGTACGTTCACTTTGACCATCCGTCTGAGGATGACACGCAGTGCTGAAATTTAATCGAGTGCCTAGGGATTGCTGAAAGCTTTTCCAGAAATGTGATGTATACCTCGTATCCCTATCAGAGATAATAGACACTGGCACTCCATGGAGAGATACAATCTCATCCACGTACAACTGAGCTAACTTATCTGAGTTGTGTGTTTCCTTAATAGGTAAGAAGTGGGCTAACTTAGTCAGTCTATCCACTATAACCCAAATAGTATCATTTCCTCGCTTTGTTTTTAGAAACTTGGTGATAAAATCCATAGTCACCATTTCCCATTTCCAGGTGGGAAGTTCAGGCTGTTGTAGCAGACCTGACGGCTTCTGGTGTTCAGCTTTAACTTGCGTGTACGTCAAACATTTGGCTACATAAGTAGCTATAGACTTCTTCAAGCCTATCCACCAATAATTTGCCTTCAAATCCTGGTACATCTTGTCACTTCCAGGATGAACGGAATACTTAGAACTGTGGGCTTCTTGGAGGATAACATCTCGTAGTCCTCCATAGATTGGAACCCATATTCGTCCATTTAATCTTAGGATTCCATCCTTGCCATAAGATAACTGCTCAGCCGTTACTCCCAGCTTTTCATTTGGATAGTTAGCTTCTAATACGGCTTCCTTCTGAGCGGCTAACAATCTTTCATTCAAGCTGCTCTTCAATTCAATGCTCTTGGCATTGATTCTAATGGGCTTAACCCTTTCCTTTCTGCTCAAAGCATCGGCGACCACATTCGCCTTACCTGGATGGTATCGGAATTCACAATCATAATCATTCAGTGTCTCCATCCATCGTCGCTGCCTCATGTTCAAATCCTTCTGGTTAAACAGATGTTGAAGGCTCTTATGATCAGAATAGATCACACACTTGGTACCATGTAAATAATGCCTCCAAAGTTTCAGTGCAAACACAATGGCACCCAACTCCAAATCATGGGTGGTGTAATTCTTCTCGTGCACTTTTAATTGTCGGGAAGCGTATGCAATAACTTTACCTTTCTGCATTAGCACGCATCCCATGCCAGTGTGCGATGCGTCGCAGTAAACCACAAATTCTTCAATCCGTTTAGGCAATGTCAGCACAGGAGCATTGCTTAACTTCTATTTAAGAATATCAAAGGATTCTTGTTGCTTAGGACCCCAATCAAACTTAATATTCTTTCTAGTCAACGAAGTTAGGGGTGCTGCAATCCTTGAGAAATTCTCAATAAAACGCCTGTAGTATCCTGCCAGGCCTAAGAAGCTGCGAATCTCTGTGGGCGTCTTCGGCTCTTGCCAATTCATGATAGCCTCAATCTTAGTGGGATCTACCTGGATTTCACGCTCACTAACCATGTGTCCAAGAAATTGGACTTCACGAAGCCAAAATTCACACTTTGAAAACTTGGCGTAGAGCTTTTCTCGTTGAAGAAGTTTAAGAATACAACGAAGATGCTTCTCATGATCAGCCTGATTTTTCAAATAAATAAGAATGTCATCAATGAAGACAATGACAAACTTGTCCAAGTAGGGTTTGCAAACGCGATTCATGAGGTCCATGAACACTGCTGGTGCATTAGTGAGCCCAAAAGGCATCACCAAGAACTCGTAGTGACCATAGCGAGTTCTAAATGCAGTCTTGTGCGCATCTTCATCTCTAACCTTCAGCTGATGATAGCCTGACCTTAAATCGATTTTGGAGAAGTAACTTGCCCCTTGCAATTGATCGAATAGATCGTCGATCCTGGGCAATGGGTATCTGTTCTTGATAGTGACCTTGTTAAGCTCACGATAATCGATGCATAGACGCATCAATCCATCTTTCTTCTTTACAAACAGGATTGGTGCTCCCCAGGGAGATGAGCTAGGTCTAATAAATCCTTTTGCCAATAAATCATCCAACTGAGTTCTCAACTCCTTCATCTTAGTTGGGGCTAACCGGTAAGGTGCTCTTGCAACAGGTGTTGCTCCAGGTATAATGTCAATTCTAAACTCCACTTGCCTATCTGGGGGTAAACTAGGTAGTTCTTCAGGAAATACATCAGAGTATTCAGAAATGATAGGGATGTCTTCAATCTTGGGCTTTGGCTCATCAATAGTCACTTGTGCCATATAAATGACACAACCTTTCTTCATACACCTTGATGCCTTAAGCACAGACACTTGCTTAGGTAACCCATGCTGAGTATATCCTTGTATGGTAAGTGGCTCACCATATGGAGTCTTGATCACCACTTGTTTCTTGTCACAAACAATCTGGGCTTGGTTATGAGATAACCAATCCATGCCTATCACTATGTCAAAACCAGCTAATTTCAAAGGAAGTAAGGATAACGGAAATGAGTGGTTCCTAACGGATATAAAACATCCATCTAGCACAGTTGAGGCAGTTTCTAAGGTACCATCGGCCAACTCTACTTCATATTTCACGCTTAGGGTTTTAACAAGTAAATTCAACAACTTACAAAACTTATTATCTACAAATGACTTATCCGCACCCGAATCAAATAACACCCTTGCATAAACATCATTTATAAGGAAGGTACCTGTTATCACATTATCATCCTGAACGGCTTCTCGTGCATACATTCAAAAGACCCTTGCATTGGTCTTTCTGACTTCCTCAGGTTTCTTGGCATACTTTGGGCAGTTGGACTTGATGTGCCCATTTTCATTACAGTTGTAGCACGTTGCATCCTTTATCTTCTTGCACTCTATCGTCTTGTGCTCACTTGACTTACAAATCCCACAAGCTCTTGGCTGTGATTAGGATTTTGACTCGTATCTGCCCCTCCCCACATGGCGCTTCTTACAGATTTTGTATTTGGGTTTCGCCCGACTGTTGGTCATCTTTCTTGAACCCTGAACTCTTCATGTGGTCAGATTTCCCTTTGTGCTTCTTGTCTGAGAGGCGTGAGCTTTCATCCTCGCGTTTTCTCTTCCCTATATCTGAATTTCTCAGCGATCTCTGCCTGACCGCATCAAGGGTAAGCGATAGTGCCAGATCGGCTACAGATCTAAAGGTAGTCGGTCGAGATGCCATCACACTGGCTTTGATCTCCGGGGCTAAACCCCCAATGAAACGGGCTATCCGCTTTGGCTCCAGCGTCACTAAGTAAGGGACCAATCGAGACATAGTATTAAAACTCGTAAGATAAGCCTGACAGTCCAAATTATTCATAACCAATGTCAGGAATTCGGTCTCGATCTTCTCAACCTCATGTTGAGGGCAGTAATTTTCCTTGATGAGAGTAACGAACTGTTCCCAAGACATGCCATACAAATGGACTTTTCCAGTAGCTTGGATCAGAGACCTCCACCAAGCTAGCGCTTCTCCTTTAAATGACTGAGATACAAACTTCACAACGTCCCTATCAGCGCAACCACTAATATCAACCACAGTGTCCATTTCATCGAGCCAAGTCATACAATTGATGGCTCCTTTCTCCCCTATGAAGTCTCTAGGCTTGCAGGAGACGAAATACTTATATGTATAGGACCTTCCACGTGGTTCTTGTTTGAGCTCAATCTTCTTCGACAGAACACTATGCTGGTTTGAGGAGTGATGATCGTCATCCCTCCTTGATCCATTATGTTTAGGAGGTGGCTTACTATGAGCCTCAGAGTGAGTCTTAGGTTTAGAATGGGGTATAGTCGTACAGATGAGGCCTTGCTTCGAGTACCAATTGACTCATTAAACTGCCTATCTATGGCCTTGGTAACAGCATTATCAATCAATGCTTGAAGTTCCGCACCAGTTACGTTGATCCTAGTAGTATCATGATTCTCCCTTGGATGACTATTCACTTTTTCAGACTCTGCCATGTAGCTTGATTGCTACATAAAATGATGACAATGATTTCTTAGAGGTTTATAATAGATTTGTCATCTTATTAACCATGGTATTTAAGAACCATATTGGTTAATTTGTTAAGTATTTCATTCAGGATTTTCATTAATAACCCTTAGTTATGATTAAATATAATAATGGCATAAAAGGCCAAGTCACATGGACGCATTAAATTTTAAGTAAAGATCTTATAGGATCGAGGTACTAAGGCTTGAATCATAGTTCATTACCTTTCTTGACAGGGAGTCATAGGCTACAACTGTCTTTTGTCTTATATGACAATGATTATGGCCCGTAGGCATTACATCACAATTGGATGTTTAATTTAATAAAGAAGGAATTGGAATAATCCAATATAAGGATGACACGTGTGATTTTACGAATCACATTAGCCAGGAATGTTAACATGCTTTCAGATGTTAACAAGGAATTGAATCTCTTTTAAACAGGTTTTACCAGCATGGCCAGGTCTTATAATGACATGCAGGCTAGGTTATACCTTTAAGATTCTTATTTAATATTAAAGGCAGATCTTGTAAAAGGAATGACATATTTTGAATTTATTTATTTATTTCATACATTTTACATTTATGCATATAATGATAAAATAAAATTTAAATGATAACATGCCACTAAAATTTAAAAAGAGTACTGCTCCACCTGACTCAACCTTTGAAGAATCTCCTGATGCGGTGGCGATAATAGTGGTGGTTGCGGGGGCTGCTGATGCTGCGGAGGTTTAGGAGGTGGCGGGTGTTGATACCCATAAGGTGGGTACCCGGTTTGGTAGGAGGATCCGTAAGGTCCTTCAGGATGAAGGGCATTGTAGTTGGCTGCTACAAGGTATGGGTCAACATTGGGGGCATTGTAGTAGTTATACCCCGGGTAGGCAGGCTGCTCAAAGGGGTTGTATGCCACTGCACTGGCATATGTAGGAATTGGATTATCATAACCCACTGGTGGCGGTGCGACTGGCGCAGACTCCACCTCAGAAACAGGGTTAGAAGGCCCACCCATTTGTGGGTCTTCGTATAGTGGCGGGTAATGACTACCACTTGAATGCTGAGGGGTGCTGATATGGACTCTCCCTCGCACGGACATCCGTGCGGTTGATCTCCTACGCCTCGGTGGCTCCGGAGGTGGTTGTTGCACTGGTGGTGGTGGCGGTGGAGTAACCGCTACAAAACGCGAATCCTCCGAGGGATCCTGCTGCTGTGATGAGTTGTAATTGGGAGTAAACACCCAGTCGTATTAGTTAAACCTCGCCTCGTAGCTGTCGGGACCACTATAAGGTGATCCAAGAAAGGGTAACCCATCCGAAATCTCGATGGGGTGAGTAGGCGTTCCGGTTGGCGGTTGGGCAGGTTCCGGATCCTCTTCCATGTCCATGGAGAAGTGGTCCTCTGGTCCCAACGGGTTATAACCCATTGGTTCATTAACTAGGTTTGCCGGGTTGAACCGGCTTTGGAAGTAGGGTGTTGGGTCGTTGAAGGAATGGTGTGAGTTGGGGCTTTGAAGGGGTATAAAAGAGTGATGTGAGTTGTGGGGCTCGTTCTCCGATTGAGGCCCGAAAGAGTTTAGGTAAGAAGGTGAGGAGCTCAGCGAGACTGAACGCCTCGCGGGTTCTAAATGGGTCCTCCAGTCTTCTTGACGACTTTTGCTTAATGAGTCTGATGGAGTTCGCCGATGTGAAGGCCCGGCCTCGTGATCGTTGGGGGCGATGAGTGGCCCTTGCCTCTACCTCTTCCTCGCATTTTTGGCGGCATTCTTGTAGGCCCTGTCAAGACAAACAACAGGAATAACAAAAGAAACAATAAAGGACAAAACAAAAAAGTCAGAATTAGTCCTAAGTTCTTTGTCTAGACTCGAAAGTCGAGGAATGTGCAAACTGTGTCATTGAGATTAAACACAAAAGGCTAGTGTTTAATTCACTCAACGTTGGCTCTGATACCAACCTGTCACACCCCGATATTTACACGTATTACCGGTGGGCGCGGTGGGGAGTATCGTGACGTAGTTGATATCATCATAGTCAAAATTATCACAGTTTAATACACAGCGGAAGTCGAAAGATAAATCATCACAAACCGAATTAAAAGTAATATCAAGTGTATTACAATAACGGTTGTAAGGATCCACAGGCGAATCAAAGTTAACAAAAGATCATTGTTCAACAGATTTATAACATCTAAGCTTGCAGGACTCTTTATTGATGCTAGGAGTAGCCAGCCAGGAGTAGCCAGCCTATTCCGTTTAGTACCTGCACTTAGCCTTTTTGGAAAATACGTCAGTTTACATTGGTAAATACAATTAACCGACTCATTTTGAAAATGTTTAAGAAAATTGATTTGAATGCACAAGGCACAAAATAATCTTTTATAACTTGGGATAATTATTTATATAAAAACTTGTAAAAGAATTACATGTTCGTTATACGTTCAGTAGCCCGGGCTGAATACCGAGTTAAAGATTAATAGACACACCACATGATATAATCCCGCGGCGAGTTATTCTCAAATCGTCGGTTATACCTTTATATATATATATGCACTGGCAGGTGTATGCCTACACCCCGTGCTTAGGTCGTGGCCATTTCAATGAATGATGCCAAGGATATCCGGGACATGGTCATTAACCCCCCAAAGGCTTTAAGCAAACATAACAGTTTAAACGAGTCATCTCAATAAATTAACCTTTATATGATTAAAAATTTAATGCCCGACCAAGCGGTATTTTATATACCGTACTGTCACACCCCGATATTTACACGTATTACCAGTGGGCCCGGTGGGGAGTATCGTGACGTAGTTGATATCATCATAGTCAAAATTATCACAGTTTAATACACAGCGGAAGTCGAAAGATAAATCATCACAAACCGAATTAAAAGTAATATCAAGTGTATTACAATAACGGTTGTAAGGATCCACAGGCGGATCAAAGTTAACAAAAGATCATTGTTCAACAGATTTATAACATCTAAGCTTGCAAGACTCTTTATTGATGCTAGGAGTAGCCAGCCTATTCCGTTTAGTACCTGCACTTAGCCTTTTTGGAAAATACGTCAGTTTACACTGGTAAATACAATTAACCGACTCATTTTGAAAATGTTTAAGAAAATTGATTTGAATGCACAAGGCACAAAATAATCTTTTATAACTTGGGATAATTATTTATATATAAACTTGTAAAAGAATTACATTTTCGTTATACGTTCAGTAGCCCGGGCTGAATACCGGGTTAAAGATTAATAGACACACCACATGATATAATCCCGCGGCGAGTTATTCTCAAACCGTCGGTTATACCTTTATATATATATGCACTGGCAGGTGTATGCCTACACCCCGTGCTTAGGTCGTGGCCATTTCAATGAATGATGCCAAGGATATCCGGGACATGGTCATTAACCCCCCAAAGGCTTTAAACAAACATAACAGTTTAAACGGGTCATCTCAATAAATTAACCTTTATATGATTAAAAATTTAATGCCCGACCAAGCGGTATTTTATACATCGTACTCCAAGCCCGTATAAGGGAAAATAAGTTAAAAGTATTTACCTGAGCAAGTATATATCACAATCAGCGAGTGCAAGTATCTTTTACTGGTCTCCTAATCTGGAACGAATGTTTTAATAACCTATTAGATTCCTAACGGGTCTTAATTTGTAACGCCTCGTATTTCCGCATTTCCATGTTTTTCTTTTTTCTTTTTTTTAGAAAATACGCGTTCGTTTCCTATTTTTAGAAACGCGGTTGCAATCTGATCGAAAAACGGTTTAAAAACAGAAAACCACGCATCTTACGCATTTTAACGTGACTGACAAGCGAACGCGACCAATATCGAGCACCGACATTATTTCACGTATTTAAACTTTAAAAATAATATTACACGCCATTTTTCGAAGCTCGTGTGCGAAGACGGGTTCGGAAACGAGTTTGGGCCGCTAACGGGCTTTAGGCCCAACCCACTACAAAACCTAAGAATAAATATCTTTCAAATTGTTCAAATCCTAATTCAAAACAAAAGAGCAGCCACCTCTCATCTCTCATGTAGCTGACTTCCCCTCTTTCTCCACAAAATCCGGTCACCGGAGCACTTCCGGCCGATGTCGGCTCCGTTTTTCGGCAAGCACACCATCCCCGTGAAGCACCTCGTGCCATCTAACACCTACACACCTCCCTCTTCCCCTCATCAAAGCCCCCTCCTCCGTTGACTGATGAACGACCGCCACCACCACTGCCGTCCGGTGGTGGCGTGGAGACGAGACAGAGTGGGAGAGGAACTCGGAGAGAGATGCGGAGGAGAGACGATGGTCGTGCCATCATCTGCAGTGGCGGCGGCGGCGGCTGTTCGGGCGGTTTGATTCGGTTCAGGTTAGACGCGGTTCGGTTCAGTCAACCTGGTACAACTCGGGTTCAGTCTCGTTTCAGCCGGTTTAATCTCGGTTCGGTTAAGGTTTGTGAACTTTCGAGTTTGTTTTGGTTAAGTGTTGATTCAAATCTGGTTGTTCTTGTCTCAGGTTTCGATTCGGGTTAAGTTTTGATTCAAATCTGGTTGTTCTTGTCTCAGGTTTCGATTCGGGTTCAAGTCCGTCAGTTCAAGCGGTCAAACCTCAGTCAACGGCAGTCAACCGTCGGGTCAAACTGGTCAAAACGAGCTCGGTAAAATTTAAATTTCGTGAATTTTATTATGTTGATTATATATTCTATATATATTAAACCAAGCTCGAACCTGCCCGATTAGCGAGACGATACAAATTTTGTCGACTAAACTAGTAAAATTTGTTACATTTTTGCACTTGTCGAATTATATATATTGTGAATAACTGTTGTGTTTTGACAAATAAATCGACACTTAGATTGCCGGGATCGTTACAAAAACAGAGGAAACTCTGCCCGTTTTTCGTAAAAATCCATAAAACAAAACCTGTTTAATTATAAAGCGAAACCTATCGAATTCGAGTTATTTTTGTAAAAACAAATAATATATAAATATATATATATAGGATAGGAGTTGGCCAGAAAGTCCAAATTTCCTAAAAAGTGTAAAAAGTCATAAAACACCATAATGTCAACCATAAAACACACAAAAAACCCACAAATAATATGATGAAGATTACTAAAAGATCATGTATGTGGGTTTTGTGTTGTGTTTTAGATGTTAAGGCTCTGATTGTGGAATGACAAATATTATTGTGTTTTATGTTGTTTAGCATTGTGTGTTTTATATTCATAGTTCTACGATGGTGTGTTTGAAGTTTTTATGGACTATTAGAGTTTGAATATGGTGTTTTAGTAATATTAATTCTATTATTTGTGAGTTTTAGGTGTGTTTTATGCCTGAAATTATTGTGTTTTATGACTTTTTACACTTTTTTGGAAAAACACACTTTCCGTAGGATCCCCACTCTATATATATATATATATATATTTAGATAACACTTAACCGTTTTATAAAACTAACCCTATTATTCTTAAAACGAACTATATCATAATAACAATAATAATAACAGTTTTACTTTTATTAATTTTTTTCCTTTAATACACATTTAAATCAATATATTTAACTTATATATAGCGTTGACGTTCACGTATTCCATATTTAGGATAATCACTCTCGTGCATTCAGTTTTCCTATCTTTTCCCTCGCGCGTTATTTCAAGGAATCTCCATACGCAAACACTGTGAGCATACTCGACCCTTTTTACGTTTTAACGCATTTTTTGGGTGCAACATGTATACAAAATCCACTTTACACCATCGATTATAATCAAACACACAATCCATCGAATACGTTCGTTGTTATGCTTAGGTTGTTATTACTTGCTAGTTTCAACTTGTATTCCCATGATATTGTTATGCTTAGCCTGTTTATGCATGCTAGTTTAAAAATCATAATTTCATACTATTTGTCATGCTTAAGTTGTTTATGTATGCTCATTTCAACGTGAATAATAAATGCTATGTGGATTTGAGACAAAGTTTTACTTATAATTTTATTCAAACTTGTATGCTCGTCAGTGCTTTTGTACTGATCCATGCTTTTAATACATGTTGCAGGATTGTGACAGATGAATCCAGTAGGATTGCCTAGAAACGCATTTAAACTTTATTGCTCGTTGTTTTGTAATTTACTTTCAATCCTGTTGTATTTTGTTTCCAACACTTGTAATAATTCATTATCAATGAAATGAAATTTAATTATTTGAATACTTATTGTGCGTTATTTATTTTAACTTGTGGTGTTCTAGTTCAAGCAATGTAAAAAAAAGAAATTATTAAATACTTGTCGCAAATAGTGTTATGAAGTCTCTTGCAATCTATTTCGTCTCACTCTGATGTTTCCGCCATCGGTTGGGGTGTGACAGATTGGTATCAGAGCCATAACTATAGAGAATTAGGTAGAATTGTCATGTTCGACCTAGTCTATAGTCTAAGTACCAAAACTTGACCATTCCTTATTCTTGCTTAATATGTAATTCTTCCTATTTGCTTCTACCTCTTCTTTTGTCTAAATATACAATGTGTCTTTTCTAAAACATTTCACACAATACATACTTGAAGATACCCATTTTCTACAATCGAAACGACTCACTAGAACAGGGGTGATTCCCGCCTTTGGTGACGAATTTCAATCCACCTTACATGTTATTTTGCACGAAATTTCACCATCAAGTCAGGAGTGATATCCATGTCTTGATGGGAGTTTTCCATTTCATATTCTAGTGGATCCTTACTGACGACTCGAGATTTTATCTTGTTTGTTCAATAAACCACATTTTGGAGATGAAATTGTCAAGCTAGGATTGATATCCACACCTTGGTGACTGGTCCCGCACTACGATTTTCAATCTCGCCAAAGTTTCGTATTTTCAATCAAATTAGGGACATGTACAAACTGGAAGGGTAAAATACCGTTAATCGCCTGACGACGAGAGTATTATACTTATTAGGCCAAAGCATGTCTCCCTAATTCGGAAGGACTTGCGATTCACTTTTGAATAGTCGAAGTTTCTAAACCCGAAGCACTCCAATACTTATCAAGCCTCTCTTTTATATTAATTTAACTTTTATGCGATTTAATACTTGTTACCTAATCATCATTTTAATACACGCCTGCTAATACGTTATGCTTGATTCGGGATTACTGGACATTCTTTATGTGATAAACTGGTCATTAACTTCGGATGAAGCCACACCTTGACATATGTAGTGCTTGTGAAGCACTATAGGAGTAGTGCACCGCCGCATGGATTTGTGGTAATGTCAAGACATTCATTCATACATTACGGATCTTTTCATAGCAACGAAATGATGACATGTGCTATGATTAGATGACGCTTTATACATTACGGATCTTTTCATAGCAACGAAATGATGACATATGCTATGATTAGATGACGCTTTATACATTACGGATCTTTTCATGGCAACGAAATGATGACATGTGCCATGATTAGATGACGCTTACGTTAAACGTTGGGTTGACATTTTGTCATTAACTTTGATCAAGCCGCACCTTAACATATATAGCGCTTGTGTAGCGCTATAGGAGTAATGCCCACCGCATGGACTTGCGGTCATGTTAAGCCATTCATTCATACTTGCGGACACGGTGGTTTGACCAGTGAGATCACATGCCAGTAATGCGTTAATCTAGTTAACTAAATATTTCATGTGGACTATTCAAAGACTTTAATCATACTCATACTTATAACCTCTCTCATACTTGAATACAATCATGCATGCATATTCAAATTTCTGTACGCTATCATTCTCACTCGTAATACGTTAATATACCCCGACCCGTACACTACTAGTACAAACTATGCGGATTATGTACAAACCAAAATAATCACGGATGCATACATGATTATATTGGTAGGCGCATGAAAACCATAGTAGGTTCTACCGTGTATCGTAACACAAAACGTAACATGACATCGAATAGCGAAACAGACGTATTATGGTATGAACATGGGGGATACGCCGCTGGTACTTCCTATATATAAGTGTTCCTATCTTACTACCAAACTTTCGTAAAACGTGCCATGAGAAATTCGGTGTTTCCCCATATCTTATTGAATACAAACTTTGATCACTCACAACCTCTTTCTCAGTTATACCTAAACACACTTCGAGAACGCCATCATCCCCAAGGTCTTCCTCTTGAATAAATTTCAGGATGAAATTTCCTAAAGGAGGGGAGACTGTAACGCCTCGTATTTCAGCATTTCCATGTTTTTCTTTTTTCCTTTTTTTTAGAAAATACGAGTTCGTTTCCTATTTTTAGAAACGCGGTTGCAATCTGATCGAAAAACGGTTTAAAAACAGAAAACCACGCATCTTACGCATTTTAACGTGACTGACAAGTGAACGCGACCAATATCGAGCACCGACATTATTTCACGTATTTAAACTTTAAAAATAATATTACACGCCATTTTTCGAAGCTCGTGTGTGAAGACGGGTTCGGAAAAGAGTTTGGGCCGTTAACGGGCTTTAGGCCCAACCCACTACAAAACCTTAGAATAAATATCTTTCAAATTGTTCAAACCCTAATTCAAAACAAAAGAGCAGCCACCTCTCATCTCTCATGTAGCCGACACCCCCCATTTCCCCACTTTCTCCGCGAAATCCGGTTACTGGAGCATTTCCGGCCGATGTCGGCTCCGTTTGTCGGCAAGTACACCATCCCCGTGAAGCACCTCGTGCCATCTAACACCTACACACCTCCCTCTTCCCCTCATCGAAGCCCCCTCCTCCGTTGACTGATGAACGACCGCCACCACCACTGCCGTCCGGTGGTGGCGTGGAGACGAGACAGAGTGGGAGAGGAACTCGGAGAGAGATGCGGAGGAGAGACGATGGTCGTGCCATCATCTGCAGTGGCGGCGGCGACGGCTGTTCGGGCGGTTTGATTCGGTTCAGGTTAGACGCGGTTCGGTTCAGTCAACCTGGTACAACTCGGGTTCAGTCTCGTTTCAGCCGGTTTAATCTCGGTTCGGTTAAGGTTTGTGAACTTTCGAGTTTGTTTTGGTTAAGTGTTGATTCAAATCTGGTTGTTCTTGTCTCAGGTTTCGATTCGGGTTAAGTTTTGATTCAAATTTGGTTGTTCTTGTCTCAGGTTTCGATTCGGGTTCAAGTCCGTCAGTTCAAGCGGTCAAACCTCAGTTAACGGCAGTCAACCGTCGGGTCAAACAAGTCAAAACGAGCTCGGTAAAATTTAAATTTCGTGAATTTTATTATGTTGATTATATATTCTAGATATATTAAACCAAGCTCGAACCGACCCGATTAGCGAGACGATACAAATTTTGTCGACTAAACTAGTAAAATTTGTTACATTTTTGCACATGTCGAATTATATATATTGTGAATAACTGTTGTGTTTTGACAAATAAATCGACACTTAGATTGTCGGGATCGTTACAAAAACAGAGGAAACTCTGCCCGTTTTTCGTAAAAATCCGTAAAACGAAACCTGTTTAATTATAAAGCGAAACCTATCGAATTCGAGTTATTTTTGTAAAAACAAATAATATATATATATATATATATATATAGGGTAAGGTTATTGTAAAAAAGACCAAAGGTGTGAGAAAGGTAAGAAAGAATCTCAGCCATTAGATCTAAATTAATTGAAAAGGGTAAACAAGTAATTTTATTATTAATTCAATTAATTAAAAACTTCCCATAACCGCCACCTTAATTATAGGAAGTATATAACACCATTCAACAAGTATATAACACCATTTAGCATGTATATAACACCATTCAGCATTCAGCAAGTATATAACACCATTCAGTAAGTATATAACACAATTCAACAAGTATATAACACCATTCAACAAGTATATAACACCATTCAGCATTCAACAAGTATATAACACCATTCAATAAGTATATAACACTATTCAGCAAGTATATAATACCATTCAGCAAGTATATAACACCATTCAGTAAGTATATGAACCATTAAACAAGTATATAACACAATTCAGCAAATATATAACACCATTCATTGACTAAACATCTGATCGAAACATATTTTTTTCTCTATACAAGTATAGCAATATGGTACTCATATTAAAGATAAAAAAACACTCGTTATTATGGTGTAATTTTTTTTTTTAAAAAGTTACGTATAAAAAGTTATTGACGTTTAAAAAAGACAGGGGAAGTTACATGTGCATTACTTAATTTCTAGTGGGTTTAAAAGACTATATTGCCCCTAGATATTTCAAATCAGTCCAAATTAATGAAAATATTTTACAATTTGGTCACTATTGATCTCAACCATTAGATCAAAAGATCTAATGGCTGAGATTCTTTCTTAACATTCTCACACTTTATGCCTTTTTTCCAGGATCTTCTACCTATATATATATATATATATATTTGTTTTAGATAACACTTAACCGTTTTATAAAACTAACCCTATTATTCTTAAAACGAACTATATCATAATAACAATAATAATAACGGTTTTACTTTTATTAATTCTTTTCCTTGAATACACATTTAAATCAATATATTTAACTTATATATAGCGTTGACCTTCACGTATTCCATATTTAGGATAATCACTCTCGTGTGTTCGGTTTTCCTATCTTTTCCCTCGCGCGTTATTTCAAGGAATCTCCATACGCAAACACTGTGAGCATACTCGACCCATTTTACGTTTTAACGCATTTTTGGGGTGCAAAATGTATACAAAATCCATTTTACACCATCGATTATAATCAAACACACAATCCATTGAATACGTTCGTTGTTATGCTTAGGTTGTTATTACTTGCTAGTTTCAACTTGTATTCCTATGATATTGTTATGCTTAGCCTGTTTATGCATGCTAGTTTAAAAATCATAATTTCATACTATTTGCCATGCTTAAGTTGTTTATGTATGCTCGTTTCGACGTGAATCATAAATGCTATGTGGATTTGAGACAAACTTTTATACTTATAATTTTATTCAAACTTGTATGCTCGCCAGTGCTTTTGTACTGATCCATGCTTTTAATACATGTTGCAGGATTGTGACAGATGAATCCAGTATGAATGCCTAGAAACGCATTTAAACTTTATTGCTCGTTGTTTTGTAATTTACTTTCAATCATGTTGTGTTTTGTTTCCAACACTTGTAATAATTCATTATCAATGAAATGAAATTTAATTATTTGAATACTTATTGTGCGTTATTTATTTTAACTTGTGGTGTTCTAGTTCAAGCAATGTAAAAAAAAGAAATTATTAAATACTTGTCGCAAATAGTGTTATGAAGTCTCTTGCAATCTATTTCGTCTCACTCTGATGTTTTCGCCATCGGTTGGGGTGTGACATAATTAAGTCTAAACTTAGACCGGTTAGTTTTAAAGGAAGATATACGGTTCAAAACGCACGATTAAGCGATGATCGGATTAGAATGTGGTTTAGACCCGACAAGTTTGAATACTTGTATAATATGGGTAAACTAAACACGTTCTGGATTTTGAGATAAAAATGATAAGGTTTGGCCCGTTTCGGCTAATTTATGCAAACTAGTTACATAAACTGTACCGAACGCAAAAAATGCGTAACAGGTAACCAAATGAGTCATGAACAGGTTTCCTAAGTCAATATGCCTTAAATATGTTGTGATATCAGTAAGATACCTTCCATTATGCCCAAAATGGATTTAAACTCAAATTATGCCCCGTAGGGGTATTTTGGTCATTTTAAAGGTTATAAAAGAGTTTAAATACTAATCTGAGTTTCAGGTCTGATATAATCAGTGAAAATATTTATTTTTATAAGTCAAAACAGTAGGGTATTGCATATATGTGAAATTGATCTTTTATAACCAAACTATGCACCGTATGGGCATTTTGGTAATTTCACATAAGCTTTAAAGGTTAAAATTAGAATTCTGAGTTCAAAACTTTTGCTTACTGTTTAATTATAAAAATTTACTTAAAACATCAGTAGGTATTAAGTTTCATATGCCAAAATAGTTTTAACTCATACTATGCGCTTAAAACGCGTAAAAGTCGGTTTTAAGCGATTTTCGGGTTATAATAAGAAATCTGAGTTTTTGATCAGTTTATAAAGTTAAAAATATTTTATTTATCATATAAAATCAGTAGCAAAAAGTTTGGTATCACAATATTATGTAAAACTCATTTTATTCAAGAAAAGGGTATAACCGACATTTACCGAATTATAGCAAGAACCCTATGTTATGCTCAGCTTAAAAATAATTAAAAATCTTCAAAAATCCCAAAATATTATATTACATCAGTGGGTAAAAAGTTTGGTGTTAAAATTTGAGTTTAGATAGGCTTTATGCTAATTATGCCGTTTAATTAATAAAAAGCTTCTTAATTACGATATTGAGCATAACTCCTAATCTAGACCTCAAAATGATGTCAAATTTTTAGGAAAAGTTTATAAATCAGTAACAAATTTTTTTGTCCTCTCACATTTTCAAAAATCTCGTTTTAAGGTCAAAAGGGCATTATGGTCAACATTTAGGCATATAACGAAAACATGTACATGAATCGAATAACTAATGAACCAGGTTGTATAACCTCAGAGGGTTACACTAATCTATAACCTGGTCCTAATAGAGCTCTATGACATTTCTAAGATATGCTACATTGGGTCAGAACTGAAAGTCAAAGCAAAAGTCTACTTTTGCGACTTTCGGTTCCGAACCGAGCTTAAACAGAAAATTGTCGGGTTGAACATGTTTAGACATGTTCTTACATTGATTACCAAGTTATATGAGTGATAAAACAGGTTCCATGGCTTCTACATTGTTAATTATGTGTTTATGCAAAAATTTGCTTTCTATTGACTTTTTATAATTAACTTTGACCCGACAATTGACCTAGTTAGAGTGAGAATCAGAGGGTGCCCTTTTAGGGGTTTATTGTCCATATAATTACCAACTCAAAGCTACTTTCAATTCGAGAATTGACTGGGCGGCCATTAGTGATTAATCATTAAGTCAAACCTTAATTACGACGGGTTTGACTTTAGGCCATTAAACTAATAAAACTGAATTAAGAAAGGTCAAGGAGGCTTACAAAGGTCCTAAGCACGACTAATGACCCTTAGGGAATGCTCTTGAGCTCCAGGAGACTCCAGAAGTTGAGTTATGAATGTTTGCAAGTGAGTGTCAAAATGTTGCAACAAGTGTTCATATATATAGAGCCTTTAATTGAATAAGATCATGACAAACAAGTCTATGCATGATCCCTGATGCATAACAAGTATCCCTGTGCATGTAAAAACTGTTGGCCACGCTCCTGGATCCAAAAACCATATAAATAGGTCGGTTAAACGGGCTGAACAGACACCTGCCAAGCTTTTTGGACGCTGGCACTTTTCAGGCAGCCCGCGTAAAAGACCTTAAGGTCTTACGCGGCCGGTATGGCTCCCGGATCAGGTTAAACAAGTTTCAGAAATTGCTTATTTGGTCCCTGATCCTTTTTATAGTTGTTTTAACTTTATTTATTGCACTTTTAACCCTCCAACTTGACTTTTAAGGACCCCAAGACATAAACAAACTTTGTTAAGTCCCCGGTTAGTTATACGATCACCGAATAAGTCCTGAATTTCAACGTTGACGCTTTTAACCCCTTACTTACGAATGTTAGCATAACTTTCTCATACGAAATCGAAACCTTGTGAAATTTTTATCACTTTTTCTAGTGAGCATAATTAATCGTTACAAAGCTTCGGGTTCGCTAAAAGGTCACTCAGAGGTATAAATTAAACATGTTGACACATTTAACCCTTGCGGTTTGTAAACTCTCACTTTCTTCCACAAACGGCTTCATACGCTTCATAATTCATTCGTTTAAGGTTATAAACATCGTGTAGGGTTGTTGAAAGGCATAATTATCAAATGTTGACACTTTGAATCCTTTTACACACATACTTTCTTTGTTTGTCAACTTTAGTCCCTCATATTCAATCCTTTACACGTTTAAAGCTCATGACACGTGTCTTCATTATATTGGACATGATTTTACGAGGTGTTACACTGTTGGAGTGGTAAGTCAGTTTATGCACCAACCGCAAGTTGCCCACATGGAAGCTGCTCAGAGAATTCTAAGGTATCTAAAGGGAACCGCAGGCCATGGAGTGTTGTTCAAAGCAAATGGACATTTAAATGTTGAGCTCTACACTGACGCCGACTGGGCAGGAGATGAGGGAAAACGAAGGTCAACATCAGGGTACTTCTCCTTGGTTGGTGAAAACCTTGTTACCTGGAGGAGTAAGAAACAGAAGGTGGTTGCTCTGTCGAGTGCAGAAGCAGAGTTCAGAGGCATAGCTCGAGGGTTAAGCGAAGTTCTTTGCATCAGGAAACTTCTAGAAGACATTGGTTTCTCCCAAAGGACAGCACCCAGTAAAATTATGTGCGACAATACCGCTGCAATACAAATCTCAGAAAATCCAGTTCAGCATGATCGAACAAAACACGTGGAGGTAGATCGACATTTCATCAAGGAAAAACTGGAGGAAAGGTTCATTGAGCTCCCGTATATATCATCAAAAGGTCAACTTGCAGATATTCTCACAAAAGCAGTCAACGGAAACGCTTTTAGTAGCTGTTTGAGCAAGTTAAGTATTGGAGATCTCACTACTCAACTTGAGGGGGAGTGTCGGAAAGAAGGAAACAAATAGTATAGGGGCTAGTGTGTAATATGGTGGTCTATATAAACACCATCTTTGTGTAACCCTAATCTTGTACAATACAATTCAAACCTAAATAAGAGATTATTCTCTATACCAAACAACACTGGCGTGATGTTGGATGAGTGTGGGTGAAGGTGGGTTGGGGAATGTGTTTTGTGGGGTATGTGGTGGAGGTTATAGGAGGTTACCACTTAACCCAAATGTTATGGGAGGTTATGTTAGATGAATATAGGTTATGATGGGTTACCACTACACTGGCCTAAGATGACACTTGCATCAAAAGAAAATATGAGCATGTAAGATTTAATCCCATTAACCCTTGTAAAGATATGCATTTAAGTATGTTTACCCTTTCTCCCCTCATTTAAAAACATATCTGCTTTCATGCCATTTGACTTCCATTTAAACAATGTTGAGTTTTACTATTTCACATCACATTTTATATCGCATATCACTATTAATTGGTATAAACTTACTATAAATGTCCCTTTCTCCAAAATAGATTATTGTATCTCCCCTCACAATCTCACTCTTCCTCCCTTTGTGGCCGTTCATAGCAACATACATTTGACTTGAAAACAGTCAAACACACCCCATAGTTTGCTTTACACGCTGTGAGTCAGTCACGACCTCTTCAAAAACTTAATTGGTGATACTTCCAAATTTATTATTTATTATCACTATACCCCGTTGATTATAGTTTAATAATAAAGTATTTAATTTTGAATGTCAGAGTATTTGTTACAAGTTACATCAAGTAACAAAGAAAGTAGTTTTATGATAATATTAATGATTTATTTTCGAACGGCAAAGGGTGTAATGGGAATTTTGAATTGTTGGGTGACTTGCATCTATTAATTAATTTTTTTGCCAAAAATGTTTTTTTTTTCCAAACATATTTCGATTCTTTTTATTTTGTTGTTATGAGAAATCACATGATAACTTATTGATAATGACTTAATGAGAATATTTCCAATACATTACTTGACATACACCTCCAAGCAAATATGAAACAATAACGACTTATAGCCTAGCGGTATCAAGGTGTCGTTAGAAAACGTGTTCCTACTTCCTACCCTAGCGGTTGAGAATTCTAGTTTAATCGACAAAGGTGTATATTATATAGATGTAGGACTAGTGTGTTTGTGAGTTAGCTGTTTCTAAAAAATATAAAAAATAAATAATAACCAAGTGAATACCTCAACATGCATTTTTCATTTAAATCCACCTTTCATCTCATAATTATCAAAATCCTTAATATTTAATGATGATAAAATAATATAATATATGTCTAATGCATGTCAACCTTCTAAAAGTCAATATGGCTTCTTACAGACTATTAATATAACCCCACTAGTTCATCATTATTCATTTACAAAATGGAATGTGTATTATTCAAGAGGGACTCCATGGTATTCAAGTTGTGAAGCATTCCTTCTTTCATACTTACAATCTAAGCCTCTAAGGTACCAATATTCTTTCAATCTGCATCATATTGATTTTGCGTATTTACAAACGTGTTTATGGTAATGTTTGTTATGATCAAGACAATAAACAACATGCATCAATTCATTGGCATCATTTCTGATAGAGCCTTTTCTAGTAGGCAAACACTCCAAAAGAACAAGAGAGAACAAGAGAATTTTTGGGGCAATTTTCTGTGTTGTTTCCAATGCAAAATGACTGAATTTAAACATGCAAGAGAGCCTTGGTTCATCACCATGTTCTCCTTATTTTATGCCACTACCTCTACATGCAATACCACTATCCTACCATGTAACCCACTAATAAAACATATGCAGTTAATCAAAGAACACATGCTAAAATAAAAGGCTGGAGATATTTGGACACCCACTGCGCCTATTTTCACACTTTTTGTGCCCTAGACGCCTCGTATAGGCCTATACGAGGCGTCTAAGCACTGAATTCAAGGGGGTCTCAGAGGGTGTCAGGCACAAAGTTTAAGGTAACCTATACGAAGCGTACAGACCTATACGAGGCGTCTAGGCTTGGGTTTTTTTTGGCTGAAATGAGGGGTGTTTTGGTGGGTTTTGGTATGGTTTTTTGGATAGTTTTTGAAGATGTGTTTTTTGGTTGAAAGTTTTTTTTGTTTTTAAAAAAGTTTTGTTTTTTAAAAATCAACTATTTTAAAAATCGGCTCTTTAAATATATTATATCAATTAAATATTATAATGTTTTTAACATTTTACTTTTTTAAATATTATTCTTCCGATTAAAATTTTATCTCGTTCAAATATTGTTTCCGTATTATATTCAGGGGATATATTGTTTCCGTATTATATTCAAAACATATTTTGTTTCCGTATTATCTCAATTTAAGACGACAATCATTACGTAACCGAATAACTGAAAACAAACATAAATATGACATATATAAGATAACTTTGTACATCCATAACAAAAATATATAAGATAAGTTTGTACATCCATAATAAAAATAAAAACAACAACAGGTCTATGCATCCAAATCCGAATCTGGATGTGGCTGCTGCTGCTGATGTGGTGCTCGAGCCAGTGGAAGCGGTATCGGGGGCCATCCCTCTCTCTCTCTCGTCTATCCTGCTCGCACCGTACCAGCCAACCTACCAAATCGTTGAGCATGTCAAGCTCGGCTCGTACATCCGGATGTAGCGCAGCTCCTGAGGCATGACCTGGAATAGCGTGACGTGGAAACTGAGGCGCCCCGGCAGGTGGCGGTGGCTGTGGCACCACTGCACCGTCTACATCCTGCGGAGGCTCCTCCACGGGCACTACATCAGCAGGATCTGCAGGAGGATGAACGGGCTCGAAATGCTCTGGTAGGGCCTCCTCTGTCCATATGCCCCCCTCGCGGTTTTTAAACTGCGGGCCAACTGGGAACCTCTTGATTACCCTCATCCCCCACAGCGACTGCATGCCCATCCGTGTCGACATGACTGGCGGCGTCCGTAGATGTGGGTCCTCGTGCAGTACGAGGCCAAATGAACGGGCAATGACGGTCACGTACGCCCCGCCATACAAAAATCCGCGCTACTGCCGGTGATGGGCGGAGGCGTAGTACTGGGCTAGACCGTGTGCTAGCGCGCACGGCCTCCTATACAACAAACAATAAAGGAAAAAAAGATCTGTAGTCGTACACCACTCACGGCTGTAGCCGCGCGCTGAAATAGAAGTAGCGAGCAAATGGTGCAGATACCTGCAGATAGTGTTAGCGAAATACAGAAACAGAGATTAATAAACAATGCACGTAATCACAATAATTGCCGTAATAAACGTACGTACCTGTACAGTGGGTCCATAACAAACGACACCCTCCCCTTCGACTTGTCGTGCTCCCAAGTATTTAGCCCCGCAATCACCTGCCAAAACCCTACAAGAGTGGGTTTGTCAACCACTGTAACAACCCGCACTTTCGTGCGTTGTTACTACTCGACATACTCGTTACGCCTAGCACCAGAGATTCGGATCATAATGTAACTATATCGCACACATCGCTATTCGAAGGATAATCACATATTTTCGCAATACATTATCACTACAACACATCGCAAGCACTAACACTCACGGAGGCATTGAGTGAGGACCTATTCTACCCTCCTCAGTGGCCGTGATGTGTCGAACGTAGACAATAACGCTAACAAGGACTCTCGGGTGAGTGCTATAGCTCCAGTCGTCGTGACGATGATGACAATACGAGTAAGTGGTACCCTGTCGGTCATTGTGGCACAACACACAAAAACGTCCACGATGACATCAAGAAAGGACCTATACTACCCTCCTTGATGGCCGTGAAAACGTCGCTAATAATCGCTTACTCGAGACGAAAATCGACTGTAATTATCGAAATTGTGGATTATGGATACGTAAATACGACCCTAGTGATATCTATAAGTGAATATAATGATAATATAACTCAACTATAGGAGCGCGCACCTCAAAAACTATTAAAAACAAAGAAATTCATCGCGTCAGGACAGCAATCCGGACGGACAGCAATCCGGACGGATGGGCAATCCGGATCTGTGACTCCCTTCTCCTCTTTTCGCCTATAAATAGCCTGCCACGCCACTGTTCAAGTGATGTGACAGCTCCCACTCGACCAGACACGCTTCAAGACCCTTTTCTCTAGATTCCTCGCGGTTCCGGTAAGATTTCAACCTAGAAACTTGTACTTCTATGATCTACACTCCATTCTACATCATTCTATCTTTTAAAACTCAATTTCTAACCGTGAAAATCTGCTGATTTGAGGCGTTTTGAGGTGATGTCACCAAGGGTTCTTATGAACTTCAAGATTGTGGCCTCCTCCCCACTATAAACGACTCAGATCTGGGTGATTTCCGCATGTTTTGATAACAAATCTCATCTAGATCCGTGTACCTAGCCAAGGGACGGTGCGATTTCGAGTTAACCACGAGAAACCGTCAAGAACGGCCAGTTCCGATGGAGCGGGGTGATACCCGGCCGTTAGAGCGGGTCGGAACTGATGGAATTCCAAATGTTAGTGCGAAATTACACTATCCCGGTAACCCTACACGTATTTCCTTCCGATAAACACTCAGAGACAGTATTTAGAATGCGAAACAGACGTGTTGTCCACACGAATCACATGTAACCCGCACGGATAACATGTAATCCGCACGGATAACATGTCACCCGGACGGATACGTGTCATCCGGACGGAACACATGTCAATCCGCACGGATAACATGTCAATCCGCACGGATAACATGTAATCCGCACGGATAACATGTCATCCGGACGGATACATGTCATCCGGACGGAATACATGTCAATCCTCACGGATAACCTGTCGACCGCACGGATGTCACTTACAATCCGCACGAGTTAACACTTGTTCGAACGGATGAACATCCGCACGAGTCAACACTTACCATCCGCACGAGTCAATACTTGTTCGGACGGATGACAATCCGCACGAGTTAACACTTACAATCCGCACGAGTCAACACTAATCCGACCGGATAGTCTGTCATCCGACCAGATGACAGCCATCCGACTCAGACCCATATGCCATCCGATCGGATGAGCCCATCCGAATGGGTGAGCACCATCCGACCAGATGACTGACTCTTCAATGCTATTCTCGCTTAACCATGCATCGTTTACTATATCCCTCAATGATTAACGCAGACGCACTCGCAACCGACCCAATCAAGTTGTATTCCCACTAAATACGCACTGTGAGTATACTTGAACCCTTTTTAATCGTATTTTGGGTGTAACATACGTTTCTAACAAATTGAACTTATCAAACGAATTATTCAATCAATCGAATTATTACCTGCGAATAACTGTTATGCATAGATATACGTGATGCTAGTTGCATGTGTGCTAGGGCTTATACTCGCGACGTCCCACCATGACTAGTATAGTACTATTGCGCCCGACGGGGTCTAGTTTACCATTGCATATTCGAGCATCGAGGACTTAGTTGGTAGTATCAGCTTTGTGAGTATATATGTCGAGTGTTACGTTCTTGCATATGGAAATTCGCTACACTTTTTATCTATTACGCTATACATATCAAACCTGTATACTCGCCAATACTTTTGTATTGACAAATATTTTAACGTATGTTGCAGGTTAGACCGTAGACTATATCAAATCAAGCTAGGAGGTCTAGAAACTCAACTAAAATCTAGGTTGTCGGATTTGTATTGTTCGAGAGGACAAGAAATCTGTGATAACTTATGTGATTGTATTATTTGTTAGTATGGGATAACGAATGTATTAAATATTATCGCAATATAGTTGTTATGGATTCTCTTGAGCAATCTGATTCGCCTAGTGCCGCGCCCCGATGATTCCGCCATCGGTTGGGGTGTGACAACCACCACTAGCCCCCCTGTGTAAACCTCAGTCTCGATCTCCCCCCGCATGTATAAACCAGAACGCACCGCAAAGTCTGCTAGCGTCATCGTACGCAAAACGCCAGCGAGCCTGAAAGAAATCTCAGGCGGAGGGGGAGCATCTGGGTACGGAAGCGGCACTGGGACCCCAGGAGGGTGAAATGTGAATGACGAAAGGAACTCGACCAGCAGCTCCCTGTAGGTCGGCGTGTGCGCAAAATCAAAAAAACGATGCCACGGCGAATCGAGAGGTATAAACCGACGCACTCTATCCGTCTCAGCAAGCTGGTCCATCGCATCCCAGTCGATCGATGCATGCGATCCAATGTGCATCCTCCTAAGCTTCTGGCAATGGCGGGCGGCATCGGTGCCGTCGGGAAACTCTAGATACGGACAACCCTGCAGCGTATCCAGAGCCGGCCGCTGTCTCCGTCGTCGACCCTCCTGAACCGGCTGACCCTGCTGAACCGGCTGAACCTGCTGAGCCGGCTGACCCCCCGGCAGTGCCCCATCAAGCTCTATCTGAATGTCGTCGCCCTCCATAATCAATCTGCAGGTAAATAACGTATACGTATAAAAACAATAATAAATAAATCAGAATAATAATAATAATAACAATAATAATACTAATAATAATAATAATTAATAAATAATAATAATAATAATAACAATAATAATACTAATAAATAATAATAATAATAATATTAACAATAATAATACTAATAAATAATTATAATAATAATAAATAATAATAATAATAAATAAATAAATAATAATAATAATAACAATAATAATACTAATAATAATAATTAATAAATAATAATAATAATAATAATAATAACAATAATAATAACAATATTAACAATAATAATAATACTAATAACAATAATAATAATACTAATAATAATAATTAATAAGAAAAAAAATTGCAGAGCCTCGTATAGCCCTCGTATAGGGCTATACTCGGCGTCCTGTTCTTCCCGTTTCATCTTCAACCTCACACTCAAACCCCCAAACCCAACAAAAATCAAATTTCAGGGCAAACCTACGGTCTAAAGGCAAAAACGTGGCAAAAATACTAAACTACGGGACGAAATACGTACCGGTGATGCTTCAAATCTTCGAAAGTACGGTTGAAATACTAATCCGAGGCGTATAGAGGTGTATTCTCCGTATGTTTGTTTGTTTTTTGTTTGGGGGTTATAACCAGCCTCGTCTAGACCCCCCAGCCTTATACGAGGCATAGACGCCTCGTATAGGCCTATACGTGTCGTTTTACCTTTTTATTAAATGACCATTTAGCCCATGTTAATTACCATTTTGCCCCTGACTAAAGCCTATACTGGGGGCTTTACAGGGGCAAAATGGTCATTTAATAAACCTTTTTTAATAATTAAAAAACAAAAACTTTAAAAGTTGCCGCCTTAATAGACGACACGTATAGAGCTATACGCGGCGTCTGCCTTTTAAATTACCTTTAAGCCCCTGTTAAAGGCCTATACTGGGGACTTTCAGGGGTATAATGGTAATTAACATAAAATATTTTCAAAATTCAAATTAAAAAAAAAAAGAATTGTAGCCGACACTATTGACGCCGCGTATAGCTCTATGCGAGGCGTCCTTATTCAAAAAATTCAAATTTTGATTTTCAAATATTCAAAATTCAAATTTTCAAAAACCCGCTCAAATAGACGCCTCGTATAGATCTATACGAGGCGTCTGGTGTTTGTAGAATGACCTTTTAGCCCCTGAAATAAGCCTAGATTGGGGGCATACCATGGGCAAAATGGTCTTTTGTGCAACACTATACGACACGTCTAGCTCTATGCGCGTCGTATATTTGTAATTTTTTTATTAAAATGTTATTAACCTGTTTTAATCAATTCTAATTATAGAAAAATGATACAAATTATAAAAAAAATTATAGGAATTGTAGAAAATTATAGGAATTAATAAAAAAAAATACTATTAATTACAAAAATCATTCTTCCGTATCACTGTCGATGTAATTAAGATTGGGGTTTGATCTTGGCGGAGGATTCATTATCGATGTATATCATTCTAGACGTGGCAAGTACATATCTTCCCATTGTTCCGTATGGGGTGTTCGGTGGGTCAACCATAGCCCGTGTGCTGGTGACATTGGATAATCCCCTTGCAGCTTAACATGTATGAAGTGGTTCTCGTTTACATGTGTAAGCGTTATGAACAATGGTTGTTGATTAGCCGGAGGACTTAGTATCGGGAAGAAAGTGGAACTCGCACCCATGGTTGTCGTTAACAGGTGCACCCCGATACCGTACGTTTGTGCAATAAGAAGTCCTGCAAAGGGGAAGTCCATCCAGTGATCGCCCCCACAACCGGACACTGAATCCCAAATTAGGCCCTGACGATGCGTGTAAAAATAACCTTTACCCCATGCTTCAAATATTGGGAACCAGATCGATTCGTTCTGATCCGTTTCTTGGATAAGGTCCCTTCGAATGAGCCCCCATGAACTCTGATCCATACCTAAGCCCACAGCCACAGACCGAAACCCACAATGACCGTCCGGCATCACATCTCGTATGCACGAGACGTACGGATGGAACACTAGCGGAATTTCATACTTAAACTGTTCGATGATTCCCACGTACTCGTCCCCAATGATTAAAGGAAAACCGTGAGCATCTCGTGTCTCTTTCTTCTTAGAACTCTTTGAACGGCTTAGGCTCGCTTTGGGTTTTTGGGGCCTTATAACCGACTGTTGAGAGGCCTGTGACGGAACGTATGAGCTGTGGCGAGGTTTATCGTACTTACTTTGTCGGGAACCTTCAAAGCACGTGTTTGCATCACCGAATGAGCTTCTCCTCAATTCTTCATCTATACAAGAGCCCTCGTCCAACCTTTGTTGTACCTGCTTTGTTGTTGGTCGGCCACGAGTATTTTGTTGGACAACCGGTGGTTTCTTGGTAGATTTCTTTGGAGTCAACACCGCTTTAATCTTTGACATCAGGCTTTTTTGCTGAGTTGGGGGTGCGACTCTAATTGTTGTCTAACAATATTTAGCTCTTCGACCACGTCCACGTCATCGTCTATCAATTTACAACTTTGGAAGTTAAGTTTCCGCCAGAAGACGTCTATGTCTTCGAGTTGAATCGGACGCTCTGCATGGTTAAAAACAACATTGTTTAAGTCACATGATTAACGGAAATATATCACACAGGTGTTTTACGTTTAACAATTATTACCTTCAAGGATGTACTTTTCTATCCTACAAGCACAGGGCAACCCACAGTTGTGCCACATTTGGCAACCACATGATGAATGAAAGCGCTCCAAGACATCTAGCTTCCTAATTGCCTCTCCCCTCAACAAGTCAAGGGCTGTATGGGATACTTTTCCAAGTAGGTTTTGAAACAACGGGTGTTTGTGGTGGGTCATTGTTTTTTCGATGCTATCTCGAAAAGTCTTCCTTATTTCACCGAACTGTGTCTCAACTATATCATGGACACAACCAACTACACGGTTCAGCGAGCTCCTATCTAGGACGTATCTCTTTAAGTTGGCGTGTTGGCTCTCAACTCTGTTTGTGGTACGATTACCAAAGTTGCGCCTCTTATCAGTCCACGCAAAGACGAACATCTCCTTATAGTCTTTTAGCCAGTTATCGTACACGTATTTGAAGACTCCTAAAAAGTAAAAATAATTTAATAAAATCTGCATAGGTGAGTCGTATGTTATTATAAAAACTTACTAGAACGTTTGCACTCCACAAGTCGTTTTCGCATGTTGCGCAAGTGGTACTCGTAGATGGGTATGGATGGAGACTCAGTCAATGTCCCCCAGAATGACAAAAATTTCTTCCAGTCTTCGTCTGTGAAGGCACCCTTGCAGTTCTTCATAACATTCTGTTGTATGTGCCACCTGCAAAGAAGCCTGGAGGCGTCTGGAAATACTTTAGCACACGCGCCCATAAGGGCTAGGTCTCTATCGGTTAAAATCACACGTGGCTCCATACATTCATCCAACATTGACTTGACCCTCTGAAGCACCCACACAAAGTTATCACCCCGTTCTTTACTAACAACGGCATGCGCAATAATAAACGATTTGTTGGTAGGCGTCATACCAACAATCTGGATAAAGGGCATATTGTATATGTTTGTCTTGTACGTCGCATCGATCAGCATGACGTGGGGGAATGCACGCCACATGCATCTCGAGTCCCGATGAAGAAAGAAGATCTCTGTTACGATCTCTGTTCCGGGTTCCTCCCGTGTCTCGTAAATAAAGTCGTTGTTTATCAGTATGTTTTCTAGTGACTGCATGGGAGTCAATCCTTGTCTTTGTTTGGCTCCAATCTTCGCCACAACATTTTGAACGTCTTTCTGAACATGAAACCTGTCGGGGTCCTGCTTCCTTATCGTTTGAAATATTTTGCGCGACTCCATGTTTTGAGCTGTCAGCTGCTCGATCAGTTTCATTTCGCTTGGAGTAAACCTTCGCACAAATGCATGGGCCGACAGGTCCTCACAAAGTTCGTGGTTATGTTCAATTTTTCCGTCTTTAATCTCCCAGGTTTCATATGGGTGGTTTCGCACAGCCAGCAGGTAAAACGGGCAACCGGTTTTTTTGCTTCCGGCTTTTCTAAGTGTTGCTGTAGTCTGGTGCTCACCACCACGATCACATTCAAGCCATACCCTCTCGGTTCTTCCCCCGGTTTTCTTTGATCGAC
Organism: Helianthus tuberosus; assembly: GCA_030545235.1. Lineage (NCBI taxonomy): Eukaryota > Viridiplantae > Streptophyta > Magnoliopsida > Asterales > Asteraceae > Helianthus > Helianthus tuberosus. The sequence goes on from CM060418.1 coordinate 189,415,673, forward strand.
GGGTGACAATAACGAAACCATCCGCGTTTGCTATTTCTTGTATCCGATTCTTTAGTTCATCTAAAGAGTTGAAAACCTGTAACATCGATAATAATAATAAATAATTTTAATAAATAAATAAATAACAAATAATAATAATAAAAATAATAATAATAATTAATAATAATAATAATATTAATAATAATATTAATAATAATAACAATAATAATACTAATAATATTAATAATAATAATAATAAATAAATAAATAATAAAAAATAAAAAAAATTAAATAATAATAAAAAAATAGTAATTAATACCCGCGTTTTTAAGTACGGACTGTCCTGAATGGGAGGTGTCTAACCACTAAATCTACCATATCCACCGTCTCCTCCGTATCCACTGTATCCACCGTCTCCTCCGTATCCACCGTCTCCTCCGTATCCACCGTCTCCTCCGTATCCACCGTATACACCGTTTCCTCCGTATCCACCGTCTCCTCCGTAAGAATATTCACACCCGTATCTATAATCCGGATACCCTTGTTGCGTCGGATAACTTGGTTGACCAGCATGGTATGAGTCATCTACAGGGGTTGTTTCATCAACAGGGGGATGCTTGTTCAAATCTAGAAACAGTCTATTTTGTTCTCCTTGTACACTAGACACAACCTCCTCTTGCTCATTAGAATCGGGAACGCAAGACTCCTCCAAAATAAAGAACCGTATCATCATTAGTAAATAATTAACTAAAACAACAACTAATTAAAACATTTAAGCTAATAACTATTACCGGATCGCATTCGGGTACCCAGTTGTCTCTAGAATACTGCCCGAAGACATAGTTGCCGTCCCAGTATGATGACATTTCAACACTTCGGGATGATAAGAACACAAATGCAAAGCAGAATGAAAGAAGAAGAAGAAGAAGAAGAAGCAGAAGCAGAACCTCACAAATGTTAAATGCTCGGGGGTGGACAAAGAATACACTGTATGTTGCACTTTATGTGAGACATAGACGCCTCGTATAGCTCTAGACTCCCCGTATAGCTTTAAGTCACATGTCAGTCATATTGTCAAATCAGTCTCTAAGACGCCTCGTATAGGCCTATACGAGGCGTCTTATGCCCCTCGAATCGCTTTCTCGTACAGGCCTAGACTCCTCATCTGATGTGACTGATGTAACTGGTGCGGCAGCTGGTTGGAAAAGTAAACCTATACGCCTCGTATAGCTCTATACGAGGCGTCTCAAAAGGTGTGGAAATATGCAATGAGGTGTGTGAATATGTAGACCCAAATAAAAAGATGCAACATGCTGAAATAAAAGATGCAACTTGCTGATCACGTTTCCAGTCGGGCCGGCCTTTTGACATTACGTTTGGGCCTGCCTTCCCTTGGATTGCTTGGGCTATTCTCATCAGTTGGGCTTGTGTTAGCCTGGATCATATCATTCCCCTCCCCTTGAAAACCCGCATTGTCCTCAATGTCGGTAAATCCCGGAAATTGTTGACGAAGAAATGTAACGTCTTCCCATGTGGCTTCCTCGATGGCTTGTTTTTCCCATTTAACCAAAACTTGTTGTTCTCCCTGGTCGTTGAAACGAACATCGAGTATCAGCTCTGGTAAGTGAGATATCTCATCCTTTGGATCAAACTGCGCCAAGTTCCCTTTACTACCCGAAACTGGTCCGTAACTTTGCTTGAGTAAGGAAACATGGATGACATTATGGATCTTTGATTGAGCCGGTAACGCGAGCCGGTACGCCACCTTACCTATCCGTTCAATGATTTTATAAGGTCCGAAGAATCGCCTGGACAACTTTTGATTTTCCCTGGACTGGACCGACTGTTGGCGATAGTTCTGGAGCCGTAAGTACACCCATTCCCCGACGGCAAATTCCTTATCATTCCTTTTCTTGTTGGCTTGTTTGACCATACGCTCCTTTGCCATCTCAATAGATTTTTTTAATTCATCCAGTAACCGTTGATCTTCAATCAGAGACGCTTCAATGCTTCCCATTTGAGTGGAGCCGGGAACGTAATTGTGAAGCGCAGCAACATCTCTCCCATATAATGCCTTGAATGGTGACATTTTGATTGAAGTATGATAGCATGTATAGCAAGATATAAATACCTTTCCCAAGATTTTGGCTCATCATACACAAAAGATCGAAGATACATTTCGAGACACCGATTAACCACCTCTGTTTGACTGTCCATTTACGGATGGTAGGCGCTGGAGTGCAACAACTTAGTGCCCATTAAGCGAAACAATTCTTTCCAAAATCGACTAACGAACAGTGGGTCTCGGTCGGACACAATGGTCTTGGGTAGACCATGTAAACGATAAATTTCCCGCATAAAAAGTGTAGCTAATGAAATCGCGGTATACGATGATGGTAAAGAAAAAAATGAGCATACTTGGAGAGGCGTTCAACGATAACCCAAATGGTAGTTTTCCCTTTCGATGGCGGCAAGTGCGTGATGAAATCCATCGAGATATCGGTCCACGGGTACTCGGGGGGTCGGTAACGGTTGCAACAATCCGTAAGGTTTGTGAGTAGGATGCTTGATGGACTGACAAACTTCACAATTCCTAACAAACCTTGAAACATCTTTTTTCATTCCTAACCAGGTAAAACAAGTGTTAAGCCGTTTGAAAGTAGCGTTTATACCTCCATGCCCACCGAGAAATGAAGCGTGAAATTCAGTCAATAATTTTTCTCGTAAATTTGGTATTGGCAGAATCAATAATCTGTCGTGGATATATATCAAACCATCGTGGTAGACATGGTGTGGAAACCCGACCGAATCTTGTTGGATTTTAGCGACAAGTGCTTTTCCGATGGCTGTCTTTGAGAAATAAGTTCGTAGATCATTCAACCAAGTTGCCTGCGGATGTGAAATTGCCAATAAAGATGGAATGTCAACACGGCTCAAAGCATCAGCACCTGTATTCTCCTTTCCCGGTTTAAAGTGTACTTCGAAATCATAACCCATTAGTTTCGTCACCCACTTTTGTTGCTCCGGTGTTTGAATTGTTTGGGTGAGGATGTGTTTGAGGCTATGATGATCCGTATAGATGCGAAACCGGCGGCCAAGTAAGTATTGATGCCATTTCTTGACCGCTTCGGTGATGGCGTATAGTTCTTTTGTATACGTGGACTGGGCCTGCATGGTTTGGCAAATTTTTTTACTAAAGAAAGCAATAGGCTGATAATCTTGGGACAAAACAGCGCCGATGGCTTGACCGGATGCGTCGGTGGTGACGTCAAAAGGTTGGGTGAAGTTAGGAAGGGCTAGGGTGATAAGGTTTTGCATATGGAGCTTAAGCTGCATGAACGCATTTTGAGCTTGTGGATGCCATTTAAATTCTTTGGTTTTCAAGATGTCAGTCAATGGTGAAGCAATTTGAGCGTATCCTTGAACGAACCGTCGATAATACCCGGTTAAGCCTAAAAATGCCCGAAGAGTGGTAAACGAATTTGGTGATGGCCACTGTTATATAGCTTCAATTTTGTCGGGTTCCGGAGCAACCCCGTAACGGCATATTTTGTGGCCCAAAAAGGATATTTCTTCAACCCCAAAAACACATTTAGAAGCTTTGGCATAATACTGATTTTCATGTAGTTTTTGGAAGACGTAACGAAGGTGAACATGATGGTTTTCTTTATTTTTGCTATAAATCAATATGTCATCAAAGAAAACCAAAACAAAGTGTCGGAGTACCTCACGAAATAACTCGTTCATCGCGGACTGGAAGGTGGATGGGGCATTGGTAAGTCCAAACGGCATTACTAAGAATTCGTAGTGACCATCTGGAGTACGAAAAGCTGTCTTGTGAATGTCGTCTTGAGCAACGCGTATTTGATGATACCCGGAGCGTAAGTCAATCTTCGAAAAAATAGTTGCACCATGTAGTTCGTCTAGCAACTCGTCAATAGTCGGTATTGGAAACCGATCCCGGACCGTGGCCACATTCAATGCCCGATAGTCTACGCAAAAACGCCACGAACCATCCTTTTTTTTTACTAATAAAACCGGAGAAGAAAAAGGACTTTGACTTGGCCGTATAATTCCTTGTTGCAGCATCTCGTTAATTAGTTGGGTCATCACTTGTTTCTGAAAATGAGGGTAACGGTACGGTTTAACGTTGATAGTTTGGTTTTCGGATAATAGGGGTATATGATGATCATGAGGTCGGTTCGGTGGAAGGTTTTTTGGTTCTGAAAAAATGGGTTGGTACAGGTCAAGTAGGTTTCGAATAAGGGGATCCAATGGCTGGGGTGTATAGTCATGCATGGATGGTGGAGGGTCAAAAGTTAAAGTGTGCATAGAAGCAATTGAGCCGTGGCGGATAAGAGTGGATAAGCTACTGGAAGACAGTGGTTTCGACATGGGTTCACCCACCAGAGTGCAAGTATGGCCGTTTTTGGTAAAAGATAGTTGGGGAATGGAAAAATCGGCTGTGATTGACCCCAATGTTCGTAACCATGCGATACCCAGTATCACATCGGCACCTTCAACAGGTAATATAAAGAAGGGAAGCTGAAACTGAGATTTTTGCAAGTGGATGTTTACCTTCGGACAATAGCTCTGACAGTGGATAAATTGACCATTACCCACCATAACCGAGAATGGTTCGAGAGCACTAGAATGAAGGTGCAGTTGTTTTGCAATACGAGGCTGGACAATGTTATGTGTGCTACCACAGTCAATCAGAACAGTGACCGGCACGTTGTTGATGTATCCCGTAACACGTAAGGTTTGCATTGAGGAGAGTCCGAAATAAGCTGCGTCGGATAACGATAAGAACTGGGGAGCGGCAGCATCGGCGGAATCTGATTGTTCTTCAGACATCTCGACCTGGTCGTCGTTATCGACGATCAAAAGGAACTGCGGCGGGGAACACTTGTGGCCTGGAAAGAATTTCTCCGGACACCGAAAACACAGACCCTCTTTACGTCGTTTTTGGATAGCTTCCGGAGACAATTTTGTGAATGGTAAGGGTTGCGGTGGGGATGGCAGTAGGGGCGGCGTAACTGGAGCCGTATTTTTAGGAGGAGCTGTTATGGTGGATTGCTGGGGTGAAGAGGATGGTGATGCAGTGGTTAATGGCGTGGAAGAAGTATATGATTTGGAGGGCCAGTGTGGTTTTGGTTTGGTGGTTTGGGCTAGCTTATCTTCAACCCTGCGGGCCAGCCCACAAGCATCATAAAGAGATGTGGGCCTAATAATAGCCAGTTCAGCCTGTATTTCTGGTTTGAGCCCAGACAAAAAGCAATTAAGTAGGGTTTGTTGTGATAACCCCGTGACTCTGTTACTTAGCCTCTCAAATTCAGTTTGATAGTCTGCGACGGAGGAATTTTGTCGTAACTTGAATAGTGTCGCCTCGTGATTCTCGAACGTGGAGGGGCCGAAACGAAGTTCGACGGATCGTTTGAAAGCGGTCCATGAACCAAGCAAATGATTATTTGCCTGATGTTGGTACCAGGACAGGGCGTCTCCAATAAAATGGAAGGCAGTGAGTTGAACGCGTTCCGCCGGAGGAATCTGATAATAAGCGAAGTAGTTATCCGCTTGAAAGATCCAGGGCAGGGGGTTCGAATCATCAAATAGGGGTAAGGCGATTTTTGGTGGACGTGGGGTGTTCGGTGGGTTCTGGTTAGCGGGTTTGGGACCGGTGTTTTCGAGATCGGAAGTGGAGGGTCCGACGGCTAGTTTGTCCGTTAACTGCGTCATATCATTGACGAGTCTAGCGGTGGTTTCGGTTTGTGAGTCGAGTTTGGTGTTGAGGTTTGCGGTGGCTTGAACGAGGGCGGCGAGGGTGTTTTTAATATCGGTTTGTGCGTTGGTTGCAGTGGTGGAGACTTGGATTAATTGGTTCAGTTGATAGGTGATGGTAGGGGGAAGATCATCGGTAACCGATGAGTCTTTACGAGGAGGCATGGCGGAAGGTGAAACGTGAATGAAAGCACCAAGATGATAGAGCCTTTTCTAGTAGGCAAACACTCCAAAAGAACAAGAGAGAACAAGAGAATTTTTGGGGCAATTTTCTGTGTTGTTTTCCAATGCAAAATGACTGAATTTAAACATGCAAGAGAGCCTTGGTTCATCACCATGTTCTCCTTATTTTATCCCACTACCTCTACATGCAATACCACTATCCTACCATGTAACCCACTAATAAAACATATGCAGTTAATCAAAGAACACATGCTAAAATAAAAAGATGCAACATGCTGAAATAAAAGATGCAACTTGCTGATCACGTTTCCAGTCGGGCCGACCTTTTGACATTACGCTTGGGCCTGCCTTCCCTTGGATTGCTTGGGCTATTCTCATCAGTTGGGCTTGTGTTAGCCTGGATCATATCAATTTCCATTGTCTGTTTATATTCTTTCTATTAGCAATAGCAATGCCATGAATGTTTTATCATGATCATTTTAGTATAACTGAATTTCCTTAAGACCAAATAGAAATAAAATTGCATTGATACAAGTTAGAAGATGTGGCATATGCACTTATCATCATCATCATCATCATCATCATCATCATCAGTAAATCCCACTAATAACAAAGTTAAGGTAGGGTCTGAGGAGGGTAAGATGTAGACAACCTTACCTCTATCCCATAGGAATAGAGAGGCTGCTTCTAGTGAGACGACCCCCAGCTCGATCGCATACACACTTAGTGAAGACTATTTTGATTTTCGGGCACATAAGAACCTTGGCAGTTCTCTGGGCTATGTCCCCTATACCAAAGGGGTGCCAGGCGGGATCCAAGATGTAGAGCCTCTAGCGGGGGTTGCATTGCTTATCTAAAGTAAGTTAGCACTAATGAGTGGTGACTTTGAATAGCGATAACATGGTTATTAGCAGTAAGTGAGTTATTACTAATAGAGGTTCTCCTTAAGTTTCCAATTGTCTTATAGTAGTTAATCGACAACTAAAACATTGTGATGGTTAGTCCTTAACATATACGACTTTTAGAGCATCCACAATAAGAACCATTAAAAACACCTAAAAACATGTCCAATCAGCTGCCACATCAGAAAAACACTCACCCTTCAAAAACATCAAAAACCCACCCATTATTTCTAATAAAAAGAATTCTTTTTTTAACATTACCACCCAACCCTCCCACCCGGACCCACCTTTTGACACAATCCCCACCACTTCTCATTTTTCAAAAATAGGCAAAAATCTCCTATTGGAGATGCTCTTAGGGGCTGTTTGGTAGCCTCCTAATGACCATTCAGATGCTACCTCTTAATGGTTTAAAACCTTTGAATGAATAAGAGGTAACCTCAAGTCTGAATGGTTAAGAGGTAACATCTGAATGGTAAATCATCACATGTCACATTCTTCTACCTTCTCATTGGTAATATTCTTAATGGTTCCATTAAGAGGTAGCCTCTTAATGACCATTCAGAGGCTACCAAACAGCCCCTTAGTCTAATTCTGGCACCGGTTTTTTTTTCATAATAAATGTTCAACCCCTAACTTTAGCATAATTCTTGCCGTTCAAAAAAAAACTTTAGCATAATTCTAATTAAATTATCCAATTTATTTTTTTGTGAGTACCAATGAAATATTTCAAACCGTAAGCGAACTAAATGCAATTCATTAGAGATATATATATCCATGCGAAGTATAATACTTACAAAACCTTAGTAGAAGGGGTCAAATGTAGATCTAATGTTCCCACGATGCCTCGGTGATAAGAAGGTGGGAATCTATTGTGGAGGTTTGGGACCTCAACATCACCCGATTTACTCTGAGACATGTGATTTACCTCCCCTATATTGACCATGGGGACGCCCCCATTTGTTAAATGTAGATTTAATTCAATTATAAAGAGGCAAGAAACCTCCATGTTAATATTACATACATTGACTTGAAATGAACATCACATTTAAATAATTTAATTTGAACTTGATTTTGATTGCTAGATGCTTTATTTTCTTACTTGATTGTGCAGTTTATCTGGTCTTGTTAGTGATTTTAGCATCATAATTAACCATAAAAATCAACAGATTATGGTCAGTTCTTTGTTAGAGTGCAACTTCATGAGACGAAAAGCATTAAAATGGATGGTAATTATAGTCTTCATTGCTTTTCTGGTGATCGGGCTTCCGATCATAATTATAAAGTCGTTACAGAATCATAAATCGCGGCCTCCACCGGCAGATCACTACACATCACGGCCTACGCCACAGGATCGGTACACAGAAGCACTGCATAAGGCTCTATTGTTCTTCAACGCCCAAAAATGTACATTTCTTTAACCATGTTTTCAACAATTTTATTTCCATCCTTAAAACTTAAGATATTGATTTTGACTTTGTATATCATGTGTTGAATCTCAATTTTCTTATAAAGAGTTTTGTGTTTTTAAAAAACTTAAGGTTATTTATGTAGGAAACTTGTGAAGCCAAACAAATATAATAGTCGTGTTGCATACTTTAGACAATATTCTACCTTGGCGCAACAAATTTTTGTCTGGCGTAGGCGAATGGATGTGATTCGCCAGATAGAAATTTGTTGCGACAAGGAATACTTGTCAAATACTGATTGATTGAACATTCTTAAAAATCAAGGGTGCTTTATCAAAAACATTAGTCAAGATGGTTGTTTTGATGATTTCCCATTTTAAAAAACTTAAGGTTGTTTTGTCTGTAATAAACTTGTGGTGTTGCATATTTTGTACAATATTCTAACATTAGGGATAAATGATGCAGCCGGGAAGCTACCGGAGAACAATGGGATTGAATGGAGAGGGGATTCAGGGCTACAAGACGGAGCCGATGCAACAAATGTCAAAGGGGGTTTAGTTGGTGGGTACTACGATGCCGGTGACAACACTAAGTTCCATTTCCCGATGTCATTCGCCATGACAATGTTGAGTTGGAGTGTGATCGAGTACCAGCACAAGTACATGTCCATCAAAGAGTATGATCACGCTCGCGAACTTATTAGATGGGGAACTGATTACTTGCTTCGTACTTTCGACTCCTCGGCTTCTATCATTGACCACATTTATGCCCAGGTGGGTGGATCTCAAAACGGTTCAACTACACCCAATGATCAAACGTGTTGGGAAAGACCTGAAGACATGGATTACAAGCGGCCCACACAAGTTATTACAGCTGGCGCCGATCTTGCTGGAGAAATGGCGGCTGCATTGGCTGCGGCGTCCATAGTGTTTAAAGACGACGTTGCATACTCTAAGAAGCTTGTGCAAGGTGCCTCTAGAGTATGGACATTTGCTAGAAATGCCGGCAAGCGTAGCACATACTCTAGAGGCAACCTTTTCATAGCACCTTACTATAACTCCACAGGGTACTATGACGAGTACATGTGGGGTAGTGCCTGGATGTTCTGCACCACAGGCAACTCTAGCTACCTATGGCTAGCTACGTATATAGGGACAGCTAAACATGCGAAAGCTTTGACTGATGACCCTACACAACGGGTTTTTAGTTGGGATAACAAGTCACCTGCCGCTATGCTCTTGTTAACAAGGGTTCGCTTGTTCTTGAACCCTGGGTACCCTTATGAGGACTTGTTACGTCGCTATCACAATGTTACCTCGATCACCATGTGTTCGTACCTTCAACAATACCAAGTCTTTGACCGGACTCAAGGTACACATATTTAACACATTTTCATAATTAAAGCAAGGCTTTAAGTATTAAAACTCAAAGGAGAGTCGCGAATTGAAACATGTAATATATGCATATGTCTAGGGGGGCTAATTGAACTCAGCCAAGGAGAGTCACAAAATCTACAATTCGTCGTCAATGCTGTGCTTTTGGCGTCACTTTATGCGGATTATTTGGAAGCTGCTAATTCTCCTGGCTCGTATTGTGGCGCCACATTTATTCCATTGAATACGCTCCGGGAATTTGCCACTTCTCAGGTTGAAAACTTAACACTTTGATGGAGTATATGTCTAATAACTTGTTAACGTATTTTATGTTTGTAGATGGACTATATTTTGGGTAAAAATCCGATGAACATTAGCTATGTGGTGGGACACGGCGATAAATTCCCGACACATGTTCACCATCGAGGGGCATCAATACCAAATGACAATATTACATACTCATGCAAAGACGGGGTTCAATGGTTGTATTCTGATAAACCTAACCCACACAACATCACGGGTGCCATGGTTGGAGGTCCAGACCAATTTGATAAGTTTATAGATGTGCGTACGAATTCTAGCTATACCGAACCCACCTTAGCTGGTAATGCAGGTTTGGTTGCTGCACTTGTGTCGCTCACTGCAGCCGCAGGTGATGGTGTCGACAAGAACTCTATATTTTCAGCTATCTCACCGTTGTATCCTATGCCTGCAGCACCTTCACCAGCATGGAAACCATGAAGAGCTTTGTAATTAATATAGACACAATAACTTATTCCTTCTTACATTTTGCAAGTTGATATGTAAATTTTCATAAATAAATAAGTTTATAGAATTTTATATAAATGTGCATGTGCTAGCTCCTTTCCACACCATGTTCTTACCTGCTCCTTAACACAACTTTATAAATATTTTACTTGAGACAATTAAATGAGCTTAAAAAAACTACTAATGAACATAATTAAAAAGTTCTATGCATCCCTACTTTTGTTATGTTTGTAAATATTTAACTTAGTCAAGATTTGTTACTGGTCCTGTTATATTCATGGAATGAATACTTATGTATAAGTTGTTGAAACCGAGTCTTACAAATTTTAACACTCCCGCCAAAGGGTTTTGCCTACTAGTTCAAACATATATACATAAAAACAAAACACATGTGTATACACACATATACATATAATATATATTACGTAAATCATACATATACACGAATCGACAATGTTTAGTAATTGTTTAAAAGTTCCAAGACAAAGTTAAGATAATATGATGTTATGATGTTCCTAAGATTATGTTAAATTACATTCGTTAATACAATGCATTAAGGTAGCGTCATTTCGTAGAATGTAATAGAATTGGAATTTGCGTTGGAATTGAACTTTGATTTGGAATTTAGATGTATTTGTTTCATTCTATTCCGTGAAATGAACGCTACCTGTGTCAAGGTCAAAACTGAAAACAAATTCAAAAATAAATCATTTTATTACGTTGATAATTATTTTGCAAGGCATTACACTCAAGTGAAATAAGACTTTCAAATGCACCAACTAATGCTTTGACCCTTTTCCTTCTTTGCTCCTTTTTGTCATCCTCTATCACATTCTCACATGCTGCGGTTTCCTTCTTCCCTTGATCTACAACCTCATTTGGTCTTTGCTCTTCTTCTTTTGGTGCCTCGTTTACTTCCGTTCGGTCCGGCTCTTCGTGACATTCAACGTCATTAGATCTTTCTTGGTCAACATCAATACGAGGATGCTGATCGTTACAACCATCAGGAGTCATGTTTGATTGATCTTGTTGGTTGATCTGATCATCTGTATGTTCGATGCTGATACGTTCATCCACTTCACAGGTTAAGACATCATGATCATCGTCCTCACGATCCATACGTTGCTTATCGCAGTTTTCTAAAGTTAGAATGTCACGGTTCACAATTGGATTGGTTTTATCATCTTCGTAGTGAGTTACAATGTTGTGATCGTCTTTAGACGATGAAAGGGCATCTAGCAACTTTGTCGGTTGCCTCGTTTGCTTCTTAGCGTGAACGATCACCTTTCTAGTTAAACCGTTAGTGGTTGTGTTCATGTATGAATTTATAACTATACTTTCATTAAACTTTGATTTGAGAGACATAACTTTGGATTGTGGTACAAGTCTGGCATTGCCAACAGAAGGTGGTTTTAAAGTATTTAGAGCATAAAGGGTTGAACTCACTGTAGGCTTATCATAAATAGGAATTTTTCTATATTCCACCGCGGTCAAGGCATGTTTTCTCTCTAGACTTGAAGGAGGGTTAATGAGGCTTTTCATTTGCGACCCGATCTCAACTTTTCGAGGAAACAAAGGAGACCGCCCCCGTCTCTCCTTCACGCTACTATCCCTTCCTTTTGTCGGCATTGATCAATCAAGATCACCAGTTACTGAGGACCTGCAATATTCAAACAAAACATGGTTTTCATGTCGTAATTGTAATACATGCATACAACTATACAAGAGATGGACATGATTTTTGGGTCACGCTAAACGATAGTACCGTGGTAGAAGAACGACGATGGAAGTTGTGACTTCGGAAGAAAGCCCGCAGAGGAGACAAAAAACTAAGCTTGTTGCCAAGCTTCTATATATAGGTTGACATGAATAAAATTTGATGGTTCATTTGAAAGGAGTTTGATCACCGGAGAAATTTGCATGGTTTACCATTCAATTTCAGTCGCTACAACAATCCTAAATAAATGGAATTTCTTGACCCTTAAAGTTTTTTTAATAAAACAAGTATAAAATGTCATTTTCGTCCTTGAGGTTTGGCCAGTTTTGCGACTTTCGTCCAAAAGTTTGTTTGTCCACATATGTATCCAAAAGGTTTGAAATGTTGTCATTTGTATTCAGCTCGTTAACTTCATCCATTTTCTCCGTTAAGTGAGGGATATTTCCGGGTTTTTTTTTTGTTAACTTAAAGAGCAATTCGGTCTTTTTCACTTTATCTACAAGCATTTAAAACACCCTACTAAATAAAAGTTAAGTCCTCTGACTTTAAGTTAACAAAAAAGACAATAATACCCCTAACTTAACAGAGAAAAAATAGATGGAGTTAACGAGTCGGATGAAAATGGCAAGAATCCAGATGGGGAAAAACAAACCTTTGGACAAAAGTCGCAAAACTGGCCAAAACTTAGGGACGAAATGGCATTTTACTCATAAAACAATGTATGCCAAGTGTTTAAGGTTTGTTGTATTTTGGGGCTTTTCGGACACAACATAAAATTAAAAATACTCTACGGAAATTACAATACATCAATCACAAAGTATATGCTCATGAATTACAGATGGTTAGTCAAACACTACCTACTCTAAACACTAAACATAAACACAAACTCGGTCTCGGTCTCGGTCATCAGTTTTTAAACATGAACATGCTATTAAATAAGGTTACGATAACATGGCATTTGAACTAACAGTATTCCTTCATGCAGCATGTAATAAAGCAAAGTTACCGAACTACCCTAATGTGACTCAGTCATTTACCTCTTGCTCTCCCTCTACGGGTGCTTCTACTAGCCCTGGTCACCACTTGGTTTCCGTTTATGCCGTCTTTCTTCTTTGTAGTCTGACTTTGATCGTCAGTGTTGAAGCTGTCCTGAGAATTACTGACGGGAATGTCGGGTGATTCGGTCATGAAGAAACAATTGTTGTCTTCTGCTTGATTTATGTCATTAGCCATAGTATCGTTTTCGTGGTCTGGATTCCCGTCATTGGGTTGCCTGGTGTCTTCTTCCTTCTCTGCACCGTTTTGCTTGTTGTCTGACATGGTGATTTTATTATTTTAATATGTATGTATTTTAGAAATTGAAAATGTTTCAAGGCGACTAATATTATCTATAATAACATTTTGCGTCGATCTTGGCTACAGTTCCGGTTTCCAGTTTTTGGTCACCTATATCTGCCGGTCATCACCACTGGTATACGGTAGTTTCTTTGGAACAACAACACACACGTCATCCACCCACCGATAACTACTGCCCTGCCCTAAATCCAGCTCCTGCGACAAATGAAATCGAATGCGGCAACTGATTCCCTGAATCGTCGCTCTCCCCCAAATTGATCTCGGAGGCACACCCATCGGCAAGTCAATTGCGGCAATTGATCCCTGAATCCTGCGATGATTTCTTTTTCATCTAACAGAGAGAGAGAGGAGACAAAGAGCTTTGGTTGACCGCTGAATTCCACGGACCAGTGACTTTGCAACCGATCCCCCTTTCGATTTCGCTTTGAAACACGAATGCGTTCACCCAGGTTTGCTACTGTTCATTTTTTTCTAGGGTTTTGTGAGAATTTGATTCTTCTATATCTGCAATTATGTGTATGAGCACCATGATTTTTATTGTCTATAATTATCTTTGATTTTTAAATTTTATGAAACTCATCTTTTAATTTGAGGAGAAATACAAAGGGGTCATTAGCTCACGGAAGAAGAAGAAGGCTTGCACGAAGAACATCCATGGAGAGTGCCCAAATTTTACACTTGCATGGTAACCCAACAAATCATTTCTCTCCGTATATTCATTTGTTTTTTTATCTGTTTATGTATAAATTATTTTGCACAGTAGAAACATTTGCATATTGCATGCACAATTCAACTACAGCACTTATAGCACATGATGTTTTCATTTGGGATATCTCTGTGAATTAAACTCAGGTCAACTAAACTTATATATATGTCTTTATGCAAGAAAGTGGGTTATATAAAATTTCAAATTTAACTTTTTCCATTTTCAGTCACATGAATTGGCTATCTAAGACACACCTCCATGGGGTTATGAACTACGTTGGGACGGCGAAAAGAAGAGAAGGTGATTCAGGCGGGGTAATAAACTGGAAACGGTGTTACGACCGGATCTGAGAAGGCCTTGAAGGTATGTTTATTGTCTGCATTTTCGCAATTTATCTGAAATCAATCTCCATTTAGGAGTTGCTAGTCGTTTGATTTTAAGAAAATCGGTGTCTAAAACTTCTTATAGTGATAAATTTGTGCCGTGTGAAAGAGGTTCCAACTTCAAAACCATGGTTCACTCTCAATAATGGTGTCTACAGTTTGTATTTGGGTTTTCCCAATTGGATTTGCTTTGTATAGATGCTATACCTTCTTTAGTGACTTGGGCAAAATGAATTTTGGTCTTTGTTTTTTCTTTGTAGAATATGGTATAGCGCAGATTGTTGCTGAATTAGTTACTTACAGATGCGTTGACACTATAGTTAAGATCACTATCTTAGCCAGTTTTAAAAATTGGCTTTTTTTATTGTAAACTCAGATCGACAGATGCGTCTACACTACAGTTGAAGATCGCTATTTCTGCCAGTTTTAAAAATTGGCTTTTTTTATTGTAAGCTCAAATCGACATTAAGGGCGGTGTTTAGTAGACGATGAGGTCCCACTATGAGAAAAGGTCAACTTTAATAAACTAATTATTGTGATGTTTCTAATGTGCATTGTGTTGATTGAAATTTGATTTTGCATCTGCAGATGTACCTATGTCTTCAGCTTCATGTGTGCTTAATTTAACATATCATGCATGATGGATACTATTTACATTTAAATGGGGTTGATTTGATTTGTAAATTTAAGACCAATCTTTTAGACGATTGCAAGTATGTTAATAGGTATCTAGAGGCTTAAGTTGGTGTGATTGACAAGGTTCAAATACAGCAAAAGTATGTCTACTAGAATTGGATTTTCATACATTTATGTTGAAGAGGCTATAGATTTTACGTTCTCTTATGATGATCTTAAGGGTTCTTTTGTTTTCTTTTTGTCAAGGTTGACAAGCTTGGAAAGGATTCTCTTGTGAATTGTGCAAAGACAAGCATGTCTTCTAAGTTGTTATCTGGCAACTCTGAGTTTTTTCGCAAATTGAGTATGCTTTTATTATTTTTCTGAAAGTTCCATTTTGGTTTACCCTTTCATGTGTGTTATGATGATTCCTTATTTTTTTTTCTTCTAACTCTTGCTTATGCAGGTGCAAGACCCCAGGCAGCAAGGTCCGGGGTCAAGCGACATCACCATGAACCCCGTGTTAACAGAGGACATGGATTGGCAACAGGCAGCAGCAACTCCCTTCCCCGGCCATGGAAGAGAAAAATAGTGACGTGCCCCTCGCGCAGCGCGCGAGCGGGAATTCTCCTAGTTTTAAACATTTTATATACAACCTGAGAGAATCGGATTACTACCTTCTGCAGCCAGGTTGACAACTTCATCCACTGATTTCGGTGTTTCCAAAATGATCTGCTCGGTTCTTCCGGCAACAATGATTGATGTCTCATTTGCTGATGAATGCTTTGGAGTGTCATGTTCTAGTGAAGATAATGCGAGTTTCACAGATCGATGGCTGTTTAGCAGATCTTCAGTTGCTTTAGTGCGCACTCGGCGAATTTCTTCTTGAATGTTCCATGATCCAGCAGAAAGATGATCCTTCTGTATCATTAAGATATTGACAAATCAGAAGAAAAAAAAACGATAGATCTCGTAGCATCTAATGATTATATTAAGAACAAGATACTGATAAGATTACAATATATGGGAGTAAAGTAAAGAAAATTTTCATTCTAAAATAAGAGTAAAGTGCACGGATGGCCCTTGTGGTTTACCAAAATTTTCATTGCATAAGATATTCTATATTAAGTCATTCTAAAAATAAGAGTAAAATACACGAACGGTCCCTATGCTTTACCAAGATTTTGGATTTGGACCCTAGCTTTCCAAGGGTACACAGATGGTCCCTGTCCAAGTTAGGGATTAGATGCGTTACAGAATGCAAACCACAGGGACCATCCATGTACTTTTATAAAGAAGTTGGGGACTAAATGTGTTACAAAGTGCAAACCACAGGGACCATCTTTTACTCTTATTTTCAGGATGAATTAAAATATCATGATTTGAGATTATCACCTTTGCTGATGAGAAAGAAATACCAGCACCAGAAGAAAATGGTGTTCTTTCCTTAAACAAATCTGCAGCTAACGGTGACGGGCTGGTTAGTGAAGTATCATGATTTATAGGAGATGCCCATGGAGGACGAGCTTTCATATATGATTTCGCCACATCGATTGGTGAGCCCGCATCTGCTTCAGTAGCCTGGATAAAATATATATACTCAGAAAACAATTCTCTTGGAACATTACTTGATCCAAATTAAAAAAAAAAAGAGTAAAATGCCATTTTCTTCCCTGAGGTTTGCCAGTTTTGTGACTTTTCGTCCAAAGGTTTGTTTTTCCGTTGAAATCTTGGCATTTTCATCCGACTCGTAAACTCCATCCATTTTCTCTGTAAAGTCAGGGGTATTTCCGTCTTTTTTGTTAACTTAAAGGGCAATTCAGTCTAATGAATTCGGTCAGCATTATTTTAAATCCTTTACATAAAGTGAAAAAGACCGAATTGCCCTTTAAGTTAACAAAAAAGACGGAAATACTCCTGACTTAACAGAGAAAAATGGATGGTGTTAACGAGCCGGATGGAAATGACAAGATTTCAAACCTTTTGGATCCAGATGCGGAAAAACAAACCTTTGGACGAAAGTCACAAAACTGGCCAAACCCCAGGGACGAAAATGGCATTTTACTGTTAGAAAAATCATACTATTCATGTTTCATAAAACAAACTCATTTGAGACGGAACGATAAGTTCTAGAACTTCAAATTGATATACTTACAGAGTTAAAAATGTTATAAATAGACAGACAGAAACCTAACCTGTGGTGTCGTAATAGATTTAAGTGCAAAGATTCCATTGTCGAAATCGGATCTTAAACCGGATCTAGCTTTGTTTTCCGCGACCCACTTTTTTGCTTCCATAATAGCTTGGCTGTGGATATCATAAGTCTCTGTTTTACATTAAAAAAATGTCATTTGTCCATATTAAGAAAACTTCGGTACGAAAAAACATGTCGCGTGTTCTTGGATATACCATTGTTAGCACTGCTATGAATCATACTCGGTCCTGCATCTACAACTCGTGAATTGATAATCTCTATTAGTCTATCACACTCTTCCCTGTTAAAAAATTTGAAAAACATTGTGAGCACAAAACATTAACATTAATGAGGTGGGAAACTTTAGGGCAATACTATTAGAAAGTAATATTTAAGAAAATAAACCAAACGATACCTCGAAAAATGTTCATGAACAAGTAGCTGCTCGATTAAGTGCAAAGTTTCACGCTTCTGAGACAACTTCTGCTACAGTAAAAGATATAAAGTTAAAACTTCTATATTGCGCGAAAAAATTTATAGCTAACAAGCACATGCTATCTACCATCTAGATTCGCCTTGACTTTATATTGTATCAAAAAAAAACAAGCTAAAGAATGTGCAAGTAACAGTCAAAAGTTTTTGCGTTTAAAAGGGAATCTTTTCAGTCCATTAATATTTGAATTATAAGGAATAATATCATTTAGAAAAGTATACACACTATCAAACTTCAATTCTTATATGTTAATGGCCTCATTACTCTATAACTTTGAATGAGGAGTTGCTTGCCATCTAACAGCTTCCTACCATTCACAAAGAAGCGTACGCAACTATTTAAATATCAAGTTTATAAACAGATAGTTTATGATCAAAAGTCAACACCGCATATGAAACAAAATATGAGAAAAAAGCAACGAGTAATTACCTTACTCAACTCAATTACCCCATCAGAAGGATTTTCATCATCTCCAGAGTCATCTTCTGCAAAGGATAGCAAATGGAAACAATACGAAATTAACAAACTAGTAACTATCCAAGTACTCAAATCAAATTTTCCAGATCATGAAAACAGTGTTATTCCAGTTTCTTCTAATTTCTCATATCTAATACAACTGTCCATTTTTGATGGGCTTAAATCGTTTCAAATACATATACCATAGCTATTTAAGATTAAAAAGACAGATCATCCTTCATTCCTTCTCCACCAACCCCATATTAACTCACGGTCAATGCGATGCAAGTAAAACCGCCAACAAACAAAAAGTCTACATTGGAATTTGAAATACTAAGCCCAATATCTTACCAGATGATCAGAACAAAAAGTAAATACTATCTTACAACCTAATAAAGTTGGTGGGTAAATGGATACCAAATATGAAATATGTAATACATGATTTTAGAAAAAAAAAAAAAAACCCCTCATACACCTCTTTTGGTTACAAATATTGCATGAAGAAATACTGTCAATGTACAGTCTTCATCAAATAAACAGTAAATCTACTTAAATTAACTTTAATTTCACTCATTCATCTTCAAAAATAAACTTTAATTAAAGCTTCATCAAGAAATGTATTCTAAGGTCTTGTACTCTTGTAACAAACCCTAACACAACTAACTAACTATAATTTCTCAAAATTCAGAAACACTTAAACACAAACTCCATGAATTACACTATTCAACAATAAACAAAACTCCAATTCAAAACAATTACACAACAAACAACAAATTCAACCAAATCACATTACAAAACCCCCAAAATAATAACATTATTTACCTGACTCATCATCACTATCTGAAGAAGTAACTGAACGCAAGCCCCAACTTGTAGGGTTCCAAATGGAAGATAGGATTTTAGAAGCACCGCCTGCAACAAATTTAGCAGGCGAAACGAGTCCAGTGAGCCAATTAGGGCTTTCTGGTGGATGCTGGGGCTGGGGCGGAGTAGGGCGGTCGTAGGGGGTCTTTCTGGCGGCAATTCGTTTCTCTTTCAAGATTTTTCCGCCGGATCTGGCGGCCGGAGCATCGCCACCGGGAGCCATGGTTGCGAGATTAGGGAAGAGAGAGTGTGTGTGTGTTCAGTGCGTTTTGGAAAGGGGGAAAGTGAGAAGTGAAACAATTTGACTTCACTATTATTTCGTTGAGCGGGTGGGTTTGGTAATATTAATATGTGGTAAGTTTGTTTAATTTATGTGTAACCCATCATGTTTGAGGCTAATTTGGATCCAAACCGAATCTGAAAATTCATATCTGAAATATCCGAAAACCGGATAATCCGAATTTTCGGTTGGATTTCTAAAATTTTCGGATAATCAAATGATCCGATATCCGAAAACCATGTTGAAAATTTGAAAAATCGAATACAGGTTTAGTTTTAGTCCATGCACGAAACAATTTTTTTATGAATTCAGATATTCGTTTGGATACCCAAATCCGTGTCCGAAAACCAGATAATCCGATCTTGAACACCCCAATCTCTCTAATGCACGAAAACTAGATAGAATTCGTAAACCCTTGTTCCCCGTCAAGTTCGAACCCGTGATTAAAGTCCCAATTCATCCCCCTTCATTCAGATATTCGTCGAAAATGGCCCAAACGGGAATCGAACATGCGTCTACAATAGAGAGCAGACCTTTTAACCACTAAACCAAAATCTCAAGACTGTTAAATCTAGATATGTAAGCATTTTATGTTTGGATACAATTTTTTTACTATAAATTAATGCCATAACCCGCCTTACACTTTCGATATGAACTTGAGTTCCTACTTGTGAAGTTATTGTTATCTTTATACAAGACGAAAGTTGTAACCATCATTTTGTTATTAAAAATAAGAGTAAACTGCAATTTTACCCCCTGAGGTTAGAGTCAATTGGCACTCTGACCCCCTCCTAGGGAAATTTCGCACTCTTACCCCCCAACTAATGAGAAACCTTGCAATATTACCCTCTGCTATTAAAAACTGTTTAAAGTCAACCTAACTTATAAACGGTCAAATGGTATTATTGTCATTTCCACTTGGTTTTCATGGCTTACTCAATAAAACACCTATATAATAAGTTAATTAAACATCTTACCCCCTAAGCGAAGCATTCCTACCATTCCCCACACCTTCCACCACCACCGGCGATCAGACTCAGGCGACCTTCCACCACCACCGACGATCAGACTCAGGCGACCTTCCACCACCACCGGCGATCAGACTCAGGCGACCTTCCTTCCACTGTTAAACGATTTCTATTTTAAATCAGTGACCATATAACCTGCAATCACAAAAATCACAACCTTCACACTTCCGAGTTTGTCGATCAAATACTATCAATGATACCTATTCGTTCTCAAATACAATTCCTTCAGATAATCAACACTCTATCAATTCCGAAATCGAATCAGATATGCAGTTCAGATTCAAGAAATAGCTTGATACGTTTACAAAGAACAGTTCATGCATGTGGATAAACGTGATCTATGCATATGAACATATCATGCCGATTACACTAATTTCAAATGCTAGTTATTTCATCTTTTTTCTAGTTTTTTATGTATTTTCTTACTGATTATTGATTATATGTTGTATTATTATCACTGTGACAACTGTCAAAATTCCAGATATCCGTACAACTATTAAACCATAATTAGTGCTTAATGACTGTGCTGCATTACAATTAATGACTTGAGCTGCTTTCTGATTACTGCTTTATACTTACATGTGCATCATATATTGCAAATGACATATCATTATTGCATGAGAGCTTATTTGACTCAAATGATGCACGAAACACAGTTAGCACAATTATCAGACAAATCAGAAAAATGCTGACGGAGTTCAGTACATAGACAGACAAGGTATTGAGACACAGAATGGGCCAGAAACCAAGTATGACACTAGTATAGTGTGTAGGAAAGTAAGGACCACAAAACTGCCTTCCTAGAGATAGTTTAAGTGCCGGAAAATACCTAAAACTCACACAAACTGCAGAATTCTGCAGAAAATCAGCAAATTCAGCATTTGAACAATCTATTATCATGCAGAAATATGGTTAAATGGTCCTAAATGCTTTCCTAAGTGTCGGGAATTGAAACTGTCACAAAAGGGTACATAAAGCACACTAAACTGCATAGTTTAGCACCTTAACGAACCGGTAATCAACCGAACAACCGGACACTACCCGAAACACCAAATTTTCACTAGAAGCACTGTTTCAACATTAGCAAGCTAGTTATGGTCCCCGAACATCATAACACACTATATAAATATCTAATAACTAAATCCCTAACTATATACTTGATTTCTAACTAAATAACTAACTTATGGTTAAACCCTAGCCTATACCCCCCCCCCCACCCAGTGGACGGCCCATCATGAGGCCCCACCATTGGATTTTATTTGATTAAAGTATTAGATCTTGTTGGCCCTTTTAAGACACATGAACCATGAGTTAAAGCTTGTAAATGGATTATAAGTATAACCATTAAGCACATAACTTCTCATTCCTTCACACACCAACACACACACTTTCTATCTTCCTCTCTTGCTTGTTCACGGCCGAGAGCAACAACACCAACACCAACATCATCATCATTCATTCATCTTCATCCAATTACAAGCATACTCAAGGGTTTTAGAAGGTGCACAAGGAAGCTAGGAGCTTTCGGAAGTTGAAGGACCTTCACCATTTGCTTTTATCCTCCTCTTTTCTTCTCTTGATCATCCCTAGCCTTGAGCTAGTGGTAAGAACACTAATCTCTTCATTTTTCATCTCATTTAAGTGGTTAAAGAATGATACATAATGTTAATCTTGAAGAACACTAAGAATCAAGAGAATGGAACATGAACGTAAGCTTAAATCATGAAGAAATCATGTTATTTATGTGTTGTTGTCGCAATCCCCGCCCCCTATCTGTCCCGGGAACGGGCGGCCGCGAGAATCAGTATTGGTGGTATCGGCGTTTATCAATTTGGCAACGGAAATTACATCAGGACCGTAGTTAGGAAATATTTTATCAGAGTAAATGCCACACTTTATATAAATATATTGGGATAAAACCCAAGTTTTCATTACAAACTGTTTTATAGGGATAAACCCCATTTTATTGAAATAAAACATCTTCTTTTATTTAGGTAACTTTTATAGCCACTTTTTCCAAGCCTTCAGTGTTGTCCAGCTGGCTTCTAGTTGTCTTTCACATTTTGTTACCTGAAACGCGTTTAAAACATTTTGTCAATGGAAAATACTGGTGAGTGAATCCCAGTTTAATCAAGAATAGTTTTATCTCTTAACAATATTGAGAGCGATTACAATGTTTACATCTACACAATTACTCATTCAGTATTGTCAATCCTGACTGGTGGGTCATATTACGCATTGGCTAACTCTTTGTCCAATGGTAACGTGTTCCACATTTTGTATACAAAACCCCAACATACCGGCCGTAATTGAAGAATTACAAAGACTCAATCACTGCTAATTATAATTTAAAATAATAAAGGTTTTGTAAAAATAGTTGACAAAAAGGAGATTACTCACATTGTTGTTTTAGGTTTTCCTTAAGGGTTTCCTGGTGATTATCTATAAATTACACAAATGCACACGCGTTAGTATAATAACCCAATATTTATAGTAATGATACCCTCCCCGAGACGGCATTCCAACGACTACGTCGGGTAGAACCACGACAGCCGTTACGGAACCCTGGATCAATCGGGTAGCGTATCTAATACGTAACCGGGGTTATGATACTTACAACGAGGCAGAACGTCGTTATTTAGGGGGTATTATACCCGGAAATTATTTTATCTATGCAGAAATTAGAGAGAGATCGAGAAATGAACGACGGAAACTGAAGGCTGAGGGCCTTCTTATATAGGCGACCTTCCGCCTTCTCTTGCGGCCCGCGTAAGACGTAGCCAAGGGCTACGCGGCCCGCGTAGTAGGCTGGGTAGGCCCTAGCCTGGCCCAGTCATTGGACTAGCTTCGCCACGAGTCCGACACGTGGCGGCACCAGGTTAAGCCTGGTGGCCTATCTGTCGCGACCCGCGTAAGAGGTAGCCAAAGGCTACGCGCCCCGCGACAGCCCTTTGAAATTTCTTTTTAATTAAATTTAATAAAAATAAAGGTATTCGGGGTCCGTTTTCGCATACGGGGTGTGTTTTACGACATATAGGAACATTTTAAAATATATTATGTTGTCGAAAATATTTTGGAGGGTTGTTATACTTGTTGATTGTTGTTTACTTATGAAAATGATGTAGATCATCATATGATCTTGCTAGATCATGATTAAAAACATAATCTAGCAAGATGAGAGGATGAAAATGTTAGAGATTAATAGATCATCCTCATGAAAGACATGAACTTGAAAGAATATATTGTTTTCTTGTAAAATGATGTTTAAAGTAAGATGTAAGTCTTGTAAATCTAAGAATTCAAGGATGATTTTTCAAGAAATCAAGTTAAAAATACAAAGTTTACTAAATCTTGGTTCTTAAATAAATAACCCTCATTTTTTTGTGGTTAATAAAGTGTAGAAGCACATATGTGACAAGAAAAATCCATGAAGAAACATTTTTAGAAAATGTGATTATAAGTTGTGAAGAACTAACTTCTTTAAAACTGATGATTTTAAAGAATCAACCACACTTTAAAGGGTAACAAGACTTACTAAAAACACTAGTAAGTTACTACAAATTTTTATAAATTTCTAAGTTCATGAAGTGGTAGTTTATGCTTGTTTTTGGCAAAGTTGGTAAGTGTAGATTGTTTATTGTTGATTATTGATTGATTGTGTTGATTTACAAAAAGAAAATGATATGCCTTCAAGGCATGGAAACCTACATTTTTAGGGGAAACTATGACAAAATTTCTCTAAAAATTAAACACTTAGAAAAATATTTCCAAACAAATATTTATAAGTATATTTCAAACCATGAATTTTTACATAAAGTTTGCCATAATTTTTGTTACAAAAATTATAAATATTGGAGGTTGGTTTTTATAAATAAAAGTGACTAAATATGTATTTAGGAAAATATATATTTAGATGTCACCATGTGTGTGATTATTTGTATATTATGTGTATTAGTTATATTATTTTAGGACTTGAAATAATATAACTCATCAAAATACCAAAAATTACAATCCAAAATATTACAAAAATTCCAAGGAATAAATATACAAAGAATACCCAATTTATTAGTGGAACCGAACAAAGGAATATAACTCACAAAAATATTCCGGAAACTTATTCATATGTATATTTTGGTAAATAATATTTTGGACACCAAGGAAACAAAAATATGATTTTTACAATTATTACAAAGCATATCATATTTTCGACAAGGAGAAAATATATTATTTTTGGCAAGTAAAAATATATATTTCTTCGAATTATTAGAAGATATATTATTTTTGAAATAAATATATATTTTCTCAAAGAAACAAGAAATACATTATTTTTGGATGAAAAATGAGTTAATATATATTTTCTAAGTTAGACTTGGAAATATATTATTTTTGAGATTTATAAATATTTTTGCCAAAGGAAAAATTATGAATAATTTTTCTAAGTAATATTTCTTAAAATATATATTTTGGAAATATATATTAATGTATTTTTACTAGAAAAATTATTCCCGGAAAATTTATACAAAATTAAGTATAAGAATACTTAACAATTACAAGAAAATATGTATTCTTGTACGTATAAATACACTCCGGAATACGACCCCAATACATGGCAAAAATATACAACTATAAGAATACGAATACAAATACACCCATCCTTGGGAAGGAAATACATGTATAAATACTTGAAAAGTATCAAGTTAATATATATTGTTTTAACTATTATTCCAAAATTTAATAAATATATTTTAAGTTAAAATATTTATTATTTTAACAAATAATTGTATAACTTGGAATAATATTGAAGACACAAAGAAATGTAACTCAAAGACACTAACTAATACAAAGTCAAGGCACGACCCACTCGTCTAATAGATCATAGTACGTTGTAGGTAGTGGTGTACATCCGAAGGAGCTTTGAGTTACTGTGATTACGAAGAACGCAAGACTGTGAGTTCATGTCCCCCTTTTCTTTTAACTGTTTTCAGTTTTATAACTTCGGGGGCGAATTACATGTTACAAACTGTTTACAAATGTTTATATGTGGTATGGTTAGCTAAGGAAAGGTACTGCTAGATCATGTGAGTGGTGGGTATAACGCTTAAGACCATTAATCCTCGTTGTAGGACTGAGGGACATGAGTGATAGATCTATTTGGGTGTAGCGAGCCCCGCCCATGTGGACCAGGGTTGGCCCATGGGATGACTATGTCTTACAGCCGGAAGCCCGGTGCAAAGTCTGCTAGGTTTGAGCCTTCCCGCCTCATGTCACACATATTAATGGCCTTGCAAACCATTAATGATCTGTTTTCCTTGTTGCTTTCATACCGGAGTTTACAAACATACATACATACTTTCAATGATTACAAAGGTTTATTCGTGCACACAAACAAACACATGAACTCACTCAACTTTTGTTGATGTTTTCAAACTACATGTATTTCAGGGAATTAAAAGTGGATCTGGCGGTCGTTTAGAGGTTTCAAGTAATGATGGGAATAAAGGATGTCATCCGGTGTCTTAGGATTTGGATAGTGTGTCTTATCCTGGACAAGACACATCTTTCAAAGCCTGGTTTTATTTAATGTCTTTTGTCGAGTCCTTGTGAACTCTAAGAACAAGTTGCATGGTTTGTACTCGAATTTTAAGTCTATGTTTAAAACAATGTCGTTATGATTCTAAGCTTAATGAATGGATGATCATCTTTGGTTTTATCATATAGTTGTTGTTATGATTGAATGCAATGATATTAAGCAAGTCACACATAATCATGCTTCCGCAAAAGTCAGGGTGTGACAATCACAATACAAGTTTTTTCAGCAAGTTTTAACCATGAAAACTGTTTTGTAATTCATTAAAACATCTTCTATAACAATGAAAACTTGTTCAAAACTTGATGTAAATTGTCTGTAATGGTTGAACATGAACTGAGACTTAACCGAAATCAAACCGACTTCACCGAAAAACACTTGATTCAGTTCGAAAATTAATGAGAATCAATTTAGAATCAATCAAACATAACAGATAATCTTCAAAACATCACCGAAACACATTGAATCAATCTGAAATACACAAACGACACACCGAAACCGATCAAAACATTCGTCCAATTCGATTAATGATTACAAGCAGAGCTTCCGTAGCTCTGATACCACTTGTGAGTTCAGGATCGGATCGTAAACGATCACTAGCTCTGCAATGAATTCGGTTTAACATGCGAAAGGGAGCTAGAAACTTGGAAGGGTTTGAGTTTGATGCTTGCAACTGTCCAGTCAAATAGTTGTTTCTGCAGGGGGTAAGGTTTGCAAGAAATATTTAACACCGGGTGTTAATATTACAGAGCACAACAAACCATAAGGGGTAATAAGAAAGGGTAATATAGTCATTTAACACCGGGGGGTAATATTGCAGAGTAGAACCAAGCATAGGGGGTAATAAGAAAGGGTAATATAGTCATTTTACATACCATTTAACAGAACTGTTAAGTTCTTTAACGATAGGGGGTAATATTGCAAGGTTTCTCATTAGTGGGGGGGGGGGGGGGTCAGAGTGCGAAATTTCCCTGGGAGGGGGTCTGAGTGCCAATTGACTCTAACCCCAGGGGGTAAAATCGCAGTGTAAAAACTAATTCACTGAATATGACTATTTTTTATAAGTAAATATAACTGAAAAAAATTTATGTAGCTTATAAAAACTAGTGCAATAGCAGCATCTTCGGTGCATTCTTTTCAAACATATCATATTAGTTTAGTTGAGACATCAAATTTTAACCCATATTACAAACAAATTTATTTTCTCTCCAATATTACGTTAATACAAATATATATCATTATTTGTGTGTGAGAGACAGGGTTCTACCGTGTTCATTTTGTCGTGTTTAGAAATCCCAATGCATCTTCGGAGTCCGGACAATGCCATTGGACACCACTTAGCATTCATGTCCCGGTCCATTTTGTGTCGTTAAAGATGCTCTAAATATAGAAGAGCACCGAAAAACAAATATTAAATATATGTTAATAAAGTATGAGTAAAATATATTTTATTTTTGCATAAATATTTTGCAGGTAATAAGTTCACTCGACTTTCAAATTGACATCAAATGAAGCAACCTCTTTAAGGTTCAAGATGGAAGGCGTCCAACAAGACAATTTTGGATAAGTGATTCATATCCATGATGTAAAAGTAAAATTGCATCGTAGTTGTTTGGACGTAGGTTGTTGTATGGGAATTGTGCTTGGAAAGGCAACTAATGTCGAATGCTCGAGGCATGCCTTCCATATACAAATACCTTGAGGCTTCTACTAAGAAGAATAATACACCATCAATACCATCTGATGAAACGAATACTTGTAGAAACGCCCTTAGGGCGTTTTTGTCATCACTATTGCAACTAATACTTGATGAAGTTGCAAGTTGCAACTCTTAAGTGATAGACAAAGTGTTGGTTGGTTAGGTGATTTGAAGTTAATACGAGACAATATCACATAGTTATTTTGGGCATATTTTATGTAAATGACGTTAATAGAAAATCATGTAACATCCTCTTACTTTTTTTTAGAGTAAATTACAAGTTTTGTCCTTTATGTTTGTCCCAAATTTCAGGCGCTGTCTTTTACCTTTAAAATTGATGAGTTTTGTCCTTAACGTTTCAAAATCTTGCACGTTATGTCCTTTAAGGCAAACCCAGTTAATTTTTTTTGTTAAATCTGGTCACCCAGGGGTATTTTAGTCTTTTTACCCTGTTTACTTAGTATTATTAAAAAAATAAAACAAAATAATTTTAAAAATTATTATTATTATTATTATTATTATTATTATTATTATTATTATAATATACCATATAGATTTCTATATATCACCGTCACCACAACCCTTCACCGCCATCTCCACCACCCTCCACCTTCACCGTCACCACCAACCTCCATCGCCACCGTCACTACGGCCACCATCACCACCCTCCAAACCAACACCCACCCCTTTATCCACCTGCCAAACCACCACACCCCACCCGTTGCACTCCCCAATCGAACCACTCCCACGGGCCAGGACCACACCACTCCACCACCGCTCACCCCTTTACCACCAGCGCACCACTCCCAACCACCACCCACTGCTCTTATTGACCCTTATTAGCCGCAATCTGCCATTCCCCACCAAATTCGGATTCGGTACTTAGTAATCGGAGTAACCTCAAGCAGCGGCTGAACGGACCAAACATCCACATCATAAACAACCCAATCCCCAACCAAATGTCGTTCCTTCGCCATCTTACTATTCGGTTCTGCGTTGACACCGCCGGAAGTGACCTCTGATGCTGCAAATTTGAAGATAAACTATCATTCAGTTGTTGATTTTGTTGATTATTACTGAAAGGAGGTGGTTAAATGTGGAATTGATGGTGGAAATTGGGGCTTCTGTTCAATCACAGTGGGTTCCTGGTAAAAGGCATGAATATTCATGAGGTGAGTAATTGTAATTCTACATTCATAAAATCTACCAGTAACATTGATTACGTCTTAAATAGGGATTGCTTTATGCTCTGTTTTATGCTAGTAATAGTGGTATCTTGGTGGTGGGATAAGGCTTATGACCATTAGGTCATGGGTTCAATTCCCATAAAGGGGTTTTCCCAGATTTATTGGGTTTCCTCCTGAATTGGTGTATAGACATTATTGCCTAGTGGAGATGGATATGATCGGGTGGTTCTGCTGGTGGCACGGTGATACTCCAGTGGTCCGTCAGTGATCCTAATTTGCCGTTCAAAAAAAAAAAAACAGAGAGAGATGAGTTTAGACTTTAGAGAGAGAGAAGAGAGAGAGAAGAGAGAGAGAGAGAGAGAGTGTGAGTTTCAGTTTTTTGTATTTTTTTATTTGTATTTTTTGTTTTGTTTTTTTACATAATAGTCCTTGAATATTAATTATTTACATACTAGTCCCTAGAAAGATGAAATGACAAGAATGCCCTCATGTGCAAGGCACATGATCAGATTTAACCAAAAAAATAAACTGGGTTAGGCTCAAAGGACATAACATGCAAGATTTTGAAACATTAAGTACAAAACTCGTCAATTTTAAAGGCAAATGACAGCGCCTGCAATTTGGTGTAAACATAAAGGACAAAACTTGTAATTTACTCAATAGACTTTGAAGTTTACTTTCACTCACAAATATCCTATCAGGGGAGGCTAGTGGTACCTCTGTTTAGCACTTAATGATTCAGACTTTTTGTTTCATGATTAGATGTCTGAATGCCTCTGAATGGTTAAGCATTATACAGAGTCTGAATTGGTCAGACATTTGTCTCTGAAATGTTAAACATTATACAATCTCTTAATGGTTTAGACCTCTTACTGGTTTAGCACTTAATGGTTCAGACCTCTTACTGGTTTAGCACTTAATGGTTCAGACCTCTTACTGGTTTAGCACTTAACCATTCAGATGTTGCCAAACAGCCCCTAAGTGTTTGGGATTGCTTATAAATCAACTTACTGACTTGTAACTTTTCGAAAAAAATGGTTGCGTAATGAGTTAAAAAAGGATGTTTTAAGGCTTTGAAAAGGAAAAATGGAAAAGTTACGAGGGAATGACTTTTGAAAAAGGAGATAAGATGTGGAAAAGTCAATAAGTTGTTTTTCATAAGCAATCCCAAACACCCCATTAACGGATTGTGAGTTTACGCCTCCATGTTTGAAGTATTGCAAATTGTAGCTTCATTTAGGAAGCAGCGAGATGCATAACTCTGATCGATTAGACAAGATTTGCTAAAATTGCACCCCATGAAGTTAAAATAGAACTAGTGAATACTATATTTTAGTACTTTTGTTTCCTGTTGTGTAGATTCCATTATAAGTACTTGATGTTTGTGATATACTTTTCATGTGTAGATTTGGTTTATGGAGAGTGTTATTGGAGCAACATCTCTATCCTTTGTGACGGAGGCATGGTTTGTCAGTTGTCTACATTCCGCAATCTTATACCCTACCAATAGCTTTGCTATAGGGGAATGTATTGGGTAAAATTGTTGTTGCCTTTAATATAAGTAAATAAGTTGATGAAACAGTAATATGCAAATACTCAACTACAAACTTATACAACTTTTATAAGTTAGTCATGATTAAAAAAAGGAGTAAATTACAAGTTTTGTCCTTTATGTTTACACCAAATTGCAGGCGCTGTCCTTTGCTTTTAAAATTGACGAGTTTTGTACTTAATGTTTCAAAATCTTGCATGTTATGTCCTTTGAGCCTAACCCAGTTTATTTTTTTGGTTAAATCTGATCATGTGCCTTGCACATGAGGGCATTCTTGTCATTTCATCTTTCTAGGGACTAGTATGTAAATAATTAATATTCAAGGACTATTATGTAAAAAAACAAAACAAAAAATACAAATAAAAAAAATACAAAAAACTGAAACTCAGAGCATTCACATTCTAACCATCAAATTATGTGAGGAGGGGTTTTTATATTATAAAGGGTATAAAAAGTGGTTGTGAGTAGAGGAGAGAGAAAATGTTACTGTTCATCTGTATATTTGGGGGGACACTGTTCACCCGTTATAATTTTTTAATATATTTTGAAAGTGGTTGTGAGTGGAAGTGAGAGAAAAATGTAATGATAATATTATTTAATTGAAAGGAGGGAGAAAAAGTATTTGTTTTTAGTGAAAATATATTTATATAGAAGTTGTTTTTTAGTAGAATGTATGTATAATTTGATGGTTTGGATGTGAATGCTCTCACACTCTCTCTCTCTCTTCTCTCTCTCTAAAGTCTAAACTCATTTCTCTCTGTTACTAGCATAAAACAGAGCATAAAGCAATCCCTATTTAAGACGTAATCAATGTTACTGGTAGATTTTATGAATGTAGAATTACAATTACTCACCTCATGAATATTCATGCCTTTTACCAGGAACCCACTGTGATTGAACAGAAGCCCTAATTTCCATCATCAATTCCACATTTAACCACCTCCTTTCAGTAATAATCAACAAAATCAACAACTGAATGATAGTTTATCTTCAAATTTGCAGCATCAGAGGTCACTTCCGGCGGTGTCAACGCAGAACCGAATAGTAAGATGGCGAAGGAACGACATTTGGTTGGGGATTGGGTTGTTTATGATGTGGATGTTTGGTCCGTTCAGCCGCTGCTTGAGGTTACTCCGATTACTAAGTACCGAATCCGAATTTGGTGGGGAATGGCAGATTGCGGCTAATAAGGGTCAATAAGAGCAGTGGGTGGTGGTTGGGAGTGGTGCGCTGGTGGTAAAGGGGTGAGCGGTGGTGGAGTGGTGTGGTCCTGGCCCGTGGGAGTGGTCCTGGCCCGTGGGAGTGGTTCGATTGGGGAGTGCAGCGGGTGGGGTGTGGTGGTTTGGCAGGTGGATAAAGGGGGGGGGGGGGGGTGTTGGTTTGGAGGGTGGTGATGGTGGCCGTAGTGACGGTGGCGATGGAGGTTGGTGGTGACGGTGAAGGTGGAGGGTGGTGGAGATGGCGGTGAAGGGTTGTGGTGACGGTGATATATAGAAATCTATATGGTATATAATAATAATAATAATAATAATAATAATAATAATAATAATAATAATAATAATAATAATAATAATAATAATAATAATAATTTTTAAAATTATTTTGTTTTATTTTTTTAATAATACTAAGTAAACAGGGTAAAAAGACTAAAATACCCCTGGGTGACCAGATTTAACAAAAAAAATTAACTGGGTTTGCCTTAAAGGACATAACGTGCAAGATTTTAAAACGTTAAGGACAAAACTCATCAATTTTAAAGATAAAGGACAGCGCCTGAAATTTGGGACAAACATAAAGGACAAAACTTGTAATTTACTCAAGTCTGTTTAGAAAAGCCAGAGAGAGAGAGAGCTTTTACTCTGTTTCACCGGCGACGATCAGTCAGAGCAATTCGAATTCTCTCTGCAAGGTTTTCTTCACTTCCATCTCTGCTGATCCGAACATTCTATAAACTTGTTGTTTGATCATTCAAAACCTATTATGTTAACTTGTCATTCAATTTCGAATTTGCTTATGCACTTATATCTGATCTGTTTATTCTGGATCAACAACACGTAATAATTTCGTTGTAATTCATTCATGTTGTTGAACAGAGCTATCAGTCAGATCGGAAGGTGGACGTGAAGTTGTTTTGTTTTTGCTCAAGCCATGGTTAGATCCCTTATATGCTAATTACCTTGTCATACCAATTCATGAAATTAATTAGGGTTTCTATTACTATTCCTGTTTTATATCTATCTGAAACTGATTGATTGCCTTTTATGTTGTTATTGATTATTATTATTATTATTTACACTTGGACTAGACCAAGGATTAAAGTGCTTGTGAGTTGTGATTGAGGATACTGTATTTTTCATGCTAGTTAGCAAAAATATTCACTTTTAAGGGTTTTAAAAATATTCACTTTTTAGGTTTATAGTTAGGAGAGACATTAGTGGACCTTTGTTAAGTGACATTTAAAGCTACCAAGTTAAAATGTAATGAGACTCAGTATTAGAGAATAAAGTTTGGGTATTCGGGAATTTGGATTTACGATTGTTACTTGGTTATGCAGCGGAGTTTCTGGTTATTATTGAGGGATAAACCAAAGGCGTCTTATGGTTGAGATGACATGGGTAGAATGTACCTTTTGCAATGTGTCCATGATGACAAGAATGGGTCTTTTAGGGACACCGAGGATTATACTTATACAATCATGTTGCATAGTTGGTTCTTGGAGTTGATCAAGTAAATGTTTGAGAATTATTGACTATATATATAGTTGCACTACCTTCAAAATTAGGTCTACAACCGGGTGTCTTGGGAATTAATCACGAATTTTACATATTCCTCCTTTTATTCAATTTCAACACATGTTAATCTTAGTTATGACGTAGAAAACTGAAAATGATGCTACACTTCTCATGAAGCAATTCCTAGTGTAAATGAAATTGGGGTTATATGGTGTGCTTCAGTTGTTTCATATACACCTTTCTCTAATTACCATGTGGATAAGGTCATATCTCTTATTGCAGATTCATTTCGTTCTCTTAATAAGCCGACAAGGAAAAGTTAGGTTAACCAAGTGGTATTCGCCTTATACTCAGAAAGAAAGAAGTAAGGTATGCATGATTAACTATTACGCTATACATCTCATGTACATCCTTTCGAGAGGAAAAAAATTACCATTTACGGTCATTAACATTTACTGGTATGGTGTCCAACTGTACGTAGGTAATACGGGAACTCAGCGGGACGATTCTTTCACGCGGCCCGAAGCTTTGCAATTTTGTCGAATGGAGGGGATTTAAAGTTGTTTATAAAAGGTATTCCCTAAAAAAGTGCCATCATTATTTCGTTTTTAAACACTTCTACGTTAATCGTCTTTTGTAACTGGTTGCTTTACCAACATGTTTTTTTTACTTATCAGATACGCGAGCCTCTACTTCTGTATGTGCATTAACCAAGAAGACAATGAATTGGAAGTCCTTGAAATCATTCATCACTATGTTGAGATTCTAGATCGTTACTTTGGCAGCGTAAGCTATCTAAACCTACAATAAATTGTTAGTTCGACCTCATTTATACCGAGACTTTATCTTTAACTGGAACCTCTATATGATAGGTTTGTGAGCTGGACCTGATCTTCAATTTTCACAAGGTACATTATCTTCTCTCAGCTTTGACTTAAACGAACCAAATAGCTCCATTTTGTTTATTAATTTGTTTTTTTTTTTCAAATATCTTTGCAGGCTTATTATATACTGGACGAGGTACTGATAGCGGGGGAACTTCAGGAATCAAGCAAGAAGACTGTGGCCCGTCTGGTAGCCACACAGGTACATATCCCTTAGTTATAGGTGGCAGGTTTGACCCGCTTCCGTACAAAGGGTTGACTAGGGTTATATTACATATCTAACAGGTCAAACGAGCAAGTTTAAAAACTACATAGCTAATAATGTATTTTGTGCCATATTTGGTGTTTTGCAGGACTCTTTGGTGGAGGCAGCCAAAGAAGAAGCAAATTCTATAAGCAATATCATTGCGCAGGCAACCAAATAATCTTGTGCTTACCCTGCGCCAATCCTCTCTGATAAAAAAAAAAACATATACATGTATTTTGTGCTATCTTTTTCCTAGTTTTGGTTTTTTGTTGATGACGGTTCAATTAAAAATCACACTTTGTGATTTCATCCAATTACAGTTTCTACCCTGTTTCAGAAGAACCAAATGGATATTTAATTCATGTATAAATCTCGTACATTGCTATTACTGTCATTCTTTCAAACACCATTTGTCAACCGCAAGACTTGAACCCTCGACCTCTTACTAGATCTCTTTAGGATCCTTTAAGCGGTGTTGGCCCATTTAGCTTTGTATCCATATGGGTTGTGACTATATCGGTATATCCATTCGGTTCAGGTTGGTGTCTCTATTTATTATGTTTGATTGAGGTCATTTAGGTATGGGTTACGGTTCAGGTTGGTGTCTCTATTTATTATGTATGATTTGAGGTCATTTAGGGACCATCTAGGCTTGTACGTAGGTCCATAGCAATCCTCTTGGGTCTAGTTATATTTATACAAGTCTGGTTATGCCCCATTTTGGTTCATTTTAGACCTGATAGTCTAATTAGATCTACCAGAATTTTGTTTTACAAATTGTACTTTATAACACAGCGTATAATAATATGTTGTATAATACGGGCGCACGCCCACTTTTTAGTTATTTTTATAAGAGTTGTATATAGTTAAATATATTTTGTATTAATATAAATAACAAGCTCATGAACTTAGCCGAGCTGGGACTCTTATTGAAGAAGTTTCTTTTTAAGGAGCTCATTAAAACTTGGTTTAATTTGAGGTTTTGGCGAGTCGATTTCAAATTGAGACATGAATTCCAGTAACAAGGTACTACAAGAATAACAAAGTGGAAATCTTTTATGAGAAGGAAAGAGTTAACAAGTTTGTGCTAGGTGTCGATCTTACAGAGATGATGGTTACAACTTAGTTGTTTTTTTAAACAACAATTTTTTTACGCCTAAATACCACCTAAAAAGATGTTCCACTATATATATAACAAGTATACTAAAAAAGAGGTAATCACAACAGATGAAAACTTGCATTATAACAAAAGAACAAAGAGTAAATGATACAGAAATGGCAATGCTCCGTGATCCTTTGGCGAAATGTGACAACTAAACATCATATACACATGGAAAAGGGTAACTTTCTTATATCACACAACCCAAAAAAGCAATTATGATCAACACAAAAAAGAAAAATACCGTTTACAAACTCCCAATTAGCTGCAACGACAAAGAAAAGATGATCTTTTTACTGGAAGAACGGATCATCAAGTTGAAAACCGAATTTGCAGACCATAACGCTCTTCTCCATCTCCCGGTGGTTGTTTTCACTTGCATGAAATGTAAGTAGAACGGAAATGAACTTAATCTGATGCTGAATCATAGAAGTCACTTGGGCATGGAGTCATAACGTCAGATTCAAGTGTTTTCACCACTTTGTGCATCGTGGGACGGTCTTCTGGGCTTGAAGAAACACATTGGATTGCAACCGAGAGCAGAGGGTCTAGGGTTTCCGGTCCAACACCCTCACAGTCGCCATCAATTATCTCATGCTGCCTACCCTCCGTTACCAACTGATTTAACTGCAAAAATAGGTCCACAAAAAGATTAGATTGGTAGCAAGATGTTATGGATTAGGTTGCAATACTTCAAATAACATACCCAGCCGACAATATTAAGGCCTTTCTCTATGAACGAAGCATCGGTGGGCCTTTTTCTACTTACAACTTCGAGCATAAGTACACCAAAACTATAAACATCTGTCTTCTCTGTTGCTCTACCGCTCTGCATATACTCTGCATCACAAGTTACACAAATAAGTGAAAGAAAAACATCTGGTTCAGTACATTAAATTAATAATAGAGAATTAGAAAAATACAAATGAATGGTTTCTTTAAGGGAAAATCACAGGAAATAGAAGTCAATTCAGTAATTTTCCCCATAGTTAACAACCAACTTTAGATTTGGCACAAAATAGAAACCAACTTACAATTTTATTACCGATTGTAGCAAAGAATTACCAAGTTCAGTCCGTAGTCAGTCATTTGTTTGTTTGTTTTTCAAATTTGCTGATACGCAGTGGCGAAGCTTGAGATTTCCGACCGGGGGGTCGAAAACGTATATACCCAAAAATTTCTATAAAAATGGGGTTTCGAAAACTTATGTACCAAAAAATTTCTATACGGAAACTACATACTCTCCACTACTGAGCGAAAAGTTCGGGGGGTCAGCCGCCCACACTATCCTTTGCCCATGCTGACACGACAACTTATTTGTCATTTTAATGTATATGTAAATGCATGTAGCATCAAGTTCGACATTTACATGTTATATTAAAGTGAAATACACGGAAAGTCCCTGTGGTTTTCCAAAATTTTGGATTTGGTCCCTAATTTTCCAAAAGTACACGGATGGTCCCGTTGGTTTGCATTTGTAACGCATTTAGTCCCCAACTTTTGCCAAAAGTATATGGATGGTCTCTATGGTTCACTTTGTAACACATTTAGTCTCTAACCTAGCCCTCCTAAAACCATTACATTTGTTGGCTGGGGACAAAAAGAGTTACAAAGTGCAAACCATACGGACCATCTGTGTACTTTTGGAAAGTTAGAGACTAAATCCAAAATTTTGGAAAACCACAAGGACTATCCATGTACTTTACTCTATATTAAATTATAAATAATATATTATATCTTTCAAACATGTAAACAAATTAGTTTTTCACTTTCTTTTCACCAAACCATACATTTCGAATGTATCGCATGGAATAAACCAATCCCACATCAGCTATAATCAGATAAAATGAGATGGATTGCTAAATCGATTAAGTTGTTTGCACCTAATTTAAAGTATAAATTTCATTTCAGTTGTGCGGTTTGCCCAAACAAAGATTAAAAACCATAGAGGTTATATACTTATTTCTTACCTGGAGCTAGATAACCAAAAGTTCCAGCCACTATAGTTGTAATATGCGATTCTTCATCCTCAAGCAATTTTGCGAGTCCAAAATCAGAAACCCGAGCCTCCAAATTTCCATCAAGTAAAATATTACTTGCTTTTATGTCTCTGTGT
This sequence comes from Helianthus tuberosus, assembly GCA_030545235.1. NCBI lineage: Eukaryota > Viridiplantae > Streptophyta > Magnoliopsida > Asterales > Asteraceae > Helianthus > Helianthus tuberosus. The sequence continues at coordinate 189,453,323 of CM060418.1, forward strand.
ATAATACGAGGCGAACAATCATGATGCAAATACGCTAGTCCTTTTGCAGCTCCCATGATAATCTTAAGTCTTGCATCCCAGTCTAGTTGATTGCCATTTTCTGGAAAGATCATAGCTATTGTTTTTAACGATTAACAAAGAGAAAATACACTACACTTTTCATAGAAAATAGAGTAAAATGCCATTTTCGTCCCTGAGGTTTGGCCAGTTTTGCAACTTTCGTCCGAAGGTTTGTTTTTTCGCATCTTGATCCAAAAGGTTTGAAATCTTGCCATTTTCATCCAACTTGTTAACTCCATCCATTTCTCTCCGTTAAGTCAGGGGTATTTCTGTCTTTTTTTAACTTAAAGGGTTTTGAATACTTGTACATCACGCTAAATGCTTGTACATAAAGTGAAAAAGACCGAATTGCCCTTTAAGTTAACAAAAAAGACGAAAATACCCATGGCTTAACGGAGAAAAATGGATGGAGTTAACGAGCCGGATGAAAATGGCAACATTTCAAACCTTTTGGGTCCAGATGCGGAAAAACAACCCTTTGGATGAAAGTCGCAAAACTAGCCAAAACATCGGGGACGAAAATGACATTTTACTCTATAAAATATTTTAATACGGGTAAATTGCACAAAAAAGAAAAGTAAAGTTCGCTTCTATTTCATGCAGTTTTGCTAAGAATCTATATTTATTAGTTATTACCATGGAGAACTTCATCCAGATTGCCACCTGGCAGGTAGTCATATAGCAACAGTTTGGATGTGGGAGAGTTGCAATATCCTCGCAAATTCACCAAGTATTTGTGTTTTATGCTTCCGAGAATCGTAAGCTCCCTTTCGAAAAATCGATCGAATCCCTCATTTAATTTCATTATTCTTTTTAAGGCGAAAATATTCCCGTCATCCATTGCCAGCTTGTAGACTGTTCCAAAGCCGCCAACGCCAATTATGTGCTCCTCATTTAAAGTTTCTAATTTCTTGATGATATCTTTTGATGAGTATGGTAAGTCCCCGTGAAACATAACAATGGATGCACCTGAGATTATAAAAACTTATTATAACCGATATAAGCTCAATACTTATTAAACTTTAAAATCTCTTTTCAGACTTTAAGCTTATAAATTTCTCCATTACTCTAATTATTAATAGCCATCAAACGATTATTAGAATCTCACCTCCAATGACATCCTTTGCGAGCCCTTTAACATCATTTTTCCCAAGTTTTTTATACAGAAAACAACCCCAAAAACACATAAGTGCAACAAGCAACAGTGCACCCACAGTAGCTGAAGCACTGATTAAGAGCCGTCCAGAATTCTTTTTCACATTTTGGCTCCCTACATCGAAAAAGATAAAAATAAAAATCAGTTAACTGTAAAACAGAAGATACCCGCAAGGAGATGAATAAAACAGAAAGAGAGCTATTAGCAATTACTGTCATAGCCAATATATTGTTAATTTGTTATATAAAAAAACTACAACTTTATTGAAGGAAAGACAATTAGACCTGTAGGCTGTTGACTTCCAACATCATCTTTGCATAACTTATTAATTTGCTCCCCGCACAAGTCGCTGTTTCCCACAAACCTGCAAAGATTTAACCAAAAGGTATAACCTGTTATGATTTCGTATATGCATGTGTATACAGTACACATGTGTTTTCTTAGTTTACGTGAACAATGTGATAAGGGAACGAGAAATCCAGAACTCACGAGTCACTTCCAAATTGGCCAAGAACACCAACGGTTGGAATTGGGCCAGCTAGAAAATTGGATGACACATTGCTTCATGGATTATTACAAAGAATACAAGTCAGTTGAAAGTTTCACCAAACAAATAAAATAAAAATCCAAAAAGACGGAAAACGAAAAGAAAGATGCTTACAAGTTTACGAGGTTCCTTAAATTACCGATTGAAGCGGGAATGCTTCCATCAAGAGAATTACTAGAGACATCCCTACAACATAGCGACACAAAACCTATATTAGTTCTAGGCATGGCTTACTTTTATACATTAAATAATGGACCAATCTCATATATGTCCTTGTGGAAGTTCAAAATTTGATATACATTCTTCTAAATTTCATGATATCATGTTTACCCACTCAAAACACTAAAGATGTCATCTTTACCCAATCCGTAGTATATAAAACAAAATCACTTAACTTATAAAACTTTTTTCACTGAAAAACAAAGAGAGCATTATAAGCCCATTTGATTCACAAAAAATGGTGCTTTTTCCTATTCATTGATTTGGTGAAAGTGTGAAGCATACTGTTATAACTTACAAGTAACTGATTTTATTTAAATTACCAGGGAATGAGTAAGTATAATACTTTTAGTAATTTGAAAGGGTAAATATGATGTTACGAAATTTAGAAGCACACACACACACACACACACACACACACACATATATATATATATATATACAGAGAGAGAGAGAGAGAGCTAGTTTCCAATAATATTTACAAAAGATCATGATTTTCATAACAATGACAAAAGCGATGTAAATAATGTTCGTAAGTGATCTTATCACTTTCCATCTGTCTTGACAATCGATATCTCTTATGACTAAAAATGGAAATGAATTTCTCTTCTGTATAGGTATATATGTTTCTAATCTAAAGAGAAAATCTAACTCACAATGTTTGAAGGTTTGAAAGATTTCCCAATCCAGTAGGAATAAATCCACTTAAGTAATTATTCTGCATAAATCTGTCGATATAAAAAACAGAAGAAAATAAAAAATTAAAATTTCATCAAACAAAGACGGTCAAAAGCACAAACTGCATATCCCATAAAGTTTACTGAAAGAAAAACAAGAAGCTAATTATTTATTGCCAAACGGCTTACAATCCTTGCAGCTCTGTACAATTCCCTAACTCTGGAGGAACCGCTCCATAAAAGTTGTTGTGATGAAGATCTCTAGAACACATTACACATACAATTAAACATCATTAGTAGTTGTATCATGCGCAAACCTATAATTTCAAAATCACATACAAGAATTTCAATTGATCTAGCTTTCCAATATCTGGTGATAGTGGTCCCTTTAACTTGTGATTGGAAACATTCCTGAGAAGATTAAAAGTTAAAACACCATAGCGATTACAACACACATATATAGATTAAAAAAATAAATAATAACAATGATTTATTCAGGTAAGATGACTCACAAAGATATAACTCTCTTGGTAGAATCACATGTTACCCCTTTCCACCCACATGGATCGGGATCCTCGGGCCTCCATTGACCAAGCACATCATCCGAATTTATAATACTTGTCCGGAAGTTAACAAGAGCTTCACCTGGATAATGAGCACAATAAATGTGTTTCAAGAAATAGATTAAGTGACAGCTAAGCAAGAATAAAGTTGACATACCATCAGCAGTGAGACCGTGGCAGATGCTAATTAAACAGCATAACAATAGAATGTACACCAGCAATGGCTTTTGTAGACTTTTCAGGAAAAAGGCCATTGCTTTGCTGATTAAGCATAATAATTAAGTTTTTACATATCATATGGTACACTACTGCATCAAAAAACCTTCCTTGGACGCAAATGCTGATTAAATGTATCCATCTGGTGAAACCTATATACGTTCTATTTTGGACCAAAGGTTCGCACTATAACCTGAAAGGAAAGAAAGATGCATATCAACATAACACAAAACAGTATATAAGATTTTACCAAAAGAATACTGAGAGAGTACAAAAACAAGAAATAAAAAAAAAAATCAAGAAAGGACACTCTTCCTTTTCTTTTTAGTGTATGGAAACAAAGCTTTCTAACTATGTCTAAATCTAATACAATGTAAAACAGCTTTCACAGAGTATGCACAAATTAATAAAACAAGTAAATACAAAACATTCTACGTAAACCTTGGGAGGTTTTTACGAATACAATGTATGCGTCTACAACATAAGCAAGTGATCAATATTATCCTAGAAGATAACTTAGTCAAAACAAAAATAAAAATAAAAAAAGGTTAAGCACTTATGCGTCTACAACATAAGCAAGTGACCTACGACTACGAGACCGTGTTTATGAGAGTAAACCAATAATTTCAAGAATAACCTATTAGAATAAAAGGAAGTTGCCGCTCAAAAAAAAAAAAAAAAAAAAAAGAATAAAAGGAAGTTAAAAAGATCTTGCAACTTCTAGCCTGCTTTCATCACTGATTCTTCTCTTCCATTTATCCTTCTACTTAATGATGCCACAAAAATTTTATGATTTCCATGTAAACATAAATACTAAATAAAACATGAATATACAAATTAATTATCAAGAACATACGTGTACACAATCACACATATCAGTATAACGGTATAACCATATGCCAATATTACTACCATATGCCAAAAACCTCAATAATGGTCATCATTACCAGATCACAATTCATCGTTATAGCTAAACAACATCAGAAAGCAAGTACGGCAACTAAAACTCGAATTAATTTCACACAATTTCATCAAACCTCGATAATGTTCACCATTAACAGATCACAATTCATCATTATAGCTAAACAACATCAGAAAGCAAGTACGGCAACTAAAACTCGAACTAACTTGACACAATTTCATCAAAACCGCAACTAATTTCACACAATGTCATCGAATTAAACCTACTAAACGAAAATTGAACTAGTATGAAACTAATTTCGCCTAATTCCACTAAATTACAACTAGTGTAGTTGAAATTAAAGCTAAAAAGCAGAAATTAAACGAGTATAGAAGTGAAATTCACCGTTAATTGGATCTGCGGTTGAGGAAGTAGCAGAAGCAGGAAGTTTGAGCTGTAAAGTAGAGAAAACAAACAAACAAACCCTTGATGAGAGAGAGAGAGAGAGAGAGAGGATTGAATAATAAATATGAGCATCAGTGTCACCAATGAGAGTCGAGTGGGCTCGCACGTGTGAGAAGGAGAGTAAATACGTGCGACCGACGCCTGCTTGCTTGATTCAAGTCGGACTATTCAAGTGCCCGTATTACAAGGCTTTTTCGTATGTGACTTGTTGATTAGGTTAGGTCGACTCAATTATGTTATGCTAACTAACAACTTCTTTGGATAATATAGTTTTTTTCTTTCTTTTTCTTTGATTTTGAAAAATATCTTCCTCTTGTTGGTATAATACTTTGGAAAGTTATATCGTTAAAACTTGTTGGAAATTAGAGATTTCAACGTGTGTAGTTCACTTTTAGATCGAATTATTTTGGTTGTTTACTCAAAACCCAATCGGATGCAACTCAGATATTGAGAATAAGGTAGCGTTTGGTACAAATGAATAGAAGGCGGAATGGAATGGATCATTCTATTGGAATGAAAAGAAACATGTTTGGTTGTCAAGCGGCAATGGAATTGAGCATTCCACAAGGAATGTAAACTTTCCAAATATAATAATTTTCATTCCTTGGTAAGGTGGTGTTTTTTTTTCATTCCTTCAAGGAATGGAAATATATATTATTATTATTATTATCAATATTATTATTATTATTATTATTTTACCATTATTATTATTATTATTATTATTATTATTATTATTATTATTATTATTATTATTATTATTATTATTATTATTATTATTATTATTATTATTATTGGTTTTAATAACTCACTCTACTGCCATAGCTGCCGCCGTGACTACCGCCGCCGCCGTCACCCACTTCCGCCGCCACCACCACCACCACCCACCTCCACCCCAGTCGTCACCCACCTCCGCCGCTACCAACCGTCACCCACCATCCACACCTCCGCCCCCGCCGTCACTCGCCACCACCCACCTCCACCCCAGCTGTCTCCCACCACCACCCACCTCCACCCCAGTCGTCACCCACCTCTACCGCTACCAACCGTCACCCACCACCCATCTCCACCACCGTCGCCCACTGCCACCACTTCCGACCATCACTACCATTGCCACCTATCTCCACCCACCACCACCGACTACCGTCACTCATCACCGCTTTTATTCATTCGTCTATTCTTTCCTACCAAACAACACAAAGTAATGATTCATTTCATTCTCACATGGTAACCAAACAATACATGGAATGGTAATGATCCATTCCATTACATCGTCCATTCCATTACCTCGTACATTTCATTCACCCGTCTATTCCATTACGCCATACCAAACAGACCCTAAAAACTTTGTATGTAAATTTTGAGTGAATTTGTGAACGAGAGAATGAATGACCAAAGCATGATTTCGAAAAAGAGATCAAAACGGCTAGTAACCGCCTCCGGGTAGTTTTATTTTGAATAAAAAATTGCCTCCAATCCAAAAAGACTTTACTTTCCATCTTAAAATTAAGCCCAAAGTTCCGGAAAACTAGATTGCCTTTAGGCAGCTCGACCCAAACAAGGGGTTGCCGCCCCTAGTGACCCTGCTGCTACTCCTAGGGGTGTTGTGCCCGGTCCCCCGCCAAGGATGTGTTGCCCCCTTGGAACCCTCATTGATTAGGGGCTCCCCTGAATACATAGAACTGTAACAAACTCAAAAAAGTGTGCGCTCCCGCACCTTCGAACTTGGTTGATGTGTATTACAATTTACTTCGGTCACCAAGTCAATCCCAATTACAATAAAATATTTAACAAAACTTAAATAAGTAATGAGGATACATTGTCTAAGGCATGGGCATCCTTCCACCAGAGTCTGAGGAAGCGCGAGTAACTAAATTTGTCTAGTGTATGTAAACTGATAATGAGTTTATCTAAGGCATGGCCACCAAGTCAATCCCAATTACATTAAAATATTTAACAAAACTTAATTGAATTGATAGCCTAAATCAACCAACAATAACTTATTAAATATGATTATATTATTATTTGAAGATTAATTTAAATGTTGGAGTATTTAAGTTTTTTTTTATCTTTTTGAATATTAAGAAACTATTAAATATGAATAAAAACTGATTCCTAGTAACGAAAACTAAACTTGTAAACAAAAATAAAACTTCACAAATCAGATGAAAAGAAGAGCTAAATAAGTGAATTTGTTTACTTTTTCAATTATAAATCTATAAAATAATAATTAAAAACTAAACAAAAGAAACCCCCTGGATTCTGACCCTGGGACCTATAAAGCGACCATGCCTCCGCCCATAGGATTTTCTTATACCAAAACCATAGCATATTGTAAATGACATTGACATATATATATAAAGTAGTTAACTAAATATTTCATTAATGAAAATCATGCTGACTTGTGGACCTAATAATCTAATGTGTCTCATAGCCCAACTTAATGGAATAAATGGAATGAATGTGACTTGTTAACTAAACGATCATGATCTGACCGGAGACCTAACTAATTCAAAAATCTAATGTTTTTCAATGATCACTAGATGGCAAAGCATGAACACCAAAAAAAAAAAGAAAATAAACCTAAGTTTCGTATACAAGGGGGGCTTTTAGATGGGACAATCCGTTCTGATCGGTGATAAATGGGGAGTGAGGGGTCATGTAAGGTGGGCAACTTATGAAGGAGAGGAAGGGGAGGCTCCCGTGACTCCGTGAACCTAAACTTTCTATTAGACTAAATGATATAGTATAGGGACTAATGTGTAATATGGTATACTATATAAACACTTTTTTTATGCAACTCTAATAGTATTTTCAAAATCTAAGAAAGATAGTCTAAACAATATGCTATTATCAATTTTAAGCTTCGTAGGATTTGAAGTTAGTTCGGAAATTGTGTGAGCTTTCGTTAGTTTAACCTATGTTATGTAATTTTTACCTATAGGTCCGAAAAATGGGTGAATTTTGTGGCACGTGACAATATGTTTTGGTTTCGTTTCTGGCCGTGTAATTTTTCACCAAAAAGTACCTAGAGATATGAATTTCATGGACATCTTGCATCACATGGTTGATTCTACCATTGGTCGCACAATATTAAGTTGGGAACTGCAAAAATGTCATGTTGAACGAAGAAAACCTTTAATTGAAAGGTCATAAGGTCTAACGATCAGACACTCTAATAGTTTGATTTAACTATTAGGCATGCAGTCTAGCGGTACCAAGGTGTATGGAAAGGTGTTCCTCCCTACAAGGTTGAGGGTTCAAGTTTCATAGTGGACAAATGTGTAGATTTTACGATAGAATTAATAGGGTGTGTGAGTTGGTAGGTAAAAAACGCAAGGTCTATAATCTATTAGTAAATAATAGGAATTTTTGTAAGATTTTTTTTTATTAATACTTCAACTTGTTTTAATTGTATATCAGCTAACGTTCATTCAGTAAGCATAATATTGGGAAGCATACTTTGGGTTCTTTTAGATATGATTTTGTATTCAAGATATTTGTAAAAAAAGTCAAAAAGAATTTATCAAATATATAAAACCTAAAATAAAATGTTCAACTCCTCATAAGATTATAATCTATTCCTAATCTTCCCCTCTGATTTTGCTTCAATGTCTTTGTATTACTCTGAGTTTAGCACTCCTACAACGAACATTCAGTTTCTCTTCATCTTCAGAAGGCGTAACAGGTCTCTTTGTGAGGATTACTCCACCGGCCCCATGGATCATCTGTTTGACCCATGCTTCTTTTTCATCGTCATTTTCAGAAACAACATTTTTGTTTTCATCAGTTAAACCGGTGTTAATGATGTTAAGAAATGTCTGTTTTACAATTCTGTCCTCCAGACTGTGAAACGATATGACTGCAAGCCTCCCGCCAGGTGCAAGACAGCGGTAGCAATCGTACAATGAAGACTCTAGCGTCTTGAGTTCATCATTAACAGCTATTCTTAAAGCCTGGAATACCCGTGTTGCTGTCTTTATCCAACCCTGCCTCCCTCCTGTAACACATCATTATTAGTAATGTACTTTTCTTCTTAGTTCTACCATTCGTCTTTCTCCTTATTGATGCTATTAGTGTTTAAGTCTTAACTGTTAATTATTAGTGTTAAATGTTAGTGTTTTAAGTCTTAATCAGTTCCTACTTGCTACAATTGTTAGTGTTTTGCAAGTTGCAAAAGGTTAATTTGTTAATGGTAGGAGAGTATACTGAATTGTTAGTGTTAAATTGCTATATATATAAATTCAGCATGATATTAAAATTACCGATATCCCACCGCGATTATGGATATCTCAAATATTGGTCCTTGACCAATATCCGATTTTTTACCGCATTAATAATCTTGCATTATAAAAAAGAAACACACTTTGAATGATTTTCTTTCAACCCGATTGACCCAATTCCATTTTAGCTATTTTCTTTATTCAGTTCAAACCATTTGACCCGTTTAAGAAGAGATATAAAGCATATCGACCCGTTTGAATATGCCACCTATAACTTATATGATTAAATAAAACCAAGAACTTCAAAAGAGATTACGGCACCTTTTCCACCAGATGTACAACTCCGAATTAGATCTGCAAGTTCACTGGTAGAATGTAATCCACCACTTAAACGGGCCTTAACGATCCTTTTCTGAAGAGCGCGCCAGTTGTTTTCTTCCCCGTAGTCACGTAAAATTTGTCCTATTTCTGCCTCTGGCCATGAATTTAGTATGTCTTCAGCTGTCAAACTGGCCTGTAATATCCCTGTTTCAGTCACTTAAGTGAACAAAATATATGAACATTCTCCAAACTGGCACACATGAACATTTTTTTCCTTATAAATATTAATCTGAAATTAAACAATTCACTCTTAAATACTAGTTACAGTTACGCACGCCAGTTCTGACCTGAGGATCCATTCTCATATCTAGGGGTCCATCACAGATCACACTGAACCCTCTATTGGCATTGTTTACCTGCATATGAAAAAAAAATGAAGGCGCTATTAAATGAAAAAAAATACATGACTGTACGACTTCAGTAAATTAAACATCAACACTGTAGATCCTAGATATTAAGAAAACTATTTTTACAAAATTTAAAGACAAGCTAGCCGAAACATGCATAAAACGTTACCTGCATGGATGACATTCCTAAGTCCATTAAGATCCCATCGATTCCTGAAATCAGAAGCTTCTCATCAACCTCGGATAATGTGGACCTGATGTGCTTGAAGTTTCGCAAGAAGGTATGTGTTTTTAGGTCGGAAGTTGAGTCACGGGAATTGGTGGCAGCTTGGATCGTATCAATCTTAGTTATTGCCTTTTCGTGGGCAACAGGATCACAATCTAGTCCAACATATGTTTGCATTTCTGGATGAGCCTGAATTATCTGTTATCTCCATCAAGGGGAAAAGACATCATTTTTTAGTTAAAAGAAGCATCCCAAGAGACATCTACTAACTTATCTGCTACAAATGTTATGGAAAACCCAAGAAAGAAGAGGAGAATTAGAAAGAAAAAAAAAAAACATAACTTAATGTTGTAACATATCTGTTTAATATTATTGACGAATGGGGTTACAAAGAAATGACTAATAATTGACTCATTAGAATACTAGATTTACTAAATGACACGGCTGCACCATATAAACTTCTACACTAATGCAGTAATACCACAGACCTCCGAAACTTATGCTTTACCATCAATTGGGCTATATAAATAAGGCTTAGGCGTATCGTCTAAGTGAAATTCGAACATTACTTTAAATACGTTTAAAATAAAGAAAATTACATAGAAATGGCTGGTAAACGGGCAACAAGCTGCACCGCCACCCCCTTTTGAATGGCAAATCCAATTCTACCGAAAACAAAACCTTGGTTCCTCAACGTCGATATTTATTATCCTAGGTTTTCTTATGTACCTAGATTACAAGATATCGAGTGTGTACTTGTCATTAACAAGAGTCAAGAGTCATCATTATCCTATATGAATGTACATAGTAGCCTACAGGCCACACGAGTGCAAATACAAAGCGATTTTACCTTAGCCTCTATCAGAAACATACTTAGTCTTAGACAATGCTACATGTTTAACCAGAGCCAGAAACATATGCTCCTAATTTTAGCAGAATCAATCTTTTAACACGAGTATGACGATTAAACAAGCGTGTTACATAACATTTTCATATCCAGAAACATCTATATAATTCCAAACCTAACTAAGCAACCTAATTCCAAAATTAGGGATAAAATTACAAACAAGCAAACAACAACACTAACTTAAACAAATCAAATTCAAGTAATCAAAACAGATAAAATAGGAATGAAATTCACATACAGCAGAAGAATGTCCAGCAGCTCCAAGCGTGCAATCAACAAATGAGTGAAGCTTTCGAGAATCAAAAACCTCCAAAACCTCACCGAGCATGACCGGAATATGAGTGCCGGTGTCACCAAATTGACGAAAGTTATCCTCGTCGAACTTCTTATCCGATCGAGTTCTCCTCTTAACTACTGAATCTGTTAATACTCTACGACTGCTACTAGCAGAATTGTCTTTTCTGTTTAGCTTTTTCTTGTTACGTGTGGAGGAAGATAGGGCGCTTGAATAAGTGGCGACTGTGAGAAGAGAAGAGGAGATGTGGCGGTGGTTATAATGTAGCAGAGGGAGGGTGGATGAACGGTGGAGTAACAGTTGTTTAACGGCGGCGGTCGCCGCCGTAGCAGCTGTAATAGCGTGCGACGACATGGTGGATCAGTGGTGGAAGCGGACTGATTTCATTTTTACGGGTCGGTAACCCACAAGGGATTTTTCGCCGTGGTTTGGGCAGATTTGCCATTTTCGTCCAAAATGACACTTTTGTACCAAATTGCCTCTAACGTTTGTAACTTTTTGTCATTTTCATCCAAACCACTAACTTAGTTTATTTTTCTGTTAAGTTGAGGATATTTGGATGAAACTGACAAATATAAAACCACAGGGACGATTTTGGCAATTTACTCAAACTCTTTTAAAATTTCTTTTATTTAATTAATTTTGTTACACATATAATAAAAAATAATATACATGCAATTTTTATATGAAAAAAATAATAGCTTTGTCACGTAATTTTTATAAATTTTCATCCAACCACTAACTAAGTTAGTTTTTCTATTAAGGCGAAGGATGTTCATAAACTAAGACATAAATTAATTTCTAATTTTTGTATATAGACCAGTTTTATAAAAATAAAATCTACTTAAATCTCTAAATTTTATAAAACTAAAATGCTGGTGACCTTATCGAAAAATGTCAAATAACCCCCCCCCCCTATCAAACAATGTATCGTTACCAAACCTTAAAATTACTCACCAAATTGTAATTATAATGCTATGAACCAAAAGTTAGTTAGTTACCCTCATAATCTTAATTAAATAAATATTTTATTTCTACCAACATATTTCCTAGGTGCTCAACACATTTAAAAAATATGTAACGTTTTACAATTTTTTTCTACCTCTACAACTGATAAATGCTAAAAGTTGTAATCGATTGTTATGTGTTGCACACCAATGACGTTTTCTCTTTATAAAACTGATTTATATAAAGAAGCTGTAAATTAATTTCTGTCTTAATTTATAAAATTTAAAACATCCTTCACCTTAACAGAAAAATAAACTGAGTTAGTGATTTGGATGAAAATTTATAAAAATTATGTGACAAAACTATTAATTTTTTTTTCTAAAAACTCCATGTATATTCTTTTTTATTATATATGTAACAAAAATAATTAAATAAAAGAAATTAAAAAGGGTTTGTGTAAATTGCCAAAATCGTCCCTGTGGTTTTATATTTGCCAGTTTCATCCAAATATCCTCAACTTAACAGAAAAATAAACTAAGTTAATGATTTGGATGAAAATTGTAACACCCTTACTAAAATTTAACGTTTTCGTTGAATTTACAAACATAAACATGTAATTATGATTACATATTCTTGGGAAGATACGAATTTATTAAAAACTTTTCTTATAAAAAAATTATACAACATAATATACAAGTTCGTCGTTTAGAAATAACGACGAGGCAACGTGCGGAAGCTTCATTTTCTTGTGTTCGGTTCTTGTTAGACACTTGATCTTCATCCGGAAGGCTGATATCAAATACCTGTATTCAAAACCAACTCAAATGTTAGTTTTGACATTAATATAACATAATCCATCAAGTTCCTTGACCTGAATAACGAAAAAAATGAAAAAAAAAATGCAGATTTTACCCCTGTCGCGGCAAGGGTTTTCTAAATTCGTCGAGGGCCGCAAGGGTGGTCGTGTGCCGCGACTACCTTTCCTCTTGACTGTCGCGCGACGCGGCAAGCTAATTTCGGCAGAAAGTTGTTTCCCTTGAGCTGCAGATTCCCAGCTCCAAAATACTCAATCCTAAGTTGCACAAAAAACGTGCATAACTTTCAATTTACAAGTCTGTTTTACGCGATTCTTTTTTCCACGCGTTCGTAATTTAATTTTCCATCTTATGGAGTAAAAACCCGACATCTGAATTCACAAATTTTAGGTTTCAAGCTCTTGGCTTGAAATTCAATTATGACACTTTTGACCCGTTCCTCGACTTTATCAAACTAACTTGTTCATTACCTTTAAAATACCATGGACATCATGTTATATCAGTTTACTAATTTTCAACTTTCAAATTACGGGTTTCTCATGCGATCTTAACCCGTTTTGCATATATACTCGTTTTGACCCGTTACAGGTATTTAACACTTTTAAGCTTAAATCACGCTTCTTTTAGTTTACACCCTATCTCCATTTTATACGTATCTCGATGACGCAATTTAACAAAACGCTTATTTCTAAACAACTCTTAAAGGTTGTTTTCCCTATTTACCCCTCAAGGGTTTTTTGGTCAATTTTAGTAATTCATTTTGCGACGAAGGGCTTTCGCCAATAATTGACCATAATATCGCTTCTAACTACAATACAAAATATGCGTACCTGGCTCGGATCAACATTTTGACCCTTTTGTTACCTTGCGTCCATGATATGCTAATTCATAGCACCACCAAATCATAAGCGTTTTATCCTGTGCGCATAAGACTCGACAAGCACTTATTAGTCATTATTTGTCAAATGGTATCTACATTACCATTTGACCCGTTTGGTCTAAACGATTAAATACTTTGCGCTTATATTAGTATGATATCTATTTACCAATTCATTAAATAACTCAATTTAGATTTCTCACCTCTTTAGCTATGTCCCATAAACCCTTTTTCTTACGCGTTTAGCCCTTCTGTCACAACCCCCGATCTCTTATCTGTCCCGGGAACGGGCGGACGCGAGCTCAGTATTTCGGTGGTATCAGTTATTTAATCTTGCAGTGGAATTTACATCAGGACCGTAGTTAGGAAATGTTTATCAGAGTAAAACCACCATAATTGATATTAATAATCACATGGGCAAAACCCAAGTTTCTTATTACAATACATTTATAGGGACAAACCCTATTTTATTGAATTTAAAACATCGTTTATTAGGTAACTTTTATAGCCACTTATTTTCCAAGCCGTCAGTGCTCTCGAGCTGGCTTTTTCCCAGTTGGCTTTCACATTGTGTTACCTGAAACATGTTTTAAAAATATTTTTTCAGCGGGAAATACTGGTGAGTGAATCCCAGTTTAATCAAGAAACATTTTATCAATTAACACAGTATTGAGAGCGATCACATTGTTTATTTCTACACAATTACTCATTCAGTACTGTCAATCCTTGACTGGCGGGTCATATTACACATTGGCTAACTCGTTGTCCAATGGTAACGTACTGTCATTCCGACTTACTACTCGCAAGTAATAAATTTTGTATACAAAACCCCAACATACCGGCAGTAATTGAAGAATTACAAAGACTCAATCACCGCTTAATCACATTGTAAAATAATTAAGGTTTTGTAAAACATTCAAAAAAGGTTAACAAAAAGAGGATAAACTCACTCACATTGCTATCTTAGGCTTTGCGTAAGGGTTTCCTGGATATAATCTATAATTTATACAAATGTACATAAGTTAGTATCATAACCCATTGAAAATATTAATGATACTCTCCCCGAGACGGCATTCCAACAACTACGTCGGGCAGAACCACGACAGTTGTTACGGAACCCTAAATCAATCGGGCAGCGTAACTATTACGAAACTGGGGTTATAATACTTACAACGGAGCAGAACCTTGCTAATTAGGGGATATAATACCCGACTATAATGCCTCTAATTCAGAAAGTGAGATTGAGAATGAAATTGTGAGCGACGGAAAGTGAAACCCGATGGCCTTCTTATACAGTTGCTGAAACAGGTCCTCTCGCGGCCCGCGTAAAGTAAGCACAAGGTTTACGCGGCCCGCGTCAACATCCAGTCAATGTATAGCTTGTCCCGGTCACCAAGTAGATCCGCCACGATGTCGACACGTGTCGGCTCAGGGTGTCTCCGCGTTTATTGATCTTACGCGGCCCGCGTAGATGTAAGCCAAAGCTTACGTGGCCCGTTTGAACTAAATAAATCAGCGGAGTCAGGTTCCAGCCTTTATACCGTCCGCGTAATAGCTTGAGGTGGGTCTACGCGGCCCGCCTCAGCTTAACATTCAAATTTTATATTTTATTTTATATGTTATAACACGTTTCGGGCTCGGTTTTAACATTCGGGGTGTAATATAAGACATATTGAGACATTCTAAAATATACTAGAGTGTCAGAAATATTATGAGGGTGTCGGTTTTACCGAGGGTTGTTACATCCTCCCCACCTTGTTTTAGAGCTCGTCCTCGAGATCTACTGGAATAAGTGCGGATATTTCCTTTTCATTTCTGACTCGAGTTCCCATGTGTACTCAGGTCCTCTTTTGGAGTCCCACTTCACTTTGACCAGAACTAATCTTTTATGCTTGAGATTCTTGACTTTCCTGTCTTCAATTTGTAGAGGCTTTTCTACAAACTTGAGTTGTTCGTTTACCTCTATATCCTTAAGAGGTACTATCAGTGATTCATCAGCTAAACACTTTTTAAGATTAGATACATGAAATACATCATGTATTCCTGCCATTTCCTCTGGCAGTTGTAGCTGATAGGCTACAGGTCCTATTCTTCTAATAATCTTAAAAGGTCCAACATACCAAGGACTTAGCTTTCCCCGTTTGATGAATCTTACCACTCCTTTCCAAGGAGAGACTTTCAATAATACTTTATCTCCTACTTGAAATTCCAATGGCTTGCGTCGGTTATCAGCATAACTCTTTTGTCGATCACGTGCTGCTTTCAGTCGTTCATTGACTTGAATAATCTTGTCAGTTGTTTCCTGCACTATCTCAGGTCCAGATAGTTGGTTTTCCCCAATTTCTGCCCAACAGACTGGGGTTCGACACTTTCGTCCATAAAGTGCTTCGAATGGTGCAGCATTGATACTTGTGTGATAACTATTATTATAAGAAAATTCTATTAAAGGTAAGTGATCGTCCCAATTACCTCCAAAATCAATTACACAAGCTCTAAGCATATCTTCCATTGTCTGAATTGTCCTTTCACTCTGTCCGTTCGTTTGAGGATGATAAGCTGTGCTTAATTTTAACTTGGTTCCCATTGCTTTTTGGAAACTTAACCAAAAATGAGAGGTAAAGCGGCTATCTCTATCAGAAACAATTGATAAAGGAATGCCATGTAAAGAAACAATTTCATTTACATACAATTTAGCTAATTGTTCCATACTGAAAGTTTCTTTCATTGGTAGGAAATGAGCTGACTTGGTTAGCCTATCTACAATCACCCAGATTGTATCATTACCTTTTTTGTTTTGGGTAATTTAGTAACAAAATCCATTGTTACCAATTCCCATTTCCAAACTGGCATTTCTAATTGTTGTAACAAACCTGAGGGTTTCTGGTGTTCAGCTTTAACTTGTGAACAAGTTAAACATTTATAAACATAGGCGGCTATGTCCTTTTTCATTCCTATCCACCAGAAAATTTTCCTTAAATCCTGGTACATTTTATCACTTCCTGGATGCATCGTATACTTGGATTTATGGGCTTCTTCTAATATACGATGACATATATTTCCTAATTTAGGTATCCACATTCTCTTTTTATGGAATCTCCAAATTCCATCTATTCCTTGTTCCAATTCTTTTAGCATACCTTTTAATTTTTCAGTATCATCATGGATCACTGATTCTTGTGCTTCTCTTATCTGACCATTTAAATCTACTTGCAGATTTAATTTAAGAGAACGTACCCTTTTTGGCTTTTCGTGATATTTTTGGCTTAAAGCATCTGCTACTACATTTGCTTTTCCTTCATGATACTGGATATCACAATCATAATCACTAAGCATCTCCATCCAGCGTCTTTGTCTCATATTCAATTCCTTTTGTTTGAAAACATACCTTAAACTCTTATGATCAGTGAATACAGTAAACTTACTACCATAAAGGTAATGTCTCCAAATTTTAAGAGCAAAAATTATAGCTCCTAATTCTAAATCATGAGTTGAATAATTCTCTTCATGATTCTTAAGTTGTCTAGATGCGTAAGCTATAACCTTTTGTCGTTGCATCAATACACATCCATAGCCTAATTTAGAAGCATCACAATAGACTACAAAGTCTTCAGCTCCTTCAGGTAATGCTAGTATGGGTGTATGGGTTAATCTTTGCTTACGGATCCTAAAGGCTTCTTCTTGTTTTAATCCCCATTCAAACTTAACAGATTTACAGGTTAGCTTAGTTAAGGGAATGGCTATTCTAGAGAAATCTCGAATAAATCTTCTATAATAACCGGCCAATCCTAAGAAACTTCTAACCTCGGTTGGTGACTCAGGGGTTTTCCATTTAGTAATCGCTTCGATTTTTGTTGGGTCTACATGAATTCCTTCATGATTGATTAGATGTCCAAGGAATTGTACCTGTTCTAACCAAAACTCGCATTTAGAGAATTTAGCATAAAGCTTTTCCTTTCCTAATAAACTTAAAAGTGCGTGCAAATGCTTTGCATGATCCTTTTTACTCTTAGAATAAATTAGAATATCATCTATGAAAACAATTATGAATTTATCCAAATATGGCTTACATATTCAGTTCATCATGTCCATAAATGCAGCTGGGGCATTGGTTAAACCAAATGGCATGACAGTAAATTCATAATGACCATACCTTGTTCTAAATGTGGTCTTAGGAATGTCCTCTTCCTGTACCTTTAATTGATGATATCCTGACCTTAAATCGATTTTAGAGAAAAATCGAGCTCCTTGTAGTTGATCAAACAGATCATCGATTCTTGGTAATGGATACCGATTTTTAATCGTGACCTTGTTTAATTCACGGTAATCAATGCACATACGCATTGATCCGTCCTTCTTTTTAACAAACAATATCGGTGCTCCTCATGGTGACGAACTTGGCTGTATGAATCCTTTTTCCAATAATTCATCTAATTGTTTCTTCAGTTCCTGCATTTCTGCAGGTGCCAAACGATAAGGTGCTTTGGCAATCGGTGCTGTTTCTGGTATCAAATGGATTCTGAATTCAACTTCTCTATCTGGAGGTTGCCCTGGTAATTCTTCTGGAAATACATCTGAAAACTGAGATACTACTGGAATATCTTTTAAATCCTTTCCTTTAGTGTTAGTGATTATGGAAATCAAATACACTATAGAACCTTTTCTTATATAACTTGCAGTTTTCATCACATAGATAAATTTAGTGGACCTAGAGGGTTTATCTCCTTTAATTGTGATCATTTACCTTTTGCTGAATTTACTTGAATTGACTTTTGATCACATAAAATACTGGCTTTATTGGCTATTAACCAATCCATTCCTAAAATAACATCGAATCCTGCCAGATTCATGGGATAAAGATTTGCAATAAATTTCTGATTTAAAATTTCTATGCTTGCTCCCTGCAAGATTTCAGAAATCCTAACGGTTTCTCCATTGGCTGTCTCTACTAAGCATTCTTGTGGTAGTTTAGTTAATGACTGATTTAGAAATTTGCAAAATGATGTATTAATAAAACTTTGGTTTGCACCAGAGTCAAATAATACTTTAGCAAAGATATCATTAACTAAAAACGTACCAGTTATAACATCTGGAATCATCTTAGCTTCATCTGCAGTCAGAACAAATGCTCTAGCATTTTTAGTATTCTTGTTGTTTGTAGCTGGAGCTAATTTTGGACAGTTTGGCTTGATGTGACCTTGTTCTCCGCAGTTGTAACATATCCTGCTGTTTTTCTTCCTGCAGTCTTCTTCCTTATGTCCCGATATTTTGCAAAAGTTACAGTATATGGAGCATCTTCCTGAATGCTTTTTTTTGCAATTCCTACAGTAGGGTGCAGAGGTAGAACCTATATTTTTCCCACGATTAAAATTTCCAGAATGAAATTCTTGTGTGAGCTTTTGGGTTAGGTTTCTTCTTTGATCCGCTTCTCGGGTACGGACTAATTCATCTGTCAAGGTATTTGCTAATTCTACAGCTTCTTCTATGGTTTGAGGTCTAGCTGCCTTGACTACGTGTCTTATTGTTAGGATCGGAGGCTCTCATGATTGTGTTTGTTTGTGTAATTTGAATAATGAATGAATATGAAACAATGTAAAGTGCAGCGGAAATGAATAACAAACTTTGTAAACACAATCAAAGGAGAAAATAGTTTTGATAAACACATGATTTGCATTAGTTGAAAGATTACAAAGTCAATCAAAAGATTACAAAGCATGCTTACAATCTAAGCTCCCCCTCAGCCTGATACCCCAAGGTTGGATTGCACAAGATGAAAGGATTGAATTGAGGAGAAGAACTCACTCAAGACGAATCAAATGTAACAGTACAGAGTACTGCTCCATTTATAGACAAACCAAACTGCTGAGGCATCTCAGCTGACGTCACCATGAAAGCGACGTCTAACAGCCTAACAACCTGTATCTACTGTTCTTATACAAACACTGCTAAACCTAACAACTGACAATACATAAGACAGATGATATACTAAACTACTGCTCTCTCTATTCATCAGTGCTTTCCTGAAGGTTGATCAGTCCTTGATTGGGCAGTGCTTTGTCATCAGCAGTTTGTACCAGCAGTGCTTAGTTTCCAGCAGTCTTCTAGGCTTCATCAGTAGTTATGCAGAGCAGCAGTTGTATCCGGGCAGTGGATATAAGACCATCAGCTGTTGTAATCACTTTCAAGGGAGAAGACTTAGTGTAAACAGCTGCTTATTGTGAATCCACTGTTATGAACCGGTTTTGGCTTTTCATTATCTGTTCCTCTGGTAGGGTTCAATCCTAACAATCTCCCCCTGGAACAGATAATGCCAAAACCCTTCATTATTCTGGATCTTTATTCCTCATCAGTAGTTCCCTTGCATGTCTTTTAAATTCTTCTTCAAATTCTTTGGAACTAGTGTCATCCTCATCCCTGCACAGTGAAAGTTCAAGGAGATCCTGCAAATCTTCAACACTAAGGCCTAGTGCTTCTTTCCTTGATATGTACTTCACATCGCCATTGGATCTGACCAGAGTCAATACGTGGGTCTTTTGATCAGACATCCACTTTAGTACTTTCGAACCCAATGGGTTTCTTGGGAGAGATTTATTTTCTGATGAGCTTTGAGATATTGGCCTTGAGAAAAATTGTAAAGCAGTATCCTGAACTTCAGACATTCTTTTGAAAGTTTCTTCTATGACTTCATTTGCTGCAGCTATGTCTTCTGCAACTTCTTTGTCAATCAGCTCTTGTCTTTGTTGTTGATCAAGCTCAATGTCTGGGATATCTGCTGAAATGTGTGGTGATGCAGGCTTTGTTAACACCTTCTTAAAAAGGTTTTGAATTGAAGTTTTTATGAGCTTTCTTCTTTTAGACCCATTTTCATGATGGATTCTGTGAAGTACTCAACTTCCTTTTCTTTTACTTCTTCACTAGTCAGCTGTTCTCCTTCTTCTTGGTTTGACACAAGAGTAGGATTTCTTGTTGACCTGAACAATGTTTTGAGGTTTTCAATCTGCTGTTCAAGCTTCATCATTTGTTCATGCTTCTTTGAAGTGCCTGAAACAGTTATCTTCCTTTTCTTCAGCCTTTCATAGGCTTCATCAGTTTGTTGCTTTGACCATTTTGATATGGCATTGGCAGTGTCCACTTTTGCATCCACCAGCTCCTGTTTCTTTCTTTTGTACTCAGCTGTTAGGTCAGTGATGAGCTTTTTGTATTTGCTCCAATTTGGAGCATTTTTCTTCTTTCTAGGATCGTTCTTGATTCTATCAATCCTATCAGCTTCATGCTTTAAAGCCACTATTGGCCATTCTTCAAATTGGTTTTCTTCAGCAGGATAAAATTTTTCTTGCATTATGTATGCAAGAAGTTTTCTTCTCATCTCTTTTCGTTGTTCTGCCTTTTCTTTGCTCAGCTCTTGTGCAAAATCTTTTATTTGTTTGACTTTTGTGAGCAGAAAATCCAATCTTTCAGCAATGGCTTCATCACCTTGACCTTTACATTCAACCTTGGCTCTTATCTTAGCCTGTCTTACTTTGAGCTCAAGATATTCATCCATGTCTTTTGGAACCATGAAGCCAACGAGTGAAGAAAATCTTCTGTTTGAAGGATCATCATCAGTGTAGAATTGCCTCATCTCATTTTTTATAGCTTCTAGTTCTAACGGATATCTTGCTGCAGTGGGATCATATTGGTCCTCATCTGGCTGAGTAAGTTTTCTTTTTCTGGTGTAGAGCTTTGCTGGTTGTGATGTGAGACTGGTGAAAACAGTGGTGGATGGCTGACTCACAGTGGTTGAAACAACTGGTGTTACAACCGCTGTTGTCCTTACAACTGCTGATATGTCAGCAGATGTCTTCTGCTTTTGAGCAGGGGATGGAGGTGGTGAGGTGGTTTTTGATGGTGATGGTGAATCATCAGATATGAAAATCCTTCTCCTTTTTATTGTAGGAGATGCTGATGATGTCTTGGGTGGCTCAGTGGTTTGAGATGAAATGGCAGTGGTTTGTGTTTGTGATTGACTAACAGCTGTTGAAACAACTGGTGTTCCAACTGCTGTTGTCATTACAACAGATGTTTTAACATCGGTTTTCTTCTGTTTTATAACAGGAGGTAATGGTGGTAGGGCAGTGGTTTTGATGGTGTGTGGTGAAGTTGTGTGTGTTGATGAGATGACAGCTGTTTGGCTACTGACAGCAGTTTTTGTAACCACTGCTGTATCAGCTGTTTGGATGGAAGTTTCAGATGTTGAATCTTTTGAGATTTTAGATGGCTGTTTTCCTTGTTCTGGTTCAACATACAGACCATCTTCAATTCCCTTTTTCTTCATCTTTTTGACATTCTCCCCCTTTTTGGCATTATCTGCAAGGGGTTTATCCATGAAAAGGATAGTAGATGGAACCTTTCCAGGAGTGCTTTGGAGATGAGCCTTGATAGCTTTGATGTCTGCTTGAGTATCTTTAAATCTTGACTCCACCATATTTGTCAGCATTTTCACATGTATTTCATGCTGCTGATCAGCCATCTGTTTTTGGTGTTCAAGTAAGGGTTGAAAGATGTTCCAGAGCTCATTTGCAGCAAATGCTTGTGGTGGAGCAGGTGCTTGAGGTGGAACAGCAGTGGATTGTGCTTTTTGAGCTTTCAGAATCTCCTGCACCATATCCTTTATTTCAGCAACCGAGGTTTCAAGTTTTTCAACTCTGCCCATCAATTCCTGATATTTTGAATCATTACCCACTTTAATGGGATCATCTGAATCCCCACCAGCAGTGGTTGTATCAATGTGTGACTTAGGAACTGAATCCCAAAAATCACCAATTGATGCCCCTTGTTCTTGGTACTGGGGACTTCTTTCTTCAGCACTTGATAAACCTTTGATGGTACCAGTGGTTAGAATCAACTCACTGGTGGTTACCGATGGTGCTATGGAAGAAATTGCCTTCAAGGGAGTCTGACTGATGAAACAACTGTCTAACTGAAGATCTGTTGATCCATCAGTTGTAGTTGCTGTTCCACTTGAACTACCACCAAGAGTTACTTGTAACTCAGGGGGTGTAACCTCCTCAATTGTTGCTGGGATAGCAGAAGTATAAGCATCAGACCCAGTCACTTGTTGGAGTGTACTCTCTTTGATGGGTGATTGAGAGGAACTGGTTTTTGTCTGAGCTATATCAACTGCATGCAACAAAGGTAGCATGGATTGTGGTAATATTATTGGTGAGGGTATGGGAGTTGAAAGAGACATGTCCTTGGGATCAGGACTGAGGAAGATGGATCCGATTGAATCCAGAGCTTCATATTGTGGGGTCCCTGTGCTTACAACCTGATCCTTTTGTGAGGATGAAGGAGGAGTTTTAGGCAATGGTGGAGATCTTTCTACCAACTGCTGTGAGGAAGTAGCAGCAGTGGTTTGTGGTGACATTTGTGTTGTCACAGGCATTAGCTCTGGGATCTCATCTTCCAGAGTTGCCTTTGTTTTGGGTTTGGGGGGCTTTCTGGATGTTTTCTTTTTGGTCTTTTTGGTAGTGGCAGGTGTGGGTTTCAAAGCAGTGGTAGTGCTGCTATGATCACCTGGAGCAGTGGGCTCAACAGCAGATGTCTGAGGAGCAGTAGTAACTGCTAAATTCTGCTCGGACACCTCTGCTTTTGTTTTTATTGGTGCCAACATTCTAGTGAATGTTTCAGGTGTTAAACTTTTTATTTGAAAATAAACACCTTGTTTTGGCACATTTTCATTTTCTTTTTCAAATTTTTGTTTAAAATAGTAACTTAGAAACCTTGGAAAGAGTAAAAATGTTTTGCTATCAACATTCTTTACTAGGTCATTGAAGATTTCCTGGGAATAGTTGTAATCTTTATTATTTAAAATAGCATAGCCCAGGCATTGAATCTTCAATGGTATTTCGTTAAACGCTGTTGTTTTATTTGAAACACACGACAAAAGTGTGTGAAATAGAAATCTAGGTGCAGACGGAAAATAACCTTTTTGTAAGGTATCTACCTTTGATTGTTCTGCATACCCTCTTTTCAAAAAGTCAGTTTTCAACTCGGTTTTGTCAAAAGAAGTTTTACCTTTCTGATCATCGAGTTTAAAGACTTCTGAGATTGTTTGTGGAGTGATTTGGATCACTTTACCCTGTATCGAGGAGTTGATGGCTACTACTTTATCGTCTTGTTTCTCAAGAGTAGCATTTTTCCAGAACTCTCTCTGGGTTTGCAGGTAAATGGGAGCATCTGCTGTCAACAAAGTTTTGTACTTTGATTCAGATAGTGTGTCGATGACGGAATCGAAGGTGCGGTTGTTTGAGGGTTTTCTGAGGAGACCCAAGTAGTTGTGCGGTGATTTGTATGGGATTTCAATGGTTTCTTCGGCCGTTTGAGCGACCTCTTTTGAAGATGATGGTGATTTTGGTTTAGATTTTGATTTTGACTTCGTCATTTTGATGAAGAAGAATCAGAGAGTGATTTGGGAAGAAAGGTTGGAAACTGCTTTGAGAAGAGAACTTTGGAATTCAATTCGACAGTGTAAAACCCTGTTTGGGGGTTTTGATCAGGGTTTTATTTAGGAAAAAAATGATCGCTGATGTGGCAGCGGTTATTATGATCTGAAGGCTAAAAACTGACCACGCGTCAACTTCTGATGATATGGATGAAGAATGGAGGACAGTTGTTTTGAGAACCACTGATGTACCAAACATCAGTAGTTACAACGGTAATAAAGTGATAACAGTGGAAGATTTTTACTATCAGTGGATAGTATATCAGTGGATAAGACACTGATTTTGAGCATCAGTGCTTGCCAAGCAAAATGAAGGAACAGAGGTTGACTTTCAGTAGTGGACACTATTTAGTAAACAGACGTTTGAGCAAAGCAGTGGTTAGGGTTAAAATAATGGCAATGGTTTGAAAGTTCATTTTCAGCAACTTTTTACAGAGATTTTCATTCAAGGTTTTGCCACATGTCAATTTCCTTTTGAAATTCTTACGAATTACTGACAGTGGTTTGGTACCCCGGATGATGAGAACTTTTTGCTAAGGCAACTCATTTTCGTTTAATATCCAAATTAAAACATGAGTGCCCCAGTAGTTTAAGCACTGTTCAGCAATCAACCTTTGATTAGTGTTTAAAACAACCCTGAGTATGACATGACCTTGACATATGCACCATTTCCTTTTGACCCATTTATGAGGACAATAATACCAATAAAAAATAAGGTACCATATCCTGACAGGAAATTGAAACTATTGCCAACAAAAACAAGCAAAAGTTCAAAATATATTATTAAAAAAAAAACGAATAATATATCCTGGTTATTAGAGAAAATCCTTTGTATAAAAAAATGGATAAAGGATTTACTGAGAATAGCATCAAAAAGGATCTGGTATATTTACAAAAAAAATACGTAATCACATCATCTTCAAGTTTATGAAAATGGTCAGTGGTTTGACGACAGTCGTATGAAATTTTAAATACATTTTGACCACTGTTTAGTACCATTTTCTTGTTGATTGATCGACAACAGAATTGAGGATACATGTACACATGAGTTTTTGAAAACCATGTGATGATTTTGAAGATTTGTCTATTCCTCTTTGAAGTTCATTCACCGGAAATTCCATTTTTACCTAAACCTTTTCGTGAACAGATGAATGCACACAGTTGCTTAATGACCATTATTACCCTAAACTCTGACTCTTCAGTGTTTTATGTTTATACTCTTTTCTTCTGACTTCAGAAGTTTTGAGATGAACACACTTCTGAGTTTTTGTGAATTTCTTCTTCCCTTTTCACCCTTCCCATTTATAAGTAATGAATTACTTACTGGGAGATCTTTGTTGAGAAAAACCTTAATCCAATATCATTTTGTCGTAATGCTTTGAGAGAATTGGTCATGTTTGCACAAGTTTTTCAGCCAATCTCACACTACATATGATATGGACTATGTTGATCCCTGATTTTCTGAATGTATTTTAACATAGTTGATTTTGTCCATTTGAGGATCCTCAACCTGTTTTTCAACACACCAGATCTTATAACTAAAGTTTTAAATTCCCTCTTTCATGTTTACCATAAACACTAATGTTTTAAGAACATAGGTTTTGTTCATCTGAGGTTCATACTTTAGTATTAAACATGATGAAACAGCACAAAATTCACAACAATAGTTGAAGTCAATTTTGAAAATAAGAGATAATCCCATAGTTTTAATAGATATGTTTTCAGATCTAGAAACCATGAGTGTCTTGTGCATGAAATCACTTGTTGTGTGAGATTTGTGTGTCATATGACATCTTGATTGATTTACAGAGTTTTTGAATAACCATTTTGATCATGGTTTACTTGTTACTTTGTTTTTCAACTGAATACAACCAACCTTAGTATCAATGAATTTTGAGCCGAACTGTTATGTCAAATTGATTGTTAGATCGAATTTAACTGTCCAGGCTCTGATACCAATTGTTAGGATCGGAGGCTCTCATGATTGTGTTTGTTTGTGTAATTTGAATAATGAATGAATATGAAACAATGTAAAGTGCAACGGAAATGAATAACAAACTTTGTAAACACAATCAAAGGAGAAAATAGTTTTGATAAACACATGATTTGCATTAGTTGAAAGATTACAAAGTCAATCAAAAGATTACAAAGCATGCTTACAATCTAAGCTCCCCCTCAGCCTGATACCCCAAGGTTGGATTGCACAAGATGAAAGGATTGAATTGAGGAGAAGAACTCACTCAAGACGAATCAAATGTAACAGTACAGAGTACTGCTCCATTTATAGACAAACCAAACCGCTGAGGCATCTCAGCTGACGTCACCATGAAAGCGACGTCTAACAGCCTAACAACCTGTATCTACTGTTCTTATACAAACACTGCTAAACCTAACAACTGACAATACATAAGACATATGATATACTAAACTACTGCTCTCTCTATTCATCAGTGCTTTCCTGAAGGTTGATCAGTCCTTGATTGGGCAGTGCTTTGTCATCAGCAGTTTGTACCAGCAGTGCTTAGTTTCCAGCAGTCTTCTAGGCTTCATCAGTAGTTATGCAGAGCAGCAGTTGTATTCGGGCAGTGGATATAAGACCATCAGCTGTTGTAATCACTTTCAAGGGAGAAGACTTAGTGTAAACAACTGCTTATTGTGAATCCACTGTTATGAACCGGTTTTGGCTTTTCATTATCTGTTCCTCTGGTAGGGTTCAATCCCAACACTTATCTCTCCAATTAATCCCCAAATATAACGGGAGATTAACACTGGTTCTGGTGAAGCAAGGGTTGGCACTATTCTAGCATATTCGAATAATATTTTAGTGTATCCCTTACTATCCACACCAGTCATCCTAAGGTTTAGGAATTTGTTTGCTATCTGTTCCTTCTCATTGGGTGGGCAGAATTTCCTTTCTACCTTATCCTTAAATTCTTCCCATGTCATATTGTAGGTTCTATCACTTCCTCTTGATTGGAGGATAGTGTTCCACCATTCTAGTGCTGCATTCTTAAACAGATTAGAAGCAAACAGTATCTTATCTTCTTCAGCACACTTGCTTATCCTTAAGACTGCCTCAGTCTTCTCTATCCAGCGTAGAGTTGCAATGGCCCCTTCGTTGCCCGAGAATTCCATTGGTTTACAAGACCAGAATTCTTTATAAGAACAACCGTAAGACACGGTTCTTCTTCTTTTGGGAATAGGCATTTGAAGTATTGGTCCATCGTTCACGCTGTGTTCCGGTTCAATTGGTCGCTTACTGCTATGTTTACTTTTATTATCAGCATCCTTAACAGTTTGAAGAATAAATGGCATTGCGTCTATAATTCCATGTGCCACTATGTGTTGGATAGCACTATTATCCACTTGGTTTCCATTGTTATTGATGCTTGGATTCTCATTAACCACGTTAATATTACTCTGGTTATCGTTATTCAGATTTCCTTGATTTCCTTCGTCGGCCAGCTGAATTTTAAACATTTATCCCATATTAATATCACAAATAATATCTTAATATAGTTAATCACATGACACTCAATTTAACCAAAAACGTAGATCATTGCTACTTGTACTCTATTCATATACTATTATGCATCTATTACACACTAGTACTGAAATGAAATTACAATACCAACAGAAATAGAATCACACTAATAGTAATATGCTTCCGTACACACATATTTTATTTTTATTTTATTTTATTATATTTTATTATTACTACTACCGTCTCCTGCCATCACATCACGGATATGGATTTATCCAAAAATCCATATTGCGCTCATCGTATTTCCATACGAGACGCTCTCCCACCTGACGCATTCTCTCACTGCTTTCTAAAATTTCCTCCCCGGAAGTCCTAAGTTCTTGTACGTTTTCTGCACTCATTGGGGGTGCAGGTTCTCGGACTGGGTTTGGAATCTGGGGTGCGGGTTCCTGATATGGGGGTGAAATTGCCTGAAATCGGTAAGGATCTTCTAAGATCTCCCTAATATAATCATCGTGGTAATAGGGATCTAAAGGGTCCATACCTGGATAGGCTCCTATGTTCTGTATGGGTGTGTCTTCATGGATAGGGTAACATTGCACAAAGTCCCTATTATCGTCCCACCAGGGGTCGTAATTTGGGTCTAGGGGGTTTGGTGCAGGTATCCTAGGGATTTCCTCTGGGTTGAAGTCATGCATTTCCACTTGGTTCTCATGGTTTTCTATCTCCATGGGTTGGTCTGGGATTTGTGGTTGTGGGGCTACTAGTTGTTCCAGACTTGGGTCTGCAGCAGTTGTAGCTAGGATATGAAAATTGGCTAGGCTTCTATTAAGCATATCCTGTGTATGGGCATCTGTCTTTTGCTTAGCAGCTGCTAGAACTCTTTGCTGTTACAACTTTCGCATTCTTTTCCTACGAGCAAAGGCTTCCTTACTGAACCATCCTCATTTCTTATGAGGGAATGGCTCTTCTGACTGAGCTTTAAAAGCAAACACTCCTTCTTCCTGATCAGCAGAATACCCAGAAAAGGGCAGGCTGTGAAGAAGCACCTTCACTCTTAGGAGAATCAGACAACTGACGACTCATGTCTGAGGGTCCTTGATCACTCATACTGTAAACTAACAGATAGTCAAATAACACATAACAAATAAATACAGTTATGCACGTATTTCCATAATTTATTTCCTAACACAAAATTTTAGAATTTAAGTGTTAGCAGAACACTTCTTTGGCTCAGACCAGTGGCTAGGCTCTGATACCACCTTCTGTCGCAACCCCCGATCCCTTATCTGTCCCGGGAACGGGCGGACCCGAGCTCAGTATTTCGGTGGTATCAGTTATTTAATCTTGCAGCGGAATTTACATCAGGACCGTAGTTAGGAAATGTTTATCAGAGTAAAACCACCATAATTGATATTAATAATCACATGGGCAAAACCCAAGTTTCTTATTATAATACATTTATAGGGACAAACCCTATTTTATTGAATTTAAAACATCGTTTATTAGGTAACTTTTATAGCTACTTATTTTCCAAGCCGTCAGTGCTCTCGAGCTGGCTTTTTCCCAGTTGGCTTTCACATTGTGTTACCTGAAACATGTTTTAAAAATATTTTGTCAGCGGGAAATACTGGTGAGTGAATCCCAGTTTAATCAAGAAACATTATATCAATTAACACAGTATTGAGAGCGATCACATTGTTTATTTCAACACAATTACTCATTCAGTACTGTCAATCCTTGACTGGCGGGTCATATTACACATTGGCTAACTTGTTGTCCAATGGTAACGTACTGTCATTCCGACTTACTACTCGCAAGTAATAAATTTTTTATACAAAACCCCAACATACCGGCAGTAATTGAAGAATTACAAAGACTCAATCACCGCTTAATCACATTGTAAAATAATTAAGGTTTTGTAAAACATTCCAAAAAGGTTAACAAAAAGAGGATAAACTCACTCACATTGCTATCTTAGGCTTTGCGTAAGGGTTTCCTGGATATAATCTATAATTTATACAAATGTACATAAGTTAGTATCATAACCCATTGAAAATATTAATGATACCCTCCCCGAGACGGCATTCCAACAACTACGTCGGGCAGAACCACGACAGTTGTTACGGAACCCTAAATCAATCGGGCAGCGTAACTATTACGAAACTGGGGTTATAATACTTACAACGGAGCAGAACCTTGCTAATTAGGGGATATAATACCCGACTATAATGCCTCTAATTCAGAAAGTGAGATTGAGAATGAAATTGTGAGCGACGGAAAGTGAAACCCGATGGCCTTCTTATACAGTTGCTGAAACAGGTCCTTTCGCGGCCCGCGTAAAGTAAGCACAAGGCTTACGCGGCCCGCGTCAACATCCAGTCAACGTATAGCTTGTCCCGGTCACCAAGTAGATCCGCCACGAGCTCAGGGTGTCTCCGCGTTTATTGATCTTACGCGGCCCGCGTAGATGTAAGCCAAAGCTTACGCGGCCCGTTTGAACTAAAGAAATCAGCGGAGTCAGGTTCCAGCCTTTATACCGCCCGCGTAATAGCTTGAGGTGGGTCTACGCGGCCCGCGTCAGCTTAACATTCAAATTTTATATTTTATTTTATATGTTATAACACGTTTCGGGCTCGGTTTTCACATACGGGGTGTAATATAAGACATATTGAGACATTCAAAAATATACTAGAGTGTCAGAAATATTATGAGGGTGTCGGTTTTACCGAGGGTTGTTACTGTGACAACCCTCACCAAACCAGGTATCCGTACGAATTAATTAATATTTAATTAATGCTTAATTACTGTGCTAATTTACATTTGCGGTTAAACTGCTTCTTGATTTCTGATACACATACATATATGCATCATACTTTATTACTGTCACTCCATTATTTACACAGAACATCAGTGACAACCTTGATGCACAAAAGCACAGTAGCACAATGAACGGATAACCCAGTAAACATGCTGACATAGCCAGCATCAGACAGACACTGTCTCTAAGGCCAGTATGAGCCGGGAATAGTTTACTACACTAGTGGTGAGTGTAGGGAGGTGAGAATTGTAGAACTGCGTCACTAGGTGATATTTTTAGTGACCGGATGTGCCTAAAACGTACTTTAAGTACAAAATCCTGCACTTTATCACAAAAATTCAGCATTTAAGTTAACTAGTAAAGTGCAAAAAGATGGGAAAATAATACTAGACACTTTCCAAAGTGTCGGGAATTCATTGTGTCACTAAAACTAATATTAACGACACTTTAAATGCTTATTTAGCACTTTAACGGATCAATATCCAACCGAACAACCGGACTTTACCCGGAACATAAAAATATTATTAAAAACATTGTTACTCTTTTTCTGAGCTAGTTATAGTCCCTGAGCACTATAACTCCTTACATAATACCCGATACCCACTAAACACTAGATATAGCATTAAACCCCCACTATTTAACTTATTTACCCCACAAATTTACAACTAAACCCTCCCCCCATAAAGAAAAGACGGCACACATGGCCTTCCCCCTCTCAACTTACGATTCCCCATGAGCCACCAAGGATCCATCAATTTCCCATGCAAAAGATCCTAGTACTTACACTAACATTACTTACACTTAGCACCCCTAAATTACTCACCATTTACCAAAAAAAAAAAAAAAACTTACACTAAGCCCCCTCTTTCTTGGCTGACTTTCGGCTCCCAAAGCCCACCCACAAATCTGAATGAAATCCTCCATTTTCCCATGAAATCCCTTAGATATTTTAAGGTGATATTGTTGTGTACTTCTTGTACACATAACCCAAAGGTTAAAAAGAATTTGGTTTATAAAATAACCAACCTTATCCTTACCTCGTACACCTCATTACAACATAAAACATCTTTCATTCTCTCCATTAAAGGCTACGGCCGAAACCCTTATCAACACACCACCCACTTTCAATTCTTGTTCAAGTATTCCAAACTCCCTACAAGGTGTAACAAGGCGAATCACGGAGTGTGGAGCTCACGGTTTGTCAAGGACCTCTCTAGTTTGCCTTTAACCACTTGTTTTTCATCTGGTTTCTTCCCTAGCTTCAATGCTAGTAGTAAGTCTCTTTGATCATCTTTTATTTTATATTTATGGTGGTTAAAAATTATGTTGTGATGTAAATAAAAGAACACTAGAAGATCATAAATGCAAACTTGAACACAAACTTGAACATAAAGTTAGTATGAGGATATAATAAAATGAAGTCTTGTTAAAATAAAATTGTTTTGATGTTGTTATTATTTATTTGTTGATTGTTAGTAAGACGATGTTGAACATCATAGTTAAACTTGTTAAAATAAGATTAAAAACTTGAGTTAACAAGTTCGGGGGTGATTAGTGGACTACATAAAAAGAATCACCTCCATGTTTCACATAAACTTGGTAACAAAGTGGTATCTTGATAAAAAAAAATAATAATAAATAAATAAATAAAAAAGTGAACTAAGTGAGTAGATGGCCTTATGGACCCGACATCTACAAATGATTTTTCTAAGACACACCAAGTTAAAAGACGGGTCTTTTTGAAAAGTCATAATTCTTACACTATTTTTGGAAGAAATAATTATATGTATACTTGTAAGGCATGAAAAAGTTGTAAATGGATATTTTTATAAAATAAGTTCACAAGTTGTGAACATCTAAAAATCCCGAGAACGAGAGTTTTACGAAAAATAAACACACTTTGAAGGGTGACTAAACCCACTAAACACACCACTAAATTACTACGCATTTTTATGAAACGCCAAGTTTATGTTGTTATGAAAAATGCATTGTTTTTGGCACTTGACTAGTGTAACATTGTTTAGTAAATTGTTGGTTGATTTGAATGATTTTATAAAAGAAAATGATACGCTTGAAAGCGTGGACACCTCCAGTTACAGAGGAAACTCTGGCGAGATTTTTCTAAAATTCCAACACTTAGAAATATTTTTTTAACAAGTGTTTACCAATATATTTTTAACTTTATTTTTCGAAATAAACTTCGCCATCATTTTTATTACAAAAATACAAAGTCACGGAGGATGATTTTGTAAATAAAATTTGATAAATATATATCTAGGATATATATTTTATAGAAAAACTCTTGTGTGATTATTCGTTTACTTTGTGAACTAGTTATATTATTTTTAGAGTAAAATAATATAACATGGGAATTAACGGAGTAAAATATATTATTTTTGGGAAAATACATATATTTTGAGAATATGTTATCTTTGGACGGATAAGTAAATATATTTTTCCTAAGTGGGACTTAAAATATATTTTCGGAATCACAATAGTACTCGTATAAATACCTCCATCCTTGGGAAGGAAATACACATATAAAATAATTAAGAAGTGTAAACACGGAATAGTTACCTAACTATTTCCCAAAAACGTTAAACCTTAAGCCAAGGCACGGCCGTCCGTCTAATAGAAGTTAGTACGTGTAGGTCGTCACGCAGCAGGTTGATTTGAGGATTTACTATTTCGAGACGCACTTCAGTGAGTTCATGTCCCCCTTTTCTCTTAACTATTTTCAGTTTTTAAACTACGGGGGTGAAATACATGTTACTATGATTACGAATACTTTTTACATGGTATGGTTAGCGTAAGGAGAGTTACTACTTAGATCATGTGAGTGGGTAGGCGGGAACTGGAGGCCATCATTGTAGGACCAAGGGACATTAGTGATAGATTTATTTGGGTGTAGCGAGCCCCACTCCTGAGTCTGCTGAGTGGACCATGTGGTGACTAAGTGCCCGACGCACAAATCCGCTAGGTTTGAGTTTTCCTACAGCACTTCACACATATCAATGGCCTTGCAAACCATTGGTGATCTCTTTATTTCCTTATTTGCTACATACCACGGATTTTATACTTACAAAGGTTTTACATACTCACTTTCACATGAACTCGCTCAACTTTATGTTGACTTTTCAACTTACATGTATTTCAGGGAATTAGGATCTGGCGAAGTATGCTACGTTTTCACGCTACGTAAGAGTTATGAGGTCATCCACGTTTAGGGATTGTGACTTTTACCTGGACGAGTCGCAAGTCTTAAACGGTGTCTATTTTATGTTTATGGTATTGTCGTATGAACAATGTTTTTATGGGTTGTAACTCGTTGCATGTGTCAACTTTAAAACAATGTTGTGGTATTTTGTTTTTAAGACTTTAATCAATGGATGATCTTCATGGTTTTACTTTCATATAGCATTGTTGTGATTAAGCTATGGTATTAAGAAGTCACACCAAATAAACCCACGCTTCCGCAAAGCCAGGGTGTGACAGCTTGGTATCAGAGCTTTGATCATAGCGAACTAGGATTCATTCTCGAGTCTAGACTATGATCACTAGGGCTCTCACGAAAACATTTTTACATTGCATACACTACGTCCAGATCTAGAGTGCAAAATATTTTTAAAAGTTATGGCTCAGTCTGAGAGGCTGAGGGAGTAGTCTAGTGGGACTAGGAGGCTCAGTCTGAGAGGCTGAGGGAGTAGTCTAGTGGGCCTTGGAGGATCAGTCTGAGAGACTAAGAGAGTAGTCTGAGAGACTAGGAAGTTCAGTCGGGGAGACTGAGAGGATAGTCTAGGGTAGACTAGGATAATTACTTGATTGCTTAATTGGTGACTAACATGTTTATTTGATTATATGATTGATTGTTTGTGCATATATGTGATTGTGTTACAGACGACATGGCTTCATCCTCAGATACTGGAGTGTCGAACACTTTGTATCCTTTAGCGATCGTGTCGGACGATGAGATTATGTCAGAGAGTGAGGTGTACACGTCAGACACCACTAGCACGGATGAGGATGATTTTCAGCTGTTTGCTCTTCCCGACTTCGGAGATGACGATCCTATTGCTGATGGCCCTATCGGTGGGGACCTACCTTTTCCTCAGGTCCCTGCTCCTCTACCGTTTGCCGCAGTTCCTCTCGAGGATCTACCTCATGATGAGCTTCCTGACGATGACATCGACTTGTTCCTAGGGGGTCCCCCGGAGGGAGACCAGGATGGTGTGGCCCTCATGGACGCCAATGTTCCTCTGGCTGATGATCCTGTTGTTCCTTTGGCTGGAGTTCCTGCTGATATGCCCATTCCTGATCCTATCATTCCTGTCGAGGCTCCCATTGAGGAGGCTCCTTTTGATCTGTTTGGTGCTCATTCCTTCGAGTCAGTAGCGTCCGCTTCACTACACGCCCAGGGCGTACAGCTCCATTCCTCTGATTCCGACTCAGACATGGCGATGTCTGTTGCACCACACGACATTGATCCGGAGCCTGCTGTGGCCCCTGAGCCAGTTGTCGCTCCTGACCCCGCATTGGAGCATGACCCTGTTCATGCCGATGCACCTGCTATTGCTCTTTTGGCTGATGATATACCTGTTGATGATCATCCTGTTGTTGTTCCACAGTTGGTGGATGATCATGCTGTTGATGTACATATTGATGCTCCACTGCTATTAGAGGATCCCGTTGTCGCACCAGCTCTCGCACCACCTGTTGCGGACCTACCTATTGTCGCACCACATCCTGATCCTATGCCAGTGATGTTAGACCATGCACCCTTTGCGACCCACATTGATCCACGATACGCTCACACCCACAATGGGTGGATAAATGATGATGAGCTCCCACCTTTCGTGGTACCTGTTATACCCCCTTCAGCCCCCGTTTTAGCCCCTGTTTTAGCACCCATTTCAGCACCCACCGATATCCCACCATTTCCCCCACATACCGCCGATGCACGTCACATGGATCTTCCTATTACGTTCCGTCAGATTTTACCGCCATCACGCCCGGGAGAGGGTTCCTCGACTCATCCCTTTGGTCATGTGCCGACATTTGTCCCGGTCATACCACAGTTTTCTTCTGTTGTTCTCACTGTTGCACCATTTACTGTACCATCCTTCGCTCCATCTAGTGAGCCGTTCCTTTGGACCACGCCACCCATTATGCCACCGTCTGACCCATATCACCCATATCATGTTGGGTCTTCTACCGAGGATGTCCTTGTTTCTTTCATGATACAGCAGGAGGCACTGACCCGTCGCGTACAGGAGCTGGAGAGAGCTCAGCGACTCCCGTGCCAGTGCCAGACTCCGCCTGCGGTATCACACCCTCCACGACCACTTTCACCTGATTCTGCTGCTCGTTTTTGGACTCCCGAGCAGCAGATAGCTTACCTATTGCGCTCTCATCGCACTATGGAGGAGGATTGGCTTCATATGCGTCGCCTACTCTTTTCTCGTTTTCCCCCTCCTCCACCGCCATCAGCATAGGCACATTTTTGGTTTAGTGCAGGTGATGCTACTTTTGATGAGAGGACCGCGATTGTGCAGACTACACATCTTTTGGGGACCACATTTTGGTGATTATGACTTTTGATGTTTTGTATATATAGTTTGGACTAGGGCGATGTGGCCCTTAGTCACTGATGATGTATGATACAGTTATGAACTTGTAAACCTTACATTGTGGTCTTGATTTATGACAGTGCAATCGCAGTATTCTCATTATATGTGATGTTGATTGATTGTTTATGTTCTATAACATGATATGTGATGTTGATTGATTGTTTATGTTCTATAACATGAGATGTTATGTGGTTGATTTATTTATAACATGAGATGTTATGTGGATGATTTATTTATAACATGAGATGTTATGTTTTGATGAATGTTACTGTATATGTATATTTATTATACTATGACCTGACCTATACGATCATCTTTTTAGAAGATGCCTCCAAGACGCGAAGTACGCATGCCTACTACCCAGGCAGAACTCCAAGGGATAATTGCTGCCGCTATAGCACAGCACGAGGCTCTGCGCTCCGAACCTAGCAAGGGTACCACAGAAAACAATCCACCTCATGGCTGCACCTACTGGCACTTCCTCAACCACGAGCCTCCGAAGTTCGACGGCACTGGAGGTGCCATAGCCTTTGTGAAGTGGATCGAAAGAATGGATTCCATCTTTCAAGTGAGTGGTTGTACGCCGGAACAACAAGTCCCATACGTTTCTGAGCTGCTTCTAGATGAAGCTCGATTATGGTGGAATCTTCAGATTCGTATAAAGGGCACTACTGCAGCATATTCGTTAACATGGGGTGAGCTGAAAGGAATGATGCATAAGAAGTATTGCTCCCAAACGGAAACCCAGAAGTGGGAAGACGAATTTCGGAGCCTGATGATGGAAGGTCCGAAGGTGTTGGAGTACGTGCAAAGACTTCATGATTTGTCACGAGTTGTTCCGTACCTGGTGAAACCAAAATTGAAGAAATTGGAACAATTCATTTGGGAACTGGCGCCTTAAGTCTTGAGCTTGATGACAACATCAACGCCACCAACAACTGATGCTGCAAGTAAGATGGGTTTGGCACTCGCTACGGAGGCACTTAGACTAGAAAAACTTACAAACCCTGCCAAGAAGAAGGAGACTCAGGTTGAGTCATCCGGAAAGAACAAAAGGAAGCTCACCGAAGATACCCGAACGAATAATGAGCACAAAAGAAAGGGTTATATGGGCACTCTGCCCAAGTGTAACACCTGCCAGCGTCATCATTCTGGCCGGTGTGGGCCAAAAGTATGTGAAGCTTGTGGAAAGGTTGGCCACTTGAAGGATTCTTGCTGGGCTAGTACTGGCCGGGGAGGCCAAGGAGGTCTTGGTAATCGGAACAACAATCGAGGAGGCAACGGAAACGGAAACCGTGGAAATGTTGCGAATCAAGCTGGGAATGGGAATGGCTGAGGGCCAGGATGCTTTAACTGTGGAGAAATTGGGCACACCAAGGAGGAAAGCCCGAAGCTGAATCAAGCCCGTGGAAGAGTGTTTAACATGGAGGCGAGGGAAGCGCGCCAGGATCCCAATGTTGTTACTGGTACATTCCCTGTGAACCAACGCTTTGCATCTATTCTGTTTGATACTGGTGCCGATTATAACTTCGTGTCATTAGAATTTAAGAATATACTCGGATTGACGCCTAGTAAGTTAGACGTTCCGTACTCAATCGAATTAGCGAATGGGAAATTAGTTGAGACCAGTGAAGTTGTCCGAGGATGTGTGATTGAGTTAGGAGGGCACGAGTTTACGCTAGACTTACTACCTGTCGAGTTGGGAAGCTTTGATGTGGTAGTAGGAATGGATTGGCTATCGAGTAACAAGGCCGAGATTGTTTGCCACAAGAAGACCATCCGTATCCCGGTGACGGATGAAGAAACAATCGTAGTGCACAGAGAGGAGCATGAAACGCCGTTGAGAATCATTAGCTGTCTGAAAGCCAGGAAGTGCTTGAAGAAAGGATGTGTTGCATTCTTAGCACACATCGTGGATAAGGAAGCTGCTGAACCGAAGATCGAAGACATTCCAGTCGTGAAAGAATATCCGGAAGTCTTTCCAGAAGACTTGCCAGGATTACCGTCTCAAAGGCAAGTCGAGTTCCACATTGATTTGGTTCCAGGCGCCGCGCCTGTAGCCAAGGCACCCTATAGACTTGCGCCATCAGAAATGCAAGAGTTGTCAACGCAACTCCAAGAGCTATTGGATAAAGGATTCATTAGGCCAAGCTTCTCACCTTGGGGAGCTCCGGTTCTGCTTGTTAA
The DNA here is from genome assembly GCA_030545235.1 of Helianthus tuberosus. NCBI lineage: Eukaryota > Viridiplantae > Streptophyta > Magnoliopsida > Asterales > Asteraceae > Helianthus > Helianthus tuberosus. The sequence goes on from CM060418.1 coordinate 189,491,742, forward strand.
AGAGAAGGACGGTAGTTTCCATATGTGTATAGATTACCGTGAGCTTAATAAGTTGACTATCAAGAACAGATATCCTTTGCCGAGGATCGATGATCTATTTGACCAGTTGCAAGGCTCAAGCTTTTACTCAAAGATCGATCTTCGATCCGGATACCATCAACTTAGGATACAGGAGGAAAGTATCCCGAAGATGGCCCTTAGGACTCGTTATGGACATTACGATTTCCTAGTTATGCCGTTTGGCCTGGCAAACGCACCTGCAGTTTTCATGGACCTAATGAACCGAGTCTGCAAGCCGTACTTGGATAAGTTTGTGATCGTATATTTTTTGACGACATTATGATTTACTCGAAGACAAAGGACGAGCACGAACAGCATCTAAGAGCTATTTTAGAGTTTCTGAAAAAGGAAAAGTTGTATGCCAAGCTCTCGAAGTGTGAGTTTTGGCTACGTGAAGTCCAGTTTCTTGACATGTGGTAAATGGAAATGGAATTCATGTTGATCCCACAAAGATCGAGGCGATCAAGAGCTGGGAGACTCCAAAGACGCCAACCGAGATTCGACAGTTCTTGGGTTTGGCTGGTTATTATCGAAGGTTCATTGAGGATTTTTCTAAAATCGCTCAACCTCTTACCGCGCTCACACAGAAGGATAAGAAGTTTGATTGGGGAATCAAACAGGAAGACGCATTCCAGTTACTGAAAGACAAGCTTTGCAATGCACCGATCTTAGCGCTACCAGAAGGAACAGATGATTTCGTGGTATACTGTGACGCCTCGCGTCAAGGATTGGGTTGCGTGTTGATGCAGTGACAGAAAGTTATAGCTTACGCTTCACGACAATTGAAAGTTCATGAAAAGAACTATACCACACATGATTTGGAGCTAGGCGCAGCGGTATTTGTGCTGAAAATCTGGAGACATTATTTGTATGGTACAAAGTGTACAATCTTTACGGATCATAAGAGTCTGCAGCACATATTCGACCAGAAAGAACTGAATATGAGACAGAGACGTTGGGTCGAATTGTTAAACGACTACGACTGCGAGATCAAGTATCATCCAGGGAAGGCGAATATGGTCGCCGACGCCCTAAGTCGAAAAGAAAGGATCAAGCCCATAAGGGTTAGGGCTTTGGAGATGATTGTCCAGACAGATCTCTCTCTACGCATTCGTGTCGCGCAGAGAGAAGCTTTGAAAGAAAGAAATATTGAAAATGAGTATCTCCGTGGGATGGAGAAGCAGTTGGTGCCAAACGAGGAAGGAACTTTATGTTTCATGAAACGGATTTGGGTCCCTCTGTTTGGCGGATTAAGGAAGGTTATTTTTTATGAAGCTCACAGGTCACGGTACTCTATTCATCCCGGGGCGGATAAAATGTACTAAGATCTTAAGGATTATTATTGGTGGCCTAGGATGAAAGGCGATGTTGCTGTTTATGATAGCAAGTGCTTAACGTGCGCCAAGGTTAAAGCTGAATACCAGAAGCCTTCAGGACTTCTGCAACAACCTGTGATTCCCAAGTGGAAATGGGAACAGATTTCAATGGACTTCATAACTAAGTTTCCAAAGACGCCCAGAGGTCACGACACTATTTGGGTGATAGTTGACCGCCTAACAAAGTCCGCACATTTCTTACCAATCAAAGAAAAGGACAACACGAGTAAACTTGCGGAAATATACATGCGAGAGATTGTTGCACGTCATGGAGTGCCTCTCTCGATCATCTCTGATAAAGATGGACGTTTCATATCAAGGATTTGGCAATCCTTCCAAGAAGCTTTTGGCTCACAGTTAAATCTGAGCACTGCATTTCATCCGCAAACTGATGGCCAAAGTGAACGAACTATTCAGACTTTGGAGGATATGCTGAAAGCATGTGTAATGGATTTGGGTGGTAGCTGGGATAATCATTTACCATTGGTCGAGTTTTCGTACAACAACAGCTACCACACCAGTATTGGAGCCGCGCCATTTGAAGCTCTTTACGGACGCAAGTGCCGATCACCACTATGCTGGGCTGATGCAGGTGATAGGCAACTTGTTAGTCCAGAAATTGTCCAAGAGACAACAGACAAGATTGCGCAGATTCGAAAACGCATCGAGGCGGCTCGCGACAGACATAAAGCCTATGCAGATCCAAAGCGGAAACCTTTGGAATTCCAAGTTGGGGATATGGTTTTATTGAAAGTCTTACCCTGGAAGGGTGTGGCACGATTCGGAAAGCGTGGGAAGTTGAATCCGCGTTACATTGGCCCGTTCAAGATACTGCAAAGGATTGGGCTAGTAGCCTACAAGTTGGACCTACCTGCTGAACTCAATGGTGTTCACGATACATTCCATGTATCAAATTTGAGAAAAAGTCCAACACAAGAAACAGTGATCATTCCTGCTGACGAAGTTCATATCGATGACACGCTCCACTTCACTGAAGAACCCGTCGAGGTTACGGATTGGAAAGTTAACAAAACTCGCAGGAGCAGTGTCAAACTCGTCAAAGTTCGTTGGAATGCAAGGCATGGACTTGAATTCACGTGGGAACGTGAGGACTGTATGAAAGAGAAATACCCCCATTTATTTCCTAAGACCCCTGCAACTACAAGCAGAGCGTAAAATTTCGGGACGAAATTTATTTAACGGGGGGAGAATGTGACAACCCTCACCAAACCGGGTATCCGTACGAATTAATTAATATTTAATTAATGCTTAATTACTGTGCTAATTTACATTTGCAGTTAAACTGCCTCTTGATTACTGATACACATACATACATGCATCATACTTTATTACTGTCACTCCATTATTTACACAGAACATCAGTGACAACCTTGATGCACAAAAGCACAGTAGCACAATGAACGGATAACCCAGTAAACATGCTGACATAGCCAGCATCAGACATACACTGTCTCTAAGGCCAGTATGAGCCGGGAATAGTTTACTACACTAGTGGTGAGTGTAGGGAGGTGAGAATTGTAGAACTGCGTCACTAGGTGATATTTATAGTGACCGGATGTGCCTAAAACGTACTTTAAGTACAAAATCCTGCACTTTATCACAAAAATTCAGCATTTAAGTTAACTAGTAAAGTGCAAAAACATGGGAAAATAATACTAGACACTTTCCAAAGTGTCGGGAATTCATTGTGTCACTAAAACTAATATTAACGACACTTTAAATGCTTATTTAGCACTTTAACGGATCAATATCCAACCGAACAACCGGACTTTACCCGGAACATAAAAATATTATTAAAAACATTGTTACTCTTTTTCTGAGCTAGTTATAGTCCCTGAGCACTATAACTCCTTACATAATACCCAGTACCCACTAAACACTAGATATAGCATTAAACCCCCACTATTTATCTTATTTACCCCACAAATTTACAACTAAACCCTCCCCCCATAAAGAAAAGACGGCACACATGGCCTTCCCCCTCTCAACTTACGATTCCCCATGAGCCACCAAGGATCCATCAATTTCCCATGCAAAAGATCCTAGTACTTACACTAACATTACTTACACTTAGCACCCCTAAATTACTCACCATTTACCAAAAAAAAAAAAAAAACTTACACTAAGCCCCCTCTTTCTTGGCTGACTTTCGGCTCCCAAAGCCCACCCATAAATCTGAATGAAATCCTCCATTTTCCCATGAAATCCCTTAGATATTTTAAGGTGATATTGTTGTGCACTTCTTGTACACATAACCCAAAGGTTAAAAAGAATTTGGTTTATAAAATAACCAACCTTATCCTTACCTCCTACACCTCATTACAACATAAAACATCTCTCCTTCTCTCCATTAAAGGCTACGGCCGAAACCCTTATCAACACACCACCCACTTTCAATTCTTGTTCAAGTATTCCAAACTCCCTACAAGGTGTAACAAGGCGAATCACGGAGTGTGGAGCTCACGGTTTGTCAAGGACCTCTCTAGTTTGCCTTTAACCACTCGTTTTTCGTCTGGTTTCTTCCCTAGCTTCAAAGCTAGTAGTAAGTCTCTTTGATCATCTTTTATTTTATATTTATGGTGGTTAAAAATTATGTTGTGATGTAAATAAAAGAACACTAGAAGATCATAAATGCAAACTTGAACACAAACTTGAACATAAAGTTAGTATGAGGTTATAATAAAATGAAGTCTTGTTAAAATAAAATTGTTTTGATGTTGTTATTATTTATTTGTTGATTGTTAGTAAGATAATGTTGAACATCATAGTTAAACTTGTTAAAATAAGATTAAAAACTTGAGTTAATAAGTTCGGGGGTGATTAGTGGACTACATAAAAAGAATCACCTCCATGTTTCACATAAACTTGGTAACCAAGTGGTATCTTGATAAAAAAAATAATAAATAAATAAATAAATAAATAAGTGAACTAAGTGAGTAGATGGCCTTATGGACCCGACATCTACAAATGATTTTTCTAAGACACACCAAGTTAAAAGACGGGTCTTTTTGAAAAGTCATAATTCTTACACTATTTTTGGAAGAAATAATTATATGTATACTTGTAAGGCATGAAAAAGTTGTAAATGGATATTTTTATAAAATAAGTTCACAAGTTGTGAACATCTAAAAATCCCAAGAACGAGAGTTTTACGAAAATAAACACACTTTGAAGGGTGACTAACCCACTAAACACACCACTAAATTACTACGCATTTTTATGAAACGCCAAGTTTATGTTATGAAAAATGCATTGTTTTTGGCACTTGACTAGTGTAACATTGTTTAGTAATTTGTTGGTTGATTTGAATGATTTTATAAAAGAAAATGATACGCTTGAAAGTGTGGACACCTCCAGTTACAGAGGAAACTCTGGCGAGATTTTTCTAAAATTCCAACACTTAGAAATATTTTTTTAACAAGTGTTTACCAATATATTTTTAACTTTATTTTTCGAAATAAACTTCGCCATCATTTTTATATCAAAAATACAAAGTCACGGAGGATGATTTTGTAAATAAAATTTGATAAATATATATCTAGGATATATAATTTATACAAAAACTCTTGTGTGATTATTCGTTTACTTTGTGAACTAGTTATATTATTTTTAGGGTAAAATAATATAACATGGGAATTAACGGAGTAAAATATATTATTTTTGGGAAAATACATATATTTTGAGAATATGTTATCTTTGGACGGATAAGTAAATATATTTTTCCTAAGTGGGACTTAAAATATATTTTCGGAATCACAATAGTACTCGTATAAATACCCCCATCCTTGGGAAGGAAATACACATATAAAATAATTAAGAAGTGTAAACACGGAATAGTTACCTAACTATTTCCCAAAAATGTTAAACCTTAAGCCAAGGCACGGCCATCCGTCTAATAGAAGTTAGTACGTGTAGGTCGTCACGCAGCAGGTTGATTTGAGGATTTACTATTTCGAGACGCACTTCAGTGAGTTCATGTCCCCCTTTTCTCTTAACTATTTTCAGTTTTTAAACTGCGGGGGTGAAATACATGTTACTATGATTACGAATACTTTTTACATGGTATGGTTAGCGTAAGGAGGGTTACTACTTAGATCATGTGAGTGGGTAGGCGGGAACTGGAGGCCATTAATCCTCGTTGTAGGACCAAGGGACATTACTGATAGATCTATTTGGGTGTAGCGAGCCCCACTCCTGAGTCCGCTGAGTGGACCATGTGGTGACTAAGTGCCCGACGCACAAATCCGCTAGGTTTGAGTCTTCCTACAGCACTTTACACATATCAATGGCCTTGCAAACCATTGGTGATCTCTTTATTTCCTTATTTGCTACATACCACGGATTTTATACTTACAAAGGTTTTACATACTCACTTTCACATGAACTCGCTCAACTTTATGTTGACTTTTCAACTTACATGTATTTCAGGGAATTAGGATCTGGCGAAGTATGCTACGTTTTCACGCTGCGTAAGAGTTATGAGGTCATCCACGTTTAGGGATTGTGACTTTTACCTGGACGAGTCGCAAGTCTTAAACGGTGTCTATTTTATGTTTATGGTATTGTCGTATGAACAATGTTTTTATGGGTTGTAACTCGTTGCATGTGTCAACTTTAAAACAATGTTGTGGTATTTTGTTTTTAAGACTTTAATCAATGGATGATCTTCATGGTTTTACTTTCATATAGCATTGTTGTGATTAAGCTATGGTATTAAGAAGTCACACCAAATAAACCCACGCTTCCGCAAAGCCAGGGTGTGACAGTTACACCCGACATGGCTTATGTCACTTGGTGTCGTTTTATATTTCAACTTTTACCTATTTGTTCGTGACTAAATCACCATTTCCCCCGTTTTACTCGTTCAGGCTTACTTATAAAGTAGCCGTTCGAAAACCCATTTTATCTTAGTCTTTTGATGACTAGTTTACTGTTTCACCCCTTTTTACCATTATACATGGTTTCTATCATTTATATTAGTTCTGACCCGTATCTTTTCGCGTCAGAAACCATATTTCGAATATTATATGTCACAACCCCCGTCCCCTAACTACCCGGGAACGGGCGGCTGTGGCCAGTTTCAATGGTATCGGTGTTTATCAGTGTAAGGACCTTCAAAATGTCCCAAAACGACCCGTAAGTACAAACCCGGACCCCTGAAGCCCTAACGTGCATGAAAAATCAAGAAAACAAGAAAATTGGGTTTCAGGCGGGCCGCGTAAACCATAAGAAGAGTTTACGCGGGCCGCGTCAACTTATAGTTTGACCGGATAAGTATTCCCGCCACGTGTCGACCACCTGGCAAACCTACTTGTGACACCGTAGCCCTAGTCGTAGACTAGGTGGCCCTCGTGGGCCGCGTAAGTTTAAGAAAGGGTTTACGCGGCCATTTTCAGCTATAAATTGATCCGATCATGGCCTGTTCATCTGTGTCGAAAATTAGTTTCAAAAACGAAGCTTTCTGCTCAAAATCACATTTCCAACATAGAGAAAAGCAGCTACGATACAGGGTATTAACTCGATCGCTGCTACGATTCAATGTCTGATCGATTGAAAGTAATCCGATGGATGTTTAAGTGCTGCCCAAATTAGGGCTATACTTTGTCATTCGTCATGAATTCGATGGATGTTTAAGTATTTCACTTTGTCATTCATTGTGAGGGTTTAATCTCGTGAGTTGTCGTAAATGCTGTATTAGTTACTGACCTAGTTCGTGTGCATTGTTGTTTAAATTAGGTTACAAGGCTTATCAGTAGGCTAAAACTCTGCCCGTTTAAATCTGCAATGTGAGTCATTCTCTTTTTATCAACAATGTTTTACAATACTCCAAGCATTTCAAAAGTTATAATTACAGGGATTAAGTCGTGGTTATCTTGAATCACTGGCTAGTGGGGTATTGTGCAGATTACTAATTTCTCACAGTTAGGTTCATTAACCTAACGGTGATAATCATCACTACTTGGGTGAAAGGACCCAATAGTGGTATGACCATCGTCACCAGGAGGTGACACGGCGCCAGATAAAAATAAGATAGAAGCCATTGTAATTGCTCTTATGCTGTAATTTATAACTATGGGTCGTTTTATTAAACTTGAGTGACTCGCCAATATTTCCCCGCTGATAAAATATTTTTAAAACATGTTTCAGGCGACCTGCTGTGAATCAAGGAAAACGTGCTATAGAGCACTAACAAGCTTGAAGTGGTGGCTCAGTTTAAATAAACATGTTTTGTAAACCAGGGAATTTCCTTGTGAAATTCCTCTATTGTAAATTACGGGGTATATCCCAAATTATGAAATAAAATAATCGGGTAAATTTCAAGTCTTAAAAGATCCTGTTTAAACTTCCGCTATCAACTCAAATAATAAATACCACGGGTTTCTGTTCCGCGGCTCCTGGACCGGGTAAAACCGGGACGGGGGCCGTGACAGAAAAATGTGGTATCAGAGCAATGCCACTGATTCAAGCCAAAGAAGTGTTCTGCTGACACTTAAGTTTTAATTTCTGTGTTAGGAAATAAATTATGTGAGTATGTGCTTTATGTTACAGTATGGGTAAGCAAAGAATTTCGGACATCTATCGTCAATTAGATAGCTCACCAAAAGTTGAGGGAACCTCATTTCAATGACATTCCTCAAAATACTCAGCAGATACTGAGGAAGGAATATTTATTCGTAAGGCACAGTCTGAGAAACCACTTACCCCTAAGAAAAGAAGTTGGATTATTAGAAAAAGTCAAGAGAAAATAAAGAAGTCACAACAAAAAGGTGTGAAAATTTATAAGAAAACTCAGGAAACAGGTAATAACCCACCATGGGAAGATGAATTAGACAAACAATGGGAAAATCTCTACATGTTAGCCACTACAGCAGTAAATGCTAACTTATAGTTGAATCACCAAACCAGTACCAGCACCTATGCCACCTACGAGCCAGAAACTTTAAAAGAACTTCATCCATTAGATAACCACTAGTATATTTCGAATTTCAGTTGTAATTTGTAATAGATATATATATCGCAATATTTCGTTTTAATCAAATTATAAATTAGATATTTGTAATTAATATTTAATTTTCTGATGGCCATTCTGTGATTCTGTGAGAATTTAATTTTAACTTAGAATTTTGTATGTTTCTTCATGTATGTTAACAGCATGAATGAACTATCAGAAGCACTCCAAAACTTTTCTATCCATAGTTCAGATATGGATATCACCAGTACCTTTACTGACTACCAGGCTGACACTGAAGAACCAATGGTATTCCAAGCCCAACCTCAGGAAAAACCTAAACCGAAGAAAAGAAGAATACTTGTAGGCTGGAGGCGTGTGCGTAGGAAGAGGCCAGCAACACAAAAAGTTATAAAGACTGAGGATCCCAAAGATAAAGGCAAAGGAATAGAGATTGGGGAGAGTTCAGGGCAAGCACAAGAAATGCCACCCTGGGAAGAGCTGGACCGCCAACTAGCAAATAGCGACCTCATCGGACCTGCCGATGAGACTCTTTTCAATTACCTAGCTGAAGCCCAACTTCCGGTCAACCTGGAACCTGTCATTCCCGATCCCCTTGTTAACCCCCAACCTCTAGGAGAACTGGAGGAATGGTGGACCACTGACTGGCAGTTTCAAAATCTCCTGAATAACCCTAATGTCTTTTTCCCCCAATTTGATACAGAGCCTCCACTACACCCACCTATGAGCTCCTAGAACTTGGCTGAACTCCGCCATGATGGCGAGGAGCTGATTGATGCGGGAAACCGAATTAGGGATGTGGGAGAAAGAATCTCATGGAAGTACTACGACAGAGAACGTCGTTTCTGAAGGCCAGCTGATGGGATCGTATGTGGTTGTGGGAATGCGTGTTTAATAATAATAATATAATCATAAAAATATAATTATGTGAAATAACTTAAAAATAAAACTTTTGTAAGATAACTTGTGTGTACGAATGCCTATTATCATATATAAAATATTGAACGTCGAAAAATCGACAATTTTGGCTATACGTATTGATGTGATTATGAGCAATTATGTTTGGTTATTAATTATTTTCTACTAATCACTTATATATATTAATTACCAGATGGAACACGCTGGTAATGAACCCGTTAACGAAGTTAACCAATCTGAACCAAACCAGGAAAATCAATTTCTGAATAGGCAAGATATCGAGAATATCGTTGCTCAGGGAATAGCCAATGCTATTCCAGCAATCCTTGCTGCTGCTTGAAATCCAGTTGAACCTCAACAAATTATTCCTAGCAAACGTACTCATGAATACCACTTCAGTAATAGCGTAAATGGAGGCGGTAACATTAATAATAATGATAATGATGTACTGCATGCCCCAATTTTCAAAAGAATGAAAGTTGCAACGCCTGGTTGCACTTACAAGGAATTCCTTACCTGTAAACCTGTTGAGTTCGCAGGAAATGAAGGGGCGACTGCGGCACTGCGTTGGTTGGAGAAAACCGAGGCAGTAATCAAAATAAGTAAATGTGCCGAGGAGGATAAACTCATGTATGCTTCCCACCTTTTTAAGGAAGAAGCATTAGAATGGTGGAATACGGTATTACAAGCCAAGGGAAGTGACATGGCCTATGTCATGAGTTGGGAGGAGTTTAAGCGTCTGGTGGAAGGAAAATACTGCCCAGAATATGAAAAAGAGCAGATGGCGAACAAATTCCTGAGCCACCGAATGATGAATGTTGATTGCCGAGGGTATACTTCGAAGTTCTTCGAATATGCTCGAATTGTGCCTACTCTGGCTTCGCCAGAGCCGGTACTTATTTCACGCTATATTTGGGGATTGATTGGCGAAATCCGTGATATCGTTAAAGCTGCAAGACCCCGCACTATTGACGATGCTGTGGAATTAGCTAATACCCTAACTGACGGGTTGATACGCACAAGAGAAGAAAATAGGAAAAAGGAAGTGGCCCAAAAGATTACCCAGGGATTCCGTGTGGGTAACCGTAGTAATTTCAAGAAAAAGGAAACTGGGCAATCTTCCACTGTTCCATTTTGCAATACCTGTAAAAGAAAGCATTTTGGAAGATGCAAAGGGTATTGCAATTTCTGCAAAATTCCGGGGCATCAAGAGGAAGACTGCAGGAGGAAGAAATCCACAATCTTCTACAACTGTGGAGAAGCTGGAAATTTTAGGCCAGACTGCCCAAAATTGGTCAAACCAGCTGATAACAAAGCCAAACCTGCAGAAGGAACTACCAAGAAAAATGCAAGAGCCTTCCAGTTGACTACTCAGGAAGCAGAACTAATCCCTGACGTGATAACTGGTACGTTCCTAGTTCACGACGTTTATGCAAAAGTATTATTTGACTCTGGTGCAAACCAAAGTTTTATAAATACTTCATTCTGCCAAGCTCTTAACTTACCCTTAACCAACCTTAGGCAAATTTTTACGGTCGAAACGGCAGATGGGAATTCTGTTAACATAAATAAGGTTTTGCTAGAAGGAAAGATAGAACTCTTAGGTCATAAATTTTCTGCAAACCTGTTACCTATGAATTTAGCCGGATTTGATATTGTGTTAGGAATGGATTGGTTAGTAGCCAACCATGCTCGAATTCTCTGTGATAAAAATTCCATAGAAATTCATACACCCACAGGAGAATTAGTGGTGATTACAGGAGATAAGCCACATAAACCACTTAAATTTGTTTCAGTAATGAAAATGGCCAGTTATTCAAGAAAACAAGAAATAGTGTATATGATTTCGGTAATCATTAACACTAAAAGTAAGGAATTTAAGGAATTTCCAGTAGTATCAGAATACCCAGATGTATTCCCAGAAGAACTACCTGGATTACCACCCAATAGGGAAGTAGAATTTAGAATTCATCTAATTCCTGGAACTACACCGATAGCCAAGGCACCTTATTGGTTAGCACCCACCGAAATGTTAGAACTGAAAAAGCAATTAGATGAATTGCTCAGTAAAGGATTCATATAACCTAGTTCATCCCCGTGGGGAGCACCAGTGTTGTTTGTGAAAAAGAAAGATGGTTCGATGAGAATGTGTATCGATTATAGGGAATTGAATAAGGTTACAATTAAGAATCGATACCCATTACCTAGGATTGATGATCTCTTTGATCAATTGCAAGGAGCCAGATACTTTTCTAAGATAGATTTACGCTCCGGATATCATCAGTTGAAAGTACAAGAAGAAGACATACCTAAAACTGCTTTCAGAACTAGGTATGGTCATTACGAGTTTACAGTCATGCCCTTTGGACTAACAAATGCTCCAGCAGCATTTATGGACATGATGAATAGGATCTGTAAACCATATTTAGATAAATTCGTAATTGTCTTCATCGACGATATACTTATTTATTCCAAAAGTCAGGACGAGCATTGTGAGCACCTGCATGCACTCTTAACTTTGTTAAGAAAAGAAAAGCTTTACGCCAAATTCTCGAAGTGTGAATTTTGGCTACAAGAGGTACAATTTTTAGGACACATGGTGAATCACGAAGGCATTCACGTAGATCCCTCCAAAATAGAAGCGATCACCAAATGGAAAGTCCCTCAGTCAGCTATGGAAATTAGAAGATTTCTAGGCTTAGCTAGATACTATAGACGATTCATTAAGGATTTTTCCAAAATAGCTGTGCCGTTAACTAAGCTAACATGTAAAGCAGTTAAGTTTGAATGGGGACCTAGACAAGAGGAAGCTTTTAAGATTTTAAAGCAAAGATTAATGAATGCCCCAATTCTTGCCTTACCAGAAGGGACAGAAGATTTTGAAGTTTATTGTGATACTTCTAAGTTAGGATTAGGATGTGTACTAATGCAACGCAAGAAAGTAATTGCGTATGCCTCAAGGCAATTGAAAAGGCATGAGGAAAACTAAACGACTCATGACTTAGAATTAGGAGCCATAATTTTCGCCCTTAAGATTTGGAGACATTATCTGTATGGCAGTAAGTTTACAGTCTATACAGATCATAAAAGTTTAAGATATATATTTGGGCAAAAAGAATTAAATATGAGGCAAAGAAGATGGATGGAAATTCTAAGTGACTACGACTGTGATATTCAATATCATGAAGGAAAAGCAAACGTAGTTGCAGATGCCTTAAGTCGTAAGTATCATGAAAAGCAAAAGCGAGTTCGTGCTCTTAGATTAACTTTACAATTAGACTTAATGGAATAACTGAAAAATATTCAAGAAACAGCAATCAAGGATGATGCTGAAGGAATGAAAGGAAGAATAAAGGAATTAGAGCAAGGAGTTGATGGAATTTGGAGATTCCATAAGAAAAGAATTTGGGTACCTAAGCATGGAGAATTAAGAAATAAGATTTTAGAAGAGGCCCATAAATCTAGGTATACCATGCATCCTGGTAACAATAAGATGTACCAAAATTTAAGGAATAACTTCTGGTGGATAGGAATGAAAAAGGATATAGCTAGATATGTTTCTAAGTGTCTTACTTGTTCACAAGTTAAGGCAGAACACCAGAAACCCTCAGGATTACTCCAACAATTAGAAATGCCTGTTTGGAAATGGGAACTCATAACAATGGACTTTGTTACTAAGTTACCCAAAACCAGAAAAGGTAATGACGCGATTTGGGTAATTGTGGATCGATTAACCAAATCAGCTCATTTTCTACCCATGAAAGAAACTTTTAGCATGGAAAGGTTAGCAAAGTTGTATGTAGACGAGGTAGTATCCTTACATGGAATTCCACTCTCCATTGTATCAGATAGGGATAGTCGTTTCACTTCCCATTTCTGGACAAGTTTCCAAGAAGAAATGGGAACTCGACTAAATTTAAGCACTGCATACCATCCTCAAACAGACGGACAAAGTGAAAGGACGATCCAAACCCTGGAAGACATGCTTAGGGCATGTGTGATAGATTTTGGTGGGAACTGGGACAACCATTTACCTTTAATTGAATTCTCCTATAACAATAGTTATCATTCAAGCATCGAAGCTGCCCCGTTCGAAGCACTGTATGGACGAAAGTGTAGAACTCCAGTTTGTTGGGCAGAAATAGGAGAAAGTCAATTATCAGGTCCCGAGATTATACAAGAAACCACCAATAAAATCACTCAAATTAAGGAAAGACTAAAGACGGCTCGAGATCGCCAGAAGAGTTATTCAGACAATCGACGCAAGCCACTAGAATTTCAAGTGGGAGACAAAGTACTCTTGAAAGTTTCTCCTTGGAAAGGAATAGTTCGATTCGGTAAGAAAGGAAAACTAAGTCCAAGATATGTAGGACCATTCCCAGTAATTCAAAGAATAGGACCAGTCGCCTATCGCTTACAACTACCAGAAGAGTTAGCCGGAGTACACGACGTCTTTCATGTATCCAATCTCAAGAAATGTTTATCAGATGAATCATTGGTGGTACCTCTTCAAGACATACAAGTGAATGAAAAGTTGAAGTTCGTGGAGAAACCGCTTCAAATAGAAGACAGAAAGATTAAGTTTCTCAAACACAAAAGACTAGTACTGGTCAAAGTCAAGTGGGATTCAAAAAGAGGACCCGAATACACCTGGGAGCTGGAATCTGAGATGAAGCCAAAATATCCTCACTTATTTCTGTAAATCTCGAGGAAGAGATTTTAAATAAGGTGGGGAGGATGTAAGGACCTTCAAAATTTCCCAAAACGACCTGTAAGTACAAATCCGGACCCCTGAAACCCTAACGAGCATGAAAAATAAAAAAAAACAAGAAAATTGGGTTTCAGGCGGGCTGCGTAAACCATTAGAAGAGTTTACGCGGGCCGTGTCAACTTATAGTTTGACCGGATAAGCATTCCTGCCACGTTTTGACCACCTCGCAAACCTACTCGTGACACCGTAGCCCTAGTCGTAGACTAGGTGGCCCTCGCGGGCTGCGTAGTTTAAGAAAGGGTTTACGCGGGCCGCGTAAACCCCATTTTTCAGCTATAAATTGATCCGATCATGGCCTGTTCATCTGTGTCGAAAATCAGTTTCAAAAACGAAGTTTTCTGCTCAAAATCACATTTCCAACATAGAGAAACGCTGCTACAATACAGGGTATTAACTCGATCGCTGCTACGATTCAATGTCCGATCGATTGAAACTAATCCGATGGATGTTTAAGTGCTGCCCAAATTAGGGCTATACTTTGTCATTCGTCATGAATTCGATGGATGTTTAAGTATTTCACTTTGTCATTCATTGTGAGGGTTTAATCTCATGAGTTGTCGTAAATGCTGTATTAGTTACTGACCTAGTTCGTGTGCATTGTTGTTTAAATTAGGTTACAAGGCTTATCAGTAGGCTAAAACTCTGCCCGTTTAAATCTGCAATGTGAGTCATTCTCTTTTTATCAACAATGTTTTACAATACTCCAAGCATTTCAAAAGTTATAATTACAGGGATTAAGTCGTGGTTATCTTGAATCACTGGCTAGTGGGGTATTGTGCACATTACTAATTTCTCACAGTTAGGTTCGTTAACCTAACGGTGATAAGCATCACTACTTGGGTGAAAGGACCCAATAGTGGTATGACCATCGTCACCAGGAGGTGACACGGCGCCAGATAAAAATAAGATAGAAGCCATTGTAATCGCTCTTATGCTGTAATTTATAACTATGGGCCGTTTTATTAAACTTGAGTGACTCGCCAGTATTTCCCCGCTGATAAAATATTTTTAAAACATGTTTCAGGCGACCTGCTGTGAATCAAGGAAAACGTGCTACGGAGCACTAACAAGCTTGAAGTGGTGGCTCAGTTTAAATAAACATGTTTTGTAAACCAGGGAATTTCCTTGTGAAATTCCTCTATTGTAAATTACGGGGTATATCCCAAATTATGAAATAAAATAATCGGGCAAATTTCAAGTCTTAAAAGATCCTATTTAAACTTCCGCTATCAACTCAAATAATAAATACCACGGGTTTCTGTTCCGCGGCTCCTGGACCGGGTAAAACCGGGACGGGGGCCGTGACAATCAGTTTGGCAGCGGAATTTACATCAGGACCGTAGTTAGGAAATATTTTATCAGTGTAAAATACCACACCTTTATAACATTAAACACATGGGAAATTCCCAAGTTTCAAGTACACACATTTTAATAGGGATAAACCCTATTTTATTTAAATAAAACATCTCTTTATTTAGGTAACTTTTATAGCCACTTTTCCAAGCCTTCAGTGTTGTCCAGCTGGCTTCTAAAACATTTTGTTACCTGAAACGCGTTTAAAACATTTTGTCAGTGGGAAATACTGGTGAGTGAATCCCAGTTTAATCAAGACAGGTAAAACCGTTTTACAGTATTGAAGGCGGTCGCGCAATTACATTTGTTTCCATCTACTTTAATTACCACCAACGGTACTATCACCCCGACTTGTGGTCATGTTACTACTCATAGTGTAGTAACAAATTTTGTATACAAAACCTCAACATACCGACGATAATTATAGAATACAAATACTCAATCACTGCTTAATTATAATTTAAAACATTGAGGTTTTGTAAAAACAGTTTGCAAAAAGGTTTACAAAAAGGAGATTACTTACAAAAAGATTTACACAAAAAGAAGGATTACTCACATTGCTGTCTTAGGGTTTTCCTTTAGGATTTCCTGGTGATTATCTATTAATTACACAATGCACACGTGTTAGTATAATAACCCAATATTTACATTAGTAATACTGTCACAGCCCTAGCCCCAGTTTGACCCGGTCAGAAGCCGCGGGACAGGAACCCGTGGTATCGATGATGCGACAGCGGAAGATTTTTAACAGGATCTTTTAAAACTCAAAATACCCAATTATTTTATTCCATAAATTGGAGATAAACCCCGTAATTTACAATAGAGGAATTTAACTAGGAAATTCCCTGATTTATTAAAACATGTTTATTCATTTTTAACTAAGCCACCTCTTCAAGCTTGTTAGTGCTCCATAGCACGTTTTCCTTGATTTACAGCAGGTCGCCGGAAACATGTTTTAAAAATATTTTATCAGCGGGGAAATGCTGGCGAGTCACTCGATTTGAGAAAATGACACAGTTATAAATTACAGCATAAGAGCGATTACAATGGTTTCTATCTTATTGTTATATGGCGTCGTGTCACCTCCTGGTGACGATGGTCATACCACTATTGGGTCCTGTCACCCAATTAGTGATGATATATCACTGTTAGGGCTTATTTACCTAACCTGTGTTAGGGCTTATTAGCCTAACCCCGTGAGAAATTAGTAATGTGCACAATACCCCACTAGCCATTGATTAAGATTACCATGACTTACTCCCTGTAATTATAACATTTGAAAATAATTTGAGGTATTGTAAAACAGTTGATAAAAAGAGAATGACTCACATTGCAGATTTATATGGACAGAGCTTAGCCTACTGATTAGCCTTTTGACCTAAATTAAATGACATGCACATGAATTCGGTTAGTAACTAATACAACATTTACGATAACTCACGAGATTAAACCCTCACAACGAATGACAAAGTGCGATACTTAAACATTCATCGAATTTATGACGAATAACAAAGCATAAACCCTAATGTGGGCAGCACTTAAACATCCATTGGATAGTTTTAATCGATCGGACATTGAATCGTAGCAGCGATTGAGTTAATACCCGGTATCGGAGCAGCACCCCACTAATTGAGGTTGTAATTTCGACTTCAGAGTAGTAGCAATTCGTTTTTGTGTTTGGATTTCGACACCAGTGGATTGTGCATGCAACAAGTTATTTATAGCTGAAAATTGACATTGTCGCGACTCGCGTAACCCATCCATCATATCTTACGCGGCCCGCGTGGCCGCCTAGTCTACGAATAGGCTTGATTGGTCACGAGTAGAGTCGACAGGTGGTTGATACGTGGCTTGGGAACACTTATCCGGTCAAACTACATGTTGACGTGGCCCGCGTAAGACAAGGCTTGTCTTTTACGCGGCCCACCTGGGAACCAGAATTATATTTTTCTTGATTTTAAGTATGGTTTAGGGTTTTCGGGGTTCGGGTTTGTACTTACGAGTATTTTTAGGACAAATTTTGTGAGTCCTTACATCCTCCCCACTTTATTTAAAATCTCGTCCTCGAGATTCATTGGAATAAGTGAGGATACTTTAGCTTCATTTCCGATTCCAGTTCCCATGTGTATTCAGGTCCTCTCTTTGAATCCCACTTGACTTTGACAAGTACTAACCGTTTGTGTTTGAGAAATTTCACCTTTCTGTCTTCTATTTGAAGAGGTTTCTCAACAAATTTTAACTTTTTGTTTACCTCTATATCTTGGAGAGGTACTACCAAAGATTCGTTTGATAGGCATTTCTTGAGGTTGGATACATGAAATACATCATGTACTCCAGCTAACTCCTCTGGTAGTTGTAAGCGATAAGCAACTGGTCCTGTACGTTGGATCACTGGGAATGGTCCTACGTATCTTGGACTTAGCTTTCCTTTCTTACCGAATCGAACTACTCCTTTCCAAGGAGATACTTTTAAGAGAACCTTGTCTCCGATTTGAAACTCTAGTGGCTTTCGTCGATTATCAGCATAACTTTTCTGGCGATCTCGAGCCGTCTTCAGTCTTTCCTTGATTTGTGTAATCTTGTCGGTAGTTTCTTGCACAATCTCCGGTCCTGATAATTGACTCTCTCTTATTTCTGCCTAACAAACTGGAGTTCTGCACTTTCGTCCGTACAGTGCTTCAAATGGGGCAGCTTCAATGCTTGAATGATAACTATTGTTATAGGAGAATTCGATTAAGGGTAAATGGTTGTTCCAATTTCCACCAAAATCGATTACACATGCCCTAAGCATGTCCTCCAGGGTTTGGATCGTCCTTTCACTTTGTCCGTCTGTTTGTGGATGATATGCTGTACTTAAATTTAGTCGGGTTCCCATTGCTTCTTGGAAACTTTTCCAGAAATGGGAAGTGAAACGATTATCCCTATCCGATACAATGGAGAGTGGAACTCCATGTAAGGATACTACTTCATCTACATACAACTTTGCCAACCTTTCCATACTAAAGGTTTCTTTCATAGGTAGAAAATGAGCTGATTTGGTTAATCGATCCACAATTACCCAAATAGCATCATTACCTTTTCTGGTTTTAGGCAACTTAGTAACAAAATCCATTGTTATGAGTTCCCATTTCCATACAGGCATTTCTAATTGTTGTAGTAGACCTGAAGGTTTCTGGTGTTCTTCCTTAACTTGTGAACAAGTAAGACACTTAGAAACATATCGAGCTATGTCCTTTTTCATTCCTATCCACCAGAAGTTATTTCTTAAATCTTGGTACATTTTATTGTTACCAGGATGCATGGTATACCTAGATTTATGAGCTTCTTCTAGAATTTGATTCCTTAATTCTCCTTGCTTAGGTACCCAAATTCGTTTCTTATGGAATCTCCAGATTCCATCACTACCTTGTTCTAAGTCCTTAATTCTCCCTTTCATTCCTTCCGCATCGTCCTTGATTGCTGTTTCTTGAACATTCTTTAGTTGTTCCATTAAATCTAATTGTAGATTTAATCTAAGAGCACGAACCCGTCGTTGTTTCTCATGATACTTACGACTTAAGGCATCAGCAACTACATTTGTCTTTCCTTTGTGATATTGAATATCACAATCGTAATCACTTAGGATTTCCATCCATCTTCTTTGCCTCATGTTTAATTCTTTTTGCCCAAATATGTATCTTAAGCTTTTATGATCTGTATAGACAGTAAATTTACTTCCGTACAGATAATGTCTCCAAATCTTAAGGCCAAAAATTATGGCTCCTAATTCTAAGTCATGAGTCGTATAGTTTTCTTCGTGCTTTTTCAATTCCCTTGAAGCATACGCAATTACCTTCTTACGTTGCATTAGCACACATCCTAATCCTAGTTTTGAAGCATCACAGTAAACTTCAAAATCTTCAGTTCCTTCTGGCAAGGCTAGGATTGGGGCATTTGTTAACTTTTGTTTTAAAATCTTAAATGCTTCTTCTTGCCTAGTTCCCCATTCAAACTTAACTGATTTACAGGTTAGCTTAGTTAATGGTACAGCTATCTTGGAAAAATCCTTAATAAACCGTCTATAATATCCGGCTAAACCTATAAAACTTCTAATTTCCATTGCTGATTATGGGATCTTCCATTTGGTAATTGCCTCTATCTTAGCAGGATCTACATGAATACCTTCGTGATTCACCATGTGTCATAAGAATTGCACTTCTTGCAGCCAAAATTCACACTTCGAGAATTTGGCAAAAGCTTTTCTTTTCTTAACAAAGTGAAAAGTATATGCAAGTGCTCGCAATGCTCGTCCAGACTTTTGGAATAAATAAGTATATCGTCGATAAAGACAATTACAAATTTATCCAAATACGGTTTACAGATTCTATTAATCATGTCCATGAATGCGGCAGGTGCATTCGTTAGTCCAAAGGGCATGACTGTAAACTCGTAATGACCATACCTAGTTCTGAAAGCAGTTTTAGGTATGTCTTCTTCTTGTACCTTCAACTGATGATATCCGGAGCGTAAATCGATCTTAGAAAAATATCTAGCTCCTTGAAGTTGATCGAAAAGATCATCAATCCTAGGTAATGGGTATCGATTCTTAATTGTAACCTTATTCAATTCCCTATAATCGATACACATTCACATTGAACCATCCTTTTTCTTTACAAACAATACTGGCGCTCCCCATGGGGATGAGCTAGGTTGTATGAATCATTTGCTTAGTAATTCATCTAACTGCTTTTTCAATTCTAGCATTTCGGTGGGTGCTAACCGATAAGGTGCCTTAGCTATTGGTGTAGTTCCAGGAATTAGATGAATTCTAAATTCTACCTCTCTATCAGGTGGTAATCCAGGTAGTTCTTCTGGGAATACATCCGAGTATTCTGATACTACTGGAATGTCCTTAAGTTCCTTATTTTTAGTGTTAATGATTACTGAAATCATATACACCATTTCTTGTTTTCTTGAGTAACTAGCCAATTTCATTACTGAAATGAATTTCAGTGGCTTTCATGGCTTATCTCCTGTAATCACCACTAATTCTCCTGTGGGTGTATGAATTTCTATAGAATTCTTATCACAAAGAATTCGAGCATGGTTGGCTACTAACCAATCCATTCCTAACACCACATCGAATCCAGCTAAATTCATAGGTAACAAGTTGGCAGAGAATTTATAGCCTAACAGTTCTATCTTTCCTTCTCGCACAACCTTATCTATTTTGACAGAATTTCCGTCTGCCGTTTTGACTGTAAAAATCTACCTAAGTTGGGTTAAGGGTAAATTAAGTGCTTGGCAGAATGAAGTATTTATAAAACTTTGGTTTGCACCAGAGTCAAATAATACTTTTGCGTAAACGTTGTGAACTAGGAACATACCAGCTATCACATCCGGGATTAGCTCTGCTTCCTGAGTCGTCAGTTGAAAAGCTCTTACATTCCTTTTTGCTCCTTCTGCAGGTTTGGCTTTGTTATCTGCTGGTTTGTTTAGTTTTGGGCAGTCTGGCCTAAGATGTCCAGCTTCTCCACAGTTGTAGCAGACTGTGAATTTCTTCTTCATGTAGTCTTCTTCTTGGTGCCCTGGAATTTTGCAAAAATTGCAATATACTTTGCATCTTCCAAAATGCTTCCTTTTGCAAAAATTGCAAAATGGACCAGTGGAAGATTGTCCGGTTCCCCTTCTCTTGAAATTGTTACGGTTACCCATACGAAATCCTTGGGAAATCTTTTGAGCTACTTCCTTCTTTCTATTTTCTTCTCTCGTTCGTACCAGTTCGTCAGTCAGAGTATTGGCTAAATCCACTGCATCATCAATCGTGCGGGGTTTCGCAGCTTTGACGATATTACGGATTTCACCAATCAATCCCCAAATATAGCGGGAAATAAGTACTGGTTCTGGCGAAGCCAGGGTTGGTACTACTCTCGCGTATTCGAAGAATGTCGAAGTATACCCTCGACAGTTTACATCCACCATCCGATGTGTCAGGAACTTATTTGTCATTTGTTCCTTTTCGTACTCGGGATAAAATTTTCTTTCTACAAGACTCTTAAATTCTTCCCAGTTCATAGCATATGCCATCATCCTTCCTTTTGCTTGTAACACCGTGTTCCACCATTCTAGCGCCCCTTCTTTGAAAAGATTCGACGCATACATGACCTGGTCTTCTTCAGCACATTTACTTATGGAAATTACTGCTTCGGTTTTTTCTAACCAATGCAGTGCTGCAGTCGCTCCTTCGTTACCTGCAAACTCAGCTGGTTTACAGGCAAGAAATTCTTTGTAAGTGCAACCAGGCATTGCAGCTTTCATTTTCTTGAGGGGTGGAGCTTGCCGTGGATCATTATCGTGATTAGTATGATTACCGCCTCCATTTACACTATTACTGAAGTTATCTTCAGAAATACGTTTGCTAGGGATGATTTGTTGAGGTTCAACAGGTTTTTGAGCAGCAGCAAGGATTGCTGGAATAGCATTGGTTATTCCTTGAGCAACGATATTTTCTATATCTTGCCTAGTCATAAATTGATCCTCCGGGTGTTGCTCAGATTGATTAACCTCGTTAACTGGTTCGTTATTAGCATTTTCCATCTGATAATTAATATATATAATTTATTAGTATCAAATAAATAACAATTATACACAAAATAATCATACAAATTTCACAACACACATATAGCCAAAATTATTGATTTTCTCGATTCCCGTTTTATATATATTATAATATGTATCAATACACACCATTATCTTACAAAGTTTTATTTGTAGTTATTTTACAAGATTATATTTTACTATTATTATTATTATTATTATTATTATTATTATTATTATTATTATTATTATTATTATACAATCGCAGTTTCACAACCCCACTATCCCTCGTCAGTTGGTACTTCAGTAACGACGTTCCCTTTCGTCGTATTTCCAGGAGATCTGTTCTCCTACCTCCCGAATCCTATTTCCTGCATCCACCAGCTCCTCGCCAAAGTGGCGGAGTTCAGCTAAGTTTTCATTGCTCATTGGTGGGTTTGGTATAGGTTCTGGGTCGAACTTAGGGAGAAAGGTATAAGGATTGTTGAGCAGGTTTTGGAACTGCCAATCATTAGTCCACAATTCGTCCATTCCTAGAGGTTGGGTGTGGATTATAGGTTCTGGAATTGCTGGTTCCAAGTTTATTGGAAGTTGATTTTCGGCAGGATAAGGGTAGAGATTATTATTGATAGGCCTGACGATATCACAGCTCGCCAATGCGCGATCCAATTCCTCCTGAAATGGTAACTCCTTGATTTGCCTAGAGCTTTCCCCAATTTCCATCTCTGTCTGCCTAGAACCTTCCCCGATTTCCATTTCTGTTTGCCTAGAACCTTCCCCGATTTCAATCCCCTTTCCTTTGTCTATGAGATTTTCTATTTTGGGAATCTTCCTAGTTGTGGGTTTCCTCCTGCGCACACGCCTCCATCCCACAAATCTTCTCCTTTTCTTAGGCTTGGGTTTCTCCGGAGGTGGAGCGTTGAATTCCATAGGTTTTTCTATATCGGGTATATAACCAGTAAAATCTCTAGAAACTTCTATTTTCACCGGATAGAGATTGAGATTTTGAAGGGCTTCTGATAAGTTATTCATGCTGTTTAGCATATATGCAAAAATACACACAAAATGCTAAGTTAAAATTTTATAACAAAATTTCATAGATAACCTTTAAATTTTATTACATACCGTGTGACTAATTTAATACAAAGGACATCTGATAACTAAAACATATTAGGGTTTACTGTAACTCATTTATTTACTGGGTAAAGTTTCTGGCTCGTAGGTGATATGGGTACTAGAACTGAGTCAGAGTATTTAAAGATTTGCATTTAATGCTACAGTGGCTAACATATAGAGATCTGCCCATTTTTCATCTAATTTATCTTCCCATGGTGGGTTACTGCCTAGTTCTTGGGTTTTCTGATTAACTCTCTTTTCTTTTGGTTGTGATTTCTTTATTTTCTTCTGACTTTTCCTAATAATCAAACTTCTTTTATTAGGAGAAAGTGGTTCCTCATATTGTGCCTTTCGAACAAATATTCCTTCTTCAGGAATTGCAGAGTGATTTAAGGATGATGATCCTTTTTCTTTTGGTGTAGTATCTAATTTATAGTAGATATCCGAAAGTCTTTGCTTACCCATATTGTAAACAAATATTCAAATAATAAAACACGTAATCACAAAAATAGCAATCAGTAAAATTAAGTATTTTCTAAATACTTAATTGGCTTAAATCAGTGGCTTTCTGAGTTGGCTCTGATACCACCTTTTCCTGTCACAGCCCCAGCCCCGGTTTGACCCGGTCAGAAGCCGCGGGACAGGAACCCGTGGTATCGATGATGCGACAGCGGAAGATTTTTAACAGGATCTTTTAAAACTCAAAATGCCCAATTATTTTATTCCATAAATTGGAGATAAACCCCGTAATTTACAATAGAGGAATTTAACTAGGAAATTCCCTGATTTATTAAAACATGTTTATTCATTTTTAACTGAGCCACCTCTTCAAGCTTGATAGTGCTCCATAGCACGTTTTCCTTGATTTACAGTAGGTCGCCTGAAACATGTTTTAAAAATATTTTATCAGCGGGGAAATGCTGGCGAGTCACTCAATTTGAGAAAATGACACAGTTATAAATTACAGCATAAGAGCGAATTACAGCATAAGAGTGATTACAATGGTTTCTATCTTATTGTTATATGGTGCCATG
This sequence comes from Helianthus tuberosus, assembly GCA_030545235.1. Lineage (NCBI taxonomy): Eukaryota > Viridiplantae > Streptophyta > Magnoliopsida > Asterales > Asteraceae > Helianthus > Helianthus tuberosus. The sequence continues at coordinate 189,515,937 of CM060418.1, forward strand.
TCACCTCCTGGTGACGATGGTCATACCACTATTGGGTCCTGTCACCCAATTAGTGATGATATATCACTGTTAGGGCTTATTTGCCTAACCTGTGTCAGGGCTTATTAGCCTAACCCCGTGAGAAATTAGTAATGTGCACAATACCCCACTAGCCATTGATTAAGATTACCACGACTTACTCCCTGTAATTATAACATTTGAAAATAATTTGAGGTATTGTAAAACAGTTGATAAAAAGAGAATGACTCACATTGCATATTTATATGGACAGAGCTTAGCCTACTGATTAGCCTTTTGACCTAAATTAAATAACATGCACATGAATTCGGTTAGTAACTAATACAGTATTTATGATAACTCACGAGATTAAACCCTCACAACGAATGACAAAGTGCGATACTTAGACATTCATCGAATTTATGACGAATGACAAAGCATAAACCCTAATGTGGGCAGCACTTAAACATCCATTGGATAGTTTTAATCGATCGGACATTGAATCGTAGCAGCGATTGAGTTAATACCCGGTATCGGAGCAGCACCCCACTAATTGAGGTTGTAATTTCGACTTCAGAGTAGTAGCAATTCGTTTTTGTGTTTGGATTTCGACACCAGTGGACTGTGCATGCAACAAGTTATTTATAGCTAAAAATTGACATTGTCGCGACCCGCGTAACCCATCCGTCATATCTTACGCGGCCCGCGTGGCCGCCTAGTCTACGAATAGGCTTGATTGGTCACGAGTAGAGTCGACAGGTGGTTGATACGTGGCTCGGGAACACTTATCCGGTCAAACTACATGTTGACGCGGCCCGCGTAAGACAAGGCTTGTCTTTTACGCGGCCCGCCTGGGAACCAGAATTCTATTTTTCTTGATTTTAAGTATGGTTTAGGGTAGAGGTGTACAAAAAAACTGGTTTTAGAACCGAAACCGGAAAAAAACCGAAACTGGTTTTTTTTTAACCGGTTTTTTTATAACCGGTTTTTTTTAACCGGTTTTTTTTAACCGCCGGTTTTTATACCGGTTACTATTCTTGACTTCAAAAACCGGTTATTAACCGAACCGGTTATTAAAAAACCGGTTAAAACCGGTAAAAAACCGTTTTTTTGGGAAAAACCGGTTAAAAACCGGTCCCAAACGGTTATACCGGTTATTGTTTTGGACCTCAAAAACCGGTTAGTAACCGGAGCCGGTTATAAAAAAAACCGGTTTTTATTTTGGGTGAAAAAACCGGTTTTTTTTAAGCCGGTTTTTTAATAACCGATTAACCGGTTTGTACACCTCTAGTTTAGGGTTTCCGGGGTTCGGGTTTGTACTTACGAGTATTTTTAGGACAGATTTTGTGAGTCCTTACAAATACCCTCCCCGAGACAAAATTCCAACGACTACGTCGGGTAGAACCTCGACTGTCGTTACGGAACCTTAGATCAATCGGGCAGCGTATCTAATACGTAACCGGGGGTTAAAATACTTACAACGGGGCAGAACTTCATTAATTAGGGGGGGGGGGTATAATACCCGATTATAATAATTGCTATGTAGAATTGAGAGAGAAAGATCGAGAGATGAACAAATTGAAAATGGACTGCTGAGGCCTCTATTTGGAGTCCCATTTAACTTTGACTAGCACTAATCTCTTGTGTTTGAGATTCTTGACTTTCCTTTCTTCAATCTGTAGAGGCCTCTCTACAAACTTTAGCTTGTCATTTACCTCTATATCTTTAAGAGGTATTATTAACGATTCATCGGCTAAACATTTTTTTAGATTACATACATGAAATACATCATGTATTTCTGCCATTCCTTCTGACAGTTGTAGCTGATAAGCTACAGGTCCAATTCTTCTGATAATCTCAAAAGGTCCAATATACCTAGGGCTTAGTTTTCCTCTTTTGATGAATCTAACAACTCCCTTCCAAGGTGAGACTTTAATAACACCTTATCTCCTACTTGAAATTCCAACGGCTTTCGTCTGTTATCAGCATAGCTCTTTTGTCGATCACGTGCTGCTTTTAGTCTTTCTTTGACTTGGACAATCTTGTCGGTTGTTTCTTGTACTATCTCAGGTCCAGATAGTTGCTTTTCTCCAATTTCTGCCCAACAAACTGGGGTTCGGCGCTTTCGTCCATAAAGTGCTTCAAATGGTGCAACATTGATACTTGTATGATAACTGTTATTGTAAGAAAATTCTATTAATGGTAAGTGGTCATCCCAATTACCTCCAAAATCAATTACACAAGCTCTAAGCATATCTTCCATTGTTTGAATTGTCCTTTCGCTTTGTCTGTCCGTTTGAGGATGATAAGCGGTGCTTAGATTTAGCTTGGTTCCCATTGCTTTTTGGAAACTTGTCCAAAAATGAGAGGTAAAACGACTATCTCTATTAGATACAATTGATAAAGGAATACCATGTAATAAAACTGTTTCATTTACATATAATTTGGCTAACTGTTCCATACTGAAAGTTTCTTTCATTGGAAGGAAATGAGCTGACTTAGTTAGCCTATCTACAATTACCTAGATTGTATCATTACCTTTTCGTGTCTTGGGTAATTTGGTAACAAAGTCCATCGTTATCAATTCTTATTTCCAAACTGGCATTTCTAACTGTTGCAATAAGCCGAAGGGTTTCTGATGTTTAGCTTTAACCTGTGAACAGGTTAGACACTTGGCAACATAAGCCGCTATATCCTTCTTCATTCCTATCCACCAATTTTTTTTTCTTAAGTCCTGGTACATCTTATCACTTCCAGGATGCATCGTATACTTAGACTTATGGGCTTCTTCTAATATACGATGATGTAGGTTTCCTAATTTGGGTATCCACATTCTTTTCTTATGGAATCTTCAAATTCCATCTGTTCCTTGTTCTAATTCCTTAATCATTCCTTTCAGTTTCTCAGTATCGTCCTTGATTACTGATTCTTGTGCTTTTCTAATATGTTTATTTAAATCTACTTGTAGATTTAATTTAAGAGAACGTACTCTTTTTGGCTTCTCATGATACTTTCGACTTAAAGCATCGGCTACTACATTTGCCTTTCCTGCATGATACTGGATATTACAATCATAATCGCTAAGAAATTCCATCCAGCGTCTTTGTCTCATATTCAACTCCTTTTGTCCGAAAACATACCTTAAACTCTTATGATCTGTGAAAATGGTAAACTTACTACCGTAAAGGTAATGTCTCCAAATTTTCAGGGCAAAAATTATAGCTCCTAATTCTAAATCATGGGTTGAATAATTCTCTTCATGATTCTTAAGTTGTCTAGAGGCGTAAGCTATAACCTTTTGGTGTTGCATCAACACACATCCATACCCTAATTTGGAAGCGTCACAATAGACTACAAAATCTTATGTTCCTTCTGGTAACGCAAGTATGGGTGCGTTGGTTAATCTTTGCTTAAGAATTCTAAAGGCTTCTTCTTGTTTTGGTCCCCAATTAAACTTAACAGATTTACAGGTTAACTTAGTTAAGTGAATGGCTATTCTAGAAAAATCTCGAATAAATCTTCTATAATAACCGGCTAATCCTAAGAAACTTCTAACCTCTGTTGATGACTCAGTGGTTTTCCATTTAGTAATTGCCTCAATCTTTGTGGGGTCCACATGAATTCCTTCATGGTTGACTAAATATCCAAGAAACTGCACTTGTTCTAGCCAAAACTCGCACTTCAAAAACTTTGCATAAAGCTTTTCTTTTCTCAATAAACTTAGAAGTGCATGTAGATGTGCTGCATGTTCCTTTTTATTCTTAGAGTAAATGAGAATATCATCTATAAAGACAATTATGAATTTATCCAAATATGGCTTACATATTCGGTTCATCATGTCCATAAATGCATCTGGGGCATTGGTTAAACCAAATGGCATGACAGTAAATTCATAATGGCCATACCTCGTTCTGAATGCGGTCTTAGGAATGTCCTCTTCCTGTACCTTTAATTGATGATATCCTGAACGTAAATCGATCTTAGAGAAAAATCGAGCTCCTTGCAATTGATTAAATAAATCATCGATTCTTGGTAATGGATATCAATTCTTAATCGTGACTTTATTTAATTCACAGTAATCAATGCACATACGTGTTAGGGATAGATTTTCCATACTAAGGATCACGGATCCACAAGTGCAGCCAGGATCACGGATCCTCAATTCTATTTGAATTAAGGATCCTCAGAAGACGTTGCAGATTTAAGGATCCAGGATCGTCATTGTTATCCTAACACTAACGGTTGTTTCCATTACATTTAAGCTTGTTTTGCAGGAAGGAACGAGTGGGACTAGGTCTTACCGATATTCCTGGGGAATATGCTCTAATATTCTACACGTGCATGGCTGGAATGACCGTTTTAGAAGTCGTGGGTAGCTTGCACATTTGGCGGATAGTTTGTTACTTAGTTTATTTCTATTTTTAAAGGGGATAACAAGCTTGAAAAAAAGAACAATTAGAAAACACACACACTCTCGCAAGCTCTCTGCAACTCATTGGCGATTATATACATTTTGCACACTAGTGATCCTTGTAACAAGCTTTCTATCATCCCGAGTTGTAACGATCATTTGTTTAATTATAGTTGGTGATCGGTAGTTTCCATCACCCGAGGTTTTTTATGCCGGAGAACATACATTGATCAAGGGCTTTTTCCCCGTATAAATCCTTGTGTTACTTGTTCATTTCATCTACAAGTTGTTCATACATTTGTTCATTGATCTAAGCATCATTCCTCACAAAAGAAGATTTGGTTACATTATCCTAGTTTGATTTTTGACCAAAACAGTTTGGCACCCACCGTGGGGCAATTGGTGCTTCATTTCTGAAAAATTTTGTTCATTGTGTTCATTTCGGTTCATTATCTTCAACCATATAGCTTCCTCAGCAAAGAATACTTCAAGCTCTATGCCGGCAGTCACTTCTTCACAGGGCATTCCACCTTTGCCTCCAACACCTTTTGGATCTCAGAAGAATGCTGAAAATGTTGCGAAGAAACAAATCCCCATCTTCCCAAAACCACCGACTCCTGCTATTTCTTCTAGCCCTTCTAACAGTGATCTTTATTCTTTGATTTTGCAGATGAAGGATTACATGCAGCAGCAGGACAAAACTAAAGATAGGATCCTTCGAGAGATTGATGACATCAAAAAATTGAAGAGATCAACGGAGGATCACTCTCCACTGGTACCTAGATCACTGGATTTTGACACTCCAGCTAAAACCGCCCTGCAATCTGCAGCTCCGGATATCCAGTACCAGAGTGGACCGTTGGGAAGGCGTTATGGATCAACAACTATGAGTCAGGCTTTAGGGTCCCACTTCCAGCCTTTAGGATCCTCTTTTCAGCCTTTAGGATCCTCTTTCCAGCATCAGGGATCCTTCGTTAGCTCAGGAGGATATATGGGGACGCACACAGTTCAAGGATTCTCCCAGGTTCAAGGATCCTCCTCTCAGATTCAAGGATCCTCTCAGGTTTAAGGATCCTCCTTTCAGGTTCAAGGATCCTCATCTCAGGTTTACGGATCCATGGATTATCCTCCAAGACCCCCAGTCACAGCACATCAAGGATCCAACATCTTTCAGGATCAAGGATTCCTAAGGAATGTGCAACCCGGAAGTACAGATGTTCATCAAGGAGACTTCATTCCTATGCAAACTAATGCTTCATCTGGTCCCTCAATTGTACCAGAATCCCGTCAATATGGATTCACATCTAGAATTCCAAACTTGAATCCTTCAGGAGGTAACACTTTGAATAATTCTTATAACACTAACCATGGCTTTGTGCAGGATATAGGTATCAATCAGGCTATGGCTAGGGAATTACAGAAACTGAAGGATATGATATCCAGCGTTCCAGGAGTGGTTAAGCCCATTCCTAAAATTGCAGATGGAAGCCACAGGATATCCCGTTTTGCACCACCCATTTGTGATGCAGAAATTCCAAAGAGGTTTCAAATACCAACCATGAAGCTGTATGATGGTTCGACGGATCCAAAAGAACATGTAGCTCAATATAGAGAAAGGATGGAGATCAATCCCATCCCGGAGAGATTAAAAGAACCATGTTTGTGCAAGGGTTTTGGATCCACATTAACAGGATCAGCTCTTAAATGGCTGCTAAGTCTTCCCCCTTACTCTATTACTTCATTTGCTAATCTAGTTAATCTGTTTAATAGCCAATTCTCATGTAGTAGAAAATTTGAACGTTTAACTAGTGATCTTTATAGGGTAACACAAGCTCAAAATGAACCACTTAGAGATTATATCACTAAGTTTAGTAAAGAATCCTTGGATATTCCTAATTTGGATATTGCTACGGCTAGGTGTCACTTTGGTGTTAAAGCAGGCAAGTTCCTAGGCTACATGGTAACAAAAAGAGGCATAGAAGCAAGTCCAGAGCAAATCAAGGCAATTGTGAATATCAAATCTCCTGCCAATGCTAAGGATGTGCAAAGATTGACAGGGAGGATCGCAGCCTTGAACAGGTTCATATCAAAGTCATCAGAAAAATGCAAGGAATTCTATAACATTTTGAGAAAGAATTAGAAATTTGAGTGGACTGAAAAGCATGAGAATGATCTCAAAGCCCTTAAGGATTACTTATCCTCAGCTCTTGCCTTGATGAAACCAGAAAAAGGGGATATATTATCCTTATATCTAGCAGTATCCTCTAAAGCAGTAAGTGCAGTCCTTGTTAAGGATCATGAAGGTACACAACATCCTGTCTATTATGTAAGTAAGAGTTTGCTTGATGCTGAATCCAGGTATTCACATTTAGAAAAACTTATCCTTGCTTTGATTATGGCATCAACTAAACTAAGACATTATTTTGAAACTCATGCCATTATCGTTAAGACTAACTTCCCAATTAAGAATGTTCTCAGGAAACCTGAAATGTCAGGGAGGATGGCTAAATGGGCAGTGAAGCTTAGTGCTTATGATATAAGATATGAACCAAGGACTGCCATTAAATCCCAAGCCTTAGCTGACTTTGTGGCAGATTTTAGTAGTGACTTACAAAGAGAAGCTGAGTTAGAAGTTCAGCAGCTTGAAGAGACTAAGGTTCCTTGGATACTCTTCACTGATGGAGCCTCTAATGTCAAAGGAACAGGACTTGGAATATTACTGAAATCGCCACAGGGGGACATAATACCCCACTCAATAGCTTGTGAGTTTCAAACTACTAATAATGAGGCTGAATATGAGGCCTTGATAGCTGGTTTGCAAATTGCCAAGCATATGAAGATCAGGTATCTTGAGGTACATGTAGATTCATTTCTAATTACTAATCACTTTAATGGATCTTATGCTATTAAAGGTGAATGACTAATCAAATACCTAGATATAGTCAAGGAATTGGCACTCTCTTTTGTTTCCTTTAGTTTATCACAGGTACCTAGGGAAGAAAATGCAGAAGCTGATGCATTAGCCAATCTTGGATCATCATTGAAGATCCCAGAGGATATCAAAATTCCTATCATCCATATTTTGGCTCCTGCTATTGAGGATCATATAGCTATGGAAATAGAAGAGGATTCTGCAGTCGTTCCCAGTGATAATGCACAATCTCATTCAGGATCATGGATCCTTCCAATTATGAGATATATACAACATGGAGAGATTCCTACAGGAGAGAACCCCAGGGCTTTCAAAATCAAGGTATCTCAATTTACAATATTAAATGACATGTTATATAAACGATCTCTTGCAGGTCCATATCTAAGGTGCATAGAGGATCCTGAAATTCAAGAAGTCCTAAAGGATTTTCATGAAGGAAATTGTGGAAACCACACTTGGGGCAGGGCATTGTTCTCAAGGATCCTTAGGACAGGATATTATTGGCCTACTATGAAGAAGGATTCTGTGGATTATGCCAAGAAATGTGATGCTTGTCAGAGACATAGTAATATCCTTCATCAGCCAGCAGAGCTCCTGCATCCTATATCCTCTTCTTGGCCATTCATGAGATGGGGAATGGATATAGTTGGTAAACTTCCCAAAGCACCAGGAGGAAAAATGTTCATGCTTGCCATGACTGATTACTCCTCCAAGTGGATAGAGGCTGAAGCCTTTGTTCAAGTCAGAGAAAAAGAAATGATATCCTTTATTAAAAGAATTATTATTACTAGATTTGATATCCCTTCTGAAATTGTTTGTGATAATGTATCCCAATTTCTTGACTATCTCTAGATATTTGATTAGTCTTTCACCTTTAACAGCATAAGAACCATTAAAGTGATTAGTAATTAGTAATGAGTCTACATGTACCTCAAGATACCTGATCCTCATGTGCTTGGCAATTTGCAAACCAGCTCTCAAGGCTTCATACTCAGCCTCATTATTAGTAGTATGAAACTCACAAGCTATTGAGTGGGGTATTATGTCCCCCTGTGGCGATTTTAGTAGTATTCCAAGTCCAGTTCCCTTGATGTTTGAAGCCCCATCTGTGAAGAGTATCCAAGGATCCTTAGTCTCTTCAAGCTGTTGAACTTCTAACTCAGCTTCCCTTTGTAGATCACTACTGAAATCTGCCATAAAGTCAGCTAAGGCTTGGGATTTAATGGCAGTTCTTGGCTCATATCTTATATCATAGGCACTAAGCTTTACTGCCCATTTAGCCATCCTTCCTGACATTTCAGGTTTCCTGAGAACATTCTTAATTGGAAAGTTAGTTCTAACAATAATAGCATGGGTTTCAAAATAATGGCGTAATTTAGTTGATGCCATAATCAAAGCAAGGATAAGTTTTTCTAAATGTGAATACATGGATTCAGCATCAAGCAAACTCTTACTTACATAATATACAGGGTGTTGTGTACCTTCATGATCCTTAACAAGGACCGCACTTACTGCCTTAGAAGAGACTGCCAAATATAAGGATAATATATCCCCTTTTTCTGGTTTCATTAAGGCAGGAGCTGAGGATAGGTAATCCTTAAGGGCCTTGAGAGCATTCTCATGCTTTTCAGTCCACTCAAATTTCTTGTTCTTTCTCAGGATGTCATAGAATTCCTTGCATTTCTCTGATGACTTTGAGATGAACCTATTCAAGGCTGCGATCCTCCCTGTCAATCTTTGCACATCCTTGGCATTGGCAGGAGACTTAATATTCACAATCGCCTTGATTTTCTCTGGACTTGCCTCTATGCCTCTTTTTGTCACCATGTATCCTAGAAACTTTCCTGCTTTTACACCAAAATGACACTTGGAAGGATTCAATTTCATATTGAATTTATCAAGGATATCAAATGCTTCCTCCAAATCTCTAAGGTGATCCTCAGCTCTCTTGAACTTAACCACCATGTCATCTATATAGACTTCCATTGTGTGTCCTATTTGTTCCTTAAACATCATATTTACTAGCCTTTGGTATGTAGCACCTGCATTTCTTAGTCCAAATAGCATAGCAATATAACAATAGATACCAGTAGGGGTCATAAAGGTTGTATCCTCTTGATCAGATGGTTCCATCTGAATTTGTTGAAATCCAGATGAAGCATCCATAAAAGTCAACAACTCATGACCCGTGGTAGCATCCACCATGGAGTCAATGTGGGGTATTGGGAAAGGATCCTTGGGACATGCCTTGTTTAAATCAGTAAAATCGACACATACCCCCCACTTTCCATTTTTCTTTTGAACAACAACCACATTGACTAACCACCTTGGATACTTAACCTCTCTAATCATATCTGCTCTGAGCAGCTTATCTGCCTCCTCCTGGATAATGGCATTCCTCTCAGGTGTAAACTTCCTCCTCTTTTGATGTATGGGTTTGAATGTCCTGTCAATGCCAAGCTTATGAGTAATAATATCTTTACCTGTCATGTCTTCATGCTTCCAGGCAAAGGTAGTTTTCCTCTTCTTGAGGAAGGATACTAGATCCTGTTCGGTGTTGCTGAGGATCCCGGATCCTATGAAGACCTTGGATTCAGGATCCTGAGGATCCATCAGGATATTTTTCACATCTTGTTCTCTTACCTCCAGGATATCTCTTGGAGGATACTTTAATTGCTATTGCTCCCTGGGTCTTGAGATATCTTTCACATCTTGTTCTCTTGCCTCCAGGACATCTCTTGGAGGATACTTTAATTGCTATTGCTCCCTGGGTCTTGAGGCTGGCTTCATTGAAGTGTAGCAATTTTTGGCTTCCTGTTGGTCACTTTCAATCTTTACCACACCCCATGGAGTAGGGAGTTTTACACATTGATGGTATGTTGATGGGACCGCTTTCATGTCATGTATCCATGGCCTGCCAAGGATAACATTGCAACAGGATAAGCAATCTATAATGTTTTGGTCAAAAAATCTGTTGAGGATATTGCAACCAAACTCTCTGTAATGGGGTATGATGCTAATAATGTATGACAATCACAAGGATCACTTCAATGTAAATTGCACAAATGACACAAGGATTTATACGGGGAAAAAGCCCTTGATCAAGAGTTGATCTCCGGCACAAAAAACCCCGGGTGATGGAAACTACCGATCACCAAGCTAAAATAAATAAAGAAATGTTTACAACTTCGGATAGTAATGAGCTAGGTACAAGGATCACTATCGTGATATGTGTAAAAGTGAGTGAAAATGAACGTATGTTCGTCGAGAGCTTCAAGTGTGCGAGTATATGAGAGTGTGTAACTGAAAAAATGACTAAGTGTTTTTCTACTAGCTCGTTACCCCTTTTAAAATAGAAGTTAACTACTAAAACTAACTATCCGACTTTTGTGCCAAGCTTCCACGTTCTCCACAACGTCCATTTTTGGTCAAGCACGTGCGGGATAGTTTGGGAATATTCTCCAGGAATGTCGCCAAGACTAAGTCCGAGTTGAACTTCCTGCAAAATAATACAAAACACAAGTAAACAATCGTCAGTACGAGGATCCTGAAAGTGATCCATGATCCTGATCCTGAAGCTCTTCTGAGGATCACTATCTGTCACAGAAGTAAGGATCATTAATTAGGATAACGAATAAGGATCACTAATTGTTAGAAAATCCTCCCCTAACAATTGCCCCCAAAATATAAGGAGTGATATGTAAAATTAGCGAGTTATGTTTTCTTGATCTTATCCGCAACTAACTAACGGATATATAGCCGTTGATATCGAACTAGCCGTTGCAACCATGACGTCACAGAAGTGACAACCCTGCACGATCATGATTATAAATAGGAGATAGAGATAGGATCAAATGCATTTAAATCCGAAAGAAACTCCCTTTATATTCTCAGTCGAAGATCAATCAGGTATCTCTTTCTCCTCTTTCTCCCTCTCTTACTCTGTTTTTCTTTCTTTATCACCATCACTTTGAGAATGATGCTCCGGTCCTCCCCCGCCAAGGATCACCAGAAGGATAGTCCCTTGAAGAGTCAAAATATCATCAAAGACTCCACAAATGAAAGGTGTTACTTTAATGATGCTCAGATAGACAAGATTCGCTGTTGCTTTCCGGCGAGCGCTTTTTTCAAACCCTTTGATCCTACTATTCTGAGCGACTATGTTTCAGAAACATGGGTTGCCTTTCCAGTCACTCCATTTACCATAGGATACACCTATCCTTTCCCAGAATTTACACAATCCTTCTTTTCCCTTACCGGCATCTCTTACATCCAAGCCATGCCGATGATTTGGAGGGTTTTGTATACCCTGGAGAGGATCATCGAGCAGGAGGGCATTGATTTAGGCATGTCAGAGCTGACACAATTGTATGATGTTACCACCTTTGGATCCCATCGTTATTTGTTCAAACGAAAACCCGGCGGAGAACACCCTCTTCTTATAGTTACCAAGAATGACACAAATTGGAAACGTCGCTTCTTCTTTGTCAGGAGGGATACCATTCCCAACGGAAAGGATTTACCAAGAACATGGTCCACCCATGGTAGGCCGGAGGATCCTGAGAAGGATCACCAGGTAGTCTTGTTTTTGTATAAGGATTACTGACCCCTTTTTTGTCTTGTGTTATGCAGCTATTTCTGTCTCACACATCATCACATCACCTGAAACCAAGGATAGGCTCGCTGCTTTTTGGAAGCTTGATCTTGAAACAAGGACATTCAAGATAGACACCCAAGACTCACAAGAAGTATCCTCAGGTTCCATTACCATGTCAAGTAAGTATCCTGCCTTTTACATAGTTCGAATATTAAAATAAATAAATAAATTGAAATAGGATAAGGATACTCATCTTGCTTTGAATGTGTAGGCGCTGGAAAATCTGCCAAGCCTGTATCCCAGTTCAACACGGCTGACCTTGATGTCGTACGATCCAGGAAGAAGAGATCCACTACCAGTCCTAGCATCTCCATTCCAAAGGCACCCACTAAAGGAAAGGGTGTCAAGAAGAGGAAAACTTCTGATGCTGAGGATCTTCAAGGCCTACCACTGATCCGCCACCAGTTCCTCGAATATTTCAACGATGTAAGGATCATTAACTCTGCCTAGGTATCCTACTCGTATAAGGATCACCTGATCTTGAACTGCTTTATCCTTTTCTTTGCAGAAATTTGCTGAGATTGAAGATTACGTGGGGAATGTTGAGGAGCAGGACAAGAAGATCGCTGACCTCCAACAGGTTGCAGTGCTCAAGGACCTTGCAATTGCTGATCTTCAAAAGGAACTCCAAGATGCCAAGACCAAGACGGCTAAGCTTCTAATTGACCTTGACTATGAGAAGCATGATCTCATAGAAAATGATAAGGTCTCTGCCGCCATCACGATGTATCAGACAAAATTGAAGATGGCCCAGGAAGCTCAAGATCCTAGTTTTGACAAAAGCAGCTGGGATGTTGAGGGCTGGAAGGCAAGGTTGGCTGATCTTGAGGATGATGAGGAGGAGGCTGCTGAGGTCTTGGCGATTGAGGCAAGTGGCAGTGGAAAGGATCTGATGAAGGATACCGCAGTTGGAGGGGATGATGATGCAGCGAAAGCATAGGCTGCATGAATGGGCGATGAAGGACATTTCTAGACGTAGCCGGAGCCCATTTTTTAAGTTTGATAGTTGCTTTTGGTTATGGTGTTTTCTGTTGAACAATGATGGGTTGTACTTGAACAATAGGTTTTAGGATTAAGGATCATGTATGATCCTTTGGACAATAGGCAGGATTGCAATTGGTGGAGGGATCCTCTGTTTGGGGGATGAAGCCATTGTGATCCTGCCGCCTTTATATTCCTGCACTACTTTCGAACTTGTTATCATGGACACCCTTTACCTACCCCAGCGGACGGGCCACGTTTTGCTGGTAGATGCTCGGGGTAGGTAATTTTAACAACCTTTTAAGGGTTACTACTTTGTTAATAAATAAAATATTAACCTTTTGTCACTTATCTTGTGTTGTTATCCTTGTCTTTCTTTGATTTTCCTTTGTTCTGATGCATATTCATTGAACAAATAATTTTGAATAAGTCAAATTGAAAATATTTAGGATATGATTCATGATCAGATATCCTTTAGTTAAAGAATCTCAAAAAGCAATATGTTTTAAGGATCACAAGTCTAGTTGTCAAACTTTAAGGGTTATTCAAATAAATAATGAATAAAATTAAAAATAGTTAAGGATCATACCTGAGGATCCAAGTTAGGATCCTAACCATAATAAGGATAACTATAAGATAAACCTTAGAATAAAGTAAGGATCAAGGATCCCTAGTTGCTTATCTTCAAGAACCTGAAATAGAGCATAACTTGGGACTAAGCCAATATAAGATAAGAGTTAGCAACTGGGGACAAGCCCAAGGATAACTGGGGACAAGCCCAAGGATAACTGGGGACAAGCCCAAGGATCGTATGTAAACTGGAGTATGGACCTAACTGGCGACTATCCAAACTTAGTGACATGAAAATGCCAAAACCTTAGCTAACGTGAAAACGTTAGAAACCTTAGCTAACGTGAAAACGTTAGAAACCTTAGGAACGGATGTATGGTACGTCTACCATTATACGTAGGATCCTAGGCATAGCCAGTACAATGGAATTATCAGCCCCTGAAACGAGTACTGGTCCCACTGCCTTGAACTATACCAGGATCATCATGCGCTACAGGCGGAACTAGGGTCAAGCCCAAATAACTGGGGTTAAACCCAAGGAACGGATTGCTTCAGCGGATAACCAATGTTATGCTAAGGATACCTGAACTTTCAAAACTTAAACTCACGTGAGAGATGGATAAAGGATACATGATCCTTATCCTTATATGAGAAAATAAAGAAATGAAATAGTTCAAGTTTAGGATATTACCTAAGTAAGGATCACCGATACTTTGAGGATCCTTTAAGGATATCCCTATCGTGAGGATCATCTGTGTCATGAGGATCCTGCTCACATGAAATATTTCTTCAAGTGGACAGCATTCCAAGCCCTTGGTAGCAAATCACCCTCCATGGTTAGCAATCTATGTGCCCCCTTTCCTGCTTCAGCTTCAATCAAATAAGGGCCTTCCCATTTTGGAGCCAATTTTCCATCAGCAGGATTGGTGGTATTCTGAAATGCTTTCCTTAATACCATATCTCCAACTTGAAACCTCCTGATCCTGACATTCTTGTTGTAAGCACCAGCCATTCTTTGCTGATAACTGGCCATCCTTATCCTAGCCATATCCCTGATTTCTTCAATAGTATCCAGGTCTTGAGCCAAGTTTTCATCATTCTCCTCAGGATCACGGGTACTTGTTCTTGCAGTTGGAACCACCATTTCTGTTGGGATCACTGATTCTGCCCCAAATACCAAAGAGAATGGCGTTTGACCAGTAGCATTCTTAGGGGTTGTCCTGTCATCCCAAAGTACATAAGGTAGTTCTTCTGCCCATTTCCCTTTCTTGGATCCAAGCTTCTTCTTCAAATTGTTGATGTTGATCTTGTTGGATGATTCTGCCTGACCATTAGCTTGTGGGTGGACTGGTGTTGATGTTATCATCTTAATCCCCCAGCTGTCACAAAAGTTAGTGGTTCTGCCCCCAATGAATTGGGAACCATTATCACATATAATCTCAGAAGGAATTCCAAATCTAGTTATAATATTTCTTTTAATGAAGGATATAACTTCCTTTTCTCTGACTTGGGCAAAAGCTTCAGCCTCTATCCACTTGGAGAAGTAATCAGTCATAGCAAGCATGAATACTTTTCCACCAGGTGCCTTAGGGAGCTTACCAACTATATCCATACCCCATCTCATAAATGGCCAAGAGGAGGATATAGGATGCAATAATTCAGCTGGTTGATGAAGGATATTGCTGTGCCTCTGACAAGGATCACATCTCTTAGCATACTCCACAGCATCTCTCTTCATGGTTGGCCAGTAGTATCCTGTCCTCAGGATCCTTGAGAATAATGCCCTGCCCCCAGTGTGGTTTCCACAATCTCCTTCATGGAAGTCTTTTAAAACTTCTCGGATTTCAGGATCCTCAATGCATCTCAAGTATGGTCCTGCAAGAGATCGTCTATACAACATATTATTTAAAATTGTGAATTGAGATACCTTAGATTTGAAAGCCCTAGGGTTTTCTCTTGTAGGAATCTCTCCATGTTGTAGGTATCTCATAATTGGTGAGATCCATGATCCTGATCCTGAATGGGATTGAGTATCCTCACAAGGGATAATTGCAGAATCATTTCCTATCTCCATAGCCGCATGATCCTCGATAGCCGGGGCCAGGATATGGATAATAGGGATCTTGATATCCTCCGGGATCTTCAAGGATGATCCTAAGTTAGCCAATGCATCAGCTTCTGTATTTTCTTCCCTTGGTACCTGCGTCAAACTAAAGGAAACAAAAGAGAGTGCCAAACTTTTGACTATCTCTAAATATTTGGTTAGCTTTTCACCTTTAACAGCATAGGATCCATTAAAGTGGTTTGTAATTAACAATGAATCTACATGTACCTCAAGATACCTGATCCCCATATGTTTTGCAATTTGCAAACCAGCAACTAAGGCTTCATATTCAGCCTCATTGTTAGTGGTTTGGAACTCACAAGCTATAGAGTGGGGTATTATGTCCCCCTGTGGCGATTTTAGTAGTATTCCAAGTCCTGTGCCTTTGACATTCGAGGATCCATCAGTATAGAGTATCCAAGGATCTTTGGTCTCCTCTAGCTGCTGGACTTCTAACTCAGCTTCTTCTTGTAAATCACTACTGAAATCAGCCACAAAGTCAGCTAATGCTTGGGATTTGATGGCTGTACTAGGCTCATATCTTATATCATATGCACTCAGCTTCACTGCCCACTTAGCCATCCTTCCTGACATCTCTGGTTTCCTGAGGACATTCTTAATTGGAAAATTAGTTTTAACAATGATAACATGAGTTTCAAAATAATGTCTTAACTTAGTAGATGCCATAATTAACGCAAGAATAAGCTTTTCAAGGTGTGAATACCTGGATTCGGCATCAAGTAAACTTTTACTTACATAATAGACAGGATGTTGTGTACCTTCATGATCCTTAACAAGGACCGCACTTACTGCTTTTGAGGATACTGCAAGATACAAGGATAACACATCGCCTTTTTCTGGCTTCATCAAGGCTGGGGCTGAGGATAGGTAATCTTTGAGGGCTCTTAAAGCATTTTCATGCTTCTCAGTCCACTCAAATTTCTTGTTCTTCCTTAGGATATCATAGAATTCTTTGCACTTCTCTGAGGATTTGGATATAAATCTGTTCAAAGCTGCTATCCTGCCTGTTAGCCTTTGAACATCCTTAGCATTGGCCGGAGATTTGATGTTCACTATTGCTTTGATTTGTTCCGGGCTAGCTTCAATGCCTCTCTTTGTCACCATATATCCTAAGAATTTACCTGCTTTAACACCAAAGTGACATTTTGAAGGATTAAGTTTCATGTTATATTTGTCAAGGATATCGAATGCTTCTTCCAAGTCTCTTAGGTGATCCTCAGCTTTTAAGGATTTTACCACCATGTCATCTATGTAAACCTCCATAGTTTGTCCAATCTGGTCCTTGAACATCATATTCACCAGCCTTTGATATGTTGCACCTGCATTTCTTAGTCCGAACGGCATAGCAATATAGCAGTATATACCAGTTGGAGTCATGAAGGCTGTATCCTCTTGGTCGGATGGTTCCATTTGGATTTGTTGGAATCCAGATAAAGCATCCATAAAAGTTAACAGTTCATGACCCGCAGTTGCATCCACCATGGAGTCAATGTGGGGTAATGGGAAAGGATCCTTGGGACATGCCTTATTTAAATCGGTAAAATCGACACATACCCTCCACTTTCCGTTTTTCTTTTGAACAACAACCACATTGGCCAACCATCTTGGATACTTGACCTCTTTAATCATACCTGCCCGGAGCAATTTCTCTACCTCTTCCTGGATAATGGCATTCCTTTCCGGTGCAAACTTTCTTCTCCTTTGATGGATTGGTTTGAAGGATCTGTCTATCCCGAGTTTGTGAGTGATTACATCTTTGGATATACCAGTCATGTCTTCGTGTTTCCATGCAAAGGTAGTCTTTCTCCTTTTGAGGAAGGATATGAGGTCTTCTTTCATTTCGCCAAGGATCCCTGATCCGATATAGATTTTGGATTCAGGATCATCAGGATCCATGAGGATTTCTACCACATCCTGCTCTCTTGCCTCCAAGACATCCCTTGGAGGATACCTTGATTGCTATTGCTCCCTTGACTTCGAGGCAGGTTTCATCGATGAAGTGTAGCAATTCTTAGCCTCCTGCTGATCACTATCAATCTTCACTATTCCCCAAGGACTAGGGAGCTTCACACATTGATGGTAAGTAGATGGGACTGCTTTCATATCGTGTATCCAAGGCCTGCCAAGGATAACATTACAACAAGATAAACAGTCAATAACACAAAATTTTTGATAAGAGTGTAGGCCTTCAATGTATATTGGGAGTTTAATGTCCCCCAGGGTATTCTTAGTTTCGCCACTTAATCCCACGAGCACGGAGGATCTTGGTATGATGTCTGATTCAGGGATACCCATCTTCTTTAGAACATCAAGCTGGATAATGTTCACTGAACTTCCTCCGTCTATAAGGATCCTGCGGACAAAATGGTTAGAAATGAAAAGAGTAATAACTAAACCATCGTGATGGGGATCCTGGATATCAACACGATCCTCCTCATCAAAGGTTATGACTTTTCCTTCGGAGACACTTGATGTTCGAACAGGTCTTTCTCCGTTATCCATTTTAGTTTCCTTTGCATGCCTTTTAGCAGCTGAGAAGGATGTGCCACAAATGTCTGATCCTCCAGAAATGAAGTTTATCACTTATGCATCTGCTGGAGGGGCTGGAGCCTTCTCAGGGATCCTTTCAGGATCCTGAGTCTTTGACTTTTTCCTTCCCAACAGTTCCTTTAGATGCCCCTTGCTCAAGAAGTATCCAATTTCCTTTCTTAGTGCAATGCATTCTTCTGTGAGATGCCCAAAATCTTCATGGTATGCACACCACTTTGATTTATCCTTAGTTACAGCTGGCCTATCATTTTTCCTTGGCCATCTAGCTTTATCACCTAGGTTCTGCATCGCAAGGATTAGTTCATTGTTATCAACACAAAAACAATATTCAGAAATTGGAGGATAATCCTCATCATCCTCTTCTTGATCAACAGAATGCACGTTCTGGTTATCAGATCTGTTGTAGGATCTGAACTTGTTGTTCCTGAATGAGGATCCTTGCTTATCCTGCTTTGAGGATCCTGCTAACCTCTCCTGGATCCTCTTGTCATCCTCTAGCCGAATGAACCTAAGTGCTCGTGTTCTTACCTCATCTAAGTTCCTGCATGGTGTCATAACAAGATCATCATAGAACGACGAATCCCTAAGCAATCCCATTTTAAAGGCCTCAACAGCCGTAGCTATATCTAAGTTGGGAATGTCTAAGGATTCTTTACTGAATTTGGTAATGTAATCCCTTAATGATTCATTATGGCCCTGGGTTATCCTATATAAATCACTAGTTAATCGTTCAAATTTTCTACTACAAGAAAACTGATTATTAAACAAGTTAACTAGATTAGCAAATGAGGTAATAGAATAGGGAGGAAGACTTAGCAGCCATTTAAGAGCTGATCCAGTAAGAGTGGATCCAAATCCCTTGCACAGGCACGCTTCCTTTAACCTTTCTGGAATTGGATTGATCTCCATCCTCTCCCTGTATTGTGCTATGTGTTCCTCAGGATCTGTCGAACCATCATACAGCTTCATTGTTGGCACATGGAACCTCTTGGGTATCTCAGCATCACAGATTGGTGGTGCAAAATGAGATATCTTGTGGCTCCCATCTGCAATCTCTGGGATAGGTTTGACCACTCCTGGAACACTTGATATCATATCCTTTAGCTTTTGCAATTCTCTGGCCATGGCATGATTGATACCTGGATCCTGCATAAGACCATGGTTAGTAGTATAAGAATTATTAAAAGCGTTACCTCCCATTGGATTCAGGTTAGGAAGATTGGATGTTAATCCATATTGTTGAGGCTCTGGAATGATCGAGGGACCAGTAGAAGCATTGGTCTGCATTGGAATAAAATCTCCCTGATGGACATCTGAACTTCCTGTTTGTAAACTCCTCAAGGATCCTGGCATCTGGAAGGATCCCTAAAACTGGGACGATCCTGGAACGAAGGAGGATCCTTGAACCTGGGATGATCCTGGAGCATAGGAGGATCCTTGAACCTGGGATGATCCTGGAACAAAGGAGGATCCTTGAACCTGGGTTGATCCTGGAACAAAGGAGGATCCTTGAACCTGGGATGATCCTGGAACAAAGGAGGATCCTTGAACCTGGGATGATCCTGGAACAAAGGAGGATCCTTGAACCTGAGACGATCTTGGAACAAAGGAGGATCCTTGAATCTGCTGCAATCCTGAATATCCTCCTGAATTCGTGAGGGATCCCATATGCTGAGGATAGGATCCCGCTGGTTGGAAATATGAACCTGATGCCTGGGTCACTGTTGTTGTTCCGTAGTGCACTCCTTTCGGTCCACCCACATATTGAACGTCTGGAACCATTGATGGCTGAGAAGTAATCACCGGAGTATCAAAATTCAAGGATTTCGGCACCAGTGGGGAATGATCCTCTGCCGTTGTCTTTTGTTTCTTGAGATCTCCGATTTCTTTGAGAATCCTCTCATTGGTCTTATCCTGTTGCCGTATCTGATCCTTCATCTGCAAAATCAAAGTAAACATGTCACTAGTAGTGGGAGTGTAAGAAGCAGAAGAAGTTGGGGGTTTTGAGAAAATGGGAGTTGGTTTCTTCGCAGCATTCTCAGCATTCTTCTGGGATCCAGAAGGTGGTGGAGGCAAAGGGGGAACGCCTTGAGAAGAAGTGAATGAGGGCATCAAATTTGAAGCATTCTTCGCTGAGGAAGCCATTTGCCTGGTTGTAGTGAACCGAAATGAGCACAGAAATGCGAATTTTTCTAAGGACGAAGCACCAATTGCCCCACGGTGGGCGCCAAACTGTTTTGGTCAAAAAATCTGTTGAGGATATTGCAACCAAACTCTCTGTAATGGGGTATGATGCTAATAATGTATGACAATCACAAGGATCACTTCAATGTAAATTGCACAAATGACACAAGGATTTATACGGGGAAAAAGCCCTTGATCAAGAGTTGATCTCCGGCACAAAAAACCCCGGGTGATGGAAACTACCGATCACCAAGCTCAAACAAATAAAGAAATGTTTACAACTTCGGATAGTAACGAGCTAGGTACAAGGATCACTATCGTGATATGTGTAAAAGTGAGTGAAAATGAACGTATGTTCGTCGAGAGCTTCAAGTGTGTGAGTATATGAGAGTGTGTAACTGAAAAAATGACTAAGTGTTTTTCTACTAGCTCGTTACCCCTTTTAAAATAGAAGTTAACTACTAAAACTAACTATCCGACTTTTGTGCCAAGCTTCCACGTTCTCCACAACGTCCATTTTTGGTCAAGCACGTGCGGGATAGTTTGGGAATATTCTCCAGGAATGTCGCCAAGACTAAGTCCGAGTTGAACTTCCTGCAAAATAATACAAAACACAAGTAAACAATCGTCAGTACGAGGATCCTGAAAGTGATCCATGATCCTGATCCTGAAGCTCTTCTGAGGATCACTATCTGTCACAGAAGTAAGGATCATTAATTAGGATAACGAATAAGGATCACTAATTGTTAGAAAATCCTCCCCTAACATATAACACAAAATTTTTGAAAAGTATTAACTCCCTCTATATAAATGGGAAGTTTAATGTCTCACAATGTGTTCTTGGTTTCTCCACTGAATCCCACAAGAACAGATGATCTTGGGATAATTTCTGATTCAGGGATGTTCATCTTCTTGAGGACATCAAGTTGAATGATGTTCACTGAGCTTCCTCCATCTATGAGAATCCTGTGAACAAAATGGTTAGATATAAACAAAGTAATAACAAGACCATCATGATGAGGATCCTGAATATCCACCCGATCATCCTCATCAAAGGATATAACTTTCTCCTGTGTAAAGATCGAGGTCCGGACGGGTCTGTCCCCATTGTCCATCTTTGTTTCTTCGGTATGCCTCTTGGCTGCTGAAAAAGAAGTGCCACATATGTCTGTTCCTCCGGATGTGAAGTTGATAATCTGTGAATCTGCTGGGGGAGCTGGAGCTCCTTCCGGAACTTTTTCAGGATCCTGGATCCTTGACTTTTTTCTTCCCAACAGCTCCTTCAAATGCTCTTTGCTTAACAAGTAACCAATCTCTTTTCTGAGTGCAATGCATTCTTCAGTGAGATAACCGAAATCTTCATGATATGCACACCATTTGGATTTGTCTTTTGTTGCAGCTGGCTTATCACTCTTTCTGGGCCATCTTGCTTTTTCACCTAGATTCTGCATCGCAAGGATTAGTTCATTATTATCAACAGAAAAGCAATATTCAGAAATGGGAGGATAATCCTCATCATCCTCTTCCTGTTCCACTGCATGCACGTTCTGGTTATCAGACTTGTTGTATGATTTGGACTTGTTGTTCCTGAAATAGGATCCTTGCTTTTCTTGCTTTGAGGATCCTGCCAGTCTCTCTTGGATCCTTTTATCATCCTCTATTCGGATGAATCTAAGGGCCCTGGTTCTTACTTCATCAAGATTCCTGCAAGGGGTAATGACAAGATCATCATAGAACAATGAATCCTTAAGTAAACCCATTTTGAAGGCTTCTACAGCCGTAGCAATATCCAAATTGGGAATCTCTAAGGATTCTCTACAGAATTTAGTGATATAATCTCTAAGTGATTCATTTTGACCTTGTGTTACCCTATATAGATCACTAGTTAAACGTTCAAATTTTCTACTGCACGAGAATTGGCTATTAAACATATTAACTAGAGTAGCAAATGAAGTAATAGAGTAAGGGGGAAGACTTAGCCGCCATTTAAGAGCTGATCCTGTCAGTGTGGATCCGAAACCCTTGCATAGACATGCTTCTTTTAACCTCTCAGGAATGGGATTGATCTCCATCCTTTCTCTGTATTGAGTTACATGCTCTTCTGGATCCGTTGAGCCATCATATAGCTTCATGGTTGGTATTTGAAACCTCTTCGGTATCTCTGCATCACAAATAGGTGGTGCAAAATGAGATATCTTGTGACTCCCATCTGGAATTTCAGGAATGGGCTTAACCACTCCTGGAACGCTGGATATCATATCCTTAAGTTTCTGCAGTTCCCTAGCCATAGCTTGGTTGATACCTGTATCCTGCATAAAGCCATGGTTAGCATTATAAGAATTATTCAAAGTGTTACCTCCTGAAGGATTCAGGTTTGGAATTCCAGATATGAATCCATATTGGCGAGATTCTGGTATAATTGAGGGACCAGATGAAGCAATAGTCTGCATAGGGATGAAGTCTCCCAAATGAATATCTGAACTTCCTGGTTGAACACTCCTTAAGGATCCTTGATCCTGAAAGATGTTAGATCCCTGATGCACCGAGACTAGGGGCCTTGGAGGATAATCCATGGATCCGTAAACCAGAGATGAGGATCCCTGAACCTGAGAGGAGGATCCTTGAACCTGAGAAGATCCCTAAACCTGAGAAGAGGATCCTTGACCCTGGAGTGAGGATCCTTGAACCGTCTGTGCTCCCATATATCCTCCAGAACTGAAGAAGGATCCTTGATGCTGGGAGGAGGATCCTTGAGGCTGAAAAGAGGATCCTGAAGGCTGAAAGTAGGATCCTTGAGCCTGAGTCATTGCCGATGATCCAAAACGCATTCCCAATGATCCACCCTGGTACTGGACATCTGATGTTGTAGAGTGTTGGGCAGTTATGACTGGAGTGTCGAAATTCAGTGATCTCGGCATCAAAGGAGAGTGATCCTCCACTGGTCTCTTCAATTTCTTGATATCATCAATCTCTCGAAGGATCCTGTCATTGGTTTTGTCCTGCTGTTGCATGTAGTCCCTCATCTGCAAAATCAAAGAATAAAGATCATTATTAGTAGGACCAGAAGAAGCAGCAGAAGTTGGTTTTGGGAAAACGGGGGTTTGTTTCTTCGGAGCATTCTCAACATTCTTTTGGGATCCAAAAGGTGCTGGAGGCAAAGGTGGAATGCCCTGTGAAGAAGTGATCGTCGACATGGAGCTTGAAGTGTTCTTCGCTTGAGAAGCCATGTAGTTGAAGGTAATAAACCGAAATGATCGAAATGAATAAAATTCTCAGAGTTGAAGCACCAATTGCCCCACGGTGGGCGCCAAAATGTTTTGGTCAAAAATCACACAAGGATAATACAACCAAATCTGATTTTGTGAGGTGTGATACTTGAATTGATGAACAAATGTATGAATAATGCACGAATGAAATGAATGTGGGACATAAGGATTTATACGAGGAAAAAGCCCTTGATCGATATATGATCTCCGGCACAAAAAACCTCGGGTGATGGAAACTACCGATCACCAACTATTTTGGTAAAAAATCAGACGAGGATAATACAACCAAACTCTCTGTTATGGGGTATGATGCTTGAATTGGTAAACAACAATGAGGATCACTCAGAAATGAATAGCACAAGAGACACAAAGATTTATACGAGGAAAAAGCCCTTGATCAATGAATGATCTCCGGCATAAAAAACCTCGGGTGATGGAAACTACCGATCACCAACTCAAATTAAACAATAATCTTTTTACAACTTCGGATGATAGCGAGCTAGGTACAAGGATCACTACAGTGTATCGTGTAGAAATGTATGAAAAATGCTAAGTGTTTCGCCGAGAGCTGGTGAATGCAGTTGCACGAGTGTGTGTAGCCAAAAAATAGCCAAGTCTCTTAAAAATTAGCTCGCTACCCCCTTAAAATTAGAAAATATCTAGCTTAACTAACTGTCCGCATTTCGTGCCTTCTCCCCACGTTCTCCATAACGTTCACAAATGGTCCAGCATGTGCAGAATTGAAGGGAATATACTCCAAGAATATCGCCATGACCAAGTCCAATCCGGTACTCCTGCAAAACAATACCGAATTCAAAGTGAACAATCATTAGTATAAGGATCCTTAGGATGATCCATGATCCTGAAGTACTTCTGAGGATCACTAATTGTCATAGAAGTAAGGATCACCAAACAGGATAACACTTGAGGATCACAGGTCATTAAGAAATCCTCCCCTAACAATTGCTCCCAAAATATAAGGAGTTATATTGTAAATAAACGAGTTGTATTTTGTCGATCTTATCCGTAACAAACTAACTGATATATAGCCGTTAAGATCGAACTAGCCGTTGGAATCCTGACGTCACTGAGGTGACTTATCCTGCAAAATCATCATTATAAATGGCAGTTAGAGATAAGAGCGAGAGGGCATTTAAATCCGAGCGTTTCATCTTTAAATCCTCATCAGAAGACTTATTCAGGTATTCTCTTTTCCTCTTCTTCCTTCTCTTACTTTGCTTTTCTTTCTTTACCATCATCTCGTCAAAAATGATGCTTCGAAACTCACCGAACAAGGATCACAAGAAGAACAGCCCCTTAAAGAGCCAAGGGATCATCAAAGATTCCGAAAAAGAACGCTGTTGTTTCACTGATCCACAAATTGATAAAATTCGCTATTGTTTCCCGGCGAACACCGTTATCAAATCCTTTGATCCCACTGCTTTGAGCGACAATATCTCTGAAACTTGGATTGCCTTTCCTGTTACCCCATTCACCATAGGATACACCTATCCTTTTCCAGCCTTTACCCAATCCTTTTTCTCCCTTACCGGCATTTCCTACATCCAAGCTATGCCGATGATCTGGAGGGTCTTATATACTCTTGAAAGGATCATCGAGCAGGAAGGGATTGATCTAGGAATGACGGAGTTGGCTGAGATGTATGATCTCACAACGTTTGGATCCCACCGATATTTGTTTAAACGAAAACCTGGTGAAGAACACCCTATTTTTAAAGCCACCAAGAACGATACAAACTGGAAACGATGCTTTTTCTTTGTCAGAAGGGACTCTATCCCAAACGGAAAGGATCTACCCAGGAAGTGGTCCACCCATGGTAGGACAGAGGATCCTGAGAAGGATCACCGGATAATCCTGCTCTTGTGATAAGATCACTAACCCCTCTTTTGTTTTATGTTATGCAGCTATCACTGTTTCACACCTCAGACCGTCTCCTGCTACCAAGGAGAGGCTTGCTGCTTTTAGAAGACTCGATCCTGAAACAAGATCATTCAAGACAATCACCCAGGATTCTCAAGAGGTATCCTCAGGCTCAGTCACCATGTCAAGTAAGTATCCTGTTTTTTGTATAGTTAAAGATTTAAATAAATAGTTAAATAGAATAGGATAAGGATACTTATCTTGATTTGAATGTGCAGGTGCTGGAAAAGCTTCAAAATCTGCCTCCAGGTTCAGCGTGACCGATTTGGACGTCGTACGATCCTCCAAGAGGAAGCTTCCTGCCAGCCCAACTGTTTCGATCCCCAAGGCACCCATTAAAGGAAAGGGTGGCAAGAAAAGAAAAACCTCTGAAGCTGAGGATCTGCAAGGTCTACCCCTGATCCGCCACCAGTTCCTTGAATACTTCAACGATGTAAGGATCCTTGTCCCTGCTTTGGTATCCAGCTTATTTGAGGATCACTTGCTCTTGAACTGTTCTTTTTCTTCTTTGCAGAAATTTGCTAAGATTGAAGACTACGTTGGGCATGTCGAGGAGCAGGACAAGAAGATTGCTGACCTCCAACAAGTCGCACTGCTCAAGGATCTTAAGATTGCTGAGCTCCAAAAGGACCTCCAAAATGCCAAAGCCGAAACGACCAAGGTTCTGATCAATGCTGATTACGAGAAGCATGAGATCACCCAGGATGCTAAAGTTTCTGCTGCCATAGCGATGTACAAGACCAAATTGTAGATGGCCTTGGAAGCTCAGGATCCCGACTTCGACAGGAGCAACTGGGATGTGGAAGGCTGGAAGGCAAGGCTGGCTGAATTGGATGACGAGGAGGAGGCTGAGGAGATCCTGACGATCAAGGCTGGAGGCAGTGGCAAGGATCATGGTGGTGAAGCTAGTGGAGCTGGAGATGGTGATGCAGCGAAGGTGTAGGCTACAGCAATGGGCAATGATGGACACTTCTAGACATAGCCGGAGCCCATTTTTTTGTTTTTAGGTTTGGTGGTGGTTTTTGTTAAACAATGGTTGGTTTGTATTTGAACAATAGTTTTAGGATTAAGGATCTTGCATCCTTAGGATAATAGGTAGGATTACAAATGGTGGAGGGATCCTCTGTTTGGGGGATGAAGCCATTGTGATCCTGCCGCCTTTGATTTCCTGCACTTGCTATAACCGCGTAAACAATGGACACCCGTTGCCAACCCATGTGGACGGGCCACGTTTTGCTGGTAGAAATGTGGGTTGGCAATTTTGACAACCTTCGACAGTTAAACTTTTGTTAATAATATAAATTTAATCTTTTTTGGCTTATCTTGTGTTGTTATCCTTGTTTGTCCTTTTAATTGTTTTGATATACACTTGTCTAAATAAGAAAAGTTGAACAAATTAGATAAAAAATATTTAGGATATGATCCAGGATCAAATATCCTATAGTTGAAAAATTCCAAAAAGTGATATATTTTAAGGATCATGAGTTCAGTTGTCAAAGTACAAGGGTTATTCAAATAAACAATGAATAAAATCAAAATAGTTAAGGATCATACCTGGGGATCCAAGTTAGGATTCTAACCCTTAATACTATAACCAGGATAACCATGAGACAAACCTTAATAAGAAGTAAGGATCAAGGATCCTTGGTTGTTTAACTTTGAAGACCTGAAATAGAACATAACTTGGGACTAAGCCAATATAAAAGACAAGTTAGTAACTGGGGACAAGCCCAAGGATAACTGGGGACAAGCCCAAGGATAACTGGGGACAAGCCCAAGGATAACTGGGGACAAGCCCAAGGATAACTTGTGTAAACTGGAGTATGGCCCTTACTGGCGACTATCCAAACTTAGTGACATGAAAATGTCAAAACCTTAGCTAACGTGAAGACGTTAGAAACCTTAGGAACGGATGTATGGTACGTCTACCATTATACGTAGGATCCTAGGTATAGCCAGTACAATGGAATTATCAGCCCCTAAAACGAGTACTGGTCCCACTGCCATGAACTATACCAGGATCATCGTGCGCTACTGGCGGAACTGGGGTCAAGCCCAAATAACTGGGGTCAAACCCAAGTAATTGGCTGCTTTTGTGAATAACCATCCTTTTGCTAAGAGTACCTGATCCTTCAAAACTCAGAATCACGTGAAAAAGGGGGATAAAGGATGCAGGATCCTTATCCATATGTGAGAAAGTAAGGAAATGAAATAGTTTAAGATCAGAATGTTACCATAATGAGGATCATCTGTGCTTTAAGGATCCTTCAAGGATACTTATCATGTGAGGATCATGGATCCTTATCACATGAAGTATTTCTTCAAATGGACAGCATTCCAGGCTCTAGGTAGCAAATCACCTTCCATTGTTAGCAATCGATATGCCCCCTTTCCTGCCTCAGCTTCAATCAAGTAAGGGCCTTCCCATTTTGGTGCCAACTTTCCATCAGCAGGATTGGTGGTATTTTGAAATGCTTTCCTCAACACCATATCACCAACTTGGAACTTCCTGATCCTGACATTTTTGTTGTAAGCACCAGCCATCCTTTGCTGATAACTAGCCATCCTTATCCTTGCCAAATCCCTGATTTCTTCTATAGTATCCAGGTCTTGAACCAAGTTCTCATCATTTTCCTCAGGATCATGAATTCTGCCCCAAATACCAAGGAGAATGGAGTTTGGCCTGTAGCATTCTTAGGAGTTGTCCTATCAGCCCAAAGCACATAAGGTAGTTCTTCTGCCCATTTCCCTTTCTTGGATCCAAGCTTCTTCTTCAAATTGTTGATGATGATCTTATTGGATGATTCTGCCTGACCATTAGCTTGTGGGTGGACTGGTGTTGATGTTATCATCTTAATCCCCCAGCTGTCACAAAAGTTAGTAGTTCTGCCCCCAATGAATTGGGAACCATTATCACATATAATTTCAGAAGGAATACCAAATCTAGTTATAATATTTCTTTTAATGAAGGATATAACTTCCTTTTCTCTGACTTGGGCAAAAGCTTCAGCCTCTATCCACTTGGAGAAGTAATCAGTCATTGCAAGCATGAACACTTTTCTACCAGGTGCCTTAGGGAGCTTACCAACTATATCCATACCCCATCTCATAAATGGCCAAGAGGAGGATATAGGATGCAAAAATCCAGCTGGTTGATGAAGGATATTGTTGTGTCTCTGACAAGGATCACATTTCTTAGCGTACTCCACAGCATCTCTCTTCATAGTTGGCCAATAGTATCCTGTCCTTAGGATTCTTGAGAATAATGCTCTGCCCCCAGTGTGGTTTCCACAATCTCCTTCATGGAAGTCTTTTAAAACTTCTTGGATTTCAGGATCCTCAATGCATCTTAAGTATGGTCCTGCAAGGGATCGTTTATACAACATATTATTTAAAATTGTGAATTGAGGTACCTTAATTTTGAAAGCCCTAGGGTTTTCTCCTGTAGTAATCTCTCCATGTTTTAAGTATCTCATGATTGGGAGGATCCATGATCTTGAATGAGACTGAGTATCCTCACTAGGGATAATTGTGGAATCCTCTCCTATTTCCATAGCCACGTGATCCTCGATGGCAGGGGCCAGGATATGGATAATGGGGATACTTATATCCTCCGGGATCTTCAAAGATGATCCTAGATTAGCCAATGCATCAGCTTCTGCATTTTCTTCCCTTGGTACCTGTGTCAAACTAAAGGAAACAAAAGAGAGTGCCAATTCTTTGACTATCTCCAAATATTTGGTTAGCTTTTCACCTTTAACAGCATAGGATCCATTAAAGTGATTAGTGATTAACAAAGAATCTACATGTACCTCAAGATACCTGATCCTCATATGCTTAGCAATTTGCAAACCCGTTATCAAGGCTTCATATTCAGCCTCATTGTTAGTAGTTTGGAACTCACAAGCTATAGAGTGAGGTATTATGTCCCCCTGTGGCGATTTTAGTAGTATTCCAAGCCTTGTTCCTTTGACATTTGAGGATCCATCAGTATAGAGTATCCAAGGATCCTTGGTCTCCTCTAGCTGCTGGACTTCTAATTCAGCTTCCTTTTGCAAATCACTACTGAAATCTGCCACAAAGTCAGCTAATGCTTGGGATTTAATGGCTGTCCTGGGCTCATATCTTATATCATATGCACTAAGCTTCACTGCCCACTTAGCCATCCTTCCTGACATTTCAGGTTTCCTGAGGACATTCTTAATTGGAAAATTAGTTTTGACAATAATGACATGAGTTTCAAAATAATGTCTCAATTTAGTAGATGCCATAATTAATGCAAGGATAAGTTTTTCTAAGTGTGAATACCTGGATTCAGCGTCAAGTAAACTCTTACTTACATAATAGACAGGATGTTGTATACCTTCGTGATCCTTAACAAGGACGACACTTACTGCTTTTGAGGATACCGCGAGATATAAGGATAACACATCTCCTTTTTCTGGTTTCATCAAAGCCGGGGCTGAGGATAGGTAATCCTTAAGAGCTCTTAGGGCACT
Source organism: Helianthus tuberosus (assembly GCA_030545235.1). NCBI lineage: Eukaryota > Viridiplantae > Streptophyta > Magnoliopsida > Asterales > Asteraceae > Helianthus > Helianthus tuberosus. The sequence goes on from CM060418.1 coordinate 189,546,050, forward strand.
TTCATGCTTCTCAGTCCACTCGAATTTCTTGTTCTTCCTTAGGATATCATAGAATTCCTTGCACTTTTCTGAGGATTCGAATATGAATCTGTTTAAAGCTGCAATCCTGCCTGTTAACCTCTGAACATCCTTAGCATTGGCAGGGGACTTGATGTTTACTATAGCTTTGATTTGTTCTGGACTGGCTTCAATGCCTCTCTTTGTCACCATATATCCTAAGAATTTTCCTGCTTTAACACCAAAGTGACATTTTGAAGGATTAAGTTTCATGTTATATTTGTCAAGGATATTGAATGCTTCCTCCAAGTCCCTTAGGTGATCCTCAGCCTTTTTGGATTTTACCACCATATCGTCTATGTAAACTTCCATAGTTTGTCCAATCTGATCCTTGAACATCATATTCACTAGCCTTTGATAAGTTGCACCTGCATTTCTTAGTCCAAACGACATAGCAATATAACAGTATATACCAGTTGGAGTCATAAAGGCTGTATCCTCCTGATCGGATATTTCCATCTGAATTTGTTGAAATCCAGATGAAGCATCCATAAAAGTTAACAGTTCATGACCCGCAGTTGCATCCACCATGGAGTCAATGTGGGGTAATGGGAAAGGATCCTTGGGACATGCCTTATTTAAATCAGTGAAATCGACACATACCCTCCATTTTCCGTTTTTCTTTTGAACAACAACCACATTGGCCAACCATATTGGATACTTGACCTCTCTAATCATACCTGCTCGGAGTAATCTCTCTACCTCCTCCTGGATAATGGCATTTCTTTCTGGTGCAAATTTCCTCCTTTTTTGATGGATTGGTTTGAAGGATCTATCAATGCCAAGTTTGTGAGTGATTATATCTTTAGATATACCTGTCATGTCTTCATGTTTCCATGCAAAGGTAGTCTTTCTCCTTTTGAGGAAGGATATGAGGTCTTCCTTCATTTCGCCAAGGATCCCTGATCCTATATAAACTTTAGATTCAGGATCATCAGGATCCATAAGGATTTCTACTACATCCTGCTCACTTGCCTCCAAGACATCCCTTGGAGGATGCTTTAATTGCTATCGCTCCCTTGACTTTGAGGCTGGTTTCATTGATGAGGTGTAGCAGTTCTTAGCTTCTTGCTGATCACTATCAATCTTCACTATTCCCCAAGGACTAGGAAGCTTCACACATTGATGATAAGTGGATGGGACTGCCTTCATGTCATGTATCCAAGGCCTGCCAAGGATAACATTACAACAAGATAAACAGTCAATAACACAAAATTTTTGGTAAGAATGTAGGCCTTCGATATAGATTGGGAGTTTAATGTCCCCCAGAGTATTCTTAGTCTCGCCACTGAATCCCACGAGCACAGAGGATCGTGGTATGATATCGGATTCAGGAATATTCATCTTCTTGAGGACATCAAGCTGGATAATGTTCACAGAGCTTCCTCCATCTATAAGGATCCAGCGAACAAAATGGTTAGAAATAAAAAGAGTGATAACCAAACCATCGTGATGAGGATCCTGAATGTCAACACGATCATCCTCGTCAAAAGTTATAACTTTTCCTTCGGAGACACTGGATGTTCGAATGGGTCTATCTCCATTATCCATCTTGGTTTCCTTTGCATGTCTTTTAGCTGCAGAGAAGGATGTTCCACAAATGTCTGATCCTCCAGAAATAAAGTTTATAACTTGTGCATCTGCTGGAGGGGCTGGAGCTTTCTCTGGGATCCTTTCAGGATCCTGAGTCCTTGACTTCTTTCTCCCCAATAATTCTTTCAAGTGCCCCTTGCTCAACAAGTATCCAATTTCTTTTCTTAACGCGATGCATTCTTCTGTGAGATGCCCAAAATCTTCATGATATCCACACCACTTTGACTTGTCTTTAGTTGCAGCTGGTCTGTCATTTTTCCTGGGCCATCTAGCTTTATCACCTAAATTCTGCATCGCAAGGATTAGTTCATTGTAATCAACAGAAAAACAATATTCCGAAATTGGAGGATAATCCTCATCATCCTCTTCTTGTTCAACAGCATGCACATTCTGGTTATTAGATTTATTATAGGATCTGAACTTGTTGTTCTTGAATGAGGATCCTGCTAACCTCTCCTGGATCCTTTTGTCATCCTCTAGCCGGATGAACCTAAGGGCCCGGGTTCTTACCTCATCTAGATTCCTGCATGGTGTCATAACAAGATCGTCATAGAATAATGAATCCCTAAGCAATCCCATTTTAAAGGCTTCAACAGCCGTAGCTATATCCAGGTTAGGAATATCTAAGGATTCTTTACTAAATTTAGTGATATAATCCCTTAATGATTCATTATGACCTTGGGTTATCCTATACAGATCACTAGTTAGATGCTCAAATTTTCTACTACAAGAAAACTGGTTATTAAATAGGTTAACTAGATTAGCAAACGAGGTAATAGAGTAAGGGGGAAGACTTAGCAGCCATTTAAGAGCCGATCCAGTAAGAGTGGATCCAAATCCCTTGCACAGACATGCCTCCTTTAATCTTTCTGGGATGGGATTGATTTCCATCCTTTCCCTGTACTGTGCTATGTGTTCTTCAGGATCTGTTGAACCGTCATACAACTTCATGGTAGGCACATGGAACCTCTTGGGTATCTCAGCATCACAGATTGGTGGTGCAAAACGAGATATCTTGTGGCTCCCATCTGCAATCTCCGGGATAGGCTTGACCACTCCTGGGACACTTGATATCATATCCTTTAACTTTTACAATTCTCTGGCCATGGCATGGTTGATACCTGTATCCTGCATAAGGCCATGGTTAGTGGTATAAGAATTATTGAAAGTGTTACCTCCCGTTGGGTTCAAATTAGGAAGAGCCGATGTGAATCCATATTGTTGGGGCTCTGGAATGACCGATGGACCAGTAGAAGCAATGGTCTGCATTGGAATAAAATCTCCCTGATGGATATCGGAACTCCCTGATTGCAAACTCCTTAAGGATCCCGGAATCTGGAAGGATCCACAAAACTGAGAGGATCCTTGAACCTGCGAGGATCCTGGGATGTAGGAAGATCCTTGACCTTGGGAGGATCCTTGAAACTGAGAGGATCCTTGAACCTGGGAGGATCCTGGAACATAGGAGGATCCTTGAACATAGGAGGATCCTGGAGCATAGGAGGATCCTTGAACCTGGGAGGATCCTTGAAACGGCCAGAACCCTTGAATCTGCTGCGCTCCTGAGTATCCTCCTGAGCTTACGAAAGATCCTATATGCTGAGGATGGGATCCTGCTGGTTGGAAGTATGACCCTGAAGCCTGAGTCATTGCTGATGATCCGTAATGCACTCCCTTTGGTCCTCCCACATATTGAACGTCTGGAACCACTGAAGGCTGGGAAGTTATAACCGGAGTATCGAAATTCAAAGATCTGGGCATCAGTGGGGAATGATCCTCTGCCGATCTCTTCTGTTTCTTGATGTCTCCAATTTCTCTAAGAATCCTTTCATTGGTCTTATCCTGCTGCTGTATATGCTCCTTCATCTGCAAAATCAGAGTAAACAAGTCACTAGTAGTGGGAGTATAAGAAGCAGAAGAAGTTGGAGGTTTTGAGAAAATGGGAGTTGGTTTCTTCTCGGCATTTTTCTGAGGTCCAGAAGGTGGTGGAGGCAAAGTTGGAATGCCCTGGGATGAATTGACTGCAGACATCGCACTGGAGGTGTTCTTTGATGATGAAGCCATCTGCTTGGATGTAATGAACCGAAATGATCACAAAAATGATAATTTCTTAGGAATGAAGCACCAATTGCCCCACGGTGGGCGCCAAACTGTTTTGGTCAAAAATCAGACGAGGATAATACAACCAAACTCTCTGTTACGGGGTATGATGCTTGAATTGGTAAACAACAATGAGGATCACTCAGAAATGAATAGCACAAGAGACACAAAGATTTATACAAGGAAAAAGCCCTTGATCAATGAATGATCTCCGGCATAAAAAACCTCGGGTGATGGAAATGACCGATCACCAACTCAAATTAAACAATAATCTTTTTACAACTTCGGATGATAGCGAGCTAGGTACAAGGATCACTACAGTGTATCGTGTAGAAATGTATGAAAAATGCTAAGTGTTTCGCCGAGAGCTGGTGAATGCAGTTGCACGAGTGTGTGTAGCCAAAAAATAGCCAAGTCTCTTAAAAATTAGCTCGCTACCCCCTTAAAATTAGAAAATATCTAGCTTAACTAACTGTCCGCATTTCGTGCCTTCTCCCCACGTTCTCCATAACGTTCACAAATGGTCCAGCACGTGCAGAATTGAAGGGAATATACTCCAAGAATATCGCCATGACCAAGTCCAATCCGGTACTCCTGCAAAACAATACCGAATTCAAAGTGAACAATCATTAGTATAAGGATCCTTAGGATGATCCATGATCCTAAAGTACTTCTGAGGATCACTAATTGTCACAGAAGTAAGGATCACCAAACAGGATAACACTTGAGGATCACAGGTCATTAAGAAATCCTCCCCTAACACTAACTATATTAAACAAATGAAGTTACAAATCGGGATGATAACAAGCTTGTTACAAGGATCACTAGTGTGCAAAAAGTGTGTAATCGCCAATAAGTTGCAAAGAGTTCTCGAGCAGTGTGTGTTTGCTAATCGTTCTTGTGTTCTATCTAATCAAGCTTGTTATCCCCTTATAAAAATAGAAATAAACTTGCTAACTAACAATCCGCAAAAGATGCTAGCTTCTCACGACCTCTATAACGGTCACAAAGGCCATGCACGTGCAGAATAATGGAGCATATTCCCCTGGAATCTCATCAAGATCAAGTCTCACTCTAATACTCCTGCAAAACGAGTTCAAATATAATGGAAACAATTGTTAGTATAAGGATAATAATGAGGATCCTGGATCCTTATTCCTGCAACGTCTTCTGAGGATCCTTAATTCAAACTGAACTGAGGATTCGTGATCCTGGCTGCACTTGAGGATCCATGATCCATAAGATGTGAAAATCCATCCCTAACAATTACCCGATAATTCCATTGGTTTACAAGACCAGAATTCTTTATAAGAACAACCATAAGACATGGTTCGTCTTCTTTTAGGAATAGGCACTTGAAGTATGTGTAACATTCCCAAAATTTGTATTCATAAAATATAAGATAAAGAGTACAAAAACTTATGTTATTAAACGGGTAGATCATGGGTAAGTTGACCACTAAAAATATGAGGTACTTTGGAGAACCTAGGAACCATAATAATAAAAATATGTTATAATTAACCTTACTCCGTTTTTAATGAAGCTTGGTTCAAAATGTAGACACCAATATTCTCGTTCTAATGACATATTCATTATTTTATAAAACGTCAAATTTTATAAGTTATAAGCGCCAAAAGAGTGAAGCAGCTGAATTAATTAGGAATTATAAAATATAAATAATCAAAGTTAAAACATTCAAAATGAATGCTACGTGTACATCAATGCAAAACTCAACATTTAATATGTATGTATGCGTGGAAGGAAGCTTAGCTTCCAAGGAACACCATCTTTTCTATATATATAGCCATATAGGCAAAGAATGATTCAAGGAAAAATTGCACGCTGCTTGTTTTTCTACTACTCGATCTCTCTTGATAAATTCTAAATTCTATTTTTATTTTCACACCATAATAATAATAATGCTTTGCCCCGTTTTAAGTTTTTTAACCCTTGATCACTGGTACCCTGTACGATTGACGTAGGGCCCCGTAACGTATGTCAAGGCTCTGCCTAAATTCGTTGGGGTTCTTGTTAGGGGAGGATTTTCTAACAATTAGTGATCCTTATTTGTTATCCTAATTAATGATCCTTACTTCTGTGATAGATAGTGATCCTCAGAAGAGCTTCAGGATCAGGATCATGGATCACCTTAAGGATCCTCATACTAACGATTGTTTGTTTAATTTTTGTATTACTTCGCAGGAGTAATAAGCATGACTTGGTCTTGGCAACGGTACTAAGGAATATTCCACGGGCATTTCGCACATGATTGACCAGAAATGGACGTTGTGGAGAACGTGGGAGCTTGGCACAAAAGTCGGATAGTTAGTTATTGTAGTTAACTTCTATTTTAAAAGGGGTAACGAGCTAGAATTAAAAAACACTTAGCCATTTTCAGCTACACACACTCATATACTCGCACACTTGAAGCTCTCGATGAACATTCATTCGTTTTCACTCACTTTTACACATTTCACGATAGTGATCCTTGTACCTAGCTCGTTACTATCCGAAGTTGTAAACATTTATTCATTTATTTGAGCTTGGTGATCGGTAGTTTCCATCACCCGGGGTTTTTTGTGCCGGAGATCAACTCTTGATCAAGGGCTTTTTCCCCGTATAAATCCTTGTGTCGTTTGTGCAATTTACATTGAAGTGATCCTTGTCATTGTTCTACATTATTAGCATCATACCCCGTAACAGAGAGTTTGGTTGCAATATCCTCATCAGATTTTTTGACCAAAACAGTTTGGCGCCCACCGTGGGGCAATTGGTGCTTCATCCTTAGAAAAATTCGCATTTCTGTGCTCATTTCAGTTCACCACAACCGAGCAAATGGCTTCCTCAGCGAAGAATGCTTCAAATTTGATGCCCTCATTCACTTCTTCACAAGGCGTTCCCCCTTTGCCTCCACCACCTTCTGGATCCCAGAAGAATGCTGAGAATGCTGCGAAGAAACCAACTCCCATTTTCTCAAAACCTCCAACTTCTTCTGCTTCTTACACTCCCACTACTAGTGACATGTTTACTTTGATTTTGCAGATGAAGGATCAGATACGGCAACATGATAAGACCAATGAAAGGATTCTCAAAGAAATCGGAGATCTCAAGAAACAAAAGAAGACGGCAGAGGATCATTCCCCACTGATGCCAAAATCTTTGAATTTTGATACTCTGGTGATTACTTCCCAGCCATCAGTGGTTCCAGATGTTCAATATGTGGGTGGACCAAAAGGAGTGCACTACGGAACAACAACAGTGACCCAGGCATCAGGTTCATATTTCCAGCCAGCGGGATCCTATCCTCAGCATATGGGATCCCTCACGAATTCAGGATGATATTCAGGAGCGCTGCAGGTTCAAGGATCTTCCTTTGTTCCAGGATCATCCCAGGTTCAAGGATCTTCCTTTGTTCCAGGATCATCCCAGGTTCAAGGATCCTCCTTTGTTCCAGGATCATCCCAGGTTCAAGGATCTTCCTTTGTTCCAGGATCATCTCAGGTTCAAGGATCCTCCTTTGTTCCAGGATCATCCCAGGTTCAAGGATCCTCCTTCGTTCCAGGATTATCCCAGGTTCAAGGATCCTCCTTTGTTCCAGGATCGTCCAAGTTTCAGGGATCCTTCCAGATGCCAGGATCCTTGAGGAGTTTGCAAACAGGGAGTTCAGATGTCCATCAGGGAGATTTTATTCCAATGCAGACCAATGCTTCTACTGGTCCCTCGATCATTCCAGAGCCCCAACAATATGGATTAACATCCAATCTTCCAAATATGAATCCAATGGGAGGTAACCCTTTTAATAATTCTTATACTACTAACCATGGTCTTATGCAGGATCCAGGTATCACTCATACCATGGCCAGAGAATTGCAAAAGCTAAAGGATATGATATCAAGTGTTCCAGGAGTGGTCAAACCTATCCCAGAGATTGCAGATGGGAGCCACAAGATATCTCGTTTTGCACCACCAATCTGTGATGCTGAGATACCCAAGAGGTTCCATGTGCCAACAATGAAGCTGTATGATGGTTCGACGGATCCTGAAGAACACATAGCACAATACAGGGAGAGGATGGAGATCAATCCAATTCCAGAAAGGTTAAAGGAAGCATGCATGTGCAAGGGATTCGGATCCACTCTTACAGGATCAGCTCTCAAATGGCTGCTAAGTCTTCCTCCCTATTCTATTACCTCATTTGCTAATTTAGTTAACTTGTTTAATAATCAGTTTTCTTGTAGTAGAAAATTCGAACGATTAACTAGTGATCTATATAGGATAACCCAGGGTCATAATGAATCATTAAGGGATTACATTACCAAATTCAGTAAAGAATCTTTAGACATTCCCAACTTAGATATAGCTACGGCTGTTGAGGCCTTTAAAATGGGATTGCTTAGGGATTCGTCGTTCTATGATGATCTTGTTATGACACCATGCAGGAACTTAGATGAGGTAAGAACACGAGCACTTAGGTTCATTCGGCTAGAGGACGGCAAGAGGATCCAGGAGAGGTTAGCAGGATCCTCAAAGCAGGATAAGCAAGGATCCTCATTCAAGAACAACAAGTTCAGATCCTACAATAGATCTGATAACCAGAACGTGCATTCTGTTGATCAAGAAGAGGATGATGAGGATTATCCTCCAATTTCTGAATACTATTTTTGTGTTGATAACAATGAACTAATCCTTGCGATGCAGAACCTAGGTGATAAAGCTAGATGGCCGAGAAAAAATGATAGGCCAGCTGCAACTAAGGATAAATCAAAGTGGTGTGCATACCATGAAGATTTTGGGCATCTCACAGAAGAATGTATTGCACTAAGAAAGGAAATTGGATACTTGTTGAGCAAGGGGTATTTAAAAGAATTGTTGGGAAGAAAAAAAATCAAGGACTCAGGATCCTGAAAGGATCCCTGAGAAGGCTCCAGCCCCTCCAGCAGATGCACACGTAATAAACTTTATTTCTGGAGGATCAGACATTTGCGGCGCATCCTTCTCAGCAGCTAAAAGGCATGCGAAGGAAACTAAAATGGATAATGGAGAAAGACCTGTTCGAACATCAAGTGTCTCCGAAGGAAAAGTCATAACATTTGATGAGGATGATCGTGTTGATATCCAGGATCCTCATCACGATGGTCTAGTTATTACTCTTTTCATTTCTAACCATTTTGTCCGCAGGATCCTTATAGACGGAGGAAGTTCAGTAAACATTATCCAGCTTGATGTTCTAAAGAAGATGGGTATCCCTGAATCAGATATCATACCAAGATCCTCCGTGCTCGTGGGATTTAGTGGCGAAACTAAGAATACTCTGGGGGACATTAAACTCCCAATATACATCGAAGGCCTACACTCTTATAAAAAATTTTGTGTTATTGACTGTTTATCTTGTTGTAATGTTATCCTTGGCAGGCCTTGGATACACGATATGAAAGCAGTCCCATCTACTTACCATCAATGTGTGAAGCTCCCTAGTCCTTGGGGAATAGTGAAGATTGATAGTGATCAGCAGGAGGCTAAGAATTGCTACACTTCATCGATGAAACCTGCCTCGAAGTCAAGGGAGCAATAGCAATCAAGGTATCCTCCAAGGGATGTCTTGGAGGCAAGAGAGCAGGATGTGGTAGAAATCCTCATGGATCCTGATGATCCTGAATCCAAAATCTATATCGGATCAGGGATCCTTGGCGAAATGAAAGAAGACCTCGTATCCTTCCTCAAAAGGAGAAAGACTACCTTTGCATGGAAACACGAAGACATGACTGGTATATCCAAAGATGTAATCACTCACAAACTCGGCATTGACAGGTCCTTCAAACCAATCCATCAAAGGAGAAGAAAGTTTGCACCGGAAAGGAATGCCATTATCCAGGAAGAGGTAGAGAAATTGCTCCGGGCAGGTATGATTAGAGAGGTCAAGTATCCAAGATGGTTGGCCAATGTGGTTGTTGTTCAAAATAAAAACGGAAAGTGGAGGGTATGTGTCGATTTTACCGATTTAAATAAGGCATGTCCCAAGGATCCTTTCCCATTACCCGACATTGACTCCATGGTGGATGCAATTGCGGGTCATGAACTGTTAACTTTTATGGATGCTTCATCTGGATTCCAACAAATCCAAATGGAACCATCTGACCAAGAGGATACAGCCTTCATGACTCCAACTGGTATATACTGCTATATTGCTATGCCGTTCGGACTAAGAAATGCAGGTGCAACATATCAAAGGCTGGTGAATATGATGTTCAAGGACCAGATTGGACAAACTATGGAGGTTTACATAGATGATATGGTGGTAAAATCCTTAAAAGCTGAGGATCACCTAAGAGACTTGGAGGAAGCATTCGATATCCTTGACAAATATAACATGAAACTTAATCCTTCAAAATGTCACTTCGGTGTTAAAGCAGGTAAATTCTTAGGATATATGGTGACAAAGAGAGGCATTGAAGCTAGCCCGGAACAAATCAAAGCAATAGTGAACATCAAATCTCCGGCCAATGCTAAGGATGTTCAAAGGCTAACAGGCAGGATAGCAGCTTTGAACAGATTTATATCCAAATCCTCAGAGAAGTGCAAAGAATTCTATGATATCCTAAGGAAGAACAAGAAATTTGAGTGGACTGAGAAGCATGAGAATGCTTTAAGAGCCCTCAAAGATTACCTATCCTCAGCCCGGGCTTTGATGAAACCAGAAAAAGGCGATGTGCTATCTTTGTATCTTGCAGTTTCCTCAAAAGCAGTAAGTGCGGTCCTTGTTAAGGATCATGAAGGTACACAACATCCTGTCTATTATGTAAGTAAAAGTTTACTTGATGCCGAATCCAGGTATTCACACCTTGAAAAGCTTATTCTTGCATTAATTATGGCATCTACTAAGTTAAGACATTATTTTGAAACTCATGTTATCATTGTTAAAACTAATTTTCCAATTAAGAATGTCCTCAGGAAACCAGAGATGTCAGGAAGGATGGCTAAGTGGGCAGTGAAGCTAAGTGAATATGATATAAGATATGAGCCTAGGACAGCCATCAAATGCCAAGCATTAGCTGACTTTGTTGCTGATTTCAGTAGTGATTTACAAGAAGAAGCTGAGTTAGAAGTCCAGCAGCTAGAAGAGACCAAGGATCCTTGGATACTCTATACTGATGGATCCTCAAATGTCAAAGGCACAGGGCTTGGAATACTACTAAAATCGCCACAGGGGGACATAATACCCCACTCTATAGCTTGTGAGTTCCAAACCACTAACAATGAGGCTGAATATGAAGCCTTAATTGCTGGTTTGCAAATTGCAAAGCATATGGGGATCAGGTATCTTGAGGTACATGTAGATTCATTGTTAATTACAAACCACTTTAATGGATCCTATGCTGTTAAAGGTGAAAAGCTAACCAAATATTTAGAGATAGTCAAAAGTTTGGCACTCTCTTTTGTTTCCTTTAGTTTGACGCAGGTACCAAGGGAAGAAAATACAGAAGCTGATGCATTGGCTAACTTAGGATCATCCTTGAAGATCCCGGAGGATATCAAGATCCCTATTATCCATATCCTGACCCCGGCTATCGAGGATCACGAGGCCATGGAGATAGGAAATGATTCTGCAATTATCCCTTGTGAGGATACTCAGTCCCATTCAGGATCAGGATCATGGATCTCACCAATTATGAGATACTTACAACATGGAGAGATTCCTACAGGAGAAAACCCTAGGGCTTTCAAATCTAAGGTATCTCAATTCACAATTTTAAATAGTATGTTGTATAGACGATCTCTTGCAGGACCATACCTGAGATGCATTGAGGATCCTGAAATCCAAGAAGTTTTAAAAGACTTCCATGATGGAGATTGTGGAAACCACACTGGGGGCAGGGCGTTATTCTCAAGGATCCTGAGGACAGGATACTACTGGCCAACCATGAAGAGAGATGCTGTGGAGTATGCTAAAAGATGTGATCCTTGTCAGAGACATAGCAATATCCTTCATCAACCAGCTGAATTATTGCATCCTATATCCTCCTCTTGGCCATTTATGAGATGGGGTATGGATATAGTTCGTAAGCTCCCTAAGGCACCTGGTGGAAAAGTATTCATGCTTGCTATGACTGATTACTTCTCCAAGTGGATAGAGGCTGAAGCTTTTGCCCAAGTCAGAGAAAAGGAAGTTATATCCTTCATTAAAAGAAATATTATAACTAGATTTGGAATTCCTTCTGAGATTATATGTGATAATGGTTCCCAATTTATTGGGGGCAGAACCACTAACTTTTGTGACAGCTGGGGGATTAAGATGATAACATCAACACCAGTCCACCCACAAGCTAATGGTCAGGCAGAATCATCCAACAAGATCATCATCAACAATTTGAAGAAGAAGCTTGGATCCAAGAAAGGGAAATGGGCAGAAGAACTACCCTATGTGCTTTGGGCTGACAGGACAACCCCTAAGAATGCTACTGGTCAAACGCCATTCTCTTTGGTATTTGGGGCAGAATCAGTGATCCCAACAGAAATGGTGGTTCCAACTGCAAGAACAAGTACCCGTGATCCCGAGGAGAATGATGAGAACTTGGCTCAAGACCTGGATACTATTGAAGAAATCAGGGATATGGCTAGGATAAGGATGGCCAGTTATCAGCAAAGAATGGCTGGTGATTACAACAAAAATGTCAGGATCAGGAGGTTTCAAGTTGGAGATATGGTATTAAGGAAAGCATTTCAGAATACCACCAATCCTGCTGATGGAAAATTGGCTCCAAAATGGGAAGGCCCTTATTTGATTGAAGCTGAAGTAGGAAAGGGGGCATATAGATTGCTAACCATGGAAGGTGATTTGCTACCAAGAGCTTGGAATGCTGTCCACTTGAAGAAATATTTCATGTGAGCAGGATCCTCATAGCACAGATGATCCTCACGATAGGGATATCCTTAAAGGATCCTCAAAGTATCGGTGATCCTTACTTAGGTAATATCCTAAACTTGAACTATTTCATTTCTTTATTTTCTCATATAAGGATAAGGATCATGTATCCTTTATCCATCTCTCACGTGAGTTTAAGTTTTGAAAGTTCAGGTATCCTTAGCATAACATTGGTTATCCGCTGAAGCAATCCGTTCCTTGGGTTTAACCCCAGTTATTTGGGCTTGACCGCAGTTCCGCCTGTAGCGCATGATGATCCTGGTATAGTTCAAGGCAGTGGGACCGGTACTCGTTTTAGGGGCTGATAATTCCATTGTACTAGCTATGCCTAGGATCCTACGTATAATGGTAGACGTACCATACATCCGTTCCTAAGGTTTCTAACGTTTTCACGTTAGCTAAGGTTTCTAACGTTTTCACGTTAGCTAAGGTTTTGGCATTTTCATGTCACTAAGTTTGGATAGCCGCCAGTTAGGGCCATACTCCAGTTTACATACGATCCTTGGGCTTGTCCCCAGTTATCCTTGGGCTTGTCCCCAGTTATCCTTGGGCTTGTCCCCAGTTGCTAACTCTTTTCTTATGTTGGCTTAGTCCCAAGTTATGCTCTATTTCAGGTTCTTGAAGATAGGCAACTAGGGATCCTTGATCCTTACTTTATTCTAAGGTTTATCTTATAGTTATCCTTATTATGGTTAGGATCCTAACTTGGATCCTCAGGTATGATTCTTAACTATTAATAATTCTATTCATTATTTATTTGAATAACCCTTATACTTGACAACTGAACTTGTGATTCTTAAACCTTATCACTTTTTAGAACTTATCGGTTATGGGATATGTGATCCTTGATCATATCCTAAACTTTTTGGATATCTTTTTTAATTTTTCAAGGCTTGAAAAGTATAAACAGAATGAACATTACAACAGTTGGAAAGTAAGATATTAAAAAGGATAACAACACAAGATAAGCGACAAAAGGTTAAGATTTTATTAACAAAAGACTAACCCTTAAAAGGTTGTCAAAATTACCTACCCGAGCATCTACCAGCAAAACGTGGCCCGTCCGCTGGGGTAGGTAAAGGGTGTCCATGATAATAAGTTCAAAAGTAGTTCAGGAATATAAAGGCGGCAGGATCACAATAGCTTCATCCCCTAAACAGAGGATCCCTCCACCAATTGCAATCCTGCCTATTGTCCAAAGGATCATACATGATCCTCAATCCTAAAATCTATTGTTCAAGTACAAACCATTAAATTGTTCAACATCACAACCACAAAAAGTTACTACCAAATTTAAAAATTGGGCTCCGGCTACGTCTAAGAATGTCCATCATCGCCCAATCATGCAGCCTAAACCTTCGCTGCATTACCACCTCCAGCTCCACTTGTTTCACCACCTTCACCCTTGCCTCCAGCTTCAATCGTCAGGATCTCTTCAACCTCCTCAGCCTCTTCATCGTCCAGTTCAGCCAGCCTTGCCTTCCAGCCTTCAACATCCCAGGTGCTCTTGTTAAAAGCAGGATCCTGAGCTTCCAAGGTCATTTGCAGCTTGGTCTTGTACATTGTTATGGTGTCAGAGACTTTGGCGTCTTCGGTGATCTCACGTTTCTCATAGTCAACATTGATCAGCACCTTGGCCGTCTCTTGTTTGGCATCCCGGACTTCCTTCTGAAGATCAGCAATTGCAAGGTCCTTAAGCACTGCAACCTGCTGGAGGTCGGCAATCTTCTTATCCTGATCCTCAACGTGGCCAACATAATCCTCAATCTCAGAGAATTTCTGCAAAAAGGATAAAGGATAAGGTCAGGATTAAGTGATCCTCAAATCAGCAGGATATATCAGCAGGATATACGAGCAGAGACAGTGATCCTTACCTCATTAAAGTACTCGAGGAATTGATGGCGGATCAGAGGCAGACCCTGCAGATCCTCAGCTTCAGAGGCTTTTCTCTTCTTGATTGCCTTTCCTTTGAGGGGTGCCTTGGGGACCGAAGCTGTCGGACTGGTAGGAGCTTTTCTCTTGGAGGATCTGACAGTAGTGAGATCAGTGACATTGAACTTTGAAGCAGACTTGGTGGATTTTCCAGCACCTACACAACCAAAACAAGATAAGTATCTTTTCTTAATTTATATTTCATTATTTATTTAAATTTTAAACAAGGATACTTACTTGACATCGTGACAGAGCCTGAGGATACATCCTGTGAATCTTGGGTTGTTGTCTTGAAAGATCTTGTTTCAGGATCAAGTTTCTTGAAAGCAAGGAGCCTCTCCTTAGCAGCAGGGGACAATCTGAGGTGTGAGACGGTGATAGCTGCATAACAAGAAAGCAAAATATAAGTGATCCTTACATCAAAGGAAAGTTTTTGGTGATCCTTCTCAGGACCCACCACCCTACCATGGGTAGCCCATTTCTTGGGTAGATCCTTTCCATCCTCAATAGAATCTCTCTTGATAAAAAAGAAACGCCGCTTCCAATTAGCATCGTTCTTGGTGGCTTTGAAGATAGGGTGTTCCTCACCGGGTTTACGTTTAAACAAATAGTGATGAGAGCCAAAGGTAGTAAGATCATACAGCTCTCCCAGCTCTGACATTCCTAGGTCTATACCTTCCTGCTCGATGATCCTTTCAAGGGTGTACAAAACCCTCCAAATCATCGGCATGGCTTGAATATAAGAGATGCCGGTTAGGGAAAAGAAAGATTGGGTGAAGGTTGGAAAAGGATATGTATAGCCTATGGTGAACGGAGTAACGGGGAAAGCAACCCACTTGTCGGAGATATGATCACTCAGGGCATTGGGGTCAAAAGGTCTAAACTCGGTGTTCGCCGGGAAGCAGTGGCGGATCCTATCGATCTGAGCATCATTGAAACAGCAGCGTTCTTTAATGGAATCTTCGATGATCCCCTGGCTTTTCGGAGGGCTGTTCTTCGGGTGATCCTTAGCTGGGGAATTTCGGAGCAACATCTTTGATGCGATGATGGAAAGAGATGAAAACAGAGCAAGAGAGGAAAGAAGATGAAGAGAGAGAGTACCTGATTGTCTTCGGAATGCAGTTATAAAGGGAGTCTCTCTGAAAATTTAAATGCATTTGATCCTATCTCTATCTCCTATTTATAATAATGACCGTGCAGGGTTGTCACTTCTGTGACATCACGATTGCAACGGATAGTTCAACAATAACGGCTATATTTACGATAGTTAGTTGCGGATAAGATCAGGAAAACATAACTCGCTTATTTTTACATATCACTCCTTATATTTTGGGGGCAATTGTTAGGGGAGGATTTTCTAACAATTAGTGATCCTTATTTGTTATCCTAATTAATGATCCTTACTTCTGTGATAGATAGTGATCCTCAGAAGAGCTTCAGGATCAGGATCATGGATCACCTTAAGGATCCTCATACTAACGATTGTTTGTTTAATTTTTGTATTACTTCGCAGGAGTAATAAGCATGACTTGGTCTTGGCAACGGTACTAAGGAATATTCCACGGGCATTTCGCACATGATTGACCAGAAATGGACGTTGTGGAGAACGTGGGAGCTTGGCACAAAAGTTGGATAGTTAGTTATTGTAGTTAACTTCTATTTTAAAAGGGGTAACGAGCTAGAATTAAAAAACACTTAGCCATTTTCAGCTACACACACTCATATACTCGCACACTTGAAGCTCTCGACGAACATTCATTCGTTTTCACTCACTTTTACACATTTCACGATAGTGATCCTTGTACCTAGCTCGTTACTATCCGAAGTTGTAAACATTTATTCATTTATTTGAGCTTGGTGATCGGTAGTTTCCATCACCCGGGGTTTTTTGTGTCGGAGATCAACTCTTGATCAAGGGCTTTTTCCCCGTATAAATCCTTGTGTCGTTTGTGCAATTTACATTGAAGTGATCCTTGTCATTGTTCTACATTATTAGCATCATACCACCAAAACAGTTCTGTCTCGTGACGTAGGGATAAAGTGGAATTGGGTTACTATACTTAATGTGAGTGCACTATATATTTTATTAAATAACCCAGGAGTTATACCAAGATATATCAACCCTCCTTAAAATATTTTAAACACCCCCAATTGTCCTAAATACACCTGTATACGAAAAGTAGGCCCGAAATACCTTTATTTTAATAAAAATCAAAGAAAACAAAATTTCCCACTCGCTCGCGGGGCGCGACGGAGACAGCAGGAGCTATCGCGGGCCGTGACAGCTGGCCATCAGGCCGCACCACATCGTGCCACGTGGCGTGACACGCGTCGAGACTACCCGGTGAATCAGCAACCCTACCGCCGCCTTTTTGGACCTCGCGGGCCTCGAAGACCTGCTCCTCAGCTTTCGCGGGGCGCGAGAAAGCCCCTGAGCAGCCCTATAAATAGAACAGTCGAGCCTTAAGTCCCATTTCGTTCACAATTCTCAAATCTCTCTCAATTTCTACAGTGTAGGCCCTATACCCGGGCACTATACCCCTAAATAGCGAAGCTCTGCCTCGATGTAAGTATCATAACCCCCGGTTACGTATTAGATACGCTGCCCGATTAATCTAGTGCTCCGTAATGGCTGTCGAGGTTCTGCCCGACGTAGTCGTTGGAGTTCTGTCTCGGGAAGGGTATAACTAATGTAAATTGGGTTATTATACTAACACGTGTGCATTGTTTAAATTAATAGATCATAACAAGGAAGTCATAAAGGAAAGACCTATAATAGCAATGTGAGTAATCCTTCTTTTTGTGTAAACCTTTTTGTGAGTTTATCCGCTTTTTGTAAACCTTTTTGTAAATTGTTTTTACAAAACCTCACTTAATTAATTATATATTAAGCAGTTATTGAGTATTTGTAAGAATACAATTATCATGAGTATGTTGGGGTTTTGTATACAAAATTTGTTACCACCTAGTCAAGGAGTAACATTTCCACAAGTCGGGTCTGACAGTACCATGGATGTTAATTGATATAACTTGGAAACAAATGTAATTGTGAGATCGCCCTCAATACTGTACAATGGGTTTTTATTAAACTTGATTAAACTGGGATTCACTCACCAGTATTTTTTGCTGATAAAATGTTTTAAAGACGTGTTTTAGGTAACTTAGTGTGAAGCACATAAAAGCCAGCTGAAGAGCACTGAAGGCTTAGAAAAGTGGCAATAAAAGTTACCTAATTAAAATAGAGAATTTTTTCAATAATTGGGGTTATTCCCTATAACTGTATCAAAATGAAGAATCGGGTTTTGTCCCACTTATAAATGTATTATTAGAGAAATTTGGGTTTTATCCCATTTCTTTATTTTAAACATTTTTGGTGTTTAACTCTGATAAAATATTTCCTAACTACGGTCATGATGAAATTTTCCGCTGCCAAAATTGATAAACACCGATACCACTGAAACTGGCTCACGGCCGCCCGCTCCCGGGATAGGGGTCAGGGGTTGTGATAGAAGGTGTTATCAGAGCCACTGGTTTAAGTCATCTAGGTGTTCTTTTAATACCTAAAACTTAAACCTTATGTTAGGAAATTAATGTGACAATTTATGTGTTACTCTGTGTAGATAAATCTTAATATTTATATTATGATTTTTAGGTTATTTTAACAAATTTTAAGTCCACAGTATGAACGACCAATATGATTAGATGTACCCATAGACTTCCTAGGAAATAAGTATTAATTTGACGTATTATTTATATATATTAATAAATATATATAAATTATATAGGTTAAACACATACTATAATATAATATATAATACAATTATTAATATTTACATATATAATGGACATTACTAGACGTTTACCGCGTGATACCAAACTCTACTTCGCTCACCCTAATTTGTAAGTAAGGTTGTACTCTTTGTTGCATAAAATAGAAAAGGCTTGTCTTTTTGAAATCATGAGCATACTTTTCGTTGATAGAAATATACTATGTACATTGTTTTCTGAAGTTTGTTCTGGTAATTGTCTCCCACTCCCACTCAACATCATTATTATCTTTATGTTGTTTTTTTTTCCAGCACATCTTTTTTATAAATATTAATAAATAATGTATAACAACGACTGTCACACACACACACACACACACATATATATATATATATATATATATATATATATAAAATGATTTTCTTTCAAACTTGGAAAAGGTATACAAAAGTTTGGTTCCAAAAGGTTTTACCATCAGACAAAGTATGATGATTATGTTTTACTCTGTTAGTTTCATTTTATTATATGTATATATGGGGTTATTATTAATTGTTTTTACTAAACTTTGTTCACTAATAAACGTTGTTCTCTTTTACAAAATAATGTTTTTTTTTTCTCTAAATGCTTTAAATTTTAATTAAAAGTTAAAAAAAAAGGGACGTTTATTATTTAAATCATTTTATATTTTTACATAAAATTTTTGAAGGCAATTGCTGTAACACGTGGGTTATGTTTAGCCTTTTTCATATAAAGTTTCGCATAGTTTGTTGTAGTGCGCCGCGAAGCGCGCTGTTATGGGTGAAATTCTGAGCCCATATCCTGAGAATTATCTTGGGTTATATCTTGATTATATGATATCTGTTTATATCCGGGATGCTGATTCTGGATATTGGTAACATCCTGAATGGTATCCTCAGGATTACTAACGGATAATGTGCAGGAGTACGAGACCAGGCGCACAACGTTCATGAAGACCCTTTCTACGGGAGACTCGGTCCAAGTCGTTCGAATAAAGACGTTGAAGCCGCTTTACCCAGTCTACAACGTTATTAATGGAATATTCGGGAGCATCCCATATTTATAGGAATTTTAGTTTGTATTTTGTAACTATAAATAGATGGATAAGTCAGATCGAATAGGACATCACAACTACACTCACTACTCACTCACACTTGTTCTCTCGCAAACTTTCACTCTCACAGAAAGCATTGTAACACTTAGCGATCTGATCAATATCCTGCACTGTATCCTGAAGTTTGAAGCAATAAGAAGAACTAGGCAGCTGCGATTGTCAGCTCTCGAGGTTTTATGCCGGCGATCTAGATTGATCAAGGGCTTTCCTCGTACATCTCGTGTCATTTCCTTTACTTTTTGCTCATAGTTTGATCATAGATACAACTCAATATCCTGAGCCGTATCCTGAAAACTGTTTTTTCTAAACAACTTAACCAGCATATTTTCAACACACTTTTTAGCACACTACCTCACTTAACTAATTTGATCACTTAATTGCTTCGGTAATTTTTGACCAAAACAATTTGGCGCCCACCGTGGGGCAAGTGGTGCTATCCTTACTAAAAATCTTCGTGAAATCGTTAATTGGTTTTCCGTTTTCAAAACTTTTTGCCACATTGTTTACAATGGCCTCAAGATCAAACATGAGCTTCTTCGCTGTGTCTGCTACAACTTCTGCTACTACTGGTTCGGTGCTTCCACCACCTCCTCTAAGGATGCCGGCTTCTTCACAACCTCAGGATATTATCCCTACTCGGAGTGTTCAGGGATCCGCTCCCGTTTTAGCCTCTAATGATGAAATTCTAACCTTATTTGGAAGTGTGCAGGAACAAATGAGGCAGCAACAGGAAACAAACCAAATGCTATTAAGAGAAATACAACTCTTAAAATCTAGCTCGAGCAGATCTGTTGAAGACATTGTCACTCCTTTACAACCTAGAACTTTGAACTTCAGTTCGGCTGTGTATACTGAGGATAATAGGGGGAATATTGTGTCTAGCCATTCCTTGAATCATACTCCTGAAATACCCTCCTCGATCAGGATGTCAACTATGAGGAGCTCAGGATATGCTTCAGGATATGGCC
This sequence comes from Helianthus tuberosus, assembly GCA_030545235.1. Classification (NCBI taxonomy): domain Eukaryota; kingdom Viridiplantae; phylum Streptophyta; class Magnoliopsida; order Asterales; family Asteraceae; genus Helianthus; species Helianthus tuberosus. Next base: position 189,566,520 of record CM060418.1, read on the forward strand.
AGAATCCTCAGACTGGTAACGTGTCAAATAATAATATTCATGCTACTAACAATGGTGGGTCTTTGCAGGATGCAGGTATGACGTCAACATTTACTAGGGAACTTCAGAAATTGAAGGACATGATATCCAGTGTACCTGGAGTGGTCCAGCCAATTCCGGAAGTGTCCCAAGACAGCCACAGGATATCTCGTTTCGCATATCCTATCTGTGATGCTGAGATCCTGAAGAGATTCCAAACCCCCAATATGAAGCTCTATGATGGGACTACGGATCCTGAAGAGCATATTGCCCAGTATAGGGAAAGAATGGAAATTAATCCTATACCTCCGGAGCTCAAGGAAGCGTGCCTATGCAAGGGCTTTGGTTCTACCTTAACATGATCGGCCTTGAAATGGATCTTAAATGTTCCTCCGCATTCGATTACATCATTTACTCACTTAGTGAACTTATTTAATAGTCAATTTTCTTGTAGTCGGAGTTTTGAAAAACTGACAAGTGATCTTTACAGGATAACTCAAGGACCTCAAGAATCCCTAAGGGATTATGTGAACAAATTCAGCAGGGAATCCTTGGATATCCCACACCTTGATGTTGCTACAGCAGTTCAAGCATTCAAGATGGGACTACAAAAGGATTCCCAGTTTTATCAGGATCTTGTGATGAATCCTTGCAGGAACTTGGACGAAGCTCGAAACAGGGCCTTGAGATATATCAGGCTGGAAGATGATAAGAAATGCAAGAGAGGATGAACTCATCCACCACCTATGAGTCAACTAATAGGAAGTCAGAATCCTCATTTAAACCATATCACTCTAAGCCGTATGGTAGAAATGAAAACAAGAAAGTGAATGCTGTTGAAGACGAGGATCCTGAAGAATATCCTGAATTATCCGAATATTGCTTTTCTGTTAACATTCATGAATTAATGTATGCTATGCAGGGTTTAGGAGATAAAGCTAGGTGGCCTCGAAAGAATCAACAAAAAGCTGATTGGAAGGATAAATCGAAATGGTGTGCCTTCCACGAAGATTTTGGACATGTAACTGAGGATTGCATTGCTTTGAGAAAAGAAATAAGCTATCTTCTTAGCAAGGGATATCTGAAGGATCTTTTAGGAAGGAAGAAAGAAGAATAAGGGTCAGGATACCGAGAAGGATCCTGAACGAGCAGCATCACCTCCTGCGGATGCCAAGATAATCAACTTTATTTCAGGAGGATCCGACATTTGTGGGACTTCGTATTCTGCGGCCAAGAGACATGCAAAGGAGGCTAAGGCCGAAAGGGGAGACAAACCAGCCAGAATGACTACCCTCACAACTGATAAAGTGATCACTTTCGATAGTGATGACAGGGATACTGTTCAGGATCCTCACCATGATGCTCTGGTAATAACATTATATGTGGCTAACCATTTTGTACGCAGGATATTGGTGGATAATGGAAGCTCCGTCAACATAATCCAACTAGAAACTTTGAAGAGAATGAATGTATCTCCAATGGATATCACTTCGAAATCCACCGTGCTTGTTGGGTTCAGCGGAGAGGCTAGGAACACAGTGGGAGAGATAAAGTTACCAGTATATGTTGAAGGGGTAAACTCGATACAACGTTTCTGTATGATGGACTCCCTATCCTGCTATAACATAATATTGGGTAGACCTTGGATACATGATATGAAAGCCGTGCCGTCAACTTATCATCAATGCATCAAGATCCCTACCCCTTGGGGGGTTGTCAAGGTTGATAGTGATCAGCAGGAAGCGAAGGAATGTTACTCATCCTCAATGAAATCTTCAACCAAGCCTAGCACAGCATAGCAATTAAAGATGTGGGCCCAGGATATCGTGGAGGCTTCGGAGAAGGATATGAAGAAAATTATCCTAGATCAGGATAATCCTGATATCTCGGTGCTCGTAGGAACCAATATCCCTCAGGATATTGAAGAACAATTAACTAACTTTTTGAAGTACAGGATATCAACATTTGCATGGAAGCATGAGGATATGACAGGTATATCCAAAGACATTATCACTCACAAGCTTGGAATTGATAAGTCGTTCAAGCCTATACAGCAAAAGAGAAGGAAGTTTGCTCCTGAACGAAATGCAATTATCCAAGAGGAAGTCGAAAGATTGTTGAAGTCCAAAATGATCAGAGAAGTCAAGTTTCCAAGATGGCTAGCAAATGTAGTCGTGGTACAGAAGAAAAATGGGGAATGGAGAGTCTGTGTAGATTACACAGACCTGAATAAGGCTTGTCCCAAAGACCCATTTCCCCTTCCTCATATCGATGCAATGGTGGATGCTACTGCCGGGCATGAGATGTTAACCTTTATGGACGCATCCTCAGGATTTCAGCAGATTCAAATGGAGCCTTCGGACCAGGAGGATACTGCCTTCATGACACCAACAGGTATTTATTGTTATACTGTTATGCCTTTCGGTTTGAAAAATGCAGGTGCAACATACCAAAGATTGGTAAACATGATGTTCAAAGATAAGCAGGGGGACACAATGGAGGTATACAATCTAAAAAGGCTGAGGATCACCTCCAGGATATTAAGGGAGCATTTGATATCCTGGATCAATATAACATGAAGCTAAATCCTGCTAAGTGCCATTTCGGAGTGGGGGCAGGAAAGTTTCTAGGATTTATGGTGACCAAAAGAGGAATAGAGGCAAGCCCGGAGCAGATTAAAGCCATCTTGGATATCAAATCACCTTCAAATATGAAGGATGTTCAACGGTTAACAGGGCGAGTTGCAGCATTGAATAGATTTATCTCAAGATCCTCGGAGAAATGCAAAGAATTTTATGATATCCTGAAGAAAAACAAGAAGTTTGAATGGGAAGAGAAGCATGAAGCAGCCTTGCAGGATTTAAAGCAATACCTTTCAACGGCACCTCTATTGATGAAGCCTGAGAACGGTGAACCACTATCCTTATACCTCGCAGTATCGGGGAATGCTGTAAGTGCCGTCCTTATAAAGGATCACGAAGGTCAGCAATATCCTGTCTATTATGTTAGTAAAAGTTTATTAGATGCTGAAACTAGATATTCTCCTCTAGAAAAGTTGATACTAGCATTAGTTATGGCATCAACGAAGCATAGACATTACTTTGAGACACATAGGATTCATGTTAAAACTAATTATCCTGTTAAAAATGTGCTTAGGAAACCAGAGATGTCCGGTAGGATGGCTAAGTGGTCAGTGAAGTTGAGTGCTTATGACTTAGTATATGAACCTATGAATGCCATAAAATCCCAGGCTCTAGCCGACTTTGTGGCTGATTTCAGTAGTGATATTCAGGATGAGGTAGACCTAGAAGTCTAACAATTAGGAGAATCCTCAGGATCCTGTACATTGTACACTGATGGAGCATCTAATGTTAGAGGAGTAGGATTGGGAATACTACTAAAATTGCCACAGGGGGACATATTACCCCAGGCTATTAGGTGTGAATTCCCTGCTACCAACAACGAAGCAGAATATGAGGCTTTAATTGCAGTATTAGAACTGGCTAAAAATATGAATATCAAGAATTTGCAAGTATATGTTGACTCCTTGTTAATCACTAACCATTTTAATGGATCCTATGCAGTTAAGGGTGAGAAATTAATCGAATACCTCGATATTCTCAAAAAATTAGCAGGATATTTCGATGTTTTTACACTTGAACAGGTACCAAGGGAAGATAATGCTGAAGCAGATGCCTTAGCAAACCTGGGATCATCGGTCAGGATACCGGAAGGAACCCAAATACCAATACTACATATCTTGTATCCTGCAATGAATCCTCAGGATAAAGAAGTGGTAAGTATCCAGGATCCTGTTGCTGAATATCCTGAGGAAGATTCTAAATCCTGGACGGCTCCAATCCTAAGATATCTCAAGGAAGGACACATCCCTAGAGACGAAAATCCTAAGGCATTCAGGATGAAGGTATCACGATTCATCATTATAAATAATATTTTGTATAAGAAATCTCTTGCAGGACCATATCTAAGATGCTTGGAGGATTCCAAAGCTAAAGAAGTGCTTCAGGATATACATGAAGGGGATTGTGGTAACCATACTGGGGGCAGGTCATTATTCTCAAAAATATTGAGAACAGGATACTTTTGGCCAACAATGAGGAAAGATGCTACAGAATATGCTCGAAGGTGTGATGCATGTCAAAGGCACAGTAACATACTACATCAACCAGCTGAACCACTATATCCTATAGCTTCCCCTTGGCCATTCATGAAATGGGGGATGGACATAGTAGGGAAATTGCCAAAAGCTCCAGGAGGAAAAGTCTTTATGCTGGCAATGACTGATTATTTCTCTAAGTGGGTGGAGGCTGAAGCATTTGTTTTGTGGGCAGAAGAACTACCCTTTGTTTTGTGGGCTGATAGAACAACGGTAAAGAATGCAACTGGCCAGACTCCATTTTCCTTAGTATTTGGAGCAGAAGCAGTAATCCCAACAAAAATGGTGATACCTACTGCAAGATCTATTCTCCGGGATCCTGAGCAGAATCCTGAAGCTTTGTGCCAAGATTTGGATACCGTTGACGAAACGAGAGATGCAACAAGGTTAAGGATGACAGCATATCAACAAAGGATATCCAGAGCATACAACAAGAATATAAGGACTAGAAGGTTCAAAGTTGGAGATTGGGTGTTAAGAAAGGCTTTTCAAAATACCACAAATCCTGCCGATGGAAAACTGGCTCCAAAATGGGAAGGACCATATGAGGTTGAACCAGAATCAGGAAAAGGAGCATACCGACTCAGGAGTATGGAGGGAGATATGCTACCAAGATCCTGGAATGCTATACACTTAAAGCTCTATTTCAAGTAAGAATAGAATTTAATTTCTATCTCAGAATGGTATGTACTCTATCTCTCTTAAATATATTTGAATTCGTTTATTATCTTTAACCCATTACTGACTTAGGCATCGGAGGGGTGTTAGCCAAGCTAACACCCACCTTAGTTTAAGGTTGTTTTGCAGAATATGTCTCAGGATATAACTCCAGGATACACGCTCAGGATATCTCGAAGGATTAGAGGATTGGCCCCCTCTCTCAAGGTTAAGGGATCCTGATCCCTTCTAAGGTTTAAAGGTAATCACCTTTCTCTCGAATTGGGTTTGAACACCCCGCCTGGAGCGCAAGTTGTCTACGGATAGTTCAAGGTAACGGGACCAGTTCATGTAAAAGTGGCTGACAATTTCATTACTATTGGCTATATCCTGGATCCTAAAGGTATATGAGGATTGATCACCCTCTCTCACGAAAGGGTATTTTCATACCCTCTAAGGTTTAAAGGTTTTCACCTTTCTAAGACTTGGAGTTTATACACTCTCGCCTGTAGCGCATAGATATCAGGGTTTATCCCCAGGATGTTAAGGGTTTATCCCCAGGATGTTAGGGCTTATCCCCAGGATATCAGGGTTTATCCCCAGGATATCAGGGTTTATCCCCAGGATATCAAGGTTCATCCCAGGATATCAAGGGTTACCCCAGGATATTCGAGGTTTATGCAGTCAAGCTAAAGTATGACCATGTTAAACACAGGGGATATACATCATACAATTTGAAAGATGGATTTAAATTTATGCACTGGGGACATTCCTGTGATTGAAGGATGGAATTGACTCTCCGGGAGTATTCTGTATGATCTCTCCTTTTTATAGCTTAAGTTTTATAAGTTGCGAGGCAGTATCCTGAGTAGGATATCTTTCAGGATATTCTTGCAATATGTTCCCAAGATTGTCCAAATTTAACTATTTTTATAAGTAAAGTTTAAACACTAAAGTAGTAACAACAGAAATAAAGGCAAAAGGAAGTTATATTACCAAAAGATGTGCTCTTAGTTTCACCTCAAACCAAGGCCCATCCACTAAGAGCACTAATAGTTCCTTACCGTATTTACTTAACAGTTGAAGGCTTTGTCTTAAACCGAGACCCATCCACCTCCAACTGTTATATTGTTCAAAAGAAAAATATACTAACGGTGATGACCAAGGGCTTCATCCTGAAACTCAGGATCCCTCCACCTTTGGTCATCATATTGTTCAAGTGCAAAAAAATAAAATGCAGGAAAAGTAAATTGTTTAGAGTTACAAGCCAACGATCAAACTTAAAAAAGTGGGCTCCGGCCTTGGCACATATATCCATCATCGCCCACTTGAATGCTCTCACACAGCAGCATCTTCACCAGCCTTCTCTACCTTCTCGGCCTCAGCATCAGTTCCAGTATCCTGAGCAGCATCCTCACCAGCATCCTTCTTGTCTCCAGCCTTGTCTGCCGCCTCTGCTGACTTAGAAGACTCACCAGCTTCAGCAGGAAGGGGCACAGCCTTGCCTCCAAGCTCCTTCAGCTTTGCCACCCAAGATTCGACCGGCCAGGATGGGCACTAAAGGCCTGTCTCCTTGGCCTCATAAGCCATCTTAATACGAGCTTGTAACAGAGAGACGATGGCGGAAGCCTTGATTCCCTCCCGGAAAGAAACCATGGCCTGTTCATGTTCCATTTGGACGGTGGCCAGCTTGATCTCAGCATCCTGGGTTACTTTTCTCAACTTGCCCTCATAGTGCCGAGTCTTCGCTTCAGCAATGGCACCTTGGTCGGCAACAGTAGTTTCAAGCTATTTAATCCTGGCTTCATGGAGTGCAGCAGTACCACAGGCATCGCTGTAAAGGTGGAGCAGATGCTGGAGGCCCTGTAAGTCAAAATTCAGGTGTAAGTCAATAAACACTAACCTGATATCCTGTCAGGATATTCTATCAAGATATATGTGCAGGATATAGAATCGGGATATTACCTTGTTGAGGAAGGATGTCATTGGTTCCAAGGAATCAGTGAAGCTGAGCTCATCATAAGAGAACCCTTCGGAGCCTGGAGCACTAACCTCAGAATTCTTCCTCTTTTTCGCCGTGGAAGCACGAGTCCTCGGGTTGCCCTTAGGAGCTGGGAGTGGCTTGGAGCTGGTGGCAGCAGGGGTCTCTTTCTTAACCATGACAGGAGTAGGGTAACTGTCAAGCTCATCAAGATCAAGGAGGATTGGAATTTTGCTGGAGTCTGCATACAGGGAGTAAAATTCTTTCTCAAATACTTCAAATAAAAGCATGTATGCAGGATATTGTGCAGGATCCTTACCAGACATGTTTGCACTGGAAAGAGGGCTTGAAGATGGTGGAGATGGATTAAAACTTCTTTCAGCCTCTGGAAGGAGTCTGATAGCGTCGATCCTCTTCTGTGAATCAACAAGGGGAGGTGCAAGCTTCCTGAAATCAGCTGTGTACAAAACAATAAAAAGAAATTGATCAGCTCAGGATACGAAACAGGATATAAGGCAGGATTATCCTTAAACCCTAAATCCTACCCTTTCTCAACCACTTCACCGGATATTCCGTTCCACCAGGGATGGAGTCTCTTTTTACAAAGAAGAACTTGGATTGCCATTTCTCCTCGTTCCTGGTGGCACGAAGTATCAGCGGATCGCCGGAGGTGGAATAAAACAAAAATCTACAAGATCCGTGGCATCTAAGCCGATATGCTAAGGGGAGGTCATGAACGGAAAGCTCAGGAATGTGATTCTTCTTGATCTGATCAAGAACAGACAAGACTCACCAGAGCATTGGCATTGTTTGGCTAAAACAGATTTTGGTAATTTTGAAAAACTCGGTGATGAAATCTGGGAAAGGGAACCTTAATCCTAAGGTGAAAGGAAAGGCACTAAAACACAACCACTCATCGGAAACCATGTCCGACCGGATTTCCCTGTCGAACGGCCGGAATACCGTTCCTTTCGGGAAGATACCGGAGGATTTGAGAGCCGACAAGTGGGCACTATTGAAGGAGCATATCTCTTTCTCCGGTTCTTGGAGAAGATTCTGTTGGATAAATGAGGGGGCGGAGTCACCGGAGCTTGATCTTGTTTGCCTTGTCATATTTTTGCCGGAATGCTGAACAGAATGAGGGGTAAAGATGAAGATCAGAGAGAGAGTATTTACCTTTTTCTTTATCAGTTATGGTTAAAAAAGGATGAGGATGAGAAGTTATAGGGAGATGATGAGTAAATATAGGCTGTGCAGTTGCAAAAGGTCACATCATGGGTCTAATCTCTTAAATTGCCCGTTCTTCGTAAAAAATGTAACCGTTAGTGCCAGGATACCAAACGGTAACATTTTTTGGGGACAATTGTTATGGGTGAAATTCTGAGCCCATATCCTGAGAATTATCTTGGGTTATATCTTGATTATATGATATGTGTTTATATCCGGGATGCTGATTCAGGATATTGGTAACATCCTGAATGGTATCCTCAGGATTACTAATGGATTATGTGCAGGAGTACGAGACCAGGCGCACAACGTTCATGAAGACCCTTTCTCCGGGAGACTCGGTCCAAGTCGTTCGAATAAAGACGTTGAAGCCGCTTTACCCGGTCTACAACGTTATTAATGGAATATTCGGGAGCATCCCATATTTATAGGAATTTGAGTTTGTATTTTGTAACTATAAATAGATGGATAAGTCAGATCGAATAGGACATCACAACTACACTCACTACTCACTCACACTTGTTCTCTCGCAAACTTTCACTCTCACAGAAAGCATTGTAACACTTAGCGATCTGATCAATATCCTGCACTGTATCCTGAAGTTTGAAGCAATAAGAAGAACTAGGCAGCTGCGATTGTCAGCTCCCGAGGTTTTATGCCGGCGATCTAGATTGATCAAGGGCTTTCCTCGTACATCTCGTGTCATTTCCTTTACTTTTTGCTCATAGTTTGATCATAGATACAGCTCAATATCCTGAGCCGTATCCTGAAAACTGTTTTTTCTAAACAACTTAACCAGCATATTTTCAACACACTTTTTAGCACACTACCTCACTTAACTAATTTGATCACTTAATTGCTTCGGTAATTTTTGACCAAAACACGTGCGATTGATCCTTATATCATTCCATAAAAGCTATTATTAAACCGACACCTTTGAGCTTAAAAGTAAAGTTCTCTAGCAAAGAAAAAAATGTATGTTTAAAAGATTATTATATATTAAGTATAATCATGATTATGTTTTTATTCCCTATCATTTAGAATATTATAAAAGTAATAATTTTAATTTTATAATATATTATAAAAGAAAAGAGAAGTCTGAAGGGTTTGCACAATCGGTACGTATAAAAGAGATTAGATAATTAGTTTTAGAAGTAAAGATATTACAGAATAAAAACATCTCTTCTTACCCAATATAAATCAATAATTTAGTATTTATTTTTCCTGGCATGTTAAATTTTCCTAAACGTTCTAGTTATCGGTTCATTTTCAAGCTAGAATTAAAATGAATGCCCCACATAAAGATAATTAACTCCAATGTGTATTTAATACACTTATCCTTTTTATAGTTTATTTAAAGATCAAATTATAGTATTAATATTATAACATCTTTAAATAAATTACTATTATTATTGTTTGAGATATATATGGATATACATGTATTAACTAAATTACTCAATATATTTAGAATCAATTTTTGAAACATCAAACCTTGTATTACTCACTATAATACTTCTTTGAAAAAAAAAATGAATTTTATTCTCATGAGTCCAGAAAATTTATATTTTGAATAATTTATTTATTTAAACTTTTATTTATCCATCCTTTAAAAATATTATATTCAATAAATTTAACAGAAGTTTATTCCAATATACTACTTTTATAAAAGGATAAAATAAAGTTATGAAAATAAGCTTGATGATTGGTGTTTAGGTCAAAAATCAAGGAATGATAATGCAACCAAACTTTCAGTTGTGAGGTGTGATGCTTGAATCAATGAACAATACTAAGGATCACTCAGAAATGAAATGAACAAGTGACACAAAGATTTATACGAGGAAAAAGCCCTTGATCAATGAATGATCTCCGGCATAAAAAACCTCGGGTGATGGAAACTACCGATCACCAACTCAGATTAAACAAGAAATGTATTACAACTTCGGATGATAGCGAGCTAATTACAAGGATCACTATAGTGTAATGTGCAAAAAAGTGTGTAATCGCCAAGTGAATTGTCAAGAGCTGGTGAGAGCTGTTGCGAGTGTGTGTGTTAAGCTAAAAATAGCCAAGTGTCTCCATCAGGCCGCACCACATCGTGCCAAATGGCGTGCCACGCGTCGAGACTACCCGGTGAATCAGCAACCCTACCGCCGCCTTTTTGGACCTCGCGGGCCGCGAAGACCTGCTCCTCAGCTTTCGCGGGGCGCGAGAAAGCCCCTGAGCAGCCCTATAAATAGAACAGTCGAGCCTTAAGTCCCATTTCGTTCACAATTCTCAAATCTCTCTCAATTTCTACAGTGTAGGCCCTATACCCGGGCATTATACCCCTAAATAGCGAAGCTCTGCCTCGATGTACGTATCATAACCCCCGGTTACGTATTAGATACGCTGCCCGATTGATCTAGTGCTCCGTAACGGCTGTTGAGGTTCTGCCCGACGTAGTCGTTGGAGTTCTATCTCGGGAAGGGTATAACTAATGTAAATTGGGTTATTATACAAACACGTGTGCATTGTTTAAATTAATAGATCATAACAAGGAAGTCATAAAGGAAAGACCTATAATAGCAATGTGAGTAATCCTTCTTTTTATGTAAACCTTTTTGTGAGTTTATCCGCTTTTTGTAAACCTTTTTGTAAATTGTTTTTACAAAACCTCACTTAATTAATTATATATTAAGCAGTTATTGAGTATTTGTAAGAATACAATTATCACGAGTATGTTGGGGTTTTGTATACAAAATTTGTTACCACCTGGTCAAGGAGTAACATTTCCACAAGTCGGGTCTGACAGCACCATGGATGTTAATTGATATAACTTGGAAACAAATGTAATTGTGAGATCGCCCTCAATACTGTACAATGGGTTTTATTAAACTTGATTAAACTGGGATTCACTCACCAGTATTTCTTGCTGATAAAATGTTTTAAATACGTGTTTTAGGTAACTTAGTGTGAAGCACATAAAAGCCACTGAAGAGCACTAAAGGCTTAGAAAAGTGGCAATAAAAGTTACCTAATTAAAATAGAGAATTGTTTTCAATAATTGGGGTTATTCCCTATAACTGTATCAAAATGAAGAATCGGGTTTTGTCCCACTTATAAATGTATTATTAGAGAAATTTGGGTTTTATCCCATTTTTTTATTTTAAACAATTTTTGGTGTTTAACCCTGATAAAATATTTCCTAACTACGGTCCTGATGAAATTTTCCGCTGCCAAAATTGATAAACACCGATACCACTGAAACTGGCTCACGGCCGCCCGCTCCCGGGATAGGGGTCGGGGGTTGTGACAGAAGGTGGTATCAGAGCCACTAGTTTAAGCCATCTAGGTGTTCTTTTAATACCTAAAACTTAAACCTTATGTTAGGAAATTAATGTGACAATTTATGTGTTACTCTGTGTAGATAAATCTTAATATTTATATTATGATTTTTAGGTTATTTTAACAAATTTTAAGTCCACAGTATGAACGACCAATATGATTAGATGTACCCATAGACTTCCTAGGAAATAAGTATTAATTTGACGTATTATTTATATATATATATTAATAAATATATATAAATTGTATAGGTTAAACACATACTGTAATATAATATATAATACAATTATTAATATTTACATATATAATGGACATTACTAGACGTTTACCGCGTGATACCAAACTCTACTTCACTCACCCTAATTTGTAAGTAAGGTTGTACTCTTTGTTGCATAAAATAGAAAAAGGCTTGTCTTTTTGAAATCATGAGCATACTTTTCGTTGAAAGAAATATACTATGTACATTGTTTTCTGAAGTTTGTTCTAGTAATTGTCTCCCACTCCCACTCAACATCATTATTATCTTTATGTTGTTTTTTTTTTTCCAGCACATCTTTTTTTATAAATATTAATAAATAATGTATAACAACGACTGTCATACACACATATATATAAAATGATTTTCTTTCAAACTTGGAAAAGGTATACAAAAGTTTGGTTCCAAAAGGTTTTACCATCAGACAAAGTATGATGATTATGTTTTACTCTGTTAGTTTCATTTTATTATATGTATATATGGGGTTATTATTAATTGTTTTTACTAAACTTTGTTCACTAATAAACGTTGTTCTCTTTTACAAAATAATGTTTTTTTTTCTCTAAATGCTTTAAATTTTATATAAAAGTTTAAAAAAAAGGGACGTTTATTATTTAAATCATTTTATATTTTTACATAAAATTTTTGAAGGCAATTGCTGTAACACGTGGGTTATGTTTAGCCTTTTTCATATAAAGTTTCGCATAGTTTGTTGTATTTTATATTTTTACATAAAATTTTTGAAGGCAATTGCTGTAACACGTGGGTTATGTTTAGCCTTTTTCATATAAAGTTTCGCATAGTTTGTTGTAGTGCGCCGCGAAGCGCGCGATTGATCCTTATATCATTCCATAAAAACTATTATTAAACCGACACCTTTGAGCTTAAAAGTAAAGTTCTCTAGCAAAGAAAAAAAATGTATGTTTAAAAGATTATTATATATTAAGTATAATCATGATTATGTTTTTATTCTCTATCATTTAGAATATTATAAAAGTAATAATTTTTATTTTATAATATATTATAAAAGAAAAGAAAAGAGAAGTCTGATGGGTTTATACAATCGGTACGTATAAAAGAGATTAGATAATTAGTTTTAGAAGTAAAGATATTACAGAGTAAAAACATCTCTTCTTACCCAATATAAATCAATAATTTAGTATTTATTTTTCCTGGCATGTTAAATTTTCCTAAACGTTCTAGTTATCGGTTCATTTTCAAGCTAGAATTAAAATGAATGCCCCACATAAAGATAATTGATAATTGACTCCAATGTGTATTTAATACACTTATCCTTTATATAGTTTATTTAAAGATCAAATCATAGTATTAATATTATAACATCTTTAAATAAATTACTATTATTATTGTTTGAGATATATATGCATATACATGTATTTACTTAATTACTCAATATATTTAGAATCAATTTTTGAAACATCAAACCTTGTATTACTCACTATAATACTTCTTTGAAAAAAAATGAATTTTATTCTCATGAGTCCAGAAAATTTATATTTTGAATAATTTATTTATTTAAACTTTTATTTATCCATCCTTTAAAAATATTATATTCAATAAATTTAACAGAAGTTTATTCCAATATACTACTTTTATAAAAGGATAAAATAAAGTTATGAAAATAAGCTTGATGATTGGTGTTTTGGTCAAAAATCAAGGAATGATAATGCAACCAAACTTTCTGTTGTGAGGTGTGATGCTTGAATCAATGAACAATACTAAGGATCACTCAGAAATGAAATGAACAAGTGACACAAAGATTTATACGAGGAAAAAGCCCTTGATCAATGAATGATCTCCGGCATAAAAAACCTCGGGTGATGGAAACTACCGATCACCAACTCAGATTAAACAAGAAATGTATTACAACTTCGGATGATAGCGAGCTAATTACAAGGATCACTATAGTGTAATGTGCAAAAAAGTGTGTAATCGCCAAGTGAATTGTCAAGAGCTGGTGAGAGCTGTTGCGAGTGTGTGTGTTAAGCTAAAAATAGCCAAGTGTCTCTATTTAGCTCGCTATCCCCTTTTAAAAATGGAAAATATCTAAGCTAACAAACTGTCCGCATTTTGTGCAAGTCTTCCACGACTTCCATAACGTCCACTTCAGTCATTCACGTGCGGAATAAATATGGAATATGCTCCAGGAATATCGCCAAGACCAAGTCCAAGCTCGTACTCCTGCAAAAAAACTTCATATTCAAAGCAGGCAAACGTTAGTATAAGGATCCTTATGATGATCCATGATCCTGATCCCACAATAACTTCTGAGGATCACTAATTCAAACAGAATTGAGGATCACTAAGCCCAACAGTAATTGAGGATCATTGATCATTGGAAAATCCTCCCCTAATAATTTCCCCCAAAATATAAGGAGTAATTTGTAAATAAACGTGTTATATTTTCTTGTTCTTATCCGTAACCAACTAACGGATATATAGCCGTTGTAATCGAACTATCCGTTGCCATCCTGACGTCACTGAAGTGACTACCCTGTAAGATCATCATTATAAATTGAAGTTATAGAAAAGGGTTAGAGAGCATTTAAATTCGTGCGTTTCCTCCTTTAAATCTTCATTCGAAGACTTGATCAGGTATTTCTCTTTCCTTTCTCTCTTTGTTCCTCCTTTCTTTATCTTTATCCGCGATCAAGATGATGCTGAGATCTTCGCCGGCTAAGGATCATCGTAAGGATAGTCCTTTAAAAAGCCAGGAAATCATCAAAGATTCTGTGAAGGAACGGTGTTGCTTTACTGATCCACAAATAGACAGAATCCGACATTGCTTTCCGGCAAACACCGTTTTCAAACCATTTGACCCCACCGTTCTAAGTGACTTTGTTTCTAAAACATGGGTAGCTTTTCCGGTTACCCCATTTACAATAGGATACTCGTATCCTTTTCCAGATTTCACCCGATCCTTCTTCTCTCTCACCGGCATCTCTTACATCCAAGCAATGCCAATGATCTGGAGGGTCTTGTATACCCTTGAAAGAATCATTGAGCATGAAGGTATCGATCTGGGAATGTCGGAGTTTGCAGAGATGTACGACTTTGTGAGCCATGGATCTCACCGATATCTACTCAAACATAAACCTGGTGAAGAACACCCCATATTCAAAGCCACTAAGAATGACACCAACTAGAAACGATGATTCTTCTTTGTCAGAAGGGATTCTATCCCTGATGGAAAGGATCTGCCTAGAAAATGGACCACTCATGGTAGGATAGAGGATCCTGAGAAGGATCACCAGATGACCTTGTTTTTGTTTGAGGATCACTAACATCCTTTTGTTTCTATTTTGCAGCTATTACTGTCGCACATCTTATCACAACACCTGCAACGAAGGAAAGGCTTGCTGCTTTCCGGAGACTTGATCCTGCAATAAGATCATTTCAAGCAAATACCCAGGATTCTCAAGAAGTATCCTCAGGTTCTGTCACTATGTCGAGTAAGTATCCATGTTTATATGTGATTAAATGCTTAAATTTAAATGAAATAAGGATACTTATCTGTTTTGGATATGTAGGTGCTGGAAAATCTTCAAGATCTGCCTCCAAATTCAGTGTCACTGACCTTGACACTGTCCGGTCCTCAAAGAAGAAGATTGCTGCCAGTCCAACTGTCACGATCCCCAAGGCAACCACTTCTAAGGGCAAGGGTGGCAAGAAAAGGAAGACCTCTGAGGCTGACAATCTAGAAGGCTTGCCTCTGATCCGCCATCAGTTCCTTGAGTACTTTGCTGAGGTAAGGATCACTGACTTAGCTTAATTATCCTGCCCACTTGAGGATCATGTTATCCTAAGCTTTATATTGTCTTTTTGCAGAAATTTGCTGAAATCGAGGACTACGTAGGCAATGTTGAAGAAGTTGAGCTAAAGTGCCTGGACCTCCAAAAGATGATGCTGGCCAAGGATCAGAAGATAGCCTCCCTTGAAAATGATGTCAATCTGGTGAGGAGGGAACTTGTCCTGGATCACATTACTGTTGATCAAGAGAAAAATGAGATCACCAACGATGCTAAAATCTCAGCTGCCATCGCTATGTACAAGACCAAGTTGCAGATGGCCCAAGAAGCTCTGGATCCTGACTTTGACAAGAGCAGCTGGGATGTAGAGGGCTGGAAGGCTAGATTGGCTGAGCTGGACGACGAAGAGGAGGCTGAAGAGGTCCTAGCACTCGAGGCTGGCAGCAGTGGAGTCAAGGATCATGTGGAGGATGCTGGAGCTGGAGGAGATGGTGATGCAGCAAAGGTGTAAGCTGCAGGAATGGGCGATGAAGGACATTTCTAGACGTAGCCGAAGCCCATTTTTTAGAATTTGGTAGTTTTATTTTGGTTATGGTGTTTTGAAACAATCTTGGGTTGTAATAACTTTAGACAATAGTTTCTAGGGTGATGGATCATGGATCCTTGAACAATAGGCAGGATAATGGGTGGTGGATGGATCCTCTGTTTGGGGGATGAATCCACTCGTTATCCTTCCGTCTTTTATTTCCTGCACTACAAAGACCCGTAAACAATGGACACCCTTTGCCAACCCATGTGGACGGGCCACGTTTTGCTGGTAGAAACGTGGGTTGGAAATTTTGACAACCTTAAAGCGTTTAACGTTTTGTGAATAAAATAACTTTAACTTTTTGGCTATCTCCAGTGTTACTATCCTTGTTAGTACTTTACTTTCCAATTGTTGTGATATACATTTTGTCTAAACTTATCAAGTAAAGAAAAAATTTAATAAATATCCTCAAAAAGTTTAGAATATAATCAAGGATCACATATCCTTTAGTTGGTAAGTTCTGAAAAGTAATATAGTTTAAGGATCATAAATTCAGTTGTCAAAGGATAAGGGTCACTCAAATGAATAATGAATAAAATCAAAATAGTTAAGGATCATACCTGAGAACCCAAGTTAGGATCCTAACCTTTAACACTTATAATCAGGATAACCAAAAGACAAACCTTAGTAGAAGGTAAGGATCAAGGATCCTTGGTCGTTTATCTCCAAAAACCTGAAATAGGATACAACTTGGGACTAAGCCAATATAAGATAAAAGTTAGTCACTGGGGACAAGCCCAACAATTCTGGGGACAAGCCCAATACACTGGGGACAAGCCCAAAGGATAACTGGGGACAAGCCCAAAGGATCATGTGTAAACTGGAGTATGGCCCTCACTGGCGACTATCCAAACTTAGTGACATGAAAATGCCAAAACCTTAGCTAACATGAAAACGTTAGAAACCTTAGGAACGGATGTATGGTACGTCTACCATTATACGTAGGATCCTGAATATAGCCAGTACAATGAAATTGTCAGCCCCTAAAGCGAGTACTGGTCCCATTGCCATGAACTATACCAGGATCATCGTGCGCTACTGGCGAAACTGGGGACAGGCCCAAACTGGGGTCAAGCCCAAATAACTGGATACTTCTGTGGATACTCAATCCTTAGATAAGGATACCTGAACCTTCAAAACTCAGAATCAAGTGAAAGGAGGATAAAGGATGCAGGATCCTTATCCTTATATAAGAGAATAAAAGAATGAAATAGTTTGAGATTAGAATGTTACCAAAATGAGGATCATCTGTTCTGTAAGGATCCTTCAAGGATACTTGCAAGGATCATGGATCCTTGTCACATGAAATATTTCTTCAAATGGACAGCATTCCAAGCTCTTGGTAGCAAATCACCTTCCATTGTTAGCAATCGATATGCCCCCTTTCCTGCCTCAGCTTCTATCAAGTAAGGGCCTTCCCATTTTGGTGCCAACTTTCCATCAGCAGGATTGGTGGTATTCTGAAATGCTTTCCTTAATACCATATCACCAACTTGGAATTTCCTGATCCTGACATTTTTGTTGTAGGCTCCAGCCATCCTTTGTTGATAACTAGCCATCCTTATCCTTGCCAAATCCCTGAGTTCTTCTATAGTATCCAAGTCTTGAACCAAGTTTTCAGCATTTTCTTCAGGATCACGAATGCTTGTTCTTGCGGTTGGAACCACCATCTCTGTAGGGATCACTGATTCTGCCCCAAATACCAAAGAAAATGGAGTTTGGCCAGTAGCATTCTTGGGAGTTGTCCTATCAGCCCAAAGCACATAAGGTAGTTCTTCTGCCCATTTTCCTTTCTTGGATCCAAGCTTCTTCTTTAAATTGTTGACGATGATCTTGTTGGATGATTCTGCCTGACCATTAGCCACAGGGGGACATTATACCCTAATCCATTGCATGTGCATTCCAAACCACTAATCATGAGGCAGAGTATGAGGCCTTGATAGCAGGTTTGCAATTAGCTAACAATATGAGGATCGGGTATCTTCAAGTATATGTAGATTCTCTATTAATTACTAACCATTATAACGGTTCTTATGCTGTCAAAAGGGAAAAACTAACCTAATACTTAGAAATAGTCAAGAAATTGGCAGATTCTTTTGCTTTTTTCAGTCTATCACAGGTACCCAGGGAAGAAAATGTAGAAGCTGATGCTCTAGCTAATCTTGGATCATCACTGAAGATTTCAGAGGATGTGAAAATACTCATCATTCATGTCTTAGCCCCTGCAATTGAGGATTACGTAGCCATGATGATAGTGGAAGATTCTGCAATTGTACCCAATGATGGTGCACAGTCAAATTCAGGAACCTGGATCCTTCCAATCTTGAGATATATACAGAATGGAGAAATTCCTGTTGGATAAAATCCTAGAGCCTTCAAGACTAAGGTATCTCAATTCACATTATTAAATAACATCTTATATAAAAGGTCTCTTGCAGGTCCATATTTAAGATGCATCGAGGATCCATAAATTTGAGAAGTTTTAAAGGATTTTCATAAAGGAGACTATGGAAATCACACTGGGGGCAGAACACTGTTCTCAAGGATCCATAAATTTGGGGGCATATCGTTTATTAACAATGGATGGTGATCTCTTACCAAGAGCTTGGAATGCTGTTCATCTCAAAAAATACTTTAAGTAAGAAGGATCAGGGATCCTCAGTGATACCAGTATTCTGATTAAGGATCCTGGATCCTCAAAGGATATATGATTCTACATTTGGTAACACATTACTTTCATTTTCATTCATCTTATACTTATTACTTATCATAAGTTAAAGATGTTAATCAGTTAACATCTATTTTCACAAAGTTTAAGCTTTTGCAGAGTTGTTATCATTTTACAGAAGATCAAAGTAGTTGGCCAACTCTCCAAAGTTTATGGGCTTGTCCCTAGTTATTTGGGCTTGTCCCTAGTTTGTTAGGCTTGTCCCCAGTTATTTGGGCTTGTCCCCAGTTTTGGGCTTGTCCCCAGTTTGGGCATGTCCCCAGTTTCGCCAGTAGCGCACGATGATCCTGGTATAGTTCATGGCAATGGGACCAGTACTCGCTTTAGGGGCTGACAATTTCATTGTACTGGCTATATTCAGGATCCTACGTATAATGGTAGATGTACCATACATCCGTTCCTAAGGTTTCTAACGTTTTCACGTTAGCTAAGGTTTCGGCATTTTCATGTCGCTCAAGTTTGGATAGTCGCCAGTGAGGGCCATACTCCAGTTTACACAAGTTTATTTGGGCTTGACCCCAGTTTACATCCGTTTATTTGGGCTTGTCCCCAGTTTATTTGGGCTTGTCCCCAGTTTATTTGGGCTTGTCCCCAGTTTGTTGGGCTTGTCCCCAGTTTATTTGGGCTTGTCCCCAGTTTGTTGGGCTTGTCCCCAGTTTATTTGGGCTTGTGCCCAGTTATTATGGGTTCATTCCCAATTATTTGGCTTTGTCCCAAGTTTGTTTTCTTGCTGGATCTTGGAACTCTAAAGTTATACAAGTTCTGACAATATGGATCCTGGATCCTGGAAACTTTACTTTTCACACATTTTATTCAGTATTAGTTTACAAGGATATAGAATCCTAACTTGGATTCTCTGGTATGTTATATTCTAAATTTTTCTAAGCTGTAGGTTGTCTCTTATCCTTTTTGGTTAAGGATCATTGATCCACATTTATATGAACACTTCAAGTTTTCTGTTAAAAGTTTAACATTATCATCAGATTTCCAATAACTTTCCAATTATTTGGCGATGATATCTTTGAAAATAGAAAGCATACATGAAAAATAAAGAGGAAAGAAACAACAACAGTTGTAGCTAAAAAAGTTTAATGTTATTACCCATTCATTATGTATCAAAATCATCTGGCCTGGATTTCACCAGCAAAACCGTGGACCATCCACCCAGGCCGAATAAGGCTATCTAACAGTTAAAGTGTCTATGCAGAAATTAAAGTGCAGGAAGGTTAATAGCAAACTGTGTAGAAGGATTCATTCTCCACAAACAGAAGGATCTTCTTGTCTGTAAAGGCACTTGAGGAGTTATCTCTAACTCTATATTTTGCAATGATGATTATAGCAGGTCTTATCAGTGACGACAGGCAGTGTAACGACTAGTTACCGGCAGCAACGGCTAGTCCACTTCTGACGGAAATATGACAGCTGTGAATCCTTATCACAACTGCCATATTGGGGGCAATTGTTAGGGCATGAATTTTATGCTAAGGATCATCTATCCTGAGACTGGGCATGGATCACGGATCCTTAATGGATGATGCAGAGAGTCTGAGGATCCAGAGTCTGAGGATCACGAGTCTGAGGATCCTTAACAGAACTTATGTTTTCTAACAATTGTCACGTTTTTAATGTTTAAATGCAGGTAATGGACGTAGTGGACTCATTCTTAGCTGGAATTTCGGGGAATATTCGTTCATATGGCACATGCTTGATGAAATATAACCGTTTTTGGAGAACATGGGCCATTTCCACCTTTTTAGGAGAGTTGGTTTCTTGATATTTTGCTATCTTTTAAGGGGAAAACAGCTCATTAGAGGCATAAGTCGTACACACCACAGAAAAAACACACACTTACACTAGCAATTCATTGTATTGAGCTTGTTTTCTTCCGAAGTTGTACAAGGATCACTATTGTTTTTTGCAATATATTTGGTGATCGGTAGTTTCCATCACCCGAGGTTTTTTATGCCGGAGATCTTCTAAAGATCAAGGACTTTTTCCTCGTATAAATCTCGGTGTTCATCGTTGATTTCATATACTTGTCGTTCATACAATTAACCAAGCATCATACCTCACAAAATCAGATTTGGTTGCATTATCCTTGTGTGATTTTTGACCAAAACAGTTTGGCGCCCACCGTGGGGCAATTGGTGCTTCAATTCTGAGAAATTTTGTTCATTTCATTCATTTCGGTTCATTACCTTCAACCACATGGCTTCTCAAGGAAAAACTACTTCAAGTTCCATGTCGGCGGTTTCCTCATCACATGGCATTCCACCATTGCATCATCTTCCCCCTGCATTCCAGAAGAATGCTCCGAAGAAGACAACCCCCGTTTTCACAAAACCAACTGTTGTTTCTTCCTCTACACTTACTAACAGTGATCTTTATGCTTTGATTTTGCAGATGAGAGGATACATGCAACAACAGGACCAAACTAATGGCAGGATCCTTCACGAAATTGATAAAATCAGCAGAGGATCACTCCCCTTTGATGCTGAGGTCGCTGAATTTCGACACTCCGGTCATAACTTCCCGGCACTTTGCAGCTCCAGATGTCCAATACCAGGGTGGATCGACAGGAATGCGTTCTGGATCACCGGCAATGTCTCAGGCTCAAGGATCCTCTTTCCAGCCTTCAGGATCCTCATTTCAGCATCAGGGATTCTTCACCAGTTTAGGAGAATGCATGGAGACGCAGCCAATTCAAGGATCCTCTCAGGTTCAAGGATCCTCTCAGGTTCAAGGATCCTCTCAGGTTCAAGGATCCTCTCAGGTTCAAGGATCCTCCTTCCAGGTTCAAGGATCCCCATCTCAGGTTTCCGGATCCATGGATTATCCTCCAAGACCTTCATTCACAGCACATCAAGGATCCAACATCTTCCAGGATCAAGGATACTTAAGGAGAGTGTAACCCGGAAGTTCAGATGTTCATCTAGGAGACTTCATACCGATGCAGACTATTGCTTCTTCTGGTCCCTCAGTTATACCAGAATCCCGTCAATATGGATTCACATCTGGAATTCTAGCCTTGAATCCATTAGGAGGTAACACTTTGAATACTTCTTATAATGCTAACCATGGCTTCGTGCAGGATACAGGAATCAACCAAGCTATGGCTAAGGAATTGCAAAAACTCAAAGATATGTTATCCAGTGTTCCAGGAGTGGTTAAGCCCATTCCTAAAATTCCAGATGGAAGTCACAAGGGAAAGAATGGAGATCAACCCCATTCCTGAAAGCTTGAAGGAAGCCTGCTTATGCAAGGGTTTCGGATCCACACTGATAGGATCAGCTCTTAAATGGCTGCTAAGTCTTCCCCCTTACTCTATTACTCCATTTGCTAATCTAGTTAATCTGTTTAATAGTCATTTTTCATGTAGCAGAAAATTTAAACGATTAACTAGTGCTATATAGGGTAACACAAGGTCAAAATGAATCACTTAGAGATTACATCACTAAGTTTAGTAAAGAATCCTTAGATATCCCTAACCTGGATATAGCTACGGCTGTAGAAGCCTTTAAAATGGGTTTACTTAGGGATTCAATGTTCTATGATGATCTTGTCATGACCCCTTGCAGGAACTTAGATGAGGAAAGGAACAGGGCCCTTAGGTTCATCCGTTTAGAGGATGACAAAAGGATCCACGAGAGATTGTCAGGATCCTCAAAGAAAGACAAATAAGGATCCTATCTCAAGGATAACTGATCCAAGCAATACTCCAGAGTTTAAGTGACAAGGTTAGGTGGCCAAGGAAGAATGACAAACCGCCTGCCACCAAAGACGAATCGAAATGGTGTGCTTACCATGGGGATTCTGGTCATCTCACAGATGAGTGCATAGCATTAAGGAAGGAGATAGGTTATCTTTTGAGCAAAGGATACTTGAAGGAATTGCTTGGAAGGAAAAAGTCAAGGATCAAGGATCCTGAGAAAGTTCCTGAAAAAGCTCCTCCTCCACCAGCTGATGCTCAAACCATCCATTTCATCTCCAGAGGTTATCAGCAGCTAAGAGACATTCAAAGGAAACAAAGATGGAGAATGGAGATAGACCTGTTCGAACTTCCATTCTTACCCAGGAAAAAGTCATATCCTTTGATGGGGATGACCATGTGGATATACATGATCCTCATCATGACGGTTTGGTTATTACATTATTTATATCTAACCATTGTATCTCTGACTTGAGCAAAGGCTTCAGCCTCTATCCACTTGGAGAAGTAATCAGTCATAGCAAGCATGAATACTTTTCCACCATGTGCCTTAGGAAGCTTACTAACTATATCCATTCCCCATCTCATAAATGGCCAAGAAGAGGATATAGGATGCAAAGGTTCTGCTGGTTGGTGAAGGATATTACTGTGTCTCTGACAAGGATCACACTTCTTGGCATACTCCACAGCATCCTTCTTCATAGTAGGCCAATAGTATCCTGTCCTCAGGATCCTTGAGAATAATTCCCTGCCCCCAGTATGGTTTCCACAATCTCCTTCATGGAAATCCTTTAGGACTTCTTGGATTTCAGGATCCTCAATGCATCTTAGATATGGTCCTGCAAGAGATCGTTTATACAACATATTATTCAATATTGTAAATTGAGATACCTTAATTTTGAAAGCCCTAGGGTTTTCTCCTGTAGGAATCTCTCCATGTTGTATGTATCTCATGATTGGGAGGATCCATGAACCTAGATGAGATTGAGTATCATCACTAGGGATGATTGCAGAATCCTCTCCTATCTCCATAGTTACATGATCCTCGATAGCAGGGGTTAGGATATGGATAATAGGGATCTTGATATCCTCCGGGATCTTCAAGGATGATCCTAGATTGGCTAATGCATCAGCCTCTACATTCTCTTCCCTTGGTACCTGTGTCAAACTAAAGGAAACAAAAGAGAGTGCCAATTCTTTGACTATCTCTAAATATTTGATTAGCTTTTCACCTTTAACAGCATAGGATCCATTAAAGTGATTAGTGATTAATAATGAATCTACATGTACCTCAAGATACCTGATCCTCATATGCTTAGCAATTTGCAAACCAGCTATCAAGGCTTCATACTCAGCCTCATTGTTGGTAGTTTGAAATTCACAAACTATGGAGTGGGGTATTATGTCCTCCTGTGGCGATCTTAGTAGTATTCCCAGCCGTGTTCCTTTTACATTAGAGGCTCCATCAGTGAATAGAATCCAAAGATCGTTAGTTTCTTCAAGCTGTTGGACTTCTAACTCAGCTTCCTTTTGCAAATCACTACTAAAATCTGCCACAAAGTCAGCTAAGGCTTGGGATTTTATGGCAGTCCTTGGTTCATATCTTATATCATATGCACTAAGCTTCACTGCCCACTTAGCCATCCTTCCTGACATTTTAGGTTTCCTGAGAACATTCTTAATTGGAAAATTAGTCTTAACAATAATGGCATGAGTCTCAAAATAATGTCTTAATTTAGTAGATGCCGTAATTAATGCAAGGATAAGTTTCTCTAAGTGTGAATACCTGGATTCAGCATCAAGTAAACTCTTACTTACATAATAAACAGGATGTTGTGTACCTTGGTGATCCTTAACAAGGACCGCACTTACTGCTTTTGAGGATACTGCTAAGTATAAGGATAATATATCCCCTTTTTCTGGTTTCATCAGGGCCGGGGCTGAGGATAGGTAATCCTTAAGAGCTTTGAGGGCACTTTCATGCTTCTCAGTCCATTCAAATTTCTTGTTCTTCCTCAGGATGTCATAGAATTCCTTGCACTTTTCTGAGGATTTGGATATGAACTTGTTCAAGGCTGTGATCCTGCCTGTCAATCTTTGCACATCCTTAGCATTGGCAGGAGATTTGATATTCACAATAGCCTTGATTTGCTCTGGACTTGCTTCAATGCCCCTCTTTGTTACCATATAGCCTAAGAATTTACATGCCTTAACACCAAAATGACACTTGGAAGGATTTGGTTTCATATTAAATTTATCAAGGATATTGAATGCTTCCTCCAAGTCTTTAAGGTGATCCTCATCTTTCTTGGACTTAATCACCATGTCATCAATATAGACTTCCATAGTGTGTCCAATTTGTTCCTTGAACATCATATTGACTAGCCTTTGATAAGTAGCACCTGCATTCCTTAGTCCAAATGGCATAGCAATATAACAATATATACCAGTTGGGGTCATAAAGGCTGTATCCTCTTGATCAGATGGTTCCATCTGAATTTGTTGAAATCCAGATGAAGAATCCATAAAAGTCAACAACTCATGACCCGCGGTAGCATCCACCATGGAGTCAATGTGGGGTAATGGGAAAGGATCCTTGGGACATGCCTTGTTTAAATCAGTAAAATCGACACATACCCTCCACTTTCCATTTTTCTTTTGAACAACAACCACATTGGCTAACCATCTTGGATACTTAACCTCTCTTATCATACCTGCCCGAAGTAGTTTATCTACCTCTTCCTGGATAATAGCATTCCTTTCAGGTGCAAACTTCCTCCTCTTTTGATGTATAGGCTTGAATGACCTGTCAATGCCAAGCTTATGAGTAATTATATCCTTAGATATACCTGTCATATCCTCATGCTTCCAGGCAAAGGTAGTTTTCCTTCTTTTAAGGAAGGATACTAGATCCTGTTCAATGCTGCTAAGGATCCCTGATCCTATGAAGACTATGGATTCAGGATCATGAGGATCCATAAGGATTTCTTTTACATCCTACTCTCTTGCCTCCAAGACATCTCTTGAAGGATACTTTAATTGCTATTGTTCCCTTGGTTTTGAGGCTGGCTTCATTGATGATGTATAACAATTCTTAGCCTCTTGTTGATCACTCTCAATTTTCATCACTCCCCATGGACTTGGAAGCTTTACACACTGATGATAGGTGGATGGGACTGCCTTCATATCATGTATCCATGGCCTGCTAAGGATAACATTACAACAAGATAAGCAATCTATAACACAAAATTTCTGATAAGAATGGAGTCCTTCAATATAAATAGGGAGTTTGATGTCCCCTAATGTGTTTTTGGTTTCCCTACTGAATCCCACAAGGACTGAGGATCTTGGGACAATATCAGACTCTGGGATATTCATTTTCTTGAGGACATCAAGCTGAATGATGTTCACAGAGCTTCCTCCATCGATTAGGATCCTGCGAACAAAGTGGTTAGAAATAAACAATGTAATTACAAGACCATCATGATGAGGATCCTGGATATCAACACGATCATCCTCATCAAAAGTTATGATCTTATCCTTGGTGATGGTGGAGGTCCGGATGGGTCTGTCCCCATTATCCATCTTGGTTTCCTTAGCATGTTTCTTGGCTGCTGAAAAGGAAGTACCACAAATGTCTGATCCACCGGATATGAAGTTTATAACTTGTGCATCTGCTGGAGGAGCAGGAGCCCTTTCCGGGATCCTTTCAGGATCCTGGATCCTTGACTTCTTTCGTCCCAAAAGTTCCTTCAAATGCCCCTTGCTCAACAAGTAACCAATTTCCTTTCTTAGTGCAATACACTCTTCAATGAGATGCCCAAAATCTTCATGATATGCACACCACTTGGACTTATCCTTTGTAGCAGCTGGTTTATCACTTTTTCTCGGCCACCAAGCTTTCTCACCTAGATTCTGCATTGCAAGGATTAGTTCATTGTTATCAACAGAAAAACAGTATTCAGAAATAGGAGGATAATCCTCATCATCCTCTTCTTGTTCCACTGCATGCACGTTCTGGTTATCAGACTTGTTGTAGGACTTGGATTTGTTGTTCCTGAAGTAGGATCCTTGTTTCTCCTGTTTTGAGGATCCTGTCAATCTATCCTGGATCCTTTTGTCATCCTCTAGGCGGATGAACCTAAGGGCCCTGGTTCTTACTTCATCAAGATTCCTGCAAGGTGTCATAACAAGATCATCATAGAATAATGAATCCCTAAGCAATCCCATTTTAAAGGCTTCTACAGCCGTAGCAATATCCAAATTAGGAATATCTAAGGATTCTTTACTAAACTTAGTGATGTAGTCTCTAAGTGATTCATTTTGACATTGTGTTACCCTATATAGATCACTAGTTAATCGTTCAAATTTTCTACTACAAGAGAATTGACTATTAAACAAATTAACTAGATTAGCAAATGAAGTACTAGAGTAAGGGTGAAGACTTAGCAGCCATTTAAGAGCAGATCCTGTGAGTGTGGATCCAAATCCCTTGCATAGACATGCTTCCTTTAACCTCTTAGGAATTGGATTGATCTCCATCCTCTCCCTATACTGAGCTACATGCTCTTCTGGATCTGTTGAACCATCATACAGCTTCATAGATGGTATCTGGAACCTTTTGGGTATCTCAGCATCACATAAGGGTGGTGCAAAACGAGATATCCTATGGCTACCATCTGCAATTTCAGGAATGGGTTTAACCACTCCTGGTACACTGGATATCATATCCTTAAGTTTCTGTAATTCCCTAGCCATAGCCTGATTGATACCTGTATCCTGCATTGAGCCATGGTTAGTGTTATATGAATTATTAAAAGTGTTACCTCCCGGAGGATTCATGTTTGGAATTGCGGATGTGAATCCATATTGACGGGATTCTGGTATAATCGAAGGACCAGATGAAGCAATGGTCTGCATTGGTATGAAGTCTCCTTGATGAACATCGGTGCTCGGGGGTTGCATACTTCTTAAGAATCCCTGATCCTGAAAGATGTTGGATCCTTGAAGCTGAGATGATCCTTGAACCTGAAAGGATCCTTGGGGCAGAGAGGATCCTAGAAACTGGGAGGATCCTGGAGTCATAGAGGATCCTTGAAGCTGGAAGGATCCTTGAGCCATGGAGGATCCTTGGACCTGGGAGGATCCTGGAGCCGTGGAAGATCCTTGAACCTGGGAGGATCCTAGAGCCGGGTGCATTCCCAAATATCCCCCTGAGCTGAAGTAGAATCCCTGATGCTGAGAAGAGGATCCCGATGGTTGAGAAGGGGATCCTTGAGGCTGGAAGTGAGAGCCAAATGCCTGACTCATAGTTGTTGTTCCATAACGCCTTTTTGATGGACCACTTTGATACTGGATGCCCGGAACTGCCGATTGTAAGGTAGTCACAACTGGAGTATCGAAATCCAATGACCTTGGTATCAAAGGAGAGTGATCCTTCACTGATTTCTTCTGTTTCTTAATATCACCAATCTCCTGAAGAATCCTTTCATTGGTTTTGTCCTGCTCTTGCATGCGATCTCTCATCTGCAAAATCAGAGTAAAAAGGTCATTAGTGGTAGGATTAGAGGAAACAGAAGAAGTTGGTGGTTTTGTGAAAATGGGGGTTTGTCTCTTCGCGGCATTCTCAGCATTCTTCTGAGATCCAGAAGGTGGTGGAGGCAAAGGAGGAACGCCTTGTGAAGAACTAATTGCCGGCATAGAACTTGATGTATTCTTTGTTGAGGAAGCCATCTGCTTGGTTATAATGAACCGAAATGACCACAAAAGTATGAATCTTCTTAGGAATGAAGCACCAATTGCCCCACGGTGGGCGCCAAACTGTTTTGGTCAAAAATCAAGCAATGATAATGCAACCAAACTTTCTGTTTTGAGGTGTGATGCTTGAATCAATGAACAATACTAAGGATCACTCAGAAATGAAATGAACAAGTGACACAAAGATTTATACGAGGAAAAAGCCCTTGATCAATGAATGATCTCCGGCATAAAAAACCTCGGGTGATGGAAACTACCGATCACCAACTCAGATTAAACAAGAAATGTATTACAACTTCGGATGATAGCGAGCTAATTACAAGGATCACTATAGTGTAATGTGCAAAAAAGTGTGTAATCGCCAAGTGAATTGTCAAGAGCTGGTGAGAGCTGTTGCGAGTGTGTGTGTTAAGCTAAAAATAGCCAAGTGTCTCTATTTAGCTTGCTATCCCCTTTTAAAAATGGAAAATATCTAAGCTAACAAACTGTCCGCATTTTGTGCAAGTCTTCCACGACTTCCATAACGTCCACTTCAGCCATGCACGTGCGGAATAAATATGGAATATGCTCCAGGAATATCGCCAAGACCAAGTCCAAGCTCGTACTCCTGCAAAACAACATCATATTCAAAGCAGACAATCGTTAGTATAAGGATCCTTATGATGATCCATGATCCTGATCCCACAATAACTTCTGAGGATCACTAATTCAAACAGAATTGAGGATCACTAAGCCCAACAGTAATTGAGGATCATTGATCATTGGAAAATCCTCCCCTAACAATTGGTACCATCGAATATATAGTGTATTTTTATAAATTAAAGATATTACAAAATAATCTAGTATTATATATGTATATATATATGTGTGTGTGTGTGTGTGTATTACGTAAGAGATTTGAAATTTTTTGTTTCTAAATAGTAAATATACACATATATGCATATATATTATAGAATTTCTTAATATAAACAATATAGTAATCAAATATCTTCTGAAAATAAGCATAAGAGAAAATATCACTGATAATTCATATAAAAACATAAAGTCATTATAAAGATGAGTTATGAAATGTGTTATGTTTTGAAAATGCCACATAAAACATTCCTTGCAACAGAATCCAATATAAACATGAATAGAGTTAGCTGTAAGCATACTCATCACATCGAACCTAGCCATAGTATCAATGGAGACAATGATATTTTTGTCAAAACTCCATTTTTCAAACAAAAGAAAGTTACAACCATAACTATGCTTAAACGAAAAAAAGTTTAGGATTTTGATATTTACTGGTAACACCCAGGATAGTATTTAGACTTGAACCTAAGAAAAATGCCTTAGTATAAGCTTCAAGATAAGCTAATTACTTGTGTAGATAAGTTGTGATGGATATTGGTATGCCGTGAGGATGATGACTAGAACAGTGCAAGTATGATAAATAAGCAATAACACCTGGCCACTGTTATTTCTTGTTTATTAGTACTACTCGGTTCTAGCATATGATCCGTCATGAGAATACTAATTTCCTTGTTTCTTGATATAAGCCCTAATGAATGATGCACTTTTAAAATCATGATCTGAGAAAAATTCTATTTATGGGAAATACAATGATAATTACCTCTCCGACAAGACTGGGTATGGTGTAGTAGACTCTCCAGCTTGTCCGGGTAAGATGAGGGTACCTCTCCGGCGAGGCCGGGTAAGATGGGATATATGTTATGTTAATGGAATTCCCTAAATAGTACCATGACCTGATGTCTGACCTGTTTTGGGAAAGATGAATCTATTAAATACATTGACCTAATGAATGATGTGTAGATTACAGTATGTGAAATATATGATTATATATATATGAGGAAATCCAAAGACTATAATGATTGACAATTAGGGATAAATCACGAACAAGTGTGTCAATGATAATTTTAGATTTAATTATCAGGAATCTCTCGTATCCATCTATAATTCCGATATCAAACATTATTTCGTTTGATCATTCGTCTCGTAACTCGTGTGACAAGATGAACGACGAGAACCCTATAAGTTGGGACGTCATCAAAAGTATAAGAATTCCCCTTGCGATTATTAATGCATTAGGAAACCTTTAACTAAAAGTTGTGCTAAGACACAAAACATCTAAAAACTTACGCTAATAATAATAATAATTTTACTTTCATTAAGAACTCTTGAGAAGATAAGAGTCTCAGAACATAGAGAATAACTCTGGTCAAAGTAAAGTGAAATTCAAAGTAAGGACCAGAATATACTTAGGAACTAGGATTAATGACAAACTAAAGGTATTCCTCCACATTTCAGTGAATCTCGAGGATGAGATTTAAAACAAGGTGGGGAGGATGTAACATTCCCAAAATTTGTATTAATAAAATATAAGATAAAGAGTATAAAAACTTATGTTATTAAACGGGTAGATCATGGGTAAGTTGACCACTAAAAATATGAGGTACTTTGGAGAACGTAGGAACCATAATAATAAAAATACGTTATAATTAACCTTACTCCGTTTTTAATGAAGCTTGGTTCAAAATGTAGACACCAATATTCTCGTTCTAATGACATATTCATTATTTTATAAAACGTCATATTTTATAAGTTATAAGCGCCAAAAGAGTGAAGCAACTGAATTAATTATAAATTATAAAATATAAATAATCAAAGTTAAAACATTCAAAATGAATGCTACGTGTACGTCAATGCAAAACTCAACATTTCATATGTATGTATGCGTGGAAGGAAGCATAGCTTCCAAGGAACACCATCTTTTCTATATATATATATAGCCATATAGGCAAAGAATGATTCAAGGAAAAATTGCACGCTGCTTGTTTTTCTACTACTCGATCTCTCTTGATAAATTCTAAATTCTATTTTTATTTTCACACCATAATAATAATAATGCCCTGCCCCGTTTTAAGTGTTTTAACCCTTGATCACTGATACCCTGTCCGATTGACGTAGGGCCCCGTAACGTATGTCAAGGCTCTGCCTAAATTCGTTGGGGTTCTGTCTCGTGACGCAGGGATAAAGTGGAATTGGGTTACTATACTTAATGTAAGTGCACTATATATTTTATTAAATAACCCAGGAGTTATACCAAGATATATCAACCATCCTTAAAATATTTTAGACACCCCCAATTGTCCTAAATACACCCGTATACGAAAAGTAGGCCCGAAATACCTTTATTTTAATAAAAATCAAAGAAAACAAAATTTCCCACTCGCTCGCGGGGCGCGACGGAGACAGCAGGAGCTGTCGCGGGCCGCGACAGCTGGCCATCAGGCCGCAACACATCGTGCCACGTGGCGTGACACGCGTCGAGACTACCCGATGAATCAGCAACTCTACCGCCACCTTTTTGGACCTCGCAAGCCATGAAGACCTGCTCCTCAGCTTTCGCGAGGCACGAGAAAGCCCCTGAGCAGCCCTATAAATAGAACAGTCGAGCCTTAAGTCCCATTTCATTCACAATTCTCAAATCTCTCTCAATTTCTGCAGTGTAGGCTCTATACCCGGGCATTATACCCCTAAATAGCGAAGCTCTGCCTCGATGTAAGTATCATAACCCCCGGTTACGTATTAGATACGCTGCCCGATTGATCTAGTGCTCCGTAACGGCTGTCGAGGTTCTGCCAGACGTAGTCGTTGGAGTTCTGTCTCGGGAAGGGTATAACTAATGTAAATTGGGTTATTATACTAACACTTGTGCATTGTTTAAATTAATAGATCATAACCAGGAAGTCATAAAGGAAAGACCTATAATAGCAATGTGAGTAATCCTTCTTTTTGTGTAAACCTTTTTGTGAGTTTATCCGCTTTTTGTAAACCTTTTTGTAAATTGTTTTTACAAAACCTCACTTAATTAATTATATATTAAGCAGTTATTGAGTATTTGTAAGAATACAATTATCATGAGTATGTTGGGGTTTTGTATACAAAATTTGTTACCACCTGGTCAAGGAGTAACATTTCCACAAGTCGGGTCTGACAGTACCATGGATGTTAATTGATATAACTTGGAAACAAATGTAATTGTGAGATCGCCCTCAATACTGTACAATGGGTTTTATTAAACTTGATTAAACTGGGATTCACTCACCAGTATTTCTTGTTGATAAAATGTTTTAAACACGTGTTTTAGGTAACTTAGTGTGAAGCACATAAAAGCCAGCTGAAGAGCACTGAAGGCTTAGAAAAGTGGCAATAAAAGTTACCTAATTAAAATAGAGAATTGTTTTCAATAATTGGGGTTATTCCCTATAACTGTATCAAAATGAAGAATCGGGTTTTGTCCCACTTATAAATGTATTATTAGAGAAATTTGGGTTTTATCCTATTTTTTTATTTTAAACATTTTTGGTGTTTAACTCTGATAAAATATTTCCTAACTACAGTCCTGATGAAATTTTTCGCTGCCAAAATTGATAAACACCGATACCACTGAAACTGGCTCACGGCCGCCCGCTCCCGGGATAGGGGTCGGGGTTTGTGATGGTATGGGTCCATTGTTTACGCTGTTTTCTAGTTCAGTAGGTCGTTTACTGCCATGGTTACTTTTATTATCAGTTTCCCTAACCGTTTGGATAATATATGGCATCGCGTCTATAATTCCTTGTGCCACTATGTGTTGGATGGCACTGTTATCCACTTGGTTTCCATTATTATTGTTATTCTGGTTATCGTTATTCTGGTTTTCCTGGTTCAATTCGTTGTCCATCAAAGGTTCGGAGCTCTTGCACATTTTCAGCACTCATTGGTGGTGCAGGGGCTGGTATTGGGTTTGGGAACTGGTGCATGGATTCTTGGTAAGGATAAGGGTTCTCTAGAATTTCCCTAATGTATTGGTCATTATCTTAGTAGGGATCTAGAGGGTCCAGGTCTGGGTAAGCTGCTAGGTTTGGCATGGGTTCGTCTTCTGGTATTGGGTAGCGTTGCTGGTAATCCCTATGGTCGTCAAACCACGGGTCATAGCCTGGATCTGAAGGATGGGGTGCTGGTATCCTAGGTATCTCAGCTGGGTCAAAGTCAGGCATTGGGATTTGGTTTTCTAGGTCGGCTTCAATTTCCATTGGCTGTGTGGGAAACAGTGGTAATGGCTGGGGTGCTATGAATTGCTCTAGATTAGGGTCTGCAGCTGTAGTTGCTAGGATATGAAAATTTTCTAGACTCCTATTGAGCATATCTTGAGTGTGGGCATCTGTTTCTCTCTTAACGGCTGCTAAAGCTCGCTGCTGTTGCAATATTTTCATCCTTTTTCTACGTTCATGCGCTCCTCTGCTGAACCATCCTCTCTTCTTGGAAGGGAATGGCTCTTCAGATTGGGCCTTGAACACGAATATCCCATCTTCGTTGTCAGCCGAATACCCTGAGAGGGATGGCTGTGAAGAGGTGCCTTCGTCCCTAGGTGAGTTGGACAACTGACGGTAAGCGTCTGAAGGTCCTTGGTCGCTCATACTGTAAACTAACAAATTGTCAAATAACACACAACAATAATATACAGATATGCACGTAGTTTCGTAATAATTTCCTAACATATTGAATAATATTTTGGTGTCAGCAGAACACTTCTGTAGCTGAATCAGTGGCTTAGCTCTGATACCACCTTCTGTCGAAACCCCTGTCCCCTAACTACCCGGGAACGAGCGGCCGCGGCCAGTTTCAGTGGTATCGGTGTTTATCAGTTTGACAGTGGAATTTACATCAGGACCGTAGTTAGGAAATATTTTATCAGAGTAAAATACCACACCTTTATAACATTAAACACATGGGAAATTCCCAAGTTTCAAGTACACACATTTTAATAGGGATAAACCCTATTTTATTTAAATAAAACATCTCTTTATTTAGGTAACTTTTATAGCCACTTTTCCAAGCCTTCAGTGCTGTCCAGCTGGCTTCTACTTGGCTTTCACATTTTGTTACCTGAAACGCGTTTAAAAACATTTTGTCAGTGGGAAATACTGGTGAGTGAATCCCAGTTTAATCAAGATAGGTAAAACCGTTTTACAGTATTGAGGGCGGCCGCACAATTACATTTGTTTCCATCTACTTTAATTACCACCCACGGTACTGTCACCCCAACTTGTGGTCATGTTACTACTCACAGTGTAGTAACAAATTTTGTATACAAAACCCCAACATACCGATGATAATTGTAGAATACAAATACTCAATCACTGCTTAATTATAATTTAAAACATTGAGGTTTTGTAAAAACAGTTTGCAAAAAGGTTTACAAAAATGAGATTACTCACAAAAAGATTTACACAAAAAGATTTACACAAAAAGAAGGATTACTCACATTGTTGTCTTAGGGTTTTCCTTTAGGATTTACTGGTGATTATCTATTAATTACACAATGCACACGTGTTAATATAATAACCCAATATTTACATTAGTAATACCCTTCCCAAGACAAAATCCCAACGACTACGTCGGGCAGAACCTCGACAGCCGTTACAGAACCTTAGATCAATCGGGCAGCGTATCTAATACGTAACCGGGGGTTAAAATACTTACAACGGGGCAGAACTTCGTTAATTAGGGGGGTATAATACCCGATTATAATAATTGCTATGTAGAATTGAGAGAGAAAGATCGAGAGATGAACGAATTGAAAATGGACTGTTGAGGCCTCTATTTATAGGTCTGATCGACCGGTTTCTCGCGGCCCGCGAAGGATCCCTAAGGGGTCTTCGCACCCCGCGATGTAGGGGTGTAGACCTTAGCTTTGCTGATTCGTCGGTATATGTCACGGCCCCCGACCCGGTTTGACCCGTTTCAGGAGCCGCGGAACAGAAATCCTGTGATATTTTAATTAACAGCGGAAGTTTCTTCAGGATCTTTTTAAAACTGAAATATTTCCCGATTATTTTATTTCACAACTCGGGATAAAACCCGGTAATTTACAATCATAAGATTTCACGAAGAAATCTTTTATTTAACAAAACATGTTTCTTTATTTTATACTGAGCCACTTCCTTAAGCTTGTAGTGCTTCTCGGCACTTTTCCTGGATCACAACAGATCACCTGAAACATGTTTGAAAAAGGTTTTGTCAGCAGGAAATACTGAGTGAATCATTCATTTTACTAAAATGACCTGTTTGTTATAATTTACAGTATTAAGGGTGATTACATTGTTTCTATATCAACCAACTACCCACAGTATTTGTCACTCGACTTATTTCTGTGACTGTGGTCAGACCACCCATTGGCTAACTCGTTGTCCAATGGTGGCGGGAAAAAGTAATGTATACAAAACCCCACATACCGGCTGTAATTTGGTGATTACAAAGACTTAATCCCTGTAATTATAACTTTGAAAATAAACATGCTTTTGTAAACAAATTTGATAAAAAGAGAATGACTCACATTGTAGATTTAATTTGAGCAGAGCCTAGCCTACTGATTAGCCTTTTGACCTAAATTAATAACAATGCACACAAAGCTGGGTTAGTAATCAATACAGCATTTACGATAACTCATGAGATCAAACCCTCACAACGAATGAAAAAGTGCGATACTTAAACATCCATCGAATTAACGACGAATGACAAAGCATAACCCTAATGTGGGCAGCACTTAAACATCCATTGGATATTTTGATCAATCGGACATTGAATCGTAGCAGCGATCGAGTTATTACCCTGTTTTTCGGCAGCAATTAGTGATCCGTGTGTGTTTTAGAAGTGTTTCTGCGATATCTCAGTCTACGTAATGAGAATTTACGTCGTTCAAGTGCCAAACTTCTATTGCCAATGTCTGCTATTTATAGTGAAATTTTACCCTTGCTTACGGACCGTAAGACTCATCCCTTACGGTCCGTAAGGGACACCTAATGACCATAGGGTGGCCACGTCCTGGACTAGCCTAGCTAAGTTGACAACTTCATAAAATTCGAATTTGACAACGTTTTATTTAGATAATCGTAACTAGGGTTTACCCCCCCTGAGTTTTAGGGGCCCTGATCCTGATTCCGATTGTTCTGAAAATTTTAGGGTTTGTGCAGAATCACTTGGGTGTCTCAATTAGGGTTTCCTATTGGACAATTAAAATAATAAATATGACTTTTGATGAGAGTTGTTACATTCTCCCCACCTTAATAAAAATCTCGTCCTCGAGATTTTCTGTAATAATTGAGGATACTTTCGCTTCATTTCTGATTCCAGTTCCCAAGTGTATTCGGGTCTTTGTTTCGAATCCCACTTGACTTTAACTAGCACTAGTCGTTTGTGCTTGAGAAACTTCACTTTTCTGTCTTCTATCTGAAGAGGTTTCTCAACAAATTTTAGCTTTTCGTTTACCTCTATATCTTGAAGAGGTACTACTAAAGATTCGTCTGATAGACATTTATTGAGATTGGATACATGAAATACGTCATGTACTCCTGCCAGTTCCTCTGGTAATTGTAAACGATAAGCAACTGGTCCTATACGTTGGATCACTGGAAATGGTCCTACGTACCTTGGACTTAGCTTTCCTTTCTTACCGAATCTAACAACTCCTTTCCAAGGAGAAACTTTCAACAGTACTCTGTCTCCAACTTGGAATTCTAACGGCTTACATCTATTGTCTGCATAACTCTTCTGGCGATCTCGAGCCGTCTTCAGCCTTTCCTTGATTTGAGTAATCTTGTCGGTCGTCTCTTGCACTATTTCAGGACCTGACAATTGACTTTCTCCTATTTCTGCCCAACAAACTGGAGTTCTGCACTTTCTTCCATACAGTGCTTCAAATGGGGCAGTTTCGATGCTTGAATGATAACTATTGTTATAGGAGAATTCGATCAGAGGTAAGTGATCGTCCCAATTTCCACCAAAATCTATTACACATGCTCGGAGCATGTCTTCTAGAGTTTGGATCGTCTTTTCACTTTGCCCGTCTGTTTGTGGATGATATGCCGTGCTTAGGTTTAGTCGAGTTCCCATTGCTTCTTGGAAACTTTTCCAGAAATGATAAGTGAAATGACTATCCCTATCTGATACAATGGAGAGTGGAACTCCATGTAGAGATACGACTTCATCTATATACAACTTTGCCAGTCTTTCCATGCTAAAGGTTTCTTTTATTGGTAGAAAGTGAGCAGATTTGGTTAATCGATCCACAATTACCCAAATCGCATCATTACCTTTTCTGGTTTTGGGTAACTTAGTAACAAAATCCATTGTTATGAGTTCCCATTTCCATACAGGCAATTCTAACTGTTGTAGTAGACCTGAAGGTTTCTGGTGTTCTGCCTTAACTTGTGAACAAGTAAGACACTTAGAAACATATCGGGCTATATCCTTTTTCATGCCTATCCAAAAAAAAATTCTTTCTTAAATCTTGGTACATCTTATTGTTTCCTGGATGAATTGTATACCTTGACTTATGGGCTTCTTCTAAAATCTTATTTCTTAATTCTCCCTGCTTAGGTACCCAAATCCTGCTTTTGTGGAATCTCCAAATTCCATCAGCTCCTTGCTCTAATTCTTTTATTCATTCCTTCATTCCTTCAGCATCATCCTTGATTGCTGTTTCCTGAACATTCTTTATTTGTTCCATTAAATCTATCTGTAGATTTAATATAAGAGCACGAACTAGTCGTTGCTTCTCATGATACTTACGACTTAAGGCATCTGCAACTCCATTTGCCTTTCCTTCGTGATACTGAATATCACAGTCGTAATCACTTAGGATTTCCATCCATCTTCTTTATCTCATGTTTAATTCTTTTTGCCCAAATATATATCTTAAACTCTTATGATCTGTATAGATAGTAAACTTACTTCCGTACAGATAATGTCTCCAGATTTTCAGGGCAAAAATTACGGCTCCTAATTCTAAGTCATGAGTCGTATAATTTTCTTCGTGCTTTTTTAATTGCCTAGATGCATACGCAATTACCTTCTTGCGTTGCATTAGTACACATCCCAATCCTAGTTTTGAAGCATCACAATATACTTCAAAATCTTCAGTTCCTTCTGGTAAAGCTAGGATTGGAGCATTGGTTAATTTCTGTTTCAAGATTCTAAAAGCTTCTTCTTGTTTAGGTCCCGAATCAAACTTAACTGCTTTACAGGTTAGCTTAGTTAATGGTACAGCTATCTTGGAAAAATCCTTAATAAACCGTCTATAGTAGCCAGCTAAACCTATAAACCTTCTAATTTCCATTGCAGTTTGTGGAACCTTCCAATTGGTAATCGCCTCTATCTTAGCAGGATCTACATGAATACCTTCGTGATTCACCATGTGTCCTAAGAATTGCACTTCTTGCAACCAAAATTCACACTTCGAGAATTTGGCATAAAGCTTTTCTTTTCTTAACAAAGTTAAGAGTGCATGCAAGTGCTGACAATGTTCGTCCTGACTTTTTGAATAAATAAGTATATCATCTATGAAGACAATTACAAATTTATCCAAATACGGTTTACAGATCCTATTCATCATGTCCATGAATGCTACAGGTGCATTCGTTAATCCGAAGGGCATGACTGTAAACTCGTAATGACCATACCTAGTTCTGAAAGCAGTCTTAGGTATGTCTTCTTCTTGTACCTTCAATTGATGATATCCGGAACGTAAGTCGATCTTAGAAAAATATCTAGCTCCTTGAAGTTGATCGAAAAGATCATCAATCCTAGGTAATGGGTATCGATTCTTAATTGTAACTTTATTCAATTCTCTATAATCAATACACATTCTCATTGAACCATCCTTTTTCTTAACAAACAACACGGGTGCTCCCCACGGGGATGAACTAGGTTGTATGAATCCTTTACTTAGTAATTCATCTAATTGCTTTTTCAATTCTAACATTTCTGTGGGTGCTAACCAATAAGGTGCTTTGGCTATCGGTGTAGTTCCTGGGATTAGATGAATCCTAAATTCTACTTCCCTATATGGTGGTAATCCAGGTAAATCTTCTGGAAATACATCTGAGTATTCTGAGACTACTGGTATTTCCTTAAGATCTTTACCCTTAGTGCTAATGATTACCGAAATCATATATACTATTCCTTGCTTTCGTTCATAACTAGCAACTTTCATTACTGATATGAACATCATGGCTTACGTGGTTTATCTCCTGTAATCATAATTACTTCTCCAGTAGGTGCTTGAATTTCTATGGAATTCTTATCACAAAGAATTCGAGCATGGTTGGCTACTAACCAATCCATTCCTAACACAACATCAAATTCAGCTAATTTCATAGGTAATAGGTTTGCAGAAAATTTATGACCTAAAAGTCCTATTTCTATATTTTGCAAAACCTTGTCTATTTTAACTGAATTCCCATCAGCCGTTTCGACTGTAAAAATCTGCCTAATGTTGGTTAAGGGTATATTAAGAGCTTGGCAGAATGAAGTATTGATAAAACTTTGGTTTGCACCAGAGTCAAATAATACTTTGGCGTAAATGTTGTGAACTAAGAACGTACCAGCTATTACATCTGGAATTAACTCGGCCTCCTGAGTTGTTAACTGAAAGGCTCGAACATTCTTCTTGGTAGCTCCGTCAGCTGTCTTGGCTTTGTGTTCTGCTGGTTTAACTAATTTAGGACAATCTGTTTTGAAATGCCCTGCTTCTCCACAATTGTAACAAATTGTAGATTTCTTCCTGCAGTTTTCTTCACGATGTCCTACAGTTTTGCAAAAATTGCAGGTTATATCGCACCTTCCATAATGTTTCTTTTTGCATTTCCTGCAGAATGACGGAGTTGGAGATTGCCCTGTTCCTCTTTTCTTGAAGCTGTTATTATTACCCGTACAAAATCCTTGGGTAATTTTCTGAGCCAGTTCCTTCTTCCTGTTTTCATCTTGCGTGCGTACCAGTTCGTCGGTTAGGGTATTAGCTAATTCCACCGCATCGTCAATAGTGCGAGGTCTCGCAGCTTTAACGATGTTACGGATTTCACTAATCAGTCCCCAAATATAGCGAGAAATGAGTACCGGTTCTGGCGAAGCCAGTGTTGGTACCACTCTAGCATATTCAAAGAATGTCGAAGTATAACCGCGACAATCTACACCCATCATTCGATGGTTTAAGAACTTATTCGCCATTTGATCTCTTTCATATTCGGGACAGAATTTTCTTTCTACAAGAATCTTAAATTCTTCCCAGGTCATGGCATAAGCCCTATCTCTTCCTTTGGCTTGTAACACCGTGTTCCACCATTCTAGCGCCCCTTCTTTGAAAAGATTTGACGCGTACATGACCTTGTCATCCTTAGCACATTTACTGATTGTAATCACTGCCTCGGTTTTCTCTAACCAACGCAGTGATGCAGTCGCTCCTTCATTGCCTGCAAATTCAGTGGGTTTACAAGCAAGAAATTCTTTATAAGTGCAACCAGGTATTGCAGCTTTCATTTTCTTAGGGAGCGGAGCTTGCCGTGGTTCATTATCATGATTAACATGATCATTGCCTCCGTTTACGCTATTACTAAAGTTATCTTCAGAAATATGTTTGCTAGGAACGATTTGTTGCGGTTCTATTGGATTTTTAACAGCAGCAACGATTGCTGGAATATCATTGGCTATCCCTTGAGCAACGATATTTTCTATATCCTGCCTAGTCATATATTGATCCCTCGGTTGTTGCTCAGATTGATTAACCTCATTAACTGGTTCATTATTAGCGTTTTCCATCTGATAATTAATATATATAATTTATTAGTATCAAATAAATAACAATTACACAACACAATTATACAGAGTTCATAACACCAATATAGCCAAAACTATCGATTTCTCGATTTCCATTTATATTTAATAGTATGCATCAATACACACATTTATCTTACAAAGTTTTATTTTAGGTTATTTCACATGATTATATTATTATTGCTAATTTACAACCACAGTCTCACAACCCATTGTCCTTTTGTCAGTTGGTATTTTAGTAACGACGTTCCCTCTCGTCGTATTTCCAGGAGATCTGTTTTCCTACTTCCCTAATCCTATTTCCTGCATCTATTAACTCCTCGCCAAAGTGGCGAAGTTCAGCTAAATTCTCATTGCTCATAGGTGGATTAGGTATAGGTTCTGGGATTACTGGGTCCAAGTTTATTGGTAGTTGTGTTTCAAGAGAATGAATAAAAACATTTTCATTAACAGGCTTAATAGTATTATAGCTTGCCAATATAAAATCTAGCTCTTCCTGAGATGGTAACCCCTCAATTTGTCTAGAGCTTTCCCCAATTTCCATTTTCTTAGGCTTGGGTTTCTCGAGAGGTGAAGCGTTGAATTCTATAGGTTCTTCTATGTCTGGTATATACCTATTGAAATCTCTGGAAACCTCTATTCTTACTGGATAGAGATTTAAATTCTCAAGGGCGTCAGACAAGTCACTCATGTTGTTTAGCAAAATACACACAATTACTAAGTTAAAAATCATAACAAAATTTTATAGAAAAACTTTTAAATATTATTTCATACTGGGTAACTACCAAAACAACTGAAAATTAAAACACACTAAGGTTTACTTATTTATTTACTGGGTAAGGTTTCTAGACTGTAGGTAATCCGGGTGCTAAAACTTTGAGTCAGATTATTTTAAAGATTTGTATTTATTGCTACAGTGGCTAGCATATAGAGATCTGCCCATACTGTACACAATTAGTCAGATAATAAAACACATAATCACAAAATAGTAATTAATAAAAATTAAGTATTTTCTAAATACTTAATTGGCTTAAATCAGTGGCTCTGATACCACCTTTTTCTGTCACGGCCCCCGACCCGGTTTGAGCCGTTTCAGGAGCCGCGGAACAGAAATCCTGTGGTATTTTAATTAACAGCGGAAGTTTCTTCAGGATCTTTTTAAAACTGAAATATTTCCCGATTATTTTATTTCACAACTCGGGATAAAACCCGGTAATTTACAATCATAAGATTTCACGAAGAAATCTTTTATTTTACAAAACATGTTTATTTATTTTATACTAAGCCACTTCCTTAAGCTTGTAGTGCTTCTCGGCACTTTTCCTGGATCACAACAGATCACCTGAAACATGTTTGAAAAAGGTTTTGTCAGCGGGAAATACTGAGTGAATCATTCATTTTACTAAAATGACCTTTTTGTTATAATTTACAGTATTAAGGGTGATTACATTGTTTCTATATCAACCAACTACCCACAGTATTTGTCACTCGACTTATTTCTGTGACTGTGGTCAGACCACCCATTGGCTAACTCGTTGTCCAATGGTGGCGGGAAAAAGTAATTTATACAATACCCCACATACCGGCTGTAATTTGGTGATTACAAAGACTTAATCCCTGTAATTATAACTTTGAAAATAAACATGCTTTTTGTAAACAAATTTGATAAAAAGAGAATGACTCACATTGTAGATTTAATTTGAGCAGAGCCTAGCCTACTGATTAGCCTTTTAACCTAAATTAATAACAATGCACACAAAACTGGGTTAGTAATCAATACAGCATTTACGATAACTCATGAGATCAAACCCTCACAACGAATGAC
Source organism: Helianthus tuberosus (assembly GCA_030545235.1). Lineage (NCBI taxonomy): Eukaryota > Viridiplantae > Streptophyta > Magnoliopsida > Asterales > Asteraceae > Helianthus > Helianthus tuberosus. The sequence goes on from CM060418.1 coordinate 189,609,195, forward strand.
AAAGTGCGATACTTAAACATCCATCGAATTAACGACGAATGACAAAGCATAACCCTAATGTGGGCAGCACTTAAACATCCATTGGATATTTTGATCAATCGGACATTGAATCGTAGCAGCGATCGAGTTATTACCCTGTTTTTCGGCAGCAATTAGTGATCCGTGTGTGTTTTAGAAGTGTTTCTGCGATATCTCAGTCTACGTAATGAGAATTTACGTCGTTCAAGAGCCAAACTTTGATTGCCAATGTCTGCTATTTATAGGGAAATTTTACCCTTGCTTACGGACCGTAAGACTCATCCCTTACGGTCCGTAAGGGACACCTAATGACCATAGGGTGGCCACGTCCTGGACTAGCCTAGCTGAGTTGACAACTTCGTAAAATTCGAATTTGACAACGTTTTATTTAGATAATCGTAACTAGGGTTTACCCCCCCCCTGAGTTTTAGGGGCCCTGATCCTGATTCCGATTGTTCTGAAAATTTTAGGGTTTGTGTAGAATCACTTGGGTGTCTCAATTAGGGTTTCCTATTGGACAATTAAAATAATAAATGTGACTTTTGATGAGAGTTGTTACAGTATAGGTGCGACACGAGTGGTGACACGTGGCAGCCTGGGGGCTCGCCTTGGTGACCAGCTGTCGCGCCCCGCGACTGAGTTGCCTGGGTGCTTCGCGCCCCGCGAGCGTCCCCAAATTATTGTTTTTATTTTATTTTTAATTATTTAAAGTATTTTAGGCTTGGTTTTCGTATCCGGGGTGCATTTTAAGATGTATAGGGACATTCTAAATATATTAGGGGTGTCGAAAATATTTTAGGAGGGTTGTTATGTTATCTTTATTATATTCATAACTTATAGAATAAACACGTATTCTACAAAAAGGTGTAAGTTTTACTTACCTCGCATCCGAACTATGCTTCTCTTTTCATTCTTAATTCGTTTGACCCGCTTCCTGCCCCAAGCTTCCACCTAGCTTGTTACGCGTCAAACTATCATCATCGTTTTCAAGGTGGTTACTTAAATCATAATTTAATACGATTATTCCACCTTACGCATTTTATATCCAAAATTATCATTCATTGTATTCTAGGTCAGTTTGACCTTTTAAAAGTCAAACGCCCATTAGTACATGAAATGCATAATCAAACCCATCAACTAGTTTAGGCATTTCTAAATTATCCGGTAGGTGTTATCTCTTGGCCACCGTTTTAACCAAAGTTCTAACCGAGTTTTTCAAGTTTCCAACACTTTAACTAGTTCAAGTGATCATCAAAACTATTCTTATTCATTCATTTCACTAGAAATAAGGGTTCTCCTCTATAAGTGACACCAACATTCATCCGAATACCTATATTAATCAAGTTTTACACACAACCGAGTAGACCGCGATTTCACTTAGGCATTTTAACAAACATATAGTCGGCATAATTTTCACATATTTACAAACTAGTTCATAACTAGTTATTTCTACCAAACATAAACATAAGTTTTACTTCCATTATGTCTAGCATGCATACTATTCTCATATTCATCTTGTGTAAATCAGTTAACACCATTTTGATAGTCGTAATTCTAGGGTTTATCTTATTTCTACAAAACCCATTTAACACATAAATGGATAATCATGAAACTCATATTTTGAACACCAATTTAACAAGCTATTAACTAGGGTTTACTCCTAGATACAATTTCATTCCAAAGTCATCCAAACAACAATCATGCAAACTCAATTTCGAATCATAAGGGTTCATCCAGAATTTTAGATGAAACCAAATAGTGAATTTTTACATACCTTATGATCCCTTTACTAAGGAGATCAACAATCTTTGCTTGGATTTCGATTGGGAATAGAATTTGGCCTTCAATTTGTACAATTTGTATGAACTAGGGTTTGAGAGCAAGCTTGGTCGCCCCCTCCTGTGTTCTGTTCGATCCACACACACAAGTGTGTGTTTGGAATTTAATTTTTTTGTTTTAATTAAAAACTAGTTTGATTTTTAACACCTTTGGCCCCTCAACTATTATCAGGTTCTTATTTTAGGTGTTTTTAGCCCACTCACATCTCATTACAAGACTTTTAACTAACTCGGTTGATTATTCCTAGTTAACTTAGTGGGTTCCGGGAGTTATAACCCGTTTATTTTAAGTCTCGTTAACTCGGGTCCCTTTTTATAAACTTTGTCTTCTCAAGTCGTTTGCTCTTTTTTAGTTATTATTATGCTTATTTATTTAAATCCTAATAATTTCCGGGTAAACCTTTACCACTAACGGTATTTTACCCGCTCTTTAGTATTAACGGGGTTTAATTACCAAACTCGTTTTCGGGGTGTTACAAAAATGGCAAAAACTTACAAACGTTGGGGGCAATTTGGTGCAAAAGTGTCATTTTGGACGAAAATGGCAAAGCTGCCCGAACCTCAGGGACGATTTTGGCAATTAACTGTTTTTTATAATTTTAAAGATATTTAACAAAAACACTAAATTATATTTGAAGGGTTAAAAAATTATAATTTATTATATATTAAGGGGGTGTTTGGTGTTGCGTTTTCAAAATATATTGTGCGTTTTCAAAATAGAATATGCGTTTTCAAAATAGATTTTGCGTTTTTAAAACTACGTTTTGAAAAAGCATATAGGTACATGCTTCTCCAAAACTGCGTTTTGGAGGCAGATAATCACTTTTTCATCCAAACACTTTTTTAGATTATTTATGTTTTACAAATGTAATAATCAAATAATCACTTCAAAACGTAATGCCAAACACCCTCTAAATACAACGTACGAAATAAATTAACCGTATTTTGAATTCGTTGCAACGAAAACATCTCCGCTTAATACTAAAAAACTTAAATTCTCGTAAATAACCCAAACTCTCATTAAGTGGTTGCAGTGACGGATGAGCAATCTTTTTTTTTTTTTCATGATTGTTGTCGACTTCATGTGGTCAGCTTGATGACCAATCAAATTATGAAAGCATTATCATCAATGACCATAGATATTCCTTACACACACTCTCTCTCTCTCTACGTTCGCAAATCCCCCTCTCTTCCTTTTAAGGGTGGATGGAATGGTCATACTAAGAAGTGGGAAAGGAGTAGATTCAACTTTGGCTTCGGTAGTAGGGCGGTACGCGTAGGCACACCGCCTCGACCTTTGGGAGATAAACATCAAAGTGGGATGGCCATCCCGATTTGAATGTGCTACAAATAATAAAATCAGCACCACGAGAAGATGCAATGGGAAAGGATTCACGGGAGGGGCAGGATCACCACCCCATGATATTTGGGTATTGGTGAGAAAAGCTCCCTTCTAAGCATCGTTGCAACTCTTATATTCAGTTCCATTGCCCGATACAAATTTTATATTATTATATATGATAGTGTTAAACATCTAGGTTATGGTATTATGGTTAAAAAGAATTCACTTTGGTCAAGCTTGGTTTAAATAACAACAATTTGAATGTTAACGACTTTTGATGTATTTCAAACATTCAAAAATAATAGATGAGATATATTTTTAATAGAATCAGTTCTAATCATAGCCTCACACCGTTGATGGGTGTATGTGTAAGGCTGTTCACGAGCTAGCTGAGCCAAGCCAAGGCATGCTCGGGATTGACTTGATTATAAACCAAGCCGGCTCGGTTTGGATTTGAATCCAAACTGAAAGTCTAAGCTTGAGTTTGGCTTGGCTCGCTTAGGCTTGAATTTAAAAAGAGAATTTAATACATAGCTTTCAAATTCAACCTTATACATTACAAGTCACAATCGAGTTCAACTAAATACAAAATAAGTTTTAAATTTTAAAGTACAATATGAGTTCATTATCTTCCTAATCAACCTCTAAATATGCCATGAATATCCAACTACACTCGTATATTCCTACAAATAATAACTGATTTTCTGTAATATATTATGTGTATATTAAAATTAAGTATATGAAAAGTAAAATAATCCGAGCTAGATCGAGCCGAGTTAATGAGCTAGCCAAATCGAGCCAATCTTACTCGTTACGAAACGAGCCGAGCTAGACTCACTTTCTAACCAAGCTGAGCCGGCTCGACTCAGTTTTAAACCAAGCCATATTAAACGAGCTTTATCCGAGCTAAATTCGAGCGAGCTGAGACAAGATGTCATTGACCGGTCTATGGTGGACTGGTGGTGTTGACCAAATGAAGGCCCGAAGGGGTGTTTTTGTTACCAACTATTATTATTAAAAAGTCTAGAGGTGTACAAATCGGTTTTTTTCAAAAACCGGTTTCAGTTATTAACCGGTTTCGGTTTTTTCACCCAAAATAAAAACCGGTTTTTTTTATAACCAGTTCCGGTTACTAACCGGTTTTTGAGGTCCAAAACAATAACCGGTATAACCGGTTGGGACCGGTTTTTAACCGGTTTTTCCCAAAAAAACCGGTTTTTTACCGGTTTTAACCGGTTTTTTAATAACCGGTTCGGTTAATAACCGGTTTTTGAAGTCAAGAATAGTAACCGGTATAAAAACCGACGGTTAAAAAAAAACGGTTTCAATTTTTTTTTCCGATTTCGGTTCTAAAACCAGTTTTTTTGTACACCTCTAAAAAAAGTCACCTTGATAAAGGTAACAAATTGTAAAGTCAAGAAAGTTCAACACACTTTCTGCGTGAACATGATAAAAGAATCTGGGAGTATATAATACTCTATTATCATATAGAAATATATTATCAAGTGGTAATAACGACAAACAAAGCAAACTATTGTGGACATACCTTATTAGTCCTTGCGTAGTGGGCGGTATGCCCGGCGCCATGACCGGAAAACGCCCAGGAACACCAAAACATGGGGCGGTATCAAAGGAAAAAGGGGGGTGTGGCGCGAGATTTATCACGGCGCCATGGGGGTGCTTTTCAAACCTTGGACCAATCACAAAAAAGCATGGGTTTTTATAATTATTTAATAAAAACGAAAATTAATAATTAGGTATTGATGGGTAGGGGCTTTATGACTACGGGGTTAAAATGCATAACGCCCCATAACGCCCACCCGCACACGTGGCGCGCCACGTGTCACATAACGCCCACAAAGGGGCGTTATGACTACACATGGCCTTAACAGACAAAGAACCTTTGATTCATTTATAACTATAAGAAATAAACATTTAACTTTCCTTTTCCAACACAACAAAATATATTCCATAAAAAGACCATTTATAACTAATGGCATACAAATTCTAGAAAGTGTATTTATACCATAAACGTAGTTTCGAAACAAATAAAAGTGAATTTATTACGTTTAATAATGGCGCATCTAAACCATTTAAATGGTGGAATAACAACGCTCTGTACAAGTGCAATTAGAGCATACGTAGTGGGGCGGTATAACCCCCCATAGCGCCGAGATGGCGCCTTGCACACCAAAACAAAGGGCGCTATGCCCAAAAAATTTTTGAAGGCGCGATAATTATCGTGGCGTTTTGAATGGATGAATTGATTTTTTTGACCGTTTGTAAACGGTCATTTTAATAAAAAATAAAAATCAATTTATTTTTCAAACTTTCCTTTAAATCATTACCTCCTCTCCTATTTTTTTTTACCACAAACACTCAAAAACTCTCATCTCTTCCATTTTTTTTACAAATCTTGATATTTTATACAATGCATCCATACAACCGTGGCTTCATTCCTCCCCGATCAAGTGCGGACCCAAACCAAAGTGGTAATCCTACTCGCCCCGTGTTGCCGGTTCCCACTAGACCCAACCCTTTCGGCTCCGGTTTTCTCGATTACAATCAACAAAGTCCCGGGTTCATGAATCTTTTGAACCAACCGCTATCATGGGACCCTAATCTCTACGGGTGGAACCCGAATGAAAACACGGATGGGATGGGGTCGTCTCAAGCGTTTGGGTCGGCTAATGCTTTCGCCTCCCCACTACACGAACCCGATGTTGTTCCGGAGACGCAACCCGAGGTACCGGATACGCAACCGGAGACGCAAAAAGGAAAAGGAAAAGCAAAACGGCCACATAAAAAGAAAGTGGAAACCACTACCCGAGCGAAAAAAACTGTGATAACGTGGGAGCCTGAAGAGGAGTATGTGTTAACCCGCGCTTTCATCGATGTTTCGGAGGACCCGGTTATATGTATGTTTTTTTTTCTTTGTTTTTTTTTTCGTTTTCTGTTTTTTTTTATTTTCTGTTTTATATTTATTTTCTGTTTTTAAACATTATATTTTGTTTTTTTGTAGCAAACAATCAAAGTAGAAGCGTTTTTTGGCAACGAATACGAGACCTTTTTTTCGATCTCATGGGTAGAGGAGACGAATACCGGCTACCGGACTCTATATCGGGGAAGTGGACCGATATAAACAAGAAATGCACAAACTTTCAAACCGTGTACCAACGCACGTTTGCCGGATGGAAAAGTGGAAGTAACGATGAAGATATTACGCAAGCGGCATTGGTCGAGTATACGAAGGGTAATGGCCATTTCCCATACATGAGGTGTTGGCAAATCCTTCGCCATAGCCCCAAATGGGCCACCGTATCTACTCCGAGTGGTCGTTCGGGAAATACACGGCCATCAAAGAGGTCCAAAACAAACGAGTCGGGTGAACCCGAAACGCCAACCTCCGACGCTCGAAACACCGACTTGAACGAGGATATTCCGGATGACGAGCCGGCGGAGGAGTTACCAAGACCGCCCGGAAGAAAAAGCCGGGCGAAAAAACCCGAGTCGTCGCCGATGTCTATGGGAACGGATATGAGTAACGCATTTTCGGAGATAAACATGCGACTTCATGAGTTACACGAACTCGGTAATAAACGTTTGGAGGAGAACCACGAAGTTACGGAGATTATGCGGGATAGACAATGGGCTCACGACTTTGAGTTCTACTCGAAACCGCATGACCACTTAACGGGAAAAGCTTTGAAAATGGCGTTGGCACAAAAGGAGCGGATTGAAAAAAAATATAACCTTTGATTGTGTAATTTTTTTTTATTCTAGTTTAATGTTTTTTTTCTAGTTTAATGTTTTTTTATTTTATTGTACTTTTTTTTTTGTTTAATGAAATGAATTTTATTTTTAAAAAACTTACAAATGAATTAAAAAAATAAAAATTAAAAAATGAGTAATGATGACAAAGGGGCGTTATGACTACGGCCTCAAATTGCATAACGCCCCATAAAGCCCCTTGCTGACGTGTCACGCCACGTGTCGCATAACGCCCACAAAGGGGCGTTATGACTACGCATGGCCTTACAAAGATGCAATTACAATATCGCATCTAAACCAGCACAACAATATGTAAAATGTTCTTGCAATTATATCGACACATATACCCTTACTAAAGTACAACGTATCACATCAATGATACTTCGTAGTTCATACGCTTCGAACAAAATAACCATTTTATAGATAAACTAACATGTAAACATGAGTGGACCCCCACAACTTTATAAAATTTGTATGTTATGTACACTATTAAAACTTAGGGGGTCCGGAGTGGTGTCGGCAAAAGGCACCGGCACCGATGTCTAACCAATGCCCACCTTTTTACCGAATTGGTAAAGGTTTTACCGATTTGGGGAGAAAAATCGGTTAGGGAACACCGATGCAGGGAGAGGGAGGAAAGGAGTGAGAGTGGGGGTATGTGGTGGGGCCCATGTCATCTCAACCAATCACACCTTTTTCCTTTTTTTTTAAATAGTTTACCATTTCACCAAGTGTCTAACCATTGCCAACATTTTTAGCATAGTTTACCACTTTGATATGACACACTCTCATTGGTTAATTTTTTAGTTTGACACTCTCAAGTGTCTAACCACTCCGTACACCTTTAATTATTCCAGACTCTTTCAGAAATTAACCCCTATAAATAAATAACTTGTAAAGTAAAATCAAATAGTGTTTAACCTTGTTTTTAATCTCAATCATTAAAGACCATGTTTTTCAAGTACAAGTTTTTAAGTGTCAAGTTGTAAAGTTAACCCATAGAGTGAGTATAAAGTGATTAATCATTTTCTAAATAAAAAACTATTTTTCTTTTTCTTTTTCCTTTCTTTGTATATCCATACACATCCACTTGTTGATATCAAAGACCAACCTCTTCACAAGTTGTTGACCAACCAATAGAAACTAGATGGGTTTATGTGCTTCATCCTAATCCTTTCTTTATTCCCTTTCCAACTTTACTTTTCTTCTTTTCAAACCCAACACAACACAACACAACCCAACTCATATTCATATTCATCTCATGGATTCACCCTCTCAATCTAATGGATCCTCATCACAAACACAACCCAATGTTGTCAACAATGGTCACACCCATCAAACATTTTCAGGTTTGAAATCTTCCAACTTCATAGGCAAGCACAGATTAGCTGCCATCATATCTCAACAGACTCAACAAATTCAGGTTATTCAGGTAGCAAACAGTTGCTGGATCAGGATCAGGAAGCCTGTTTTTTAGATCATTATTGAATAATAATATTAATTGTTGAGTTATGATTCAGGAGGAGCTGGATCAGCTGGAAACACTTGGTGAATCATCACTTGTGTGTCAACAGTATGTGAATTGAAATTTGTTTATTAATTTTAGTAATGATTGATTAATTGTTTTTTAGTTGAATTTGATTATGTGTGTAGGCTGGTATCCAGTGTTGAATCAAGTACAGATGCTCTGCTACCTGTGTAAGACTCTTTGTCTTCTTTTTACATCCCCCATATCCACTTTTTTGTCACTTCTTTAAGATTATTATTTTATAGTATATGCTGGTCCGGTACAATATCGGATACTGGTCAAAGACCGATATTTGAAATATAGGTTATCTCGGTGAGATATCACCGATATCGGTAATTTTAATATCATGCAAAATTTATGTATATAGCAATTTAACACTAATAATTCAGTGATATATCGGTCAATATCGCCGATAATATCGGTACTGATATTCTGACCGATATTTGACACCGATATTTTACTAGGGGACCGATATAAGTGTATAGATTATAGTTGCAAGATGCTGCAAATGATTGATTTGGATTTTAGGTGAGTTTGAAATGAACATTGATACTGATAAATTAAGATGAACAGGACAAGAGGGCCAGCTGATGGCGGATGGGATCGATGGTTTCAAAGAGCGAATCAATCTTCTTCGCGAAATCGCAAACGTTGGATATGATATGATATTCGTCGGTTTTTTATTTCCTTTGTAAATCGTTGTTCCAAAGTTTAAAGAGTTGAAACAATGGAAAACGGATCTTGTAAGCGCTTTATTTTGTTTTGTTTTGTTTTTTGTTAAGGCATATGTAAGAGTGGTTTGTTTTTCAAGCTTGTTAGTGTTACAAGCATCCAAAGTTATCCTACAAGTAGTTTGACCTTCTCTATAGTGCATTTTGTGTGTACCAGTTAACAAAAAAAAGTTATCTTAATTGTATTAGTAGTAAATAAGGTTTTTAAAAACTCAATTTAAAATGTTTTATACACTAAAAACATGCTTAAAGTGACATTTGGCTCATTCGACCCGTTTCCTTTTAAGAATATCTTGTTCGACCTGTTAAAAGATAAAGTAAATTATAAAATCGACAGATAAATAAGTAACGCGCAGAAGAACTTGCAACCTACACAGAACAAGAAACAACATCCCATGTAAAAACAACTCATTTAACAAGCATAATATGACTTAAAACTTTATCATAAACATGTTTTTCATGAAAGTATATGATAAAACTATAAAAGTATTTACAGTGGTTAATGATAGCTAAACTTAAGCACTGCCTTTAACAACGCTGTCATCATGATATTTAGCATCATCGCCAGCGCCTTTAACATCATCAAAGTAATCTTCTCGTGCATTATCGGCCAACATGAGGGAAACCAGCCAGAAAAGAGCTGCATCAAGGGCTAAAAACGCACCACCACCAAGCAGCCCGGTTTTTGCAGTCGGGCAAGTTGTTTCAAGGTTGTAATAGACATTACTCAAAAGGTGTCTGTGCTCTGTAATCGTGGGCCACAAAAGCATCGCTGACGCTAGTCCAGTCGAACCCCTGCAATTTTGGTACACATATCAAAATATCAGTAGAGGTTGGAAGATAAGCAGGTCGGGCCAGTTTAATAACGGGTCGACAGAGGTATCAGGTTGAAAAGGCCATCGGCAAGATAGTTACACATGTTCATTATGTTCTATAAGTGAAGAAACGGGCATCTCAAGTTTTTTCTCATTGGTTCGCTATGTTCTATAATGATCAACATGTAGAATCATAGTTGTCAATAGCGGCTATAGCGCACTACGTAGCGATGTGCCCATATGGTGCTATTGGGCGTTTAGCGACAAATAGCGACTTTTTTCTGTAATTTCTTTTTATTTTTTTATTTTTTATTTATAAATATAAATAGTGATGCCCATTACGGTTTTTTGTTTCACGATTGAAAAAAGAAGCGTATTTAGATAAAATACACATGTAAAAATAGCGTATTTTGATAAAATATATGTGTAAATATTTCTTAAATTTTCTAATACTTTATCGCTAAAATTGAAATAGCGGGCACTATTTCGTCATTATCGCTACGTAGCATATAGGTAGCTTGTCGCTGTTTACCGCTATTCTGTAATTTCTTTTTATTTTTTTATTTTTTATTTATAAATATAAATAGTGATGCCCATTACGGTTTTTTGTTTCACGATTGAAAAAAGAAGCGTATTTAGATAAAATACACATGTAAAAATAGCGTATTTTGATAAAATATATGTGTAAATATTTCTTAAATTTTCTAATACTTTATCGCTAAAATTGAAATAGCGGGCACTATTTCGTCATTATCGCTACGTAGCATATAGGTAGCTTGTCGCTGTTTACCGCTATTCTCTATTGACAGCCAGGGGCGGACCTAGGTTATGCCCAAGGTGGGCGGGCGCACCCCTTGAAAAAAAAATTTAGTGTATATTTTAGGCAAAAACCCCGACCGCACCCCTTGAAAATATGCTTGAGCCACTCATCCGCACCCCCAGCAAATAATTCCTGGGTCCGCCACTGTTGACAGCTATGTGTAGAATTGAAACAGTATTCAAGATTAAGGTGATGTGTGTACTTACAAAGCAACCAAGAAGAATATGAAGAAACTTGTGCTTTGAAATAACGCAGGCCACGGAATAGACTTCCCTTTGTAAGGGTAAAACAACGAAAACGCACCAGCCAAAGTTGAGATAACAAGAAATCCAAATGACAAATACCCTAATATCACTGTGGGGTCTGCTGGATACTTGCAGATAAAAACATCCTTCCCTGGGATCGGGGTTCCGGATGCAGGCTGGAAATACAAGAAAAGATCCATTGTCATAAAAAACAAATTGTTCTGTGTTATGCTCAAGGAACGGAAACGAGTTTCGAGGTGTTTTCCCTTCGCCTCACGAGGCATAAGCCTCGAGACGAACCGAAGCGTGAGCCTGAGGCGGAACTAAAAAATAAATATAAAAATTATATATCTTATAAAAGTAATAATACTAACTAAATTCATCATCAAAATCATCAAAAACACACATAAAAAAGACATAAATTGCTTGAAATTGACACAAATAGTCAATAACATCAAAAACAAATATCAGAAACCCCTAAGGCGCAACCTTTTTAGCGCCTCAGCCCCTCTGAGGCGCGCATACAATATAAAACCCCTGAGGCACGCCTCAGAATCGTTTTTTGGGCGTTTTGCCTCGAAGTGCCCCTCGAGGCGCACACCTCAACCGTTTTTTAAAACCATGGTTATGCCAATAGCCGACTGATTTTTTTTATGAACATATGAAATTAGACGGCTGGAGGAGTAAGGTTGGAAATTTAATACCTTCTTGTTTTCAGCGATAACGCCGAGTATGAAGGAAACAACTCCGAGGGCTCCAACAACTACAGCCATTCGTTTGGTGGTAATCTCCATCGGAGGTTAAGTAATTTAATTCACTGCCAGTCAATCAAATAATGATGAAAAGAAGTTGTAAGTTGTAACTCATTTATATATACAAGAACTAGGGGTGTTCACGAACCGATCCGATCCGAGCGAGAGTCTGCTCGAGATCGGTTCGAATTACAACCGATCGGATCGGTTCGGTTCGAATTTATAAAACCGAGCATAAAAGTGGTGCTCGAGATCGGTTCGAATTTAAATCAATCGGATCGATTTCGATCGGTTTCGCTCGGTTTATCTCAACACCTAAATTAACAAATGTGCATCAACAACAAAAACTGAATCAAAAGCAATACATAATTGAAATACACAAGTAAAACATGTCCAACCTTTCTAGGCTGCATTAAACTAAATCAAAAGCAATACATAATTGAAATCAAGATCCTAAAAATGTTCTTAACAATATCGAATCCAAAGCATAAAATATAGTGCGAAACACAAATTGAAATCTAGCTCAAAAGCCATGAACATCTTCTTAAAGCTTGGTCATCTCCAATCTCCATGCACAAAATTCCGCTTCAAATCAACATACACAACCTATTAACACAAGCGTTAAACAAAAACATTAAGTTCTAAACATTACATAATGATATATAAATCCACATAAACCAAGTTAAGAGTAATATCAACATATGATTAATTATTGGCTCACAGTTTTCAAATCAAGAACATGAAGATCATTGAAACAAGTTGCATGTGTGCCACCGCCAAATATAAGAAGATAACGCTCTGCATATACTGCAGCAGCATGGTCAGACCGTGGCGCAGGTGACACACCTCTGCATGAGAGTCCTGTTTCCATCTTGACCACCGAAAATGACTAAGTTGGTCCCCACAAGTGTAACCGATTGACCTCCACGTGATACCTGCAATAGCGTAACGAAACAAAAAATATGTTTAAAGTCTGTTGATAACCATTGGTGTCTAGACACTAAAAATCATGATCTAGATCAGGATAAGCGGGATAAGTAGTAAAAAGCACAATATGCAATATGTAAAGAATGAATACCGGTGGTTTTCCGTAGGTCTTCATGGTTGACCAAGTATTCGTCTGCAGATCAAACGCCTTCACTGCAAAGAAAATTGTCCCCAAAGATATTCAACAATAATACGGCAAATCTGTCACAAACAACACACTGGAATCTGCATCTACACAATCTCAAAACTCCAACAATTTTGATTAATTAGCTAAAACAATTCACAACATATGATCCTAACTATTTATATATCTACACAAGTAACACCTCAATCTCAACAATATCAAAACAATACTACCTAAAAATAACAAATAAGTCAACCAAAACAAAACATTCTAAAACTTAACATCAATAAAATTTCAAAAAAAAAAACTAGATGCAACCTCAAAACTGCAATAAACTTAATTAATTAGAACAATTCACTATATAAACAGCTCAATCTCAACAATATCAAAACAATACTACTTAAAAACAGCAAATAAATCAAACACAACAAAACATTACATAACCTAACATCAACAAAAACTAGATACAATCTCAAAACTCCAAAAAACTTAATTAATTAACACAATTCACTATACATATTCCTAGCTATTCATACAAATAACAAATAATAACAGCTCAATCTCAACAATATCAAACAATTTCACCTATAACCTAATATCAACAACAACAAATAAATTCAACACTCAACAAAACAATCAATAACGATAACAAAATCTAAACAGTAAACTAAACAATCGAACAAATTAGCAATTATATACCGTCGTTACTGCGCTTGAAGACGTAAGGTTCCATCTGAAAATCGCAGTTTTTGGTGCCGAGGTGGACTTCAGCAGACAACATCATCTGCACATCGGCTTCCTATTTTTGACCGTAGACACCGAGACAGATGTAATACGGCAAGACGCAAAGAAACGACGATGGGAGAGCCGGGGAGTGACTGAGTGAGAGGCAGGCTGCGGCGATTTTTTGGAGCGATCGATTTTTTTTTGAAAGGAAGCAGCGGCGAGTTATAGACTTTAGGGTTAGAATGGTAGATAATAGATAAGATCATAAGATCTCTGATTATAGATTTAGGTTATTAATTAAGATGGGCTAACTATTTGGGCTTTTAAATTTGGTTGGGCTATTATTTATTTTTTTGGGTTTTAATCTACAAAATCTATAATATATATATTTATATATGTATATATATATATATTAATTATTAATAAAAATAATTCGAGCGAAACCGAGCGATCGTCGAGCGAGCGGAGCCTTGCTCATGCTCGGATTGAATTTGAATCGAACCGATCCGATCGGCTCATTTACAAACTGAGCGGGAATCGAACGAGCATTTTTCGATCATTTTTCGAGCGATCGTCGAGCGATCTTCGATCGTCGAGCAGTTTGGACAGCCCTAACAAGAACACATAAATGTAGCAAACCATGCGTCAGTAGTACCCAAATCAAATCACTAAATGTGCTACTCAAACATAATGTAAAATTCGAAATCAAAAGGTACCTACTTTTTGAATTTTTTTTTGAATGAAGATCCATATCATCAACATGAAGTAATAATCATCAAACAAGATAAGACGAGTAAAGATAGTAAGATACAAATAATATACACTAAAAAGAATGCAACCGTCACCAGAGATCATCATCATCATCATACTCAGTAAATCCCATCAATAGCAAAACTAAGGTAGAGTCTGAGGAGGATAAGATATAGACAGCCTTACCTCTACCCAGTAGGAATAGAGAGGCTGCTTCCAGTGAGACCCCCAGCTCGAACCGTCACCAGAAAGCAAGATGTAAACGTATTTTCTCCCCCAAATGGTTAACATTGCATACTAAGACTAAACGTTGTGGGCATTAATCCCATGCGACGACAAGGGATGACCCCCCCCCCCCCCCCCCCTCTTCTTCGTTACCCCATTACCCCTTAACCTAAAAAAATACATATTTTTTTGAGCCAATCACGTGGTGCCACATCACCCACGTTTTTTCAGTTAAACCACTAAACCCGTGTGAAGGCAAGTGTTGTTTAGTTAAAACACTTAAACCGAAGGGGTAAACTTTTGCACTTTTTAGTTAATCCACAATGTATAGTCTAATGATCAAAGCTGTACGAAGATATGGTACATATGCATATACCAGAAGTGAAAGATGCATTCACATGAACACACACAGAGGCAAGGCAACAACCAATTAGAACTCCAAAACCAAAACCAAAACTCAAAAGATGCATTCGGATCTTAGAAACATAAAAAACCCTAATTATATATTCAAATTCACACCCGCAAAAAAGATCAAATCAAACCATAGTTAAATTGACACAACTATTTTCTATGAACTGATCAGGGTTTACAAAACCCAGAGATTTTTATGGCCAAAATTTAAGATTTTTAATAAAAAAAACCAGTAATTTAAGATGCCTACCTCTTAACAAGCGATGGGAGATAAGGGATCGTATTGGGTGGGATGAATGATCAAAGAAATCAGCCAATTGAGATGTTTTTTTTTTTTTATGTAAGTTGATTATAGTAGAAGCCATAAGCAAAAATACATATAAATCGTTAAATTTAAATTGCCGTATAAATCGGATTTCTAGTTGGGTTTTAGAATCACTCATGCATTCTACCTTTTTACAGGGTGTGCATAAAACCGAACTAATTGAAACCGAATAACTGAATTAATCGAATTGAAAAAAACGAACAGAAACAATAACCGTTGGTTCGGTTTTCGTTTTCTGAATAACTGAATTTTCGGTTTCGGGGAATCATATATCTAAAACTGAAAATAACCGAACCGAACCAATTAGCCAAACATATGTGTGTATGTATATATATATAATCTATCTATATATATAATCAATTTATAAGTTCACAGCCCACTAAATTTTTCTTAATATTTTAGTTCAATTGAGGGTCTAATATGCATGTGTTATCTATATAATTTTGCAAGTTTAATATTCATGAGTTTATAGTTTTCAAGTTTTATGTACATTGGATAATTAACCAAAATTAACCGAAACCGACCCATAACCAATGGTTAACCGAATAACGGTTAACTAACCATCAATTACAGTTACGGTTAATACTTATCAATTAATTGAACCCTTGGTTAATCAAACCTACGGTTAACCGACTTCACCCCTACCTTTTTAGATTTTGACTAACGGGTCACGAATAACCCTCTAATAGCAAAGTAATTCTACCTTTGGTCCCAAGATTGCATTTTCTTTTCTTTCAATGACTTAGTTGTTTATGGGGTTGTTTTATTTTAGTGAAAATTACCAAAATAATCATTTGACGAGTCAAATCATTAAAACAGAAAATGAACCGGCTAAGACTGTGGGGTATGGGGCTTGGGGCGTGGGTTGGGTTGGCTGAAAACGCCCAAGTCACCACCCCGGGGGCTTGGGTTTGGGTGTGGCCCATTTGACGTGGGTTTGAAGCCGGGCGTGGGGCGGGCTAGCAAGGTGACATGGCGGGCTCTCAATGGCCAAACCAAACTAGCCATTTCACATGCCCCCATGTGTCAACTCATGCCCCCAACCCAAGCCCCACCATACCCCATGGGCGTGGGTTTTTTTCCCATTCCACGTGTCAACAAATGACCCAACCCATGCCCCAACCCAAGCCCACCATACCCCACGGTCTAAGCTTTCAAATTGTTGGTTTAGTCAGCTTGTTTTCTATTTTGAAAAAGTCATGGTCAAACTTGACCACTTGGTAATTTTCCCTTTATTTTTCATCGTCTTTCTAACCAATTATCTATTTCATTATCTCTGTCACAACCCAATTGCCAAACCCCAACCTTTAAAATCAATTCAATGTGATGGAGAAATCAGTGAATAAGACATGTTGCAAGAATTAGTAAATGACAAATGACACATTTTTTGTGGACACAATCAAACCAATGTGCATTAACGTCACAGATCAAATTTATCATTTGAACCGCCTACGTCACAGCTTCCACGCCCCTTTCGAAGACGACAAACAATTTTTTTTTCATGTCCATTTATTTCATTATTTGACTTTAGATACACTGAGGATTTAAAAATATTTAATATATTCATGGTTGTTAACTTGTTACTGAAATATTTCATTTCTTTTTGCAATGTAAGATGTAATGGCAAAATATAAAATTGGAATCTGAAAAATAGGTCAAACGCCAGAATACTTGACGAACCCAAACTATCCCCAAATAGAAAAGTTGCACATTCAAAGAATTTATCAAGTGCTTATGTCCATGAAATATTGAGCAATTGTTATGCTAGCGTAAAAAGGTTAGCAAATCGTATTCTTTCTTGTTGTTCATTTGCTTGGTATACATATTTTGATGTGTTAGTTTTATCGCTTTAGGATGCGGGTAATTTTATCATTATTTGACCCATATTTTGTATGTCCATATTTTGCCCCTGGTGATAAAAAAATCATGGGTCTGCCACTAGGGCTGTAAACGAACCGAACGAACACGAACAAGGTCATGTTCGTGTTCGTTCGTTAAGGAAATTAACGTGTTCGCGAACTGTTCACGAACGCACACCGAACATAAGTTTATGTTCATGTTCGTTCGTTAAGGAAATTCAGTTGTTCACGAACAGTTCGTGAACACTAGTCTCGAACACAAACGAACGCAAGCGAACACAAACAAACGCAAACAAATAAAAAAGAACACGAATGAACATTTAACTTGAAAATAAAAAAAATAAAAATATTGTTATCCTTAAACATTGGATATAAGTAGTTAAATACAACCATCAAATGATAAATCAAAACACAAGAAGTCTAATACACACCAAATGATGAATCAAGTTTAACTAACTTAGACATAATTATCTCCAAAAATGTCTTAGCATGTCCAAATTTTAGCTAACTTAGAAAAAAATAGGGTTTCAAGTTTTCAATATGTTTAGATAAAAGGTTTATTATTTATTATTTTTTAATATAATCAAACGAACACGGACGAACGTAATCGAACATATTACCGAACGTTCACGAACGCAGTCGAACGAACGAGACCTATGTCCGTGTTTGTTCGATAAGCTAACCGAACAAAATTTTTTGTTCGTGTTCGTTCGTTAAGCTAATCGAACGAACATAAACGAACTTCCCGCCGAACGGTTCACGAACTGTTCGCTGAACATTCGGTTCGTTTGCAGCCCTAACTGCCACTACTCCATAGATCCTAGGTGCATGAAACAAGGATAATCATATCGAGCGTGTACTCTACACCATTTAATTTGAATCAATATATATTCTTATATCCCTTTGGTTTTAAGTAAATCCAGATATACTAAAATGATCATGATAACACTAAAAATCTCCTAGCAGTATGTTAGTAGTAGTAGTATCTCAAGAGATAACGGCTCACGTTTATCCATAAATAGATTCGGACACAAACGTATCTACTATCACACATCAAAAGAAATTGACAAATAAACAGTATAAGCATATCCAGTTTGATCTAATATGCTAGCAGGTATTCACCTATCATAGAAATCCATCAATGAATAGACCAGCTTCAACCGCATTTTATAGGTTCCGGTGCCTGTTTATCTGGATGTAAAGAAAGACCCATGAAAACCATATGGCACGCGTTGAGGGAGCTTTATTTTAGCTATTGGCTCCTCCCCAAAGTTCTTAGCGTCAACTACTAGTACCTGTGACCACACAAAAAAAAAAAACGCACATGTAAATAGACATAGTTGTCAATATGTGTGTTTATTAATTACTACTGATTGAGAAATCTAATACATACATAAGAAGTGTCATTCTCTTCATCATGAGCAAATGTAACAATCCAACCATCATCTTCTTCTGTGGATTCTGGCTTAGCCACAAAAACTAATCCTGTGCAGAAGTTATTTTTTGGTAACCAATGATACTTGACTTTTACAGTTCCGTCATCATGAGTTCTTTGTTTATTTGATTCTTCAAAGTATAATTTAGCTAGCCCTCCATATTTAGCCTTCCCTGTAACAAAACATATAGTTGCTTAGGCCCCTGTAACATATTTGCTATAAAGGGAAGTGTCGTTTAGTGACATGTGTACAAGTGACTCAAAAGCGTCATAAAGTCTTACTTTTACCTAAACATACTATTTTTTTGGAGTTGTAGGTGAAAATTGTTGTACAAATAAACACTTCGCTACACCTATGATATGAGCAAACGCGAGGGAAATGTGACAATGTTTTTTTTGGAGTTCGTTGGTGTGGCAAACAAACTTGGATATGGACAAAAAGAGAGTTCGCTCGTTTGACCAGCAAACTCAGCGAACTCGAGGGAAATGTGACAATGCTTTTTTTCAGTTCGCTGGTGTGGCAAACAAACTTGGATATGGACAAAAAGTGAGTTCGTTCATTTGACCAGAAAACTCAGCCAAGTTTGCTTGCTACCTCAGCGAACTCTTAAAATCTGTCAGGGTTCCGCCTATTTGTACAACTTTTAAAAAGTGTCCATACATACTAACCGCACCTCTAACCACCTACAAATCCAAAAGAAAAATTAAACTGAAAAGGCGGGTAAAATTGTATTCATATTGGGTTTCACTGCCACTTTAAGAAAAATCATTTTATGCTGATGAATTTTTCTGTGTAGATAACAATTTGAATAAAATCACCTGATTCAGCGCTTGCAAAGGAGTCAATGACCTGCGTGTAACCGTAATTATGTTTAAGACCTGTAAAGTCTGCATTAATCGTTGGAAAGTCCATCGAGTATTCTGTTCCAGTTACATCTCTCTCCTTAACCTCCATTGTTTTCAAGTTCAATATCCACTCCCTAACACATGTAAACAACATCCCCTCTTCTTTCACTCTTTGATCAATCCGGTTACTTGAGTTAATCTTTTTAAAATTAAATCCTCTAGAGAACCATTCAAATTTATTCTCACCCCATTCAGGGCCTGGAATAATGGCTGCATTAGCCTTGCATCCTCTTACAACAACCTATGATAAAATCACATCATGTTAGGGTCTAGAAGAATATGAAGGATTTATACTGAAACAAAGAGTTGGGAAACTCAATGACAATTATAATAATGATATAAGATACGCACCTCGTCACCATCTTCGAAGGTGTTCATTAGATGATAAGAAACACATGGTTCGATATGAAACCACTTAATCGAATCTGCATCACCGTATCGAGGAATCACTGCGATCCTTGCATCTTTCTCCCTCTCGTACTTGAATAACCTAAACCACAATAACCATAACTTTCATTTATTATTTTTTTAGCGGCAAACTAACATACACTTATACCTGTACCTTGCACGATTTGAACCATCCACCTCTTTAATAGAGAGGAGACACGTTACCACTACACCTTTTATGTTCTTTTTTCTTTCTGATGCGTTTAATGAATGGTAGTTAAAACTAGCTAGTATGTATTAGATAACGGTTTATTGTAATTACCATAATCAGGAGATATGATTTGATTAGGTTTTCTTTGTAATTATCCTTGTTATATCCTATATATAGTTGATTAATACATAATAACTCACAAGGTTTTCATTATTCTATAACATGTTCTTGTGAACAAATTTTCTATATATAGTTGATTAATGCGTCATAACTCACGGGGTTTTCATTACTTTCTAATATGTTCTTGTGAGGAAAGGTTGTATATACTTACGAGCCACCTTTCATTACCCTCTCTGGGCTTATTGTGAGCATAAAATCAACCAATATGGTGTACCTGTACATTAATTAGAAAAACAAAATACATATTATTATACCATCTATATATATACAACCCAAATTGATAATACCAACTGATGGAACTCACTTGTTTGTAACACCCACATCATGGAAAAGTGAGCATTGATCCAGTTGCAGGTCCACTTTGTGGACAAGTTCTTTTCCATCAGCTATCAAAGCAGCTTGATTAAAAAATATTGATAATAAAAGGATAATATATTAGTATACATTTATTGAAGTACCTGATACTATACCCACAATGCAATAAGGTTTCTTTGGCTCAAACCCTACTGTAACCAGTTCTCCAGTTCCTGGTGCTTTCTACACATAACAGAAAAGTAAAGTTCTAACGAGATCTTGAAAAAAAAAACACATTTTTGGAATGTTGGTCCCGTTATATGGAAAGTTAACATAGAACATCGCTAATTAATTAATCTTCGGGTGTGAGCCAAGAGGACATTAGCCCAATGGCATTGGTGAATTCCTATCAAGTAAAAGGGGTAGGTTCAAACCCCGTTGTAGATGTTTAGATAAATTTTAAGTGGTGTAGAATTAAGAAGTGTGTGTCGTCGTTCTAAGAAAAAAACCTTTGGGTGTGAAGTGAAAGGTCGAGACCAAGTTCTACCCGGGTTCCAATTGCCATAAGTTTCAAGGCTAATTAAATCTATCTCTTGTGGTATATAGTTCTCAGCAGTAGAATAATGTTTTCCTCCATGCTCAAAGACATTGGTGTTACTCATGATTTTGTACTCCTGGCCAAATCTTAACTGCCAAAGTCACAAAACTGAACCATTAGCAAAACAATACTGTGACAGTTATTCTTGTCTTTTATTATACTAAGTTGCATTTCAGGGTAGTATTGTTATCTTTATCTTACTCACAAACACTTATTTTATTGTATGCACTTTTCATAATAATAAACCTTAGCCGTTTTTGCTCTCCTTTTCTATATACATGTTTGTCAATTAACAAGAATTATTATTCATCAAAGGTGTGATGAATTGTGGATAAAAGCAAAAAATGGTATTAATTACCTTTTCTTATATAATGCTCAATATTTTTGTTAGATTAAGTTTTCATACATGAAACTTTCACAAGATATAGGAAAGCCTACCACATTGAAAAATGATGCAGCTAATGTTGCTAAGGGATCTCCTTCTACAATGGGAAGAAAAGCTGGTTTCTTCCTTTTTGATTCCATCTTATATGTATCTGTTTCCACATATCTATTTTTGTAGTAAAAGCTCCATTTTCCTTGTTCATCTTTTTTGAAATATTGTGCATGAAGCATCCCTTCTCCTTCAATCCACAAACTATCCGTTTTTCCAAACGCCGAAACTGAAAGTTTTAAACCTCCAAATAACGGATTTGGTCCTGCGTACAACTTTAATATTTGAGAATCCTACGCCTAGATGTTGTAAATTGTATAATGCACAGGCATTTGTTGACAAAGTTATTGAAAAATAAATAAGCACCATTTCGAATGTAAACACCCTCTGGAAAATCTTCAGGGATATTGCCTTGACAACAATCGACTTTGATCAATTCTCCGATCTCCTCAACTGGCGCGAAGTTTTTCTGAATTTAAATAAGTGTGACAAAGAATATTCTAAAATACATTAGTGTGTTAAAGAATATGGATAGTAATTATAGACCCCAAAATAGGAGCTTAGCTCACATCTAACCCACACATAAGGACTTGGCGTTTGATGATCGAACTGTTGTTTAAAATAGTGCATAAAGACAGTGAATATATAGCATAAACCATTAATATGGTGCATGAAAAATTAACCATTAAAACGGTATACCAAAAACCATTAAAATGGTGCATCATGTAAGGCTTAAGGACCGAAGCCTAAAGGATTTGTTAATATTAGAACCAGTGTTGTAAAAGTCGCTAGGCGGTCCCTAGTCGGCCGACTGGGGAGTTGGGAGTAATCGGAGTACTCGGGGAGTACGCGGACATGGTAAATATAAAGAAAATTAATTGTTATATATTATTTATGTGTTAAAATAAGCATAATTCATGTCAACTGGGTATAATTTAAAATGAAACATGTTTAAAGTTCAAATATTCTGAATACAAGTCCGACTAGTCTGAGTACAAGGCCGAGTAGTCCGAGTACAAGGCCGAGTAGGCCGATTTTGACCGAGTTTGACCGATTAAAAGTCAACAAACCACGTTGACCGCCTAGACCGACTAGGCCGACTAGGCTCCGACTAGGCTCCGACTAGGCCGACTAGGCTCCGACTAGGCCGACTAGGCGCCGACTAGGACCGAGTACTCCCGAGGCCGACTAGTTGAGACCGCCTAGGAGGAAGTCGCCAAGGTGGAGGTCCAAGGACCGAGTACTCGCCGAGTACTCGGCCGAGGAATCCGACTTTTGCAACACTGATTAGAACAATGGCAAGTAGTGAACTAGTGATATATAATTGGGTGTCTCTAATAGAATGTATCATCTTTAAAGTATCACGCCTCTTCTATTTTTATTTTTTGTACCCACTATATCACTAATATTACTAAAGAGACAGAATTATTAATATATGATAAAAAAGAAAGTGAATGAACAGTGCTTCACAAAAAAGAAAGTGAATGAACAGTGCTTCACTTTCTTTTTTATCATATATTAATTTAGAATGGAATACATTATTAAGAGATCAGTAAATGGTATCGGGTATAGGTACCTGTCTTAAATTTATCAAATCGGTGTATTTTCGGTACCGGTTCTGCACAGTTATTCACCGGTTTTTACCCTCAAATACCGGTGCCGTACCAGTACCGAACCGTACCATACTAGGTATATTCGGTACCGGTACCCACTTTTGGGGATTTCGTTAACGGGAACAGTGCTTTATAATTTATTTTTTAAATTAAAAAAAATTAAAATTAGAATGGAATACATCATTAAGAGATCAGCAAATGGTATCGGGTATAGGTACCGGTCTCAAATTTACCAAATCGGTGTATTTTCGGTACCGGTTCTGCATAGGTATTCACCGGTTTTTACCCTCAAATACCGGTACCGTACCAGTACCGACCGGTACCGAACCGTACCATACTAGGTATATTCGGTACCGGTACCCACTTTTGAGGATTTCGGTAACGGTATTTTTGGTACCGGTTGGTACCGAGCTCATCAAATCCTGTAGCAACGCAGCAATGAAAGTAATTGCACCGTTTAGATTACTTTTCATACACACAGTAAGTAAACTGTATTTCGTTTGAATGAAGTTTTATATACACAACAACTTATTTTGCTTTCTTTTTTGTCTTTTCTGTAATGAATGAATTGTAACATGTAAAATTAACTTGCATATTTAGAATATTGATGAGCAAATCGTATCAAATCCTGTAAACGAATCGGCATCGTATCGGTACCAAATTTGCTATACCAAATCATTTTCGGTACCAATTTGGTACCCACCTTTTGGCGTTTTCAGAATCGTTACTTTCGGTTCGACACCGGTCTAGCACCATACCTGTATTTATTGATTTTTACCTTCAAATACCATATTATATTGTACCGAGCATTTTCGGTGCCGGTACCTAATTTCGATGATTTTCCGGATCGGTACTTTCGCTGCCGTTACCGGTACCGAGCTCATCCATATTTTAATGTGTTAGCACCGTAATAACTGAACTGAAAACAACCGAATTTCCAACGTGTAGGACGTGTGGGTCCTATTATTATATATTAGGTTATTTAAAATTGTTTTTTTATGACGGAGTGATTATCCTTACCACGTCATTTTATTTATGTTTTGATATTCGGTATCTGTTTGCCGTTGCTGACACGCCTTTTGTAGTCATTGGGACCCGCCGCAACGCGCGGGCGGAAAATAACTAGTTATATTGATTTGAAATTGTTAGGGGAGCAAATAGAGAAAAACTAATGAGTGGGGTATGTTTAATCAACCCTTTTATTTTTGGTATGTTATTTTGGTGCCTTTGTCAACAATTGTCAGATTCATTTGGTTCATAACTCATCGGGGAAATTACACTTCTCGTCCTCTATGTTTATACCAAATTGCAATAGATGTCATTTACCTTTCGAGATTACAAGAATCATCAGTTACGTTTTAAAAATCTTACATCGTATGTCCTCTGACTCTAACCCAGTTAAAATTTCCAGTTAAGTTTGGACAATTTAGTCATTTATCCCTATATTTGAAAAAGTATATATTACAAGAGTAAATTGCTAAAATCGTCCTGAGGTTTGGGTGTATTTGCCTATTTCATCCAAAACGACTTTTTTTGTGCATTGCAGCCCTTCACCTTCGGTTTTTTTTTTGCCTTTGTCATCCTTGAAGTTGAGAATTTATTGCGATTTTCGTCCCTCGAAAAATGGTCCCAGGGATGAAAATTGCAAGATTTCAAACTTTTTAGATGAAAATGACACCTCAAGGACAAAAGTCGCAAAAGTGGTCAACCCTTGGGGACGAAAATGACATTTTACTCGTACTAAAAAATAAAAGTTTGGACAATTTAGTCACCAAAATTAATTTTGTTTTATATAAAAACTCAAAATACATGAAATCTCATATGTGGAGAATGGATTGGTATACCTGAGATGGAATCATTGGTTGGTCAACAAATTGAAAGATGAAATCTGCCATGGTATCTAATATCGTGGTTGAAACCATCTTGAGAGCTTTAACAGCTTCAACTTTGAGGGATGAGTTCTTGAGTTTTTGTGTTGCTGGCTGCTCATAATTTGAAGCAATGACAGAAAAATGATATTAAAACATCAACAAAGAATGATTTATAATAAGTGTCACGTTTCTTTTTATAACCTAAACACTCCATCACAATTCACAAACTTTAAATACGTTCATACACCAATAATGGGGTTATTTGAAGTTGGTAATGCAACTTCCATCTAAATTTCAACTGGGTTATGTTAGTGTGCAATATATATTCTTAAGAGCATATAAATAAAATCGTAAGCAGTTTGTGAACCCCCCACCCCACCCAATTGATCCCATCCGTCAGCCCACGTGAGACGTGAGTAAGATTTTTTTTTGTCATATTATTTCATTTAGCTAACAATTTGGTTTTTCTCTAATTACTTGTAATATTTAGCTTTAATGAAAACTAAATACGCGGTTTGTTTATTTTCTTTTCTCAACATTTTGATATAAACTTTAATGAAAATTGAGTTGTTTTGGAAAGGACTTTTTGATCTCGTAGGCTGCTTTGGTTGTGCTGAACTTTTGCTTATCAACATACCAATACATTTTTACGGAACTTAGTTGTTTTCAAATAAAATACTTTGAGTAAATTACACTTTGCGTCCTTTATGTATTACCAGAAGATTTAAGAAACGTGCCCTTTAAAAAAACAATTACAAATTATGTCCAAAATAGTTATGTTTTGTAACAATTTATGTCCTTTTAAGCAAACTGAGTTAGTAAAGCCAGTTAAGTTAAATTAGACCAAGGGCAAAAATGGTATTTAAAAAAATAAACGTATCACAAAAGATGTTAGAATGGTGGATAGTTAGAAAACCAAGAAAACAAATGAAGAGAAGAAAGATGATACGAAATTAATAACTTCATTTTCCTAAGGTCGGGATTATTGAACCATCAACATATTTAATAATGGATGAATATATGAATCCAAAGATGATGGTGACAATAGAGAAGCAAAGCAATTCACCAACTAAAACTCTCCATTTCAAGAACTCGCGGATGAGGTCTTTTTAAATGAGGAAAAATGATGCTGGGTCAATAACTCGAATGAGTGACTCGTTTGTGAACCAATAAAAATATGAAAGAAGGGTGGAAAAAGATTCATAACTCAAAAAACAATAATTAGAAAATCTTTTTTAATAATCTAGTTTTTATTTTATATTTTAGTTTTTTATTATTTGTTTTTTCTTTTGTTTTTTTGAACGACCAATTAAATCACCGGATAAGCATCCTGAGATGCTCTCAATCGAGCAAATGCACTATCTCCTCCATAATGGTCAAAGTTGGATGCATACCCGAGCCACCAGGCCACCAGTTTCGGGGAAAACCCGCCCGCCCGAAGGCCCACTGCGGTAAAACCCGGTTTGGCTCGGTTTCGAACTAGCGACCTCCAGAGAGGCCTAGTTTTAAACTTTATTGTCATCACCAATGTCCTTCACAGTAAAGCTAGTGAGAGTTGAACTAGGGACCTCAAGGAGAGAAACTATTACTTTAGTGAATTTTTTGCATGTTTAGGTGGTTTGACCACCAAAAGATCACTTCTAGGGGAGGTTGGTGGAAAAGAGTGAAAGTAGGTATATTGCTAGTTGATATAGCGATATTCTAAGGTTTCTTTTAAATATCGCTAAATCAAACATACATATATATCATGAATACATGAATATCGCTAATTCAAACGGACATATATATAATATCGCTATCTTGTATAAATATATATAGGGAGGGGCTCATGCGAGAACTACCCTTATTGTGAGAACCTTGAGAACCAATGTGAACACAACCTAAAATAGCTAAAAAAACCTAAAAAAACCTAACCCCCACCCCCACCCCCAAAAAACCTAAACCCCCCCACCCCCCGAAAAAAACCTAACCCCCCTCCCCCCCCCCAAAAAACTTAAACCCCCCTCCCCCACCCCCCAAAAACCTAAACCCCCCTCCCCCAAAGCTAAAATGCTAAAAACTAAACCCCCAAAAAACCTAAAAAAATCTAAAAAAAATCTAAATTTTTTTTTTTGAAATTTTTAATATTTTTTATGTTAAAATCGCTACTTTTAGAAGAAAAAAAAATTTTAAATTTTTTTTTTTTTTTTTTGGCTTCGAAAAGTAGCGATTTTTTTATAAAAAATATTAAAAAATTCAAAAAAAAAATTTTTGTGTGATTTTTAGCTATTTTTAGGCATTTTTGGTGTGTTCACATTGGTTCTCGCGGTTCTCACAATAAGATGTGGTTCTCGCATGATCTTCTCCCTATATATATATATATATATATATATATATATAGTGGAGAGTTCAAATGAGAAGAAATTCTTTATAAGAAGAAAAAAGAAGAAATTTCAACCAATAGAAATGTTTCATTAGACTTCATTTAATATTTGTACTTAATGTAACTATAAGGGTATATTGGTAAACTTACATACATAATTAATTGGTAGTTTCATCTTTAATAACTAACTATTTTAAATTTGTAACTTATTTTTAAGATATATATTTTTCTTAAAAAATAAAAATAAAAATTCATTTATAGTGTAGGATAAATACGAGGCGTGTAGGATAAATTACGAGTTGTGTATGATAAATTTCAATATGTGTAGGATAAATTTCGAAATGTGTAGGATAACTTTTGATGTGTGTAGGCAAACTTTTTTTAGTGTGGAGGATGATTGTCTTAATGACTAATTAATTAGTCAAACATAATAATAAATGAGATGAGAAAAAACTATTTAGTGCTTTACCATTGTACCCTTTTGTTCTTTTTATTCTTAATAAAATTTTCTTCTCAAATGAACCTTCCCCTATATATATATATATATATATATATATATATATATATATATATAGGGGCTGGTTAACGTACAAATGCGCTTATCGTACATTACGTACGCTACAATCTCAGCCGTCAGATCATCTTCCCCATTGAAAATCGCATGTGAAATTGAATTACCACATGCGAAATTGTTACCAAAATGATCACATGCGAAATTGAATTACCACATGCGAAATTGTTACAAAAAAACAACCTGCTATTTCATCACAATTATCACATGCGAAATTGAATTACCACATGCGAAATTGTTACAAAAAAAACAACCTTCTATTTCATCAAAATTATCACATGCGAAATTGAATTACCACATGCGAAATTGTTACAAAAAAACACCTGCTATTTCATCAAAATTATCACATGTGAAATTATTACAAAAAAAAACAACATGCGATTTTCATTGCGGGAAGATGATCTGACGGCTGAGATTGTAGCGTACGTAATGTACGATAAGGGAATTTGTACAGTACCCTTTACCTATATATATATATATATATATATATATATATATATATATCGCTAATTTGAATCCATATATATACAGAATATCGCTATGTTAAACAAATATATATAAATATCGCTCATTGGAATAGAAATATAACCGAATATCGCCATTTGAAACATATATATATATACGAATATCGTTATTATCGCTATCTCAAACCTACATATATGAATATTATATTAATTGGATTCATTGGATGTGTCTTTGTCATATATTGTTTCATTGTTTCAGAACATGCAAAGACATGCATAGGCTCAGTATTAAAGTTGCCTATATATATATTATATGTTGTAGGTGGGAATATTAAGAGGTCGAATAGTTTGAATAGTTGTGTTTCAGAAGCATGCATTGGATTGAATAGTGCATTGCAGTGTAACTGCGTATGAATAGTTGGTGTTTCAGAACCTTTTTAATTCATACACAACTTTTCATAGAGTGTATTGCAGTGTAATTCAATTCATACACAGTAAAACTTGCAGAATGGCAAGTCTTATCAAATTAAAAGATGATGATGATATAAACCATCGATCAGCTCCCATATCTCATACTCATCTTCTGTATACCACCTCTCATACTAAATTTTTAAACGGTTTAAACATGAGTTATCAGATTCACCCCGGTCCCCTTTAAACTACAGTGTTGTTTTTGGCAAATGAACATCGTGCGAGGGAGGTTTTCAAGCGCCTCGA
Source organism: Helianthus tuberosus (assembly GCA_030545235.1). NCBI lineage: Eukaryota > Viridiplantae > Streptophyta > Magnoliopsida > Asterales > Asteraceae > Helianthus > Helianthus tuberosus. The sequence goes on from CM060418.1 coordinate 189,638,504, forward strand.
GGACTATCGGGAGCCAATGAGTATAAAACGTGCCGATCGTTCATTTTGGTCGCTTATAAAGGATAATCCGATAGCATTGCATGCTGGAGAATTAACGGGGAGTTGTTTGAACATGATGTTTTTCTCAGTTTTAAAGTTTGTATACCTGTAGAGAAAACTGAGCTTGAAGGGGAACGAGATGATTCAAATTTTACTAGGGTTGGGTAAACCCTAGTAATTCTCCAGCATGCAATGCTATCGGATTATCCTTTATAAGCGACCAAAATGAACGATCGACACGTTTTATACTCATTGGCTCCCGATAGTCCTCGGGGCGCTTGAAAACCTCCCTTGCACGATGTTCATTTGCCAAAAACAACACTGTAGTGTAAAGGGGACCGGGGTGAATCTGATAACTCATGTTTAAACCGTTTAAAAATTTAGTATGAGAGGTGGTATACAGAAGATGAGTTTGAAGATGAGTATGAGATATGGGAGCTGATCGATGGTTTATATCATCATCATCTTTTAATTTGATAAGACTTGCCATTCTGCAAGTTTTACTGTGTATGAATTGAATTATACTGCAATACACTCTATGAAAAGTTGTGTATGAATTAAAAAGGTTCTGAAACACCAACTATTCATACACAGTTACACTGCAATGCACTATTCAATCCAATGCATGCTTCTGAAACACAACTATTCAAACTATTCGACCTCTTAATATTCCCACCTACAACATATAATATATATATAGGCAACTTTAATACTGAGCCTATGCATGTCTTTGCATGTTCTGAAACCATGAAACAATATATGACAAAGACACATCCAATGAATCCAATTAATATAATATTCATATATGTAGGTTTGAGATAACGATAATAACGATATTCGTATATATATATGTTTCAAATGGCGATATTGGTATGTATATATGTTTCAAATGGCGATATTGGTATATATATATGTTTCAAATGGCGATATTCGGTTATATTTCTATTCCAATGAGCGATATTTATATATATATTTGTTTAACATAGCGATATTCTGTATATATATGGATTCAAATTAGCGATATATATATATATATATATATATATATATATTTATACAAGATAGCGATATTATATATATGTCCGTTTGAATTAGCGATATTCATGTATTCATGATATATATGTATGTTTGATTTAGCGATATTTAAAAGAAACCTTAGAATATCGCTATATCAAATAGCAATATACCTACTTTCACTCTTTTCCACCAACCTCCCCTAGAAGTGATCTTTTGGTGGTCAAACCATCTAAACATGCAAAAAATTCTATTTTAGTCATGTTTGCGATTTCAATTACGAGTCTAGTCAATATTATATTTCATTTAAGAGTTTAGTCAATATTCAGTTTCTTTAACCTAACTTAATTAGTGAGTTACTAGAATAACCTATAAATAAATGTTCATTTGTAATGTTTGAAGGAACCCTCAATATATGACAATAAGGTTTGAGTCACGAACTTTGTGAGGGTGGATTCGATTAAACAGGTCGGGTTATCAATGTGTTCTACATGTATGATGATGAAGATCCATATATTGAGGGGGGGGGGGAGAAAGAGAGAGAGGTCAAGCAAGTAGTGGGTTAGTCATAGTGGTGGATTAGGCTCTATAGAGAAAGAGAGACTATGTGTGAATAGACTAATTTGCCCTTGGTTAATTTGGAGAAAACTGACTTTACTAACTCAGTTTGCTTCAAAGAACATAAATTGTTACAAAACATAGTAATTTTAGACATAATCTATAAATGTTTTTTTTTGGAAAGGGCGCGTTTTATATGAAGAAACAGTGAACTAATTTGGGATTTGATTAGTTTGGTTTATGTTTCTATCATAGTGGTTAATCTTCTTAAGACTCTCTGAGCTCCGTAATGATCTTTTAATCCTGCAAAACAGAACACCGTTACTCGTTAAGAGGGGAATATGGGGGTTTCCCTCTTAACCGGGCTTCGGCATGAGATTAAGCGACTGCTTTGGGGAGATAAGTGTGTATTTAAGAGTGAGAGTAGAGGGAATGGAATGTTTAACCTGTGAAGTGAGGTCTCTATTTATAGCCGGGGAGGTGTAAGAGGATGTGGGCTGATGGGCCTTGGGCCTGAAGGAGACAACATAGAGGATATGCTCCTTGTCTCACTGGTGTCGACCGTTAGTGGCTTCTAGGAGCTTTCTGGAGTTGGCGCAGTGTGATTGGAGCCACGTGTCACTGTTGTCAGCTTGGCTGCCCCTCTGCCATCAGCAGGTAAGTGGAGATCGTGGGGCAGTTGTCTCTGCCTTGTGATTGGTGCCATGTAGGCGTCCTTAAGTACTTTTTGTCTCATGCATGTCAGACGATCGTGGAGCACGATTGAGCAGGGCCAGAAGGACGCTGATTGGCTCTTTTCTTCTGCCACTTGTACCTTGTGTACTATCTGAAACAGCCTTGCGCCGCTGCCCTGGGTGATTCTTGCTGGGCACGTAACTATCTCGCGCAGGGTTTGGATGACTGAGTGCTCTTTCAGAATGCTAAGTGTTGTAATTGGAGCTTCCTATTATCCAGGCCTTGCGCCGGTTAAATTAAATGTGATGTAGCCCGCGCGAGGTAGTCAATAAGAAATTTGTTGAATAAGGAGTATGGTCCCGCGCGCGACCTTGACGGAGGTTTGCGCGGCTTTTTTGGGACCATACCCCTTCAAGTCCCCCCAGTCCAGTGCTACACCATGCGCGAGGCAAGTGGTTGGAGCTCTGGACTTAGAAAAATAAAGTTGTAGAAAATGCTTGTTTTTTGAGCGGTAGGCGCGCGCGCAAATGTTTTGAAAATTGTCACGGCGCGACAACCTATCTGGTAGCTAATGGTGCTTTGTTTTGTTTCATGGCGCGCGGAAGCCTTGGGTAATCGTGCATCTTGCGCGACATGGGTAACTTCTGCATTAAGCTTCTCAAAATTTGGGCGGGAAAATCCTTGGGATTTGAGTTCTGACAGGTTGGTAGGAAACGTCATTGATGGTGACGTTTGAGTTGACCACCTACACGGCTGTCATCATTTTGGCTCTGACGGTTCCACTTTCCGTCAGGAGAGTGAGGTCCATGCGCGCGTGGTAACCGTCTCTCCGGGTTTCACGCCTTACGTGGCGTCTTCGGATTGGTCACGTGCGCGGTGATCTCGGCACGTTTACCCATCGCATTAAATGCGATGGGTATATATACTCGACGAAGTGGAAGAAACCCTTACCTGTTTCCACTGTTGCTATCTTCTTCTCTCTATTCATCTTCCTCAGATCTTCAAATCTTCAAGTTCTGAAGCAGATCTTCAAGATATTTCTTCATATCTTCAAGTTCCTCTTCCAGAATATTCAAAGTTTCCTCGTCGAATACCCATGGCTGAAGAACATCAGGAGGAAAATCCCGGTGAGGAGGGTCCTGTTCCTGTCCTTAAGTGGGATTTAGGGTTATTCGAGCAAATCACCAGGAGTTTCCGGTTTCCACCGGAATGGGATGCCCGGTACCCCGGCCAAAATCAAACGGCCGCTGATGCACCGTCGGGGTACATTACGTTGTTTGAAGATTTCTTTCATCAAGGCAACTTCCGGTTGCCGGCGACGAACTTCATGGCCCACATTCTTCAGTTCTATGGGTTCCATATTTCACAATTGAGTCCTCCTGGAATGGTCAGGGTTCGTCACTTCGAGTTTCTTTGTCGATCTCATGACATTGAGCCGACTGTGGAAAGATTCAGAGGTTTTTACCAGTTGATCCGAAACATGGGGTTCTACTCGTTTGCAAGTCGAGGGGTTGCGAAGAAGATACTCCTTAATCCTCGCAAGAGTTTTCATGACTGGAAACCGAAGTTCTTTTATATTCGCGAGGAGGTGATCCCGATTGCCATGACCTTCTGCGCTTGGTCTGAGCCGATTGTGAAGGAAGATCTGGTGATTCCCAAGAATGAGGCTTGGTACCAGAAGCTTACTGCAGCCCCTAACCGTGTGTTTGGAGAGAATGTCCTTGTTGCGGCGCGAATGAGTGACCAATGGCCGCCTGAGAGTGAGGAGGTTCCCGTCTTGAAGTTCCAGGATAAAGGATAGTTATTTCATTAATTGTTTGTATTTCTGCCTTCGTATTGCTCCACTTGTTGAATTTGTGATGTGGAGGCGCGCCTTTATCAAGCAGCTTTCCCCACATTCGGTGGGTCTATGGGAGTGCGCCCGCTGGCGGCAGGGGAGCAATATTGGTACGAGGAGATCAAGGGCAACTTCATGTATCCAATTGCTGGAGCGTTTGCCGGTCCGCCCTCTACTACTGAAGGTGCGGATATACCTAACCCTCGTCCCTTGCTCGCTCTGACTTCTGCTGGGAAAGAGATTGTCTATCTTTCCAGCGAGGAGTCTGTGGGATCATCAAACGGAGAGCTAAGTTCGTGGTCTAACGTCTTTGCAGGTGTGTTGCGCCACTTGGGTGTTGACCCGGAAGAAAAGAAGAAAAAACCTTCTAGGAAGAAGAAGGTGATCAACCTTGAACCTGAAATTACTAGCAAGAAAGGTGGGAGTAGCCGCGCAGCTTCTGGTGCTGCTGACAAAGGTACTCTTCGCTTTCGCCAGAGTAACTTGGAAGATTACGTTATAATCAGTGACTCACTTGAAGGTTTGTCGCGTATAGGCGAGAAGAAGTCTGGAGGAGTTGGTTCGAAGAGCTCAGGGAGCGCGGGTTCTCACAACCCAGATGCTGGTGCGACTCCTTCTTCTGTTGCGCATGATGAGGAGGAGGAAGAAGAAGCAGAAGAGGAGGAGGAGGAGGCTGCTGCAAAGTTAATCAGCAGGAAAAGAAGTAGAAGCGAGACCACAGCTGGTGTGTCTGCTGCGCCGAAAGCTGGTGCAGTTCCCTTGATTGGGAAGCAGAGCAACTTGCGCTCTCTTTATAAGTTCTCTCCTGGTAAGTTCCTAGTTTCTTACTATTTGCTGCTTTCTCTTTTTAATACTTATCTTCTGCAGAGGCTAAGAAGAAGACCCCTGAGAAGAAGGGTGTAGTGTTCACAGATCCCACAGAGCCGGCGCCGAAAAGGCCTAAGGTTACCATCAAACCTTTCAAAACTGTGGTGGAGTCTGATAAGGACAAACAGGTTGTCGATGTCGAGAAGGAGAGAGCTGCTGAGACAGAGAAGAGTAAGGCTGAGGAAGACAGGAAGAAGGCTGATGAGGAGCGTAGGAAGAAGGCTGATGAAGACAAACGGAAGAAGGTTGAGGAGGAGAAGAAGAAAAAAGCTGATGAGGAGAAGAAGAGGCGAGCTGAGCAGGAGAATGAGAAAAGGGCTGCTGAAAGGGAGAAAGGGCCTGTAGTTGATAAACCTACCCACCCAGCGCAACCTCATTCCCCGCAACATTCTGCTAAAGTGACTTTTGCTGGGGGTTCCGGTCCACATGCTTCTGGTGGCACGAGTTCCGGGGGTGCTGGGGGGTATAACCCACAAATAATTGGTCCAAAGGATACTCTCGGGGATATTTATTATAAGACTTATACCGAGGCAGAACGTGGGAGTGCCCCCCATCGGGCTCCTTGGAATTTGAAGCAGAAGGACACTTTCCAGGAATTTGCCCCTTGCCGCGACTGGTTCTTGAATTCCATCCCTCCTGGTGAGGTTAACCGACAAAAGGCGCGTACTCACGATGAGCTGTATGCAGCGTATGTAATTGGGGAGGCCAATACTCTTTCCGCCAGCCATCAAATTGTGCGTGAGTAGCGCACCATGATTAGGGAGCGGTCGGATTGGGAGAACTACCGTCAGCGCCTTGTGAGGCAGGTTAAGGAGTTTGAGAAGGCTAATGCCAAGTTTGAGGAGGAGAATGCCAGGTTTGAGGCTGATAAGAAATCAGAAGAATGGGGGCGCGAGGGCCTTAGAGGCAAGCTCCGAGCTGCCGAAGATCTGTTGGTGAAGGAGAAGGCTGAATGGAAGAAAATATGTGAGAAGGACAACCAGCACGCTTATGCTGCTCGTAATAAGATTATTGAGCTTGAAGGCAAGGTTGCTAAGCTGACATCGATGGTTGAGGATGCGCAAGCTGCGCGAACTGCTAAAGAGCAAGCTGAGGTTCGAGAAGCTTCTCTTTCAGTTTATGCTTTTGTTAGCAGGATTAACTGAGTCTTTTATCCCTTGCAGGTTGAGCTGGCTGAGGTGAAGGTGCAGCTGTCAAGTAGGGACAAGGATTTGATTGCCAAGGACGTCGAGATTGCTGAGTTGAAACACCGCTTGCAAGAGCAGGTTGACAGAAGCGAGTCCGTGGAAATCGACCTTGAAGCTGAGAAGGTTAAGGCTGCCACTGCTGACGAGGCCAAACAGAAAGCTGAGGAGGCGCGAGACATTAGCACATCTGCTCTCAATGTGGTGCAAAACAACTACTCCGAAGCTCAAGGCATCGTTGATACTCTGGTCTCTGAGGCTGAGTGGCTGCGTGGCAGAGGCTTAGTTCTGGTATGATTTTCTTACTTGGCTTTACTCATCAAAACCTGGTGTTTTATGAATTGCGTTTGTTGTAGATGGCCAACTCTATCTTAAATGCTGGAGAGCTAGATAAAGCTGTTGCTGTTTTAATAGATGCTTCGCGCGCGGTTGGTCACTGCGGTGGTTATTTGGAGTGTGCGCAACATGCTACAGAGGTTTTCGGACAAGAGTTTAACGCTAGTCACTGCTCAGTGACTGAGTAAGCTGATGCTGAGTTAACGCGCGCTGAACATGCTTATGATAATTTATCACTGCCTCTGATGGATTTGGTCACGGATGCTCTGAAGCATGACGATTGGTGTCAACGGTTAAAGACCATCCTTGATCCACCAGAAACTGTTGAATTATCTGATGAGGAGATAACTGCTGGCGATGATGGCGATGATGAAGGCGATGGTGATGGCGATAAGCACGATGATGATGATGCTAGTGACGGCTTTGAATAGATAGTGTTTTCAGGCTGTGCCTTGTAATTTTTAGGTTTTGAATGTTACCATTTGCGCGGTCGCGCCTGTTTTGAATCAGATGAACGATAGTTGGTTTTTATGTGATTGCTGCGTAATTATGCTTATTAAATATGATGTTTATGCTTATTCTGTGTCGTTACAATTATTGCATTGTTGTTAGAAACTTTGGTTAAGTTAGCGTGAATAAATGTAAGTGTGGCTCTTGTGCGAGTGTAGCTGCTCGGTCTCGCGCTATGTTCGCGAGGACCTTGGAGGCATAACTCAAGAGTTCGTAATTCACTGAAGTGTTTTCGTGCTAATCAAAAGTTTAACATGCATTTGTAACTCAAGCATTATGATAAAAGAAAACATGTCGTATGCTTTCATTAATTGAGAAACAGGCGTTTAGGCCAATCATACATTGCAGATAAGTAACATAAGGGGCGTTTAGCCAACATAGGAAATTAAAAAGGCGCGTGGCCAACATGAGAGAAATGGCGCATGGCCTATAGTAGTTACATATAGCACTTGCGCAATTGTTGCGCATTCCATGTGCGCGAGATGATGTGTCCATCCAGGGTGCGCAATTTGTATGCCCCTTTCCCTAGCACTTCATGCACCAAGTATGGGCCCTCCCATTTTGGTGCTAGCTTTCCTGGGCGTTCAGCGTTTGAAGCTTCGTTGTCTCGGAAGACGTATTCTCCTGGAGAGAAGGTACAAATGCGGACTCTCGCATTGTAGTACCTTTCCAGCTGCGTCTTGTATTTTGCTTCTTTGATGCGCGCAATCTCGCGTCTTTCTTCCAGTAAATCCAAATCGAGACGGCGCTCTGCTTCATTATCAACCATGTTGACTGCTGTCAAGCGCGGTGAGGGGAGTCCAACTTCAGCCGGGATAACTGCCTCTGAGCCGTATACTAGGCTAAAAGGAGTTTCCCCGGTGCTTGTCTTCGGCATGGTTCGATGAGCCCACAGGATGCTTGGGAGCTCGTCAACCCAGCCTATTCTCTTTGTGCCCAGTCGGGCTTTTATCCCCTCCACGATACTTTTGTTCACACTTTCAACCTGTCCGTTGCCCTGAGGATGCGCAACAGAAGAAAAAGTATGTTCGATTTTCATCTCTTTCATCCACTTCTGGAGGTCTTCAGAAGCAAAATTAGTACCGTTGTCTATGACAATTTTGAGTGGAAGACCAAATCTGCAAATGATGTGCTCCCAAATAAACTTGCGCACCATCATTGCAGTGGTTGAAGCGAGAGCCTTGGCCTCCACCCACTTAGTGAAATAATCAACGGCCACGATTATGAACTTCACGGCTCCCGGAGCATCAGGGAAAGGTCCCACCATATCAATTCCCCACTGTTGGAAAGGCCAAGCAGTGGATACAGGAATGAGATTGTTTTTCGGGCGCAGGGTCTTCGGGGAGTGTCTTTGGCATGAGTCACATTTGCGCAACTCCGTTAGAGCATCGACATGCATCCCTGGCCAGTAATAACCAGCGTTCATAATCTTCGCGACAACCATGCGCGGACCTGCATGGATGCCACGGATACCTTCATGAATCTCTCTTATCAAGTAGTTCGCTTCTTGGGGGTCCACACAGCGCAATAAGGGCCCCAAGAAGGACTTTCGGTATAGAATACCACCGTTCATCTCATAACGCAGGGCCTTGTTTTGAATCTTCCTTGCCTCTGCTTTGTTCTCCGGGAGTACCCCTTCTTGCAGATACTGAATTATAGGGGTCATCCAGGATGGCTGCCCTATTTCGATCACATTTACCTGGCGCAGCAGGACTGATGGATTTTTGAGTACTTCAATCCTTACATCTTTTGCGAAATGTTGAAAGGAAGTTGAAGCAAGCTTGCTCAAGGCGTCTGCTGGTTTGTTTTCGGAACGATTGATGTGTACTACCTTGTGTGACTTGAATTTCTGAAGCAGTTCTTTCGCCTGATCCAAATATAAGGCCATAACTTCGCCTTTTGCATCATAGATTCCGTTGATTTGACTGGCGATCAAAAGTGAATCAACATGCGCTTGTAGATTTTTAGCTCCCATTTTTATGGCGAGGCGTAAGCCTGCCAGAAATGCCTCGTACTCCGCCTCGTTGTTGGTATTCTTAAAATCCAACTTGATGGCGTACGTAAATTCATGTTTTTCAGGGCTCACAAGGCGCAATCCGGCTCCTGCGCCGTCTTCATTTGAGGCCCCATCGGTGTACAACAACCACAACTCATTAGATGTATCTTTCACGGGAGTTTCGACAATCTCGCAATCCTTGATTTTTTCCGCTGGGACTTCTGTGATAAAGCCCGCAAGGACTTGACCCTTGATGGCTCGGCGTGACCTGTATAAAATGTTGTGCCCCCCCAGCTCGATCGCCCACTTTGCTAATCGCCCAGATGTTTCTGGCTTTTGTAATATCGTCCCAATGTGGAAATTGGTAAGTACTGTGATGACGTGGCCTGTGAAGTATCTGCGCAGCCTTCTGGAGGCATGTAGTAACGCCAATACCATTTTTTCCATCGTCGAATATCTCGTTTCTGGATCTGTGAGCACTCTACTGACGTAGTAGATTGGAGTCTGAACTCCATTTCTCTCTACAAGCAATACCGACCCTATTGCCTTATCCGACGAAGATAAGTACAGGATGAGTGGTTCCTTTTCTAGCGGCGCGATCAGGGTAGGAAGCTCAATTAAACACTCTTTCATTTGCTGAAAAGCAACTTCTGCTTTAGGCGTCCATTTGAATTCTTGCTTCTTCACGCAATTACGTAGAGTGCTGATAAACGGATATGACTTCGCGGCATGATTTGACAGAAAACGATTGAGCGCAGCTAGACGGCCGGCCAATCGCTGCATCTCTTTGATTGTTCGAGGTGACGGCATCCGCTCTATGGCTTGAACTTTTTCTGGATTCACCTTAAAGCCGCCATTCGTGACTATGAAGCCCAAGAATTTCCCTTCTTCCATACCAAAAGAACATTTGACTGGATTCAATTTCATATTCACGCTGCGCAACGAGTTGAATGTTTTTTCGATGTCTTTCAACATTTGGTCCTCTTCGGGACTTTTGATTACCAGATCATCGATGTAAACCTCAATGTGCTTCCCAATATCTCCAGCGAAGGTCTTATCCATCAGGCGTTGCTATGTCGCGCCAACATTTTTCAGGCCGAAAGGCATCTTTGTGTAGCAGAAGATCCCTAAATCGGTTCGAAAAGTTGTCTTGCCTTCGTTTTCTAGCTTCATTTGAACCTGATGGTACCCTTTGTAGCAATCTAAGAAGCATTTCCGTCTGTGTGGCGCGAGAGAGTCTATCTTTTTGTCGATTTCGGGCAAAGAGTAGCAATCTTTAGGGCATGCCTTGTTGAGATCTGTGTAATCGACACACATTTTCCATCCCCTATTAGACTTCTCCACCATGACGGGGTTTGCAACCCAGCTTTGATAGCGCACCTCCCTTAAGATTCCTGCTTTTAGTAGTTAACATACTTGCTCGTTCATTGCTTTGGTTTTATCCGGTCCTAAGCTGCGCCTTCTTTGGACTTTTGGTTCAGTGGGGGGATAAGTGTTCAGACAATGTTCAGTAATGTCGCGCGGGACACCGGTCATGTCTGCCGGAGTCCATGCGAAAATGTCCATGTTCCTGAACAGGAGTTGTTTAAGGTGCGTTCTGATGTTTGGTGAGATTGCGTGGCCTATCATCACCATTTGCTCTGGGTACTTTCGGTTTAAAACCCACTTTTCTGGTTCGGTTGTTGAAACCTTTGCCGCTTTTGTTGGACGCATCTCCTCCGTTGACATCACTTCTTTCTTGGCATAGATAATTGCCACCCCCGTCTCAGTTGGAAACCCTATCGCTGAGTGGGGCGTGGAAGTTACCATGTTCAGTTCGCCTTGGGTTTCTCTCCCAATCAACACATCATGCCTCGATTTGACAGGCATCACCATGAAGTTTACGTTTTTTGTTCTTGAATGCTTCCCGTCAAAGAGCGTGACGGGGAAGCTGATTTGGCCTAGCGGGAAGACCATTTTGTTGCAAAATCCAGACAGTGGATAATCAACTGGCTCAAGTCTCGCTTTATCATCCTCATCAAACTGATGAAAACATTGCTCGTAGATGATATCAGCCATACTTCCTGGGTCAATGAAGACATACTCCGTTTCATAATGACCGATAATACCGGTAATGACGATGGGTCGAGTGGCGTGAGGTCCGCCGCGCACTATCGGGAAAATGACCTGTTGCTCTTGCCATGAGGGTTCGTAAGGGCGCTTGCCTTTTTCCTTTGCGCTGTACCTTGGTCCATTGACCATATGGGTTTCTAGGCGTCGGACTTTCTTGTGATTTCCCTCATCATGGCGTTGGATCTGTCGAGTTTCTTTGCGCACGTTTTCCACCAGGTGGCTCAGCTTTCCGCTTTTTAGTGCTCTCTCGATCTCTTGACGTAAGCTGATACAGTCATCAGTCAGATGACCTGTATCCTTGTGGAAATCACAATACAGGTTGGGGTCCTGCCCCTTTTTGTTCGTCATAGGCCTTGGAGCCTTGAAGTCGTGATTCTCCGTCATTAACACCTCTTTTGGTGTCTTGGTGAGCAGAGTCCAATGCTTTTCTCGGTTATCATCCCTGACTGCTTTTCGATAGCCGATTCGATCAATTGTTTCGCGCGCATCTTCTCTATAGCGGCCTCTCTTCATGGCCCCTTGATCTTCCGGATTTCCAATCGTTACTTTTGTACTTGTTGCGCTTGTTGTTATCGCGCGAGTTTCCCTTGGAAAATCGATCTTCAGTATACGAGTTCTTGTTTCCGGCCAGTGACTCTTCAGTTTGCGCGACTATTTTCGCGGCTTCCATGAGCTTATCCCATTCTTTGGGCATTCCATCTTTCCCAGTGATAGTTCTGATGAGACTGTCGCAGCGAATGGCTTTCTTGAAGTGGTAACGCATGAGTTGTTCACTTACGCCACCAATTTCCAAACACTCCTTGTTGAAGCGAGTGATGAAATCTTCTAGACCCTCGTTTTCTCTGCACCAGATATCCGCTACCTCGGACGTATCTCGTTGATAGCGTCTTTGCTGGCTGAAGTGGTCCAGAAACTTAGTTCTGAAATCGACCCATGAACTGATTTTTCCAGGCGGTAGGCTGTCGTACCACGCGCGAGCAGCCCCGGTGAACGTCTGGATAAACAAATGACACCACATTGGCATATTCCATCCTCCCATGCAACCAACACTTGTGAATACTCTGACGTGATCGTCGGGATCAGTCAGACCATTGAACTTTCCCACTGTGGGAGGCAACTTTTCTCTTGATAGCGCAAGAGCCATCTTCGGGATGAATTTCGAATGTTCTGCAGCTTCAGCTGGTCGATAGGCGAGGCGGAAGTCGCGCTCTGCCTCTTCGGTGTACCCGACGTGTTGCCGTGGTCTGTAATTTTCATGGTTCCTTTGTAAACGATTGAAGACTGAAGATCCTTCATCGTCTTGCCAAGTTGGGTCATTTGGATCTGTGTTATCCCAATCATTGTTCAAATTGCGCGGCCCGAGCCGGCTATGAACTGGACCCCTTTAGACGTGTGACGGATCGTCATAATAGCTTTCTGTTTCTCCCCTTGTATCGCGTGTGTCATGCATGGTTAGCCTTCTCGCGGGGGGAGGTCTGTTAGCTCTTCCTTGGATGTTTTGTTGTGGGGGTATCTGGCGCGCCCCCTGACTCTGTCCCTGAGGTGTAATCAAGGATGGTTCTGCTGTTAAGACTGCTTGCTGTGCGCTCAAAGACTGATACGCCGCATTAATGGTGGCAATCTGCTTGGCGTACCACGAGGCTACAGTCTCGCCCTCTGGTAGCCCTAATAGCGTCGCAATGTTCTGAGGTGGAGCTGGATTTGAAGGTCCATCGCCATTGTTTCCTGGGGTTACCGTCTGAGTGATGCGGGTGATGCTCCCGCGAGGTCCCTCGGTGTTGGTTACTTCGATCTCACCGATCTCTTCGATAGGTTGGACTTGAACGTTTTGATTGTCCTCCACCAACGCAGCATTAGAGTTTGCTCCGAAACCAAACTCGGGAATGATTCCTTGACCAGCCATGATCGAAGGAAGAAAAAACAAAGAAAACTCAGAAAAAAGAAGATGAAAGTGATTTGTATAAAACCAGTGGGTGCCAATGAAGAAACAGTTTGGGATTTGATTAGTTTGGTTTATGTTTCTATCATAGTGGTTAATCTTCTTAAGACTCTCTGAGCTCTGTAATGATCTTTTAATCCTGCAAAACAGAACACCGTTACTCGTTAAGAGGGGAATATGGGGGTTTCCCTCTTAACCGGGCTCCGGTGTGAGAATAAACGACTGCTTTGGGGAGATAAGTGTGTATTTAAGAGTGAGAGTAGAGGGAATGGAATGTTTAACCTGTGAAGTGAGGTCTCTATTTATAGTCGGAGAGGTGTAAGAGGATGTGGGCTGATGGACCTTGGGCCTGAAGGCGACAACATAGAGGATATGCTCCTTGTCTCACTGGTGTCGACCGTTAGTGGCTTCTAGGAGCTTTCTAGAGTTGGCGCAATGTGATTGGAGCCACGTGTCACTGTTGTCGGCCTAGCCGCACCTCTGCCATCAGCAGGTAAGTGGAGATCGTGGGGCAGTTGTCTCTGCCCTGTGATTGGTGCCATGTAGGCGTCCTTAAGTACTTTTTGTCTCCTGCATGTCAGACGATCGTGGAGCATGATTGAGCAGGGCCAGAAGGACACTGATTGGCTCTTTTCTTCTGCCACTTGTACCTTGTGTACTATCTAAAACGGCCTTGCGCCGCTGCCCTGCGCGATTCTTGCTGGGCACGTAACTATCTCGCTCAGGGTTTGGATGACTGAGTGCTCTTTCAGAATGCTAAGTGTTGTAATTGGAGCTTCCTATTGTCCAGGCCTCGTGCCGGTTAAATTAAATGTGCTGTAGCCCGCGCGAGGTTGTCAATAAGAAATTTGTTGAATAAGGAGTATGGTCCCGCGCGCGACCTTGACGGAGGTTTGCGCGGCTTTTTTGGGACCATACCCCTTCAAGTCCCCCCAGTCCAGTGCTGCACCATGCGCGAGACAAGTGGTTGGAGCTCTGGACTTAGAAAAATAAAGTTGTAGAAAATGCTTGTTTTTTGAGCGGTAGGCGCGCGCGCAAATGTTTTGAAAATTGTCACGGCGCGACAACCTATCTGGTAGCTAATGGTGCTTTGTTTTGTTTGATGGCGCGCGGAAGCCTTGGGTAACCGTGCATCTTGCGCGACATGGGTAACTTCTGCATTAAGCTTCTCAAAATTTGGGCGGGAAAATCCTTGGGATTTGAGTTCTGACAGGTTGGTAGGAAACGTCGTTGATGGTGACGTTTGAGTTGACCACCTACACGGCTGTCATCATTTTGGCTCTGACGGTTCCACTTTCCGTCAGGAGAGTGAGGTCCATGCGCGCGTGGTAACCGTCACTCCGGGTTTCACGCCTTACGTGGCGTCTTCTGATTGGTCACGTGCGCGGTGATCTCGGCACGTTTACCCATCGTATCTTATCGGGTTTAACAGGTCTATGATGACGCGAATAACATAAGTATTAAACATGAATACAATTTATTTAACACCCTTTATATCTTATATCTATAACACAGTTGTATGTTTTATGTACTAAGGAGAAAAAATGATTGATTGTAGCCTCTTAATTCTATTTATTTTCAAAAAAAGTAAAAACCAAGTAGTGTACTTTTTCAGTAAACAAGTTTAATTCGTGTATTATATAGATATCTATTGTCAGTCCTAAATAAAAGTTCTCACTCTATGACCATTGCACATGGTCTTTCATGTTGAAGTGATGGTTTTGATGCAGATGGTTGTTAGCAGGGGCGGATTTGGGGCTGGGGGTAGGCGGGGAGTACCACCGGTCAGGGCACGTTATTTAAAAAAAAAACCCGATATGTATATGTAATTTTTTTAATAGGGTATATCCATACAAACATCAACATTGACCCACTTACAAACTATTCTTATGGTTTAGATTAGTTATAGCCTATTTGCATTAGGTTTAGACCTTTAGTGTGTCAAATACCCAATTTCATTAAGGCCCAAGGCACGTTTTTTCGAGCTCGAACATGGTACACAATTCTCAGAGTCGGCCCTGCTTGTTAGATCATCCGTAGTTGGGCGTTATTTAAAAAAAAAATTGAAAAAAACGCCCCCTCCCCCACTACACTAGGCGTTTTAGGGCGTTATTTTTTGAAAAATTGCATGAAAGCGTTTTAATTATAACGCTGAAATGGTTAAATGGCTTTTGCATGTGTCTGACAATCACTTTTGAATAATGCCAATCAAGTTTGACTAGCCAATTAGTGTTCCCCACATGTCTGACAATCACTTTTGTTTTTTTTTTTCATTAAAAATAATATGGGCGTTATTGGAATAATGCCCCACTACACCACTTTATGCTATAATGCCCCATGCTGACTGGGATGACACGTGTCGGATAATGTCCCATGGTGGGGGCATTATATTTCTTCACCACTACACATGGTCTTAGGCTAAGCGCTTTTGAATCGAGGGTGGGTTTGGGGAGGTGCCACATTGGATATGGATGAAGGGGGAGACCGCTCACCATGCTCCATTCTCTCTCTTTAATGTTAACAAATATAAATATGATGAGTGAATGACAACATAGGATTAGATATGGTGAGATGATAGTGAAATATGAAGTGAATGAGCCTTATAACTTAGAAAAATGAAATCTAAGCCAGAGTTTATTAATAAATACCTTGACAACACTTGCGAGTGCAGTCTTAAGATCATGTGCTTTAAAATTGATGGGATGCTTATCAGCAGAACACCGTGCGGAGGAAAGTAGGCATGTTGTTGTCGCCATATGTATATGATATCTCTGTGTATGTGTGTGCTTTGTGACCAATTAAGCTCATCACTTTGTCACACTTTTTATAGGAAAATTTTAATGTAGCCACCTAATACCTGACTAAGGTGACGAAGCTTGAGATTTCTGACCGAGGGGGGGGGGGGGGGGGGTGAAAACGTATATAACCAAAAATTTCTATACGAAAACTACATACTCTTCACTACTGAGCAAAAAGTTCGGGGGTTGGCCCCCCCTCCCGCCCCTTAAAAGCTTCGCCCATGTGACTAGACCAATAGTTGAGAGATGTTGATGTCACTTCCTTACACATTTTGCATCCCAATATCGTGCATTGCGCCAAAACAGCTTAACATTTGTTTCTTTCATTTGGCATCTTAACATTCCTACATTTGGTATCTACCTTATCACATTTGTTTCTTTCATTTGGCATCTTATTTTCCTACATTTGGTATCTACCTTATTATTTGACAATAAGTTTGTAGCAAATTAATAAAAATTAAGGAAGGTCAACTGGGGCTGTAAAATATAGGTGTCTTGTTTGCAAATCATCGAGATACAATCCTTATATAATGACTAGTTGGCAAATATTTATTCTTAAACACCCAAAAGTGACAAAAACTACATTGTTGGTTTCATCACTAGGGTTATTATCTTCATAGCTGGCTATTTTGTGTCCTTTGCAATGTAGTCATGATCAAATGTTTTGTTCATTGGATGGGTAGGTCAAGTGTTGAATAATATATTTTTATTTTATTTTTAATAGGTTTGTGTCAATGTAACTCAAGTGTTATTTTATTGCAACTCGTCAATTTGGAACTTGATGACGGGGGTAGCCCAAGACTAAGTAAAATGACTAAATACGTAAATGCCCAAAGGGTTAAAAGGTTCAATGGTTAAAAAGCTGTGAGGAAGGAAAAAGCAATACGGAAACAGTAGCCAGTCACATCCAGGGATTGTTTCACCAACCCACAGCCGCAAAAGCAAAGCAGGTCTGCAAAACACACGCTATTATCCAGGGGTCAAAAGGCTTTAACCCCCAAACGGGTAAGCCCCTCGCTGCAAACAGGATCACTAGTCAAATGTATTCTACTTCGGGAGATGTCTTCTCCTATAAATTGACACTTCATTTACTTCAGAAAACATCTCCTGGCCAGCTCTGATTCTCTAATCTCTGGTCATTCACATTGAGTACTTGCTTACATGCGAGTTACTCTTTTTCACATCCACCACACACATTCTATTTGCTCACACATCCGAATCTGGATATACTTCAGAGAAGGATCTTTAGCAAATAACCAAAACTAACTAGTGAATCTCCTTCCACGTCTTGCAAACGTGGGGGGACCCCACGACCTGCGTTAGGCAAAGTTGAACCCTTCAACCCTTTTGCCTAACCAGCCCAGCTACCACCGTTGGTCTTATATTTGTTGCATCAACAAGTTGGCGCCCACCGTGGGGCTACGCCGCTATTTCTTCTCAAAAAGACCTAGTAGTGTAGCTCTTTTCACTTAAAATCACCATGTCTGAAAGTGGATCCCCGGGAGAAGTAAATCAGATTCCAAACACTTCTACTCCGGGTAGCAGCCAAGCTCACGTGGCTATACCAACTTCTTTCTCAACTCCGGGGAGCACACCCGAGTTCCTCACCTTCAACACACCAACCCCGTCCAGATCCGGAGTTCCATCTCCCAATGTTGGTGTCTCTGACACCCCGGTGCGTGTTGAACTTACCCCTGAAGGGGTTGCCAACAATTTCCATGAGTTGAGGTCTCTTCTCAACCAACATGTGAGTAGAGAAAGAGAAAAAAGAGTGAGGATTCGTTTAGACTATGACGAACCTGAACCAACGTTGTCTCCTGGACCACCTCCCCTTCCTTTTACAACTAGAAATGAGGCTGGTCCCAGTAATCCTTCAAATCCTAACCCTTATCTATCCACAATGACAAATCCTACGGTGCATCTTATCTTCTCCTCCCAACCGATTACTAGTGGTGCTCCTTTGGGACACGAGCTAACCCTTGACCAGCTCCTGCAGTCCCCAGTAATAAGCTTGCCAGCATCTACAACAACCACTTGGGAGCAAGCTCTATCCGTGCTCCCTTTGGCACGAAGTGCTGTTATGAGCACTCCCCTTGGAGTAAACTGCTCAGTTGCCCCAGGAAGCCTTCAAGGCTTCAACCTCATGCCCAATATGATGACCCAGATGATGGCCAACTTCCCGTGGCAACACTTTATTAATCAGGTGCTAGCCACTCAGGGAAACAACGGCAATGGAAATGATGTGGATGCAAGGGCTGTAGAAGACTTGGCTAAACCATATAAGCCAAGTAACCTTTCATGCTTTTCAAAGCAGATAGCCGATTATGATTTCCAAGCAAAGATTAAGATGCCATCCCACATCAGGACGTATGATGGGACCGAAGATCCTGAGGATCATCTTCAGATCTTCACCGGTGCAGCAAGGATAGAGAAATGGTCAAACGCTGAATGTTGCCTAATGTTCATGCAAACCCTTGTCGGATCAGCCAGAATCTGGTTCAACGACTTACCAGCCCAAAGCATTTCAAAGCTTTGACGACCTTAGTAAGGGTTTTTTGGCCAATTTCTCTCAACAAAGGCGATATGTTAAAGATGCAACAGTGATCTTCCAGATAAAACAACGTGATGATGAAAGTCTTCGCGCGTTCATTGAACGATACAAGAAGGAAGGCCTGACTTATGTAGGGGCAGATGAGAAAATGAGAGTGGCTGGTTTCATGAATGCCATCACCTCTAAATATCTCACAAGAGACTTCAACAAGTCCCTACCCAAAACCTTGGAAGAAGCTCTCGAAAGGGCTGAAGCCCACATCCGGGGAGAGGAGGCAGTAGACATCAAGGAACAAAGAAAAAGGGGATCCGGCTGGCGAAGCAATAGTCCAGCTAGAAAAAGGGGAAACTTCAATTCCTATGACAGGCGGTCAAAGGGTTCAGACCCTCGAAGGCCTGAAGGCCGGAACCCTTCAGGCAAGGAAAAAGGCATAAGTTTCACACCCCTCACAAAGACCCCTCAAGAAATCCTTGCAACAGAAGAAGTTAAGCAAAACTTTCGGCCTCCTAAGCCTCTCCCCAAAAGCAGAAAAAATGAAAACTCCACACAATACTGTGAATTTCATGAAGAAAAAGGTCACCACACTAATGATTGCTTCCAACTCAAGAAAAGAATTGAAGAAGCTGTTAAGTCAGGAGAACTCGCTCATTTGGTAAAGGGAGTCCGGGACAAAATGGCTGAAGGAAAAGGTAAGGAAGTCAACATGGTGAATTTTGATGGAAGGGTTCCTCACAAAAGGCAGCGGTTGGAAGCTTGGGAGCTTCAGTGTGTCTGTTTCCCCCCAACGGAGAAAGACCCCCTCTCTAATCCTCTTGTGGTAGAAGCTACCGTGGGAACGTTGCAAACATGTAGGGCGTACATAGACACTGGGGCAGCCACTGAAATCATGTTCGAGAAATTCTTCAACCGTTTGAGTAATGAAGAACGTTCAAGGCTTCAACCCTCTGGAACCTCTATAAAAGGTATAGCCGATATACCACTCAAGCCTTTAGGGCAACTGACACTTAATGTTCGTTTCAGCGAAGGTTTGAAAGAAAGAACCCAACCACTAACCTTTGTAGTTATCAACATCCCCTCAAGCTATGACGTAATCATCGGAAGACCCGGACAGTGTGCTTTCTACATGGCTGTGTCTGTTGGCCATGGCACAGTCAAATTTCCTACAGAGAGGGGCATAGCAACCCTTCAACCCTCTCAAGAAGCTTACATGGTTGAGGGTGAAAGCTCAAACAGTGAAGAAGGCAGGCAAAGGTTGATCATAAACCCCAAGTACCCTGAACAGAGAGTAAGGGTCAATCCAAACCTTTCTCCAGAGACCCTCTCATATCTCGAAAAACTGCTAACACATTATAGCGATGTTTTCTCTTGGTGTCCAGAAGATATGACAGGGATCCCTCGGGACATTGCCGAACACGAGTTAAGGATACCACCGGATGTCAAGCCTGTGGTCCAAAAGAAAAGAAGCCTGGCACCCGAGAGAAGTCTGGCCGCCTGCCAAGAGGTTGAAAAGCTCGTATCAGCCGGCATTCTCTGAGAAGTCAAGTACCAATCATGGGTTGCAAACCCGGTTATGGTCAAAAAACCGGACAACTCTTGGAGGATGTGCATAGATTTCAAGGATCTTAACAAGGCTTGTCCTAAGGATTGCTATCCACTACCAGAAATTGATCTCAAGGTTGACTCCCTCACAGGTTACTCGTTCAAATGCTTTCTTGATGCATACAAAGGTTATCACCAAATCCTCATGAAGGAAGAGGATGAGGAAAAAACAGCCTTTCACACGGACAAAGGGATCTTTTGTTATCAAAAGTTTCCTTTCGGCCTCAAAAATGCCGGAGCAACCTACCAACGGCTCGTTGACAAAGCCTACGAAAGCCAAATTGGCAAAAACATGGAGGCATATGTGGACGACCTGGTGATCAAAAGCAAGACGGAATATCAAATGCTCGATGATATTCAAGAAACTTTCAAGAACCTCAGAAAGGTTAACATGAAGCTTAATCCAGAAAAATGCTCGTTTGGATTCGAGGAGGGAAAATTCTTGGGTCACATTGTTGGAAAACAAAGCATCAAAGCCAACCCAAACAAAGTGAAAGCCGTCCTCGAAACCAAACCACCAAAGACCAAGAAGGAGGTTGAAAGCTTAAACGGGAAGCTTGCAGCCTTGAAGCGTTTTACCTCAAAGTTGGCCGAAAGATCTCTGCCCTTCTACAAAACGCTCAAGAACTGCTCAGACAAGAAGGATTTCAAATGGACTGAAGAAGCTGAAGAAGCTTTCAACCAAATGAAGCAACATCTAGCTTCCCTACCAGATATTGCGACACCAAAAACTGGGGAGTTAATATCGGTGTACCTCTCAATTGCCGACGAGGCCATCAGTGCAGTCCTCACCATTGAGCGAGACAAGGCCCAGGTACCCGTTTATTTTTTCAGCAAAACTTTAAAATTAGCTGAAACGAAATACCCCCCCTTTAAAAACTTGCCCTAGCCCTAGTTCAAACAGCTAGAAGGCTTTGAAGGTATTTCCAAGCACACCCCATACAAGTGGTCACCGACCAACCTATTAAGAGTGTGCTTGAAAAGCCTGAAAACTCGGGGCGATTAGCCAAATGGGCCATAGAACTGGGTGAACATAACATCACCTATGTCCCAAGAAAAGCCATCAAGGCCCAAGTCTTGGCTGACTTCATTGTGGAAGTCCCAAACCAGGCGATCACTGAAGTAAACGCTACCACCACTGAACCTTCCACCCTGAAGCCTGGAAGCTTTTTACCGACGGGGCTTCAAGCGTTGAAGGGTCAGGGGCTGGGCTAATTTTGATCAACCCAAAAGGACTGGAATTCACATATGCTCTCCGTTTTGATTTCCAGACCACCAATAACGAGGCTGAATACGAGGCACTAATAGCTGGCCTAAGGCTGGCTAAAGAGATGAAGGTTGAAAAGCTCGAAGTATTCACAGATTCGTTGCTGGTCTCAAGCCAAGTGAATGATAGCTACATAGCTAAAGATCCCAACATGAAAAAATACAGAGAAAAATCCAAGGAACTGATGAGTACCTTCCAAGCTTGCAACATCAAACAGATCCCCAGATCTCAAAACAAAAAGGCTGATGCCTTAAGTAAGCTCGCATCTCTCACTTTTGCCCACCTTACCAAGAAAGTGCTGGTAGAAGTGTTGAAGGCTCCATCAATCGATGAATTGGTAGTTCAAGATGTAGTTACCGAAGAAGATCCAAACTGGATGACTCCCATAAAAAAGTTCCTTAAAAATGGTGAATTACCCAATGATCAGGTGGAAGCTAAAAGGGTTGAAATCAAGGCAAGGCAATACATACTACAAGGAGAAACCCTTTACAAAAAGGGTTACCTTGCTCCCTTGCTAAGATGTGTCGGTCCCGAGCAAAGTAAGTATTTGATCAAAGAAATTCATGAAGGGGTATGCGGAGCCCACTTTGGAGCTAGGTCGGTGGTTGCAAAGCTCATGAACCTCGGATATTTCTGGCCCTCAATGCATCACGATACAGCTGAAGAATTGAAGAAATGTGATGCTTGCCAGATTCATGCACCAATCCCAAAAAGTACCAATCATGACTTAGTCCCAATAACCTCGGCATGGCCATTCCATAAATGGGGGATGGACATTGTTGGTCCATTCCCCCCAAGCAAAGGAGGAGTAAAATTCTTGCTGGTGGCAATAGACTACTTCACCAAGTGGCCCGAGGTCAAACCACTTGCTAAGATTACGGGAAAACTATCATCGATTTTGTTTGGGAGAACATCATTTGCCGTTATGGATTGCCGGGAGTACTTGTCAGTGATAACGGAAGGCAATTTGCTGAGAAGCCTTTCAGCGTTTGGTGCAAGGAGTACAAAATCGAGCAGGTCTTTAGCTCAGTGGCTTATCCGCAATCAAATGGTCAAGTTGAAAGGACGAATAGAAGTATAGTGGAAGGCATCAAGACAAGATTGGGAAGATACGAAAGCAACTGGCTTGAAGAATTGCCTAGTGTCCTATGGGCAATTAGAACAACCGAAAAAACAAGCCACAAGAAAACACCTTATAGCTTGGTATTTGGATCCGAGGCTGTGATCCCCGCTGAAATAGGAGTTGTAACCCAACGAATCGTCAACAGACCATGTTGAATTTACAACTCCTAGAGGAAGCACGAGATCAAGCTGCAATCCAAGAAGCCAAATACAAGCAACAAATGGAAGCCTACTACAACAAGAAAGTCAAGAATGAACGATTCAAGCCAGGGGATCTGGTCCTCAGAAACAATGCGGCTAGCAAGAAGGAAAATCAAGGAAAGCTTGGCCCGAAATGGGAAGGCCCATACACCATCCTCGAAGCACAAAAGGGTGGATCCTACAAGCTAGCAGATACAGAAGGCAAAAGGCTTCCAAGGCATTGGAATGGCAAAACCCTGAAAATGTTCCATGTTTAGACAGGAAAGTTTGGTTTGTATCAAAATTTATCTCATACAACACTATGAGTACCTTTTGTAAAAAGCAAGTATCGCTTGAATGAATGAAGTTGTTTTATCAAACTTGTCTTTCTATCCTAAGATCAGGTTGAGAACCTAGCAAAAAACTCCATGGCAAGGGCCATGTAAGGGGATGAGCTCCCAGGCCACATCGCTCAATAGGTTCAAGGGTTGAATGAGCCTATATAAGGGGTGAGTTCCTAGATCAATACAACTCCATGAGATTTGTTAAGAAAAAATAGAATTGTCTCATAGACGGGTGTGAACAGCCTACACCAAATGTTCTCCAAGCCTTAAAAACATTATCCACAAACAGGCTTAAAAAATCAAGTGAAAAGCAAAGAAATGATAAAAAGGATAGGTGCTATATCTTCTTGTTAAAAATACCAAGGCTAAGTGTCTGCAGTACTGAACCCTTTTAGGTATAACAAACATAAGGGCAACACAAACTCGACAAAGACAAAGTTACAAAAAGACAAAGAAAATCTAAAAGAACAAAATCACTTGGACAAAAATCACAAAGATACAAACCGAGTCAGAAGCCTTCAAGGCTTCAAGCCACCAGGGTAGCAACCCGAAACGTCAAAGGCTTCAACTTATTAGCAGTGTGACAACCGTCACTTTTCCGTACATTCTGTACACGAAATGAACAGTAATTTGTGCTTAAATGACTGTGCATGATCTGGTTTACCAGACAAATAAATTTCTGAATTCCATGCAAGTGAATTCATGCATGATATATGCTACAAGAATTACTTTATGATAGCGTTGCGTCAAAAATATTAGTAAACTCACCGGTAAGACACATCGTGTCAACAGAACTGCAGAAAGCAGTCAGACATTAGAATTGGAGCCTAGGTGTAGGTCCAACGTCAAGAATGCAATAAAACCCAAGATTACATACAAGGGTTTTAATATAGGCATTCCGGAAGCTAAAATACGCACTAAAAAGCACCCGAAACTCACTTTAAGCGCATAATTTATTTAAATTCAGCAATAAATCAGCATTTAAACATGTGAATACCAAGCAGAAATTTCGTTTGATTACCCAGAATATTTCCCTAAGTATCGGGAATCGAAAGTACTGCAAAAAGGTACTTAACGACACTTTAAATGCTTATTTAGCGCTTTGACGAATCGGTACCTAACCGAACAACCGGATATTACCCGGAACACCAAAATATTGCTAGAAGCAATGTTTTTATTTTTTTTTCTAAGCTAGTTAGGGTTCCTGAACACCCTAACACACTATATATTAAATAGTACACATAATACACTAACTAGCACATTTGGTTTTCAACTAATTATCTTACATTATCATTACAAGTTACAACTTACCCCCCCCCCCCCCATTCCTTGTTCACGGTCACAAGGTGTTGGCCCCACCTAATCTTTACAAGATCACCACAATCTCCTCTAAATCTCTCCATATAATTCTCTTAGATTTGATTAGATATTGTGCCTTGTACATAAGAGACACAAGAACTCTTGGACATTAGCTTTATGGATTATAAGAACCCATAAACACCTTCACACTTCACCACTTTTTCCTCTTCCTTGTTTCCCCATGCTCTCGGCTCAAGCATAGCATCACCACCACCATTATTTCAATTCCATCCAATCCATTCCAAGGTGATATTATGGTGTAAGAAGGTCGCTAACGAGGCTCGGTGCTCACGGAACTTGAAGGACCTTCACCATTTGCTTTTATCCACCTCATTTGCACTCTTGAACTTCCCTAGCCTTGAGCTAGTAGTAAGTGTTCTAAAACACCTTCTTGATCTTGTCTAGAGTGGTTAATAAGAGATTTGTCGGTTGAAAATCATGAACATACTAAATCACCAACTAAAAGTCTATTAAAGTGATGAATATGATGGATAATAGATGGATAATTGTGTAAAACTTGTTAAACTTGTTTTGTGATGATTATTTTGTGTTGTTTAATGCTAGTAGTAGTTCGGATCGTCATCTAACCCGGCTAGGTTATGTTCTTAGAACATGAGCTAGTGTATGTTAAAGTATAAAAAGGACTAGATGATGAACACTACTACTATTAAACATGAACTTGTGTAAAAACAATTTATCCTATGAAATGGAGTTCTAAACTAGTAGATCTAAAGATCTATAAGTGGTATTTTCGAAAGACCAACTGTAAGACAAAACCATGTTTTAAAACCGGATCTTTCATGAAGTAGAGGTGTTTTTATGAACAAACAAGTGTGTGGACACTTGTGTAACAAAAGTTTTAACAAAGAAATAATTTTCGTAAAAACCGACTAGAAGTTGTGAAACTTCATATTCTTTAAAAATAAAGTTTTTAAGAAATTAAACTTATTTTTAAAGATAACAAGGCTTACTAAGGGTATGTTTGGCAAAAGTAGCTGGTGGTTGCTAGCTGGAAGCTGTAAGCTGGTGGCTGCTAGCTGGTGGCTGAAAGCTGGTAGCTGCTGTAGCTGGTAGTTAGTAGCTGTAGCTTTTTAGATATATTTGGTGTTTGGTAGAGTAGCTGGAGCTTTTAATAAAATGTATAAAATGACCAAAATGGACATAACTAAAAATTTAGAAAGTTGATGCATTAAAAAGTTTCCTATTTTTAGAGGTTAAAATAGTCATTTTTTCCCTAAAAGCTTGTAGCTCCTTCTAAACGCTACTAGTAGTAGCGTTCAACCAAAAGCTTCAAGCTCCTAACCTAAAAGCTTAAAGCTCCTTCAACCAAACAAGACTTTTTATTGAGTAGGAGCTTTTTCTTAAAAGCTTAAAGCTAGAAGCTCCTAAAAGCTCTATGCCAAACATACCCTAAATGTGCTAGTAAATTACTACACATTTTTGTAAATATTCAAGTTCATGAAATGGAGAAATTAGTGATTGTTGTTGATGATTTTTGTTGATAATTGTTGTTGATGATTGTTGACGATTTAAAAGAAAATAAACACATGTTTTGAAAACATGGGAAACCTCCATTTTTAGGGGAAACTCTGTCAAAATTTTTATAAATTTTGACACTTAGAAAAATATAAGTTTTTGGGAAACTTATTCCCTAAAAATGTATTTAAAGTATTACCAAGGTTTCCCTAATTTTTGGTGATAAGAAATGAGGATTTCTTCAAGAATAAAGATGGATATAAGTATGTATATTTTTGAGAAAAAAATATATATTATTTTATCACCAACTTTTGTGCTAAGTGTATATAGTATGTGTTATTCGTGCTAGTGTATTAAGACTTAAAAATACACTAAATACTCATGAGGGGTATAAACATAAAATTACACATACAACATACAAGATACATAATTCGGGTGCAAAGTGCAAAACATGAGGTACTTATATTAATTTTTGAAAAAAATAATATAAGTAAAACACTTAGTTAAAAATATAGAATATTTTTAACACAAGAATATATACACAATAGAGAGTGACTGTACTTGTGCGACGCAAGTCTAGTGACTAACGTTAAGAAAACACGTATAGGTCACGACGCTAGATAAGCAAATCCGGTGAAGTTTACGACGCAGGAACGCAAAGTTGTGAGTTCATGCTCCCCATTTTCTCTAACTGTTTTTGGTTTTATAACTCTCGGGGGTGAAATACATGTTACAAATATTATAATTTTTACAAAGGGTAAAAATACAAGAAGCACTCTTGGTGAGAACGAGAACCGAGTGCAATATGATTTGAGAATACGAGAAGCACTCGTGGTGAGTGCAATATGATGAGCTTTAAGAAAATCCTAGAAAATACTAGATCATGTGAGCTTAAACTAGATATTGAGATGCCATTAATACTTAATTAGGGACGAGGGTTAGATCTAACGGGTACGGCCGAGCCCCACTCATGGTCCTTATGTGACCACTTGAGTGCTTCGGTGTCCCAGTCGAGGGAAATCGACGCAGTCGAGGGTAATCGACACAGTCGAGGGTAATCGACACAGTCAAGGGAAATCGACACAGTCGAGGTTAATCGACACAGTCGAGGGAAATCGACATAGTTAGAGGGAGAATATACTAATGCTCCATATGCTCACATGCCTTAAGGGAGCCAACACTAATGCTCCATATGTCCTCACGTGCCTTAATATCCTTGTATAAACAATCATTTAAAACGTGGGGTACACAAGAAAACCTGAATGATACTTGAGTACGTGGGGTACTCAAGAAAACGGGAATTATACTTGAGTACGTGGGGTACTCAAGAAAGACTTGAATTATACATGACACATACTATGTTTTCATACAAAGTATAAAAACGTGAAATACAAAAACGCATGAACTCGCTCAACTTTATGTTGATGTTTTCCAAAATCACATGTATTTCAGGTGACAGGATGGATCTTGGGCGCAAGTGTCGTAACTAGAAGTAGACTACAAGTTTTGACGTCATCCACTTTTGTTGAATTGTAACCTTGTCAAAGGTCGTGTTTTGAAAACTTAAATAACAAGTGTTTGTAATACTTAAATTTTCATAAATGGATGAACATCGTTTTGATCATGTAGTTGTTTATTACGATTGAATGCAATGATAACAAGCTAGTCACACATCATACGCTTCCACAAAAGACAGGGTGTGACAAGCAGACAACCAAAAGGCTTGAAAGGTTAAAGCCAAACAAACTACCTCAACAAAATAGGTACAAGTGTAAAAACATAACACACAGGAAAATAGTTAAACATCATACCATGACAAAGAAAGTCCTAAAAGACTTCCAAACATAAGTTAAGGCAAGTCCTAGTAACTTGCAAGCCTAATCATTGTTTAAGCGGCCATACAGGCCTTCAACACAACCAAAAGGAACCTTAAGGGTCCCTGAAAACCTAATATTGTTTAGGGGTTACAAACCAGGAATTGTTTTAACAAAGTGTTAAGAAAGCTACGAATTTTAGGCATCAACAGAAGGCTTAGTAGCCTCAGAAATGCTACCCTTGGCCTTCTTAGTCTTCTTAACCTTCTTGGCCTTCGGACCTCGATCATCAACGGCTGAAACTTCCAAACTGGCATCCTTCGGAGCATCGGCCTCCCCAGGAAAAGTATCCTCACTATCTCCCGAAAAGGAACGTTTCCTCGAAGGGGAGCCAAGCAGTTCAGCGCATAACTTTTCATTCAAACCATCCGGCTTCAGTTCCTGTAAAGCAGAAAGAGGTTTACCATAACAAGAGGCAACTTGACTTACATACGGGTATGATAACCTCTCCATTTGCTCCACGGAACTCTTAAAGACGTCAGAAGCCTCGGGACGGTACAGAGGAGATTTCTCCAAAGGGTTGCCAGACTCGTGAAGCTTGTAACCTGCAATAAGACCTTGGTGCTTTCCCAGGTTGAGTAGCTTAGTATAAACATCACCAAGAGCAGAGTTAAACTCTTTGGAATGCAACAGATAGGTAACCACTTGGTGAAAACCCTGCTCAATGAGCCATTGGTTATCTGCAGTAGCCTGTGAAACCAAAGCCTTCAAACCATCCTTCTCTTTAGCAAAAGCCTTCTTCTGCACAGCCAAGGTCTCCCGATCAGCTTTCAGTTTCAACAGGCTGGCTTCAAAGCTCTTTTTGAGGTCACCCATTTCAATATCGTGCCTTTTAGTTAACTCCTCAATCTTCTTGTTCCAAGCCAACTCCTTCTCAGAAAAGCTCTCGATTTCCTTCTTCATGGCAGCAATTGAAGCCTTCATTTTCTCCTTCTTCTTGGAGGTCTCCTCATATTCCCGCATCCCTTTAGCAAAGCGGGTGACACCTTCAGCCAAAAGGGCAGAAAGGTTGCAGGAACTAAGCATCATCCTAGAGATAAGATGATCACCCTCCATCTCAGATATGGCATCTCGAACACCGGGAGGAGCAAAATGAGCCAAGGCTTTAGCGCACACAGTAGGATCCTTAAAATTGTCACCAACCTTAACCCCCCAATTAGGCACGTAAATGTCCTCTGAACCCTCGAAGCTTTCAACACTTTTGGCTGACGAGCCTTGAATAGCTGGAATGGCACCCTTCTTAACCAATTTCTTTTTCTTACTTGAAACAATCAACTCCTTTTCCTTGCCTTTACCAACATCCACAGCTTGATCCTCTGATGCCTCAATATCATCACTAACATCAATAGGCTCTGAGCCAGAGGGCTGATCCACAACCTTCAGATGGCGTTGAGAACGACGAGTAGAACCTTTGGACGCAGTAACCTTGGTGAAGCCTTTGACATTCGGAACATTGACATAACCAGAACCCTCAAACCTATAATCGGCACCCTTAACAACCGCATTCTCACCAGGGGTAGCAGCAACATCATCAAAAACAACGTCAGAGGTGTCATCGCTCTTAATAAAATCCAAGGCAGACATAACTGCAAAAACAAAAAGACATAAGCAATCAAAGAAAAAGGGACAAAAAAGCAAGAAAGGAATAAAGGTATACCCTTCCCATCTCTAATAAGCACCGGGTCCCGGTTAGCATTTTCCCACACCTTACTTATACCCAACAACACCAACAAATGCTCAGGGAAAGGACGAAGCCTCGAAGGACACTCCCTAAGGATTTCTAAAAAACGAGTGTTTATCTCGGAATCAGAGGGCTCCGGCTCGTTCAGAACAGCATCCGGGTGTCTCCAAACAAGTTTGAAAGGAACAATTTCCTCCGACACCCAGAAAAACCGATCTTTCCAAACCCCAAGAGTAGAAACCATGGACGAAATTAGATAAGTATCAACTTGACTGGTTTCAAAGGTGAACCAATCACCATTTTTAGCAAGCCGGAAAAAGCGACAGAATGCTAACAGAGTCGGATCATACCCACAAGCCCGGCACAAAATCTCAAAATGCATAACCCTAGCCATACCTAAGGGGTGAACCTGACCAAAAGATACCCGGTAATACTCCAAAATATTCAACACAAAGTTTGAAAACGGATAGCGAAGATTGGAAAACTCAAAATGACGACAATACAGGGCGATCATACCGGAGGGACAGTCATTAACAGATTTATCACAAGTCGGTGCAACCGGTTTATACTTTGTTCCTATACCCCATTCCATACAGAATAAATCGACTTCCTCTTGGGTCAGTCGAGAGAAGGATTTTGCCATATCCTTCCGAGCACCCATGACTATGAACAATTAAAGAGAAAATTAAAGATATGGAACTGACCTGATTTTGAATGAAAAGGGGGAAACTTGAGAGAAATAAAAGAGCAAGTTATGTTCTTCAAAAAGAAAATGTGTAAATAAATGAGATAAGTAAATATAAAATAACCTACAATAGGGGTAATAATGGCAAACAGTAACTACTGCAAAACCGCCACCCTATCAACTGCCATACATCAATCAAATCAATTGTCAGTTATTTAAAATTCAAATGATAACTGCCTACAACCCTTCAAACCTTCAAGTATCGAACCTTTAAAGCCTTTAGGCAAGAAAATACACGTATAAAAGTCAGAAGTCTTTGAGCTCATTTCCCAAAAACCTCTGACTTGGGGGGCTGATGATGGGGGTAGCCCAAGACTAAGTAAAATAACTAAATACGTAAATGCCCAAAGGGTTAAAAGGTTCAATGGTTAAAAAGTTGTGAGGAAGGAAAAAGCAATACGGAAACAGTAGCCAGTCACATCCAGGGATTGCTTCACCAACCCACAGCCGCAAAAGCAAAGCAGGTCTGCAAAACACACGCTATTATCCAGGGGTCAAAAGGCTTTAACCCCCAAACGGGTAAGCCCCTCGCTGCAAACAAGATCACTAGTCAAATGTATTCTACTTCGGGAGATGTCTTCTCCTATAAATTGACACTTCATTTACTTCAGAAAACATCTCCTGGCCAGCTCTGATTCTCTAATCTCTGGTCATTCACATTGAGTACTTGCTTACATGCGAGTTACTCTTTTTCACATCCACCACACACATTCTATTTGCTCACACATCCGAATCTGGATATACTTCAGAGAAGGATCTTTAGCAAATAACCAAAACTAACTAGTGAATCTCCTTCCACGTCTTGCAAACGTGGGTGGACCCCACGACCTGCGTTAGGCAAAGTTGAACCCTTCAACCCTTTTGCCTAACCAGCCCAGCTACCACCGTTGGTCTTATATTTGTTGCATCAACAGAACTTAAGATCCTTATAAGTATAATCATTTTAGTTAAAAAAAAGAAGAAAAAAAAGATTAATAACATCATCTATGAACACACATTGTATGGAGAAAACTAGCTATAATATAATTTTTTTGAAAGATAACGCTGATTTTATTCCACAAAAACGATCCAAAGCAAGATGTTACCGATCCGATTACAAACGAAAGAACAAAACCAAAACATACATTTTACACCAGACTATTTCATCTCCTTATACTCTTTAAATTTGAATTTCGAACCTACACCATTCCTCCCATGTTATCTCCTTGAACTTCGATCTTCATACAATCATACGCAGTTTCCTTTATCTCTTCTATTACCTTATGGCTGTTTACATTCATGCCTTGGAACTTCTTCATGTTACTTGCTTTCCAGATTGTCCATAATGGTACTAAAAATACTGCATGAATTATGCATTTTTAACGACTCAAAACTTACTTTTGATGAGTACAACGGCCATGTTTAATGTTTTTGGCAGTTGTAAGTCATCTTGCCAACAAAGTTTGTGTTAGGGTCGCTACTTAGCCACATTTCTTCAAGTCCAGTACATAAGTCGCATATGAAATATTTACCTAAAAGGAACTGGTGATAGAACATAAGAGTGTAACAATGGCATGGAATCTTGCACACATAAAAGTGTTACAAACTTACAATGACATGGAATCTTGCACACCCCTAGATGCAAGCACCCATACCCCTTCCACATGCAGCGGCGGAGCTAGTGTATTAGAAGGGGTAGCACGAGCTATCTTTCAACCCCGTCTCCGTACCGTTTTCGTAAAAAAAAAATAGTTTTAAACGATGGATACTCCTGATAAAAAAAAAAGTTGGGATGCCCCTGAATTTTTGGGCTAGCACCGCCATTGTCCTCATGTAGTTGGTTTATTAACATTTGAGTTAATTGCCATTTTCGCCCCTGAGGTTTGGGCACATTTGCCATTTTCGTCCAAAATGACACTTTGGTACCATTTTGCCCCTCACGTTTGGCCATTTTTGCCATTTTCATCCAAATCTCTAACCTAGTTACTTTATAACGTCAAATTGAGGTATTTTTGAAATTTGTTAATAATAAGGGGGTAACTTGTAATATATCACAACACATACATACACACAACACATACATACATACTGCACTCTCTAATCTCTCATCTCTCATTATACAAACACATTATCAGTAGACGAATCAGAAACTAAAAGAACATGGCAACATCATCAGCAGACGAAGAACATCATCAGCAGACGAAGAACAGGGCAACACCCCCAAATCCATCAGCCACTGCATCCCTCGAAGCTCCCAAAACCCTCGATTCCCACCTAAATCACCTCTCTCCGGCGATGATTCCGTCGATAACTTTTCAACATCATCTCCAACTAATCAAATTCAATCAAAATCCAATAAAACCCAAATCCCTTTACATCAGCTCCGCCAGCCACCAGCTCCGCCACCTCCACCATCACCCCAAGAACCATCACCCCAACAACCACCATCTTTAACTTCACCCCAACAGCCACCACCGCTGCCACAACAACTATCGGCACCACCATCACCCCACCTCCACCATCGCCTCCGCCATTACCCAAACAACAACTGCTGCACAACAACCATTGGCACCACCATCACCCCACCTCTACTATCACCCCAACCAACACCGCTACCCAGATTAGAGAGAAAGAGATACAGATCTAGAGACCGTCATTGATATTTGGTTGTTTTTTGTTTAAAGATTGTTGTTTGTTGAAGAATCACATTACCTGAGATTCAGATCTGAGGGTGGTGGTGGTCTCCGTATGCGATTTGATGGTGGTGGTGGGGTGATAGTGTTGGTGGTGGTCTCCGTATTGTTTGACCAGCGATTTGATGGTGGTGGTGGTGGTGGTGGGGGTGGGGTAATGTTGAAGATGAAGTGGGTAACGGTGGGGAATGGTGGTGGAGGTGGAGGTGGTGGGGAACGGTGGTGGCAGTGATAGGAGATGAGAGAGAAGACAGAGAAGAGAGAGAGAAGAGAGAGAGATGGAGATGGTGATCTGTGTGTATTTTTATATATATACATATATTTTATTTATTTATTTAAAAAGAACATAATTGTTTATTATATTTTATAGAGTAAATATAAAAAATCAAATTAAAAAAATTCTCATTTAACAGAACTATTTAACTAGGTTAGAGATTTGGATGAAAATGACAAAAATGGCCAAACGTGAGGGGCAAAATGGTACCAAAGTGTCATTTTGGACGAAAATGACAAATGTGCCCAAACCTCAGGGGCGAAAATGACAATTAACTCTTAACATTTTCTATATTTAGTTACATGATTTTTATTGTGTTTGGAAATAGAAAATCCTCAATAGTTTTATTTATTTATGATTAAAAAAACCTCATAGCATAATCCGTTTGCTATAAGGTTTTTTTAATCATAAATAAATAAAATTTGGAAATAGAAAATCCTCAATAGTTTTATTTATTTATGATTAAAAAAACCTCATAGGATAATCCGTTACAAAAATCATTGTAGAATCTATGTAGCAAAATCGACTGCTCTTTGTTAAAGTTGTCACATACATTTTTCAACCACAAATTCCGTAGCAAACTTAAAATGATCACCATTAGTATTGTGATCGTTTTTCGTAAATATTCACTTATGATACTAAGGGGCTGTTTGGCAACATCTGAATGGTTAAGTGCTGAACCATTAAGAGGTCTGAGCTATTAAGTGCTGAACCGGTAAGAGGTCTGAACCATTAAAAACCTGTATAATATTTAACCGTTCAGAGCCAAATGTCTGACCAATTCAGATTAGAGGTTTTAACCATTCAGACTCTGTATAAATCTTAATCATTCAGAGGCAAATGTCTGAAACATTAAGACATTTGCTCGTGAAACAAACAGTCTAAACCATTAAATGATGAACCTTTAAGAGGTCTGAACCATTAAGAGTCTCATTAAAAGGTAAACAAACAGCCCCTAAATGGTAAACTTATGTTAAAAGTACATGGACAATTGTATATATTCCCCTATGTAACTTTATTAATTGCATATTATTATTAACCTATAAATAAGCAAGTTATATGTGCATAAAAGGTTGTACCTTTAGTTTTGGGAGTCTTTAAAAAAAATTGAAATTTTCCTTTTTAACCCTAAAGTTTTAGTGATTGACAATTTTAAGTTTAAACTTCTAATCTTTGTTTACTTTTTAACCCTAAAGTTTTAATATTTGATAATTTAACCTAAATTTTTAATCTTTGACAATTTAAGTTTAAAATTTTTAATCTTTATTTTCTTTTTAACACTAAAGTTTTAATCTTTGACAATTTAAGTTTAAAGTTTTAATCTTTGGTAATTTAACCCCTTTGATTAATTTGATTTTTTACTTCTAATTCAAAAGTTTTCATCTTTTGCGATTTAACCACTTTGATTTTTTTTGCTTATGTGTTGTAATCTTGACTTTGGGGGTTTTAAAAAAAAAAGTTATGCATATGGTTGTTGTAACCTTGGCTTTGGGGGTTTTTCAAAAAAGAAATTGATTTTTTATCCTCACAACTTTTTTTTTTTACTTTCAACTTTGGTCCTTTATAGTTTTCATTTTCTGCAAAATTTTCGCTTTATGCTTCGTTCTAAATTTTGTGACTTAACACATTGTAACGTGCGTCTTTGGTTTAGCGTTTTTACGTTTCGTTCTAAATTTTGCGAGTTAACACGACGCAACGTGCGTGTGTGGGTGAACGTTTTTACATCGTCTATTTTTTCCCGTTTGACAGGTTCAACATAACGTGCGCCTAAATCGACTTTGTTATAACTAAAGAATCATCGCCGCATTGCGGCGGGTCGTAATTCTAGTTTACTCAATAAATTGCATATATTATCTCCATAATAAAAGTATTGCAAATTTACTCACTTGCATTTATTTTATTAAAAAAAAATTATAGAATGACTATTTTACCATTATTTTTACTAAAACTTTAAAATTCTAAATTTACTTAGTTTTAGCATCTTTTAAAATGACTATATCACCCGTATTTTTACTATAACGTTAAATAATAAAAAATACTCAACTTTTAACTAGCTTTTTTGTTTTATTTTTTTGAATCGCAACGCTTGCTGATAGCATATTACTCCAATAATCCTAAAATGATCTTCCTTACCTAGATTTGAACATGGGATCTCATCATGGCAACGCTTGCTCATACCATATTACTCTAATAATCCAAAATTGATCTTCCTTACCCAGATTTGAACATGAGACCTCATTTCTAACAGGTATATGCCTCTACCAAGTAGACTAGCCCCACATTAATTCACAACTTAGTTTTTTCTCCTATGCCTTCTTTGTTTTTTAAAGAGTTAAAATTAAATCATGAATAGATGCTTCAGCTTTAGCTTCTTCCACAGCTCCTCCTGCTAGAAACTTAATGTCGATATCTTGGACCACTATCAGGCAGTGGCGGACCCAAATTTTTTTTCCTGTGGGTGCGGAAATTTTTTAAAGATTTTACACCTAGCTATATAAAAAAAAATTGGTTCATAGCGGGTCGGATCGGGTCAGGTCATGTGTCACACCCTGATATTTCCAAATATTACCAGTGGGCCCGGTGGGGAGTATCGTGACGTAGTTGATATCATCATAGACAATTAACACAATACAATAGCACAATGAAAGGTTTGGTAGATAATTACTATTACAAACCATAATGTCCGAGTGTCCAAAATGAAAAAAATATACAGACTGGTTGTAATAGAGATCCACAAGCGGATCATAAAATAAATACAAGAAACTGAAATAAACAGACTTCAGGCATCTAAGGATTTGCAAGATCCTCTTATTTGACACCGAGTAGCTCCAGCCTAATTTCGAGAGGTACCTGTCACTTAGTCTTTGGAAAATACGTCAGTTTTCACTGGTAAATACAATTAACCGACTCATTTGAAAAGAGTTTATAAAAATTGATTTAAGTGCACAAGGCACAAAACCATTTATAACTTGGGACAATTTTTAATAAAATCTTGTATACATATTTACATGTTTGTTGTACATATGGGGCCGGTTTGGAAGCCGGGCATGATTAACTGACTCATCACTATAAAACCCACAAAGGAGTTATCCCCAACATGTGGGTTATTTAGCATTTGCATCTGTCAGGTGTATGCCTACACCCCGTGAATAGGTCGTGGCCATTTATAATTTAAATGAGCCGATGATATCCAGGACACGGTCGTTAACCCCCAATGTTCATGTTATCAAACAAAACAGATTAAAACTGGTTATGCAATTTATTAATCACAATCCGATTAAATGACTACATACCCGACCAAGCGGTATTATTATTATTATTATTATTATTATTATTATTATTATTATTATACCGTATCCCAAGCCCGTATAAGGGAAAATAAGTTAAAAGTATTTACCTGAGCTAGATTTGTAAGGATGTAACTCAGCTGTATGTCTCCTAAAGCCTTATGTAAATACCTTCTACCGAGGGTACTCAATCTGCATGGAAGGTTTATTAACCTATTAGGATACTAACGGGTCTTATTCAAGTTAAAGACTTAGACCGATTAGTTTGAAAGATAGTTTACGGTTCGGAGCGCTAGATTAAGCGAAGACCGGAATGGAATGTGATTTAGACCCGACAAGTTTGGATACTTGTATAATATGGGTAAACTAAACACATTCTGGATTTTGAAGATTTAAATGATAAGGTTATACCCAATTCGGCTAATTTATGTAAACTAGTTACAAAAACTGAACCGAATGCATAAATGCATAATGGGTAACGAAATGAACCATATACAAGTCCCATATGTTATTAGCATGGTTGTAAAAGTCCCGACTAGGCTCCGAGTACTCCCCGAGTACTCGCTACAAGGTAGGCTGGCGAGGCCCGAGTATTGTTTGCCTAGGCCAATTACTCCCCGAGTAATCTCCGCCTAGGCCGAGTACTTCCCGAGTAATCCCGAGTACTCTCAAATCCGACTAGAGAGCGCATAGCGACTTTTGCAACCATGGTTATTAGAGATCCACAGGCGGATCATAAAATAAATACAAGAAACTTAAATAAACAGACTTCAGGCATCTAAGGATTTGCAAGATCCTCTTATTTGACACTGAGTAGCTCCAGCCTAATTTCGAGAGGTACCTGTCACTTAATCTTTGGAAAATACGTCAGTTTTCACTGGTAAATATAATTAACCGACTCCTTTGAAAAGAGTTTATAAAAATTGATTTAAGTGCACAAGGCACAAAACCATTTATAACTTGGGACAATTTTTAGTAAAATCTTGTATACAGATTTACATGTTTGTCGTACATATGGGGCCGGTTTGGAAGCCGGTCATGATTAACCGACTCACCACTATAAAACCCACAAAGGAGTTATCCCCAACATGTGGGTTATTTAGCATTTGTATATGTCAGGTGTATGCCTACACCCGTGCATAGGTCGTGGCCATTTATAATTTAAATAAGCCGATGATATCCAGGACACGGTCGTTAACCCCCAATGTTCATGTTATCAAACAAAACAGATTAAAACGGGTTATGAAATTTATTAATCACAATCCGATTAAATGACTACATACCCGACCAAGCTGTATTATTATTATTATACAGTATCCCAAGCCCGTATAAGGGAAAATAAGTTAAAAGTATTTACCTGAGCTAGATTTGTAAGGATGTAACTCAGCCGTATGTCTCCTAAAGCCTTATGTAAATACCTTATACCGAGGCTACTCAATCTGTATGGAAGCTTTATTAACCTATTAGGATACTAACGGGTCTTATTCAAGTCAAAGACTTAGACCGGTTAGTTTGAAAGATAGTTTACGGTTCGGAACGCTAGATTAAGCGAAGACCGGAATGGAATGTGATTTAGACCCGACAAGTTTGGATACTAGTATAATATGGGTAAACTAAACACATTCTGAATTTTGAAGATTTAAATGATAAGGTTATACCTAATTCGGCTAATTTATGTAAACTAGTTACAAAAACCGAACCGAATGCATAAATGCATAATGGGTAACCAAATGAACCATATACAAGTCCCATATGTTATTATGCTTAGAATATGTTAATACATCAGTAGGATGTTAACCTATATGCCCAAAAAGTATTTAAAACCAATTTAAGTCCCGTAAGGGCATTTTGGTCATTTTAACATTTATAAAAGAGGTTTTTAAAATAAACTGATATTCTGGTCTAAAACATTCAGTAAAATGTTTATTTTATGATGTTAAAACAGTAGGATAACATTCATATGTGTGGTTTACCATTTATGGCTAAATTATGCCCCAAAAGGGTATTTTGGTCATTTCACTTATGCTTTTAAGGACATAATTGGAAGTCTGTGTTCATGACTTATAACTACTGTAAAAATATTAGAATTTATTTATAAATTCAGTAGGCAACAAGTCTTAGGTGCTAAATATGGTTTTAAACCATATACTATGCACCTCATTAGCGTAAAAGTCGATAATTGACGATATTCAAAAGGTTTATGTGATTCTGAGATTTTGATCAGCCTTGAATGTCTAAAATATTTTATTTTTCATATCAAGTCAGTAGAAAAAGGTTTGGTATGCTAATCAAAAGTAAATCACATTTTATTAGCCAAAAGGGCATTATCGTCAATTAAGGAATTTATACAAGAACTCTAAGTTATGGTCAGTATCTAATCTGACTCAATATTCCAAAAATTACTAAAAATGATATCTTAACAGTAGGTAATGAGTTTTGGGTCAAATTCTATGTTTAAACATGTATTATGCACAGAGGTGTAATTTATTTAATAAAAATTCAATTTTACGATATCTTGCATAACATCGTTTTGAGACCAGAAAATAATGTCAATTTAATTTAGACATGCTTATATATCAGTACATAATCTAATTGTATGCTCTTATATTCAAAAATCTCATTTTTAGATCAAAAGGGCATAATGGTCAATTATAAGCATTATAACGGAAACTAGCATATAATTCAAAATATTAATGACCAGGTAATATAACTTCAGAGGGTTATATTACAACATAAAATGGTCCTAATGGAAGCTTAAAACATAGAAGAATTAAGCTCAATCGGGTCAGAACTGAAAGTCAAAGCAAAAGTCAAGCTTTTGCGACT
The DNA here is from genome assembly GCA_030545235.1 of Helianthus tuberosus. Classification (NCBI taxonomy): domain Eukaryota; kingdom Viridiplantae; phylum Streptophyta; class Magnoliopsida; order Asterales; family Asteraceae; genus Helianthus; species Helianthus tuberosus. The sequence continues at coordinate 189,677,626 of CM060418.1, forward strand.
TTCGGTTGCGAACCGACCCTAAACTCAGAGTTGTCGGGTTGAACATGCTTAGACATGTTCTAATAATAATTACCAAGTTATTTAAGTGATAAAATATGGTTTATACCTTCTACATTATCAGATTATGTTTTTATTTAAAAATTTGACTAGTTTGACTTTTGAATTAATTACTTTGACCCGACAATTAACTAAGTAAACGTGGTAATTAGGGTGTGGCCTTTTGAGGGATTAACACACACCTAATTACGATCGCGTAGCCATATTCGTCTCGAACAATGGATGGAGCGTTTAGGTCTAAACCGAGAGTCAAATTCGTTTTGCGGTAACTTTGACTTTTCGGTTTTTAAATAATAAAACTGAACTAAAGGAGGTTAAGGACACTTACAAAGGGTCCTAGCTAATCTTTTCAACTAGAATGAGCTTCCTTATGGTCAGGAATCCCAGCAATAGAGAGGAGAAGAGATAAAATTGAATTGAGCAAGGAATGAATTGCAACAATGAGGCATATTTATAGTTGAGGAGCATGATCTAAGATCATCATAGGTGTTATGGATGCTCCCAGATGATTACAAGTGTTTAGGTGTCAGTAGAAACCATCAACAAGCCCTGGTTTTCGAGTTTTAGCCATGCTAAGGCGGTGTAACAGGCTGCAACATGCAACTGTCCTTATTTTTCTGATCTGGGCATTCTCTCGCGGGCCACGTTAGAGTTAAGGGAAGCTTACGCGCCCCGCTACACTCCTGTGTTCCGGTTACGATAGTTTGAAACTTGGCAGTTTCAGTCCCTGGCCTTTATTTACTCAAAATAACTTCCATTTTAGCACTTTTGACCCTTGTAATTAACTTGTAGATGATCTAGGGAGTATAACCAAACACCGTTAGATCCGGTTTCGTTAAACGACAACCGAAAACACAAGTTTCTGCTCGTTATCGCTTTTAACCCTTGTTCTTGGGAATTTACATAAATAACACATAACGATCACGAAACCTCGTGAATTTGTTATCATATATTCTTGAGAGTATAATCGAACATTACAAAGTCCGGGGTTCGTTAAAAGGCCACTCAGAGGTAAGAATTAACATGTTGACACGTTTAACCCCTGTATCTTGTAAACTTTCGTTTACTTTCACAAACGGCTTCTTGTATCTGAATAATTACTCTTTTAAGAATATATTCATCGTGTGTGGTCAATCAGAGGCACAAGTTTGACATGTTGACACTTTTAGTCCCTTCGCATACATATTTTCATTGTTTGACAACTTTAGTCCTTGGAATTAAACCTTTCACATATTTAGGGTTTAGGACACGTGTCTTCTCATAATTGTACACGTTTTTACGAGGTGTTACATCATGTAAAACAAGTAAACACAAACAAACAAAGTTTCATAGCGGGTCGAATTAGATCCGGTCGGGTCCATTTCAATTTTCAAACAATCAAACCCTAGTTCCTAACTTCCTATCACATTAACAAACAAAAAAGCATCAAAGTTCAAATCATCCCTACTTCTATTTCTCTTAATCATTAAATAAAAGAACAAAAAAACTTATCTAAAACATACCTTGGTCATTAATTAGAATAATCCGGCGAAAAAAGTGGTTCAACTATACGTTTTCGACCCCCGGTCGGAGATCTCAAACTTCGCCACCGGGAGACTTGGCCCCGTTGTACCGTTGATACCACATTCCTTTTGCAGCTTGCTGTATGAAAACATTTAAATTTAAAGAGTATTATATAAGGAATGAATAGTAGAAGGAATCATTTATGGTCTCACTCTTGCTTATATAATTGCAGTTGTCCAATCTTGAATACCCAGATATGTATCCCAGTTTCATCTGTATAAAAAACTATAGTTCTTATGTATCACATCGTTGATTCTTAATATATCGAAAGAAGGGTATTTTTATCTCATAAAAAAATATTAAAAAGTATATTCTTGATTATGTATGTTGTGGGCCAAAAAAGAAACCAAATACACTCTTGGGTATTCTTTATGGGAAATACATGGGTGACCACAACAATTGCCGTCCTTTAATTATATAAAGCAACTTATACGAAGACTTGTTGGTAGGGCTGCAAACGAACCGAACGAACACGAACAAGACCTTGTTCGTGTTCGTGTTTGTTTGTTAAGAAATATATGTGTTCACGAACTGTTCATGAACACTTACCAAACGAGATATCATGTTTGTGTTTGTTTGATAAGGAAATGAACTTTTTCGTGTTCGTTAGTGTTTGTTTGTTAATTTTTGGCAACGAACAAAAATGAACGTTGATAAACACAACCGAGCACAAATTAATATTCATGAACACAAATGGAAACAAACGAACACAAACAAGAGTTTATGACCAGAAGATATAATACATTGACACTTATTACATATTTTATTTGTCAAAATTTTAAAGTATTTAGATAAAATAGAAAAACTAAAAAAATAATGAACTATCGAACACGTTAGCAAACGTTCATGAACATAAACGAACGAACGTGACCTCTATTCATGTTTGTTCATTTAACTAAACAAACGAAATTTCTTGTTAGTGTTTGTTTGTTTAATAAACGAACGAACACAAACTGACTTCCCACCGAACAGTTCCCGAACTGTTTATCGAACGTTTGGTTCGTTTGCAGCCCTACTTGTTGGTCATATTTGAAATTTTGACCAAAGTTACAGGTGTCTGGTGATAACTTGACTGTTTATGGGCTTCGGCCGGTTGATTTACTGTATGCGGAGGTTAATTGATCCGGAAAGTTGCAAGGTCGTTAAAGATTATTTCACCTTGGTACCATGAGACCATATGCCTTTGTCCTGTGTGGATGCATAAAAATGATTAGAGCTTATATAAACACAATAACACAAAGCTAACCTGCTTTTATATTTGTGATAACAGGAAAATAAGCTTAAGTGAAGAAACTAAAGAATTGGAAAAGTTGGTAAGTTTCTTATTCTTGTGTCCTTTGAAAAATACAAGATATTTTTCAGGAGTAAATTTCACTTTTTGTCTCTTATGTATTATCTGAATTTTGAAACGTGCCATTTAAAATTTTAATTTCAGTTTATGTCCTTAAATCACATGTTTTATATCACTTTAAATCCTTTACACCAAACTGAGTTAAATTACTCAGTTAGTTTTATTTAATGCAAGGGTATTATTGGTATTTTAATGAAATTTACTTTAATTAATAATACAAAAGATAAACTATTAATGAAATTTATTATCTCTGTCTCTCTCTTTCAAACCCAATTTCCTTTTTCAATTTTAGTTTCTGCAACCCATCATCTCTTGATCCAAGCCCTAAAATTCAAATCCACAGATTCAAGTTCAAACCAAACCAATCAAACATGTATCACCAATCATCTCTGCACTTCGATTTGGAACAAGACAATACTACTACAGGAGTTAATGGTGGAGAACAAACTTCATGGCTTTCCGGCGAAGATCTCCGCCCTAATTCGCCGTCCCACCACCGGAAACCTGCCGCCAATAACGTCGACTGGCAACTGTACAATGATCTCAAAATAGAGAAGCGTAGCTGGAAGCAAGAGAGAGATCCGAGAATGGAGTGTGACCCGACCCGAACCGAGCGAGCGATCTGCGATTTAGGGTTTTGATATTCCAAACAAAACTATTTAATCAAGGTCAGGTTCGTATGCATCATTTCGGTAATCGATCGTTTAATTATTCCATTTTAGGATTCATGTGTGAGAGATTATTTGAGAGAGTGGAGTTTGGGGAGTGTCTTGTGTGTGATATTCTCCCTGTAAACCCTAAGCATTATACTTTAAGTTATCAACTTTTTGTCGATCTGTGTGTTCTTATTGCAATTAGTCCCAATAATTGATGTGGGTTTTCTTTTTTTCTTTCTGATTCTTCTTGTTTGTGTCGGTAGGAGTGATTAGTATCTTCGGATAAAGGGTACAATTTGAGTTTGGATGTCAAAAGGGTTGCATTTTAGTTTCAAAATTGACATGGTTTTGTAAATTATGAGAATTTTTTTTGGAATTGAGTTCATATGTGTAACAGATACTAAGGTAGTGCACATTTACAACTGAAATTGCAACAAGATCTTGTATCGGTCATGAAATTAATAGTATAGGTTCGATATCATTCTTGATTTGAGTGTCTACAGGTTTAATCAAACCTACACAAGTGATTTGTTTTAATGCTTTCTGTGATACCAAATGAGAATCAGCAATGCAGGTTCTTTTTTGAATATTATGTATTTTTTAGTCAAAGATTAATAGTTTATCTTTTGTGTTATTAATTAAAGTAAATTTCACTAAAATACCAATAATACCCTTACATTAAATAAACCTAACTGAGTAATTTAACTTAGTTTGGTGTAAAGGACTTAAAGTGATATAAAACATGTGATTTAAGGACATAAACTGAAATTAAAACTTTTAAAGGGCACGTTTCAAAATTCAGATAATACATAAAGGACAAAAGGTGAAATTTAAAACATCCATCTAGTGCTGTAAACGAGTCGGGCCCGAGCTCGAGCTTATTTAACTTATGAGAGCTGGAAAAAGCTCGGCTTGAGCTTTGCTGCTAAAGCTCTAGCTCGGCTGGTGAGTAGTTTTTTCAAGTTCGAAGTTCGAACTTGGCTTAGGCTCAGCTCATCTCGTTTATTATGTGTTAATTAAAATATATTATCCATAATTATTTTTATATAACATAATATATGTATATATTGATCATAGTTATCAAATGCGCTAGGCGCACTCAAGGCGCATAGGCCTTGCCTGGGCCTAGGCGCAAGGCGCAAAAAAAGCGAGGGCCCGAGAAAAATAAAGCACACTTGTATAAACACAAAAATTAAAATACAAAGTAATACTTTCTATGAATAAAATAAGCAAAACTTGAATGTAATGATAAAAAAATTGAATAACATAATGTTAATTTATAATTTTTAGGAACTATAAAGTTTAACCTGTTTGTTTAGTTTCATACTTTCATTTCACAATATCAAATTGAACAAACATCTGGTTTTAAAATTAAATGAACATATTGTGTTCAAGCTGACAACAACTAAAGTTCAGGGACTAGACTGAAGTTTTAAAGCATTAATGACATGGATTTAAAAAACAAAGGGCCTTTATGCAACATCGAAAACCCTAGTATATATTAAACATTGAAGAAAAAGCAGTTATTAAAGGCTTTAATTACAGCTTTATCTGCCTAGAATTGGTTATGTCGAGGCTTTAAATATTAAAGAATATCATTAAAAATATTAATGAATTAATATTAACTGCTCATAGGAATGATTTAATTGCTTGGTACCATAAGCACATTGAATGCGCTTCGCCTAAAAATCTCGCCTAGGCGCAGGAGGCGCTCGCATTTAATAACTATGATATTGATCATAGTTTTATCAATAATAATTATTAAACACACACATACATGTATATATTTAATAAAGTGAATAAAATTTTTACAAATAAAAAGCTTGTTTAGGCTCGTTAACCGGCTGGAGCTTGATAAGTGAAGCTCGAGCTCGTTTACTAAACAAGCTTTTAGCTCGAGCTCGTATAAGCCCGGATCGTTTCGAGTCGATCTCGAGTAGCTCACGAGTAGGGGTGTTCAAAACCGGATATCTGAAAATTCGGATAACCGAATTTCGGATATCCGAAATTTTCGGATACCTGATTCCACTATCCGAATCCGTATCCGAATTTTCGGATATCCGCAATTCAGATATCCGAAATTTTGGACATCCGATCGGATAGTGAATCGGATATCCGAATATCCATTAGTTATTTATTTTTTATTATTTTTAGTATTCCGAAACGGATATTCTGGATAGTTTTGGATATCCGGATATAAATTTTCGGATAGTTTTGGATTTTTTTTCGGATAGTTTCGGACATTTTTCGGATAGTTTCAGATATTTTTCGGATATTCGGATATCCGATAAAAAATAAAAGTTAAATTTTCGGATATTTCGGATATCCGAAATATCCAAAAATTTTCAAAATCACTATCCGAATCAAAATTTCGGATATCCATTTTCGGATATTTTGGATTTGGATATCGGATAGTTCGGATCGGATTTTCTGATATGGATATTTTTGAACACGAGCAGCTGGCTTGTTTGCACCCCTACATCCATCTATGTTGGATTGCTTGTTAAATCTGCTTATCAGTTTATTACCTATTTTTACTCTTAGATGACTCATAAAGACTCCTAAAGCTTATTGTTGCATCACTTCCCAAATTAGGTTTTGGAAAGATCTGAAACAAACATACTAGCTAGATCTAAGCCAAAAAAATATCTGTGTGTCAGGTTATGCCCTTGTTTAATCAAGTCTAATATATAGAAAAACTAGCATACATTATCTAATCTTGCTTGCCTGTATGTAGAAAAACTAGCATCAGTTTATAGATCTTGTTTCCCTATATATTCCTTTTGTAGTTTTTGCTTGGCTGTATATATAAAAACTAGCATCAGCTTATAGATCTTGTTTGCCTATATATACCTTTGGTACTTTTTATTAAAAATTGCCCAAAGCTCATATCTTTGCTCATTTCTTCCTTTCTATATGTCTAAATGTGGTTAAAATTGAGACTGGAATGAAATAGGAAAAAAGTAAGCAACAAAGCAAAACTGAGTAGATCTTGACTTACAGTTTGCATTTGCAGAGGAAAATGTTGTTAGTGATGGTCTTAACAACCTTGCAACTAACCAGATTAATTTACCTCAACTTACAACACTCACTCTTTTCTAAAGGCAAAGATCTGTACTTAGCCAATCAAAAGAGACAGTAACCCAAATAAAAATATTGCATTATGTATAATGCTTGATTGAATCAAGGATACATATTCTTATTATTTACAACACAATATATAGAGGTACAAAGATAAAGGCAATGCTTACAAAATAATTACAAGGGCTTGATTCTTGGGTGAGAGTTATGGACAGTCAATCATCTTGATTGATTGGTTAAATGGAGAGAATAATATTCAATAAATGGAGACTTAATTTGTGGTGTTGATACGCCCCCGCAAGATGGGGGATCCATTGGAGACCCCAATCTTGGACCGAAAAAGCAGGAAAGGTGCCCATGGAAGCGGTTTGGTGAGGACATCCGCAAGTTGATCCTTTGAGCTGACGTGAAGAACTTTAAGTTGCCCGGAGTTGACTTGTTCCCGTACAAAGTGATAGTCCAAGGCTATGTGTTTCATGCGTGAGTGGTAAACTGGATTGACACATACATAGGTGGACCCGGTGTTGTCACAGTATAATGAGGGAGTACTCACAGGTGGTAAACCCAGTTCATGAAGTAAAATTTTAACCCATTACAGTTCAGCAGCGGCATTAGCAAGGGCTTTGTACTCAGCTTCGGTTGAGGATCTAGAGACGGTTTTTTTGTTTTGCAGATTTCCAAGAGATGATATTGGACCCAAGGTATAAAAGATACGTTGTGGTTGACCGACCTCCATCATTAATGCCGCCCCAGTCCGAGTCCGAGAAGGCTTGCAAGTTAAGGTTGGTGTTGTGTTTCAAGAACAACCCGTGATGTACCATTCCTTTCAAGTATCGAAGTACCCGTTTGAGAGCTTGCTAGTGTGATTGTTTGGGTGAGTGCATAAATTGAGATAATTTACTGGTGGCAAATGAGATGTCTGGACGGGTGAAGGCAAGGTACTGTAGAGTACCAACTAGTTTTCGGTAAGGGGTGGGGTCAACGGGAGGAGAGGAGTCATTAGGAGAGAGCGGATCATACGTGCTCAAAGGAGTGAGAACCTCTTTTGCACCATCCATTTTAAAGGTGGTGAGAACATCTTGAATGTGGTGATGTTGAGAAAGAAATAAACCATGAAGCGTAGGAATGACTTCAATTCCTAGGTAGTGATGGAGAGGGCCTAAGTCTTTGATGGAGAATTGTTTGCTTAGGGCTTGAACAAATGAATCCATGAAGGAATTGTGATTACCTATAAGGACAATGTCATCAACATACGTAAGGAGGTAGCAAGTGATATCCTTGGAGTTGTAGACAAAGAGGGAGGAATCAGAGAGACATTTTTTAAAACCAAAACTAATGAGAAAGTTGGTTAGTTCTATGTACCAAGCACGCGGTGCTTGTTTAAGACCTTAAATGGATTTTTTTAGTTTGCAAATGTGACGCGGGAATTCCGTGTTTGTGAACCTGGGGGGTTGTATCATAAAAACATCTTCATGGAGGGTCCCATGAAGAAACACATTGTTAACATCAAGTTGGCGTAAAGGCCACCCTTTTGAAAGAGCAATGGAGAGGACGGTGCGAATGGTAACGGGTTTACTAACCGGGCTAAAGGTTTCATGGTAGTCTTTTCCAAATTTTTGGTGAAACCCTTTCACCACTAGACGTGCTTTGTATTTGTCGATAGTGCAATCAGGTTTGTGTTTAATGTGGAACACCCATTTGCAACCAATGGGAGTTTGGGTGGTGTGAGATACAAGTTCCCATGTGTTGTTTTGGATGAGGGCATTATATTCAAGATCCATGGCGTGACGCCAATCCGGATCATTCAAGGCTTGAGTATAGGTGGACGGTTCAAGGGACACGAGTAATGGATGAATGGTGGTGGAGTTGACAAAGTTAGAGTTGTAGTATTTGGGGTTGGGTTTGGGTTGTCGACGAGGCGCTGGAGTTTGGGTGTGGGAGAGTCGGGTTGATGGTATTGTGAGTTGTGTGAGTTGATTGGTGTAGAGGTGGTGGAACCGGTGGGTGGAGTGGGCTGGTCAGTGGGCTCGGGCATTGGGCCGAGAGGGGAGACGGTGGAAGCGGAGGGTGGTGTATGGGTCGGGGAGGTTGGATATAGGCCGTGGAGTTGTAAGGGAGATGATACTGTGTCGCAACCCACGACCCCTGCCTTGGGAGGCGGGCGGCCGCGGCCTACTCAGAGACGGTGGTATCGGTGTTATCTTTATTTGGCATTGGAATTTTCATCAGGACCGTAGTTAGGAAATATTTTATCAGAGTAAAATATCACATTTTTATATTAATAAACACATGGTAAAAACCCAGGTTTCCATTACAAACATGTTTATAGGGATAAACCCTATTTTATTGAATTTAAAACATCGTCTTTATTTAGGTAACTTTTATAGCCACATTTTTCCAAGCCTTCAGTGCTCTTCAGCTGGCTTCTATTTAGCTTTCACATTTTGTTACGTGAAACGCGTTTTAAAAACATTTGTCAGTGGCAAATACTGGTGAGTGAATCCCAGTTTAATCAAGACAGGTTTTATCAGTTTACAGCATTGAGGGCGGTCGCGCAATTACATTTGTTTCCAATTCTTACTTTAATTACCACCCACGGTATTGTCAACCCGACTTGTGGTCATGTTACTACTCACAGTGTAGTAACAAATTTTGTATTTAAAACCCCAACATACTGACGATAATTGTAGAATTACAAATACTCAATCACTCTTCATTGTAATGTAAAATATTTGAGGTTTTGTAAAAACAGTTTATGCAAAAAGGAGATTACTCACATTGCTAGTTTAGACTTTTCCTGGTGTTTACTGGTTATAATCTAATAATTTAAACAATGCAAATGCGTTAGTATAATAACCCAATATTTACATTAGTTATACCCTTCCCGAGACATAACTCCAACGACTATGTCAGGCAGAACCTCGACAGACGTTACGGAGCACTAGATCAATCGGGCAGCGTATCTAATACGTAGCCGGGGGTTATAATACTTACTACGAGGCAGAACTTTGTTATTTTTGTGGGTATAATACCCGATTATAGTTGCTATACTACAGAATTGAGAGAGAAATTTCGTTTTTGAACATCGACAACAGAAGGACGATGCTCCCAATTTATAGGAGCTGATTTCAAGTTCCTTGCGGCCTGCGTAAGGTAAGGGGAGGGCTGTCTCGGCCCGCGACGTAGGTCGGGTAGGCCCTAGCCTTGACTGGTCACGCACATAGACTCGACACGAAGCTGCCACGTGGTAGCACCGGGTGAGGCTGCATAGCCAGGTTGTCGCGACCCGCGTAAGACTAGGAGAAGGTCTTCGCGACCCCCTAGAAAACGATAAAAATTGTTTTTATTTTTGTTTTATAAAATTAAAGGTATTAGGGACCGGTTCTCGCATACGGGGTGTATTCTAAGACATATAGGGATGTTATAAATATTTTAGGGGTGTCGGAAAAATTTAGGAGGGTTGTTATATCCTCTCCACTTTAATTTAGAACTCGTCCTCGAGGTCTACTGGAATAGGTGTGGATATTTGATTTGCATTTCTTATTCAAGCTCCCATGTGTACTCTGGTCCTCTTTTGGAATCCCATTTCACTTTGACTAGAACTATTCTCTTATGCTTGAGATTCTTGACTTTCCTGTCTTCAATCTGTAGTGGCTTTTCTACAAACTTTAGCTTTTCATTTACCTCTATATCTTTAAGAGGTATCACTAGTGATTCATCAGCTAAGCACTTTTTGAGATTGCATACATGAAATACATCATGTATTTCTGCCATTTGCTCTTGCAGTTGCAGCTGATAAGCTACTTGTTCTATTCTTCTGATAATTTCAAAAGGTCCAACATACCTGGGGCTTAGCTTTCCCCTTTTGATGAATCTGACTACTCCTTTCCAAGGAGAGACTTTTAATAACACCTTATCTCCGACTTGAAATTCCAATGGTTTTCGCCTGTTGTCAGCATAACTTTTCTGTCGATCGCGTGCTGCTTTCAGTCTTTCCTTAACTTGAATAATTTTGTCTGTTGTTTCTTGTACTATCTCTGATCCAGATAGTTGCCCAACAGACTGGGGTTCGGCACTTTCGTCCATAAAGTGCTTCGAAAGGTGCAGCATTAATACTGGTATGATAGCTGTTATTGTACGAAAATTCTATTAATTGTAAGTGATCGTCCCAATTTCCTCCGAAATCAATTACACAAGCTCTAAGCATATCTTCCATTGTCTGAATTGTCCTTTCTCTTTGTCCGTCCGTTTGAGGATGATAAGCAGTGCTTAGATTTGGCTTGGTTCCCATTGCTTTTTGGAAACTTGTCCAAAAATGAGAAGTAAAACGGCTATCTCTATCAGAAACAATTGATAAAGGAATACCATGTAATGAAACTATTTCATTAACATACAACTTGGCTAGTTGTTACTTACCGAATGTTTCCTTCATCGGCAAGAAATGAGCAGATTTAGTTAGCCTATCTTCAATCACCTAGATTGTATCATTACCTTTTCGTGTCTTGGGTAATTTGGTAACAAAATCCATTGTTATCAATTCCTATTTCTATAACGGCATTTCCAATTGTTGCAACAATCCTGAGGGTTTCTGATGTTCAGCTTTTACCTGTGAACAGGTTAGACACTTGGCAACATAAGCTGCTATATCTTTTTTCATTCCTAACCACCAGAAATTCTTTCTTAAGTCTTGATACATTTTATCACTTCCAGGAAGTATCGTATATTTAGACTTATGGGCTTCTTCTAATATTCGGTGGCGTAGGTTTCCTAGTTTAGGTATCCACATCATTTTCTTATGGAATCTCCAAATTCCATCTGTTACTTGTGCTAATTCCTTAATTATACCTTTTAAATTTTCAGTATCATACTTGATTACTGATTCTTGTGCTTTTCTAATCTGTTCATTTAAATCTATCTGCAGATTTAATTTAAGAGAACGTACTCTTTTTGGCTTTTCATGATATTTTCGACTTAAAGGATCGGCTACTACGTTGGCCTTTCCTTCATGATACTGGATATTGCAATCATAATCACTAAGAAATTCCATCCAGCGTCTTTGTCTCATATTCCGCTTTTTTTGCCCAAAAATGTACCTTAAACTCTTATGATCAGTGAAGACAACAAATTTATTTCCATATAAATAGTGTCTCCAAATCTTAATGACAAAAATTATAGCTCCTAACTCTAAATCATGTGTTGTATAATTTTCTTCATGATTCTTAAGTTGTCTAGAAGCATAGGCTATAACCTTTTGGCGTTGCATCAACACACATCCATAACCTAACTTAGAAGAGTCACAATAGACTTCAAAGTCTTCAGTTCCTTCTGGTAACGCTAGTATGGCTGCGTTGGTTAATCTTTGCTTAAAAATTCTAAAGGCTACTTCTTGTTTTGGTCCCCATTCAAACTTATTAGACTTACAGGTTAGCTTTGTTAAGGGAATGGTTATTCTGGAAAAATCTTGAATAAATTGTCTATAATAACCGGCCAATCCTAGAAAACTTCTAGCCTCTGTTGGTGACTCAAGGACTTTCCATTTAGTAATTGCTTCAATCTTGGTGGAATCCACATGAATCCCTTCATGGTTAACTAAATGTCCAAGAAATTGCACTTCTTCTAACTAGAATTCACATTTGGAAAATTTAGCGTAAAGTTTTTCTTTTCTCAGCAAATTTAAAAGTGTATGCAGATGCGCTGCATGTTTCTCTTGACTCTTAGAGTAAATCAGAATATCATCTATAAAGACAATTAAGAATTTATCCAAATATGGCTTACATATTCGGTTCATCATGTCCATAAATGCGGCTGGGGCATTGGTTAGACCAAATGGCATGACAGTAAATTCATAATGGCCATACCTTGTCCTGAAAGCGGTCATAGGAATGTTCTCTTCCTGTACCTTTAATTGATGATACCCTGAACGTAAATCGATCTTTGAGAAAAATCGAGCTCCTTGTAGTTGATCAAACAGATCATCGATTCTCGGTAATGGGTATCATTTTTTAATCATGACCTTATTCAATTCACGGTAATCAATGCACATACGCATTGATCTGACTTTTTTCTTGACAAACAGTTCGTCTAACTGTTTCTTTAATTCTTGCATTTCTGCGGGTGCCAAACGGTAAGATGCTTTGGCAATTGGTGCTGTTCCTGGTAGCAGATGAATCCTGAATTCAACTTCCCTGTCTAGCGGTAGTCCTGGTAATTCTTCTGGAAAGATATCTGAAAATTGAGATACTACGGGAATATCTTTCAATTCCTTTCCTTTAGCGTTAATGATTATGGAAATCATATACACTATTGATCATTTTCTTGCAAAACTTGCAGTTTTCATCACAGAGATGAATTTTGTGTGTCTGGTTGGCTTATTTCCTTTAATTGTGATCTTTTAAACTCTTGGTGAATTTACTTGTATTGACTTTTGATCACATAGAATACTGGCTTTATTGGCTATTAGCCAATCCATTCCTAATACAATATCAAATCCTACCAGATTCATTGGGTAAAGTTTTGCAAAAAAACCTTGGTTTAAAAGTTGTATTCTTGCTCCCTGCAAGATTTCAGAAATTTTAATGGTTTCTCCATTTGCTGTTTCTACTAGAAATTCTTGTTGGAGTTTAGTTAATGGTTGATTGAGAAGTTTGCAAAATGAAGTATTAATAAAACTTTGGTTTGCACCAGAGTCAAATAATACTTTAGCAAAAACTTTATTAACTAAAAACGTAACGACAATCATGTTCGGAATCATTTTTGCTTTTTCAGCTGTCAGAACAAATGTCCTAGCATTTTTAGTAGTCTTGTTGTTCGTAGCTGAAGCTAGTTTTGGGCAGTGCGTCCTGATATGTCCTTTTTCTCCACAATTGAAACATACTCCATTGCTGGGTTTCTTCCTTCAGTCTTCTTCCTTGTGTCCCGGTATCTTGTAAAAGTTGCAGTAGGTGGAGCATCTTCCTGAATGCTTCCTCTTACAGGCCTTACAATAGGGTGTAGATGTAGAACCTATGTTTTTCCCACGGTTGGAATTACCGTAGCGAAATTCCTGGGTAAGCCTTTGGGCTAGGTTATTTCTTTGGTTTTCTTCTTGTGTACGTACCAGTTAACCAGTCAAGGTGTTTGCTAGTTCTACAGCTTCTTCTATGGTTGGTGGTCTAGCTCCCTTGACTACATGTCTAATTTCACTAATTAATCCCCAAATGTAACGGGAGATTAACATTGGTTCTGGTGATGCTAGGGTTGGCACTATTCTAGCATATTCAAAGAATGTAGTAGTGTAACCCTTGCTGTCTACTTCAGTCATTCTAAGATTTAAGAATTTATTAGCTATCTGCTCCTTTTCATTAGGAGGACAAAATTTTCTTTCAACCATATTTTTAAACTCAATCCATTCCATACTATAAACCATGTTAATTCCCCTAGTCTGGAGAATAGTGTTCCACCATTCCAAGGCTGCATTCTTAAATAAATTGGAAGCAAACATGATTTTATCTTTTTCTGCGCACTTGCTTATTTTTAAGACTGCCCCAGTCTTTTCTAACTAGCGTAGAGCTGCAATGGCTCATTCATTGCCTGAGAATTCTATTGGTTTGTAGGACCAGAATTCTTTATAAGAACAACCATAAGACATGGTTTTTCTTCTTTTTGGAATTGGCAATCGAAATAGTGGTCCATTGTTTATGCTGTGACTGGGTTCATTAGATGGTCGTTTACTTCCACTGTTACTATTATTATTTTCTGCTTCCCTAACATTTTGGATGATAGCTGGCATAGCATCTCTAATTCATTGGGTTACTATGTGTTGAATAGCACTGTTATTTATCTGGTTTTCATTATTCTAGTTTTCCCGATTTGCGTTGCCGGCCATCTGAATTTTAAACAATTACCAAGTATTAATATCACAACACAATAGTGAATGCAAATAATCACATAACAACACATTGATCCAAAATCGTTGTCATTGCTACCTTTACTCTATTTTATATTATGCATCTATATCTATTACAAATACAACTGAAATTAAAATGCAATACTAGTATGCATCAGTAATTTATAAGATTATCTATTCTAGTTTGGAATTTTTTTTTTCAAACAGACACACATATATATTTATATATTATTATTATTATTATTATTACTACTACTGATAGGGGTTCATCCAGTATTGCATGTTATGCTCATCATATTTCCAGACGAGTCTCTCCCCTATCTGTCTCATTCTCTCACTTCCTTCTAAGATCTCCTCACCAAAGGTGCGGAGTTCCTGTATGTTCTCAGTACTCATGGGTGGGGCTGGGGCTGGTATCGGGTCAGGAAACTGGGGCATGGGTTCTTTCTGAGGGTACGGGTTCTCTAGAATCTCCCTGATATATTGGACATTATCATAATAGGGGTCTAGAGGGTCAAGGTCTGGGTAGGGTCCTACTAAATCTTGCATGGGCTCCTCTATTGGGATTGGGTAACGTTGCTGGTAATCCCTGTGGTCGTCAAACCATGGGTCGTAGTCTAGAGGATGGGGTGCTGGTAGGATTTCAGCTGGGTCTAGGTCAGGTAATGGGTTCTGGTCAGCTGGGTCAATCTTTACTTCCATGGATTGTGTTGCGAACAATTTCAGTGGCTGGGGTGCTATGAGTTGTTCTAGATTAGGGTCTGCAGCTGTGGTTGCTAGTATGTGGAAGTTTGCCAGTCTCCTATTGAGTATATCCTGGGTTTGAAGATTCATTTCTCTATTGGCTGCTGCTAAGGCCCGCTGTTGTTGCAACTTTCTCATCCCCTTTCTACGTTCATGAGCTCCTCTGCTGAACCATCCTCTCTTCTTGGGAGGGAATGGTTCTTCAGATTGTGCTTTGAACACGAAAATTCCTTCTTCGGTGTCAGCCAAATACCCCGAGTGGGTAGGCTGCGAAGAGGTTCCTTCGTCCCTAGGAGAGTTGGACAGTTGACGGTAAGCGTCCGAAGTTCCTTGACCACTCATACTGTAAACTAACAAATTGTCAAATAACACAAAATAATAATCTACACGTATGCACATAGTTTCATTGATTATTTCCTAACAAAATTTATAATTTCAATGTCATCAGAACACCTCTTTGGCTGAAATCAGTGGCTAAGCTCTGATACCACCTTCTGTCGCAACCCCCGGCCCCTGCCTTGGGAGGCGGGTGGCCGCGGCCAACTCAGAGACGGTGGTATCAGTGTTATCTTTATTTGGCAGCAGAATTTTCATCAGAACCGTAGTTAGGAAATATTTTATCAGAGTAAAATACCACAATTTTATATTAATAAACACATGGGAAAAACCCAGGTTTCCATTACAAACATGTTTATAGGGATAAACCCTATTTTATTGAATTTAAAACATCGTCTTTATTTAGGTAACTTTTATAGCCACATTTTCCAAGCCTTGAGATCTGTACAGCTGGCTTCTATTTAGCTTTCACATTTTGATACCTGAAACGTGATTGAAAAACATTTGTCAGTGGGAAATACTGGTGAGTGAATCCCAGTTTAATCAATACAGGTTTTATCTGTTTACAGCGGTCGCACAATTACATTTGTTTCCAATTCTTACTTTAATTACCACCCACGGTATTGTCAACCCGACTTGTGGTCATGTTACTACTCACAGTGTAGTAACAAATTTTGTATACAAAACCCCAACATACCGACGATAATTATAGAATTACAAATACTCAATCACTGTTGATTGCAATGTAAAATATTTGAGGTTTTGTAAAAACAGTTTATGCAAAAAGAAATTACTCACATTGCTAGTTTAGACTTTTCCTGGTGTTTCCTGGTTATAATCTAATAATTTAAACAATGCACATGCGTTAGTATAATAACCCAATATTTACATTAGTTATACCCTTCCCGAGACAGAACTCCAACGACTACGTCGGGCAGAACCTCGACAGCCGTTACGGAGCAATAGATCAATCGGGCAGCGTATCTAATACGTAACCGGGGGTTATAATACTTACAACAAGGCAGAACTTTGTTATTTTTGTGGGTATTATACCCGATTATAGTTGCTATACTATAGAATTGAGATAGAAATTTCATTTTTGAACATCGACAACTGAAGGCCGATGCTCCCAATTTATAGGAGCTGATTTCAAGTTCCTCGCGGCCCGTGTAAGGTAAGGGGAGGGCTGTCGCGGCCCGCGGCATTGGTCGGGTAGGCCCTAGCCTTGACTGGTCACGCACATAGACTCGACACGAAGCTGCCACGTGGCAGCACCAGGTGAGGCTGCGTAGCCAGGTTATCGCGGCCAGCGTAAGACTAGGAGAAGGTCTTCGCGGCCCGCCAGAAAACAATAAAAAATGTTTTTATTTTTATTTTATAAAATTAAAGGTATTAGGGACCGGTTCTCGCATACGGGGTGTATTGTAAGACATATAGGGATGTTATAAATATTTTAGGGGTGTCGGAAAAATTTAGGAGGGTTGTTATTTACTGGACCGTGGGAGGTTTGGTGAGGTGGGGTGGTTTGTTGGGCTTCGGGTGGTGTGTATTGTTGGGCTTCGGGTGATAGAGTGGGTTGGGTAGAGTGGGAAGTGTGAACAGTGGGTGGAGAGTTTTGGGCAGGAGATGTAGGCGGTGGGGAGGGAATGGGAACCGAGGGTGTCGGGTTTAAAAAGGTGTCGAAGGACATATGTTGAGGGTTAGAGTTGGTGGTTTGGGATGGAAAGATGTGGGGAATGAATTGAACATGTCGAGAGTGATAAAGTTTTTTATTAAGAGGGTCATAGCATTTGAATGCCGCCTTAGAGGAGGAGTATGCAAGAAAGATGCATGCCGTGGACCGTGATTGTAGTTTTGAAGTGGCATATCCTTTTAGCCATGGGTAACAAAGGCAAACAAAAGGTTTAAGTTTGGAATAGGTAGGGACGGTTTTGAACAACACATCATAGGGTGATTTGTTGTGGAGAATGGGTGTAGGTAAACGGTTTATGAGATGAGTAGCAGTTTGAAAAGCATGAGACCAAAAATGTTGTAGTAAGTGGGAGTAGTGGAGTAATGCGAGGCCGGTTTCAACAACGTGTCGGTGACGTCGTTCGGTAATATCATTTTATTCCGGTGTGTGAGGTGGTGTCATGTAATGGGAGATACCTTGAGAGGCAAGATATGGTGAGAGACCCACATATTCACCCCCATTATCAGTGAATAACGCAACAATGTTGGTTTTTAAAAAAATTTCAACAAGAGATTTAAATTGTGGAAAAAGAATTTTGACATCAGATTTTCGTTTGATTGGGAAAAACCAAATGTATTTGGAAAAATAGTCAACAAAAATGACATAGTATTTAATGTAACGCCCAACGTTTGAATCTTTTATCTTTTGGCAAGTCTAGCCCATGTAATATCTAGTGTTGCCTATTTGAGCCTTAAACTAAGTGAAACATTGTGATACTTGACTCTTATGATACTTGAATCTTGTGATAACTTGGATCTAGACTCTTGATAACTTGGAATCTTGACTCTTGTGGTATGTGAAACTATGTAAATGTCACGGCCCCCGACCCGGTTTGACCCGTTTCAGGAGCCGCGTGACAGAAATCCCGTGGTATTTAATTAACAGCGGAAGTTTCTTCAGGATCTTTTTTAAAAACTGAAATATTTCCCGATTATTTTATTTCACAACTCAGGATAAAACCCTGTAATTTACAATCTTGAGATTTCACGAAGAAATCTTTTATTTTACAAAACATGTTTCTTTATTTTATACTGAGCCACTTCCTTAAGCTGATAGTGCTTCACGGCACTTTTCCTGGATCACAACAGATCACCTGAAACATGTTTGAAAAAGGTTTTGTCAGCGGGAAATACTGAGTGAATCATTCTATTTTCTAAAACGACTCATTTGTTATAATTTACAGTATTAAGAGCGATTACAATGTTTATGATATCAAACCAACTACCCACGGTATTTGTCACTCGACCGGATCTGTGACTATGGTCATATCCCCCATTGGCTGCCCCAATGGTGACGATTATCAAGTAATGTATACAAAACCCCACATACCGGCTGTAATTTGGTGATTACAAAGACTTAATCCCCGTAATTATAACTTTGAAATAAACATGCTTTTGTAAATAGATTTGATAAAAAGAGAATGACTCACATTGCAGATTTAATTTTTTTAACAGAGCTTAGCCTACTGATTAGCCTTGATAACCTAGTTTAAATAATCAGGCACACAAACTAGGTTAGTAACTTAATACAGCATTTACGATAACTCACGAGATTAAAACCTTCACAACGAATGACAAAGTGCGATACTTAAACATCCATCGATTTAACGACGAATGACAAAGCATAAACCCTAATGTGGGCAGCACTTAAACATCCATTGGATAGTTTAATCGACCGGACATTGAATCGTAGCAGCGATCGAGTTATTACCCTGAATTGTGGCAGCACTTCGTGATCAGTGTGTGTTTTTGTAGTAAACAGTGTCTAACTTTGTGTACGTAAAGAATTTTATCGTCGTAACATGCAAACAGTTCAAGTCCCAAGCCCCTGTATTTATACCCAAATTTGGTATCTTCCGCGTGTCGCGAAGGGATCCAAGGTCCCTGTCGCGTGTCGCCTGGGAAGCCAACGTAGACTAGGGTAGGCTTGTCACTGGTATAGGCCTGCTGAGTTGATAGTTCAAGAATTTTAAATCTAGACAACGCATTTTAGAGATAATCGTCAATTTAGGCTTACCCCCCCCCCCCTTGAGTTTTAGGGGCCCTAATCCTGATTCTAAATGTTCTGAAAATTTTAGGGTTTATGCAGTATCACTTGGGTTTCTCAATTAGGGTTTCCTATTGGACAATTTAATTAAATAAATATGACTTTTGATGAGAGTTGTTACATTCTCCCCACCTTAAAAAAATCTCGTCCTCGAGATTTACTGGAATAAATGAGGATACTTTCGCTCCATTTCTGATTCCAGCTCCCAAGTGTATTCAGCTCCTCTCTTTGAATCCCATCTAACTTTGACTAAAACTAGTCGTTTATGTTTGAGAAACTTGATCTTTCGATCATCAATTTGAAGAGGTTTCTCAACAAATTTCAGCTTTTCGTTTACCTCTATATCTCGAAGAGGTACTACCAGTGATTCGTCTGATAAACATTTCTTGAGATTGGATACATGAAATACATCATGTACTCCAGCTAATTCTTCTGGTAGTTGTAAATGATAAGCAACTGGTCCTATACGTTGGATCACTGAAAATGGTCCTACATACCTTGGACTTAGCTTTCCTTTCTTACCGAATCGAACAACTCCTTTCCAAGGGGAAACTTTGAATAGTACTTTGTCTCCCACTTGGAATTCAAGTGGCTTGAGTCGATTATCTGCATAACTATTCTGACGATCACGAGCCATCTTTAGTCTTTCCTTGATTTGAGTAATCTTGTCAGTCGTCTCTTGCACTATTTCAGGACCTGACAATTGACTTTCTCCTATTTCTGCCCAACAAACTGGAGTTCTACACTTTCTTCCATACAGTGCTTCAAATGGGGCGGTTTCAATACTTGAATGATAGCTATTGTTATAGGAGAATTCAATTAATGATAAATGATCATCCCAATTTCCACCAAAATCTATTACACATGCTCGGAGCATGTCTTCTAGAGTTTGGATCGTCCTTTCACTTTGTCCGTCTGTTTGGGGATGATATGCAGTACTCAGATTGAGTCGAGTTCCCATAGCTTGCTGGAAGCTTTTCCAGAAATGAGAAGTAAAACGACTATCCCTATCCGAAACAATGGAGAGTGGAACTCCATGTAAGGATACTACTTCATCTACATACAATTTTGCCAACCTTTCCATACTAAAGGTTTCTTTCATTGGTAGAAAGTGAGCTGATTTGGTTAATCGATCCACAATTACCCAAATTGCATCATTACCTTTTCTTGTTTTGGGTAACTTAGTAACAAAATCCATTGTTATAAGTTCCCATTTCCATATAGGCATTTCTAATTGTTGTAGTAACCCTGAAGGTTTCTGATGTTCTGCTTTAACTTGTGAACAAGTGAGACATTTAGAAACATATCGTGCTATATCCTTTTTCATTCCTATCCACCAGAAGTTCTTTCTTAAATCTTGGTACATCTTATTGTTTCCTGGGTGCATAGTATACCTAGATTTATGGGCTTCTTCTAAAATCTTAGGTCTTAAGTCTCCTTGCTTAGGTACCCAAATTCTACTTTTGTGGAATCTCCAAATTCCATCTGCTCCTTGTTCTAATTCCTTTATTCGTCCTTTCATTCCTTCAGCATCATCCTTGATTGCTGTAGTTTGAACATTCTTCAATTGTTCCATTAAATCTATTTGTAGATTTAATCTGAGAGCACGAACCCTTCATTGTTTCTCATAATACTTACGACTTAAGGCATCTGCAACTACATTTGCCTTTCCTTCGTGATACTGAATATCACAGTCGTAGTCACTTAGGATTTCCATCCATCTCCTTTGCCTCATGTTTAACTCTTTTTGCCAAAATATATATCTTAAACTTTTATGATCTGTATAAACAGTAAATTTACTTCCATATAGATAATGTCTCCAAATCTTAAGGGCAAAAATTACGGCTCCTAATTCTAAATCATGAGTCGTATAATTTTCTTCGTGCTTTTTCAATTGCCTTGAAGCATATGCAATCACCTTTTTGCGTTGCATAAGCACACATCCATATCCTAGTTTTGAAGCATCACAATATACCTCAAAATCTTCAGTTCCTTCTGGTAAGGCTAAGATTGGTGCATTTGTTAATTTCTGCTTTAATATTCTAAAGGCTTCTTCTTGCTTTGGTCCCCATTCAAACTTAACGGCTTTACAGGTTAACTTAGTTAATGGTACGACTATCTTGGAAAAATCCTTAATAAACCATCGATAATATCCAGCTAAACCTATAAAACTTCTAATTTCCATTGCGGTTTGCGGAACCTTCCAATTGGTAATTGCCTCTATCTTAGCAGGATCTACGTGAATACCTTTGTGATTCACCATGTGTCCTAGGAATTGCACTTCCTTTAACCAAAATTCACACTTCGAGAATTTGGCATAAAGCTTTTCCTTTCTTAACAAAGTTAAGAGTGCATGAAGGTGTTCACAATGCTCTGTCTGACTTTTGGAATAAATGAGTATATCGTCTATAAAAACAATTACAAATTTATCCAAATATGGTTTACAGATCCTATTCATCATGTCCATGAATGCAGCAGGTGCATTCGTTAACCCAAAGGGCATGACTGTAAACTCGTAATGACCATACCTAGTTCTGAAAGCAGTTTTAGGTATGTCTTCTTCTTGTACCTTCAATTGATGATATCCGGAGCGTAAGTCTATCTTAGAAAAATATCTAGCTCCTTGAAGTTGATAAAACAGATCATCAATCCTAGGTAATGGGTATCGATTCTTAATTGTAATCTTATTTAATTCTCTATAATCGATACACATTCTCATTGAACCATCCTTTTTCTTAACAAATAGTACTGGTGCTCCCCAAGGAGATGAACTAGGTTGTATGAATCCTGTACTTAGTAATTCATCTAATTGCTTTTTCAGTTCTAACATTTCTGTGGGTGCTAACCGATAAGGTGCCTTGGCTATCGGTGTAGTTCCTGGAATTAGATGAATCCTAAATTCTACTTCCCTATCTGGGGGTAA
Organism: Helianthus tuberosus; assembly: GCA_030545235.1. Lineage (NCBI taxonomy): Eukaryota > Viridiplantae > Streptophyta > Magnoliopsida > Asterales > Asteraceae > Helianthus > Helianthus tuberosus. Next base: position 189,700,000 of record CM060418.1, read on the forward strand.
TCCCGGTAACTCTTCTGGGAATACATCTGGATATTCTGAGACTACAGGAATTTCCTTAAGTTCTTTACCCTTAGTACTAATGATTACTGAAATCATATAAACTATTGCTTGTTTTCCTTCATAATTAGCAACTTTCATTATTGATATGAACTTCATGGGCTTACGTGGTTTATCTCTTGTAATCCTAATTACTTCTCCGGTGGGTGATTGAATTTCTATGGAATTCTGATCACAAAAGATTCGAGCATGGTTGGTTACTAACCAATCCATTCCTAATACAACATCAAATTCAGCTAAATTCATTGGCAATAGGTTTGCAGAGAATTTATGTCCTAAAAGTTCTATATTTCTTTCCTGCAAAACTTTATCTATTTTAACTGAATTTCCGTCTGCCGTTTCAACTGTAAAAATCTGCCTAATATTGGTTAAAGGTAAATTAAGAGCTTGACAGAAAGAAGTATTTATAAAACTTTGGTTTGCACCAGAGTCAAATAATACTTTTGCGTATACGTTGTGAACTAAGAACGTACCCGCTATCACATCTGGGATGAGTTCTGCTTCTTGAGTGGTCAGCTGAATGCCCTGGCATTCTTCTTAATAGTTCCGTCGGTCGCCTTGGTTTTGTTGTCTGCTGGTTTGCCCAATTTAGGACATTCTGTTTTAAAATGTCCATTTTCTCCACAGTTATAGCAAACTATTGTTTTCTTTCTGCAGTTTTCTTCACGATGTCCTACAGTTTTGCAAAAATTGCAGGTTATATCGCATCTTCCATAATGTTTCTTCTTGCATTTCCTGCAGAATGATGGAGTTGAGAATTGCCCAGTTCCTCTTCTCTTGAAATTACTACTGTTACCCGCACGAAATCCTTGGGTAATTTTCTGAGCCAATTCTTTCTTCTTGTTTTCATCTTGTGTACCTACCAGTTCGTCAGTTAGGGTGTTAGCTAATTCCACAGCATCGTTAATAGTGCGAGGTCTCGCAGCTTTAACGATATTGCGGATTTCACTAATCAGTCCCCAAATGTAGCGAGAAATGAGTACCGGTTCTGGCGAAGCCAGCGCTGGTACCACTCTAGCACATTCAAAGAATGTCGAAGTATAACCATGACAATCTACACCCATCATCCGATGATTTAGGAACTTATTTGTCATTTGTTCCTTTTCATACTCGGGACAGAATTTTCTTTCTACAAGACCCTTAAATTCTTCCCAATTCATGGCATAAGCTATTATTCTTCCTTTTGATTGTAACACAGTGTTCCACCATTCGAGTGCTCCTTCTTTGAAAATATTTGATGCGTACATGACCTGATCATGTTTAGCACATTTACTTATTGCAATTACTGCTTCAGTTTTCTCTAACCAACGCAGTGATACAGTTGCTCCTTCATTGCCTGCAAATTCAGTGGGTTTACAAGCAAGGAATTCTTTGAAAGTGCAACCAGGCGTTGCGGCTTTCATTTTCTTAGGAAATGGAGCTTGATGTGGTTCCTCATTATGATTAACATGATCATTGCCTCTGTTTACACTATTACTGAAGTTATCTTCAGAAATACGTTTACTAGGAACGATTTGTTGCGGTTCGATTGGATTCTTTACAGCAGCAACGATTGCTGGAATAGCATTGGCTATCCCTTGAGCAACAATATTTTCGATATCTTGCCTAGTCATATATTGATCTCCTGGATGTTGCTCAGACTGATTAACCTCATTTACTGGTTCGTTACCAATGTTTGCCATCTGATAATTAATTTTATATAAATAATTAGTATAAATACAAATATAATAAAACAGTTTGCACATAATCACATTAACATGTATAACAAAAAATTATCGATTTCCCAAGTTTCATTTCTATATATTATATTATGCCTCGTACACACGATTATCATACAACGTTTTATTGTTAAGTTATTACACATACTGGTTCTTATGATTATTTATTAAACAAATATTCCTGCAAACTCCATTATCTGGTCAGCTAATTTCTTAAAAACGACGCTCCCTTTCGTCGTACTTCCAAGTAACCCTTTCTCCAACATCCCTAATCCTATTTCCTGCATTAATTAACTCTTCACCCCAGAGACGAAGTTTAGTCAGATTCTCCGGGCTCATAGTTGGGTATAGTGGAGGTTCTGGGTCAACTTGTGGGAAAAATGTATCAGGGTTGTTTAAAAGATTTTGGTATTGCCAATCAGTTGTCCACCATTCATCTAATTCTACTGGTAGTGGTTGAGGTTGGACAATAGGATCTGGAATAGCAGGTTCCAGATTGATTGGAATTGGAGCTTCTAGTGGGTAGTTGAAAAGATCTTCTTCAGTAAATATAAGGTTTGGATTAGCTGGTTCAAGGTTTCCATCGGCAGGTCCGATGAGGTCACTCATAACTAGTTTATGATCTAAAACTTCCCAGGGAGTCATTTTCTGTTTCTGTCTAGAACTTTCTCCGACTTCTCTTTTTGTTTGCTTAAAACTCTTCTCAGCTTCTATCTCTACTTGATTAACATTTTCCTCAACTTCTACCCCTTTTCCTTTGTCTTTTGGTTCTTCAGTTTTGTTAACCTTTCTTGTTGCTGGCTTTTTCCTACGTACACGCCTCCAGCCCACAAATCTGCTTCTTTTCTTGGGTTTAGGTTTTGCCAGTGGTTTGGATTGAAATTCCATGGGTTCTTCTTTATCAGCGAAGTAACCAGTGAATTCCTTGGAAACTTCTATCTTAACGGGATAGAGGTTAAGATTTTCTAAAGCTTCAGATATCTCATTCATGCTGTTTAGCATATATGCAAAATACATACCAAATGTTAAAATAAAATAACAAAATTTCATAGATAACTCTTAAATATTATTGCATACCATACATAAAACAACTGACAAGTAAAATATACTACGATTTACGGTGAACTTATTTATTTACTGAATAAGGTTTCTGGATTGTAGATAAATAAAGGTGCTAAAACTTGAGTTAAAGTATTTAGAGATTTGCATTTTCTGCTACTGTGGCTAGCATATAAAGATCTGCCCATTTCTCATCTAATTTGTCCTCCCAGGGTGATTTACTGATTAATTCCTGGGTTTCCTGTTTAACTTTCTTCTCTCGGTTTTTCCTTATTTCCTCCTAACTTTTCCTAATAATCAAACATCTTTTATTAGGAGAAAGTGGTTTCTCATAATGTGCCTTTCTCACAAATATTCATTACAGAGTGATTTGAGGATTTGGGTTGGGATGAACTTCCCTTCTCGTTGGATGACCTATCTAGTTTAAGATAGATATTTGACAGCTTTTGTTTACCCATACTGTAACTAACAAATAATCAGTTAATAAAACACATAATCACATAATTGGCAATTAGTAAAATTAAGTATTTCTAAATACTTAATAGGCTTAAATCAGTGGCTCTGATACCACCTTTTTCTGTCACGGCCCCCGACCCGGTTTGACCCGTTTCAGGAGCCGCGGGACAGAAATCCCGTGGTATTTAATTAACAGCGGAAGTTTCTTCAGGATCTTTTTTAAAAACTGAAATATTTCCCGATTATTTTATTTCACAACTCAGGATAAAACCTTGTAATTTACAATCTTGAGATTTCACGAAGAAATCTTTTATTTTACAAAACATGTTTCTTTATTTTATACTGAGCCACTTCCTTAAGCTGATAGTGCTTCACGGCACTTTTCCTGGATCACAACAGATCACCTGAAACATGTTTGCAAAAGGTTTTGTCAGCGGGAAATACTGAGTGAATCATTCTATTTTCTAAAACGACTCGTTTGTTATAATTTACAGTATTAAGAGCGATTACAATGCTTCTGATATCAAACCAACTACCCACGGTAATTGTCACTCGACCGGATCTGTGACTATGGTCATATCCCCCATTGGCTGCCCCAATGGTGACGATTATCAAGTAATGTATACAAAACCCCACATACCGGCTGTAATTTGGTGATTACAAAGACTTAATCCCCGTAATTATAACTTTGAAATAAACATGCTTTTGTAAATAGATTTGATAAAAAGAGAATGACTCACATTGCAGATTTAACTTTTTTAACAGAGCTTAGCCTACTGATTAGCCTTGATAACCTAGTTTAAATAATCAGGCACACAAACTAGGTTAGTAACTTAATACAGCATTTACGATAACTCACGAGATTAAAACCTTCACAACGAATGACAAAGTGCGATACTTAAACATCCATCGATTTAACGACGAATGACAAAGCATAAACCCTAATGTGGGCAGCACTTAAACATCCATTGGATAGTTTAATCGATCGGACATTGAATCGTAGCAGCGATCGAGTTATTACCCTGAATTGTGGCAGCACTTCGTGATCAGTGTGTGTTTTTGTAGTAAACAGTGTCTAACTTTGTGTACGTAAAGAATTTTATCGTCGTAACATGCAAACAGTTCAAGTCCCAAGCCCCTGTATTTATACCCAAATTTGGTATCTTCCGCGTGTCGCGAAGGGATCCAAGGTCCCTGTCGCGTGTCGCCTGGGAAGCCAACGTAGACTAGGGTAGGCTTGTCACTGGTATAGGCCTGCTGAGTTGATAGTTCGAGAATTTTAAATCTAGACAACGCATTTTAGAGATAATCGTCAATTTAGGCTTACCCCCCCCCTTGAGTTTTAGGGGCCCTAATCCTGATTCTAAATGTTCTGAAAATTTTAGGGTTTATGCAGGATCACTTGGGTTTCTCAATTAGGGTTTCCTATTGGACAATTTAATTAAATAAATATGACTTTTGATGAGAGTTGTTACAGTAAACGAGAAACTTGAGGCTTGAAACTTGATACTAGAAACTTGAAACTTGACACTCGATACTTAACACTTGATTCTTGACTCTTGATACTTATGGAACGAGAAACTTGACTCTTTAGGGAACGAGAAACTTTGATGCTTTTTTAAACAAGAAACTTGATGTAAGGACTCTAAAAAATGTCCCAAATTGACCCGTAAGTAAAAACCCGGACCCCTGAAACCCTAATTCATATAAAAAATCAAGAAATCAAAGTTTCTGGTCTTCAGGCGGGCCGCGTAAAAGATGGGCATACCCTCACGCGGGCCGCGTCAACCCTAGGTTTAACCGGATAAGCGTCTAGTGGTGACACGCTAGCCCTAATCTACATCTAGCCTGCCCTCGCTGGCCACGTAAAGAATAAGAGGAGGCTCACGCGGGCCGCGTGAACCTCAAATTCCAGCTATAAATAGCTTGGATCAGGAGCTATCATCTGGTGTCGAAAACTTTTCATAAAAACGAAATTATACTGCTCTGAAGTTGAAATTACAATTATTATAGCGAGGCGCTGCTACGATACCGGGTATTAACTCGATCGCTGCTACGATTCAATGTCCGATCGATTGAAACTATCCGATGGATGTTTAAGTGCTGCCCACATTAGGGCCATACTTTGTCATTAGTCGTTAATTCGACGGATGTTAAAGTATAGCACTTTGTCATTAATCGTGAAGGTTTTAGTCTCGTGAGTTATCGTAAATACTGTATTAGTTACTAACCTAGTTCGTTTGCATTGTTATTTAAATTAGGTTACAAGGCTAATCAGTAGGCTAAACTCTGCCCGTATAAATCTGCAATGTGAGTCATTCTCTTTTATCAAAAGTATTTTACAATACTCCATTTATTTTCAAATTTTATAATTACATGGATTAAGTCATGGTTATCTTGAATCACTGGCTAATTGGGGTATTGTGCACATTACTAATTTCTCACGGGTTAGGCTAATAAATCCTAACAGTGATAACCGTCACTACTTGGGGAAAGACCCAATAGTGGTATGACCATCGTCACCAGGTGACACGGCGCCAGATAAAAATAAGATAGAAGCCATTGTAATCGCTCTTATGCTGTAATTGATAACTAATGTGTCATTTTACAAACTTGAATGACTCACCAGTATTTCCCCGCTGAAAAAATATTTTTAAAACATGTTTCAGGCGACCTGCTGTAAATCAAGGAAAAACGTGCTACGGAGCACTAACAAGCTTAAAGAGGTGGCTCAGTTAAAATGAATAAACATGTTTTAATAAATCAGGGAATTTACTTGTGAAATTCCTCTGTTGTAAATTACGGGGTATATCCCGAATTATGAAATAAAATAATCGGGCATTTTGATTTTTAAAAAGATCCTGTTAAAAATCTTCCGCTGTCGCATCAACTAGATACCACGGGTTCCTGTCCCGCGGCTCCTGACCGGGTCAAACCGGGGCTGGGGCCGTGACACTTGATACTTATTAGCTAGCTATTATGTAGACTCGAACACGGAAACTTTTATGTTAATTATATAATCTTACCATGGAATGATGTCACACAATATTACGCAACGCAACGCTTAACATCGCTTGCGAAACGAATCAAAGCGGGAAAACTAACCCGCGCGAATCGGCTGTCCGAATGGACATCCGATCGGATGGCAATCCGTCCGGAATCCGATCAGATGGCCATCCGACCGGACCGCCATCCGACCTATGCACCGCCTTACTCTCCCTCTAACACTATAAATACCCGCTGCCACATCACTATTCACTGATGTGACAGCCTCCTTCCACCAGACGCACTCTCTCTCATTCTAAGGCACTTTTCCTTTGATTTCAGGCGAATCTTGTAAGTTCTCTCCGTAATTCTTGTACAACTTTCATCTTCACACACTTCCTCACTAGATTCTTCATCAAAATCTTACTTTCCACCATGAAAACACCCGATTTGGGCACCTTGAAGATGACATCATCAAGGCTGTTCGTACAATCAGCTGTGTGATGTCATTCAGTCAAGATTTAGTCTAGATCTAAGGGATTCCTACACTTTCTACTACAAATCTTTACAAAATCTAATCATTTTCGGATTAATTTCATACTTTCTTAACTTATCTACTCAGACACGGTGAATCCCGGAGCCAAAACAGGCCTAGGACTTGTTCCTTAATCTGGAGTTGACTCGATAACGGATTTCCACCGGAGAGGTGACCAAATTACGGATCAGGTATGAAACTCCATCAAGAACAGTCATCCAATCGGACGGGGTGATTCCCATCCGATCAGACGAGCTGGACCTTGGTGGGTTTTTCCGTTGTCTTAATACGTTATCATGTCACCTCCGTTAAACTTGAGCTTAGAAATTTTTACAAAGGGTTCGAAGGAACAAGATCATGACATTCGAACGATCGTCCGAACGGATGACCATCCGGACGAATGATCATCTGACCAAGTGACTGTCCTTTGTAACTCTCAACACTTAAACTATTTAAATCAGGACTTTAAACTATCAGAGTTTAACTCGAATAGTCGGTCGATCGAACAGTCATCCGTCCGGATGACCATCCGATCGAACGACTTGGACTTATACTACAACGAAGACTTCAAAAGTTTGAAACATTTTGCAAACCACGCTACTGATCGAACGACCGTTCGATCGGATGGGTTCCATCTGGGTCGACTGGTCATCCGACCGGATGACCATCCGATCAGGAGGCCAGTCAGACACTTTCCTTCGACACTTGCATGATTTGATACTCTGTTCAACGCTCATACTGTTAAATTATAATCAAGCTACCCCCGGAGCTCCCTTCGATCCAACTAGTTGGTGTTGATACTTAGCACCTACTGTGAGTATACTCGATCCCTTTTTAAACACTTTTGGGATGCAACATGTATTCTATAAACTTGACACTTGACACTTGAAACTTGTTTGGAAACTTACTCTATCTGCGTGAAACAGGATACTTGTGAAACTTGAGACTTATATGCTATGTGACGTTTAATCCTTGTATGTGACATGTCTTAGCAATTATGGTTATATGCATATGCTATAGGTTGTAACGCCCCGCCAGCTATTCTCTTGGGTATTGCTAAGATCAAACCTCCTGTTAGACTATGGGAAAGGCACTGAATGTTTATAGCTCCCGCTAGACTCTTGGGATTGCTATGTTAATTGCGTTGGAAATGCGTGTTACATAGGGACTGCGTTAGCTTAGCATGGTGAAACTTGTTATATGTTTCATGGCGGATACAATTTTTTGGAACGTTTAAACTATTATGTTATTACGTACTCAAACTTGTATACTCGCCAACATTTTGTTGATAGTATTTTAATACATGTTGCAGGTTGATAGGTTTGGACGCAGAAGAAACAAGCTAGGATGATGCTTAGAAACTCACATAGTTAAATCAAGATTTTTAAACAATATTTGAGTTTTGATGTAATTTAATACTTTATGTGGTGGTTGAACGTGTATGACATTTTAGCATCTGTTTATGAAATTTGATTAATCTATATTGAAACAAATAGTGTTATGGAAACTTTTGAGCAATCTGAACGCTTAGTGCCGCCCCCCGATGTTTCCGCCATCGGTTGGGGTGTGACAGATTGGTATCAGAGCCATAACTATAGGGAATTAGGGAAAGTAGGAATACTTTGCCTAGTCTATAGTTCTAGGAAACTTGACTCTTATTTGTTGTTTAAGACTTATGCATTCTACCGTACTTGCTTCCTAGTAACACACTTCCTGCTAAACATAACCAGCCTTTCCTAAGGCTGACACTATATACACTTGGATACTTTGAAAACACTGCTGGTCAGTGTTTGTATTTCGCACGAGATTGACCCTCAAGACAGGAGTGACATACGAACCTTGAAGGGAAATTTCCATATCATATTCTGGTAGGTCTTATCTTTGATAAGTACCAACACATTTAGGGTACGAAGTTGTCAAGTTAGAGGTGAAACTCGCATCTTGATAACTAGTCCCACTCTTTGATTTTTTCAGTCTCGCCAGAGTCTCGAAATTCCCAATCAATTAGGGACGTGTAATGATCGAAAGGACAAATATCGTAGGCCTAACATCGATGATGTATTTATCTAAGTAAGTCAAGACACATTGCCTTAATTCGAGAGGGGATCAATTCACTTTGGTTAGTCAATGTTCCGCTACCCAGAACAATCTTATGTTTTATGGGCCAATCTTTTATGCTATCTCGATTTTACATGTGGTTTTAAACTTGATCCTTTGTTCGTTTCGAGACTTTTTTTCACAAATCGCACGTATCTCCGCAATCTAAAACATTAATAATCATAATCTCTCAGGATCAAACTAAATTTATGAAGCTTCATTCAGTGTGTTATACTACATGGGAGTCTTGATTAAATTATGGGAAACATGATTGAATGTGATGCTATGTGAAACTACTTACTTAATCTATGTAGAATGTGCTGTTATGGGTAGCAAAACACTAGACGTAACATGGCACCGAATGACGAGACAGAAGTAACATGGACGAAACATGGTGGATACGCCGCTGGTACTTCCTATATATAAGTGTTTCCAACATGTTACCAACTTTCGTACCACGCGCCATGCGAAATTTGGTCTTTTGCAGACTAGGGATGAGAGTGTTGAACGTTGAGCTATGAGAAACTACTTGATTGATCTATGTGATGGAGTGTACAGCAATGAGAACACGACACGTAGCATGACACCGAACGACGAGACGGACGTGACATCGTCGAAACATGGTGGATACGCCGCTGGTACTTCCTATATATAAGTGTTTCTGGCATGTTACCGAACTTTCGTACTACGTGCCATGCGAAAGTCGTGGGCTTATGGACTTGTTTTGTAATGTGTGAAACTTGAGTCTTTATGCGATCATGTGTGAAACTTATACGTGAAACTATGATACTTAGACGGAACTTTATGATCAAGTCTCCTCTGATCCTTGTTTTGGATCTATAGATGTCGTCAAGTCGTCTATCCAACCCACGAAAGAAGTCCAAGTCTGAAACTCAGAAGAAAATGATGTCTTTCATGGCCGATCAGATCGCACGGATCGTGCCCAAAATCGTCACTGAAATTCAGGGTTCGAACACTCCTCCCTCCTCTGTGGACTCTAAAGCGGAGAAACCAAAGCCTGTGAGCTTTAACTATAAACACTTTGTCTCTTGCAACCCTAAGCCTGTCACGGGTAATGATGGAGTGACTGCTGTGCTGGAGTGGTTTGACAGCATCGAGGTTACCTTCATCAACAGCGAGTGCCCAGAACACTTAAAGATAAGGAGTGCAACTGGCATGTTCCAAGGCAGAGCTCTAGAATGGTGGTACAACGAGAGAAACATCTGCTCCAACGAGGAAGCCTATGCTCTTACATGGCTTGAGGTGTGAGAATTGATGATGCTCAAATTCTGCCCTCCCCATGAACAGTTAAAGCTTGAGGAAGAGTTCTGGCACATCAAGCAGGTTGGAGATGACAACTTGGCTTGCCCTACCCGTTTTAAACAACTCAGCTTAATCTTGCCTCACTTGGTTTCTACTCCGAAGCGCATGATAACCAAGTACATTAATGGATTACCTCTTGCCATGCGAGACTCGATTGAAGCAGCTCGGCTCGAGACTATTGAAGAAATTTATCATCTGGAAGCAAGTCTGAATAACAATCGTGTACATGATAAATAGTTTGGAAACTCTGGTCCATTGAAACCTGCTAACCAAATCACTCAGCAGTCAAGTGGCAACAGAAACAAGAAACGAAAGTCTCAGGGTTCTGGCTGCAATGCCATTATCCCTGCTGCAAATGCAAACCCTGCAGGCAACGCTATTGTGCCTGCTGCTGCTGTTACTAACCCTCCGGCTTCGGAAAACAAGAAGTCATACACTAGGGTTCATCCCAAGTGTGCCACTTGTAACTTTCATCATCCTACTAACTCTGCTTGCCGTCTGTGTACCAATTGCAATCGCTATGGTCACACAACTCCCTATTGCTGCCAAGCCAACCAAGCCCAGCAAGCCCCAGCTCAGGCAGCTCTACCAGCTCTCCCGACTCCTCCACAGAATCCTAGACCAGTCAACAATGCTCGTGCATGCTACAAGTGTGGAGACACTACTCATCTTCGTAACCAGTGCCCCCAGCTAAATCAGTAGCAACAGTCAGCCGCTCGAGGACGAGCGTTCAACATCAATGCAAACCAGGCTCGTAATGACAATGACGGCGTTAATGGTATGTTTCTCGTCAATAATCTTTACGCTTCGATACTATTTGATACTGGTGCCGATAGCAGCTTTGTGTCCGTAGAATTTGAAACATTGTTAAACTGTGCACGCTCTAAACTACCTAAGTCGTTCTCTGTTGAGATTGTCGATGGTAAGTCTATTCTAGTTGATTCTATTCTCAGTGGTTGTTCCTTGACTCTTAACGACCACGGCTTTACTATTGATCTCATACCCATGCAATTGGGTAGCTTTGACGTCATAATCGACATGGATTGGTTGCACAAGAATCATGCCGAAATTGCTTGCCATGAAAAGTACGTTCGTTTACCTCTCCCGTCCGGTGATACCTTGCACGTTTATGGAGACCGACCTTCTAGAGGACTGAAGTTGATGTCATGCACTCAAGCGAACATGTGTTTACGTGAACAGTACTTTGCTTTCTTGGTCCACGTGGTGGAACAAAAAGGTAAGGGAAAGAATATAAGCGATGTTCCAGTAGTGTGTGATTTCACTGACGTCTTTCCTGAAGATCTTCCTGGTCTTCCACCTCCTAGACCTGTCGACTTTTGTATTGATCTCATACCTGGTTCGACTCCTGTCGCCAAGGCTCCATACCGGCTTGCACCCTCTGAGATGCAAGAATTATCTAGCCAACTGCAAGAACTACTCGACAAAGGCTTTATACGCCCAAGTACCTCTCCGTGGGGTGCTCCTGTGTTATTCGTCAAGAAGAAAGATGGTTCGTTTCATATGTGTATCGACTACCGTGAACTTAATAAACTCACCGTTAAGAATCGTTACCCTCTTCCTCGTATCGATGATCTTTTTGACCAACTACAAGGCGCTAGTTGTTTCTCTAAAATCGACATTCGATCCTGTTAGGATCTGAGGCTCTCATGATTGTGTTTGTTTGAATTAATTGAACAAATGGATGAATATAGAATGTGATTAAATGCAACGGATATGGAAACAAACTTTGTAAACACAATCAAAGAAGAATAGTTTTCAATAAACACATGCTTTTCATTAAGTCGAATGATTACAAACATAATGATTACATGCATGCTTACATACTAAACTCCCCCTCAGCCTGAGCTCACTGGCTGATCGTACAAGATGAATGGATTGGAGGAGTGAACTCTCTCTAATAGAACAATACAAACTGTTCTATTTATAGTACTGATCAAACCACTGAGAATCTAAGCTGACGTCACCATGAAAGTGACAGATAACAATCCTAACAAACTACAAACACTGTTCTATACAAATACTGATGTCTAACTACTGATTACATAGACACTGCTTTTACAAACTACTGTTTCACTTTCCACTGTTGTATGCTAAGCACTGATGTTGAGCATCAGTGCTTTCTTCAAAGGTGATCAGTCCTTGAATGGGCAGTGCTTTAATCTTCAGCAGTACATTGGAAACAACAGTAGATAGAACTTCAGTATTTTAGCAGCATCAGTCTTTAAGAGCAGCAGTTGTTGCAAGAGCAGTACTTAAGTCCATCTGATGTTAGGACCACTTTCAAGGGGAAAGTTTAGTGCAAACAATTGCTTATGATGAATCCACTGTTCTGAACCAGTTTTGGCTTTACATCATCTGTTCCTCTGTAGGGTTCAATCCCAACAATCTCCCCCTGGAACAGATGATGCCAAAACACTTCATTATTCAGGATTTTTATTGTCTTATCAAGAGTTCCCTAACTTGACCTTTGAATTGTAATTCAAAGTTCATGGAATCCTCATCCCTGCAAAGTGTAAGCTCAAGGAGATCTTGTAAATCTTCAACACCCAGGCCAAGTGCTTCTTCCCTTGATATGTGCTTCACTACACCATTAGATCTGAGCAGAGTCAATACATGGGTCTTTTGATCAGACTTCCATTTTAGTATTTTTGAACCCAATAGGTTTCTTGGGAGAGGTTTTATTGGATGAGAATTAGGAGATGATGGCCTGCTCAAAAGATTTTTTGCTATTACTAGTAATTTTGCTAAGTCAGGATGATTTTCTTCTATCATTCTTTTCAGGGCCTCTTTCATATACACAGTTTCTTCCGTTGCATCTTCTGCATTAGTCTGTTTTGCCTCTTTCTTTGATTTGAAACAATGATTGAGGTGTCAGAAGATGTGAGCAATGTTGCTGAAGGAAGGGCCTGATGTTGTGGATTATTAGCTTTCTTGTCTTTGTATACTGGCTTCTTTGGAAGGCTTGGATTTGTTTTTCTTCTTCTTTCCAACCTTTCATAAGCTGCATCAGTGTATTGCCTAGACCATTTTGCTATGGCTTTGGTTGTGCCAACTTTTGCTGCAACCAACTCTTGCTTCTTTCTTTTATATTCCAAGGTTAGATCTTCAATTTTCTTTTTGTATTTACTCCAATTTGGTGCAGATCTTTTCATCCTTGGATCCTTCTTTATTCTTCCAATTCTATTCAATTCAACTTTTAGAGCATCGAGTGGCAAGTCTTTGAACGTTCAGGTTTGGCAGGGTAGAACTTTTCAGACATGATTAGCTTTACAAGATCTATTCTCAAGTCCTTATGCAACCCAGGTTCTGGTGGAAAATTAGACATTTCTTTACTTAAATCTCTTGCATAATCTTCCAGTTCTCTAACTTTACAAAGCAAGACTTGCAATCGATTTGAAATGCTATTATCACTTTCACCTTGACCTTCATATTTGGCTCTCCATTCAGCTTGTTTAGCTTTGAATTTTAAGTATTCATCCATGTTCCTTGGAGGCCTGAAACCAGTGAGAGATGGAAATTTCCTTTCTGCAGGATCATCCATAGTATAAAATTGTTTCATTTCATTTTTTACTACATGTAAATGGATAATCTGCTGCTACTGGTATAACATCTGAAGGGTCATAGCCTTGTAGGGTTATTGGATCAATGAGATACTGAATTTTTGATGATATATTTCAGCTACTTGACTTCCTGCATAAAAAAAGTCTTTTGAGCAAATATATCAAAATCCAATAACATATTTTGAAGTAACAAACATGTAACACCACATAAAAACTTGTCCAATTATGTAAAGACATGTGTCATAAACTCTAAATATACGAAAGTTTGAGTTTAAAGGACTAAAGTTGACAAACGATGAAAATATGTGTTCGAAGGGACTAAAAGTGTCAACATGCCAAACTTGTGCCTTTGAATGACCATACACGAAGAATATATTCTCAAACGTGTAATTATTTGAATATAAGAAGCCGTTTGTGAGAATAATCGAAAGATTATAAACTACAGGGGTTAAACGTGTCAACATGTTAATTCTTACCTCTGAGTGACCTTTTAACAAACCCGAGGCTTCGTAATGTTCAAATATACTCTCAAGAATAAGTGATATCGGTTTCACGTGGTTTCGAGATCGTTACGCAAGTTTTCAAGATTTTGGGTTAAAAGCGTCATTATGATGAAACTAGTATATCGGTGATCGTTTAATGAAACCGGGCCTAACGGAGTTTGGTTATACTCCCATGATCCTCTACAAAGTAACTACAAGGGCCTTTTATGCCTAAAATAAAGTTAAATAAAGTTACAAGGGACCAGGGACTGAAACTGTCAAAGCTGAAACATTTTTCACCTGAAATCCAGGTTGTCGCGGGGCGCGAAGGACCCCCTTAACCCCTTCGCGGCCCACGAGAGATGCCCAGTTCAGCAAAACTTGGACAACTGCTGGTTGCAGCCTGTTGCACCGCCTTAGAGACCTGAATTCCGAAACCTGGAGCTTGCAAATGGTATTAGATTACCACTATGACACTTGGGATGATCCTAAACATCCCCATAACACCTGGAGTGATCTAAATCCATGGACTTCAACTATAAATAAGCACTTAAGTTGCACTTGTTCTTTGCTCACTTCACTCAAATCATTTCTTCTCTCAACTCTGGAGTTTCCTGGCCAAGAAGGGAGCTTGTTCTTGTAGAAAAGATAGCTAGGACCCTTTGTAAGTGTCTTAGCCGCCTTCTTTAGTTCAGTTTCTATTATAAAAACCGAAAAGTCAAAGTTATCGTAATTTGACTTTGACCTTCGGTTTAAACACAAATGGTCCAGCCATTATTCGAAGAGAATATGGTTATGTGACCATAATTAAGTAGGTAGTAATCCCTTAAAATGGCACCTCCTAATTATTTTGTTTGCTTAGTTAATTTTCGGGTCAAACTAATTAGTTAAAAAGTCAAACTGGACAAAGTTATAAATAATAATTAGAACTAATAATACAGAGGTTATAAATTATATTTTAACACTCTAATAACTTAGTAATTATTATTAGAACATGTTCAAACAGGTTCAACCCGACAATTCTGAGTTTAAGGTCGGTTCGCAACTGAAAGTCGCAAAAGCTTGACTTTTGCTTTGACTTTCAGTTCTGACCCGATTGAGCTTAATTCTTGTAATACCTCGTAATTTCATGTCCAATATAATATTGACACATGTCATGGACTTTAAAAAGGTGATGGATTATATATGAGGGACTAAAGTTGTCAAACAATGTAAATGTGTGAATAAAAGGATCCAAAGTGTCAACATGCCCAACTTGTGCCTCTGAGTGACCTCACACGACGTTCGTATTCATTAATGAATAAATTCACGAACATAGGAAGTCGATTATGCATAAAATAAGGATCTTGTGAAACATAAGGGTTGAAAGTGTCAACAATGGATAATTATACTTTTCAATAACCCTACACGATGTTTATACCCTTAAACGAATGAATCATGGATCATACGAAGCTAATTGTGAAAAAAGTGAGGAATTACAAACTACAGGGGTTAAATGTGTCAACATGTTTAAAGTATACCTCTGAGTGACCTTTTAGCAAACCCGAAGCTTTGTAATGATAAATTATGCTCACTAGAATGTGTGATAAAAATTTCACAAAGTTTCGTTATATTTTAACAGTAAGCAAAAGTTTTACACTCAGATTTCCAGTTTTGACCTTTTAGGCTTATGAGAAATTACCAAAATGCCCTTTCGGTGCATAGTTGGGTTATAAATGACAAATTTCACATATATATAATACCCTACTGATATAACTTATTAAAATAAATATTTTTACTGATTATATCAGACCTGAAACTCAGAATTATAAACAATCTCTTTTATGAGCTTTAAAATGACCAAAATACCCCTACGGGGTATAGTTTGAGTTTAAAATCATTTTGGGCATAATAGAAGATATCTTACTGATGTCACAACATATTTAAGGCATATTAACTTAGGAAACCTGTATATGACTCTTTTGGGTACCCGTTACGCACTTTTCGCGTTCGGGTCGGCCTATATAACTAGTTTGCATATAATAGCCGAAACAGGTCAAACCATATCATTTTTGTCTCAAAATCCAGAATGTGTTTAGTATACCCACATTAAACAAGTATACAGGCTTGTTGGGTCAAAACCATATTCTAAACCGGTCTTCGCTTTTTCATGCGTTTGAACCGTAACTTCCTTTTTAAAACTAACCGGTCTAAGCTTAGGCTTAATTAAAGACCCGTTAGAAATCTAATAGGTTATTATAAACCTTCATTCCAGAATAGGAGATCCGGTAAAAGCTACGAGCACTTGCTATTTGTGATTATTACTTGCAAAGGTAAATACTTTTAACTTGTTTTCCCTTATACGGGCTTGGGGTACGGTATATAAAATACCGCTTGGTTGGGCATTGAATTGTTAATCATGATAAGGTTAATTCATTGAGATGACCCATTTGAATTGTTTTGTTTGCTTAAAACCTTTGGGGGGTTAATGACCATGTCCCGGATATCCTTGGCATCATTCTAAGAAATGGCCACGACCTTAGCACACGGGTGTAGGCGTACACCCGTTAGTGCATTTATAAATAATAAGGTATAACCGCCGGTTTAGGGAATAACCCGCCGCGGGACTATATCATGTGGTGTGTCAATTAATCTTTAACCCGGTATTCAACCCGGGCTACTGAACGTATAAGAAACATGTAATTCTTTTACAAGTTTATATATAAATAATTATCCCAAGTTATAAAAAGTTTTGTGCCATGTGCATTCAAATCAATTTCTTAAACATTTTCAAAATGAGTCAGTTAATTGTATTTACCAGTGTAAACTGACGTATTTTCCCAAAAAGGCTAAGTGCAGGTACTAATCGAAATAGGTTGGCCTCTCCTTTGCATCAAAAAGAGTCTCGCAAGCTTGGATGCATTCAAGTCTATTGAACAAAGTTTCCTTTTTATTCGATCCGCCTGTGGATCTGTTTCAACTATCTTGTGATACTTAATATTACAATTTTATTCAGTTGAAATAAATATTTCTTTTGCTTTCGCTGTGCGTTTAAATTTGTGTTGTTTGACTATGATGATATCAACTACGTCACGATACTCCCCACCGGGCGCACCGGTAATACGTGGAAATATCGGGGTGTGACAGGTTTGTATCAGAGCCAGCGCTGAGTGAATTAAACACTAGCCTTTTGTGTTTAATCTCAGTTACACAATTGCACATTCCTCGATCCTCGAGTCTAGACAAAGAATATAGGACAAATCCTAAATTGTTTTATTTTGTCTTTTATATATATTCTTGTTGTTATCTTTGTTTATGTTGACAGGTTTTATCATGCCGCCGAGGTTTAGAAGAGGAAGAGGCAAGGCCCCAATGGCGGGTCATGATCATGAAGCCGGACCCTCACACCGGCGAACCCCATCCATAACAATGAGCACAAGTCCCTTGGAACCATGGAGGACTTACATTGAACCAGGGAGGCGATCCGTCTCTCTAAGCTCATCACCATTTTATCTCCACTCCTTTGGGCCTCAGTCCGAAAATGAGCCCAACAGCCCACAACCTTCATTTATACCTCTCCAGCGGTCCAACTCCCACCATTCCTTTGGTGACCCCACTCCTGCCTTCCAGAGCCGGTAAACTACATCTAAGAACCAGTGGGTTTTAACCCATTGGGCCCCAAAGACCATTTCCCTGAAGCTCAGGGAATGGATATGGATGAAGATCCGGACCCCGCCGAACCACAAACCGGAACCCCCAACCATCCCATTGAGATCTCTGATGGGTCCTCTTTCCATGGATCACATTATCATGGTCTAGATAGTTACCAAGCGAGGTTCACCCAGTATGATTGGGTGTTTACACCTTCATACCACTCCTTGCCCCACCAGCAGCAACAGCAACAGGATCTTTCTAAGGATTCTCGCTTTGTGGCAGTTACTCCGCCACCACCACCACCGGTTCAGCAGCCGCCTCTGGAGCCACCGAGGCAGAGGAGATCAAACGCACGGATGTCCCAGTGTAAACTGACGTATTTTCCCAAAAAGGCTAAGTGCAGGTACTAATCGAAATAGGCTGGCCCACACCAACTACAACTATGCAGAGGCCGACCCATATCTTGTAGCGGCGAACTACAATGCCTTCCATCCTGAAGGACCATATGGAGCTCCCTGGGGAGCTGGATACCCAGCTTATGGGTGTCAAATACCTGCTCGACCTCCGTTTCAGCAGCAGCCGCCGCGGTTTTCCCTGCCAGAACAGGAGGAAATCCTCCAGGGACTACACCAGGTTGAGCAGGAGGTCCAGAGAGATCGCAGTGAACGTCAAGGCTTCTTCAAAGGGTTGGCAAGCTTGATAAAAGGAAAGAAGAAGAGGGACCATTAAATCCCTATTTATATTGTTGTATTTTCCTTTTAGCCCCTGCGTGGGCATGTCTTTTAGTATTCCGCCCCTGCGTGGGCGTGTCTTTCTGTATTCTGCCCCTACGTGGGCCTGTCTTTCTGTTGACCCCTGCGTGGGTATGTTTGTTGTTTAAGCCCCTGTGTGGGCATGTTATTTTTGTAGAAGTCCCGTTTAGGGCAAACCCATACTTGTTACATTGGAATGGTTTGATTTAAATTTTCATTTTTGTTAAATTATATGCATAAACATAATATATATAAAATAAATGAAAAATATAACATTCCTCTATAAGATCTACCATTATAATAAAATGACAAAATCTAAAAAGGGACAAGGCCTAGCCCATATGTCATTTTAAGACCTGGCCAAGATGGTAATTCCTCCATTAGATTCAGATCCTTATTAACATCTCAATTTAGGATTGTTCTGCGTTAATTATTAAAAAGAATCTTAAAGGTAAAACCTAGCTTATATGTCATTTAGGCATGGCCAAGATGGTAAGACCTATTTAAGAGATTCAAATCCTTGTTAACACCTAAAAACATGTTAACACTCATGGCAAAAATGTGATTCGATAAAATCACATAAGTCATTTTTAAATTGGGATATTCCAAAATCCCTTCTTATTTAAATAATCATCTATTAATGATGAAGTGCCTACGGGCTATACTCATTGTCATATAAGACAAAAGACAGTTGTGGTCTTCGACCCCCTGTTATGAAGAGGTAAAGAATTATGATTAAAACCTCAATACCTTGATCCTATAAGGTCATAAATAAAAATTTTAAACTCTCCATGTGACTAGGCCTCTTGTGCCACTGATAATATCTTTATTATTTTATAATTAGGATAAATTGTAATGAAAATCCTAAATAAATATGTCTAAATAAATTAACCATATATGGTTTATAGTTACCATGGTTAATGAATTGCCATAAAAGATAATTCAATAATAGACTCATGAATAAATCCTTGTTAACATTTTATGTAGCAATACAAGCTACATGGCAGACTCTGATGAAGTCAACAGTCGCCCAAAGGAGAATCATGATAATACCAGAATAAATATAACGGGTGCAGAACTACAGGCATTGGTAGACAATGCCGTCACCCGAGCTCTAGAAAGACAAGATGATGAATCTGGTAGTACCCGCAGCACAACCTTATCAGTACAGTGGGCAAAATCACACTCTAAAGCTCACTCTGAGGCTCATAGTAAGCCTCCTTCTAAGCATGATGAACCAAAGAAAGAGGATGATCGAAACTCCTTGAATCAGCACAGTGTTCCATTGAGAAAGATTGTATTTGATCGTGAACCACGTGCTAAGGGTTGCACCTATAAGTGTTTTGTTTCTTGCAAACCCAGGGATTTCACTGGGGAAAAAGGAGCAGTTGATTGCATAACACGGTTAGACGAGATGGACACTGTGGTAGATATCAGTGGTTGCGCTGATAAGGATGTGGTAAAGTTTGTATCTCAGTCATTCAAAGACGAGGCATTAACATGGTGGAGGTCTTTGATTAACCGGAAAAATCCCATTGTACAATCTGTCGTGGGATCAATTTGTGGCATCGATTAAGGAGAACTACTGCCCTCAGCATGAGGTTGAAAAGATTGAGTCTGATTTCTTATCTCTAGTGATGAAAAACCTCGACTGCTAAGCTTACCTTACAAGCTTCAATACTATGTCCAGACTGGTTCCTTACCTTGTGACACCAGAACCCAAGAGGATAGCTCGGTTCATTGGGGGTTTAGCCCTAGAAATTAAGGCAAGCGTAAAGGCCTCTCAACCAGCTACTTTCAGATCTACAGCTGATATATCTTTGTCCCTCACACTGGACGCGGTCAGGCAGAGATCGCCGAGGAACACTGATGCTGAAAAGAGAAAGCATGAGGATGAAAACTCACGACGCTCAAATAAGAAACACAAGGGAAATTCCGACCACAAAAAGGGTTTTGGAATTAAAAAGGATGGTCAACAGTCGGGTGATAAACCCAAGTGTAAAATCTGTAAGAAACACCATTTCAGGAGGTGCAGATATGAATCGAAATCCCAGTCACAGCCAAGAGCTTGTGGGATTTGTAAATCTTCTGAGCACAAGATGATAGAGTGCAAGAAGATAAAGGATGCAACGTGCTACAGCTGCAACGAGAAAGGGCACATCAAGTCCAACTGCCCAAAGTTTGCAAAGAAGACTGAGGATGGGAAAAAGACCAATGCTAGGGTCTTCCGCATGGATGCACGAGAAGCCGGTCAGGACAACAATGTGATCACAGGTACCTTCCTCATAAATGATGTTGATGCAAGAGTACTATTTGATTCAGGTGCTGATAAGTCATTCGTAGATGACAAGTTTTGTAAGTTGCTGAATTTACCTGTTAAAACCCTAAGCGTGAAATATGAAGTAGAATTAGCAGATGGTACCCTAGAAACAGCCTCAACTGTGTTAGAAGGATGTGTTATATCCATTAGGAACCACTCTTTTCCATTATCCTTACTTCTGTTGAAGTTAGCTGGTTTCGACATAGTTATAGGCATGGACTAGTTATCTCATAACCAAGCCCAGATCGTTTGCAACAAGAAGCAAGTGGTGATCAAGACTCCGTCTGGTGAGCCACTTACCATTCAGGGGGATACCCAGTATGGACTGCCCGAGCAAATGTCTATGCTCAAGGCATCTAAGTGCTTGAAGAAGGGTTGTGTCATTTATATGGCACAGGTAACAATTGATGAGCAAAAGCCTAAGGTAGAAGATATTCCTGTCATTTCTGAATACCCTGAAGTTTTTCCTGAAGAACTACCTGGTTTACCACTAGATAGGCAAGTAGAATTCAGAATTGACATCATCCCTGGAGCAGCACCTGTTGCGAGAGCGCCCTACAGACTAGCACCAACAGAAATGAAAGAGTTGAGAACCCAACTAGATGAATTGTTAGCCAAAGGCTTTATTAGACCTAGTTCGTCTCCTTGGGGAGCGCTAATCCTGTTTGTCAAAAAGAAGGACGGATCAATGCGACTATGCATTGATTATCGTGAGCTTAACAAGGTCACTATCAAGAATAGATATCCATTGCCCAGGATCGACAATCTGTTCGATCAATTACAAGGGTCAAGTTATTTTTCTAAGATTGATTTGAGGTCAGGCTACCATCAACTGAAGGTTAAAGATGAAGATGTACACAAGACTGCATTTAGGACTCGCTATGGCCATTACGAGTTCCTAGTGATGCCTTTTGGGCTCACTAATGAACCAGCCGTGTTCATGGATCTCATGAACCGTGTCTGCAAGCCCTACTTGGATAAATTCGTCATCGTCTTCATCGATGACATTCTCATTTACTAGAAGAGTCAAGCTGACCATGAGAAGCATCTCCGTTGCATTCTAAAACTGCTTCAACGGGAAAAGCTCTATGCCAAATTTACAAAGTGTGAATTTTGGCTTCGTGAAATCCAGTTTCTTGGACACGTGGTTAGTGAGCGTGGTATCTAAGTGGATCCCGCTAAGATTGAAGCTATTATGAACTGGCAAGAGCCGAAGACGCCTACGGAAATTCGCAGCTTCCTAGGACTGGCAGGATACTACAGGCGATTTATTGCAAACTTCTCAAGAATTGCAGCACCCCTGACTTTACTCACCCGCAAGAATAGCAAGTTTGATTGGGGGCCTAAGCAGCAAGAATCTTTTGATATTCTGAAGCAGAATTTGAGCAACGCTCCAGTATTGACGTTGCCTGATGGAATTGACGAATTTGTGGTATATTGTGATGCATCACACACCGGTATGGGATGTGTGCTTATGCAGAAAGGCAAATTTATTGCCTATGCTTCACGTCAGTTAAAGGTGCATGAGAAGAACTACACCACCCATGACTTGGAGCTGGGTGCCGTTGTATTCGCACTAAAACTGTGGAGGCACTACTTATATGGAACTAAGTGTGTGATCTATTCTGATCACAAAAGCCTTCAACACTTGTTCAATCAGAAGCACTTGAACATGAGGCAGCGACGATGGATGGAAACTTTAAATGATTATGACTGTGAGATAAGATACCATCCTGGCAAGGCAAATGTAGTCGCTGATGCCTTAAGTAGAAAGAAGAGAGTGGACCCTATAAGAATCAATGCCAAGAGCATTGAGATAAAGAATAGTTTGAATGAAAGGTTGTTAGCTGCACAGAAGGAAGCTGTATTGGAAGCTAACTATCCCGATGAAAAGATAGGAGTAACTGAAGAACAGTTATCCTATGGCAAGGACGGAATCCTAAGGTTAAATGGACGAATATGGGTTCCAGTTTATGGAGGACTTCGGGATGTTATCCTCCAGGAAGCCCATAGTTCTAAATATTCCGTTCATCCTGGAGCTGATAAGATGTACCGGGATCTGAAAGCAAACTATTGGTGGATAGGCTTAAAGAAGTCTATAGCTGCCTATGTAGCTAAATGTTTGACGTGCGCCCAAGTCAAAGCTGAACATTAGAAGCCGTCAGGTTTGCTACAACAGCCTGAACTTCCCACATGGAAGTGGGAGATGGTGACAATGGATTTCATCACCAATTTTCCAAAGACAAAGAAAGGAAATGATACTATATGGGTGATGGTAGATAGACTGACTAAGTCAGCACATTTCCTACCCATTAAGGAGACTTATAGCTCCGACATGTTAGCCCAATTGTACGTAGATAAGATTGTATCTCTGCATGGCGTACCAGTGTCTATTATCTCTGACAGAGATACCAGATACACATCACATTTTTGGAAAAGTTTCCAACAGTCTTTGGGCACGCACTTAAATTTTCGTACGGCTTACCATCCTCAGACGGACGGGCAGAGTGAGCGTACCATCCAAACCTTGGAAGACATGCTTCGTGCGTGTGTGATTGACTTAGGTGGTAGTTGGGATAACCACCTGCCATTGATCGAGTTCTCCTATAACAATAGCTACCATACGAGCATTCAGGCTGCGCCTTTTGAGGCATTATATTGTAGGAAATACAGAACGCCCGTTTGTTGGGCAGAGGTTAGAGATGTCCAACTAACAGGACCCGATATAGTCCTGGAGACGACAGACAAGATTTTGCAAATAAGAGATCGTCTCAAAGCTGCCAGAGATAGGCAGAAAAGCTACGCAGATTTAAGGCGTAAACCTCTGAAATTCGAGGTAGGTGACAAAGTGTTGCTTAAAGTATCACCCTAGTAGGGGGTAATGCGATTTGGTAAGAAAGGTAAGTTAAGCCCGAGGTATATAGGACCATTTGAGATCATCGAATGTGTCGGATCAGTGACTTATAAATTGAACTTGCCTGAAGAGCTCAGTGGTATCCATAATGTATTCCACATCTGCAATCTAAAGAAATGTCTAGCTGACGAATCACTAGTCATACCACATACGGATGTGCATATAGATGAGAGCTTGAAATTTGTGGAAAAACCTTTGTCGATTGAGGATCGACAGGTTAAGAAGCTTCGAAGGAAGCATGTGCCTATTGTAAAGGTCAAATGGGATGCCCGCAGAGGTCCCGAGTACACGTGGGAGGTAGAGTCCATAATGAAAGAAAAGTACCCTCATTTGTTTCAGTAAATCTCGAGGTCGAGATTTCTTTTAGGGGGTGAGGATGTAACACCTCGTAATTTCATGTCCAATATAATATTGACACGTGTCATGGACTTTAAATAGGTGATGGATTATATATGAGGGACTAAAGTTGTCAAACAATGTAAATGTGTGAATAAAAGGATCCAAAGTGTCAACATGCCCAACTTGTGCCTTTGAGTGACCTCACACGACGTTCGTATTCATTAATGAATAAATTCACGAACATAGGAAGTCGTTTATGCATAAAATAAGGATCTTGTGAAACATAAGGGTTGAAAGTGTCAACAATGGATAATTATACTTTTCAATAACCCTACACGATGTTTATACCCTTAAACGAATGAATCATGGATCATACGAAGCTAATTGTGAAAGAAAGTGAGGAATTACAAACTACAGGGGTTAAATGTGTCAACATGTTTAAAGTATACCTCTGAGTCACCTTTTAGCAAACCTGAAGCTTTGTAACGATAAATTATGCTCACTAGAATGTGTGATAAAAATTTCACAAAGTTTCGTTATCGTATGAGAAAGTTAAGATAAAATCCGTATACGAGGGGTTAAAAGCGTCAACGTTGAAATTCAAGGCCTTACGGGTGATCACAAAGATAATCAAGGACTTAACAAAGTTTGTATAAGTTTTGGAACCCTTAAAAGTAAGGTTAGAGGGCCAAAAGTGCAAGAGAAATGCTTAAAACCACGTTCAAAAGGACCAGGGACTGAAATGTAATTGTTTAAACTTGTTTGGCCTGTTCTGGACAGCCATACCAGTCGCGTAAGACCACACAGATCCCTTACGCGGGCCGCCTCAGACCTACAGCGACAAAAAACACTGGCAGCTGCCAGTTCAAGTCTGTTAACCGACTTAACTCGCTTGTTTTGCATACCAGGGGCTGCCCCAATGGTATTTCATGCATAGGGGGCACCTATAAACATCTCAAAACATGTGTAGACTTGCATGGCATGATCCAAAGGCATTTAAACTCTCTATGTAAGAAGCCCAAGGTTGCAACACTTAAGCACACTTACTTGAAACTTTCATAAACTTATTCCTGGAGCTCTCTGGTCAGCAACCAAGCTTTCTTAGGATCCATAGTCGTGCTTAGGACTATTGTAAGTGTCCTTAACCTTTATTAATTCAGTTTTGCTTAGTTAATTAGCCTAAAGTCAAACCATCGTAATTAAGGTTTGACTTCGTGATTATTCAAAATTTGTCCAGTCAAATCATGAATTGAAAGTACCTATGAGTTGGTAATTATGTGGGTAATAAACCCTTAAAAGGGTACTCTCTGATTCCCACTCTAACTAGGTCAAATGTCGGGTCAAAGTTAATCCTAAAAAAAGTCAACAGAAAGCTTATTGTAGGATTGATTTCTGACCCGAACGAGTCGATCAGAAGAGTTTTTCTCAATACGAAAGGCGGAAACAGACGTATCAAGTTCAATTCAGCTAGAAAATCACTTTAAACTGTCTTTAGATTGATTTGACAAAGTTTTACAGCGAGTAGACACTTCGGCTCCGGAATCACACATACAAGACTAACTCAAACGAAATCAGACAACACATATATATAGGCAAGTTAATTCCGCTTGAAACTGTCTCAAGCGAAATCACGTTTCAAACGAAATTAGTGATTTCATTTGAAATGTCAATAGCTGACTTCGAGCGGAATTACCAAGACTAATTTCGTTTGAAATGTCACATGTGTCATTTCAAGCGAAATTCCTATAAACTCATATTTCTCGTTTTGCGTGCCCTGATCTATCTATACATATACAAGACTCGATACAAGACGAAGTCGACAGACGCATGCACCAACAGACTCCCCCTCGAATGTTAACGAGTCTTCAGTGTCGAGTCTTCGCATCTTCAGTCTTTATCAGTCTTCACGACCTCTTCTGAAGTATCTAACAATGTAAAGTATCCTCAATCTTTCTCTTCTCTTTATCAACTCATCTCCCCCTCGAATATTGATCTTCCTAATTCTCTTGATCAGATCTCTTGATTCCTTAAGTTCATCACAGGTTCAAGAACGTAACCTGGCTCATTGTAACCACATGATCCTCAGAAATCATAATCCTGGCTCACATTCTGATCAGGATCGAAAACCTGGCTCTTTCTCTTTCTAATCACAGACTTTTTAGGAATCGAAACCTGGCATACTTGCACATTCTCTACCTAAAAATAAATTTCACAAATTTAAAATTTTACAAATTTATTTTCTGCTTACCACTTGTATACACAAACACAACATCATATGCTAGAATCATACAAAATAGTTTTACAATGTCAATCTTAGATGAACCACTTGTATGATAAAACATTTATCTTTTAAAACCTTTTCTTGTTTCAAACAGACTCCCCCTTACAAATTGCTCATCATGTTTAGCATTTGGAATTTTGAAAATCAGCTCTCCAACCTCAGTTGTCGAAAATCTTTTTGAATATTTCATAATTTATGCTAAAACACAATATTTTTGGTATTTTTAAAAGATTTTAGTGTGTAAAATGCAATAAAGAAATATTTACAGACAATATTTTTGTGAGTTTGTGTAAGAGGATCATATCAGATTTTGAGACAAATCACCAACACCGTTAAGCTTTAAACATTTTAAGTTCTAAACGATTCACTTAGATTATCAGTATACTGGTCCACTTAAATTCTCACACAAAGTTCAACTGTTTCGAGATACGAGATTAGTGTTTTAAGCACTTAAACTTATTCGCGTGTCCCACCACTTGAATATACTCCCGTATCCAGATCCCAATATTCAGTCTTACAGATGAGTATACCACAGATGATATCTGTAAAGGGTTAGATGCGAGGGCCATGAGAGCTCAGGTCAGAACTTCCGTTCAGCAGAGAGATGACGGCTTCGACTTTTGGTGTGTTCCCTTTAGAGAATCTTTTCTTCAACAGCACATGATTAGCATTTTTCAATGTTTCATCATTTTTGTATTGAGGGCGGTGCTATATGTCAAGCAAGCGTAAAGTATAACAGGACTAGGCCATTGCTTCCGCAAAATCAAAAGTCCTGGGATAATACCCCAGATATCACTGAGTATAAAGACCTATTATCTCAGAAAGAGGGACCTTTCAAACAAGATTTCGGGGGTTACCCATATATCCGAGAGATGTTCCCCACGATATAAGTAAGTTTGAAATTTAGGTTTATATCTCGTCACAATCTACTAAATGTGTAAAAACCTACTGGCATATCATCAGTGAGACCGTTTATCACATTTTTTACTTTCCAATTCTTTAGCATGCCGTGATAGTCCACTGATGTACTATCATTTCCTCTTTTTCACAACAAAACTCATTTTTGAATTTATCATGTTTTTGACTTTTTCAAAATTTCAAATGTTTTTGGATTTTCTAAAAAATCTTACTCCCCCTAAAATGCAAAATCATTTAAAGGAAATTTGAAAACAAACTGTACAAATAACGTGACAACTGTTGTGAATTGCTTCAAATCGCCATCCTCTTAGCATAAACAATCAGAACTCCCCCTTACAACAAAATATTTTCCGATTATGATTTCAAAACACTTAAGTTTATTTTAATCAAATGGTTTTTCCGGAAAATAAGTTTTGTTGAATTCATAAAACCACTTGTAGGTTAGGGGTTTTTATCATCATCTTGTTCTTTTAACCACTTGAAACATTTAACAGTTTTAAGTTCAATCCACAAACACCACTAGTAGAAAATCAAGTACAACTTAATGTCCCTGATTTACCACTTGTAAGAACAAACCAATAACCACTTGAATGTCGAAATATCACAAAAGTGAATTTCTCAAGAATGATGCCGATACCTGCTTCACACTTACCAACCTGGAAGCTCCGGCAAGTCCTGGTTTTCACTCATCATAATATGTTCCATCCCAGTCACAAACTTGAGACGAAACAGTTTTACCTGGTTTCTTCAATTTTTTCTCATAAAATTCTTTAACCCCTTTGACCTTTCCATCAACCATTTTTCCAAAAATTTGTTTCACTTTGGAGTTAAAGGCTTTCTCAACATCAAATTCTTTCTTTTCTGAGAAAAATTGATTTGAAATCTCAACTTTACCGACTTTTTGTTTAAAATTTTCAGCCCTCAATGGTGGAAAATTGACATCATCCATTGGAGGTACTGATGTTTCCAATTTTAACTCCTCTGACTTTGATGAATCAGAATCATTGCTAGAACTATCCTCAGATTTCTTAACAACCCACTTGTGGTTATCAAGATTTGCTTTTCTCTTGTAAAAACCTCTTGAACATTCACCAACTTCAAACTTTGAATTTTTGAAAACTGTAAAAGGTTTAGTTGGTGGTTCATTCTCAACAATCTTCTCTTTCAGTTTAAGAGAAACTCCCTATTTTGTTTGGATTACCTTTTGACAATTCCTGGCAATATGACCAACTGTTTTACATTGAAAATAGGTTCTTGTTTCCTTTCTTTGAGTAACATCCTTCTTCATTTCCTTTTGCCTTTCTGCAAGGAACTCTTTGTTTGATTGTTTCCAGAATGGGCTCTTTTGTTCTTCCTCAGCACTTGTTCCTGAAACAAAAACAGTTTTTGGTTTATAAGTTTTTTCATTTTTATGATTTTTCGGTGGAATAAAACCAAGTCCTTTTCTTTTGAAATTACCGTTATGGTTTGGTTTCTTTTGAAAACCAGAACCAGAACTGTAACCCTTTTTCTTGTTTTCTTTTTGTTGAACTCTTGAGGTGTACTTTTTAGGTTTTTCAGAAAGATTTACATCTTTTATTTCAGAAATATTAATTTCTGTTAGTTTGAAAACTTTTTTGATCATGTCAGGTTTAACACCTCTTATTGGAAATTCTTCATCAGAATATAATTTGTCAGAATCATTCAAAGTATATGCTACTTTGAACGTTTCGTCATTCAAATTAGATTTTGATAACAAAAAATCTTTATTGTAAACCCTTTTATCCTTTTTGACTGTTGACTCTGACTTGACAGACTTTGACTCTGAGTTTGACTCCGACTTTGCCTCCTCGGTTTCATCGTTATCCAACACCTGATCGACCACTTTCTTTATTAATCCGGACTCATGACCAGTGTCAGACGATGTGAAAGTAACATCAATGTTGTCTGGCAAATTTTCTGAAGACTCAGACTCCCACTGTAAATTGGTTGCCTTTTTAACTCTTTCTGAATTTGGATTTCTAGGAGAATATCCATTTTCAAGCGGGGGTGGACACTTGTTGTAACTGGCACTTTGTTTCTTACAAGATGTCTTCACTTCAGTATCCTTCTTCTTTTCTGAACTTTTGTCTTCAGATACTTCCTCTTCATCAAATGCTTTCATGCCTTCAACAGTTGGATAAACCCTGTCAATAACATAAGAAGTACATGAGTAACTTTTTAACAATCTATTAACTCTTTTTGTTTCTATTCTCTGAGTTTCCAGTTTCTGTTCAAGCACAACACATTTATCAATGTAACTGTTAACACTTTTCTGCTTTGTCATGAAAGCTCCTTGAAGTGTCTTCATTGCTGTTGCTTGTTCACTGCTTGACAGATTGTATTGATTCATGGCTTTGTTCAGAACATCATAAGATTCTTTCAATCTATTCAAGTTATGAATCAATGTACTGTTTTGCTTCTTTACTTCTTCACAGTTTTCACACATCACAGGAATCTTTTGTGCATCAATTTCAGTTTCAACTTTGAAAACTGGAATGTCTTTGACTTTCTTTCTTAACACTGGAACTTCTTCATCATCACTGCTAACGGGTTTTTTAACATTCTTCTTTTTCTTTTTAGCTTTTTCATCATCACTGTCAATCTCCTCTATCATTCTTAAGTCCTTTTCCAATCTTCTTGCATAATAATCATCATCATTATCACTGTCTTCAGCAACTCTAGCAACAAAAGCTTTGTGATTTGAAGTTTTGTTAGGATCATAATCATCCCAACTGAAATTTGCCCAGCTAAACCCTTCTGGTAATTTTTCATCATCTTGGTTTATCAAACATGTTTTACTATCAGCTGAAACATATTTGTCCCAACTGAAATCTTTCGATGATTTCTTATCTTCTTGATTCACCATACATGCTCTCTTTGACGACTCTTCAAATTGTCTTCCTGGCATGTGCAGTTTGTGGCTCTTGTTGGTGTTGAGCAACTTGATGATAAATTGCTTTCCGATAATAGTCAATGTTGTTAAATGGATTTTGAGCTCCACTTGCTTCGCGATTTGTGCACTCCCTCTTGAAGTGTCCTTTTTCCCTGCAACGAAAACAAGTGACTTTAGATTTATCAAATCCTAAAGTAGAAACATTTGCATCACGGAAATCATCTCTTCCCATAATTTGTTTAAACTTTTCTGCTCTCCTCAACACACTCGCCAAACACCACTTTATATCCATCAATTCCATCTCCTCATCATCAATCTGATCGTAATCCTCTTTTGTCAACATTGGATTCCCGATCTTTCCTGCTACAAGACTTCCATATGATTCCAGCACAGTTCCCAACAAAGACATGTGACTTTTTGCAATCTCTTCCGAAAAATTTTGATCATTTTCAAGATTTAACACAATGTTGCATTGAAGCTTCTTTCCATTCTTGGTTGTTGAAAAGTTTGGATTATATGATGGATATGAAGAAAATTCAGTTTTGCTGTTTGATCCTTTAGATGACCCTCCAGACGAACACTTAGCATTGAATGTAGTTTCAACTTTTGGTGACATGTTGGTCTTATCACTGATACCTCCTTTGTAATAAACACCGATATCTTGTTCACCATCAAAATCCTTCATTCTTGAGATCTTTCTTTGCTCCATCTCTTGAGCTTCAAGTTTTTCAATGAATTTATTCAGTGTCAAATTCCCAAAATCTTTCTTATTTCTCAACATCATCAAATACGTGCCCCAAGTTTCATGTGGCAATGCATCAGCCAACTTTTCTACCAACTCTTCATTATCTTTATTGATACTCACTCTCTTCATTTGGACTAACAAATTACAATATCTTTCGATGATCTGTTTGGTGCTTTCAGTTCTCAAACCACGAAATAAATCGAATTCTTTCTTCAAAAGTGATTTTTTGTTCTTTATCATTTCTTTACTACCAACAAACTTTGACTTTAAAGCTTTCCAGATAGAATAAGCACTTCCATTGTGTTGCAGTAAGACCAGAATATCTTCCTTCACTGCTTGATGCAATAGATTAATCATCATCTTTTCATTTTTGTATTTCTTTCTATCATCAGCACTTAGATCTTTAATAGCAATCTCCTCTTCATCATCATTGGTAGGTCTAACATATTTCGTTTCCACGCATTCCCAAGCATCCAAGTAATTTGCATTTACCCAATTCTCAAACCTTTCCTCCCATCCTTTATACTCCTCAATATTCATGAGCTTAGGCGGTTTTTGCATAGTGCCCGTTTCATTTTCCATGTTCAAGTTCTGAGTTACAGATGCCGGAGTAGTCAGGGTAGTAGCAAAAGCGTTATAAAATTCCTCTTCCATGTTTCGGTAACAATTTTCACAAAACAGACTGTTCAAACGAAATTAACTTTCAAGCGAAATCCCTTTGGAACGAAATACCCTTTCAAACGAAATCAACAACAAGACAACTTCAAGCGAAATACCACTTTGAAACGAAATTACCTAATCTCGTGTGAAACTTTCAAACGGAATCAACACTTTGAAGCGGAATACCTAATTTCGTTTGAATCGTTCAAACGGAATCACAATTTGGAGCGAAATTTTCAAATGAAATTACGATTTGAAGCGGAATTACTGCCTTATTTCAAGCGAAATTATGCTGATGTCATCATACTCGAGCTGTTTTTCAAGCGAAATTACAAATATTACCAGTTTTAGATCGAATTAAGGTCCAATTTTTTCAAGGATTTGTTAAAACAATGTTTTACACAATATGTGAGAAAATGAGCCGATTTTAACCGTGAAAAGTTTTTTAATTTTGAAAAGAAGGTGTAGAAATCAGAATTTGCAGCTGAATTGGTAAGAACTCTTCCTCCTGAGCTCTGATACCACTTGTAGGATCGATTTCTGACCCGAACGAGTCGATCAGAAGAGATTTTCTCAATACGAAAGGCGGAAACAGACGTATCAAGTTCAATTCAGCTAGAAAATCACTTTAAACTGTCTTTAGATTGATTTGATAAAGTTTTACAGCGAGTAGACACTTCGGCAGCACTTCGGCTCCGGAATCACACATACAAGACTAACTCAAACGAAATAAGACAACACATATATATAGGCAAGTTAATTCCACTTGAAACTGTCTCAAGCGAAATCACGTTTCAAACGAAATTAGTGATTTCGTTTGAAATGTCAATAGCTGACTTCGAGCGGAATTACCAAGACTAATTTCGTTTGAAATGTCACATGTGTCATTTCAAGCGAAATTCCAATAAACTCATATTTCTCGTTTTGCGTGCCCTGGTCTATCTATACATATACAAGACTCGATACAAGACGAAGTCGACAGACGCATGCACCAACACTTATTTTCAAATTAATGCATAATTAGCAATGTAGAAGCCATGCAACCTGTTTTATCATTAATATAACTTGGTAATTAATGTAAGAACATGTCTAAATATGTTCAACCCAACAATTTTCAGTTTAGGCCCGATTCGGAACCGAAAGTCGCATAATTTGACTTCTGCTTTGACTTTCAGTTCTGACCCGTTTGAGCATAGTTTAGAAATACCTTAGAACCTTATTAGGACCAGGTTTCATGTTATTGTAACCCTCTGAGGTTATACAACTTGGTTCATTAATTATCAGATTCATATGCATGTTTCCGTTAAATGCTTAAATGTTGACTATTATGCCCTTTTCACCTTAAAAAGTGATTTTTGAAAAAGTAAAAGAATAGAAACCTTCATTACTTATTTATAGACTTGTCCATAAAATTTGACATCAGTTTGAGGTCTAGAATAGAAGTTATGCTCATTAGCGCAAATGAAAAGCTTTTTAGTAATTAAACGGCATAATTAGCATATAACCTATCTAAACCCAATTTTTGATACCAAACCTTTTTCTACTGATCCAATATGATAAATAAAATATTTTGAGCCTTCTGGAATTATAAAAATATCAGCTTTCCTTTAAAAACCCGGAAATAGCTCAAAATCGCCTTTTTAAGCGTTTTTAACGCATAGTATGTATTAAAACTATTTTAAACATATAAGGTTTGATACTTACTGATATTTTTAGTAAATTTTTATATTTTAACAGTAAGCAAAAGTTTTACACTCAGATTTTCAGTTTGGACCTTTTAGGCTTATGAGAAATTACCAAAATGCCCTTTCGGTGCATAGTTGGGTTATAAATGATAAATTTCACATATATATAATACCCTACTGATATAACTTATTAAAATAAATATTTTTACTGATTATATCAGACCTGAAACTCAGAATTATAAATAATCACTTTTATGAGCTTTAAAATGACCAAAATACCCCTACGGGGCATAGTTTGAGTTTAAAATCATTTTGGGCATAATAGAAGATATCTTACTGATGTCACAACATATTTAAGGCATATTAACTTAGGAAACCTGTATATGACTCTTTTGGATACCCGTTACGCACTTTTCGCGTTCGGGTCGGCCTATATAACTAGTTTGCATATAATAGCCGAAACTGGTCAAACCATATCATTTTTGTCTCAAAATCCAGAATGTGTTTAGTATACCCACATTAAACAACTATGCAAGCTTGTTGGGTCAAAACCATATTCTAAACCGGTCTTCGCTTTTTCATGCGTTTGAACCGTAACTTCCTTTTTAAAACTAACCGGTCTAAGCTTAGGCTTAATTAAAGACCCGTTAGAAATCTAATAGGTTATTATAAACCTTCATTCCAGAATAGGAGATCCGGTAAAAGCTATGAGCACTTGCTATTTGTGATTATTACTTGCAAAGGTAAATACTTTTAACTTGTTTTCCCTTATACGGGCTTGGGGTACGGTATATAAAATACCGCTTGGTTGGGCATTGAATTGTTAATCATGATAAGGTTAATTCATTGAGATGACCCGTTTAAATTGTTTTGTTTGCTTAAAACCTTTGGGGGGTTAATGACCATGTCCCGGATATCCTTGGCATCATTCTAAGAAATGGCCACGACCTTAGCACACGGGTGTAGGCGTACACCCGTTAGTGCATTTATAAATAATAAGGTATTGTGTTGGTCAAAAATTACCGAAGCAATTTAGTGATCAAATTAGTTAAGTGAGGTAGTGTGCTAAAATTATGTGTGAAAAATATGTTAACCAAGTTAGTTATAAAAACAATTTCAGGATACGGCTCAAGATATAGAGCTGTATCTGTGATCAAACAATGAGCAGAAAAGTAAAGGTTGACACGTGATGTACGAGGAAAGCCCTTGATCAATCTAGATAGCCGGCATAAAACCTCGGGAGCTGACAATCGCAGCTGCCTTGTTCTTCTATTGCTTCAAATATTAGGATACAGTGCAGGATGTAGAGCGAATCAACTAGGTGTTACAATGTGATTTGAATACAAGTGTTTGTGTGTAGTGTTTGCAGAGAGCTAGAGAGAAAGTGTTTGAAAATGTGAAAGTTTCCTGCCTTAATCTGATCCGCCCCCATCTATTTATAGTAAAACAAATATAATAAACTATCCTAAATAACCAGGATCCAGCGAATATTCCTCACTCGAACGTTGTAGACCTAGTCTTTCGGGTTCAACGTCTCTCCCATAACAAACATGCTCGAGTCTTGAGGAGATGAAGTCCATCTGACCGTTAGCAAACCCCAGCCTTTAACCTGCACGTGGTTAATTCAATCAACCTCAGGACATCGCCCAGGATGTTAGCAATATCCCCGTCCAGTATCCTGGTCACAAATAAACAATTAAAAGCAGGATATTGATCAAGATATGTACGCTCAGAAAATGACCTATAACAATTGTCCCCAAATATATCTGTTGGTGTACCAATCCAACGGATATATTTTAAAAGTTTTATCTCATAAATTAAAGCAATTAAATCTAGACGACGGTCAAAATCACATCATAACCTCCAACGCACTTTTAACTCGATGGAGATCCACAATGCCCCTATATCTTCTATCTTCTTGTTTGAAAAGCAGATATCTTCAACAGAGTCTCCAGGTAATTCCCTACTTCTTGTTCATCTTTTATCAATCTTTCTTTCTTCATCTGCCATGGCCACCAGGACTCATTCCCAAACCGGTGAATCATCCGAGACTTTTACCCAGCAGAATCTTCTCAAAAATCCTGAGAAAGAAGTATGTGCCTTTGATAATGCAGACATTGCGGCTTTGAGAGCTTCCGGTGCTTTTCCTGATAACACAGTCTTTAGACCGTTCGATCGGTCAATTCGATCGGATGTTTCTTCCACAGATTGGGTTTGCTTTCCAGCATACCCTTTTTCGCTGGGTCTTCGATACCCCTTTCCCGAATTCATGATGCAATTCTTCCGGACCACCGGCATCTCTTTTGCTCAAACCATGCCCATGGTTTGGAGAGTATTAATCGTACTTAACCAAATCAAAAACCTTCACTGTCCCGACCTTTGTATCGAGGATCTGCCAATCTCTTATCGCCTCCGATCTCACGGTTCTAGCCGGTTTTTGCTTTTTTCGACTTCCAACAAACCCTTATTCTTAAAGCTACTAAAAATGAAGACGGATGGCAACGCTAGTTCTTTTTCGTCAAACGAGAATCCATTGCTGAGGGTGCCAGCCTTCCGGTGGAGTGGTTAACCACCGGTAGGGTCATAAATGTTCTCATGTACCTTTAGATTTTTATCTTTTACTAATATCCTTCTTTTTGATTCTTATGCAGTAAATTTCAAGAAAGTAGTTCCCCCTACCGCTGAATCAGAGGAAAGAATCAATACTGTTTACCAATTACCTGCAATAGACAGGAGTTTCACCACACACATCCCGAGTTCCAGTTAATACTCGTCATCTGAAATGTCTGGTAAGGACTACTTTTAAAATAGTTAGTTAGTATAGCATAATAGAATGAAGAGTAATAATAATGTAAAACTTTTTCCTTTATGCAGCACCGGCTAACATCCCTGAAGTCTTTGATCTCGACGAGTTGGACAGCTATTCTGATCAGGTTCAGATCAAGAAGGAACCCAATCCTAAGGCCACAGCCTCATCCAAACCCAGTGGTTCTAAAGCCATTGTCATTACCAAACCCTTGCCAACTACCAAGCCCCGGAGCTCCAGCTCTCGTAAAAGGAAAGAGCCCGATTCCCCCGTCATCTCTGACACTTTTCCCTATGAGAAGCACGGGTTCATCGAAGCTAGCGGGTTTATGAATTCCTTTCTTAACCAGGTTAGTATTCTCAAACCACATCCTGCAGCTTATATCATTTACAAAGATTTATCAAAATCAATACCTGTCCTCTTACTTTCGCAGGGTCTTGAACGTCTGGTTCATCTATATCAAGAATCCTGCGGGCCTAACAAGACGCTTGAGTCCAAGTTAAAGGAAGCAGAGGTCACGATCTCCAATCAAGGCATGATTGCAGCCGCCAAATCTCGTCATTACGAGGAGAAGTTCAAGGCTATGATTCAAGAACACCAGACTGCTCTCAACAAAGCTACTCTTCAAGCCCAAGCCGATCTTGAAGCTGCCCATGCGCAACATGAATAGGATATGGTCAGCTACCGGGATAGCCTTAAGAGTTCCGTCGTCACTTCTCTTCTCCAGGCCAGGATGAAGTTGGCCCATGAAGCCAAAACACTAGGTTTTGAATGCCCTTCTTGGGACGTTGGTGCCTGGGAAACGAAGCTAAAGAATCTTGGCGGCATTTCTACCACACCAGCTGCCGAAGGATCTTCCAAAGTAGCTGAAAAAGCTAACGATGCTGAGAGGGATGCTGAGGTGGATCCTGAGACGGATGCTGCTGAAATTACCGCGAACGAAGATGGCACTGCCCCCTAAAACTTATTTCCTTTTGTTTGAACAATTTTATGTCTTATGAACAATTTTTCTTTCCGTATCAAAACAATTTGATAGCCGAAGGTGGATGGGTCCTAGGTTTCAGGATGAAGCCTTTGGTTATCAACTAGTACCGTTTATTTCCAATAATTTCATCTTTCATTTTTCTTGCTATCACTTCCTGTCTTTCTTATTACAGACCTTAGTTTTGCAAAATATACTCAGTGATATATTATGAAAACTTTTATTAAATAGAATTTCTAAAACTTCAATCACCTTTAGAGAAAATTAAAAGATAGTCCATTTTTAAAACCTGTTTTGACGATACTTGCTTGATCAAAGTTTCAAACCAGTACTAGCTTCAAATATCTTAATCAAATATCCTGAAAAGTATTTCGAAAATATATTTTGAAAATATATTCTGACAATTTATCCTAATCAGGATGTTTAACCTTTTACCAAACATAGTACTGTTAAAAACTTAAACAACGTTT
The DNA here is from genome assembly GCA_030545235.1 of Helianthus tuberosus. NCBI lineage: Eukaryota > Viridiplantae > Streptophyta > Magnoliopsida > Asterales > Asteraceae > Helianthus > Helianthus tuberosus. The sequence goes on from CM060418.1 coordinate 189,737,712, forward strand.
ACAAAGGAAAGATCATACCAGGAATAGGGTATAATCCTATTCTCAAACTTCAATCCCCTTGCAACTCTTCCAATAAAGATGTCCCCTGTCTGAGACACTCAGTGTATTAGGTCTGAGCCTTACCCTTTGAGCTTTACACCATTGCCTTAGTAGGAATGTCCCCTGTGTACAATGTCTTCAAATACTTAGAAATCTTCTGGATATCAGTTCCCATTGTATAGACAATTTTTCGTGTTACAGGGGTAAAACCCAAAAAATGTATTGGGGATGAATCCCTCGTATCCTGGGGGAAATCCCAGATTTTCATGCGCTACAGGCGGGAGTGTATAAACTCCAAGACTTAGAAAGGTGAAAACCTTTAAACCTTAGAGAGTATGAAAATACCCTTTCGTGAGAGAGGGTGATCAATCCTCATATACCTTTAGGATTCAGGATATAGCCAATAGTAACGAAATTGTCAGCCACTTTTACATGGACTGGTCCCGTCACCTTGAACTATTCCCGAATAACTTGCGCTCCAGGCGGGGTGTTTAAACCCAATTCAGAAGAAAGGTGAATACCTTTAAACCTGTGAAGGGATCAAGATCCCTTATACGTGAGAGAGGGGGCCAATCCTCTAATCTTCCGAAGTATCCTGAGTGAGCATCCTGGAGCTATATCCCGGAGCATATACTGCAAAACATCCTTAAACAAGCTAACACCCCTCCGATGCTTAAGTTAGTATTGGGTTTCAAAGAACAAATCAAATCAAACATATTTAAAAGAGATAGAATTCATACCATCTTGAGTTAGAAATTAAATTCTAAACTTAGTTGAAATAAAGTTATGGTGTATAGCATTCCAAGATCTCGGTAGCATATCCCCCTCCATATCCTTGAGTCGGTATGCACCTTTTCCTGATTCTGATTCAATCTCATATGGTCCTACCCATTTCGGAGCCAGCTTTCCATCAGCAGGATTGGTAGTATTCTGAAAAGCTTTTCTTAACACCCAATCTCCAACTTTGAACCTTCTAATCCTTATCTTCTTGTTGTATGTTCTGTATATCCTTTGTTGATATGCCGCCATTCTTAGCCGTGCTGCATCTCTTGTTTCATCAATAGTATCCAACTCCTGGCATAGGACTTCAGGATTCTGCTCAGGATTCCAGAGGTTGGATCTTGCTGTGGGTATCACCATTTCTGTCGGGATCACTGCTTCTGCTCCAAATACTAAGGAAAACGGGGTTTGACCAGTTGCATTTTTTACCGTCGTTCTATCAGCCCACAAAACAAAGGGTAATTCTTCTGCCCATCTTCCTTTCTTGGCCCCTAATCTTTTCTTCAAGTTGTTGACAATTATCTTGTTTGAGGATTCAGCTTGTCCATTTGCTTGAGGATGTACCGGAGTAGACGTAATCATTTTGATTCTCCAACTCTTGCAAAAGTCAGTAGTCCTCTTACTTATAAATTGAGAACCATTGTCACAGATTATCTCGGCTGGTACTCCGAATTTGGTCAGGATATTTCTCTTTATGAAGGATACCACTTCTTGATCCCTGACTTGGACAAATGCCTCGACTTCAACCCATTTGGAGAAATAATCTGTCATTGCCAACATAAAAACCTTCCCTCCTGGAGCCTTTGGAAGCTTTCCCACTATATCCATACCCCACTTCATAAATGGCCAAGGGGAAACAATAGGATATAATGGTTCAGCAGGCTGATGCAGTATGTTACTATGTCTTTGACATGCATCACATCTTCGAACATATTCTGTGGCATCTTTCCTCATTGTCGGCCAATAATATCATGTCCTTAATACTTTTGAGAATAATGACCTACCCCCAGTATGGTTACCACAATCCCCTTCATGTATATCCTGAAGTACTTCCTTGGTTTCAGGATCCTCCAAGCACCTCAGATATGGTCCTGCAAGAGATTTCTTATACAAAACATCATTTATAATAGTGAATCGTGATACCTTCATCCTAAAGGCTTTAGGATTCTCATTCTTTGGGATGTATCCTTGCTTTAGATATCTCATGATTGGAGCTATCCAGGACTTAGGATCCTCCTCAAGATAGCCATCATCAGGATCCTGAATACTTATTACTTCCTTATCCTGAGGATTCGTCGCAGGATATAGGATATGTAATATTGGTATCCGGGGTCCTTCTGGTATCCTGACCGATGATCCTAGATTTGCCAAGGCATCAGCTTCACTATTGTCTTCTCTTGGTACCAGTTCAAGTGTAAAAGTATCGAAATATCCTGCTAATTTTTTAAGAATTTCGAGATACCCGATTAACTTCTCTCCTTTAACTGCATAGCTTCCATTAAAATGATTAGTTATTAATGTTTTGGTCAAAAATCAAGCAATGACAATGTAACCAAACTTTCTGTTGTGAGGTATGGTGCTTGAATTGATTTACAACAATAAGGATCACTATGAAGTGTAATGAACAAGTGACACGAAGATTTATACGAGGAAAAAGCCCTTGATCAATGAATGATCTCCGGCATAAAAAACCTCGGGTGATGGAAACTACCGACCACCAACTCAAATTAAACAAGAAATGTATTACAACTTCGGATGATAGCGAGCTGATTACAAGGATCACTACAGTGTATTGTGTAGAAAATGTGTGTAATCGCCAAGTGTGTTAGCGAGAGCTGATGAGAGCAGTTGTATGAGTGTGTGTGTAGCCAAAAATAGCCAAGTGTTGTAAAAGATAGCTCGCTACCCCCTTAAAATTAGAAAATATCTAGCCTAACTAACTGTCCGCAAATGGTGCAAGTCCTCCACGACTCCATAACGTCCATTTCTGGCCAAGCACGTGCGGAATAGACTTAGAATATTCTCCAGGAATATCGCCAAGACCAAGTCCAAGTTGATACTCCTGCAAAACAATTACGAATTCAAAGTAGACAATCGTTAGTACAGGAATCCTTATAGTGATCCATGATCCTGATCCTGCAACACTTCTGAGGATCACTACTTCAGACAGAATTGAGGATCACTAAACCCAACAGTAAATAAGGATCACTGATCATTTAGAAATCCAACCCTAACAATTGCCCCCAAAATATAAGGAGTAATTATGTAAATAAATGAGTTATATTTTGTTCTTATCCGTAACGAATTAACCAGATAACTAGCCGTTGGAGTCGGACTAGCCGTTACGATCATGACGTCAGTGAGATGACTATCCTGCAGAATCATTATTATAAATAGGAGTTAGAGATAGGGATCAATCAGCATTCAAATTCAAGAGAACTCCCTTTAAATTCTCATCCGACGATCAAGCAGGTAACTCTTTTCCTTTTCTTCTTTTACGTTTTCTTCCTCTGTTCATCTTTCTCCACCTTCTTCAAATCAAGATGATGCTGAGATCCTCACCAGCCAAGGATCATAAGAAGGAAAGTCCTCTCAAGAGCCAGGGGATCATTGAAGATTCAGTGAAAGAAATATGCTGTTTCTCTGATCCACAAATAGACAGAATTCGCTATTGTTTCCCGGCGAAGACCATTTTCAAACCCTTTGATCCAACTGCTTTGAGTGACTATATCTCTGAAACTTGGATTGCCTTTCCTGTTACACCTTTCACAATAGGATATTCGTATCCCTTCCCTGAATTCACCCAATCCTTTTTCTCCCTCACCGGCATCTCCTATATTCAAGCTATGCCAATGATCTGGAGGGTCTTGTATACCCTTGAAAGGATCATTGAGCAAGAAGGAATTGACTTGGGAATGCCAGAATTGGCCGAGATGTATGACCTTACCACATTTGGATCCCACCGATATCTATTCAAGCGTAAACCCGGAAAAGAACATCCCATCTTTAAAGCTACTAAAAATGATACCAACTGGAAACGGTGGTTCTTCTTCGTCAGAATGGATTCTATCCCGGATGGAAAGGATCTGCCAAGGAAATGGAGCACCCATGGTAGGGTAGGAGGATCCTTAGAAGGATCACTAAGTAAGCTCATTTCTGATAATGATTACTAATATGCTTTTGTTTCTTTTGTACAGCTATCACATTCTCGCATATTATTCCTTCAGCTGCCACCAAGGGGAGACTTGCTGCTTTTAGAAAACTTGATCCTGCCACGAGATCATTCAAAACAAACACCCAGGATTCTCAAGAGGTATCCTCAGGCTCTGTCACCATGTCAAGTAAGTATCCTGTTCTTTTTATATTCAAATGTTTAAATAAATAGTTATATATGAATAGAATAAGGACACTTATCTGTTTTGGGTGTGTAGGCGCTGGAAAGTCATCAAGATCTGCTTCCAAATTTAGTGTCACTGAGCTTGACACCGTCCGATCCAAGAAAAAATCTGCTGCTAGCCCCTCCGTTGTAATCCCCAAAGCTACCACTTCAAAGGGAAGAGGTGGAAAGAAGAGAAAGACTTCCGAAGCTGACAACCTACAAGGCCTGCCTCTAATCCACCATCAATTCCTCGAGTACTTCAACGATGTAAGGATCCTTGTCCCTGCTTTAGGTATCCAGCTTACTTGAGGATCACCTGTTCTTGAACTGTTCTTTATCTTCTTTGCGGAAATTTGCTGAGATTGAAGACTACGTTGGGCATGTCGAGGAGCAGGACAAGAAGATTGCTAACCTCCAACAAGTCGCATTGCTCAAGGATCTTAAAATTGCTGACCTCCAAAAGGATCTCAAAGATGCCAAAGCTCAGACAGCTACAATCCTGATTAATTTTGATTATGAGAAGAGCGAGATCACGGAGGATGCTAAGGTCTCCGCTGCCATTGCCATGTACAAGACCAAATTGCAGATGGCTCAAGAAGCTCAGGATCCTGCCTTTGATAGGAGCAGCTGGGATGTGGAAGGCTAGAAGGCTAGGCTGGCTGAATTGGAGGATGAGGATGAGGCTGATGAGGTTCTGGTAATTGAGGCTAGTGGTAGTGGCAAAGATCATGCAAAGGATACTGGAGCTGGAGGGGATGATGATGCAGCGAAGGTGTAGGCTGCTTGAATGGGCGATGAAGGACATTTCTAGACGTAGCCGGAGCCCATTTTTTAGTTTGGTTATGGTTTTTTTGTTTTGATGATGTTTTGATAAACAATGGTTGGTCTATACTTGAACAATAGTAATTAGGGTTGAGGATCATGGATGATCCTTTGAACAATAGGTAGGATTACAAATGGTGGAGGGATCCTCTGTTTGGGGGATGAAGCCATTGTGATCCTGCCGTCTTTAATTTCCTGCACTTGTTAGACCTATGAACAATGGACACCCTTTGCCAACCCATGTGGACGGGCCACGTTTTGCTGGTAGAAACATGGGTTGGCAATTTTGACAACCTTAAAAGGGTTTAAGCTTTTGTGAATAAAATGACTTTAACTTTTTGGCTATATCCTGTGTTGATATCCTTATGGTTATTTTATTTTTCAATCTATTGTGATGTTCATGTTGTTTAAACTTATCAAGTAAGGAAAAAATTTAAAAAATATCCCTTAAGAGTTAAGGATATGATCAAGGATCACATAAAAAATAGTTTAAAGATCATAAGTTCAGTTGTCAAAGGATAAGTGTCACTTAAATACATAATGAATAAAATCAAAACAGTTAAGGATCATACCTGAGAATCCAAGTTAGGATCCTATCCTTTAACACTTAAAATTAGGATAACCCAAGATACAAACCTTAGTTGAAAGTAAGGATCAAGAATCCTTGGTCATTTATCTTCACAAACCTGAAATAAGATATTGCTTGGGACTGAGCCAATATAAGATGAATGTTCGTAACTGGGGACAAGCCCAAAGGATAACTGGGGACAAGCCCAAAGGATCGTATGTAAACTGGAGTATGGCCCTCACTGGCGACTATCCAAACTTAGTGACATGAAAATGCCAAAACCTTAGCTAACGTGAAAACGTTAGAAACCTTAGGAACGGATGTATGGTAAGTCTACCATTATACGTAGGATCCTGAATATAGCCAGTACAATGAAATTGTCAGCCCCTAAAGTGGGTACTGGTCCCATTGCCATGAACTATACCAGGATCATCGTGCGCTACTGGCGAAACTGGGGACAGGCCCAAACTGGGGACTAGCCCAAAGAACTGGGGTCAAGCCCAAATAACTGGGGTCAAGCCCAAAGGATAACTGGATACTTCTGTGGATACTCAATCCTTAGTTAAGGATACCTAAACCTTCAAAACTCAGAATCAAGTAAAAGGAGGATAAAGGACGCAGGATCCTTATCCTTGTAAGAGAATAAAAAGAATGAAATAGTTTGAGATTGGAATGTTACCAGAAAGAGGATCATCTGTCAGTGGGGATCCTTCAAGGATATTTGTCTGGTAAGGATCACGGATCATGATCACATGAAATATTTCTTCAAATGGACAGCATTCCAAGCTCTTGGTAGCAAATCACCTTCCATTGTTAACAATCGATATGCCCCCTTTCCTGCTTCAGCTTCAATCAAATAGGGGCCTTCCCATTTTGGTGCTAGCTTTCCATCAGCAGGATTGGTGGTGTTTTGAAATGCTTTATTTAATACCATATCCCAAACTTGGAATTTCCTGAGCCTGACATTTTTGTTTTAAGCTCCAGCCATCCTTTGTTGATAACTGGCCATCCTTATCCTTGCTAAATCCCTGATTTCTTCTATAGTATCCAAGTCTTGAATCAAGTTTTCAGCATTTTCTTCAAGATCACGACTGCTTGTTCTTGCAGTTGGAACCACCATCTCTGTAGGGATCACTGATTCTGCCCCAAATACCAAAGAAAATGGAGTTTGGCCTGTAGCATTCTTGGGAGTTGTCCTATCAGCCCAAAGCACATAAGGTAGTTATTCTGCCCATTTTCCTTTCTTGGATCCAAGCTTCTTCTTCAAATTGTTGATGATGATTTTGTTGGATGACTCTGCCTGACCATTAGCTTGTGGATGGACTGGTGTTGATGTTATCATCTTAATCCCCCAACTGTCACAAAAGTTAGTGGTTCTGTTCCCAATAAATTGGGATCCATTATCACAAATAATCTCAGAAGGGATACTAAATCTAGTAATAATGTTTCTTTTAATAAAGGATATAACTTCCTTTTCTCTGACTTGAGCAAAGGCTTCGGCCTCTATCCACTTAGAGAAGTAATCAGTCATAGCAAGCATGAATACTTTTCCACCAGGTGCCTTAGGAAGCTTTCCAACTATATCCATTCCCCATCTCATGAATGGCCAAGAAGAGGATATAGGATGCAAGAGCTCTGCTGGTTGGTGAAGGATATTACTATGCCTCTGATAAGGATCACACTTCTTGGCATACTCCACAGCATCCTTCTTCATAGTGGGCCAATAGTATCCTGTCCTCAGGATCCTTGAGAATAATGCCCTGCCCCCAGTGTGGTTTCCACAATCTCCTTCATGGAAATCCTTTAGGACTTCTTGAATTTCAGGATCCTCAATGCATCTTAAATATGGTCCTGCAAGAGATCGTTTATACAACATATTATTTAATATTGTAAATTGAGATACCTTAATTTTGAAAGCCCTTGGGTTTTCTCCTGTAGGGATTTCTCCATGTTGTATGTATCTCATGATTGGGAGTATCCATGATCCTGAATGAGATTGGGTATCATCACTAGGGATGATTGCAGAATCTTCTCCTATCTCCATAGCTACATGATCCTTGATAGCAGGGGTCAGGATATGGATAATAGGGATCTTGATATCCTCAGGAATCTTCAAAGATGATCCTAAATTGGCTAATGCATCAGCTTCTGCATTCTCTTCCCTTGGTACCTGTGTCAAACTAAAGGATACAAAAGAGAGTGCAAATTCTTTGACTATCTCCAAATATTTGATTAGCTTTTCACCTTTAACAACATAGGATCCATTAAAGTGATTAGTGATCAACAAAGAATCTACATGTACCTCAAGGTACCTGATCCTCATGTGCTTTGCAATTTGAAAACCAGCTATCAAGGCTTCATATTCAGCTTCATTGTTGGTAGTTTGAAATTCACAAGCTATGGAGTGGGGTATTATATCCCCCTGTGGCGATTTTAGTAGTATTCCAAGCCCTGTTCCATTTACATTGGAGGATCCATCAGTGAACAGTATCCAAGGATCCTTGGTTTCCTCTAGCTGCTGGACTTCTAATTCAGCTTCCTTTTGCAAATCACTACTGAAATCTGCCACAAAGTCAGCTAATGCTTGGGATTTAATGGCTGTCCTGGGCTCATATCTTATATCATATGCACTAAGCTTCACTGCCCACTTAGCCATCCTTCCTGACATTTCAGGTTTCCTGAGGACATTCTTAATTGGAAAATTAGTTTTGACAATAATGGCATGAGTTTCAAAATAATGTCTCAATTTAGTAGATGCCATAATTAATGCAAGGATAAGTTTTTCTAAGTGTGAATACCTGGATTCAGCATCAAGTAAGCTCTTACTTACATAATAAACAGGATGTTGTGTACCTTGGTGATCCTTAACAAGGACCGCACTTACTGCTTTTGAGGATACCGCCAAGTATAAGGATAACACATCTCCCTTTTCTGGTTTCATCAAGGCTGGGGCTGAGGATAGGTAATCCTTAAGAGCTTTAAGGGCACTTTCATGCTTTTGAGTCCATTCAAATTTCTTGTTCTTCCTCAAGATGTCATAGAACTCCTTGCACTTTTCTGAGGATTTGGATATGAATCTGTTCAAGGCTGCGATCCTGCCAGTCAACCTTTTCACATCCTTAGCATTGGCAGGAGATTTGATATTCACAATAGCCTTAATTTGCTCTGGACTTGCTTCAATGCCCCTCTTTGTCACCATATATCCTAAGAATTTACCTGCCTTTACACCAAAATGACACTTAGAAGGATTAAGTTTCATATTATATTTATCAAGGATATTGAATGCTTCCTCCAAGTGTTTAAGATGATCCTCAGCTTTCTTGGACTTAACCACCATGTCATCAATATAGACTTCCATAGTGTGTCCAATTTGCTCCTTGAACATCATATTGACTAGCCTTTGATAAGTAGCACCTGCATTCCTTAATCCAAATGGCATAGCAATATAACAGTATATACCAGTTGGGGTCATAAAGGCTGTATCCTCTTGATCGGATGGTTCCATCTGAATTTGTTGAAATCCAGATGAAGCATCCATAAAGGTTAACAACTCATGACCCGCGGTAGCATCCACCATGGAGTCAATATGGGGTAATGGAAAAGGATCCTTGGGACATGCCTTGTTTAAATCTGTAAAGTCGACACATACCCTCCACTTTCCATTTTTCTTTTGAACAACAACCACATTGGCTAACCATCTTGGATACTTAACCTCTCTAATCATACCTGCTCGAAGTAGCTTATCTACCTCTTCCTGGATAATAGCATTTCTTTCAGGTGCAAACTTCCTCCTCTTTTGATGAATCGGCTTGAATGACCTGTCAATGCCAAGTTTGTGAGTAATTATATCTTTAGATATACCTGTCATATCTTCATGTTTCCAGGCAAAGGTGGTTTTCCTTCTTTTGAGAAAGGATACTAGCTCCCGTTCAATATCGCTAAGGATCCCTGACCCTATGAAGATCTTGGATTCAGGATCATCAGGATCCATGAGGATTTCTTTTAAATCCTGTTCTCTTGCCTCCAAGACATTTCTTGAAGGATACTTTAATTGATATTGCTCCCTTGGTCTTGAGGCTGGTTTCATTGATGAGGTATAGCAATTCTTAGCCTCCTGTTGATCACTCTCAATTTTCACCACTCCCCATGGACTTGGAAGCTTTACACACTGATGATAGGTGGATGGGACTGCCTTCATATCATGTATCCATGGCCTGCCAAGGATAACATTACAACACGACAAGCAATCAATAACACAAAACTTTTGATAAGAATGCAATCCTTCAATATAGATTGGGAGTTTGATGTCCCCCAATGTATTATTTGTTTCTCCACTGAATCCCACAAGTACTGAGGATCTTGGGATAATATCAGACTCTGGGATATTCATTTTCTTAAGAACATCCAGCTGAATGATGTTCACAGAGCTTCCTCCATCTATAAGGATCCTGCGAACAAAGTGGTTAGAAATAAACAATGTAATTACAAGACCGTCATGATGAGGATCCTGGATGTCAACACGATCATCCTCATCAAAAGTAATGACTTTATCCTGGGTGACAACGGAGGTCCGGACGGGTCTGTCTCCATTATCCATCTTGTTTTCCTTAGCGTGTCTTTTTGCTGCTGAGAAGGATGTACCACAGATGTCTGATCCACCGGATATGAAATTTATGACTTGTGCATCTGCTGGAGGAGCAGGAGCCCTTTCCGGGATCCTTTTAGGATCCTGGGTCCTTGACTTCTTTCGTCCCAAGAGTTCCTTTAAATGCCCCTTGCTCAACAAGTAACCAATTTCCTTTCTAAGTGCAATACATTCTTCAGTGAGATGCCCAAAATCCTCATGATATGCACACCACTTGGATTTATCCTTTGTAGCAGCTGGTTTAACACTTTTCCTTGGCCACCTAGCTTTCTCACCTAGATTCTGCATTGCAAGGATTAGTTCATTGTTATCAACAGAAAAAAAATATTCAGAAATAGGAGGATAATCCTCATCATCCTCTTCTTGTTCCACTGCGTGCACATTCTGGTTATCAGATCTGTTGTAGGACTTGGATTTGTTGTTCCTGAAGTAGGATCCTTGTTTATCCTGTTTTGAGGATCCTGTCAATCTATCCTGGATCCTTTTGTCATCCTCTAGGCAGATGAACCTAAGGGCCCTAGTCCTTACTTCATCAAGATTCCTGCAAGGTGTCATAACAAGATCATCATAGAATAATGAATCCCTAAGCAATCCCATTTTAAAGGCTTCTACAGCCGTAGCAATATCCAAATTAGGAATATCTAAGGATTCTTTACTAAACTTAGTGATATAATCTCTAAGTGATTCATTTTGACCTTGTGTTACCCTATATAAATCACTAGTTAATCGTTCAAACTTTCTACTACAAGAGAATTGACTATTGAACAAGTTAACTAAATTAGCAAATGAAGTAATAGAGTAAGGGGGAAGACTTAGCAGCCATTTAAGAGCAGATCCTGTAAGTGTGGATCCAAATCCCTTGCATAGACATGCTTCTTTCAACCTTTCAGGAATTGGATTGATCTCCATCCTCTCCCTGTACTAAGCTACATGCTCTTCTGGATCCGTTGAACCATCATATAGCTTCATTGATGGTATCTGGAATCTTTTAGGTATCTCAGCATCACATAAAGGTGGTGCAAAACGAGATATCCTATGGCTACCATCCGCAATCTCAGGAATGGGTTTAACCACTCCTGGTACACTGGATATCATATCATTTAGCTTCTGTAGCTCCCTAGCTATGGCCTGATTGATACCTGTATCCTGCATAAAGCCATGGTTAGTGTTATATAAATTATTAAAAGTGTTACCTCCCACAGGATTCGAGTTTGGAATTGCGGATGTGAATCCATTTTGTCGAGACTCTGGCATGATTGAAGGACCAGAGGAGGCAACGGTCTGCATTGGTATGAAGTCTCCTTGATGAACGTCCGAGTTCTGAGGCTGCATACTTCTCAAGGATCCTTGATTTTGAAGGAGGTTGGATCCTTGTAATTGAGATGATCCTTGAACCTGAAAGGATCCTGGGACCAGGGAGGATCCTTGAACAAGGGAGAATCCTGGGACCAGAGAGGATCCTGGGACCAAAGAGGATCCTGGGATCTGGGAGGATCCTTGGACCTGGGAGGATCCTTGTACCGCATGCGTTCCCACATATCCTCCTGACATGAAGTATCCCTGGTGCTGAGAGGAGGATCCTGATGGTTGAGAAGAGGATTCATGCGGCTAGAAGTAAGAGCCAAATGCCTGACTCATTGTTGTTGTTCCATAACGCCTTCCTGGTAGTTCACCCAAGTATTGCACGTCCGGAACTGCTGAGTGTTGGGAAGTTATGACCGGAGTGTCGAAGTTCAGCGACCTTGGCATCAGAGGGGAGTGATCCTCCACTGATTTCTTCTGTTTCTTGATTTCATCGATCTCCTGGAGGATCCTTTCGTTGGTTTTATCCTGCTCTTGTGCATGATTCCTCATCTGCAAAATCAGGGCATAAAGATCATTAGTAGTAGGATTAGTTGAAACAGAAGAAGTAGGTGGTTTTTGGAAAATAGGAGTTGGTTTCTTCGCAGCATTCTCAACATTCTTCTGGGATCCAGAAGGTGGTGGAGGCAAAGGAGGAACGCCTTGTGAAGAACTGAATGAGGGCATCAAACTTGAAGTATTCTTCACTGAGGAAGCCATCTGTTTGGTTGTAGCGAACCGAAATGACCACGAAAATACGAATCTTTCTAGGAACAAAGCACCAATTGCCCCACGGTGGGCGCCAAACTGTTTTGGTCAAAAATCAAGCAATGACAATGTAACCAAACTTTCTGTTGTGAGGTATGGTGCTTGAATTGATGAACAACAATAAGGATCACTATGAAGTGTAATGAACAAGTGACACGAAGATTTATACGAGGAAAAATCCCTTGATCAATGAATGATCTCCGGCATAAAAAACCTCGGGTGATGGAAACTACTGATCACCAACTCAAATTAAACAAGAAATGTATTACAACTTCGGATGATAGCGAGCTGATTACAAGGATCACTATAGTGTATTGTGTAGAAAATGTGTGTAATCGCCAAGTGTGTTAGCGATAGCTGATGAGAGCAGTTGTATGAGTGTGTGTGTAGCCAAAAATAGCCAAGTGTTGTAAAAGATAGGTCACTACCCCCTTAAAATTAGAAAATATCTAGCCTAACTAACTGTCCGCAAATGGTGCAAGTCCTCCACGACTCCATAACGTCCATTTCTGGCCAAGCACGTGCGGAATAGACTTAGAATATTCTCCAGGAATATCGCCAAGACCAAGTCCAAGTTGATACTCCTGCAAAATAATTATGAATTCAAAGTAGATAATCGTTAGTACAGGAATCCTTATAGTGATCCATGATCCTGATCCTGCAACACTTCTGAGGATCACTACTTCAGACAGAATTGAGGGTCACTAAACCCAACAGTAAATAAGGATCACTGATCATTTAGAAATCCACCCCTAACAATTAAGAAGGAGTCAACATACACTTGCAAATTTTTGATATTCATATTCTTAGCCAACTCCAATCCTGCAATTAAAGCTTCATATTCTGCCTCATTATTAGTAGCAGGAAATTCACACCTAATAGCCTGGGGTAATATGTCCCCATGTGGCGATTTTAGTAGTATACCTAAACCTACACCTCTTACATTGGATGCACCATCAGTATATAATGTCCAGCATTCTAAGTTTTCTCTTAGCTGTTGTACTTCTAAATCTACTTCATTTTGAATGTCACTACTGAAATCAGCCACAAAGTCAGCTAAAGCCTGAGACTTTATGACATTTCTAGGTTCATATACTAAGTCATAAGCACTCAATTTCACTGACCACTTGGCCATCCTACCTGACATCTCCGGTTTCCTAAGCACGTTTTTAACAGGATAATTGGTTTTAACATGGATCCTATGTGTCTCAAAATAATGTCTAAGCTTTGTCGATGCCATAACTAGGGCTAATATCAATTTTTCTAAATGAGAATATTTAGTTTCAGCATCTAGTAGACTTTTACTAACATAATAGACAGGATATTGCTGACCTTCATGGTCTTTTATAAGAACGGCACTTACAGCATTCCCTGATACAGCGAGGTATAGGGATAGTGGTTCACCATTTTCAGGCTTCATCAATAGAGGTGCAGTCGAGAGATATCGCTTCAAATCCTGCAAGGCTGCTTCATGCTTTGCTCCCCATTCGAACTTCTTATTCTTCTTGAGGATATCATAGAATTCCTTGCATTTTTCCGAGGATCTTGAAATAAATCTGTTCAATGCTGCTACTCGGCCTGTTAACCGTTGAACATCCTTCATATTCGAAGGTGATTTTATATCCAGGATAGCTTTAATCTGCTTCGGGCTTGCCTCTATCCCCCTTTTCGTCACCATATATCCTAGAAACTTTTCTGCCCCCACTCCGAAATGGCACTTAGCAGGATTCAGCTTCATGTTATACTGATCCAGGATATCAAATGCTCCCTTGATATCCTACAGGTGATCCTCAGCCTTTTTAGATTTCACCACCATATCGTCAATATATACCTCCATGGTGTCCCCCAGCTTATCTTTGAACATCATGTTCACCAATCTCTGGTATGTTGCACCTGCATTTTTCAAACCGAAAGGCATAGCAGTATAGCAATAAATACCTGTTGGTGTCATGAAAGCAGTATCCTCCTGGTCCGAAGGCTCCATTTGAATCTGCTGAAATCCTGAGGATGTGTCCATGAACGTTAACATCTCATGCCCAGCAGTAGCATCCACCATTGCATCGATATGAGGAAGGGGGAATGGGTCTTTAGGACAAGCCTTATTCAAGTCTGTGTAATCTACACAGACTCTCCATTTCCCATTTTTCTTCTGCACTATGACCATGTTTGCCAACCATCTTGGGAACTTGACTTCTCTGATCATTTTGGACTTTAACAATCTTTCAACTTCCTCTTGGATGATTATATTTCGCTCAGGAGCAAACTTCCTTCTTTTTTGCTGAACAGGCTTGAACGACTTGTCAATTCCAAGCTTGTGAGTAATAATGTCTTTGGATATACCTGTCATATCCTCATGCTTCCATGCAAACGTTGACATCCTGCACTTAAAAAAGTCAGTTAATTGTTCTTCAATATCCCGAGGGATATTGGTTCCGACGAGCACCGAGATATCAGGATTATCCTGATCCAGGATAACTTTTTTCACATCCTGCTCCGAAGCTTCCAAGGTATCCCGGGCCCGCATCTTTAATTGCTATGCTGGATTAGGCTTGGTCGAGGATTTCATCGAGGATGTGTAGCATTCCTTCGCCTCCTGCTGATCACTATCAACTTTGATGACCCCCCAAGGGGTTGGAATCTTGATGCATTGGTGATAAGTCGAAGGCACAACCTTCATGTCATGGATCCACGGCCTACCTAGTATGATGTTATAGCAGGATAAGGAGTCCTTCACACAGAAGCGTTGTATCGAGTTGACCCCTTCAACATATACTGGTAACTTTATCTCTCCTACAGTATTTCTAGCTTCTCCACTGAAACCAACGAGCACAGTGGACTTCGAAGTAATGTCCATCGGAGATACATTCATCCTTTTCAATGTTTCCAGCTGAATTATATTGACAGAACTACCGTTGTCCACCAATATCCTGCGTACAAAATGGTTAGCCACATATAATGTTATTACCAAAGCATCATGGTGAGGATCCTGAACAGTATCCCTGTCATCACTATCGAAAGTGATCACTTTATCAGTTGTGAGGGTAGTCATCCTGACTGGTTTGTCTCCCCTTTCACTCTTAGCTTCCTTTGCATGTCTCTTAGCCGCCAAATACGAAGTCCCACAAATTTCGAATCCTCTTGAAATAAAGTTAATTATCTTGGCATCTGCTGGGGGTGATGCTGCTCGTTCAGGATCCTTCTCGGGATCCTGCCCTTTATTCTTCTTTCTTCCCAGCAAGTCCTTCAGATACCCTTTGCTTAACAGGTAACTTATTTCTTTCCTTAAAGCAATGCAATCCTCGGTTATATGTCCGAAGTCTTCATGGAAGGCACACCATTTGGATTTATCCTTCCAATCAGCTTTCTGCTGGTTCTTTCGAGGCCACCTAGCTTTGTCCCCTAAACCCTGCATAGCATACATTAACTCAAGTATATTAACAAAAAAGCAGTATTCAGATAAGTCAGGATATTCTTCTGGATCCTCGTCTTCAACAGCATTCACTTTCATGTTATCATTTCTGCCATATGGCTTGGAGCGATATGGCTTATACGAGGATTCTGATTTCCTGTTGGTTGATTCGTAGGTTGAGGTAGAATTCATCCTCTCTTGCATCTTCTTGTCATCTTCTTAACGGATATATCTCAAAGCCCTGTTACGAGCTTCGTCGAGATTCCTGCAGGGATTCATTACAAGATCCTGATAATTCTGATAATCCTTTTGTAACCCCATCTTAAAAGCTTGCACAGCTGTTGCAACATCAAGATGTGGGATATCCAAGGATTCTCGACTAAACTTGTTCACATAATCCCTCAAGGATTCCTGAGATCCTTGAGTTATCCTGTAAAGGTCACTGGTTAGTTTCTCAAAACTCCGACTACAAGAAAATTGACTGTTAAATAAATTAACCAAATGAGCAAACGAAGTAATTGAGTGAGGAGGGACGTTTAACAGCCATTTTAAGGCTGATCCTGTCAAGGTAGAACCGAATCCCTTGCATAAGCATGCTTCCTTGAGATCTGGAGGGATAGGATTGATTTCCATCTGTTCCCTATACTGGGCAATATGCTCTTCAGGATCCGTAGTCCCGTCATACAGTTTCATGTTGGGAGTCTGAAATCTTTTTGGGATTTCAGCATCACAGATAGGATACGCAAAGCGGGATATCCTGTGGCTGTCTTGGGATACTTCCGGAATTGGCTGGACCACTCCAGGTACATTGGATATCATGTCCTTCAATTTCTGGAGCTCCCTGGTAAATGTTGACGTTATACCTGCATCCTGCAAAGACCCATTGTTGTTAGTAGCAAGAATATTATTATTTGACACATTACCGATCTGAGGATTTTGGCCATATCCTGAAGCATATCCTGAACTCCTCACAGTCGACATCCTGACCGAGGAGGGTATCTCAGGGGTATCATTCTGAGAATGGCTTGGGACGATATTCCCCCTGTTATCCTCAGTGTAAACTGCGGAACTGAAGTTCAAAGCCCTGGGCTGTATAGGAGTGACAGTTTCCTCAGCAGGTCTACTCGAGCTAGCTTTTAAGAGTTATATTTCTCTTAACAGCATTTGGTTAGTTTCCTGTTGCTGCCTCATTTATTCCTGCACACTTCCAAATAAAGTTAGAATTTCATCATTAGAGGCTAAAACGGGAGCAGATCCCTGAACACTCCGAGTAAGGATAACATCCTGAAGTTGTGAAGAAACTGGCATCCTTGGAGGAGGTGGTGGAAGCACCGAACCGGTAGTAGCAGAAGTCGTAGCGGACATAGTGGAGGAGCTCATGTTTGATCTCGAAGCCATTGAAAATAAGTTAGAAAAAAGTTTTGACAAAAGAAAACAGAATAATGATTTTACTAAAGTTTTTAGCAAAAATAGCACCACTTGCCCCACGGTGGGCGCCAAATTGTTTTGGTCAAAAATTACCGAAGCAATTTAGTGATCAAATTAGTTAAGTGAGGTAGTGTGCTAAAATTATGTGTGAAAAATATGTTAACCAAGTTAGTTATAAAAACAATTTCAGGATACGGCTCAAGATATAGAGCTGTATCTGTGATCAAACAATGAGCAGAAAAGTAAAGGTTGACACGTGATGTACGAGGAAAGCACTTGATCAATCTAGATCGCCGGCACAAAACCTCGGGAGCTGACAATCGCAGCTGCCTTGTTCTTCTATTGCTTCAAATATTAGGATACAGTGCAGGATGTAGAGCGAATCAACTAGGTGTTACAATGTGATTTGAATACAAGTGTTTGTGTGTAGTGTTTGCAGAGAGCTAGAGAGAAAGTGTTTGAAAATGTGAAAGTTCCCTGCCTTAATCTGATCCGCCCCCATCTATTTATAGTAAAACAAATATAACAAATTATCCTAAATAACCGGGATCCAGCGAATATTCCTCACTCGAACGTTGTAGACCTAGTCTTTCGGGTTCAACGTCTCTCCCATAACAAACATGCCCGAGTCTTGAGGATATGAAGTGCATCTGACCGTTAGCAAACCCCAGCCTTTAACCTGCACGTGGTTAATTCAATCAACCTCAGGATATCGCCCAGGATGTTAGCAATATCCCCGTCCAGTATCCTGGTCACAAATAAACAATTAAAAGCAGGATATTGATCAAGATATGTACGCTCAGAAAATGACCCATAACAATTGTCCCCAAATATATCTGTTGGTATACCAATCCAACGAATATATTTTAAAAGTTTTATCTCATAAATTAAGGCAATCAATATGATGAGACCCTTGAAATGACAATGTACAACTTCCAAGGCGTTATTTACTCTTTACCCCCTACATTTAGCCTATATTAACTGGGGGTCGTCTCATTATGATTATCTTTATCTTCAACCGAATATCAGGTACTTTTCTCTCTCTCTTTTCTATTTTCCTTGTTTATATCTCATGTTCTCCGATTGTGATCCTTCATGGCGACCCGTACTAGATCGCAAATGGCGGATTCTGTTTCCCCCTTCCACAAACAAAATTTGCTTCAGAAACCTTCAAAAGAGGTGTGTTCTTTCGATAATTCTGACATCGCGGCCCTACGAGCTTCCGGTGCCTTTCCCGCCGGGACAATCTTCCGTCCATTCGACCGAGAGGTCCGATCGGATTTTTGTTCCGACGAATGGGTCTGCATTTTTGCCTACCCTTTCTCCATAGGACTTCAATACCCGTTTTCACCTTTTATTTCTCGTTTCTTCGAACTTACTGGCCTTAGCTTTGCCCAAATCATGCCCATGGTTTGGCGCATATTAGTCACCTTGGAAGGAATTAAGGCTCGTCACATGCCCGACCTGTGCATCAAGGATTTGCCAATGGCTTATCGTTTAAGATCTCATGGTTCCAGCCGATTCCTTCTATTCTCTATTTCCAAAGATCCTCTCATCCTCAAAGCTACCAAGAACGAGGATAAGTGGACAAGAAAATTCTTCTTTGCGAAAAGAGACTCCATTGATAAGGGTTTTGACCTTCCTAAAAGATGGTTGACTTCTGGTGGGACTTAGGGTTTTAGGAATATCCCCAATCATATCCCGAACCTCCATCCTGAACCAATATCCTGATGTGTTTATTTCCTTTCTTGCAGCAAACTTTAAGGAACTAGCTCCCCCTAGTGCTGAATCAGAAGGAAGAATAAAGGAAATCTACAAGCTTCCAGAGGGTGAAAGAACCTTTAACCTGCTACTCACAAGCTCAAGTCAAAGATCAAGTTCCAACATGTCTGGTAAGCATATTTTCAGGAATTATCTTTATATTGAATCGATTATTATTTTTAGAGGTATAATAAGCCTAAAACATCTTCCCTTGTGTAGTGCCAGTTATTAACCTCGAAGGCTTCCAACTCGACGAGTTGGACAGCTACTCTAGCCTCGCACCTGCCAAGCAAGAATCCAATCCAAAGTCATCCGTCACACCGAAGCCTACCAGCTCGAAGACCACCACTGCTCCCAAAGCTCCCCCGGCATCCCGTACCCGGGCCTCTAGTTCCCGAAAGAGAAAAGAAGTTGAACCTCCCGCTACACTTCACGTGTTCCCATTTGAGAATCACGGGTTTACGGAATCCAGCAAATTTATGACCGGCTTCCTTAACCAGGTTAGTATCCTGACCTGTATCCTGCACCATATGCTAAGTAGAAATGTTCATTTAGAATAATGCCTGTTTCTTTACCTTACAGGGCCTTGAACGCCTGGTATTCCTTTATGAGGACGCATGTGGCTTAAACGTCATGCTAGAAAGCAAACTAAAGAAGGCTGAAGCTACCATCACGGATCAAGCAGCAATCGCCACTGCCAAATCTGAACACTACGAAGCTAAGTATAAGGCCATGACCCAAGATCACCAAGCTGCCATCCAAAAGATTACCCAAGAGGCTCAAGCTAAGTCTGACGCGGTCCAGGTTCAGCATGAACAAGATATGGCTTCATACCGGGAGAGCCTTAAGAATTCAGTCATCATCTCCCTCCTCTAGGCTAGACTGAAAATGGCTTACGAGGCTAGGGCTTTGGGCGTCGAATGCCCCTCATGGAACATCAAAGCCTGGGAGATGAAATTGAAAGATCTTGGCGGCAATCCTGTGGAGCCCCCTCCAAAACCTGTCGCAGAGGAGCCCACCAAGGTAACCGAGAAGGTGGATGATGCTGGTGCTTCAAAGGATGCTGGTGGTGATTCTGGAGAAAATGCTGATGGAGAAGATGCTGCTGATGATGCTGAGAAGAATGTTGGAAAGGATACTGGTGGAGATGTCACGATGAAGGAGGGAGCTGACCCTTAAATGCAGCGACGTGGGCGATGATGGATATATGTGCTGAGGCCGGAGCCCACTTTTAAAAATTTCATGGTTATGGTCTGTAAAACAATTTACATTTCCTGTCTTTGAACAATTTATATTTCCTGCATTAGAACAATATGATGACCAAAGGTGGATGGGTCCTAGGTTTTAGGATGAAGCCCTTGGTCATCGGTTAGTATAATCTGTTTTGAATATCGTAACGGTTGAAGGTGGACAGATTTCGTTTTGAGATAAAACCTTCAACCGTTATGTAGGTATGGTAAAAACTAGACGTGCTTTTGGCGGATGGGCCTTGGTTTGAGGTGAAACCAAAAGCACAACTTTTGACTTGTTAATAATATAACTATCTCTTGACTTATTTGTTATCGACTTTTAGATTTTTGCCATGCGTTACTTAGTGTAATTTTTAGCTTCGTAAAATTTTGTACTATTATCTTTTGAAAATATCCTGATCAACATACTCAGTGATATATTATGAAAACTTTTATTAAACAGATTTTCTAAAAATTCAATCACCTTTAGAGAAAATTAAAAGATAGTCCATTTTTAAAACCTGTTTTGACGATACTTGCTTGATCAAAGTTTCAAACCAGTACCAGCTTCAAATATCTTAATCAAATATCCTGAAAAGTATTTCGAAAATATATTTTGAAAATATATTCCGACAATTTATCCGAATCAGGATGTTTAACCTTTTACCAAACATAGTACTGTTAAAAACTTAAACAACGTTTACAAAGGAAAGATCATACCAGGAATAGGGTATAACCCTATTCTCAAACTTCAATCCCCTTGCAACTCTTCCAATAAAGATGTCCCCTGTCTGAGACACTCAGTGTATTAGGTCCGAGCCTTACCATTTGAGCTTTACACCATTGCCTTAGTAGGAATGTCCCCTGTGTACAATGTCTTCAAATACTTAGAAATCTTCTGGATATCAGTTCCCATTGTATAGACAATTTTTCGTGTTACAGGGGTAAAACCCAAAAAATGTATTGGGGATGAATCCCTCGTATCCTGGGGGAAATCCCAGATTTTCATGCGCTACAGGCGGGAGTGTATAAACTCCAAGACTTAGAAAGGTGAAAACCTTTAAACCTTAGAGAGTATGAAAATACCCTTTCGTAAGAGAGGGTGATCAATCCTCATATACCTTTAGGATTCAGGATATAGCCAATAGTAACGAAATTGTCAGCCACTTTTACATGGACTGGTCCCGCCACCTTGAACTATTCCCGAATAACTTGCGCTCCAGGCGGGGTGTTTAAACCCTATTCGGAAGAAAGATGAATACCTTTAAACCTGTGAAGGGATCAGGATCCCTTATACGTGAGAGAGGGGGCCAATCCTCTAATCTTCCGAAGTATCCTGAGTGAGCATCCTGGAGCTATATCCCGGAGCATATACTGCAAAACATCCTTAAACTAAGGTGGGTGTTAGCTTGGCTAACACCCCTCCGATGCTTAAGTTAGTATTGGGTTTCAAAGAACAAATCAAATCAAACATATTTAAAAGAGATAGAATTCATACCATCTTGAGTTAGAAATTAAATTCTAAACTTAGTTGAAATAAAGTTTAAGGTGTATAGCATTCCAAGATCTCGGTAGCATATCCCCCTCCATATCCTTGAGTCGGTATGCACCTTTTCCTCATTCGGATTCAATCTCATATGGTCCTTCCCATTTCGGAGCCAGCTTTCCATCAGCAGGATTGGTAGTATTCTGAAAAGCTTTTCTTAACACCCAATCTCCAACTTTGAACCTTCTAATCCTTATCTTCTTGTTGTATGTTCTGGATATCCTTTGTTGATATGCCGCCATTCTTAGCCGTGCTGCATCTCTTGTCTCATCAATAGTATCTAGCTCCTGGCATAGGACTTCAGGATTCTGCTCAGGATTCCAGAGGTTGGATCTTGCTGTGGGTATCACCATTTCTGTCGGGATCACTGCTTCTGCTCCAAATACTAAGGAAAACGGGGTTTGACCAGTTGCATTTTTTACCGTCGTTCTATCAGCCCATAAAACAAAGGGTAATTCTTCTGCCCATCTTCCTTTCTTGGCCCCTAATCTTTTCTTCAAGTTGTTGACAATTATCTTGTTTGAGGATTCAGCTTGTTCATTTGCTTGAGGATGTACCGGAGTAGACGTAATCATTTTGATTCCCCAACTCTTGCAAAAGTCAGTAGTCCTCTTACTTATAAATTGAGAACCATTGTCATAGATTATCTCGGCTGGTACTCCGAATCTGGTCAGGATATTTCTCTTTATGAAGGATACCACTTCTTGATCCCTGACTTGGACAAATGCCTCGGCTTCAACCCATTTGGAGAAATAATCTGTCATTGCCAACATAAAAACCTTCCCTCCTGGAGCCTTTGGAAGCTTTCCCACTATATCCATACCCCACTTCATAAATGGCCAAGGGGAAACAATAGGATATAATGGTTCGGCTGGCTGATGCAGTATGTTACTATGTCTTCGACCTGCATCACATCTTCGAACATATTATGTGGCATCTTTCCTCATTGTCGGCCAATAATATCATGTCCTTAATACTTTTGAGAATAATGACCTACCCCCAGTATGGTTACCACAATCCCCTTCATGTATATCCTGAAGTACTTCCTTGGTTTCAGGATCCTCCAAGCACCTCAGATATGGTCCTGCAAGAGATTTCTTATACAAAACATCATTTATAATAGTGAATCGTGATACCTTCATCCTAAAGGCTTTAGGATTCTCATTCTTTGGGATGTATACTTGCTTTAGATATCTCATGATTGGAGCTATCCAGGACTTAGGATCCTCCTCAAGACAGCCATCACCAGGATCCTGAATACTTATTACTTCCTTATCCTAAGGATTCGTCGCAGGATATAGGATATGTAATATTGGTATCCGGGTTCCTTCCGGTATCCTGACCGATGATCCTAGATTTGCCAAGGCATCAGCTTCA
The DNA here is from genome assembly GCA_030545235.1 of Helianthus tuberosus. Taxonomy (NCBI): domain Eukaryota; kingdom Viridiplantae; phylum Streptophyta; class Magnoliopsida; order Asterales; family Asteraceae; genus Helianthus; species Helianthus tuberosus. Next base: position 189,760,804 of record CM060418.1, read on the forward strand.
GCATTGTCTTCTCTTGGTACTTGTTCAAGTGTAAAAGTATCGAAATATCCTGCTAATTTTTTAAGAATTTCGAGATACCCGATTAACTTCTCTCCTTTAACTACATAGCTTCCATTAAAATGATTAGTTATTAACAAGGAGTCAACATACACTTGCAAATTTTTGATATTCATATTCTTAGCCAACTCCAATCCTGCAATTAAAGCTTCATATTCTGCCTCATTATTAGTAGCAGGAAATTCACACCTAATAGCCTGGGGTAATATGTCCCCCTGTGGCGATTTTAGTAGTATACCTAAACCTACACCTCTTATATTGGATGCACCATCAGTATATAATGTCCAGCATTCTAAGTTTTCTCTTAGCTACTGTACTTCTAAATCTACTTCATTTTGAATGTCACTACTGAAATCAGCCACAAAGTCAGCTAAAGTCTGAGACTTTATGGCATTTCTAGGTTCATATACTAAGTTATAAGCACTCAATTTCACTGACCACTTGGCCATCCTACCTGACATCTCCGGTTTCCTAAGCACGTTTTTAACAGGATAATTGGTTTTAACATGGATCATATGTGTCTCAAAATAATGTCTAAGCTTTGTCGATGCCATAACTAGGGCTAATATCAATTTTTCTAAATGAGAATATATAGTTTCAGCATCTAGTAGACTTTTACTAACATAATAGACAGGATATTGCTGACCTTCATGGTCTTTTTTAAGAACGGCACTTACAGCATTCCCTGATACAGCGAGGTATAGGGATAGTGGTTCACCATTTTTAGGCTTCATCAATAGAGGTGCAGTCGAGAGATATCGCTTCAAATCCTGCAAGGCTGCTTCATGCTTTGCTCCCCATTCGAACTTCTTATTCTTCTTGAGGATATCATAGAATTCCTTGCATTTTTCCGAGGATCTTGAAATAAATCTGTTCAATGCTGCTACTCGGCCTGTTAACCGTTGAACATCCTTCATATTCGAAGGTGATTTTATATCCAGGATAGCTTTAATCTGCTCCGGGCTTGCCTCTATCCCCCTTTTCGTCACCATATATCCTAGAAACTTTCCTGCCCCCACTCCGAAATGGCACTTAGCAGGATTCAGCTTCATGTTATACTGATCCAGGATATCAAATGCTCCCTTGATATCCTGGAGGTAATCCTCAGCCTTTTTAGATTTCACCACCATATCGTCAATATATACCTCCATGGTGTCCCCCAGCTTATCTTTGAACATCATGTTCACCAATCTCTGGTATGTTGCACCTGTATTTTTCAAACCGAAAGGCATAGCAGTATAGCAATAAATACCTGTTGGTGTCATGAAAGCAGTATCCTCCTGGTCCGAAGGCTCCATTTGAATCTGCTAAAATCCTGAGGATGCGTCCATGAACGTTAACATCTCATGCCCAGCAGTAGCATCCACCATTGCATCGATATGAGGAAGGGGGAATGGGTCTTTAGGACAAGCCTTATTCAAGTCTGTGTAATCTACACAGACTCTCCATTTCCCATTTTTCTTCTGCACTACGACCACATTTGCCAACCATCTTGGGAACTTGACTTCTCTGATCATTTTGGACTTTAACAATCTTTCAACTTCCTCTTGGATGATTATATTTCGCTCAGGAGCAAACTTCCTTCTTTTTTGCTGAACAGGCTTGAACGACCTGTCAATTCCAAGCTTGTGAGTAATAATGTCTTTGGATATACCTGTCATATCCTCATGCTTCCATGCAAACGTTGACATCCTGCACTTCAAAAAGTCAGTTAATTGTTCTTCAATATCTCAAGGGATATTGGTTCCGACGAGCACCGAGATATCAGGATTATCCTGATCCAGGATAACTTTTTTCACATCCTGCTCCGAAGCTTCCAAGGTATCCCGGGCCCGCATCTTTAATTTCTATGCTGGTTTAGGGAATAACCCGCCGCGGGACTATATCATGTGGTGTGTCAATTAATCTTTAACCCGGTATTCAACCCGGGCTACTGAACGTATAAGAAACATGTAATTCTTTTACAAGTTTATATATAAATAATTATCACAAGTGATAAAAAGTTTTGTGCCATGTGCATTCAAATCAATTTCTTAAACATTTTCAAAATGAGTCAGTTAATTGTATTTACCAGTGTAAACTGACGTATTTTCCCAAAAAGGCTAAGTGCAGGTACTAATCGAAATAGGTTGGCCTCTCCTTAGCATCAAAAAGAGTCTCGCAAGCTTGGATGCATTTAAGTCTGTTGAACAAAGTTTCCTTTTTATTCGATCCGCCTATGGATCTGTTTCAACTATCTTCATCATCATCATCATCATCGTACTCAGTATATCCCACCAATAGCAAAAGCTAAGGTAGGGTCTGAGGAGGGTGGGATGTAGACAGCCTTACCTCTACCCCGTAGGAATAGAGAGGCTGCTTCCAATGAGACCCCCGGCTCGATTGTGGTTTTGCATCAAGCCTTGGACATAAGGCACATAACACTCAGCAATTGAGACAAACGCCAATTGGTGCATGTACCCCCTTGTCTTTCGGCTATCAACGCCACCACATGATGCATGATTAACCATCCCCTGTTTCAACTATCTTGTGATACTTAATATTACAATTTTATTCAGTTGAAATAAATCTTTCTTTTGCTTTCGCTGTGCGTTTAAATTTGTGTTGTTTGACTATGATGATATCAACTACGTCACGATACTCCCCACCGGGCCCACCGGTAATACGTGGAAATATCGGGGTGTGACAGGTTTGTATCAGAGCCAGCGTTGAGTGAATTAAACACTAGCCTTTTGAGTTTAATCTCAGTTACACAATTGCACATTCCTCGATCCTCGAGTCTAGACAAAGAATATAGGACAAATCCTAAATTGTTTTATTTTGTCTTTTATATATATTCTTGTTGTTATCTTTGTTTATGTTGACAGGTTTTATCATGCCACCGAGGTTTAGAAGAGGAAGAGGCAAGGCCCCAATGGCGGGTCATGATCATGAAGCCGGACCCTCACACCGGCGAACCCCATCCATAACAATGAGCACAAGTCCCTTGGAACCATGGAGGACTTACATTGAACCAGGGAGGCGATCCGTCTCTCTAAGCTCATCACCATTTTATCTCCACTCCTTTGGGCCTCAGTCCGAAAATGAGCCCAACAGCCCACAACCTTCATTTATACCTCTTCAGCTGTCCAACTCCCACCATTCCTTTGGTGACCCCACTCCTGCCTTCCAGAGCCGGTTCAACCCGGTAAACTACATCCAAGAACCAGTGGGTTTTAACCCATTAGGCCCCAAAGACCATTTCCCTGAAGCTCAGGGAATGGATATGGATGAAGATCCGGACCCCGCCGAACCACAAACCGGAACCCCCAACCATCCCAATGAGATCTCTGATGGGTCCTCTTTCCATGGATCACCTTATCGTGGTCTAGATAGTTACCAAGCGAGGTTCACCCAGTATGATTGGGTGTTTACACCTTCATACCACTCCTTGCCCCACCAGCAGCAGCAGCAGGATCCTTCTGAGGATTCTCGCTTTGTGGCAGTTACTCCGCCACCACCACCACCGGTTCAGCAGCCGCCTCCGGAGCCACCGAGGCAGAGGAGATCAAACGCACAGATGTCCAAGTGTAAACTGACGTATTTTCCCAAAAAGGCTAAGTGCAGGTACTAATCGAAATAGGCTGGCCTCTCCTTAGCATCAAAAAGAGTCTCGCAAGCTTGGATGCATTTAAGTCTATTGAACAAAGTTTCCTTTTTATTCGATCCGCCTGTGGATCTGTTTCAACTATCTTGTGATACTTAATATTACAATTTTATTTAGTTGAAATAAATCTTTCTTTTGCTTCCGCTGTGCGTTTAAATTTGTGTTGTTTGACTATGATGATATCAACTACGTCACGATACTCCCCACCGGGCCCACCGGTAATACGTGGAAATATCGGGGTGTGACAACTCTTCTATGTTTTAAGCTTCCATTAGGACCATATTATGTTGTAGTATAACTCTCTGGAGTTATAGTACCTGGTCACTTGTATTCTGAATTATATGCTCATATCCGTTATTATGCTTATAAATGCCCGTTTTGCCCTTATGTCATATAAAATGGATTTTTGGAAATGTGAGTGGACAAAAATCTTCACTACTGATATATAAGTATGTCTCGAAAGTTTGACATCAGTTTCCGATCTCAAACTAAAGTTATGCAACATATCGTAAATTGAAACTTTTTATTAATTAAAGTACGCTATCTTGCATAAGGCATGTTTAAACACGGATTTTGACCCAAAATTCATTACCTACTGTTAAGATATTATTTTTAGGGATTTTTAGGATTTTTGGTCAGATTATAAACTGACCATATCATTGAGTTCTTGTATAATTCGGTAAATGACGATAATACCCTTTTCATGCATAAAATGAGATTAACATATGATTTGAATGCCAAAGCTTTTTATACTGATATTATATATTAAATAAAGTATTTTGAACACTTAATACTGATCAAAATCTCATATTTCCATAAACATCTTAATTATCATCAATTAGCGACTTTTACGCTAATTATGTGCATAGTATGGTTTCAAACCATATTTAACACCTAAAACTTGTTACCTACTGAATTATTAAATAAATTTTAATATTATTAAAGTAGGTATAAGTCATGAACTCAGACTTCCAAAAATGTCCTTAAAAGCATATGTGAAATGACCAAAATACCCTTTCGGGGCATAGTTTGGCCATAAACGGTAAACCACACATATGAATGATATCTTACTGTTATACCAACATAAAATAAATATTTTTACTAATTACTTAAGACCAGAATATCAGTTTACTATAAAACCTCTCTTATAAAGGGTAAAATGACCAAAATGCCCATACGGGACTTAAATTGGTTTTAAATACTTCTTGGGTATATATGTTAACATCCTACTGATGTATTAACATATTTTAAGCATAATAACATATGAGACCTGTATATAATTCATTCGGTTACCCGTTAATCATTTATGCGTTCGATTCAGTTTATGTGACTAGTTTACATAAAATAACCGAAATGGGTTTAACCTTATCATTTTCACTTCAAAATCTAGAAGGTGATTAGTTTACCCATATTATACAAGTATCCAAACTTGTCGGGTCTAAATCACACTCTACTCCGGTCTTCGCTTAATCTAGCGTTTAGAACCGTTAAGTATCTTTCAAACTAACCGGTCTAAGTCTTTGACTTAAATAAAGACCCGTTAGTATCCTACTAGGTTAATAAACCTTCCATACAGATTGAGTAGCCTCGGTAGAAGGTTTTACATAAAGCTTAGGAAACATACGGCTGAGTTACATCTTAACACATCTAGCTCAGGTAAATACTTTTAACTTATTTTCCGTTATACGGGCTTGGGATACGGTATTATAATAATACCGCTTGGTCGGGTATGAAATCATTTAATCAGATTGTGATTAATAAATTTACATAACCCATTTTAATCTGTGTGGTTTGATAACATAAACATTGGGGGTAATACGACCGTGTCCTGGATATCCTCGGCTCATTTCATTTGAAAATGGCCACGACCTATGCACGGGGTGTAGGCATACACCTGACAGATGCAAATGCTAAATAACCCACATGTTGGGGATAACTCCTCCATGGGTTTTATAAGTGGTCAGTCGGTTAATCATGAGCGGCTTCCAAACCGGCCCCATATGTATGACAAACATATAAAACTGTATACAAGATTATCTTAAGTAATTGTCCCAAGTTATAAATGGTTTGTGCCTTGTGCGTTTAATTCAATTTTCATAAACTCTTTTCAAATGAGTCGGTTAATTGTATTTACCAGTGAAAACTGACGTATTTTCCAAAGACTAAGTGACAGGTACCTCACGAAATTAGGCTGGAGCTACTTGGTGTCAAATAAGAAGGATATTGCAAATCCTTAGATGCCTGAAGTCTGTTATTTCAGTTTCTTGTATTTGTTTTATGATCCGCCTGTGGATCTCTATTACAACCCGTATGTATATTCTTTTATTTGGATACTCGGACATTATGGTTTGTAATAGTATTTATCTACCAAAGCCTTCCGTTGTGCTATTATATTGTGTGTATTGACTATGATGATATCAACTACGTCACGATACTCCCCACAGGGCCCACCGGTAATATGTGGAAATATCGGGGTGTGACAAAACAGTTGGACTTTTCAGCTTGCAACAGCATCATAATAATCTTCAATCAGTGGTTGTGACAACATCTGCTGTTTGTGCTTAGTCTGAATAACATGAATCTTGACAACTATGCTCCAACATATGCTATGTTTTTTAGGGTCCACTTTTTACCAATTAGATTCCCATCCTTTGGTAGTGGTACAAGTTTTGAAACTTGTTTTCCCTGAACTATTGAAGCTCCTCTTTCATGACAACTACCCAACTTTCTATCTTTTAATACCTCAGGGTATATGACTTGTTGATGAAATGGTAGAAAAAACAAGAAGAAGACAAATGTTTTAGGATTGACCTTTTGTGAGAATCCCTTTTCACTGATGTTGTCAAGGATAGGTGAAATGGATGAGTTTCAAAAAGGATTTATGTTTAAAAGGTGAGGGTGCAGATGTGAATCATCTGAGCTAACATCTGTTGGTGACTTTAATGATCCAACATCTGTTTAAAATGAAAGTGAAAGGAATTGAAAAATGAGTTTGACACACTGATGATTTTTATCCATTTTTTATGGAGTTTATCAACAGTGGTTAGGGGTAAGGTGATGGTAAGGATTTGAAGGCTACTTTATCGACAACTGTTAGTGCATCAGTAGATAAGCTTTGCCAAATGTTTTGAACATCTGATGCTTTGAAGATGAATATAATTTTGAGTTGTGATATCACAACATCATATTCAACATCTGTTGATGGTGACTGTGAAATACCTGCAAAAATAGTCTCTGACATACACATCTTAAATGTACATTTATCAAGATTAATCAATTCAGCAGGATTTTCAGGGATCTTAAATGAAAAATTCATTTAACCTTTTCATTCAAGGTTTTTCCACAAACCCAGTCATTGTTTTAAACACTTTGAATCTAGGCAGTGGTTGAGTATCCCAGATGATTACCATATTTTACCTTGACTGCACATTTTGCGTTTTAACCTTTCGAGAATTTAAATTAAAACATGAGCAGCCAGATGTTTTGAGGTTTGTTAACAATCAACTTTTATTACTAATTTTGACTTTAGTTTATGAATGAAATGACCCAGACAATGACACCATCTCCTCTTGATCTATTATCAAGGAAAATATCACCCTAGACAAAAATAAAAGGGTTTTACCTCCTGACAGGTGTTTGAACTTTTACTATCTAAAAACAGTAAAAGTACAAAATATATCATTCTTAAGAAAAAAGAAGAATAATATTTCCTGTTTTATTTAAAAACCTTTTTTGCAAAAATAAAGGTTTTTCTGATAACAACATCAATAAGTTCTGGTGTATTTTCAATGTCAATATAGCCTCTCATTCAGTCAAAATCATTCTCAAGCTTAGGAAAGTGGTCAGTGGTTTGAACAGAATTCTATTGCCACTGTTGGAAAAACCATTTCCTTGTCACATGATTGCAAACATGAGGAAACTGTTCACAATGGTTTTGAAAGTCTTTTATAGACCTTATTACCATGTGATGATTTTGAAAAATTTTCTTTAGTCCTCTTGTATGGTTATTAACTTGTGATACTTTTGTTACCTGAACTTCCCTGAAACAGTGGTTGCACACAGTTGTATGATAGCAGATGTTTAAACAGGAATGATGGTTTGTTTAGGTTTTCCTTTTGTAGTACTAGCATGTGGACTCTCAAGTGTTTTGAATTTATGCTCCTTTTCTTTTGATTCAAAAAGTTTTGAGATAAACACACTCTTGAGTTTTTGTGATTTTTCTTCTTTCCCTTTATACCCTTTCCATAGATAAATACTGAAAACATTTTCTGGAAGAGTTTTAAGGAAAGAATACTTAATCCAAAATCATTTTCAGCAATGTTTTGAGAGATTTGGTCATTTTTGCACATGTCTATGCCAAATTTCACATTACTCATGATCTAGATTTCTGAACATCAACACAAAACCTTTGTAGGATCCTACTCTTTTATCATAAGTGATTTGAATAGATTCCAGCTCCTTTTAACAACTGTGGTATTTTCTACCAGGAGTTTGGAGTTAATCCTTAGTCATGTTTGATGTAAATATTGTGACCGCTAAAATTCTCTATGAATTTTGAACAAAATCGATTTTATCCTTTTGAAGGATTTTCAACCAGTTTTTAAACATATGGAATCTAATAACTAAAGTTTTATTTTACCTCATTTTATGTTAACGAAGACACTAATGCTTTTATCTGTACATAGGCCTTTGTTGACATGAGGTTACACCTTAGCAGCATTCATGATGGAAACATCATAGTTTTCAACATAATCACCGAACTTATGATGATATGATTCTGATACTTCAGTGTTACGTGAATCCTACGTGATAGATAACATCTTGGTTGTTTTACAGAGTTTTTGAATAATCAACTTTGGACGTGATTAATCGTTACTATGTTTTTCAACTAAATACGACCAACCTTAGCATCAACGAATTTTGAGCTGAACTGGTATGTCAAATCGATTGTTAGATCGAATTTGATTGTCCAAGCTCTGATACCAATTGTTAGGATCTGAGGCTCTCATGATTGTGTGTGTTTGAATTAATTGAACAAATGGATGAATATAGAATGTGATTAAATGCAGCGGAAATGGAAACAAACTTTGTAAACACAATCAAAGAAGAATAGTTTTCAATAAACACATGCTTTTCATTAAGTCGAATAATTACAAACATAATGATTACATGCATGCTTACATACTAAACTCCCCCTCAGCCTGAGCTCACTGGCTGATGGTACAAGATGAATGGATTGGAGGAGTGAACTCTCTCTAATAGAACAGTACTAACTGTTCTATTTATAGTACTGATCAAACCACTGAGAATCTAAGCTGATGTCACCATGAAAGTGACAGATAACAATCCTAACAAACTACAAACATTGTTCTATACAAATACTGATGTCTAACTACTGATTACATAGACACTGCTTCTACAAACTACTGTTTCACTTTCCACTGTTGTATGCTAAGCACTGATGTTGAGCATCAGTGCTTTCTTCAAAGGTGATTAGTCCTTGAATGGGCAGTGCTTTAATCTTCAGCAGTACATTGGAAACAATAGTAGATAGAGGTTCAGTATTTTAGCTGCATCAGTCTTTAAGAGCAGCAGTTGTTGCAAGAGCAGTACTTAAGTCCATCCGATGTTAGGACCACTTTCAAGGGGAAAGTTTAGTGCAAACAATTGCTTATGATGAATCCACTGTTCTGAACCAGTTTTGGCTTTACATCATCTGTTCCTCTGTAGGGTTCAATCCCAACAATCGGTTACCATCAGCTCCGTGATTTGGAAGAAGATATCCCCAAAACTGCTTTTCGCACTCATTATGGGCACTACGAGTTCGTGGTTATGCCTTTTGGTTTGACCAACGCACCCGCCGTGTTCATGGACCCTATGAATCGTGTTTGTAAACCTTATTTAGACCGGTTTGTGATAGTCTTTATTGATGATATTATCGTTTATTCAAAGAACCAAGCAGATCATGCACGACACTTACGTCTGGTGTTAGAACTTCTACGTGGTGAACGTTTATACGCAAAGTTTTCTAAGTGTGAATTTTGGATTAATGAAGTACAATTTCTCAGACATGTTGTTAGTAATCAAGGAATTCATGTTGACCCTTCCAAAATCGAAGCAGTAAAGAATTGGAGTACACCTAAATCCGTGGCTGAAATTCGTTCCTTCTTGGGATTGGCGGGTTATTACCGTCGGTTCATCTCGGACTTTTCAAAGATCGTCATTCCTCTCACCTCTTTGACTCAGAAAGAGAAACCTTATGCTTGGGGTCCCGAGCAACAGGAATCTTTTCAGACTATTAAGAATCTCCTCTGCAATGCGCCTTTCCTCGCTCTCCCTGATGGGAATGATGACTTTGTGGTATATTGTGATGCCTCAAACCGTGGCTTGGGCTGTGTGCTCATGCAGCAGGACAACGTCATCGCTTATGCCTCCCGGCAACTCAAAATACATGAGAAAAACTATACTACCCACGACCTTGAGCTTGGCGCAGTTGTTTTTGCGTTAAAGATCTGGCGACACTACCTATATGGTACTAAGTGTGTGGTTTTCACTGGCCATAAGAACCTGCAGCACATTTTTAACCAAAAGGAACTGAATATGCGTCAGTGACGATGGGTGGAATTGCTTAACGACTACGACCGCGAGATTCTCTATCATCCTGGCAAGGCGAATGTCGTGGCCGATGCTCTTAGTCGTAAGAATCATGTTAGTACTATCCGTTGTTTTCACATCTATAGCGATCTTCATACTTGTATACGTGAAGCTCAGTATTCGTCAGCTAATGAAGGTAGTCTAATCATTGAAGTACGAGGTGCTTCTGTTGACCTACTTGAAACTAAGTCTGATGGGCTTCAATACTATCTCGATCGCATCTGGGTGCCAGATTGCGACAATCTTCGTGAGCTCATTATGAATGAGGCTCACACATCCCGATACTCTATTCATCCTGGTGCTGATAAGATGTACCATGAATTGCGTATGTCCTATTGGTGGCCTGGTATGAAAAGGGACATGACTGCTTGTGTTTCAAAGTGCCTTACTTGCTCAAAAGTCAAAGCCGAACATCAACGCCCTTCAGGTCTTCTTGAACAACCCGAAATCCCTGTTTGGAAATGGGATAACATCGATATGGACTTTATAACTAAGCTACCTCGAACACCTGCCGGTCATGATAGCATATGGGTAATCATTGACCGTTTGACCAAATCAGTCCACTTTCTTCCGATTCGTGAAGATTTCAAAGTGGAAAGACTTGCTCGAATCTATACTGATGAAATCATATGCCACCATGGCATACCCATTGACATTATCTCTGATCGCGATGGTCGTTTTACGTCACGTCTTTGGCAAACCTTTCAGTCCGCTATGGGTTCTCACTTGAATCTTAGTACAGCCTTTCATCCCCAAACGGATGGACAGACTGAACGCACTATTCAAACCCTAGAGGATATGCTCCGTTCTTGTGTCATCGACTTTGGTGGTAATTGGGATGTACATTTACCATTGATTGAGTTCTCGTACAACAACAGCTATCATTCTAGTATTCAGATGGCTCCTTTCAAAGCTTTGTATGGTCGCAAGTGCCGATCTCCTCTCAGTTGGCATGAGATTGGCGCCAAGCAATTTACTGGCCCTGAAATCATTCAAAAAACGACGGATAAGATTCTCCAGATCCATGATAACTTGATCAAGGCTAGGAGCAGACAAAAGAGCTATGCTGACAAAAGGCATAAGGCTCTGGAATATAATGTTGGAGACCGAGTTCTTCTCAAGATATCTCCCTGGAAGGGGGTAGTTCGCTTTGGTAAGAAGGGAAAGCTCGCCCCTCGCTATGTGGGTCCTTTCACGATATTTGAAAGGACTGGTAAGGTGGCGTATCGACTCGACCTGCCACAGGAACTTAACAACGTACACCCAACGTTCAACGTATCCAATCTCAGGAAATGCTTAGCCGATGAGGAACTTCAGGTTCCCCTGGAAGACTTGCAAATAAACGAAACTTTACATTTTGTGGAAAAACCGGTTGAAATCATGGACCGAGGTGTCAAACGATTAAGGCGCAACAAAATTTCCATTGTCAAGGTTCGATGGGAAGGAAAGCGAGGCACCGAGTTCACTTAGGAACTCGAGAGTGAGATGAAAACCAAGTACCCACAGCTGTTCCCTCAGTCTTCCTCTCAGATTTCGGGGACGAAATCTCCTAAAGGAGGGGAGATTGTAACGCCCAGCGTTTGAATCTTTTATCTTTTGGCAAGTCTAGCCCCTGTAATATCTAGTGTTGCCTATTTGAGCCTTAAACTATGTGAAACATTGTGATACTTGACTCTTATGATACTTGAATCTTGTGATACCTTAGATCTAGACTCTTGATACCTTGGAATCTTGACTCTTGTGGTATATGAAACTATGTAAATGAGAAACTTGAGGCTTGAAACTTGATACTAGAAACTTGACACTCGATACTTGACACTTGATTCTTGACACTTGATACTTATGGAACGAGAAACTTGACTCTTTATGGAACGAGAAACTTTGAGGCTTTGTTAAACAAGAAACTTGATACTTATTAGCTAGCTATTATGTAGACTCGAACACGAAAACTTTTATGTTAATTATATAATTTTACCATGGAATGATGTCACACAATATTACGCAACGCAACGCTTAACATCGCTCGCGAAACGAATCAAAGCTGGAAAACTAACCCGCGCGAATCGGCTGTCCGAATGGACATCCGATCGGATGGCAATCCGTCCGGATGACCATCCGACCGGACCGCCATCTGACCTCGCGTGCACCGCCTTACTCTCCCTCTTACACTATAAATACCCGCTGCCACATCACTATTCACTGATGTGACAGCCTCCTCCGACCAGACGCACCCTCTCTCGTTCTAAGGCACTTTTCCTTCGATTTCAGGCGAATCTTGTAAGTTATCTCCATAATTCTTGTACAACTTTCATCTTCACACACTTACTCACTAGATTCTTCATCAAAATCTTACTTTCCACCATGAAAACACCCGATTTGGGCACCTTGAAGATGACGTCATCACGGCTGTTTGTACAATCAGTTGTGTGATGTCATTCAGTCAAGATTTAGTCCAGATCTAAGGGATTCCTACACATTCTACTACAAATCTTTACAAAATCTAATCATTTTCGGATTAATTTCATACTTTCTTAACTTATCTACTCAGACACGGTGAAACTCAGAGCCAAAACAGGCCTAGGACTTGTTCCTCATTCTGGAGTTGACTCGATAACGGATTTCCACCGGAGAGATGACCAAATTACGGATCGGGCATGAAACTCCGTCAAGAACAGTCATCCAATCGGACGGGGTGATTCCCATCCGATCAGACGAGCTAGACCTTGGTGGGTTTTTCGGTTGTCTTGATACGTTATCATGTCACCTCCGTTAAACTTGAGCTTAGAAATTTTTACAAAGGGTTCGAAGGAACAAGATCATGACAGTCAAACGATCGTCCGAACGGATGACCGTCCGGACAAATGATCATCTGGCCAAGTGACTGTCCTTTGTAACTCTCAACACTTAAACTATTTAAATCAGGACTTTAAACTATCAGAGTTTCACCCGAATAGTCGTTCGACCGAACGGTCATCCGTCTGGATGACCATCCGATCGAACGAATTGGACTTATACTACAACGAAGGCTTCAAAAGTTTGAAACATTTCGCAAACTGCACTACTGATCGAACGACCATCCGATCGGATGGGTTCCATCTGGGTCGAATGGTCATCCGACCAGATGGTCATCCGACCGGATGACCATCCGTCCGGATAACCATCCGATCAGGAGGCCAGTCATACACTTTCCATCGACACTTGCACGATTCGATACTCTGTTCAACGTTCATACTATTAAAATATAATCAGGCTAACCCCGGAGCTCCCTTAGATCCAACTAGTTGGTGTTGATACTTAGCACCCACTGTGAGTATACTCGATCCCTTTTTAAACACTTTTGGGATGCAACATGTATTCTATAAACTTAACACTTGACACTTGAAACTTGTTTGGAAACTTACTCTATCTGCGTGAAACAGGATACTTGTGAAACTTGAGACTTATATGCTATGTGACGTTTAATCCTTGTATGTGACATGTCTTAGCAATTATGGTTATATGCATATGCTATAGGTTGTAACGCTCCGCCTGCTATTCTCTTGGGTATTGCTAAGATCAAACCTCCCGTTAGACTTTGGGAAAGGAACTGAACGTTTATAGGTCCCGCTAGACTATTGGGATTGCTATGTTAATTGCGTTGGAAATGCTTGTTACATAGGGACTGCGTTAGCTTAGCATGGTGAAATTTGTTATATGTTTCATGGCGGATACGAGTTTTTGGAACGTTTAAACTATTATGCTATTACGTACTCAAACTTGTATACTCGCCAACATTTTGTTGATAGTATTTTAATACATGTTGCAGGTTGATAGGTTTGGACGCATAAGAAACAAGCTAGGATGATGCTTAGAAACTCACCTAGTTAAATCAAGAATTTTAAACAATATTTGAGTTTTGATGTAATAAATTTTACTTTATGTGGTGGTTGAACGTGTATGACGTTTTAGCATCTGTTTATGAATTTTGATTAATCTATATTGAAACAAATAGTGTTATGGAAACTTTTGAGCAATCTGAACGCTTAGTGCCGTGCCCCGATGTTTCCGCCATCGGTTGGGGTGTGACATTTCAAGCCATCTATTGACGTTTTTACGGGACCCCATATGTCGGAGTAGAAAAGTTGTAGTGGTTGATTAGCAACAAAGGAATTTTTGCCAAAAGTTAGTTTGTGGCTTTTATTTAGTGAACGTGAAGTACAATGAAAAGACTCATGGGTCACCTTATTACAACGAAGTCCTAATCTAGAAATTAAAGACTTAAACACTTGAAACGATGGATGTCCAAGTATGTGGTGCCACATGAGAAGAGAGTTTGTTTGGGTGTTGTTGAGTTGAGGAGACAAGGAGATTGGTCCATAGTAGACATCATTGATGTTCACTCCCCGCATGAGACGTGCCCCCGTGCGTAGATCCTTGACAAAAAAATGATAGGGAAAAAAATCAACATAAACACGATTAGTACGACAAACTTTGGCAACGGAAATAAGATTATTTCAAAGATTAGGAGCAATTAAAATGTTATTTAAAAGAAGTGGACGAGATTTTGTTGGAATAGTTGTTTGAGCAATATGAGTTATATGGAGAGTTTTACCATCACCTAGCACGATCTCATCGGGTCCTCCGTATTGGAAAAGAATGGAAAATTGTTGGTTGTTGTTCGCGGTGTTGTTGGACGCACCGGTGTCCCACATTCAAGATGGGGTTGTAGCCGTTGGGTGAGGGGTGGTGTAGTTAACCACCGGGGTGTTGTTATTTTGAGGCGAGACATTGTGTTCTCGTAGGAAGCGACTAAGTTTGCGACAGTCTTTAGTGTCATGTCCGGGAATGTTACAATAGTAGCAATAGGTGTTATTGTTGCGAGATGGGCGAGTGTTTTTATTGGTAGTTCGAGGTGGCCATTGGTTTCGTTTTGTAGGTGGATTTGGGTTTCGAGTTGGGCGATTATCATGGGTGGGTGGTTGACGATTTTGGTTGTTGCGAGGTGAATTTCGGTGAGTGTAGTTCACGGTGGTTAGGAGAGGTTCGGTGAAAGTTTCTTTTAAGGTACGTTCATGGTCAAGGAGTTTATCAAAGAGGTCGGCAAAAGAGGTTGTTGTGTCACGGGTTCGAAAGTAGGCGACTAGATTAGAGTAGTCGTCCCCTAGTTGGTTCATGATATGGACGACAAGGTCTTCTTCGGACATGGGACTTTGAGCAATAGCAAGCTCATCAAGTAGAGATTTCATTTCATGTAAATAGTCGGGAATCGAGCGATTTCCTCTTGGGTTTTTGGCTAACCGATATTTGAGGGAAATAATGCAGGAACGCGAGCGATTTGCATAGCTTGAGTTTAGAAGTTCCCAAGCTTTGCGGGCTGTTTTGGCGGAGGAAACAATGGGTTGAATTTGGTCGGAGCAACTACCAAGGAGGACACTTATGATCATTTGATCTTGACGAAACCAACGAATGTATTCCGGGTTTGGTTTGGTGTTTTGGCCGTCGCCAAGGGTTTCGGAAGGGATGGTTTCGAAACCGATGATGTGGTGGTCAAGTTCAAGGCCAATGAGGGTGGCGGTGACTTGGGTGCGCCATGAGGGGAAGTTTTGGGAGGCTTGTTTGATCGGAAAATGGGTTGCGGCTGTTATGTGAACAATCGGGTGGGCTGCTGCCATGACTGATCGGAAAAAAAGAACAGAAGCAGAAGCAGGATTGAAAAGTGTTTTGCTCGGAGGAGCTTTATGCTCTTGATACCATATAATGTTTGATTGAATCAAGGATACATATTCTTATTATTTACAACACAATATATAGAGGTACAAAGATAAAGGCAATTATTACAAAATAATTACAAGGGCTTGATTCTTGGGCGAGAGTTATGGACAGTCAATCATCTTGATTGATTGCTTAAACGGAGAGAATAATATTCAATAAATGGAGACTTAATTTGTGGTGTTGATATTATGTAATATTGTTATTATAGATTTTTGTCAACTGCTTCAAGCTTCTACACCAATTGTGATAATGTTGTATTAGCTGTTGGTTGTGAAAGAAACGTTATCTCATCTGCTGTTTTGTTTATGTAAATGTAATCCTTTTGTGTATTTATGTGGGTGATGGGTGATACAGAGATGTGGTACGTTAACAATGGTGTCTTAACGTCAAATGGCAATTTAGATTTTTTGTCGGTGATTGTGAAGGAGTTTCTTTATTTACATATTTAAATTTATTATATATATATTGTAGGGCCCACTACTTTAAGGCTACTCGGTGTGGAGGAGGCAAGTACTTTGAGGATACCCCTCCAAGGATGGACCAAAGGAAATGGAGGATGGACCTCCACCACTTATTTAATTTTTTTTTTTAAATTCAACATGTTTTTTAAAAGTCTTCATCATTATCTTCATATATATATAGTAAAAGTAACCACCTAACAAGCAATCACCAAAAAACAATTAACTAGCTAATTACCCTCTCAGCAATACTCCGAGGATGAGTTGCACGCCTCTCTTTGATACAAAGTTAAAAGAATGTGCTTTGTGAAGTTGTGAAAAGTAGTACTTTTAAGTTCTCTGCCAAGTTTTTGATGTTTTGATACTTGGGTGGCCTTAATGTAACCTTTTGAATACTTTGTGTCTTGGTGCTGAAACCAAATGCAAAAACTGAACCACCTAATATTTCATGTTCATTGTATTAAACATGTTGGACATAATTTCATCAAAAACTGCAAGAAAGGATCTATAAACTGAAACCAAATGCAAAAACCAAACGACATGGATGGGCAAAACTGAACCTAAATAATGATAGCATTTGCATCTCAATATTACTAGTGCCTTAAAGAACATGACACTTCCTTTTTGAACCATCATAAAGATAAATATACGCAAGCAGCGAACATGGTCTCACTTTTTAACATTACAATTGTCCTTGTCACGGAACCAGTGTTACTAAGTACTAAAATGCTATTTAATGGCAAGATTCTTAACTAGGGATGCACTATGATCACAATCTTTTTCCGTTGATGCACTAAAATAACAACTCTTTTCTACTCTGGATATTTTCTTTAGTATACACATGTGCACATCCTGCAGACCACATAGGTCTGCCAATGCCTAGTAGTTTTGTATGAAAAAAACATTACATGTGAGCACATAGCAAAACTACAAACTCAACAAAGCCGTAAATTGACCATACCTGAGAAGTACGAACAACAACTTTAAAAAACGAAGAACTGTTAAAATAACTCGATTGAGCCGGTGGCGGACGAATCCTCAAGCGATATCTCCTCTGTTCACTATTAGTAGCTTCTTCCGATTATTTTGCTCGGTGTTGCTTATGTTCGTTAAAATTCTTCATCATTATCTTCATACATATACGGTAAAAGTAACCACCTAACAAGCAATCACCAAAGGGCAAAAACTCAGTTCAATAAAACCCTAAATTCACATTATCTTCATACATATACAGTACAGAAAGTACATCATTATCTTCATACATATACAATAAAACAAATCTGATTGTATAAATTCACAAAAACCCTAGATTATACACCAAAAAATGCTCAATCAACCACTATCAAATTACAACAATCGGAACCCAAAAAAAAACATCAAACGTAAACCAGATCAAACAGCACAGAAAGTTCAATCAAATCAAGAAATCATTAAACAAACCCTAGAAAAAAAACTTACCTAAAGACAAATGAAACAACAAAATCGACAAATGGGTATCACCATTTTAGGTCAAGAAGCTTTGAATCTTGAAGAAAGTTTTGAACTGGCAGCGATTTTGAGAGGAATTGTAAAATAGCCGTTGAACGGCATTATTGGGTGAGGTGGAGGGCCGGCAGCATCGTCCTGGCCAAGCCGCTGAAGATGCCGACGTCCCTGTGGAAACGGTGTGGAGGGCCGGCGACGGGCTTCGATGGGGCGGGGACCTCCCCCGTACCGAGTAGCCTAATTTGTAATTTTTTTGTTTTTACATTTAGTAGTAAGTTAGTTATGTTATTTTACATGAACTTAACTGAATAAACTAACGTCAATCCATGCTAGGAAGCACTAGCGTAACCAAATTGTAAACTACAGAGAACATACATGTAATTTTAGAAAAATAAGTATTAATTGTGAAAAGTGAGTGCAAATCGTGAAAAGTGAGAAAATCGTAGTCAATATACTCTTTTCTAAATCTGGTTTCATGTTTTTGATTCAACACAAATGTTAACTTCCTTGAATGGTATTTATAACTGAAGAAACACAGAACTAATTAAGGGACTAATCAGTTTGGTTTATGTTTCAACCATGATGGTTAATCTTCTTTATGGTTTCCTGAGCTCCTTAATGACTGGGGTTATCTGCAAAACAGAACACCGTTACTCGTTAAAAGGGGAATGTGGGGGTTTCCCTCTTAACCGGGCTCCGGCGTGAGAATAAGCGACTGCTTTGGGGAGATAATTAAGTATTAAGTGAGAGTAGAGGGAATGGAATGTTTAACCTGTGAAGTGAGGTCTCTATTTATAGCCGGAGTAGTGTAAGAGGGTGTGGGCTGATGGGCCTTGGGCCGGAAGGCGACAACATGGAGGATATGCTCCTTGTCTCACTGGTGTCGACCGTTAGTGGCTTCTAGGAGCTTTCTGGAGCTGGCGCAATGTGATTGGAGCCACGTGTCACCGTTGTCGGCCTGACCGCCCTTCTGCCATCAGCAGGTAAGTGGAGATCGTGGGGCAGTTGTCTCTGCCTTATGATTGGTGCCATGTAGGCGTCCTTAAGTACTTTTTGTCTCCTGTATGTCAGATGATCATGGAGCACGATTGAGCAAAGCCAGAGGGACGTTGATTGGCTCTTTTCTTCTGCCACTTGTACCTTGTGTATTATTTGGAGCAGCCTTGCGCTGCTTCCCTGCACGAGTCTTGATGGGCACGTTAACTAACTCGCGCGGGGTTTATGTGACTGAGTATTCTTTCGGCATGCTAAGTGTTGTTATTGGAGCTTCTTATTGTCTAGGTCTCGCGCGACGTAAAATAGAATATGGTGCAACTCGCGCGAGGTTAATGATAGGAAGCTTTTTTAATAAGGAGTATGGTCCTGCGCGCAACCTTTACGGAGGTTTGCGCGGCTTTTTTGGGACCATACCCCTTCAAGTCCCCCCAGTCCAGTGCTGCACCATGCGCAAGGCAAGTGGTTGGAGCTCTGGACTTAAAAGTTGTGGAAAATGTCTCCTTGGCTTTGGTAGACGGGGCGCGAGTAAGTTCTTATTGATTACTACGGCGCGACTACCATGTTTGATTACTAACTCATTGTTAATACTGCGCGGTCTTGGTAGCTTCTGCATGACGTTTGCGGTAATTTGGGTGGGAAAATTCTCAAAATTTGAATTCTTACGGTTTGGTGAGAATGTCGTGGTTGGTGACGTTTGATTTGACCGCTGACACGATTGTCATCAAGTTGTTGCTGACGGTTCGGCTTTTCGTCAGGAGAGTGAGGCCCACGCGCACGTGGTAACCGTCACTCCGGGAAACACGTCTTACGTGGCATTTTCCGATTGGCTACGCTCGCGGCGAATTCGGCACGGTTACCCATCGCATTAAATGCGATGGGTATATATATCTGAAGAGTCATGAGGGATTAACACTTTCTCTTCTACTATTTTCTTTATTTCCTCTCGAATTCCTCTGAATCTTCAAAGTTTGAAGAACACGGTTGCAGATCTTCACATCCTTGAAGGACATCGTAGCAGATCTTCAAGCCTGTTTGCAGAATATTCACGACTTCTTTGTTGATTTATCGATGGCTGAAGAACACCATGAAGACAATCCCGGAGAGGACGGCCCTGTTCCGGTTCTCCGGTGGGATTTAGGGTTATTTGAACAAATAGTACGGGGTTTCCGGTTTCCACCGGAATGGGATGCTAGGTACCCCGGTCAAAACCAGATGGCCGCCGATGCACCGCCGGGTTATATAACGTTATTTGAAAATTTCTTTCATCAAGGCAACTTCCGGTTGCCGGCGACGAACTTTTTGGCCCATATTCTCCTGTTCTATGGGTTTCACATATCTCAGATGAGTCCACCAGGGATGGTGAGAGTTCGACACTTCGAGTTTTTATGTCGATCTCATGATATCGAGCCGAATATTGAGAAATTCCGGGCTTTTTACCAGCTTCAAAGAAATATGGGTTTCTATTCTTTCGCCAGTCGTGGCGCCGCAAAGAAGATATTGCTGAACCCCCCCAAGAGTTTCCATGACTGGAAACCAAAGTTTTTCTATATCCAGGAGGAGATAATCCCGATCGCCATGACCTTCCGCGCCTGGTCGGAACCGATTGTGAAAGAGGATCTGGCGATTCCAAAAAATGAGGCTTGTCAACAGGCTTTGTGCCTTGTAATTTTTTGTTTATGCTTTGAATGTAAGTTCTTGCGCGGTCGCGCTAGTTTTAAATGGAATGAACGTTATCTGTTGTCTATATAACTGTTGCGCGGTTGCGCTTGTTTTAAATATGATGCTTGTTTATCCTTTCCCGTTACAATTATTGCACTGTTGTTAGAAACTTTGGTTAAGTTAGCGCGAATAAATGTAAGCTCTTGTGCGAGTGTAACTGGAGTGTTTTCGTGCTAATCAAAAGTTTAACATGCATTTGTAACAAAAGGAGTCAGCGTAAAAGAAAACATGTCGTATGCTTTCATTGACTTGGAAACAGGCGCTTAGGCCAATCATACATTGCTTGTAACGTAAAAGGCGTGTAGCCAACATAGGAAAGTAAAAGGCGCATGACCAACATTAGTGGATAAAGGCACAGGGCCTAGA
Organism: Helianthus tuberosus; assembly: GCA_030545235.1. Classification (NCBI taxonomy): domain Eukaryota; kingdom Viridiplantae; phylum Streptophyta; class Magnoliopsida; order Asterales; family Asteraceae; genus Helianthus; species Helianthus tuberosus. Next base: position 189,781,936 of record CM060418.1, read on the forward strand.
ATAGTCACATATAGCATTTGCGCAGTTGTTGCGCATTCCACGTGCGCGGGATGATGTGTCCATCCAGGGTGCGCAATTTGTAAGCCCCTTTTCCTAGCACTTCGTGAACCAAGTATGGGCCTTCCCATTTGGGTGCTAGTTTTCCTGGGCGTTCAGCATTTGAAGCTTCGTTGTCTCGGAAGACGTATTCTCCTGGAGTGAAGGTACAGATGCGGACTCTTGCGTTGTAGTACCTTTCCAGTTGTGTCTTGTACTTGGCTTCTTTAATTCGCGCAATTTCGCGCCTTTCTTCTAGTAAATCCAAGTCAAGACGACGCTCTGCCTCGTTGTTGATTGCGTTGACTGCTGTCAAGCGCGGAGAGGGCAGGCCTACTTCTGCCGGGATAACCGCTTCTGAGCCATAGACTAGGCTAAAAGGGGTTTCGTCTGTACTCGTCTTCGGCATGGTTCAGTGAGCCCACAAGATACTCGGGAGCTCATCCACCCAACCTCTTCGCTTTGTGCCCAGTCAGGCCTTTATCCCATCGACGATACACTTGTTCACACTTTCAACCTGCCCGTTGCCTTGAGGATGTGCAACGGAGGAGAAAGTGTGTTCGATTTTCATCTCTTTCATCCACTTCTGGAGGTCCTCAGAAGCAAAATTGGTTCCGTTGTCTGTAACAATCTTGAGTGGGAGACCAAACCTGCAAATGATGTGTTCCCAGATAAACTTGCGCACCATCATTGCAGTGGTTGAGGCGAGAGCTTTGGCCTCCACCCACTTAGTAAAATAATCAACGGCTACAATTATGCACTTGACGGCACCAGGAGCGTCTGGGAAGGGTCCCACCATATTAATTCCCCACTGCTGAAAAGGCCAAGCAGTGGATACGGGGATCAGGTCGTTCTTGGGGCGCAGGGTTTTTGGAGAGTGCCGCTGACAGGAATCGCACTTGCGCAGCTCCTTCAGGGCATCAACATGCATCCCTGGCCAGTAATACCCAGCGTTCATAATCTTTGCGACAACCATGCGTGGCCCTGCATGAATGCCGCAGATTCCTTCATGAATCTCCCTTATTAGATAACTCGCATCCTGGGGGTCCACGCAGCGCAGTAGTGGCCCCAAGAAGGACTTGCGGTATGAGATACCACCATTCATTTCGTACTGCAGAGCCTTGATTTGAATCTTCCTTGCCCCTGCTTTGCTCTCAGGGAGTATTCCTTCTTGCAAGTATTGAATGATAGGGGTCATCCAGGATGGCTGCCCTATCTCGATCACATTGACTTGTCGTAGCAGGACTGAAGGATTCTTGAGTACCTCAATCCTTACATCTTTGGCAAGATGTTGAAAGGAAGTTGAAGCAAGCTTGCTTAAAGCGTCAGGTGGTTTGTTTTCAGAGCGATTGATGTGGATTACCTTGTGAGACTTGAACTGTTGAAGCAACTCTTTTGCCTGCTCTAGATATAGGGCCATAACCTCGCCTTTGCATCGTATATACCGTTAACTTGGCTGGCTATCAGGAGTGAATCAACGTGTGCTTGTAAATTCTCAGCTCCCATTTTGAGGGCGAGGCGCAAGCCTTCCAGAAATGCCTCGTATTCCGCCTCGTTGTTGGTGTTTTTAAAATCCAACTTGATGGCGTAAGTGAATTCATGGTTTTCAGGGCTTACTAGGCGCAATCCAGCTCCCGCGCCGTCCTCATTTGAGGCCCCATCAGTATAAAGCATCCAAGTCTCATTTGTCATGTCTTTTTCGGGAGTCTCCACCAGCTCACAATCTTTGATTTTATCAATTGGGACTTCTGTAATGAAGTCAGCTAGGACTTGGCCCTTGATGGCTGGGCGCGGCCTGTACAAAATGTTGTGGCCCCCCAACTCGATGGCCCATTTTGCTAACCGCCCGGATGTTTCTGGTTTTTGCAATATCGTGCCGATGTGGAAATTGGTAAGTACGGTGATCATATGCCCTGTAAAATATCTGCGAAGCCTTCGGGAGGCGTGTAGCAGCGCAAGCACCAATTTTTCCATCGTGGAATATCTCCTTTCCGGGTCAGTGAGTACCCTGCTGACGTAGTAAATTGGAGTTTGGACTCCATTTCTCTCCACCAGTAATACCGACCCTACTGCCTTATCCGAAGAAGATAAGTACAGTATGAGTGGCTCTTTTTCAAACGGTGCAGTCAGGGTAGGGAGCTCAATCAAACACTCTTTCATTTGCTGAAAAGCTTTCTCTGCTTCGGGGGTCCACCTGAACTCTTGTTTCTTCACACAGTTGCGCAGAGTGCTGATAAAAGGGTACGACTTCGCGGCGTGATTTGATAGAAAGCGGTTAAGCGCGGCCAGGCGGCCGGCCAACCGTTGCATCTCTTTGATTGTTCGCGGCGATGGCATTCGCTGTATTGCCTGGACTTTTTCCGGATTCACTTTAAAGCCGCCGTTTGTGACTATGAAGCCTAAAAACTTCCCTTCTTCCATGCCAAAAGAACACTTGGCTGGGTTCAACTTCATATTTACGCTGCGCATTGAATTGAACGTTTTTCGATGTCCTTCAACATTTGGTCCTCTTCGGGACTTTTGACCACTAGATCATCGATGTAAACTTCAATATGCTTTCCGATGTCTCCCGCGAAGGTCTTATCCATCAAGCGCTGGTATGTGGCGCCAGCGTTTTTTAGGCCGAATGGCATCTTTGTATAGCAAAAAATCCCGAGATCAGTACGAAAAGCTGTCTTATCTTCATCTTCGAGCTTCATTTGAACTTGATGGTATCCCTTGTAGCAATCCAAGAAGCATTTCCATCTGTATGGCGCGAGAGAGTCTATCTTTTTGTCGATCTCAGGCAAAGAGTAGCAATCTTTAGGGCATGCCTTGTTGAGATCGGTATAGTCAACACACATTCGCCATCCTCCACTAGACTTCTCTACCATCACGGGGTTCGCAACCCAACTTTGATAACGTACTTCTCGCAGGATGCCGGCTTTAAGTAACTCGCATACTTGCTCATTCATTGCTTTCGTTTTGTCTGCCCCTAAGCTGCGCCTTCTTTGGACTTTCGGTTCAACAGAGGGGTAGGTGTTTAAACAGTACTCGGTAATGTCGCGTGGGACTCCGGTCATGTCAGCCGGGGTCCAGGCGAAGATATCCATGTTCTTGAACAGGAGCTGCTTGAGACGAGTTCTGATGTTTGGTGAGATTGCGTGGCCTATCGTCACCGTTTGCTCCGGGTACTTGCGATTTAAAACCCATTTTTCGGGCTCGGTTGTTGAAACATTCGCCGCTTTTGTTGGGCGCATCTCTTCTGTTGACATCACTTCTTTCTTTGCATAACGATTGCCACCCCCGTCTTGGTTGGGAAACCAATCGCTGAGTGGGGGGTGGAAGTTATCATGTTCAGCTCACCTTGCGTCTCTCTCCCGATCAGCACATCATGTCTTGACTTAACAGGCATCACCATGAAGTTAACCTTCGTTGTTCTTGAATGCTTCCCGTCAGAGAGTGTGACGGGGAAGCTGATCTGGCCTAACGGGAAGACCATTTCATTGCAGAATCCAGAGAGTGGATAATCAACTGGTTCAAGTCTCGCTTTGTCTTCGTCGTCGAACTGGTTAAAGCACTGCTCATAGATGATGTCTGCTGTACTCCCCGGGTCAATGAAGACGTATTCAGTTTCATAATGGCCGATGATACCGGTGATGACGATGGGTCGTGTGGCTCGAGGACCCCCGCGCACCACCGGGAAAATGACCTGCTGTTCTTGCCATGAAGGCTCATAAGGTCTCTTGCCTTTTTCTCTCGCACTATACCTTGGTCCGTTAACCATGTGGGTCTCTAAGCATCGGACTTTCTTGTGATTTCCCTCATCGTGGCGATGGAGCTGTCGAGTTTCTTTGCGCACGTTTTTCACCAAGTGGCTCAGCTTTCCACTCTTCAGCGCTCTCTCGATCTCTTGACGTAAGCTGTAACAATCATCTGTTAAGTGGCCTGTATCCTTGTGGAAATCACAATACAGGTTGGGGTCTTGTCCTTTTTTGTTCGTCATAGGCCTTGGAGCCTTAAAATCATGGTTTTCCATCATCAGCACCTCTTTTGGTGTTTTTATGAGCGGAGTCCAATGCTTTTCTCGATTATCATCTCTGACTGCCTTTCGATAGCCGATGCGGTCAATAGTATCTCGCGCGTCTTCCTTGTAGCGGGACCGTTCTTCATAACGAGGTCGTTCACTATAACCGCTGGAGTGATTGGCCTTCCACCCAGGGTTTTTGCCTTTGTTTCGTCTGTTGTCGTCGCGCGAGTGACCCCCTTTAGAAAATCGATCTTCGGAATGATAACTGTTGTTTCTGGCGAGTGACTCTTCAGTTTGCGCGACTATCTTCGCGGCTTCCATGAGTTTATCCCATTCCTTGGGCATTCCATCTTTCCCAGTGATGGTTCTAATTAGGCTATCACAGCGGATGGCTTTCTTGAAATGGCAGCGCATGAGTTGTTCGCTTACGCCACCGATTTCCAAACACTCTTTGTTAAAGCGAGTGATAAAATCTTCCAGACCCTCATTATCTCTGCGCCAGATGTCCTCAACCTCGGCTGTGTCGCGCTGGTATCGTCTCTGTTGACTGAAGTGATTCAAAAACTGAGTCCTGAAATCCACCCATGATTTTATCTTTCCCGGAGGAAGGCTGTCGAACCAGGCGCGAGCAGCCCCCGTAAGCGTTTGGATAAACAGATGGCACCACATAGGCATATTCCATCCTCCCATGCAGCCCACGCTTGTGAAAACTCTGACGTGATCATCGGGATCCGTCAATCCGTTAAACTTTCCGACTGTCGGAGGTAACTTCTCTCTTTTAAGCGGCGCGAGCGCGATTTTTGGAACGAACTTGGAATGTTCCACAGCTTCAGCTGGTCGATAGGCGAGGCGAAAGTCTTGCTCTGCCTCTTCGGTATACCCAACGTGTTGTCTTGGTTTGTAGTATTCGTGATTTCTTTGCAAACGATTGAAGACCTAAGATTCTTCATCGCCCTCCCAAGTTGGATCATTCGGGTCAGTTTCTTCCCACTCATTGTTCATGTTGCGCGGCGTGAGCCGGCTATGAATTGGGCCTCTTTGGACGTTTGACGGATTGTCATAATAGCTTTCTGTTTCTCCCCGTGTATCGCGTGTGTCCTGCACGCTTAGTCTTCGGGTAGGGGGAGGTCTGTTGGCTCTTCCTTGGATATTTTGCGGTGGTGGCATCTGGCGCGGCCCGTGACTGGGGCCGGTTGGTGTAACCAAGGACGGTTCTGCCGTTAAGACTGCTTGTTGCGCGCTCAAGGATTGATACGCCGCGTTAATGGTGGCGAGTTGCTTGGCGTACCATGAGGCTGGGGTTTCGCCCTCTGGTAGCCCTAGTAGCGCCGAGATATTCTGAGGTGGAGCTGGGTTCGAAGGTCCAGCACCGTTGTTTCCTGGGGTAGTTGTTTGAGTGATACGGGCGAAGCTCCCGCGCGGACCCCCAGTGTTGGCTACCTCGATTTCACCGATTTCTTCAACGTGCTGGGGTTGGATGTTTTGATTATCCATCCCCAACGCTGCATCAGGGTTTGCTCCAAGACCAACAAACTCAGGAATGATTCCTTGACCAGCCATGATCGAAGGAAGAAAAAACAACGAAAACTTAGAAAAAAGAAGATGAAAGTGTTTTGTAGAAAAAACCGGTGGGCGCCAATGAAGAAACACAGAACTAATTAAGGGACTAATCAGTTTGGTTTATGTTTCAACCATGATGGTTAATCTTCTTTATGGTTTCCTGAGCTCCATAATGACTGGGGTTATCTGCAAAACAGAACACCGTTACTCGTTAAGAGGGGAATGTGGGGGTTTCCCTCTTAACCGGGCTCCGGCGTGAGAATAAGCGACTGCTTTGGGGAGATAATTAAGTATTAAGTGAGAGTAGAGGGAATGGAATGTTTAACCAGTGAAGTGAGGTCTCTATTTATAGCCGGAGTAGTGTAAGAGGGTGTGGGCTGATGGGCCTTGGGCCGGAAGGCGACAACATGGAGAATATACTCCTTGTCTCACTGGTGTCGACCGTTAGTGGCTTCTAGGAGCTTTCTGGAGCTGGCGCAATGTGATTGGAGCCACGTGTCACCGTTGTCGGCCTGACCGCCCTTCTGCCATCAGCAGGTAAGTGGAGATCGTGGGGCAGTTGTCTCTGCCTTATGATTGGTGCCATGTAGGCGTCCTTAAGTACTTTTTGTCTCCTGTATGTCAGATGATCGTGGAGCACGATTGAGCAGAGCCAGAGGGACGTTGATTGGCTCTTTTCTTCTGCCACTTGTACCTTGTGTATTATTTGGAGCAGCCTTGCGCTGCTTCCCTGCACGAGTCTTGATGGGCACGTTAACTAACTCGCGCGGGGTTTATGTGACTGAGTATTCTTTCGGCATGCTAAGTGTTGTTATTGGAGCTTCTTATTGTCTAGGTCTCGCGCGACGTAAAATAGAATATGGTGCAACTCGCGCGAGGTTAATGATAGGAAGCTTTTTTAATAAGGAGTATGGTCCTGCGCGCAACCTTTACGGAGGTTTGCGCGGCTTTTTTGGGACCATAACTAGGGCTGTAAACGAACCGAACGTTCAGTGAACAGTTCGTGAACCGTTCGGCGGGAAGTTCGTTTATGTTCGTTCGATTAGCTTAACGAACGAACACGAACAAAAATTTTCGTTCGGTTAGCTTAGCGAACGAACACGAACACAGGTCTCGTTCGTTCGACTGCGTTCGTGAACGTTCGGTAATATGTTCGGATATGTTCGTTCGTGTTCGTTTGATTATATTAAAAAAATAATAAATAATAAACCTTTTATCTAAACATATTGAAAACTTGAAACCCTATTTTTTTCTAAGTTGGCTAAAATTTGGACATTCTAAGACATTTTTGAGGATAATTATGTCTAAGTTGGTTAAACTTGATTCATCGTTTGGTGGTGTAGTAGACTTCTTGTGTTTCAATTTATCATTTGATGGTTGTATTTAACTACTTATATCCAACGTTTAAGAATAATATTGTAATTTTTTTCTAAGTTAGCTAAAATTTGGACATTCTAAGACATTTTTGAGGATAATTATGTCTAAGTTGGTTAAACTTGATTCATCGTTTGGTGGTGTAGTAAGCTTCTTGTGTTTCAATTTATCATTTGATGGTTGTATTTAACTACTTATATCCAACGTTTAAGAATAATATTGTAATTTTTTTCAAGTTAAATGTTCGTTTACGTTCGTTTTTATTTGCTTGCGTTCATTTGTGTTCGAGACTCGTGTTCACGAACTGTTCATGAACAGATGAATTTCCTTAACGAACGAACATGAACATAAAGTTATGTTCGGTATGCGTTCGTGAACAGTTCACGAACATGTTAATTTCCTTAACGAACGAACACGAACATGGTCTTGTTCGTGTTCGTTTGGTTCGTTTACAGCCCTAACCATAACCCTTCAATAACAAAAATACAAGTACGATATATCAGAGTAAAATTTTATTTAAGCATACTTACAAATTACGCTTACGAATAAGTCAACAAAAATTTTAAGATTACTTTTTTTTAATGGCAATGCTTATCTAATTTACACCAAATTAATGCTAAACTACTTCTTGCTTAGGACTGAACCCAATTCCTCCTCTCAAGAGACAATACTCTTTACCAAGTGAGATAGCCTTACATTAGTTTTTAATATTACTTAAATAGGATCTGGCACTATGAACATGATAATAAAAAAAAAACAAAAATGATTATAAAAAATTTAAAATTAATAAATTATTCATATTATATAACCTTCCACAGTATTAGCGAATCAAAATCATCCTTTAAGACCGTGTGTAATAGTCTTACACCCATGTGAGGTGACAAAAAGTCAGGTATGGCTCGAGATGACTTCCTTTTCTCTTTTAAGCTCTAGCCCAAGCTTAAAGGGTGTTAAAAGAAGGGTTGTGTGTCTTCCTTTATAAGCTGAGATGGGAGTGATGGGTCGAGATGACTTCCTTTTATTTTTTCAATCATTATTTAAAATGAATAATGTTATATTCTCTTTAATTTTGTATGAATAAATATTAGGGTTATATGTATTCATATCAAAATTTATACTTATTATGTGTGATATAAAGAAACGATATGAAATATAAAAAAATAGACAAAAGATCAAATACAAAGTATATTTATAGAAAGTATTCTCTTTGTTTGGCGCGGTGACCGGATGAGCTGGCTCCCTTTCCGGTCTCGAGGCAATGGTGTGCACGAGGCAAACTGAAGCCATAAGCCCTCAAGCTTGTTTTAAAAAAGTGGCGCTTGAGGGTGAGGCTGTCAAGGCGCCGGGGAAAATGCATGGTGAGGCGCTGGGACCACATGAAGCTGCCAGAGGCGGCGCTTTGAATGGGTTGTAGACAACAACAGCTGGTGGTTGCCGGAGGCGATAGTTGCAGATTACTTGAGACTGGAGTTGCAGGCTAGTGAGGGAGAAGGGAAAGAAGACGGGGAGGAGAGGAGAGGAGAGGAGAGAGGGGCAGCGCTGTAGACATACTTGCAGGCTGTAGAGTTAATTTTTTGAATATATAGTGTTTTTTTTTTGTTTTATACACCACATAACCCCCTTTTTATTTTTTATTTTTTACAAATCGAGTTTTCTTTCTTTTTCTTCTGTTTTACAGGAGCGTTGATTTTTTTTTCTTTCTATATTTTTATCTGTTGTTTATTCCTTTTGTTTTATTTTTTGAGCCATTTTGGTAGTACATATAAGAGTCTTTAAGTCTAGTTATTACTATTATTCTATTTTATTCTATTCATCCTTTAGCAGCGCGCCTAGTTCTTATTAAATTATCAATATTAATAAAATACATGGCGCCTCGAATACGTGAAGCTCTCGCCTCTTGCCTAGAGTCGACTGTTGTATTTGCATAAAAGCAGATCTAACATAATGTATAAGTACCTTGAGATTTGCGATCTCTCACAAACCCCTACCCTCTAAATCAACAACTTTTGCCTTAAACATACTTTCCAGTGGTTTTTGTAGCGAAAACATACTAATTGGTGATGCGTGCACAGCTTGTGTGACGGCATTGTATAGTTACAACTTGTTTCCTACTTATATGGCACACAAAGTATTGGTTTGTTCTTGATGGAGGATTTGGTTGGTTGTGGGCAAGGGATTATAAATTAACCGTAATATTGGTTTTATGCAGACACAACTAATGATGGAGTACATATCAACCCTTAAAGAAAAGGTATGCTTCTACTATGAGTTTTCTACGTATGAAGCCCATTACATAATTTTGTATACAAGAGTATGTTATTAGACCCCTATGTACATGGACGGTCCGAAATCAATGACCACTAGAAAAAGAGCATGTAGCTTTAAGAATGTATTAACAATGCATTACATAGTTAAAGAAATATGCAATATCTGCAGTTTTGATAAGAAATATGCAATATTTTAACAACTGCTGATATCTCTTTAACATATAACTAATGATATATTTGTATATACTACGGAAAATTTCAAACTTTTATCTACATTTCATAACTCTTTAACAATAACCTTTGGAAGTGCTTTCCACTTGCCTAAAAATATTTAGCCTCTCAATAAATATTAAGACATATACATTAATACTATTAGATTGGATACATGATGCTTGTGAAAGGGTGTTAAAGAGTGATTTTGATTTTAAAAATTCGAAGCTTATCTTTGACGCTAGTTTGAGACTTTGAGTAGCTTATTTTGTTGGGCATGCGTTTTTATAAAATAGCTAAATTTATTATCCAAACAAGGGTTTGTTTTTTAAAAGTGCTTCTTTTCAAAAACGAAAGCATAAGCTTTAAGAGCCCTGCGCCAAACATATCCACTGACACTCGAACTAGCACAATCAAACGATGTGTCGGTCACGCCACAATACTAGGAGACTAGGCCCCATTGCCCCTTTGATACCACAGTCCTTTTGCTGCTTGCTGCATTGCCAGTTAGATAAAAACATTTAAATCATATAGAGTAATATTCAAAGCCGACTAGCCGAGATAGTAAATGCATTATGCATTTAAGAGTGTTAGCTGCAGAAAACAAACTAGGGAGCTGCTCAGAAAAATTTTCGTGAACAGCACAAAAGTTATCAAACCTGTTCCGACAGGTCCTCTACGGAAATGTTTCATGGAAAACATCCCGAATTACCTGTGTAGCGATAACTTGATTGCTTATGGACTCCAGCCAGTTGATTCATTGTGTACGTGGAGGCCAATTGATCCGGCTAGTTCCAAGGTCGTTATAGACTTCCATTTTGGTACCATGAGACGAGACCATATCCCTCCATCCTATTTAAAAGCATAACCACAATTAGAGTTTGAATAAACACAGAAAATACAAATCTAAACTACTTTTTATTTGGTGTCCTTCCATCTAGGTGACTAGGTGGATTGGTTGATAAATCTGCTCATCTTTTCATTCTTATTTCATATTTTATCTTACTTTTTAATGATTGGTTTAGCGGATTAGATAAACTATCCAAAACACCTGCTGAAACTAACATACTAGCTAAATCTAAGCTAGGGAATAATATCCTTGTATTTGGTATTACCTTGTTTGACCATGTCTAATATATTGAAAAAGGGAAAATTACCAAAATGTTGGTTGACCAAGTGACTTTTCAATTTTGTCACATTCATGCGACATGTTGAAGCGTCCGCCTCCGTTAGCAAAATGCGTCAGTCACCGACGCATCATAACCATATACTTTTTGAAGCGTCCCTGTGTACGCTTCCGAGGCTTGGACGACGCTTCCGAGGCTTGACCGACGCTTCCGAGGCTTGGCCGACGCTTCCCGAGGCTTGACTGACGCTTCCCGAGGCTCGGCCGATGCTTAAATAATTAACGAAAAAAAGGGAAACTAAAAAGCCGTTTAACTTTACCGTTGCACACATTTACCCCACTATATAACAACCCCGTTCACTTATAACTTATCACCACCCGCCTTTTTCAAAGTGACTTTGCAAACTTTTCTCAGCCATTTCACTATAACAACTCCGACGCCGTCAACGACCTGAAAATAGCCAACTCGTGGACTGACGTTGAAGATATTGCTCTTTGCGAAGCATGGGAGGAGGCCATGACCGATCCTCCACGACGAGGACACGGTGGGCTCTGGGTTCGTGTTCAACAGATTTTCGCCCAACTACGTGGTCCGGACCACAACCGGACCGTTGACGCATTATCCTCCAGGTTTCGTGTCCTGCGGTTAGAATGTGAGAGGTTTGATCGGTATTTCAAGAAAGTGGAGACAGAAATGCCGGACCTTGGTGAGGACGATCAGAAGGAAGTGGCCCTCATCAACTACCGTCATGACAAGGGACATGAATTCAAACATGTCTCGGAGTGGAAGGCTATTATGATATGGTTTTAGAGTATTATGTGTTGTTATTTTGGTTTTTTATTATGTTATGTTTTGATGTTTAATATTAATAGTGTTTAATATAAAAATTTTTGACTCCGTTAACATGATTATAAGTTAAAAAAATGGGACTAAAAAATTTAACTAAAAAATAACATGTTTATATCGTTTAAAAATAACATGTATGTTAACGTGATCCCATGTTACAATGTTTATAAGTTATAAAAATTTGACTCCATGAACGGGATCCCATGTATGCACAAAAAATACAAAGCTGCGTCGTTGCCGACGCTTCCGAAGCTTCACGGACGCGTTAGCAAAACTGAGGCGGACGCTTCATCGGACACATGTCGCTTGAAAAGAGAACGGACGCTTCAACATGACAGGCGGACGCTTCAACATGAAAGGCGGACGCTTCCGAGGCTGAGTACTCCTTCCAAGGACGCATGAGGGTGACAAATTTGAAAACACTCTTAGTCAACCAACATTTTGGTAATTTTCCCATTGAAAAACTCTCATACATTATCTTGTTTGACTATTTATATAGATATTGGATCTTGTAAATATAGAAAAACTAGCATCAGTTTCTAGATCTGGTTTGCCTATATATTCCTTTTGAAGTTTTTATACAAAGATTTAGCCAAAGCTCACATCTTTGCTAACTTCTTGCTTTCTATATGACTAAACATTGTTAAAATTAAAGCTAGAAAAAAAAGTAGCAAAACTGAGTAGATCTTTGACTTACATGTTGCACCAGCAGAGGAGAATGATGTTTAGTGATGGAGGTGGTGTCTTAACAACCTTGCAACTAACCAGATCAATTCACCTCAACTTACAACACTCCTCCCTTGTTTAAAGGCTAAGATCTGTACTTTGGCAAATCAAAAGAGGCAATAACTATGCTACATTCTTGTGTTTATCATTTGGTGTTTGGAGAAAACTCGACCCATTTGAATCTGAATGTATGGTTGTGAAAGAAACCTCATCTACTGCAGTCCTTTTGTGTATGTGTGGTTTTTAGGATGAATGGGTGTTTATCAAGATGAGGTACACCACTATAATCAAGAGCTTCACCAACAGGAAAGGTCTATTTGCAATTTTCTATTTTCAAATTTTAATGTTATTTTTTTTTTCTAGCCACTCAAAGCAAGCTACGTGGTTGTGACATTGTATTCTATGGTAAAGGTTCTGTTCTCTTCACTGCTGTATGTCTGCATGAAAAATAAATGTTAGATGTCTGGTGGATAGCCTAAAAACGATTAAAAAACGTGTGTAATGAGGTGTTATGACAAGTGGGTCGTTTAAAATATGATTCAAAACGTGTAGCTTTTGAGAATATCTATCTCCCCTATCAAACATATGTCACAAACATTTTTGGAATTTTCATATGATTACTGTTTTATTTTATTTTTAAACGACAAATGTTACTCTCTCTACTTTACACCAAATATTCTAAAACATTCCCTTGCTGAGGTTATGTGCCTCTAAGAAGTAGGCTAACCCACATTAGCTTTAATTTCAAAGCGCGTATATTCATTGTTTTTTATACATGTTAAATTATTTATTTTTTTAAATTTTGATTTATTTAATTTAATTTACAAAAAATTAAAATAAAAACAAAACTTATTTTCTAAAGATATTAAAAGAATAATTAAGAACTCATATTCATTTGGACCATAAAAGCTTAATGTCTTAAACCCTGATCTTCCTCTTTGTTCAGCGCCCATTCCTTCACCGCGGATGTCCCCTGGAGACACCACACGGATGTGTGTCCCAATAAATAAAGTCATGACTCAAGGCATCTCACATGATTTGCGAACCGAAAACAAAGAGGAGGATCATGATGTCCTTTGCACATGATTACATACGGTGTTCTTTTGATCTAACTCAGTTAAATTTTAAAGTTATGTTTAAATTTTAGAGTTATGTTTGATCATGTGTAATAAATGAACCATTTAACCTATTTTCATTTTATATTCCTTGTATTACATTCCCTATGGAGGGGAATAGTACTTAGCAATCGTTGGTTAATTTTGGCGGTTGACTACTGGTTTGCTTTTTTTCTTTTTTTTCCTGATTGCAGTGTTAATATATAAACTCATAGGAAGAAGTTTTAACACAAAGATAGATAATGGTGTAGTGGAAATTATGCTTTGTTTTGAGGCAATTGACACAAGTTTAAATCATTGCAACCCCATTTCTCATGGTTTTTTTACTTCTTTGATTTAGAAATGTTTAATAAATAACCCTGAACTTTAATAGTTACTGTTAATACCCTTAAACTTTACAATTTACTATACAATCCCTAAACACTAATAAAGTTAGTTTTTCCGTTACTTTTTTTACATTCCACCCTTGTTGTTTTGTTATACGTTTATTTGAAGATCCATCATTTTAGACAAAATATTTGTCTTGATTTTTGTGGGTTTATGTAAGATTTTGATATTTGGTCCCTGAACGAGTTAGTTTTTCAGTTACTTTCTATTACATTCCACACTTGTTTTTTTGTTATTCGTTTATTTGAAGATCCATCATTTTAGACAAAATATTTGTCTTATTTTTGTGGGTTTATGTAAGATTTTGATATTTGGTCCAATTCAATTATGAGAATTTATATATGTGGTGGAACCAAGATGTTTTATAGGATTAATCCTAGAAAGAAGAAGACTGGAACTATTCCCGTGTGTTTAAATGTGTTTGATCTCACTTCCATTAATGTTTTTACTTATTGTGTTATTGGCTTATGGTTTTTGTTTGATTGCTTTAAAGTAATGACAATGATTTTTACCTCTTTTGATTGTTAAACCAAGTATATGTACGATACAAATACTGCAATTAATTGACTGAGAAAAGCAAAATAGATACATAAAAAGTGGCATGGAAACGCGTACTAGCTTCGAACAATATACTAGAGAATTGAAATCATCCTTGAAAACAAACAAGACCGAGCGTAAGGATACACTTGAAATACGGGCAATTATTTGGCGCTGTGTTTTGATAACTCACATGTCAAAATTGTTGAAGTAGATTGTAAATTGTCAGCCAATGAGGTAGTGGTGGAGTGGTTGGGGAAAGTCTTGGTGTTCCTTGTGACCAGGTTCGACTCCCACCCTCCTCATTATTTTCTCCGGCATCCAGGTGAAGGGCAAATACGGGTGGCGCCGGTTCGTCTTGGATGAGAGGCGAAGTTTTACCGATTATTCCACCGCAGGTTAGGTTTCCGCGCATATGGGGGAGCCAAGGGGCTGGTGGCGGTTAAGTAGTCGTCCACAACGCCTGATGTCATGGCGTGGTTGGCACATCGTTCCTTGCCGTTCAAAAAAATACTGTAAATTGTCAACAAGAGAGCCATGCTTCCTTCGTTAACCACCGTGAATAGAGATTGATATAGATACAACAGATGGGGTAGGGTTTACCGGAAGTTGAGAAGTTCGGTAGCCGGGATAGAGAAGAACAGTGCATCTTTCCGTCTTCTGCGACGTCTTTTTATATATGTATGTTATTCAATTTCTCTATCTCCTCATATATATATATGAGTAGGAGTTGGGTAGAAAGCCTTATTTTCCTAGAAAGTCTATGAAGCAATCAGAACGTGACATGTGGCATTGAAGGATTTTAACTAAAAGGGCAATTGTGTAATTTGACATTTTATTTTAATTTTGAAATTTATATCTCATTAACTAACTATGCACGATTTTATGGTAACCGATTCTCCATGATTTGCGAATTACTACCAGATGTAAATATCAATCAAATTCTCATTCGTTCCTTTCACAATCTTGATCAACTTTATTCGTAAATCATTTTTTACGTGAGAGATAGTTATGGCTTCAAACACAATTCTTGATTGCGGATATGGCAAATACACTTCTTTTTCTGTTTACTATTATCTAGTCTGTATCGATTTTTAATTATGTCTGGAAACCACCAGAATGTTCTTGACGTTGTGTTTTAACAGCAAGAAGATTTATACAGTTGTGTTTTAGCATTCAGATTCATACAGTTGTGTTTTAACAGCAAGCAGATTCATACAGTTGTGTGTTAGCATTCAGATTCATATAGTTGTGTTTTACCAGCAAGCAGATTCATACAGTTGTGTTTTAGCATTCAGATTCATACAGTTGTGTTTTAACAGCAAGCAGATTCATACAGTTGTGTTTTAACAACAAGCAGATTCATACAGTTGTGTTTTAACAGCAAGCAGATTCATACAATTGTGTTTTAGCATTCAGATTCATACAGTTGTGTTTTAACAGCAAGCATATTTATACGTTGTGTTTTACCATCCATGCTGGTAATGCTGGAGGATTTCTTGACGCTGTGTTTTAACAGCAAGCAGATTAATACGATGTGTTTTCTTGATGTGTTTCTTCATGAAGGATAGAAGGAAGAGAAAGGGAGAGAGAGAGAAAAAAAAACGCAAGAAATTTGGGGTGGTTATGGAATGACAATTATTTTCATATTTAAAACAAGCTAAATGACATATCTACCCCTGATTAATTAAATAATCCTCTTTTTAAGAAACACATATTACCAAAATGCCACAAAGATGATCTCAACCATTAAACACACCCATTGGATAGCCCAGATCGTTTCCTAGACTTCTAGAAAAAACACACTTTCCGTAGGATCCCCACTCTATATATATATAGGAACGAGATCAGGAGAGAACGATTTGAAGTGTGAGAACAGTGAGAACGATTTTCAGCCACAGGATCTTTGTGATTTGTGGCTAAGATGATGCGGTGTCATTTTTGTAAATAATGGAAACCTTATAACTAGCAAGAGGGGTAAAATTGGAAGATCCAAACAAGGGTGCACATGCTAATCACATGCCAGTTCCCCTATCATATTTAAACGCCAATAACTTTTTTATACGCGATTATTTTTCTAAAAAAAATTACACCATAAAACTCAGAGTTTTTTTTATCTTTCCAATGAGTATACTATTGATATACTTTTCGAAAAAAAATGAAATGGGTTTTATGCCGTTTTCTGAACTGTGTGTTTTATGGCGTTTTAGACTAGTTATTTTTATGACGTTTTTCTGAACTATGTGTTTTTATGGCGTTTTAACTAGGTATTTTAATGGCGTTTTTCTGAACTGAGTGTTTTATGGCCTTTTAAACTGAATTTTTCATGGCGTTTTTTCTGAACTGAGTGTTTTATGGCATTTTAACTAGGTATTTTCATGGCATTTTTCTCATTGTGGTGTTTTTATGGCGTTTTATTTGAACACCCAGTTCATGTGTGTGGGTTTTTTGACAATATTACCCTTTAGTGTAATTTAGCATCAATGCCACATGTCAACTCCAAAATTGTTCTCACCGTTCTCTCTAAATCCTGACCCTATATTATATATATATATATATATATATATATATATATATAGGGAATGGCTCATGCGAGAACTCCATTTATTGCGAGAACCGCGAGAACCACTTACAAGGACCAAATATAAACTTTAATTAAAGTTATAAAAAAAAGGGACGGAGGGCTAGATCTGTAATAACGCGCAACTGTGGATTGTATTTAGGGTTTATTGTAAACTATTCGAAAACACACACAAACGACTCATCCGGCGACGGCGATTTGTTACAATTTCAGGCAACTACGATCGATAACCAGCGGCAATCACGGCTGTTCTAAGTTGTTGCGGAGTAGTTGTTGCGGAGTATTATAATCATCATCCGGCGGCGATTTGTAACAATTTCAGGCGAGGGATCCATTTCAAGCGATTACGATCGATAACCGGCGGCAATTACGGCTGTTCTAAGTTGTTGCGGAGTATTATAATCGCCGATAATACAGTATAATGAAGACATATGAAATCAGTGAATCGGATGACAAACGTGAAACCAGACAGGGTAGATCGAAGGGCATTCTGAAGAAGAAGACTACAGGTAACAAATTATACATAGATTTATTGTATTTTTAGTTTACACATGTAAAATGTACAGTAATTTGAAATTGAAACACATTTTTTGTACATTTACAACAAATTAGGGCACATTTCACCCGTATAACACATTTTAGTTAAATTCTGAAAGATAATATGGTATTTTAATGGCGTTTTTTTTTTTTGTTAATTACAGTATTTAGTATGTTAATAGATGTAGATTGTATATTTTGTGATATTAGTTAAATGATTACAATTGTTTGTGTAAAATTATTGAAACAGAGCTTAATTTTTGTACGTTGTATTAATACACATGTCATTTAGTACACAAATGTATGATTATGTTAGTTTTGACAAAGTATGCATATATGCATACAATGTGATATGTACATATAAAGTATGCAAAGTAATATGTATACATTTACAGTTGCATATACAATATGTTTTACATTTACAGTTACATATAGATTAATGGTATGCATATATGCATATATATTAATGGTATGCATATATGCATATATATTTATGGTATGCATTTATGCATACAGGTTATTGAATATACAGTATGTTTACATGTACAGTTGCATATTGATTAATGGTATGCATTTATGCATACAAGTTGTTTCGTATACAATATGTTTTATATTTACAGTTGCATATATATTAATGGTATGCATTTATTCATATTTATTAATGGTATGCATTTATGCATAAAGGTTTTTTGAATATACAATATGTTTACATGTACATTTACATATAGATTAATTGTATGCATTTATGCATACAGGTTGTTGTATATACAATATGTTTACATTTACATTTGCATATATATTAATGGTATGATTTTTATGCACATACATTAATGGTATGCATTTATGCATACATGTTGATGCATATACAATATTTATACATGTACAGTTGCATATATCTTAATGGTATGCATTTATGCATATAAATTAATGGTAAAAATATGTAAACGTACATGTTATCAGTTTTAGTATATTAACATTGTTTAATTGCATGTTTGTACAACAGGTGATGAAAAGGAATAAAGGAAAGTGACATTTAGAGCCGATGTTAAGAAAACTGATGCAAATCCAACACATATTAGAAAAAGGAAACATAATGATGATATAGAAGATAATGAACCAATTGTGTCGATGATAAGGAAAACAAAAAAAAACAACGTTAACAATAAAGATGTGGAGAATGTAAAAAACACAACAACAGTTGAACAACCAAGCAAAGGTACGACATACTTGTTTAATATAATGATATTAAGTGAGTATGTAACATAAACGTATAATGAATATCTTATTGGTTTGAATGCAGAAAAAGATGAAGGTGTTAGGTTGAACAGAGGGATAAAGAGTGTTGCAAAGAAAAAAAGCAAATGCTAAAACAAAAAAAGAGAACATTTTAATGGCATTGCAATGTAGGATATCACCACACCAGTTGAGCTATGTGGTAAAAATGTTGTCAAAAGCACAAAGAGAAACGGTGGTTAACATGGGTTTTGGAAGGATGCTGACAATTAATACAGATTCAATACCATCAAAGCTTGCGTATTTCATAATGGATAGTTTTGATGAATCAACAATGGAGATTAAAATGCAAAATGGAAGCATAAAGGTCAATGAGACTGAGGTGAGCAATCTTTTAGGATTAAAGAATGTCGGTATAGTATTGGATGACAAGGAAAAAAAGAAAGATGCTGAATTTTTGAAAAAAAAGGAATGGGAAGCATTGTATAAAGGGAAGTTGATAACACCAGCAAACATTGTAAAACGGATTGAAGAGAATAGGGATGATGTCAGCTGGAAATTCAAATACGATTTTTTGACAGTAGTTATGAATACTCTTGTTGGGGTGAATATGGATGGACGGTGCATAACAGATTATTTCAACAAATTTGATGAGAGTACAGAAGTGGAGGACGTAAACTGGTGTGCATACATATGCAATAAGATAATGTGTTGCAAAAACGGTTGGAAAAAGGGAAGAAACAAAAGTTCATACAACGGGCCAATTCCAACATTGACTGTAAGTTTGTTTTTATAATAAATGATTGTATATTTGTATATGTTTGTGAATGAAATCGGTTGTTTTGGATGATTAGTATGTCGTTTAATGTGTGCAGATGTTATATGTGGATATGACGGTATGTGGAGAATTGAATAAAGAAAGAACGAATGGTCCATTACAGTTTTGGACAAAAGATATGCTGAGTAGGAGGGAAAAATATGAGATTGCGAATGGCGGGTTTGGAAGGGCAATATTGAGGGACAACTTTAAACAAGATGAATACAAAAATGACGAAATGGATGTTGAAATGGAAGATACAAAGAAGGATGCGAATGAAGTTATATGGAATGAAGGAAGCCCGTTTGAGGTATGTAAATATTGTGTGATGAAAAATGTATATTTTCCATATATAATATGCTAAATTGTTATATGATGCATTTGTTTGATGTAATGTAGAAATACGCTGATAAGAAAGGAGATGTTAAAAAGAATGGTGATATTGATGCAAAGGTGTCGGGGAAAAAAAAGGTATTTATGCATATAATGTTTGAAATGGTATCTATGCATATATGCATATGCATATGATGGTATAAACAAATGTGTATATTAAGTTAAGTATGCATATAAACGTATGAATATTAGTTGGTATTGGTATAAACAGAGGAGAATAGTAGGTATGTAATTAATATGCATA
Source organism: Helianthus tuberosus (assembly GCA_030545235.1). Classification (NCBI taxonomy): domain Eukaryota; kingdom Viridiplantae; phylum Streptophyta; class Magnoliopsida; order Asterales; family Asteraceae; genus Helianthus; species Helianthus tuberosus. The sequence continues at coordinate 189,801,935 of CM060418.1, forward strand.
TATGCATATGAGTATATGAAATGTAAATGCATAAATGAATAAATACGGTTAAATTAATAAAATATTTGAATGTATTGGGAATGTATATGTAGTAAATGAATATAAAAATGTGTAAAAAAATATGTTATTAGTATTATTATTATTATTATTATTATTATTATTATTATTTTCTTAAATATAATAAGGTGAGTGTAAAATCACATATGCATATGCGCATAATCGGTTGATTATGTGTATGTGCATATGCATGTGAGGGTATAAAATGTATATGCATATGTGCATAAACAAATTTATAGTATATGCATATATGCATATAATGATGTATAATTTGAATAATGATGTGTAATTCATAGGAAGATGTGAATAGTGTAATAATGGTAATATTGTATAATATATGTAATAAATTTGTTATTGGAATACTAAAAAAGGAATGAAAAATAATAAATGCAGACACATATGGATGATATAGAAGATACGGTAATCGCATTGAAGCATCAGATGAATGATATAAAGGAAGAGTTGGAAAGACAGTTTTTGCTTAATCCAGACGATGAACAACTGTTGAAGGTGATTGGGATGTTTAATGAGTCTTTCAAGGAAGGTGTAAAGATGGAAAAGGTTAAACAGAACGTGGATGAAATTGTAGATGATGTTATTAGTATGTTGAAGAAAAACGTAATGACGGATGATACAAAGGAAGGGGAGGAATGTGGGAAGAAAAATGATGAAAGCGAGGGTACTAAGGATGTACATACAGCTGATAAATCGGTAGCACAAAAAAAGGTGGCGAATAAGTATCGTAAGAAAGGGGAGATGGTAGTTGATAAGTCAATGCCATCATTTGTATTATTGACCCCAAGTTCGCAAGAAACAGATGATGATGAGTGCGAGGAATAGTACCGATGAATAAACCGTTGGACGAGACAGAAAAATTGTTATGGAATTTTGTGATGGTCATTGGGATGGAAAAAAAGGTAATTATTGTTTGTTGTGCGTGTGTGTGTATAGTTATAAATAAATATGTATATGAATTCATATATGTATATATTTAGGTAGCGTGTTGTAGATTTCATTTGTATTGATTTGTAAAAAAAACAAAAAAATATACTGTAGGATGGAGAGAAAGAAGAAGGATGACGAAGATGGGAAAGGCGTACATGACGAAGATGGGAAAGGCGAAGTTGACACAGAAAAGAAAAAGGAAAAATCCGGATTAAGCTTTATGTAAGTTGTATATATATATAATTATGTATGTAATTTATATGCATGTATGTTTGTTACGAATATGCGTAATGCATATAAAGTGTATAGAGTTGTAAAAAACATTGTTAAAACAATTTAATTATTATTGGATAATTGAAAAAATATATGTGCATGCAGGTTGAAGATGTTTGAAACACAACATGGATTGTATGCTTTGGGGCATACAATGAACACGCTAGATTTCAGGAAGGAGATATCAACGAATCTGATAGATTGTTGGGCAACAATGTTAAATGATAAGGAGAAAAGAATGGTGGTTAGCGGGAAAAGACGGTTGTTTTGTTATACATCAAACTTCGTAAGTGGATAGTATGTTTATATATTAATATAAATACATATGTATAATATGCAAATGTAAACATGTGTTGGATAATAAGTTAATATGTGAATATGCATATATGTATATATAGGATAATGTAATATGTCAAGTTAACAGATAGTATGCATATATGCATATAAAGAAAATTATGTTATGCATATGAATTAAATTATAATATGCATATAGGATTGTTAATAACAAAGTGATTGGATATGTATATATGTATACAGAATAAAATTTAATATATATATATATATATATATATATATATTTATATAAAACAAGTGATATGCAATAATGCATATGGATTGAAGTATGATATGCATGTATGCATATAAATGAAAGTATAATATGCATATATGCATATGGGTTATATTATAATATGCAGATATGCATATGGGTTATATTATGTGTTATTCTATATGCATAGATGCATAAAATTAATAATATATAAAATAATATGTTTATAAAAAAATAAAAATAAATAAAAATAAAAATAAAATAGATATAAAAATATTAATCTTATTGTTACAGTTTTTACATATATATAAATATATATAATTGATGTGACAAAAAACAAATTGCAGCCGGAATATATGCTGAAGAAAAAGCAAGATGAGGAGTTGGCTTTGAGAACTGTGAAAAAGTATTTGAGAGAAATATTTGAAAGGGACGACACGCTGTTGGATTTGAGAGCTTTTAATATAATAGTGGTACCAATGATCGAGAAGGCACATTTTTATCTTATTTGTATGGATTTGGATACAGGAGATGTGCAGGTGATAGATAACATGGATTCAAACAGAGATGCAGTGCATGTAAAGACATCATCAGATTTTAGATACATGGGGACACCATGCAAAGTGGTATGTAAAACTAATGTAATATTTATGTATATTGTCAATTGATGTTAATTTTTTATTTTTTGTTTTGGCGTTTATTATGCAGAAAAATTACATGTGTACATACATGAAGTCAGTAAACCACCCGGATACAGAAAAGCTTAGAAAAGGTGTAATAAAGAGATTGAAGATTACGTGGAGAACAAAGGATAATGTGAAAGATTGTGGGGTATTTGCAATTAGCCATATGGAATGTTACAAGGGGAGTACAAAGGAGTTTGATTGTGGATTCAGTGATTTGAAGGATGTGAAGCAACATCAATTGAATAACATGCGAATGCGAATAGCAACAACATTGATGTTATCACCGTCAAACATTTATAGAAAAAGGGTGTTAGAGATAGCGAAGGTAGCGGTTGAGAATGTGAAGAATGTTGAGAAAAAGGGTAAATTGAAAACAGTAGCAAAACTGCAGGAGGAGTGCTGGAGAGGATTAGCGAAACAGTAGGGTGGTTGGAAGTTATATGGTTTATTGAACGGGGTTAGAAAATGGTAAATAGACTGATGATATGGTTTGTTAAGTGATTGGATAGGTAGTCTAACAATTGGAAAATGGTATGATATTATGAATATTGTTGGATTGATGGTGAAATGATATATGATATTATATATATATTGGTGGTTGTTATGTTATGATGTTACTGGAGTTTTATATGTAGTATGTAAAGTATGCATATGTTATGAAAGGATACTATATGCAATTTGTAAAATGGATTGTTAATTTTTTTTTTTTTTATTGATTGATGTTAAAGGATGTTGGTGAATGTTGTTGTATTTTTAATGTTGTATGTATATTGTAAATTGAATAGGGTAAATGTGAACAAATAGATATGGAAAGTAGTATGATGTACATGTATGTATATATGCATATAAAATTAATTTGCTACATACGTATTGACATATATATGTATGCATATATGAATATGGTAATTAGAAGAATATAAATGAATGCATATAACAAACATGTTGATACATACGGAATGAATGCACATATATATAAAATTATATAGATAGGATGTAACAAGATACGGTTGTATATGCATATGATGTGTAATAATGTAGTATGTTGTAATATAAATGGTTTTAGTTATGTAAATAGAAATAATATAATGTAAAATGGATGTATATTTGATAACAATATAGAAATATGTAATAATTTATATGTACATATGTATATCAATATATACATACGGGTTTATGCATATATGCATATATAGATATGGAACGATTAGATGTAGGGTTGTAATGGTGGATGTGATGTTGCAATAGTTATATAAATATGACAGAAGGTAGCATGTGATAAAACTGTGTTAATATGCATATATGCATATTATATATATATATACTTAATTTATTCATATATGCATATTTAAACAGGTAAACATAGATTGTAACGATATGCATGTTAAAAGGTGAATGAAACTGAAAAGATAAACACAACAGAATGTAAAACATGATAAACGATATGTTTAATATAGTTGATACGAATAAAAAGATGATCAAATGTTACTAATAAAAATGAAAAGGTCAAACAGGGGAAAACATATCAAACATCGTCTTCTGATTCAGTATTGTAAACATAGTTGGGGTCACAACGGGTTCTGGACGAACGTCTAATGGGTTAGTTAGATGTTTTTGAAGGCGACTTGTTGAGTATTTGTTGCAATCGTATCGTCCACTATATCAATAGGTTTGTCGTTGTAGAACTCTTCATCAGAATAGGAAGATGCATATGTAGGTTCAAAATCAAATTCATTGTCCGATACATCATAACGGGGAGGAGGAAGGTTGGCAGTAGCCGCAGCATCGCATTTGGCCTTGTAAGCAGTCCGTTTTGCCTCTTTGACTTTTATACAATTGCGACTATCATGATCAAATACGTATTTGTTACAATGGTTGCACAAACGTGCAGGACGTTTACGACGTTTAACAATTTTTCACCCGGACCGACCCGTCTTTTCTTGGTGCCCGAACCTTTGTTTCGTATGCCCATAGGTTGCTGGATTGTTGAAGCTGAATGAATTGGAAGGTTGATGATATCACTGATGTTAGCAGCCTTTGGGTTATGTTCTGGTTCATCAGGTAAATCTTTATATATTTCGTTTCTAATGGATCGTATTTGTGTAAATAGTGAACGAAGTCGATCAGGGTTTTTTCCAATCCGATTCATGCATTGGGTAAGTAAATCAAGTATTTCAGTTTTTAGTGTACCAGTCTCACTCATCTCTGTTGAATACATGTGTGATAAGTTGTACACGCTGGATGGGACTGCATCACGTTTCCATCGCCCACTCATGTATTGGATGGGAATACGATCAATTGATTTGAACCAAAATACGCAAAATATATGACGGCACAAATAACCGATACGTGTAAATCCCATGCAGGAACAAGTATAAGTGTGTAATGGGATATCAGCGTAAACCTGCATGAATATGAATGGTGTAAGTTAAATAACTATATAAGTGAAGTGGATGTGTATAAATATGAATGATGTATTGTTTGTATTGAATAACATAATAAAGTGGTATATATGCATATAACATAATATAATAAAAAAATATGTAAACAATTTATGGGAGAATGTATGATTACGTATGGAGTACGACTTCCATACGACGTATGTTAAGGCTTGATGATGGATAGTTATAAAAATATGTAATAAATGTGTGTTGTACATTATTATAATATAGATATCATAAAGCGGTATATTAAAATATGAATATGTACATACAGTGTACATGTTGTCGAATGTTATGAATATGAATATGTATGCATATGGTATTGTAGGCATATATGCATGTTGTAGTGTTAGTTACATGTATGCATAATAAAATAGGAATATATGTAAGTATGAATAAGTTGGGATGAAGTAAATAATAAGTAATCATATGATGTATGCATATATGCATACAATGTAAATTATAATAAATATGCAGCACATATATTATGCACATATGCATATATACATATATTTAAGGTAAATAAAAAAAAAGAAAAAAAAAGAAAAAGAAATAATTAATAGTTAACAAGATAGGTACCTCGAACGTGTTGACAGTAACTCTGTGTTTGTTAAGATGTCTAACATTATAAATAGAGTCGACAGACGTGGTGGGACGCTCAGAAATGATACAATGCAACAGTCCTCGATGAATCTCTTTTTGAACTTCCAAAAATATATTCCAGGTGTATATCTCAGATGATTGAATTTCAATGGGAAGGGTTGTTAAAAATTTTGGTGTGCGTGTGTCACTATCAAACTCATTCTTACGTTGTTTGTTACGATTGGAATCAACAGCAGTATCATAGCACATTAAGAATTGGACAAGGGAGTTTGTTTCTCTAGAGTTAGTTTTGAAACGTGCATTAGAACTCTCGCAACTGGATGTCGTTTTCATCAAACAGCATAACGGAATATCTCTGAAGTAACATGGTGCCTAACGTATGCGAATGTTATACATATCGGTCAACCATTTGTGGTTTTCAAGTTTATACTCCTTCATTAAAAGTTGCCATTGTGCTTCAAATGTTTCAACTGATATGAACAAGTTCCAAACAAGTTTGTGTATTGATTTTCTCAAATTCCCATTTGCAAGTATATCACCAGATATCTGTAAGTGGTTGACAATTTATAAATAAAAAATGTTAAATTATAATATTAGTAAAAGAATGATTATATATATGTACATTGAAATAGTGAATAGGATAAAGTTAATATTATCGTTACCTTAGCGGGCAGTTTATCCGTTATGTGCCACATACATAAACGGTGGGTGGATTCGGTGAATACATTTAACACAGCTTGTTTCATAGAAGCATCCTGGTCAGTAAGTATAAGTGAAGGTTGTTTTTTGTGGGCTTTAAGGAACATTTGTAGCAGCCAAGTGTATGATTCAATTGTTTCATCATATAGTAATCCAGCACCGAAAAGTACACAACGTTTGTGGTGATCAACACCAGTAAATGGAACAAAAATCATCTTGTATCTGCAACATATGTATTGTAATATGTATTAATAATACAAATCATAAAATAAAGTTACGACATGTAGGTAAAAAAATGTATGTTGTGGTATGTAGGCGTGAATAAACAGAATTTATGTGTATGATGATAAAATGGAATATAGTGTTATATTAACATATGCACATATGCATATGATGTAAGGATATGAATACAAACATGTATGCAGATGATATTGTATGCATATATGCATGTGGTTAATGTTATATATGTATATTTTAAATAGCATAATAGGATTGGATTATATGCAGTTATGCATAAGTTGATATGCGGAAAATAATAAATGAATATATGGTGTATGCATAAGTGCATAACAAGCAAATTATAATAAATTTGAAGTAAATGTGTTATGCATATATGTATACATATTTATATACAAAATGAATATACAACTTATGCATATGTGCATGAATTACACATAAACATGTGATCATAAATATGTTGTTATTTAATAATATTGAAAGTTGACATACTTGTTTGTATCATATGTAGCATCAAATCCACACACGTCTCCAAAATCTTCGTAATTACGTAAGGATACAAAGTCAGCCCAAAAAGCAGAACGAAGCTCGTTGTTTGTAACAACATATTCAAAGATGAAATCTTGACGGTTTTGGCTTCTTGCTTGTAAGGTGTCAACAAAAAGGTTTGCATCGCGGTCACCAATGAATATTCGAAAGTCTCTACTTACATTTTTAAAATCCACTGTAGTACCCTGCACATTTTGTGGTCCACCTTTTAAGGAAACTTGAATATTGTGGGCAATGCTTGGCCCTATTTTGTTTAACCCGACCTGATGTATAAATTGTTGATTTTCAAAAGTTACTTGTCTATTTTGTCTGAGAAGATCAGCATTTTCACTACTGATCATGCAATGATTATGTTGCTCATCAATGCTATATAATTGAAATTGATTTGTTGTTTCCAAATATCGAAAACGGGCACATGCACCACAATTAGAGACGGTGTATCGGCTACGTCGTTTGTTGTTTGTAGGTGGTAGTGAAGAATCGAAAATGTTATGTTTTGGCTTGCCATTTTTTGAACATAAAAGATACCGATGTGTAGGAATTCTTATGTTGGGATTGGATGGGTCTGGTTTTGATTTCAAAGTGCCAATACGGACAGAAAATCCAGCCTTGGAAGCGTATTGTTTGTACATCATGATAGCATCATCCCAATGTTGGAAGACACTTCCAATGGATGGCATGTATTGAATGTCAACGTCGGGAGTCCAAAATTTGGTACCATCGGGTGACGAATTGTCACACACCGAATTCCACGTGTCACCGGTGGGCACGGTGGGGAGTATCGCGACGTGGTTGGCAACATAATAGTCAAACAACACAATATTTAAATGCACAGCGGAAGCAAAGTATAGATTCATTTCAACCAAACAATATTGTAATATTAAGTATCACAAATAGTTGAATATAAATCCACAGGTAGATCAAAATAAAAGGAAAACAATGTTCAACAGTCTATGACATCCAAGCTTGCGAGACTTATGGTGGATGCTAGGAGAAAAGCCAGCCTATTACGCGTAGTACCTGCACTTAACCTTTTTGAGAAAATACGTCAGTTTACACTGGTAAATACAATCAACCGACTCATTTTGAAAAGAGTTTAAGAAAATGAATTTAAGGCACAAGGCACAAATAATATTTTATTACTTGGGATAATTATTTGAATATAATACTCGTAAAAGATTTACATGTTTCTTATGCGTTCAGTAGCCCGGTTCATGCCGGGTTAAAGATCAATAGACACACCACATTATTTATATGAGACACTGACAGGTGTACGCCTACACCTGTGTGCTAAGGTCGTGGCCATTTCGTAAAATGATGCCAGGGATATCCGGGACATGGTCATTAACCCCCCAAAGGCTTTAAGCAAACAAAACAATTTAAACGGTCATCTCGATAATACTTAACCAACACATGATTAAGGTCGAATGCCCGACCAAGCGGTATTTTATATACCGTACCCCAAGCCCGTATAAGGGAAAATAAGTTAAAAGTATTTACCTGAGCAAGTATAAATCACAATCAGCGAGTGCAAGTATCTTTTACCGGGTCTCCTATTCTGGAACGAAGGTTTATAATAACCTATTAGAATCCTAACGGGTCTTTAGTTAAGCTTAAGCTTAGACCGGTTAATTTCAAAGATACGGTTCGTACGCACGATTAAGCGAAGACCGGAATAGAATGTGATTTAGACCCGACAAGTTTGAAGACTTGTTTAATATGGGTAAACTAAACACATTCTGGAATTTGAGATTAAAATGATAAGGTTTGACCCGTTTCGGCTAATTTATGCAAACTAGTTACATAAACCGAACCGATCGCGCATGAAGCGTAACGGGTAACCGTAAGAGTCCTAAACAGGTTTCCTAAGTTAACTTGCCTTAAATATGTTGTGATATCAGTAGGATACCTTCCATTATGCCCAAAACGAGTTTAATCTATAATTAAACCCCGTAGGGGTATTTTGGTCATTTTAAAGATTATATATGGGATTAATTAATCTTCTGTGATCCGGGTCTGAATAAATCAGTAAAATAGCTTATTTTAACAGGTTATAACATTTGGTGATAAGTCTTATATGCCAAAATAGTTTTAAACCCAAACTATGCGTTTAATACGCGTATAATGTCGTTTTAAGCTATTTACGGGTTAATATAGGATTCTGAGTTTTCTGATCAGTTCAACAGGTTCAAAACACACCATTTATTATTTAAAATCAGTAGCAATTGGATTGGTGTCAAAAGGATTTGTAAAACTCATTTTATGGCTTAAAAGGGCATATTCGGTATTTACCGAATTAAGGCGATAATCCTAGCTTATGATCAGTTTAAAAATAATTAAAAATCTTCAAAAATCCCAAAATATTATGTTACATCAGTGGGTAAAAGGTTTGGTGTCAAAAATTGGGTTTAGATAGGCTTTACGCTAATGACGCCGTTTAATTACTAAGAAACGTTCTAATTACGTCATTAAGCATAACTCCTAATCTAGACCTCCAACTGATGTGAAAATTTAGGGACATGTTTAATAATCAGTAACAAAGATTATTGTACTTTCATATATCCAAAATTCTCGTTTTATGGTCATAAGGGCATTATGGTCAATATTTAGGCAATTAACGGAAACGTCGGACAATTAAGGATTCAAGTGGTAAAAACACAGAGGGTTTTACAAACATGTAACTAGGTCCTAATGGAACTTTAAGGCATGTCTAAACCTAACTAAACCGGGTCAGAATTGAAGTCAAAGCGAAAGTCAAAGTTTTGCGACTTTCGGTTCCGAATCGGTTCTAAACAGAAAATTGTCGAATCAAACAAGCTTAGACAAGCTCTTATACTTATTACCAAGTTATATGAATGATAAAATAGGTTACACGCCTTTTACATTGTTAATTATGCGTTAAACGAAAGATTACATTACTGTTGACTTTTTCTAATCATGTTTGACTCGACAAACGACCTAGTTAGGATGGAAATCAGGGAGTACCTTTTTAAGGGTTTATTACCCACATAATTACCTACTTAAAGGTACTTTTAATTCGAGATTTGACTGAGCCATTATTAATTAATCTCGAAGTCAAACCGTAATTACGACGGTTTGACTTTTAGCTAAACAACTAAGCTAAACTCAATTAAAGAAGGTTAAGCATACTTACACGTGTCTAATGAACGATTAGGAAGGTCTTGGGTCTGCACTTGAGTTCCAGAAATGCTCCAAAGATGAGTTATGATTGTAGGAACAAAAGTTGCATATCATGGCCCTTATATAGTGTTTAAATCTCCTTTGATTGTTGACATGTAAGTCTATAATTGATCATGGATGTTTACAAGTGTCCCCTATAGCCTCAAAACCAGTTTAGGAAGCCCATTGTATCAAGGAAATGCATTTGGAGTCGGTGGAAGGGCTGAACAGGCAGCTGGCTGTTGTTTCTGCAACTGGTAGTCGTAGGCGGCCCGCGTAAGATGTTGTTAAGTCTTACGCGGCCCGCTTGGGCCTCCGGTTCAGGTTACACAACTTTCCTTTATTGCATTTTTGGCCCTTGGTCCCCCGAAAGGTCGTTTTCTCATTGTTTCTTGCATTCTAAGCCTTTAAAATTGACATATAGGGGCTTTAAGACTTATACCCACTTTGTGAAGTCCTTGGCCACCTTGTGTTTACCCGAAAAGTCATAAATTTCCATGTTGACGTATCTAACCCCTCGCGTACGAATTTTATCATAACTTTCTCAAACGATAACGAAACTCGGTGAAATTTTTATCACACATTCTAGTGAGCATAAATAATCGTTACAAAGCTTCGGGTTTGCTAAAAGGCCACTCAGAGGTATAACTTAAACATGTTGACACATTTAACCCCTGTAGTTTGTAATCTCTCACATTCTTTCACAATCAGCTACGTATGATCCATGATTTATTCGTTTAAGGGTATAAACATCATGTAGGGTTATTATAAAGTATATTTATTCATTGTTGACATTTTGAACCCTTATATTTTCATAGTTTCATTGTTTGTCAACTTTAGTCCCTCGAAAGTATTCTTTCACACGTTCAAAGGTTATGACACGTGTCAACACATTATAAGACGTAAATTTTTGAGGTGTTACACGAATAAACTGAACTTATAAATGTACCTGTTGAATGAGTAAATGAATATAAGGTTCATAATGCATATTATAAAAAAATAATGTAATTATGTTGTAACCTAATGTATGAATAGTGCAAGTATTAATGGATTGGGAATAAGATGTTGAAATGTCAGATTTTGTGATTGAATGTATGTAATGATATAGTAGTATATGAATGTGTTTATATATGCATATTATAATGTATGTATGAATAAAAATGGTCATGTATGTATAAGTGTGTAATGAACATAATTCATATGCATATATGCATATTGAATATGGTATGCATGAAATTGTGTAAAATTAATTATAATGGACATATGGTAGTATAACAGTTTGTTTATAGATTAGATTGTTGTGAAAAGATTATATTAGAATATTGTTATAAGTATTATAACAGAACGTGTATAATAATGGAATCAGGTGTTGATATTAAATGAATGGTATATATGTAAATTGTTTTTAAACAAAGGATGATGGAGTAATGTAATACCTTTCTGTTCTTTATGTAGGAATTGTAGTCGTTTTGGTGTTTTTGATAAAGTTGACACATAAGAAGACGAACCAGAATCAGAATATGACTGTGTGTTAGACGGGATTTCAAAATTATCATATATCACAATGTCATCTATGGGGTAGATAGCTGCAACAGCACAAGATGAATCAATTATAGGAATTAACCCTTTATCAGATTGCATTGGTGTTGGACAATGTTGATCATTTCGAATAATATTGATTGGGGCGTTTACTGAAGACGAATCAGATGATGCCATAATATCTGCAATTAAGGTGAGTAACATTTGTTGTTATTATATTGATCACATGTTGTAGATTATGTATGAAAGTATATAAAAAAACATAGTATGATGTAACAATAGGTAGAATGACAAACAGTGTAACATTTGTAAATGTGTGTAAACAAATGTGATCGTATTAGAAGGAACATAGATGCAAAAAGTAATGTATATGCATATGTAATAAATAAGATAAAATAATAGTTAAATGTTAACAAATCAGTTTAATGTTTATGAAACAAGTGTAAATTTAATGTATGTATTAACATAACATAAAACATTTCAGTTATGATTATGTATACAGATCTTAATGAACAAATATTTGCATAAAGATTTGTTGTAAAATGTAAATTATATAACACAGGTCAAACATACATATATCTGAATTCAGGATTGATGGGGCATTTGATAGTTTTGAACAATTCGATGGTGATTAATTGAGTTATTACAGTTAATTATTAGTAAACAAACAGTTGTCAGTAAAATGTATACAAGTTAATGATGAAATAGACGGATATGTTAAACAGGCATATAGAACATATCGATTATGAATTTGATTATAAGGTTGAGATTGTTGAAAAGAAGGTGTTAAATTACACAATTAGATGAGCATTTTGAAAACATATACATTACCTTGTAAGATGAGAGATGACGAAGATGCTGTAAGAATGTTAGGGTTTGCAGAAATTTGATGAATTGTCGTAATACATGAATTAAGTCGTTGAGGTGTTGCGAATGTGACCGGAATTAAAGATACATTGACGGAATCCTCGATCGGTGGTCGGAATCGTGTTGCCGGAGACGGAGGCGATAGGCGGCGTCGGACGAATAGTACCAATTTTGAATGGATCCGATGACTGATATATGGAAATATCGGATTTTACATTCCAGCCCTGGTAGTTTGAGTATTGTTGCGTTCACACTTGGTTCTCGCAGTTCTCGCAATAAGAGGTGGTTCTCGCATGATCTTCTCCCTATATATATATATATATATATATATATATATATATATATAGGACAAAGATCCGTTAGGAACCACCTCTTATTGCGAGAACCGCGAGAACCAATGTGAACACAACCAAAAATGCCTAAAAATAGCTAAAAATCACACAAATTTTTTTTTTATATTTTTTATAAAAAAATCGCTACTTTTCGAAGTAAAAAAAAATTAAAAAAATGTTTTTTTTTTTTTTTTTAAAAAAATTTTGGCTACTAAAAGTAGCGATTTTAACATAAAAAAATATTAAAAAAAAATTTAGATTTTTTTTTATTTTTTTAGATTTTTTTAGGTTTTTTGGGGGTTTAGTTTTTAGCATTTTAGCTTGGGTGGTGGGGGGGGGGTTTAGGTTTTTGGGGGGTGGGGGAGGGGGTTTAGGTTTTGGGGGGGGGGGGTTAGGTTTTTTGGGGGTTTTAGTTTTTAGCTTGGGGGGGGGTGGGGGGTTTAGGTGTTTTTTTTTTGGGGGGGGGGGGGTGGGGGTTAGGTTTTTTTAGGGTTTTTTTTAGGTTTTTTTAGCTATTTTAGGTTGTGTTCACATTGGTTCTCGCAATAAGGGTGGTTCTCACATGAACCTTACCCTATATATATATATATATATATAGTGTGAGGTTCATTGGGGAACACTAAAAAAGTGGGGAACATGGGAACCAATCTCTTGACCATTAGATTAAAAATATCAACGGCTGTAATTTAATTGATCGTTTGGTTATAGAAAACACACGGAAGGGCATAATCGGAAAAAAAGTGACCCGGTTTCAATTTCTTTTCCATTCGATAGTCCCTGAAGCCTCTGGATTCCATGAACAACCACCGCCATCGGTGGCATCCGGCCGCCGATCCTCCCTCGCTAAAGACAAGATACTTACGGAGTTACCACTGCCATTGGCGGCGTCTGGCCGCCGATCCTCCCTCGCTAAAGACGGATCCTTACAGAGTTTCTCTATTGCTCACTTCCGAAACGCGATTTTATAGTGTTTTATATGTACAATTGATAAAGGATATCAAGTTAAGGCTCGATTTAACGATGACGATGATGAATAGGCAAGTTGCATAAACAGTTAACTTTGTAGTTGTTGTTTAGCACCACAATTTGATCATGTAAATTCGAGTTTTGTTCATTTTCGTTTCAGTATTGCACACATTGGTTGGATCTAAAAGTTCTACCGTTAGCTATCGTATTTCAGTATTTGACCTGTCCTGTTATTGCAAGGTACGTGATGTTTTAATCAACTTTCATTTATTTAATTTATTAGGATTTGCTTCTGTTTTCCTTTGATTGACATTAATTAAGTTTTGCGGAATGATTGCGTTAGATAATTGTTTATGATGTAAGAGTTGATACCAGATCTGATGAAATCGATCTCGTTATCAGATGTCAATGTGAAGTTTGATAAGTATGATACACTAGATCAATCACATGCTTTGATTTCTTCTGTTCTTAGCATCATTAAGAGAGGATTACATTGACTTTCTCAAGTTGTATATTTATAAAAAGCATATATCAATTGAATCATAATTATGATTATTTAGTTTGCCTATGGTGTATCATCTTAAAGATTCACTAAATAATACTTCCATTAATTGATAGAAAACCAAAGTTATCCAGTTTTGAATCGATATGAGTGTTTGAATGGACAAGAATTTTGTAAATGGAGTATAAGATTATGAAACTAGATTCAATTGAGGTATGCAGAATCCGGAACTTATACCTTATGTGCTCTAACAAGTTGTAACTTGATGTATTAGAAGATTTGATGTTGTTATGAGTTCTTTTATGAAAAAATAGAAAGAAACACTAGTGTTACATGATAAAAAAAAAACTAAAAGCGGACCTCAGGGTGTGTAGCGGTCCAAATAGCGGTGGCCTATAGCGGTTCCGCTATTAGCGGCGCTAAATACCGCTATTTGGCCGTTATTTGGCCGCTATTTGGAAACCTATATAGCGGTTATAGCTTCAACTCATTAAAAACCAACAAATCTTTGGATCCTATATCACCGCTATACCACCGCTATAACCTATATATCGTATAGCGGACCTTGACCGCTATTCGATTTTGGACCGCTATAACTGCATAGAAAAAAACTATTTATATTTATATTTTTATTTATTTTTACATGTAAAAAACATTTATGCTAATTGTTCGTTCATGCGACGCCGCAGGTGCTTGAAAACATCATATTGTTTTGTGTTTTTTGTCATATTTAATGATTTTTGTCATTACTTTGTGGCCTTTTCACTGATTCTTAGTAGTAATGCAGGGTTAGAGTTCTAGTGTTCCCAAAGGAAATATGTTTGAGGATTGGGAAATATGTTTGGAGGCATCTTCAGTTTTTTGTTTCTTATTATAAGGAACAAAGTTAAATATGTTCATCAGTTTAACCCCATGCCACAAATATGTTCACTCTTATAAATATGGCAGTTCCAAACACACTACCTAGTGACTTCGGAGACATCTTATTGTCCATCAATTTAAACTCCAAACTTTATTTACTGATTTATGACATCTATTACCTGAATTTGTTGTTTTTTTAATCTTACTTCAATGATTTTGCATTTGAACGTTTGCGTGAGACTGAAGAGGTATGTTTTTTTACTTGCTGACTGTTGTAGGTGTTTTCTTTATTTATTTTCGGTAGGTAGCAAAATGGGCAGGTTGGGTAACTGGTCAAAACGGGCTCATTAAGGATAACAATTGAATACCTAAGTGGGTCAAAATTAGCACCTTTGTTAATGGTATTTTTGTTATAACAATACAATAGTTGGCTTTTGTGAACTTGTTAGGAATTAAGGCAGTTGAGGAGAGCAGAGGGGTGCTGACAACTGAATTGGATAGGACGAAGACTTGTAAGGTACTTATCCTATTATATAGAACAAGGTTATTAACATGAATGACTAAGAACACATTGGTGTATGTATACCTCATTTTGGTTCTAACATGTGACAAAATGTGATTTCTACACCATGTTGTCAAGGGAGCTAGCATTTGTTAAACTCTTTATATACAGGCTTTCGCTCATCTTGCCATATTGGAGTTCAAGCTAATGTTCCTACAATTGGCATTGCGGAAAATGTAGTCATATAAAGCAATTTATGGATTCACCGTTTAGTTTTTCTTGTAATCTTTGACTTTTATTGTCCACTTGCATATACATCTATTTACAAAAGAGATAGCATAGTCGAACTTATATTCTCACAAACATATTAGCTACAAAAATAGTGAACAAGGGTTGATTTCAATGGGGAACACAGAAATGTGGGCAACTAAGAAACCATTCAAAATTCAATGTATAATTTGGTCAAATAAAGGTAAATCGAACCTAGTTGATCAATGCAAACGCTCATTTAACATGTAAAAAACTTATTTTAACATGTTTGGTCAAATAAAGTCAATTTGAGTTTAGTTCTTCAATGCAAACGCTCATTTAACATGTTAAATTTATTTAATTTAATATTTTGATGCCCCTAGACTCCATAGAATACTTTACTTTAATATTTTGAACTACAATCTGAAATTCAATATATAATTTTGTCAAATAAAGTTGAATCGAATATAATTGATCAATGCAAAATTTCATTTAACATGTTAAAGTTTATAGTTAAAAACTTATTTTAATACGTTTGGTAAAATAAAGTCAGTTTGAGTTTAGTTGTTCGAGACAAACGCTCATTTAACATGCTAAATTTGTTTAATTTAATATTTTGAGGCCCCATAGACTACACACAAAATTTATTTTAATATTTTGAACTAGAATTCGAAACTCAATGTATAATTTGGTCAAATAAAGTTGAATCGAACCAAGTTGATCAATGCAAAATTTTGTTTAACATGTTAAAATTTATCGTAAAAAACTTATTTTAATGTGTTTGGTCAAATAAAGTCAGTTCGAGTTTAGTTGTTCAATGCAAACGCTTATTTAACATTTTAAATTTATTTAATTTAATATTTTTAGGCCCAATAGACTCCACACAAAATTTATTTTAATAGTTTGAACTAGAATTCGAAATTCAATGTATAATTTGGTCAAATAAAGTTAAATCGAACCTAGTTGATTAACGCAAAATTTTATTTAACATGTTAAAGTTTATAGTAAAAAAACTTATTTTAACATGTTTGGTCAAATAACGTCAAGTCGAGTTTAGTTGTTCAATGCAAATTCTCATTTAACATGTTCAATTTATTTAATTTAATATTTTGAGACCCCTAGACTCCACACAAAACTTTGTTTTAATATTTTGAACTATAATCCGAAAGTCAATATATAATTTGGTCAAATAAAGTTGAATCGAATCTAGTTGGTCAACGCAAAATTTTGTTTAACATGTTAAAATTTATCGTAAAAAACTTATTTTAACGTGTTTGGTCAAATAAAGTCAGTTCGAGTTTAGTTGTTCAATACAAACGCTCATTTAACATGTTCAATTTATTTAATTTAATATTTTGAGACCCCTAGACTCCACACAAAACTTTGTTTTAATATTTTGGACTATAATCTGAAAGTCAATATATAATTTGGTCAAATAAAGTTGAATCGAACCAAGTTGATCAACGCAAAATTTTGTTTAACATGTTAAAATTTATCGTAAAAAACTTTTTTAACGTGTTTGGTCAAACAAAGTCAGTTCGAGTTTAGTTGTTCAAAGCAAACGCTTATTTAACATTTTAAATTTACTTAATTTAATATTTTTAGGCCCCATAGACTCCACACAAAATTTATTTTAATATTTTGAACTAGAATTCGAAATTCAATGTATAATTTGGTCAAATAAAGTTAAATCGAACCTAGTTGATTAATGCAAAATTTTATTTAACATGTTAAAGTTTATAGTAAAAAGCTTATTTTAACATGTTTGGTCAAATAACGTCAAGTCGAGTTTAGTTGTTCAATGCAAATGCTCATTTAAAATGTTCAATTTATTTAATTTAATATTTTGAGACCCCTAGACTCCACACAAAACTTTGTTTTAATATTTTGGACTATAATCCGAACGTCAATATATAATTTGGTCAAATAAAGTTGAATCGAACCTAGTTGGTCAATGCAAAATTTTGTTTAACATGTTAAAATTTATCGTAAAAAACTTATTTTAACGTGTTCGGTCAAATAAAGTCAGTTCGAGTTTAGTTGTTCAATACAAACACTCATTTAACAAGTTAAATTTATTTAATTTAATATTTTGAGGCCCCTAGACTCCACACAAAACTTTGTTTTAATATTTTGGACTATAATCCGAAAGTCAATATATAATTTGGTCAAATAAAGTTGAATTGAACCAAGTTGATCAACGCAAAAAAAAATTTAACATGTTAAAATTTATCGTAAAAAACTTATTTTAAAGTGTTTGGTCAAATAAAGTCAGTTCGAGTTTAGTTGTTCAATACAAACGCTCATTTAACATGTTAAATTTATTTAATTTAATATTTTGAGGCCCCTAGACTGCACACAAAACTTTGTTTTAATATTTTGGACTATAATCCGAAAGTCAAGATATAATTTGGTGAAATAAAGTTGAATCGAACCAAGTTGATCAACGCAAAATTTTTTTAACATGTTAAAATTTATTGTAAAAAACTTATTTTAACGTGTTTGGTCAAATAAAGTCAGTTCGAGTTTAGTTGTTCAATACAAACGCTCATTTAACATGTTAAATTTATTTAATTTAATATTTTGAGGCCCATAGACTCCACACAAAACTTTGTTTTAATATTTTGAACAAAAATCCGAAAGTCAATATATAATTTGGTCAAATAAAGTTGAATCGAACCAAGTTGATCAACGCAAAATTTTGTTTAACATGTTAAAATTTATCGTAAAAAACTTATTTTAATGTGTTTGGTCAAATAAAGTCAGTTCGAGTTTAGTTGTTCAATGCAAATGCTTATTTAACATTTTAAATTTATTTAATTTAATATTTTAGGCCCCATAGACTCCACACAAAACTTTGTTTTTAATATTTTGGACTATAATCCGAAAGTCAATATATAATTTGGTCAAATAAAGTTGAATCGAACCAAGTTGATCAACGCAATTTTTTTTAACATGTTAAAATTTATCGTAAAAAACTTATTTTAACGTGTTTGGTCAAATAAAGTCAGTTCGAGTTTAGTTGTTTAATACAAACGCTCATTTAACATGTTAAATTTATTTAATTTAATATTTTGAGGCCCATAGACTCCACACAAAACTTTGTTTAAATATTTTGAACTATAATCCGAAAGTCAATATATAATTTGGTCAAATAAAGTTGAATCGAACCAGGTTGATCAACGCAAAATTTTGTTTAACATGTTAAAATTTATCGTAAAAAACTTATTTTAACGTGTTTGGTCAAATAAAGTCAATTCGAGTTTAGTTGTTCAATGCAAACGCTTATTTAACATTTTAAATTTATTTAATTTAATATTTTTAAGCCTCATAGAGTCCACACAAAATTTATTTTAATATTTTGAACTAGAATTCGAAATTCAATGTATAATTTGGTCAAATAAAGTTGAATTGAACCTAGTCGATTAATGCAAAATTTTATTTAACATGTTAAAGTTTATAGTAAAAAACTTATTTTAACATGTTTGTTCAAATAACGTCAAGTCGAGTTTAGTTGTTCAATGCAAATGCTCATTTAACATGTTAAATTTATTTAATTTAATATTTTGAGACCCCTAGACTCCACACAAAACTTTGTTTTTAATATTTTGGACTATAATCCGAAAGTCAATATATAATTTGGTCAAATAAAGTTGAATCGAACCAAGTTGATCAACGCAAAAAAAAAAAATTGAACATGTTAAAATTTATCGTAAAAACATATTTTAATGTGTTTGGTTAAAGAAAGTCAGTTAGAGTTTAGTTGTTCAATACAAACGCTCATTTAACATGTTAAATTTATTTAATTTAATATTTTGAGGGCCACAGACTCCACACAAAACTTTGTTTTAATATTTTGAACTATAATCCGAAAGTCAATATATAATTTGGTCAAATAAAGTTGAATCGAACCAAGTTGATCAACGCAAAATTTTGTTTAACATGTTAAAATTTATTGTAAAAAACTTATTTTAACGTGTTTGGTCAAAGAAAGTCAGTTCGAGTTTAGTTGTTCAATGCAAACGCTTATTTAACATTTTATATTTATTTAATTTAATATTTTTAGGCAACATGGACTCCACACATAATTTATTTTAATATTTTGAACTAGAATTCGAAATTCAATGTATAATTTGGTCAAATAAAGTTGAATCGAACATAGTTGATTAATGCAAAATTTTATTTAACATGTTAAAGTTTATAGTAAAAAACTTATTTTAACATGTTTGGTCAAATAACGTCATGTCGAGTTTAGTTGTTCAATGCAAATGCTCATTTAACATGTTAAATTTATTTAATTTAATATTTTGAGACCCCTAGACTCCACACAAAACTTTGTTTTTAATATTTTGGACTATAATCCGAAAATCAATATATTATTTGGTCAAAAAAAGTTGAATCGAACCTAGTTGGTCAATGCAAAATTTTGTTTAACATGTTAAAATTTATCGTAAAAAACTTATTTGAACGTGTTTGGTCAAATAAAGTCAGTTCAAGTTTAGTTGTTCAATACAAACACTCATTTAACAAGTTAAATTTATTTAATTTAATATTTTGAGGCCCCTAGACTCCACACAAAACTTTGTTTTAATATTTTGGACTATAATCCGAAAGTCAATATATAATTTGGTCAAATAAAGTTGAATTGAACCAAGTTGATCAACGCAAAAAAAAAAATTTAACATGTTAAAATTTATCGTAAAAAACTTATTTTAACGTGTTTGGTCAAATAAAGTCAGTTCGAGTTTAGTTGTTCAATACAAACGCTCATTTAACATGTTAAATTTATTTAATTTAATATTTTGAGGCCCTTAGACTGCACACAAAACTTTGTTTTAATATTTTGGACTATAATCCGAAAGTCAAGATATAATTTGGTCAAATAAAGTTGAATCGAACCAAGTTGATCAACGCAAATTTTTTTTAACATGTTAAAATTTTTCGTAAAAAACTTATTTTAACGTGTTTGGTCAAATAAAGTTAGTTCGAGTTTAGTTGTTCAATACAAACGCTCATTTAACATGTTAAATTTATTTAATTTAATATTTTGAGGCCCATAGACTCCACACAAAATTTTGTTTTAATATTTTGAACAAAAATCCGAAAGTGAATATATAATTTGGTCAAATAAAGTTGAATCGAACCAAGTTGATCAACGCAAAATTTTGTTTAACATGTTAAAATTTATCGTAAAAAACTTATTTTAACGTGTTTGGTCAAATAAAGTCAGTTCGAGTTTAGTTGTTCAATGCAAACGCTTATTTAACATTTTAAATTTATTTAATTTAATATTTTAGGCCCCATAGACTCCACACAAAACTTTGTTTTTAATATTTTGAACTATAATCCGAAAGTCAATATATAATTTGGTCAAATAAAGTTGAATCGAACCAAGTTGATCAACGCAAATTTTTTTTAACATGTTAAAATTTATCGTAAAAAACTTATTTTAACGTGTTTGGTCAAATAAAGTCAGTTCGAGTTTAGTTGTTTAATACAAACGTTCATTTAACATGTTAAATTTATTTAATTTAATATTTTGAGGCCCATAGACTCCACATAAAACTTTGTTTAAATATTTTGAACTATAATCCGAAAGTCAATATATAATTTGGTCAAATAAAGTTGAATCGAACCAAGTTGATCAACGCAAAATTTTGTTTAACATGTTAAAATTTATCGTAAAAAACTTATTTTAACGTGTTTGGTCAAATAAAGTCAATTCGAGTTTAGTTGTTCAATGCAAACGCTTATTTAACATTTTAAATTTATTTAATTTAATATTTTTAGGCCCCATAGACTCCACACAAAATTTATTTTAATATTTTGAACTAGAATTCGAAATTCAATGTATAATTTGGTCAAATAAAGTTGAATTGAACCTAGTTGATTAATGCAAAATTTTATTTAACATGTTAAAGTTTATAGTAAAAAAACTTATTTTAACATGTTTGGTCAAATAACGTCAAGTCGAGTTTAGTTGTTCAATGCAAATGCTCATTTAACATGTTAAATTTATTTAATTTAATATTTTGAGACCCCTAGACTCCACACAAAACTTTGTTTTTAATATTTTGGACTATAATCCGAGAGTCAATATATAATTTGGTCAAATAAAGTTGAATCGAACCAAGTTGATCAACGCAAAAAAAATTTAACATGTTAAAATTTATCGTAAAAACTTATTTTAACGTGTTTGGTTAAAGAAAGTCAGTTAGAGTTTAGTTGTTCAATACAAACGCTCATTTAACATGTTAAATTTATTTAATTTAATATTTTGAGGCCCACAGACTCCACACAAAACTTTGTTTTAATATTTTTAACTATAATCCGAAATTCAATATATAATTTGGTCAAATAAAGTTGAATCGAACCATGTTGATCAACGCAAAATTTTGTTTAACATGTTAAAATTTATTGTGAAAAACTTATTTTAACGTGTTTGGTCAAATAAAGTCAGTTCGAGTTTAGTTGTTCAATGCAAACGCTTATTTAACATTTTAAATTTATTTAATTTAATATTTTTAGGCCCCATGGACTCCACACATAATTTATTTTAATATTTTGAACTAGAATTCGAAATTCAATGTATAATTTGGTCAAATAAAGTTGAGTCGAACCTAGTTGATTAATGCAAAATTTTATTTAACATGTTAAAGTTTATAGTAAAAAACTTATTTTAACATGTTTGGTCAAATAACGTCAAGTCGAGTTTGGATGTTCAATGCAAATGCTCATTTAACATGTTAAATTTATTTAATTTAATATTTTGAGACCCCTAGACTCCACACAAAACTTTGTTTTTAATATTTTGGACTATAATCCGAAAATCAATATATAATTTGGTCAAATAAAGTTGAATCGAACCTAGTTGGTCAATCCAAAATTTTGTTTAACATGTAAAAATTTATCGTAAAAAACTTATTTTAACGTGTTTGGTCAAATAAAGTCAATTCGAGTTTAGTTGTTCAATACAAACGCTCATTTAACATGTTAAATTTATTTAATTTAATACTTTGAGGCCCCTAGACTCCACACAAAACGTTGTTTTAATATTTTGGACTATAATCCGAAAGTCAATATATAATTTGGTCAAATAAAGTTGAATCGAACCAAGTTGATCAACGCAAAATTTTGTTTAATATGCTAAAATTTATCGTAAAAAAACTTATTTTAACGTGTTTGGTCAAGTAAAGTCAGTTCGAGTTTAGTTGTTCAATGCAAACGCTTATTTAACATTTTAAATTTATTTAATTTAATATTTTAGGCCCCATAGACTCCACACAAAATTTATTTTAATATTTTGAACTAGAATTCGAAATTCAATGTATAATTTGGTCAAATAAAGTTGAATCGAACCTAGTTGATTAATGCAAAATTTTATTTAACATGTTAAAGTTTATAGTAAAAAACTTATTTTAACATGTTTGCTATTGGTTCATGCTAAACGGGCCTTGAACAAATACCAAATACTTGCATCATTTTTAGCTCCTGAATGACTTGGTTGTGATATTTTGATTTAACTTTTGGCTTTACTTTTATAATTGCAACTTTTCTGGTTTGCTGATCTGTTTAGGGGCTTTCCACGAACTCAACACCGTCTGCGAATTTTCCGGTACCTGTCTAGCATATGATCTGCGGGTATCATGTGCCTCCACTACCCTTTAACAAATATTACATAGGCATCTGCGGCGTACATGAAAAATCATGACATTAATCAATGTGCTAAGTCAAAAACAAAACAATACAATCACTTACTTCCCAACGCCATGGAGTTGAGTGATGTGTGTCCAGTCATCCCATAAATATCCTTCAAATAATCTTTGTATCCTTTCCGTCTTTACTTTCTGCAGTCCAAGTGGTGTGAGAAGATTTTCAATCGCCTCTGCTAGAACCTTTGTATCAGTCTTTGCATTAGGACATAGGTTAAAGAAATCCGATATCACCCCTCTCACCTACATAACACACATATTAACCACAATATTTTAAATCCACACTCAGGCGATGACGTTTCCTACATCAAAGAAACTGCAATTAAACCATAAATAAAATAGACATGCAAACAAATAGGAAGAACAGAAGAGACTTGCACACCCTGTGTCATATTTAGGAAGATATATATAATGACAATCCTCTAAGGATCATGGATATTTCTCTTGTCTAATATTCTCAAATTAACTGTATGGCACAAGCATATTATACTTTTTAAGCAAGTGAGAGAATTGCACAAGTATATCTAAGGACATGTTAGCTACTCAAAGATTCAAGCAATGGCAAAAACAGCTAAAGATCCAACAAACCACATATACATAATAGCAGTATGCTGCTATCTTTTTCAGATAAGGGCAAGAGATAGATACCTCACAATTCCAGTTGACATCCTTGAGCCGCTTGATTATTTATTATACATGTAAAATTAACATGTTAAAAATAGTCACAGAATTAAATGGCAATGTTGTGTTACCTGTAAAAGGAAATCCATTTAAGGCTAGATGGTATGGTGATGGTCCTCCAAGGGAGGATGATCCGCCACGTAGGCACCACATCATAGTCCTCCCAAGGATGGTCCATCCCACAAAACTAGAGGGTATGGGAGGATGATCCTACCCCACCACTTTTTTTACTCTTATTTTTTAATTTCTATGCCCTATGCACAAGTATTGAAGCCTAATGTACAAATCAGAAACAAAGGGGGCCCACCAGCTTGGACCGTCTTGAACGTCCGCAACTCGACGTCCTCGATAGTGACCGGGGGGGGGGGGGTGACTCGACGCCGGCGACGATCCACGACGGGCTGGGCGCGGTTCCATACCGTCCAGCCTAACATGTTAAAACTTTTGTAATCTATATTTTTACACCTCACACGAGTAACCAAGTTTAAAATCTATAGTTTTCATCATCCCTAACTACCTAACAAATCATTTAAAATGAAACACTACTCAACACATAATCAATAAACTCTTCACTAAATGAACAAGTTTAAGATCAGAATAAAAAAATAAATTCCATCGAGATCATCAATACACACCTTCTTCACAACAAATAACTACTACAAATACAAGCAAACACACATAGATTTCAACATTCATAACCGATTAAACGCTAGATCTGAAATTATATCATCAAACGCACATTACACATACATCAAACACATAGATCCACAAGTAATTCGCACAATATCATACAAAAAAAACCTATAAACATCATAACCGGTGAATCTAGAACAAAATTGAAACCGAACAATGAAAATTTACCTGATGAATTGATTTCTGAACGATGAAACCCTAGATCTAGAGGGTGAATGATGTTGTTAGTAATCCGGATTCAAACAAGATGGAGATAAATCGGATGAATTGCAAGTTTAAATCATAAACGTAGATGAAAACTGGCCGATTTTCACCGGAATCCATTGGTGGAAATCAACGGTTTGACGGTTATTCAGGATCATCGTGGTGGTGGTGGCTTATGGCAGCCGGAAAAGACCCCGTTCAAAAAAAAAAGAATAATAATAAACACATTATATTTTGGAAAGTATTTTGACAAAATTGCCCCTGTTCCCCAGTTCCCCACTTTTTTGAGGGGGGGGGGGGGGGGGGGGTTAGGTTTTTTTTTTTGGGGGGGTGGGGGTTAGGTTTTTTTAGCTATTTTAGGTTGTGTTCACATTGGTTCTCGCGGTTCTCGCAATAAGGGTGCTTCTCGCATGATCTCCTCCCTATATATATATATATATGTGGGAAGGTTCAAATGAAAACCACTAGTTATTGTGAAAACTCGAAAACTAATTAAAAAAGCCAAAAAAAAACATACCAAAAATATTTTTTTTTTGCATATTAATTTTCGCAGGTTTTTTTATATAAAAAAAATTCAAAAAAAAAAAAAAATTTGTGTAGTGCACATGTGTATGTGTACTCACATGTGTACTACAAAAAATATATATATTTTTTTTTGAAAAAAAGTTTTTTTTCATATATAAAAACTAGCGATTTTTATAAAAAAAAATTGAAAAAAAAAAATTTGTGTGTGTTTTTAGGCTTTTTTTAGTTAGTTTTCGAATTTTCACAATAAAAGTGGTTTTCATTTGAACCATCCCCTATATATATATATACACACGTTGTTCCTTCCTGATGAATCATTTCTAGACTTGTACTCTTCTGTAAAGACCTTAATTTTTTAGATACACTGGAAGTAGTTTCTAGGGTTAATTTACGTATATACATACATCATCGATTTGATCTATAGCTCCAGAGCTTGCTGATATACTCTACGATTAGGATCCAGATCTGAAGTACGTTCTAGTCGGTTTATTTTTGGTGGCCCCGGTACAATGAGTTAATAATTTGTACTGAAAGCAGATTTTGGAGTGTTAGCAAGTACAACAAGTTTAGTACCACAACCAATAGTTTAATAGTTTTTTTCTTCTACACACAACTTACTTAATTATTAAAATCCTTTTTCTTTTATGCTTATTTATTTAAGCAATTGCACATGTCTAGTTATACTTCCACTAGATATATTACACGGGTGGCATGGAAGTGCTCTTGCAAAATTAAGGAGGGTTAGTTATTTCTTCTGATTATATGGAAATAGTGTTTAAGATGACAAATAGATATATAGAGGTGGATAATATTTCCAAATAAGAATCATCTCAGTGTGCAATGTGCATGATTAGCATAATTGGAAGCGAAAATGATGCCTTCTAGTGGTTTGCTATTTGGCATCATATATGTCCGAGTTCAAGATCGTTAGTCATGGCTTGAGATTTGATTGCAAAGTGGGGGCATAAATGGGGACGGCGTTGGCTGCGCATCGATATACAAGATAAAATTGGTGAGATGAAGATCAAACTGTAGCCTCTTATGTGTTCCGATGCAGATGCGAATGGCGTCTCAATAGTCCCATTCACCCAATGTTTGTCAATCCTAGTACTCCTTAGTTGTATGGAACAATATGAATGATCGCGTTCAAATTCACAAGGTGTGAAACCGCTATTCATGTTCTATTATTCTTGGAGAGACGCTCTTAGAGCCATGATTTACTTCTTTTGGCTTAGAAGAAGTGATATTTCCTAAAAAAGAGTCAAGAAAGGAAGAAAAACAATGTTTAGCTAAGACCGTGGGGTATGGTGAGGCTTGGGTTGGGGCTTGGGTTGGGCATTTGGTGACACGTGTAAAGGGAGCCAGCCCACTGCCAGGTTACGTGTCCGCGGGGTATGGCGGGGCATGGGTTGGGCTTGGGTTGGGTGCACCGCGTGGCATAAATGTTAAAAAAAAAATACAAAAAATTTATAAAAAATCACACAACATTTATAAAAAAACCTACAACTTCATTAAAATTTTAAAAATTACATAATCGTAAAAATTACATAACTTCTAAAAATTACAAAATAAAAAAACCTAAAGCGTTAAAAAAATTTCAAAAAGTTCGATCTTGTCGAACGCCTTCTTTTCCACGCTTCGAAACTCTATGTTTGCCACCGTCACCCGGTCCTCGTGGCTTAACTCGCCACCGGGAACCGCTTCGTAGTAAGCCTTGAAACGCTCGAGCTTGGGCCGTAGGTTGCGCCATTTATGTTGGCACGCGTTGAGGTTGTGGCGGTCGTTACCGACGTTTTGTCGGTAGGCCGCGAATGCTTCCGCCCAATATTTTGTTTGGCCCGGTGGCCGCCCCTTCATAGCGTCGACGACGCTAGTTACGAGTGCCATTTCTTCTTGACGGGTCCAGGATGCCATAGTGGTGTTGGGTTCGTGGGATGGGGGGGACCAGCGGGGTAGCGGGTTCAAGACAGTGGGTGTATTGGGTGGGGTTTTGGTTCGTGGGATGGGGGACCGGTGGGTTGGGGTTCCAATATATAGGACATTGGGGACCCGGGTAGCGGTTATAGAAGATGGAGGGATGGGGGGACCAGTTTGAATTTCAAAATTTTAAACACCCGCCTGCCCACGTGGCGGGTGACCCAATGAGAACATGCCAGCTCGCTTCGCCATACCGCCCCACGCCCGGCTTTAAAGCCAAGCTCCAAGGGGCCACGCCCAAACCCAAGCCCACCCAGGGTGGTCACTTGGGCGTTTTACCCCAACCCACGCCCAAACCCCCGCCCCATACCCCACGGCCTAATGTTATCAAAAACCTAGTTCACCATTGATTAGCGGTTTGGTTTTCCAATAAGGGCTTTTAAGGATCCACTATGCAAATGCTCAAGCGTACCATATGATCTAATACCTTTTTGGCTGTACGAAAAAAGATATTGCTACTTAGGGGCTGTTTGTCAACTTCTGAATGGTTAAGTGCTGAACCAGTAAGAGGTCTGAACCATTAAGTGCTGAACAAGTAAGAGGTCTGAACCATTAAAAGGCATTATAATGCTTAACCCTTTAGAGACAAATGTCTGACCAATTCAGATTAGAGGTCTTAACCACTCAGACTCTGTATAAAACTTAACCATTCAGAGGCAAATGTCCGAACCATTCAGACATCTGCTCACGAAACAAACAGTCTGAACCATTAAGTGTTGAACCAGTAAGATGTCTGAAGCATTAAGAGCCCCATTAAAAGGTAAACAAACAACTCCTTAGAGGAGTTATAAAGATTGATATATTAGATCTTACACCTTGGTGAGCTTTGTTCGGGCACATGTTTCCGCTTACAAGTTTTATTAACATAATGCTTTTCCTTTCTTATTAACATATGATCTTGGGATGGCAATAGGTCATGTATGGGAGGGCTTTCGGTAATCCTAGCCAAATCGTTGGCACCCTTTACCGTTTATCCATTGAGTTTGTGGGTATACTCATTACTAGTTGTGACTTGTGTGTTTAAAATTGCCGTTGGGATCCATTACTCGAAACCCGATCATAAACTCATTTTACAAACCGATAAAATATTCAATTACACTTTTTACAATTATGTAATTTAGTGATTTCAAATTTTAACAACGTTAGCATCCACTTGTTGTATTATTTTTTATCATATTATATAGTGAAAGTTTAAAATACAAAAGGCTCTTAACGTGCGACCGTACGCGACCACCACAATAGCATGTGTAATTAGGGTTTAACCCTACCTATGCGTAATTATGCAAATAGCGTGCATAGTTTAAAAATGAACATGCGTAGTTCACTTCGCACAGTCGCGTACCGTCCCACGTTAAGGGGCTATTGTATGTTAACCTTCCCCAAATTATATAATACATTAATATATTCGATTTTAATGTGGGCAAACTGGTAGTCGAGTAGGTATAACCTAATATTATAACCATACTCGTTCCAAATCCACGCGTGATTCCATACCCTATGTTATACATCGAATACCTGTCCCAATCGCAAATATTTCCGGCATTCCTATCGAGTTCATGTTGTTTTCTCATTGTTGAGGAATTTTTTTGTTAGGGAAATTTTATGTTCTTTCTTTTTCCTTAATAATAATTTCCAATGTGCCCTTTCTCCAATATAATTGAGAACGTTTCTGAAACAACCAAAAACAAGCCTAAATCAACCTTAATTGGGCTTAGCCAACGCAAAAGAAAGGCCTAAACCAAACTTATGTTTTCTTGTTGTGACTTAAGACTCCTGGTGTTAGGGATTAAACAGTTAAAAACACTAGACCCTATTATGGTGTATATGGACACTTAAATGGTTCTTTTGATGACTCGAACATGTGACATTCAGGTCACATGGCATCAACCTTAGCTTTGCTCCAAAGTTCGTCCCTACAATTAGACATGGTATCAAAAATAAATTATCACCGAATTATTTAAACGTTGCCAGAGGAGCGTGTTTCCCAACTCTAGTATGATGCCAATTTATGTGGATTAAAAGAAAAAACTTTAGATTCATGAAATAGTAATTAAACTAGAAAATCAAGGAAGACATAAAATTATAAGTTCAATTCTTTTTCATTAATCTTCATTGATAGGAATTTCTGGGTTTCGTTTATCAATCGATAAGAGGTGCTAGTATTTCATGACGATCAGGGGCGGCTCTTATGGTGTGCGGGGAGGACTTCCGCACAAGGCCCACGATTTCGAGGGGCACGGGATTTAAAAAAAAAAACGATATATATATATATATATATATATATATAGGGGAGGGTTATCTTGAGAACGCTAAATATTGCGAGAACCGTGAGAACGAATGAGAAAACCAATCAAAACCAAATTTTTTAATACAAATCTCATTATAATTAAAATATAACATCAAGAAAAGAATTTACAACATCAAATAATTCATTCTCCTTTCAAAATCACTCTTTTTAGATTTTTTACACATGTGTAAATATAACAGATTTACACATGTGTAAATGGCAAACTTACGCATGTGTAAATTTTCTTTATTTACGAATTCACGTAAATTTAAACGTGTAAATTAAATTTCTAACATTGTATTCGAATAATAATGATAAGTGTAGAAAATTTTTTTGAATTTGAATTGTTTTTGACCAAGTTCTTGCGGTTTTTTCATTTGTTCTCACGGTTCTCACAATATTTAGCGTTCTCATTTAAACCTTCCCCTATATATATATATATATATATAGGGAGAAGATCATGCGAGAACCACCTCTTATTGTGAGAACCGCGAGAACCAATGTGAACACACCAAAAATGCCTAAAAATAGCTAAAAATCACACAAAATTTTTTTTTTTGAATTTTTTAATATTTTTTATAAAAAAAATCGCTACTTTTCGAAGCCAAAAAAAAAAAAAATTTTTTTTTTTTTTAATTTTTTTTTTAATTTTTTTTTTTTTTTGCTTCTAAAAGTAGCGATTTTAACATAAAAAATATTAAAAAATTCAAAAAAAATTTTTTAGATTTTTTAAGGTTTTTTGGGGGTTTAGTTTTTAGCATTTTAGCTTGGGGAGGGTTTAGGTTTTTTTTGGGGGGGGTTAGGTTTTTTTTAGCATTTAGCTTGGGGGGGGGGGGGGGTTTAGGTTTTTTGGGGGTGGGGGGGGGGGTGGGGGTTAGGTTTTTTTAGCTATTTTAGGTTGTGTTCACATTGGTTCTCAAGGTTCTCACAATAAGGGTAGTTCTCGCATGAGCCCCTCCCTATATATATATATATGTGTGTGTGTGTGTGTGTTATTTATTTTTAAATTGTAAATACATACCAAATCCAATATAGAGGCCCATTATCAAATACCTTTTTATGTTTTATAATTTAGCCCAAATACATTAGGTTTATTGGGCCCAACCCATACTAATAAGATTTTAAAACATAAACAATAAAAAAACACGGAAACTGAAACGTCAATTGGATTTGGAAACACCGAACGACAGAAGGAATTGCAGGGCTGACATTGATTCATTGAACGACAACACAGAAGTGAGAAGACAGAACGACCATCGTAGTTCAGAACTCGACGACACAGTGCGTAATTCGGTAATTGTTTCACTGTTTGAATGTTTGATTTCATATGTTCGTAATTGTTTCACTGTTTGATTTGCTGGTTGATTTCATTATGAAGTTAAAAGGTCCGATAATTGTTGTTAACATTAGATTCTGATACTTGATGATATTGTTGTGATTGTTAGTTGTTTCTTAACATCAGATTCTGATTGTTGATTGTTGTTAGTCGGTTAATTGTTGTTAATTTTTGTGACTGTTAATTGTTGATTGAACCCGTATCTTGTTAAGTGAACATCGATTATTATTTTTAGGCGTTAATGGCTCCTAAACAAGCATTCGGATGACAAAAACGTCAAAAAAGGAAACGAGCGGAAGAATGGTGAAGTCTCAAGCTTATGGGCACATTTTTCGAGCTCGAACAGGGTACGTGAATTCTCAGAGACGCCACTGATAACGATATTGACAATTTGGCAACTAATAGAACTTTTGATGGCTTTGGATTTCATGTTCAGTGGTTCGTAGTGAAAACATTCTAATTGGTGTTGCAATATAATACATTTACAACTTTTGTGATGACATTTCATAGTTCTAGACTTATAGTTTTCTATTTATATGGCATACAATATATATATTAAAGGTTTTTTTCTTAAAAGAGGAGATAATTGGTTGTTGGTAAGGGCCTATAATTGTGGGGTTTGGAGGCCCAAATTCGTGGGCTACTTCGCATTAATTCTAGCAATCTAGTTCAATTATTATTTCTTGTGGTACTAGTAAGTTAGAAGGGAAAAGATCAAATACGAAGATTAATTTCGCTAGGAAGGATAGGAAGCAATAAGAGGATGACATGTGGCAACATTTAAAATAAAGAAAAAGCGTATTTTAGTCAATCCAACCCTTTCTTCTTCCTTTTTCAAAACCCAGTAACTTCAAAACTCACCATTTTCAAAACCCACCATCTTCAACCATTTCTTCACTTTCTATCTCAATAATCACTACATTATAGTGCGATTTTCATCACCAATCAATGATTCAAACCCCCGATCAACGTGTTCTTCAGTTTTTTTTGAAGAAAACCCAGTTTAATTTCATACAAAATCTCGTTTTTTCCGGTGATTTTGAAGATAATCACTCGATTTGTTCGATTCAATCGCTGATAAGTGTTTCTATCATTTCAAATTTCGTCAATTGATGAAGAAACCGGCTTCGATCCATGTAAGAAATTCTTTAATTTCATTTTCATGATCTGGGTTTTTATTTAGTCATTGCGTTTTACGATCTTGGCGGGGGTCCGGGGGCGGCAGCCCCTGGCGGGGTCCAAGGGGCAGAGCCCCTGGCTGGGGTTGAGCTTTATGTGTTTTCTGGCTATTGCGTTTTAGAAAAAACACATTTTTAAGTATCTTTAGTCATTGCGTTTTAGGTAAAACACATTTTTGAAGTGTTTTTAGTCATTGCGTTTTAGGTAAAACACATTTTTAGGTGTTTTCAGTCCATTGCGTTTTACAGAGAACACTTTCTTTTGTTTTTTTAGGTCATTGCGTTTTAGAAATGAGACATTTTTAAGTGTTTTCTGGCCATTGCGTTTTACAAATAAAACAATTCTTTGTGTTTTCTGGCCATTGCGTTTTACAAATAAGACATTTCTTTGTGTTTTTTGTGCA
This sequence comes from Helianthus tuberosus, assembly GCA_030545235.1. Lineage (NCBI taxonomy): Eukaryota > Viridiplantae > Streptophyta > Magnoliopsida > Asterales > Asteraceae > Helianthus > Helianthus tuberosus. Next base: position 189,834,964 of record CM060418.1, read on the forward strand.
TTGCGTTTTAGGTAAAACACTTTTTTATGTGTTTTCCGTCTATTGCGTTTTAGAAATAAGACATTTCTTTGTGTTTTCTGGCCATTGCATTTTACAAATAAGTCATTTCTTTGTGTTTTTGGTGCATTGCGTTTTAGAAAAATGTCATTTTTAGGGTTTTTTTTTTCATTGCGTTTTACGTAACTGGTGGTTTTTCTATTGCGTTTTACACAACTGGGTTAAATTTTTTTTTTAAATATAGCAATAGTATACTCGTTTTAAAGATAAAAAAAAAACGCTCGTTTTTTTGGTGCAATTTTTATAAAAAAATAATGTCGTATGAAAGAGTTATTAACGTTTAAAAAATGGGGGGAATTGGAGGAGAGAGAAACTATTGGCTTGGATTGACTAGAATGCCCTTGAACAAACTCACGCGCCTCTTTTCTTCTTTTCAATTTCCCTGATTTAATCTTAGCCCTTAATTAACTAAATGGATGGTCAAGATCACTTCCTAGCCTTCCTAGCCAAATTAACTTCCTATTGTATCTCCACCCAAGTTAGAAACCCAAAATCTTTATTATAAATATACGTTCTCGTACTTGTAATTTCTCATCACAAGTGCAATAACTAGAGATGGGCATATCGGTTTTTTTTGTACCCGGAACTGGTTCCTACCCGGACCCGGTTCTTGTTATAGTGTAGGGGAACCGGTTCTTGTAGGAACCGGGTCCAGTTCCTAAACGGGTTTAGAGCTTGAATACTGGAACCGATAGTAACCGATCCCGGGTAGGGTTGGAACCGGGTTCAGGTCCCTAGTAAAACACACACTCATGTAATAGTGGTGTGAGAGAGCTTTCTCTGTATGAACATCAAAATAATAACAAAGAAAATAGTTCATAAATATGGAGAATGGTGTACGTAAGTTGCAAAATGAAGCAGGTTAATGTATTCATTAAACTAAGGCCTATATATAGCCTTTACAACAGGGAACGTGAGAATAAGACTCCATCGTTCACCCAAAGTTTGGGTCAAATCAAGTACCAATTCCAACTACTAATTTATTAAATAAAAACTAAAATAATAAAATGCTTATTTCTTCAAATATCCAGCCATGCATAATGTGACACTTGAAGATTAGCTTATTCCATGCAAATAAACGAACTACTAACGAACTGTGACCCGCAACCCATGAACAAACCCGAATAAAGCCAACATATCCTTGTTGCAACCAGTGGACTTAGGCCCAACTTCGACCGAACCACGTAAACTAGTTTAATACCCGTCCGGTGGACGGGTTACATTAATGTATTATATAGTAACAACATGAATGAACCTATGAACAGAACTAACTTGAATTTAAACTTTACCAAGTCCCATAAGAGCCACTAACCATACTATCATTAATAGCTCATGTCATATAAAGATGCTTGCAAGACATTTAAAATTGGAAAAAGAACAAAAATCCTATCTTAACCTTTCATCATAAATGGTGTTGTGAAGTTACCTGTGGATTCTCAATGTTACACATGCTTTTAGCTCCATACCCTATGATCTTGTACGCAATCAACAAAATAATACTTTTCAGGCATAAAGTATAACACATCTCTCCACCTATTAAAGGATATAATGAATATAAAAAAAGGATTATAATTACCGAGAAACTTAGCATGCAAATCTTTACGATACACGTATTCATGTAATATCCTCTAGAAACCCAACAAAAAAATTAAATAAAATAAACTACAAAGAGAATAAAGACCCAATTTACATATTTCCCATGATGTAGATTATAAGGTGATTATAAGTTGCTGCCTTTCACCCTTCGCATCCACCTCTGCCAACTTTAGGCTCATTGCTAAATATCTTTCTTGCATTTCCTTCAATTGTACTTCCGTACAATTGTTTTTGTTTAATAATTCAAAGATTTCTTGATCAAGAGTCTTCTAAATCTCAGCATCATCACTACAACAGTTAGAAAAGATATCAGTTTCTAAAGTCCACTTTTTCTTCACAATTTAACATCAAAATGAAGATCGTGATAATGGGTCTCTTTTACAAGAAATTAAAATGGTTAGAAATAAAAATAAAATAGGAGATGCAAAAATGTAATCAATTGTTTAGCCAATGTATTCCTTCTGATGGCAGGGTTTGTGTCACACCCCGAATTTTCACGTATTACCAGTGGGCCCGGTAGAGAGTATCGTGACGTAGTTGATATCATCATAGTTAAGCAACACAAATTAAATGCACAGCGGAAGCAAAAGATGAATCATATTACAAACCGAATAAATAGTAATATCAAAGTATTACAAACGGACTGTAAAGGATCCACAGGCGGATCAAACAAAAGAAAACTTCGTTCAACAGATTTAAAGGCATCTGAGCTTGCAAGACTCCTTATTTATGCTAGGAGAGACCAGCCTATTCTGATTAGTACCTGCACTTAGCCTTTTGGGGAAAATACATCAGTTTACACTGGTAAATACAATTAACTGACTCATTTTGAAAAGGTTTAGAAAAATTGATTTGAATGCACAAGGCACAAAACATTTTATAACTTGGGATAATTATTTATATATAAACTTGTAAAAGAATTACTTGTTCGTTATACGTTCAGTAGCCCGGGCTGAATACCGGGTTAAAGATTAATAGACACACCACATGATATAATCCCGCGTCGAGTTATTCTCGAACATACGGTTATACCTTTATATATATATATATGCACAGGCGGGTGTATGCCTACACCCCGTGCTTAGGTCGTGGCCATTCAATGAATGATGCCAAGGATATCCGGGACATGGTCATTAACCCCCCAAAGGCTTTAAGCAAACAAAACAATTTAAACGGGGCATTTCAATAAATTAACCTTCATACGATTAAAGATTCAATGCCTGACCAAGCGGTATTTTATATACCGTACCCCAAGCCCGTATAAGGGAAAATAAGTTAAAAGTATTTACCTGAGCAAGTATAATTCACAACAGCAAGTGCAAGTAGCTTTTACCGGGTCTCCTAATCTGGAACAGATGTTTTTAATAACCTATTAGATTCCGAACGGGTATTTAATTAAGCCTAGACTTAGACCGGTTAGTTTTAAAAGAAGGTACGGTTCAAACGCACGATTAAGCGAAGACCGGAATAGAATGCGATTTAGACCCGACAAGTTTGAAGACTTTTATAATATGGGTAAACTAAACACATTCTGGATTTTGAGATAAAAATGATAAAGTTTGACCCATTTCGGCTAATTTATGCAAACTAGTTACATAAACCGAACCGAACGCGAAAATGCATAACGGGTAACCATAAGAGTCATATACAGGTTTCCTAAGTTAATATGCCTTAAAAATACTGTGACATCAGTGAGATATCTTCTATTATGCCCAAAACGAATTTTAACTCAAATTATGCCCCGTATGGGTATTTTGGTCATTTAAAAGGTTATAAAAGAGATTTAATATAAATTTGAGTTTCAGGTCTGATATAATCAGTAAATATACTTAATTTAATAGGTTACATCAGTAGGGTATTACATATATGTGAAATTTACCATCTATAACCAAACTATGCACCGAAGGGGCATTTTGGTAATTTCACCTAAGGTTTAAAGGTCAATTCTAGAAATCTGAGTTTAAAACTTTTGCTTACTGCTAAAGTATAATAATTTACTTAAAATATCAGTAGGTATCAAGCCTTATATATTTAAAATAGTTTTAATACATACTATGCGCTTAAAACGCGAAAAAGATGGTTTTAAGCAATTTCCGAGTTTTATATGAAAAGCTGATATTTTTATTATTCCAGAAGGCTTAAAATATTTTATTTATCATATTGGATCATTAGAAAAAGGTTTGGTATCAAAAAGATTTGTAAAACTCATTTTATAGGCCAAAAGGGCAAAACCGACAATTACCGAATCAAAGCTAGAACCCTATGTTATGCTCAGCCTAAAAATAAATAAAAATATTCAAAAATCCCAAAATATTATTTTATATCAGTAGGTAAAAAGTTTGGTATCATAAATTGGGTTTAGATAGGCTTTATGCTAATTACGTCGTTTAATTAATAAAAGCTTTTCATTTACGCTAATGAGCATAACTCCTAATCTGGACCTCATACTGATGTCAAATTTTAGGGACAAGTTTATAAATCAGTAACTAAGGTTTCTATTCTTTTATATTTTCAAAAATCACATTTTAAGGTCATATGGGCTTAATAGTCAACATTTAAGTATTTAACGGAAACATGCATATGAATCGGATAACTAATGAACCAAGTTGTATAATCACAGAGGGTTATACTAACATGTAACATGGTCCTATTAAGGCTCTAAGGCATTTCTAAAACATGCTACATTGGGTCAGAACTGAAAGTCAAAGCAAAAGTCTAATTATGCGACTTTCGGTTCCGAACCGAGCCTATACTGAAAATTGTCGGGTTGAACATGTTTAGACATATTCTTACATTAATTACCAAGTTATATTAATGATAAAACAGGTTGCATAGCTTCTACATTGTTAATTATGCATTTATTTGAAAATAAGCTTTCTGTTGACTTTTTGTAATTAACTTTGACCCGACAATTGACCTAGTTAGAGTGGGAATCAGAGGGTACCCTTTTAAGGGTTTATTACCCACATAATTACCAACTCATAGGTACTTTCAATTCGAGATTTGACTTGACAAATTGTGAATAATCACGAAGTCAAACTCTAATTACGACGGTTTGACTTTAGGCTAATTAACTAAGTAAAACTGAATTTGAAAGGTTAAGGACACTTACAAAAGTCCTAAGCACAATTATGGATCCTAAGGAAAAACCAGAGAAGCTCCAAAGAAGTCCTTGAAGTGAGTTTGAATGAGCAAGTGAAATGGTTGCAACAACAATCCTTTATATAGGAACCAACATTGCTCAAGATCATCACACACAAGCCTATGAGAGATCCCTGATCAACCCATGTGTCTTTATGCATGCAAAACTATTGGCCATGCTCCAGTATTTCGAAAACCATGCAAGTAAGGCGGTGTAACCGGCTATAACAGGCAACTGCCAATTTTTAACTGCCAGCGACAGCCTTACGGACTGTAAGCAATATCCTTTGCGGTCCGTATCCACCTCTTACGGACCGTAAGCCCAAACCGATGTAGTCCGTAACCGCCTTCAACTGCATTGCCCAGCTACAAACCTTGCTGACCGTAAGCCCTTGTCTTTGCGGTCCGTAAGCTCTCATCAGAAGACAAAATTTTGTAAATTCTTAGGCCTTGACCACGCAACCTTTATATCTTCAAATCTTATGTCTTTTTCTAGTAGAGGGGACCATGTATTCAGGTCTTGCATGCCCTTGCATGTGATGCCATGCATTTACAAGTTCTTGTATCATTTGAAAGAAGGTTTTGAATGGAAATTTGTCGTAAGCACACACATAGGATCCATTCTTTGCAAAATTTGAATTTATTACTGCCAGAATTAACCGGATTTGAATATTTATCAGATGTTTATAAAACATATTAAGGTTTGGGATTTATAACAAGGTCACTCAGAGGTATTAATTAACATGTTGACACTTTTTAAATCCTTCCATACATCTTTCAACTTGATCCGGGTTTCTAACACGTTTACCTTCCCTGTCACGTGTCTTTATAATATTGGTCGTGATTTTATGAGGTGTTACAGTTTGGATTTTGAGTTGTAGATACTTGTGAGTATTAATCACTCACGGTCATATAAGATGGTTGCAGGAGCAGGACATTTTCAAAGCTTAACTTTTATTATTTTAGCAAAAAAATCATGCGACCCGTACTTTAAAGTCATGAGCCTCATATGACCAGCATTGTTATACGGGTTACTCATACAACTCTATGTTATATCACCCGCCTCATGTGGTTGTTCAAAATATTTGCATCTGGGTTATACGACCCATAGAACCAAAAGTGAAACCCACATGATGATAGAAGGATAACAACTGGCAGTCATTCTATAATCGAAGTACCACCATGTTCTATGGCATTTCTTTATTCTAGCAGACATTTTGGAAGGAGAACTAACAGTATCAGTCGGGTGGTTTATGAAATGGTGGTATGCAGTTTATGAAATCCATTAGAGATAGATGGTAAAAAAAACTAAAACTTCACCTGTGTAAAATAAAGAGAGATTGATGACAAAATAATTTGGTGCAGTTTTATGTATGGTACACACTAATACACATACTTCCATCCATAGCCAACAATTTAAATTATTAAACATGGAGTTCAAAAAATTAAGTTACATTGAAAGAAGATGAAGACATTGATTGATTATATATGAAAAATCATGTATTGATTGCTGGTTTCCATTGGTAAGTTGAATTGGGAGGCTGAGAATGGGATTCACGTGAGCTATTTGGTTCAGTTATGTCATGTTTTCATGTCCATTTAAGGGGTGTTTGTTTTTTGTTAAAAGCTCTTCACGACCTCTTATGTCTGCCCCACGCAGACCACGCGCAGACGTTTGAGTCTGTAGTGTGTTTATTTTCTCGAAGACCTTTCATTAAAAAAGGTCTGCGAGACCTCTTCTTGGTGCAGACGTGGGTCTATGTCTTCTAACCTCTTCTCCCCTCTTCCATTTTGCCAGATACCACAAACAAAACACCCCCAAAGAAAACCCTAGCTCCTCCTCATCTCCTCCCTTCTCCCCTCTACATAGCTGCCGCCGCCGCCGTAGCTCCTCCGCCTCTTCTCCACGCCGCTGATCTCCTCCCTTCTCCCCTGCTGCTGTCGATCTCATCCCTTCTCCCTTGCTGCTGCTGTCGATCTCCTTCCCATCTCCCCTGCTGCTGCCGATTACGGAGCATTCATGGAGAAATTCATCCTCCCAACGGTACCGACCACTTCTTCGTTGAATCGCCTCACATTTGCCTTCAAAGACGTGAGTTTTTGAAAGAAAATGTGGTTTTCATTTTGTGGATTTGATTTGCTTGGATCCGATCACTGTGACTTCTTAAATATGGTTTCTTACGGTTTATGGTTTATGTTCTGGACAGCTTCTTTGCAATATTATTAGAAATCATCGCTGAATCACTTGAATTCTATTTTGCAATCACTGTTACATTATTTTGCAATTTCATTTGTTTGTGATTTAAAAAACAGAAAATGTGATTTTTTTTGGAACCAGTGATCCATTTTGGTACTATATTGGAATCACTGCAACATTTTGGAACCACATGAAATTTCATTTTTATGATTTAAAAAATAAGAAAAAAATTATGTTTAAAACTTATAATGGCTAGAAGAACACTGTTTGTTGCAGTGATTTAAAAAATAAGAAAAAAATTATGTTTAAAAATTATGTTTATGATTTCTTGTGTTTGCAGAAGTTAAAAAAAAACAGTCTTCTCATTGCAGACTGCAGAGGTTTGGTTCACCTCTTCTGCTACAGATGTCTGCAGATGTGGTCCGCAGACTGCAGACGTTTTACCTCTGGAAAAACAAACAGCACCTTGTCACACCCTCAAAATACCACAAGCGGAAAACCCCCGCGAGGCGTGTGACATACCAGGATCTAGCCACCAATCACATTGAACTCATAGATATATTTAAATGAAACTTTCATTGATTTAACATTCAGTGTTACACATTACAAATAATTCACAGCATACAGCGGAAGCATAATTCATTAGTTAAGTGTTTATAAACCTCATGTAAAAATCATTAGTCTTGTATTACGATTTCATGTATCTTGATCCATGACCACTCCAGCCTCCCAGACAGCAAGTTCCAATGATATGCACCTAAAGGCCTGCAAGGCATGTAACAACAATTCAACAACAAAGTTGAGCGAGTTCACAGTTGATTGTTCAGTTATTGAGTTCGTTTCTGAAATCGTAAATTTTGTTTCATAACCATGTGTTAACCAGTATCCTTGTTTCCCAAACCTTTTTACGATATTTAGTGGGGGCTTCCCATGTTGTATGTTACTAGACTAGTTGTATCCATAAGTGTCCTTCCCAATCCGAGGACAGTGTTAAGTATGAGTGTACGTAGGTTTTACGTACGTGCCCTTCCCAATCCGAGGACAGTAGCAAGTATGAGTGTACGTAGGTTTTACGTACGTGCCCTTCTCAATCCGAGGACAGTGTTAGGTAGTCTAGTAGTGTTGATAATATAAATAGTTATTCAATCCCATTCCAAACCCACCAGGAATCCCATGCCTTAGGAGTGTGAACTCACCTTTGGTTGCTCGGTTTGACTCTCAAAAACAGCTAACAATAGGTGTTGGTCTATCACGTCCTAGTATGATTACCACTTAGTTTATTAGTGACTTCAAATAAGCAAGAAGTTCCTACACACATCTACCACATAACATATACTCACTTTAACAATTCACGCCCATATAAACTTCCCCATCTATTACCATTCAAAAGCAAGCATACGATATTGTACATAACACTTTCATTGACATATAACACGTTAGATCATAACCGACATTTAGACATGCAAATCACTAGTTATATTGTTTCAGCTTAAACATCCAAAACTGGACTGTTTTCGAGTAATTTAATAAAATAGTTAACTTATTCCAAAAATTCCCAAATTTTTACAGAATGTTTTAAACAACCCAGATATTAATGTGTAAAAATATCGGGATCCAATTCATTACTAATATTTTATAAAAATTCATTTACTGGGCTGCAAATCAGATTCGTCACTTTCTGACTGCAGTCCACGGAAAAATTCATTTAAAATTCATCGTAAGTCCGATTGACGAAATTCTAGTGGGAGAATTACAATGACATCAGTGGTCATCTACAGTACAGATTTCATGAGCTAATTCTATACAGATTTCAAGTTATGACGAAACACATAACACGCATTTTCTGCAGTAAAAACGCAGCTTTTGCTGTTGTGAAAAACGACTCTTTAAAAATAGCAAACGAAGTCCAAAAATTATGATTCCAGTGTCATTAGAACCGTATTTCGAAATAACACATTATAGACTCAAGAAAATAAATTTTTCGTTAAGTTATGACCTGGCGGCTGTAACAGCTTGACAGCTTCCTGTTTTCAGCTTATAGTGCTTTAACGCAAGTTCTATTTGTTCCGTTAACATGTATGGTGATCAACAACAACATCATACCGGTATTATTACATCATAATATAATCTTTAACTACTAACACATGAAGTAGACAAGAGTTTAAAGAAGTCTTACAACTAGCTTAAAGCTAGGGAAGATCACTAGAGAAAAGATGACAAGGATGGATGATGAAAGCAAATGAGAAGGATACTTCAAGACCTTCAAGCTTCCTTGTATCACCTTCTAACACTTGAAACAAGCTCAACAATGGAATGGTGGGGGTGGTTTTAGAGTGAGCCAATAGAGAGAGATAGAGAATGAGAAAGATGGTGTGAAGATTGTGAAGTTATGCACCATATTTATAGTAATCATTTCAAGTGTTTAGTCAACATGAACAAGCCAAGATTAACTTAAATATAGAGATCAAATCTTGGATTCTAATATTTAGTCAACATAAGGAGGAGAAGTAATACTTAGTCAACATAAGGAGGATAAGTAGGTGACTTATAGTATTCAAATACAAGTATAAGGTTATTCAAATACAAGTATAAGGTTACATGTTTTAGTTAGTAGCTTTCTAGTGGGTGTTACGGTGTACGGGGATAGTAACTAGCCAAGAAATAATTAAACAATGTTTCTAGCAAAATTTAATATTAATTAATCGTATGGATACATGTAATTATGAGGGTTGTCACATTCTCCCCCTGTTAAGAAAATTTCGTCCCGAAATTTAGCACGTGGTTACTGAGGAAGCTAGTTAAGCTGCGTGATTTACTGGTTTTTCTTGGGGTGTCACATCATCCCCCCGTTGGTTTGGAATTTCGTCCCGAAATTCCGCAGTAGCTTCAGCCTCAGTAGTGGTTGCACTTTTCTCAAACAACTGGGGATACTTGTGTTTCATTTGGTCTTTTCGTTCCTAGGTATACTCTGGGCCACGACGGGAGTTCCAACGAACTCGAACAAGGGGTATTATGGTATTCTTGAGAATCTTAATGTCTTGGTCTGTGATTTCAACTGGTTCCTCGACGAATCGCAACTGGTCGTCGATTGTGAGCTCCTTTAAGGGAACTATGAGGGTCTCATCTGACAGACACTTTTTCAGATTTGACACGTGGAATACGTTGTGAACTCCGTTGAGTTCTTCAGGTAGATTCAACTTGTAAGCGACTTTGCCAAATTTTCTCAATGATTTCGAACGGTCCGACATAACGCGGATTTAGTTTGCCTCGTTTGCCAAAACGAACTACACCTTTCCAAGGTGAGACTTTAAGTAGCACTCGATCTCCAACCTGGAACTCGAGTGGTTTCCTTCGCTTATCAGCATGGTTTTCTGACGGTCACGAGCTGCCGCCATTTGTTGTCATATCTGAGCAATCTTCTCGGTTGTATCTACTACAAGTTCTGGGCCAGTGATTTGACTGTCACCAACTTCTGCCCAACAAAGAGGCGATCGGCATCTACGTCCGTACAATGCCTCAAACGGAGCGGCCTGGATACTGTTGTCGTAACTGTTGTTATACGAAAACTCCACTAACGGGAGGTGGTTTTTCCCAGCCATTACTAAAGTCGATTACACATTATCATTTTACTTGGTGTGGTCTAACTGGTCATGCCAACTGATTATGATTCATAAACTTCTTATTTATGATCATATATGTATTACTTGTAGGTAAAAACACCAAATAGAATGTAGGTATTAAAAAAAATCATAATAATTTGATAGTCTATTATGATGTGAACAAATTTACATTTGAAATAAGTCATGTAATGGATCAATTTCAAGCTCAAAATTATCAGGTAGTGGAGGTAGTGGATCCAGTTGCATACGAGCAGCTAGCATGCTTTCCAACCATTGATTTCTTTCAGTCAGTTCTTGTGTTTGCTGGGACAAATTTTGAACCTGACTGTTTAGCCTAGTTACTTCAACTACCATTGAATCTGGAGGTAGATCCATTTGAGGCACTATACTTGGGCCTGCTACATCAGTTGGTGGTAGTTGCTCTACTTCGTTCAATAGTGCTAGGAAAGATTGTGGCAAAAGTGATTCCGGTGCTAACTGTTCTTGGAGCATCATGTTTTCATAAGTTTTTTGCATTGTTGGATCCTCCTCAATAACTATGGGTGAGAGGCCTTGTGAAACGTTTGATGCTAATGGTTGGAATATGTTAGTGGTAATATGTTCTTGTGTGTATGGCAGCTGTGGTAGCATGTCATATCGGTAAAAAGATGTTGGAGGAAATTGCAACAATGATTGTTGCAAATTTTGTGTGGAGTTACTTTCTAAGATCAATGGAGCTCCCTCCGACTGGAATGGTTGAGTTGGTGCATAATTATGAACAGGGGTTAGACTAATGATGTTAACATTTACAATCCCAGGTGCCTTTGGTAGAGATAATCCTTGAATAATCTGATCACTTAAGACACCAAATGATTTTGCTAATTTTGTAATGTAAGATCCTCCCATGATACTTTTCAGAGGATTGGTTTGTTGACAAAAAAATATGCAGCAAGCTCGTGGGAAATATTACAAGGAACTTGCTCAAAAATACTATACAAATGAAAGAGTCCGGTTGAAGTAACCCTTTGTTAATTAATCTGGCGCCCCGTGATAGTGTTGGCTAAAACACGGTGCATATACCGATAACGAGGGTCTTTGAAGTTTATAGAATTATTGTTGCCGCACCATGCTTTTGATGCATGGCGTTGCCAATATTTTTTCATTTTCACATAGGAATAGGAGGTTAATGCCCTCGTAAAAATGGGCTGTGTAACTTCCTCATCGGTATATATACCCAGACGAACTGCAAATTCTGTTAATGACATGTTATAAGGTTGTCCACAAAGCCGAAAATGAATGGATTCCTCGGTAAGACTTCTATTAGGTTGGTAATAGAAAGTGGACAAGAATTCGTATACCAGTTCATCATATGATGGCTCTAAGATGTCGAAGAAACGGCGCCAGGGTGTATTGTGTGATAGTAATATTGCCAGTGAATCACTGGGGTCAACCATTTCTATTCGAAGCCAATCAATACCGCCAATGGTAAAAATTTCAAGATCTTTGAGTTTTTGATACTTCTCACGAGTGGGTAACTCAGCAAACCGGAGGAATGGATGAATTCCTGCTGCATTTGAGGATTCAGCATGTGCTACTGGGAAGTATGCCATTTGAATATTGGGGTTAAGTGGTGAGTTTCTCCGGTGAGTGTGGGAGTGATATGGAGTTTAAGAAGGTGTTGTGGTGATGTGAGAAGGTAGAACGGTCCAGTTTTTATAGCTCTTGCAAATCTCGTAAAGTCCGGAAATGATTTATGATGAGCCGTAATTGTGCTATCAAAAGTCTAGGTTCACACTGATCGACAAAAATGGAAACACGTGTTCAAATCAATTACCGAGAAATCAGGAGTCGGAAAAAAAAATCGGCGACGATATGTTTGAAAAAAATGGTTGTTGCTGTCATGTTCTTGGCGGCAATTTTAAAAGAATCAACGAAATTGTCGCTTAGTTAAAGTTTGAAGGTTAGGTAGTTTGAATGATCAGAAGGCTTGGCTGAGTGGTTAATGTGCATGTTTGTGAGAGTAGTGACCTGAGTTCGATTCTGGGCGTTGCCCCTTTTTGATCCTTTTTGATCCTTTTTGATACTTAATCAGTCCAATGGTTAATCCGTTTAAGTTTCCATGATACGTTTTAAAATAGTTTACCGTAGCTAGTTTGAAATTTTGAATTTGAACATGTATGATCCCGAAAATAATTTGAACTTGAAAAGAGTTTTGATAAAACGATCTTATATTGTTTATAAGACCTTGTAGTCATGCGAGAAAAGTTGGTTTGGTTTCTGCTTGATAGTGGATATCTTTAGTAAAATGATGTAATGTGATCATGTTTTAATGACTATGTTAAATAGGAAATTCATGGGCAAGAGAGTCATTGAACCAATTAAGATTCTACAAGCAGTAGGGGAAAACATAAGGTCATAGGAATCAAAACGAAATGTTTTTGGTGGAATAGTTTCATAAAATCAATGATGAGGATAGAAAACACATAATAAGATGGATATCATTTATTACACGAATGAACGACATCAATGACAAGTCAAAGTAGTTGGGTTCTTATAACTTAGTGAAGTCATGCTTTAGCCTAATAGGTGGAATAGTTACTGCATGTTCCTAAAGTGCTACTCACTGTGCTGGCAGTTGCACATTCCCCGTTATAGTCGATTGTTATTGCTGGTGTCCTAATTGTTTCGTAAGAGTTGACTCCCATGAGTCGCAGACAGGGATTAAGGATTCGGTTGAAACCATTTCGTGGTTTCTCGTTGCCGGTAGCCAAGGTCGTCAAGGTACTGAGGTTGGTAAGGTACTATGCTCATCCACATGTCCATCGATCTAGCGAGTCGATTGAGTAATACTCGGTATGCTGCGGGAGTGTTGCAGAAGTGATCACACTTCGGAGTCTAAGACGTCAATACGTGAGTTCCAGCAAATGAAGAGATGTGAAAATGGTATCGCTCAATCATTCGATGCTGCTACATTCAACTTAGGGACGTTCGTATAAGCACCTCACATTCTACACGGTTCGCTAGGTGTTCAGATGGGTGTTCAGGTAATGCTCGATAGCATCGAGATTCGAAGGCATCTAGAGATGAATGAAAAGTTCACGTTCGAGTAGGGGACAATCACTGTTATGACCCCTATAGGTTTGTTATGTTTCACATCGATCAAATAACAGAACGGAATGCCTTTTCCACTTGTTAAGCCTCACTGGGACTCGCATGCACCCCACATTATTATTATGTGTGCACCCACAATAATATTGTGACTTGCATGCTCATCTCAGCTCTTCTTAACTCATGTCAAATGGTTCCTCAAACTCGAGTAGTAAACAGAGAGCATCACGAAGCGTAAGTCATGAATGTGCAGGGAAATACCACCTTATCAGTCACATAACACATGAAAGTAATACATGAATTCATACTGTTGTGCTAAACGTGTAATCACATGCATTATCATATGTAAGTGTTCACTAGTTATGCAGTACAATGAGTATACAAGAGATGAACCTTGCAATCTGGAGATGAGTGTCATGGTCGTATTCACGTGTTCAAAACTGTTCGGTTATAGTCTGGTTTTACAAAAACGTTTTTCCCCTTTTTAAAACCAAGTTCACTATAACCAATGGCTCTGATACCAATCGGTCACACCCTCAAAATACCACAAGCGGAAAACCCCCGCGAGGCGTGTGACATACCAGGATCTAGCCACCAATCACATTGAACTCATAGATATATTTAAATGAAACTTTCATTGATTTAACATTCAGTGTTACACATTACAAATAATTCACATCATACAGCGGAAGCATAATTCACTAGTTAAGTGTTTATAAACCTCATGTAAAAATCATTAGTCTTGTATTACGATTTCATGTATCTTGACCCATGACCACTCCAGCCTCCCAGACAGCAAGTTCCAATGATATGCACCTAAAGGCCTGCAAGGCATGTAACAACAAATCAACAACAAAGTTGAGCGAGTTCACAGTTGATTGTTCAGTTATTGAGTTCGTTTATGAAATCGTAAATTTTGTTTCATAACCATGTGTTAACCAGTATCCTTGTTTCCCAAACCTTTTTACGATATTTAGTGGGGGCTTCCCATGTTGTATGTTACTAGACTAGTTGTATCCATAAGTGTCCTTCCCAATCCGAGGACAGTGTTAAGTATGAGTGTACGTAGGTTTTACGTACGTGCCCTTCCCAATCCGAGGACAGTAGCAAGTATGAGTGTACGTAGGTTTTACGTACTTTCCCTTCCCAATCCGAGGACAGTAGCATGTATGAGTGTACGTAGGTTTAACGTACGTGCCCTTCTCAATCCGAGGACAATGTTAGGTAGTCTAGTAGTGTTGATAATATAAATAGTTATTCAATCCCATTCCCAACCCACCGGGAATCCCATGCCTTAGGAGTGTGAACTCACCTTTGGTTGCTCGGTTTGACTCTCAAAAATAGCTAACAATAGGTGTTGGTCAATCACGTCCTAGTATGATTACCACTTAGTTTATTAGTGACTTCAAATAAGCAAGAAGTTCCTACACACATCTACCACATAACATATACTCACTTTAACAATTCACGCCCATATAAACTTCCCCATCTATTACCATTCAAAAGCAAGCATACGATATTGCACATAACACTTTCATTGACATATAACACGTTAGATCATAACCGACATTTAGACATGCAAATCACTAGTTATATTGTTTCAGCTTAAACATCCAAAACTGGACTGTTTTCGAGTAATTTAATAAAATAGTTAACTTATTCCAAAAATTCCCAAATTTCTACAGAATGTTTTAAACAACCCAAATATTAATGTGTAAAAATATCGGGATTCAATTCATTACTAATATTTTATAAAAATTCATTTACTGGGCTGCAAATCAGATTCGTCACTTTCTGACTGCAGTCCACGGAAAAATTCATTTAAAATTCATCGTAAGTCCGATTGACTAAATTCCAGTGGGAGAATTACAATGACATCAGTGGTCATCTACAGTACAGATTTCATGAGCTAATTCTATACAGATTTCAAGTTATGACGAAACACATAACACGCATTTTCTGCAGTAAAAACCCAGCTTTTGCTGTTGTGAAAAACGACCCTTTAAAAATAGCAAATGAAGTCCAAAAATTATGATTCCAGTGTCATTAGAACCGTATTTCAAAATAACACATTATAGACTCAAGAAAATAAATTTTTCGTTAAGTTATGACCTGGTTACAGCCGACTGAAGGCGGCTGTAACAGCTTGACAGCTTCCTGTTTTCAGCTTATAGTGCTTTAACGCAAGTTCTATTTGTTCCGTTAACATGTATAGTGATCAACAACAACATCATACCAGCATTATTTCATCATAATATAATCTTTAACTACTAATACATGAAGTAAACAAGAGTTTAAAAAAGTCTTACAACTAGCTTAAAGCTAGGGAAGATCACTAGAGAAAAGATGACAAGGATGGATGATGAACGCAAATGAGAAGGATTCTTCAAGACCTTCAAGCTTCCTTGTATCACCTTCTAACACTTGAAACAAGCTCAACAATGGAATGGTGGTGGTGGTTTTAGAGTGAGCCAAGAGAGAGAGATAGAGAATGAGAAAGATGGTGTGAAGATTGTGAAGTTATGCACTATATTTATAGTCATCATTTCTAGTGTTTAGTCAACATGAACAAGCCAAGATTAACTTAAATATAGAGATCAAATCTTGGATTCTAATATTTAGTCAACATAAGGAGGAGAAGTAATACTTAGTCAACATAAGGAGGATAAGTAGGTGACTTATAGTATTCAAATACAAGTATAAGGTTATTCAAATACAAGTATAAGGTTACATGTTTTAGTTAGTAGCTTACTAGTGGGTGTTACGGTGTACGGGGATAGTAACTAGCCAAGAAATAATTAAACAATGTTTCTAGCAAAATTTAATATTAATTAATCGTATGGATACATGTAATTATGAGGGTTGTCACACACCTTAAGTTGCTTCATGAATGTGGGAGCTGAAGAGCTTCATATAACTTTACTCTATTCTTCATGGTTTACATCTGAACATCAGACATAACGTTTTATATTCTAGAAGTGCATATTGGATGGCACTCAAAGTTGAAGCTGCTTGAGATATTGGAGGGCTTCATCCAACATTAAAGCCTTATTAGTCTACCAGTAAAAAACACAACTGCAAAATTTTAAAAAAAATTGGACCAAGAAATGTTGTAAATCATAAACAAATTTAGAGCTAATTATGTGTTGAAAACTCTAACCTTATTTGAGTTTGGAAGCAATTTTTGTAAGGCCTTCATTATCTCATTTATCCGGCTCCTTCTTCTCTGTACAAAAAATAAGAGAAAAAAAATGTTGCAAGAGTGATTATGGTTGTATCATTTACATCCCTTAGCGAGTGTTCCACTCTTTGAGAAAAAAATGCAAAAATTAAGTAACCAAACATGGGACTCCCAAATGCATCTCGCCTATTCATTCAATAGGTGAAGCAGACGATAATAAAATAAAAGCATGTCGAGTTTTACCAATTTCTTTAACTTCATGAGCAACCGCTTTAGAGCTATGATGCACTGGGACGGGTACGGGAACGGGAACGGGGTACGGGGACGGGTACGGGAACGGGAAACGGCAAAACTAAAAAATTCAAGAAGCGGGGACGGGACGGGACGGGTACGGGAATAAAAGCATATAAAAAAATAAATATATATTAAAGATAATGTAACACAAAACCCCAAAAATAGTTAAATATACTTTGTTAGGCATAAATATTTTAAGTTTTAAAAGATATAAAAAAAATAACTCAAAACTAATTTTTAAAAAATTAAACATAAAAAAACATTATGTATGAAAGTCAATACAAGAAAGAAATTATATATATATATATATATATATATATGTGTGTGTGTGTGTGTGTTTAAAATTACCGTTTTGCCTCTAGCTCAAAATAAAATTACGCTTTTGTCCTCATCTCAAAATTACGATTTTGCCCTCAATGCAAAATTACGATTTTGCCTGGCACTCCCCCATTGGACCAACCAGTTTATTATTTTATATCCATTTTAAAATAACGTTTTTGCCGCCAGCTCAAAATAAAATTACTCTTTTGCCCCCAACTCAAAATTACGATTTTTCCCTCGATTCAAAATAAAATTGTGGTTTTTGCCCTCAGCTCATAATTACCTTTTCGCCCCCCAATTCAAAATCAAAATCTGCTTTTGCCCCCAGCTAAAAATTACGATTTTGCCCTCTGTTCAAAAAATGATTTTTCCCCGTTTTAAAAATTATGATTTCGCTCTCAGTTCAAAATTACGTTTTTTCCCAGTTCAAAATAAAATTATGGTTTTGCTCCCAACTCAAAATTACGATTTTGCCCTCGGTTCAAAATAAAATTGTGGTTTTGCCTCCAGCTTAAAATTACGATTGTGCCCTTAGTTCAAATTTATATTACGCTGTTACCCCAAGTTCAAAATTACGAATTTGCCCTTGTGAAAAATTACAAATTTTCCCCTGGTTCAAATTTATAGTACTGACATCACTTTAGCTTTTGGCAAATTACACTTCTACCCCAGTCAAAAAATACAAATTTTCCTCAGTTAAAAATTACAATATTGCCATCATTTTAGTTTTTTTTTACCAAAACTATAAAAATGTTTCGTTTTAATTGGTTGACTCGATTTAATTGTTTTTCGTGTCAATGAGCTGCCTAACACTTACTCATTATTCATATATAGGGTAAGGTTATTGTAAAAAAGGTTAAAAGTGTGAGAAATGTGAGAAATATTGTGGAGATGACATGTGTCATAAATCTAAATTAATTCAAAAGGATAAACAAGTAATTTTATCATTAATTAAAAACTTCCCATAACCGCCACCTTAATTATAGGAACTGGATTTTTTTTAAAAGATCTCTATAAACACCATTCAGCAAGTATATAACACCATTCAGTAAGTATATAACACCATTCCGCAAGTATATAACACCATTCAGTAAGTATATAACACCATTCAGCAAGTATATAACACCTTTCAGCAAGTATATAACACCATTCATCAAGTATATAACAAATTAACACCATTCAGTACGTATATAACACCATTCAGCAAGTATATAACACCATTCAGTACGAATATAACACAATTCAGTACGTATATAACACCATTCAGCAAGTATATAACACCATTCGGTAAGTATATAACACCATTCATGGACTAAACATCTGATCCAAACATATTTTTTTCTCTATATAAGTATAGCAATATGGTACTCATATTAAAGATAAAAAAAACGCTCGTTATTATGGTGTAATTTTTTTTAAAAAAGTTACGTGTAAAAAGTTATTGACGTTTAAAAAAAACGGGGGGAAGTTACATGTGCATTAATGTTAGTTTCTTATTTTAAAAATGTTAAATTTACCTATATACCCTTAATCTAGAAAATTAATATGTTTAATACTAAACATTATTTACAATTTTGCCATTATGATCTCAACCATTAGATCAAAGTGTAGATTTTTCCTTACCTTTCTCACAAAAAAAAAAACCTTTTTTTACAGGAACCTCTACCTAAATTATTAAACGTGGCTCTTCATTGTGTTTTTACAGGTTCTAAAACAAGACTTAGGATTTGAAATAAACTAAATAAAATATAAAGGAAATAAAAAATGAAAAGTCTTATGGGGAATTGAATTGGAGACAGTTGTATATGCAATAACAATAGGTAAAGTAAAATTTTGAAGGAAACAACACACAGAGAAAAAGAAATCGGAGAAACCACACCCTACTTTCCCTCTGCCGTCATCTTCTATCTCTCTCGTCTCTACCTTCTCTTCTCGAGTGCCTCTAACCTAATCTCGCCAGAAAACATTTCCCCCTTTTTCCGTACCTCCGGCGTCCTTTTTTCTCCGGTGGATGCTGATCTCCGGCGACCTCCTCTCTCTCTAGATCTCTCTTTTTTTTAAAAAAAATACGGAAACATGCCGGAAACGTTTCCTGCACGTCCCCAACATGCCGTTCCCTTCCGCATCACGTTTCCTGCCATACCCAACATGCCGGGGACGTTTCCCGGCCGTCCCCGTGCCGTTTCCGTCCCCTAGCAGTCCCCGGGATGGGAGACGACACCTAATTGGCGTTTCCGTGCTTCCGAGCTTTTGAGGGCACATAAACAAAACCGTCTGGCTTTTCTAGGTAGGACAACGCAAATCAGAATTCAAGAAACTTAGTAACAAACGTTGAAGATTGAAATCCACAAATTTTCAAAATATAAATCGAAATCATTCAATGATGAACAAAGCTTTAATAATGAAATCAACAAAGAACAAACCTTGAAGAAACTAATTAATTACTAATTTTCATCTTGTAAAAATGTTTCAATTACCAAATTAAGCCCCCTAGGACCGCATCATGAGCCACGCTGCCGGTCACGATGAAGAAGCCTGACACTAATAGATGCACTAATGCCTGGAAGAATCATATCAAAAGGTCTGAGAGGTCGGCCAGACCTTGTCCGGAGTTTGAACGGGCGACGTCAGTTGAGTGAAGGATAACGAAGTTTCGAAAACTCACATGTGCTCAAATTCTACAATAGAAGCAGAAGTGATGTGGATTATTCAAGAATCGAAGTTGATTTCCTTTATAAAAAGAAGATCATTAATGCATCGTTGTGGAGATTTAATCTTCCTTAACTATCGACATTTACCATAGAATACAATGTCACAACCACGTAGCTTATAGGTAACGATCTATCTCCAGCAATTGGCAGCCTTTTATTTTGATATGTCAAAGATCGGACTCGTAAATAGCTTAAATTTGTGAGTAAGTGAACAGGAAGATGGAAGTGATTGCTGAAATATATGTTTAAAGAAAGAGGGGGATGTGGGGAGAAGGCAACATTCATACGTGCAAATTTGAGAACAACCATCCAACCGTATTAAACCCACGATTCAGTTTTGTAGAAAACGTGACTTGTGGGAATCATGGGTAGAAAAAGGTGGAAGGAAACTACCACTCTACAAAACTGCTGAAAACTGCCGACATGGCGGTTACACTTGGGAGTTTAAACGGCTGAGATTTAATCTCAACATGATCCTGTTAAATATATATAAACTAAACTATATATATATGTAATTATTATAATTGTAATTTAGATATCCTAGGTTAGGATAATGTTTAGTTGTTTGTTTAAGGTTGCAACCAAATGGTTACCTTATCGGCAACCGTTACACCGGTTCAACAACAAACATAACTGCCGTTTCCTTTTGTATATATATTCAAACCCACTGTAACATTATGTTTTACCAAGATATTCAATACAATATCCATTTAACAAGAATTCTTTTGCACTCTCTTATGTACAAACACACACATACAGAGTCACAAACACGAATACGATTATGATGATATCGGCTTCCGCCAACATGTGGTATCAGAGCCCATGGTTAGAAATTACAGATAATTACGATCAGAATTACACGATCCCCGGAAGAGACGGATGATAAAGATGAACAATGGACAAGGAAACGGGCGAGAAATAAACAACGATCCCGATTATATAAGTCCCCGATTACGCGCGATTGCAATCCTGGAACTAGAGATTCCAATAATGGAATTGCAATACGAAATTGCATTACTGGAATACGAATCGGGACGTCACGAAGATAACGGAGATGCAGGCGAAGTAATAATACGGAAAGAAGATAATTCAATGTTACAAGAAATTGAATTCGAGAAACAGGATAAAGAAGAAGACGATCTCGAAAGAGATGAGATGGCCTGTGAAGATGTTCTGAATAAAAAGGATAAGATACAACAAGACGAGGACTGTTGTTATAATAGAAAAGACGACAAGGAAAAGGCAACGATCGAGAAATCGATAGATAACCGAAGACATCACAAAAGAAAAATTAGGAATTACAACGATGATTATGAAGAACAAGAAAACAATCGGACGCAAAGGATTCCATACCACTTACAGGAATCAGAAGACCAACGCAACCGAAATCGCTCACCGGCAACGGTAAATGAATTAATGTTTTTCAAAGAAGATATGAAACTTTATACAAAGATTCATTTTTTAAGAAGTTCTAGAAGTATGATAAAGAAAGGAAGATTGGTGTTATTTTTGAAGAATAAGATCAAATCAAGAATTAGAGAACAAGAAACTGAAGAAAACATTCATGAATTGCAAGTCCCTGTTTTGGAGAATGTACTCATGCATCGACAGAGAAGAAATAGAGATTCAGTGATACACTTTAGCGACAAAGAAAGGAAGGCTTTAGTGACAGAAGAATGATTTTACATGACAGAAGGACTATTAGCAATGAAATGGGAATTTAGCAATTCGGATCACGTAAATTTCTGGAAATTAAAAAGACCTATAATGGAACGGAAAACAAGAGAACAACCAATACATCATTGCTATCGAGAACTAGGACATACAATTCATAACCATTATATGCAATTAAAAGATGCAGTGATTGCCTTTATAAGGGAAATGCTGAATGTTTGTACTATTCAATTAAAAGATCCCAAGACCAAGGATAAAGACCTTCAAGATTTCACTGTTCTTGATATGTCACAATATGGATCTATTCAATCTGGTTATCACAAAAGATTTAGGCATGGATCGACAAAATATGAAAGAATGAAGACCTGTGCATGATTATAGGAAACTGGAATGCGGCTAATGGTTTTATTAAACGAAGGAGGTTTCAATGTCCCCAGGATTAACCTAGTTTAGTTTAGGGGCAGGTGTTAAATATATACAAACTAAACTATATATATATATATATATATATATATATGTAGTTATTATTATAATTGTAATTTAGATATCCTAGATTAGGATAATGTTTAGTTGTTTGTTTAAGGTTGCAACCAAATGGTTACCTTATCGGCAACCATCACACCGGTTCAACAACAAACATAACTTCCGTTTCCTTTTGTATATATATTCAAACCCACTGTAACATTATGTTTTACCAAGATATTCAGTACAATATCCATTTAACAAGAATTCGTTTTGCACTCTCTTATGTACAAACACACACGTACAGAGTCACAAACACGAATACGATGATGATGATGATGATATCGGCTTCCGCCAACATGTGAAACAGACGCAGACGAATAGAGACCATCATCATCATAATCCACCGTGGCTCTGATACCACTTTGTTGATTATCACAGTGATTTGCAGCGGAACAAAGTTGATTATTTGGATTCATGTTTAAGGATCACAAGAACAAGTAAATGCAGTTTGATATAAAATGGACAATTCGAGTAGGAAATTGTATTGGTACCAGTAAATGTTCCCGGCAAGATCAATATATACACATCATACATGACGGTTATAAGGTGGTTGGTTTTGGAGGGAATAACCGCCATTTAAACGGTGTCTCTCAAACCAACACAACCGTTCGAATATTATTGTTACACACTTATAAATATAGGTTTAATATTCTAATACATACATAACACATATATAATTAAGTTTATATACTCTAATACACTCCCCTAAACTTAATTGTTCTTTCGAGAGTGCATCGTAACACTTTTGTTCGCTTCATTCACCGCCTTTTCAGCCTGTTTGAAATCGAATTTCCTCCTCCTTTGCAGCGTTTTCAGCCTGTGCCAGTCATTACCTGCATAGAACGCATAATGCTCTCCATCTTGTTCAGCAGCGTTGTTTCTTCAGGTTCCTTCCTGATTTTCTAAACTCCAGCTCCTTCTTACTTCTGCCACATCCTCAGCAATCTCTTTCTCGGACACCTTCTGCTGTGTTGATTTAATCTTGTAATAATAAACTAGCACATCAAGATACATAACATACATCAGCCTCATAAATTCTCCGTCATGATAATCAAAGCCTATATCTTTAGCAACTACAGCCCACAGGTTATTTTCAGTAACTCGCATGTGTCCTCCTTCTCTTTTAACTGCCATATATAATTCTAATAGATTGACCTTTCGATTATCAGAAGCATATGCAGGAACTGGTCTTGTAGTAATCTCTAACTTCTTTCTTAAGAACCAGTCAACCATCTCATCAAACTTACTTTCCAGATTAAACTTATACTTGTTAACATACACAACATCTTCCAGCATCTCGAGTAATGCTTTACAGTCTTGAAATTCATTGAAAGACATGGCTTGTAGAATCATCAGGTTCACTTGAAGATATATTCAGACTTTCGAAATATTTGTTCAAATAATCTGTTTTATATGCTTCATGATCTAATTCTAGATTGCTTATTGATTCTTTTTCTCTCATTCCAATCGCATCTTCCCTTGTAAGACCAGAGATTTCATTCCTTCTATTTACAACGGGTACACTAAAGGTGGGAAAAATCTTGCATTTTTCACCGATGAATTGTACCGTGTATCCTTGAATCACTAATTGATCAAGACAAAGAATATTTCGATCTAATTCAGGAGTATAATACACACTTTGAATTCGAAATTTCTCGTTTCCAGACACTACATCCACAGCCCCTATTCCTCTTATAAAAAGAAATTATTTTCACCGGTTTTGGTTTCGACACCAAACATGCTTTTAATTCTCTTGAATACATCTAAATTACCAGCATAGTGATGTTTAAAACTTGTGCTTACATACCAAATCTCAGACCACAGGCCTCCTTCAGTACCATTGACGATGAATTCCATGCTTTTAACTTTGTTTTCTTCTTGCTTTTGAATGCCAGTATTAATGGCTTGACGGATCAAAAGTGTTGCTTCATCGTTCTCCTTTGTCTTGCAAGAAACGATTTGATGACCAGGCTGATTGCAGTAGTAACATCTTTTCTGAATTGAATTTGTCTTCCTTTGTTCCTTCTTTTCATCGGAGCAATGCTTGCAGGGTAAAATAGACGCAGACGAATAGAGACCATCATCATCATAATCCACCGTGGCTCTGATACCACTTTGTTGATTATCACAGTGATTTGCAGCGGAACAAAGTTGATTATTTAGATTCATGTTTAAGGTTCACAAGAACAAGTAAATGCAGTTTGATATAAATGGACAATTCAAGTATGAAATTGTCTTGGTACTGGTAAATGTTCCCGGCAAGATCAATATATACACATCATACATGACGGTTATAAGGTGGTTGGTTTTGGAGGGAATAAGCGCCATTTAAACGGTGTCTCTCAAACCAACACAACCGTTCGAATATTATCGTTACACACTTATAAATATAGGTTTAATATTCTAATACATACATAACACATATATAATTAAGTTTATATACTCTAATAGATCCGACGATAGAGATTGATTCAAAAAGTGGTTAGACTTAATGGGAACAATATATATATATATATATATATATATATATATAATTCTCGTGTTTCTTTACTTTTCTGCGGTTTGTTTGTGTGTTCAGAACCGAGATCCTAACAATAATTTGACTGTATTTCTGTTTTTTTTTATGCAGGGCACAGCTAATGATGAAGTATAGGGCTGCAAACGAACCAAACGTTTGACGAACAGTTCGTGAACCGTTCGGCGGGAAGTTCATTTGTGTTCGTTCGTTTACTAAACAAACGAACACGAACAAGAAATTTCGTTCGTTTAGTTAAATGAACAAACATGAACAGAGGCCGTGTTTGTTTGTTTATGTTCGTGAACGTTCGGTAACATGTTCGTTTGTGTTCGATACTTCATTAGTGTTTTTAGTTTTTATATTTATTTAAATACTCCAAAATTTCAACAAATTAAATATCTAATAAGTGTCGGTGTATTATATATTCTGTTCATGAACGATTGTTTGTGTTCGTTTGTTTCCATTTGTGTTCATGAACATTAGGTTGTGCTCATTTGTGCTCGCCAACGTTCGTTGCCTAAAATTAACAAACAAAAACAAACGAACACGAACAAGTTCATTTCCTTAACAAACGAACACGATCACAAAATCTCGTTCGATAAGTGTTCGTGAACGGTTCACGAACAAATATATTTCTTAACAAACGAACACGAACAAGGTCTTGTTCGTGTTCGTTCGGTTCGTTTGCAGCCCTAAGTACATATCATCCTTAAAAGAAAAGGTATGGTTCTACTATGATTTTCTGCATATACTCTTGAGGTCCATTGTATAACTTTGTAAATATAAGTATGTAGTGGCGAAGCTTGAGATTTCCGACCGGGGGGTCGAAAACGTACACATCCAAAAATTTCTATAAAACGGGGGTTGAAAACGTACATACCCAAAAATTTCTATACGAAAACTACACACTCTGTTCGGGGGGTCAGCCGCCCCCTCCCGCCCCCACTATCCTACGTTATTTGACCCTTGTGGATGTGGACGGTCCGAAAATAAATGATTTAGACAGCTATCCGTAGGAGCCAGCTATACGTTAAGGCTAAGGAATGTTTGGCAATGGTGGCTCGCTTGGAGCTGTTGCTTTAGCTGCAACTGTCGATGATAAGTAAGTATTTGGCAAAAGTAGTTGCAGAGGGTGTACAACTCAAAAAGTCAAAATGACATAAAGAACATGTACATCAATATCATTAGGTACATGACGTGATAATTGTGGAAGGGTAGAGTAGTTTTGCTTTTAAAAATCTTACGCTTATTTTTATTACTAGTTTGAATAGCTTGTTTTGTAGGGAAAATTTAAACTAAAGTTCTACCCAAACAAAGGTTTGTTCTTTTGTTAAGTGCTTTTTAGAAACAAAGCATAAGCATTAACTGCTTTACGCCAAACATACCCATTGACACTTGAACTAGCACAGTCAAATGGCATGCCAGTCATGCCGGTCTGGGGAGATGATAAGCAACAACACTAGGAGACTTGGCCCCATTGCACCTTTGATTCCACATTCCTGTTGCAGCTTGCTACATAGCCGGTTAGATAATAAATCATATAGAGTATTATGTAAAGCTGAGATAGTAAACATATTTGGGAGTGTGTTAGGTGCAGCAAACTATGGTGCTGTACACAACTACAATATGGAAAACATCGAAACATTGTTTGCAGCAATTTTCTTTGAAATATGGTTGTCTTTGAGTCAGCCCTGCATACTTTCACAGTGCAGTTATGTGATTTATTAGGTCGTCAAGGCTTGAAGGTATCGTTTTAGTCCCTCGGTTTCTAAGTAAACCAAATGAACTTTTAAGGACTTGATAGATAACAAAACAAAGGTAGGATGTAACCATTCACAAAAAAATTGTTTCATATATTTTTGAATTACAAATTAACATCGACGACTTGATCGCTCACAATGTTTTTGACAAATTTAAATAGAAAGGGACTGTAATTATCAATGGTGTTAGCAACTCCAACGATACACCACGGTTTGGACATAACTTCTTATGTTATTGGAGTTCATCTTTGGACTTAATTTCTTACGTTATTGGAGTTTATCCAATCATAAGTATTTTGTCCAATCTTAGTTCACCCAGGTATGTATTCAGTTTCATTCATATATAAATTAAAGTTCTTCATGTATCAAATCGTAATTCTTACTAAATAAAAACAAGGATATTTTTATCTTCAAAAAATATTAAAAGGTATTTTTCTTCATCATGTTTTGGGCCAAAAACGGAACCAAATACACTCTTGGTTGTCCTTAATGGGAAATGTCGAGAGTTTTTTTGCATAAATAGGGGAGTTGAACCCCAAAAGAGTGAAACTAGGTGGGCTGCAAAATTTTGATCGTTTTTAGGAAGTTCGCTGTTTGAATCAGCGTGCTTCTACCAAAAATCTGCACAACCTGCAGGTTTCCTGCAAAAGCTGCAGGTTTCCTGCATAACCACAGAACTTCGCTGTTTGAAAACAGGATCTAAAAGAACTCCGCTGTTTGGAAGTTATACCTTGTAGAAGATAGCTGCTTCCAACCTATACATAGCAGAAGTTCGCTATTTTAAAGAAATACATAATAGAAGTTCGCTCTTTATTATGAAGAAGTAATAAACTTCGTTGTTTGAAACAAAGGATAGGTCAGGAAAATAAATATGCAACCTTATATGTATATGGCAATAAAAATAAAGTAGAACAACCCCTGTTCAAATTCCATCAAACTTATGTCAATGCGGGTTGCACCGTTCGTTACGGACCTACGCGCGTTACGGACGATTTCGACTAATAATAAAAATATTATATGTTTACGACTTCTTACGTTTCGACGCTCGTTATGGACCTACGCGCTAGGGGTGTGCATGGGTCGGTTTGGGTCGGTTTTGGGTCATAACCATAACCATAACTGAGATGTCAGTTATGGAAAAGTCATAACCATAACCGCTCGGTTATGGCGGTTTTAATGGTTATGGTGGTCGGTTATGGGTCGGTTAACCATGAACTTGGGTCTAGCTAAATTTAGCTCAAAACAATATTATCTATAAATATTAATACTTTTAATCACCGAATGTTTCGCTACCAGGTGTTTCCATCTACATTTGACAAAAAAAGTTAAGTAATGAATGATAAAATTATCAGACTTCATATTTTGTAAACTGGATATTCTTTCTAAATACACTTCATATTTCTAACATACTTCAAATTTATGGACTTAACTTTTTGAAAGTGTAAACATTTATAACAGACTTCATCTTTCTGTCAAATGTACAGAAGTAAACAAATATAACAGACCTAAATAAAACATATCAAGTCATTTATGGTATAGAAGAAGGTTTATTATATTTTTCTGATGTGCGTTGCGCAATATATATACCTGAATAGATTATGAGAACAGAAGAATAACTTTGAGATTGAAGTTGGCTTTAGCTCCGTGAGATCATCAATCAATAACTTTGAGATTGAAGTTGAACTCTCGCTTAGAAGTTTAGATTCTGTACTGGAGACTGGGAATAGATATCATATAGCTCCGTGAATAGATTCTGTACCGGAGACCGGACAATGGAGACGATGGAGAACTGAAAGGACTATTAGGGGCATGTTTGGCTTAACTTATTTTCAACTTTTGGAAAAGTCCTTTTGGAAACAAAAAGTCAGGAAAACATGACTTTTGCCTTTGGAAAAGGACTTTTGGGCTAAAAAAGAAAAGGCAAACACCCAAAAAAAGGACTTTTGGGCATGTAAAAGGACTTTTTTCTTCAAAATAAGGAACCCCAAACATGCACTAGGTTTGAACCCTAATAGTAATATTATACCCTTATACAATTAGCAACTTGGGTTGCCTTACAACACCATTGCATCTATTAATTCAAAAGACACCATTTTTCAAACAAAAGCCCAAATCGTTTCGGTGGTGGTCACACCACTTCAACACACATTGGGCGCCGGTTCGACTCTCAACCAATCCCATCCTTTCGAATGTTTTTTTCCACTTCCTTTTCTATGACAACCGATTCCAAATCCTTTTCTATTCCTCTCAATTTCCTGATTTGAATTCTTTTCCACTTCCTTTTCTATGACAGCCGATTCCAAATCCTTTTCTATTCCTCTCAATTTCCTGATTTGAATTTTATTTTGATTTTGATCCAGGTTTGGTGATGATGAAGTCAGTGGATTCATCAACACTAAAAACATATCCACAATATTTACGCAGGTTCATTTTTTTTTTATTTTGAAGGATTTTTGAAAATCAGTGGGTTCATTAATCACTATTATGTTACCCAGATTCAAGACAGATTTGTGGACCGTTTTATGCGTTGTGTTCAACGAATCAGTGCGTCGACATCAAACAAAGAACTGGCTAACATTGACGAATCGAAACAGTCTAACAAATGTGGGTTCAAATTCAAGCAGACAAATTTGACATTTTGAAGATATTTTATGTAATCAAAATCAGTTTTTTTTTAGAGTCTTTAAAGAAAGAGAAAATTACCAAAATAGCCAAGAATTTCTTTGACTTACCAAAATGGCCATTTGATGCCTCCTTGGAGCAGGGCATCACGGATTCAAATGTGCGGGATGCCTCTTTCAAGACCCCTCATACGTCTTTAAATATGGAAGTGACACGTGTCTCAATGATTAGGTAGACTCCTCCAATGCCTCAGGCAGACTCTTCCAATGCCTCAGGCAGACTCATCCAATGCCTCAGGCTTGAGTTAAAATTTTATGTGGGACCTACCACCCACTTCATCTTCACCGCCACCACCACCACCACCCCCACCCCTATCCCCACCTACAATCTGTGTTCCCGACAAAACCGACCCCACCGCACCCCCTCCGGCAACCACCCAACTCCGAGCACCCAACCCCCTACCGCTGCTGCTCTGGCCGTCCACCGAACTCCAAGCAACAAAACCACATCAAACCGCCATCGAACCTGCAACACTAGAAGCAAGCTCTGATTCTTTCTCTCTCTGTTGCCGGAAAAACGAACCGACGACTCTGTTTCTTTCTCTTTCCGTCAGAAAAACGAACGGAAAGCGAGTCACTGTTGTCGGCGTTTTTAATCGGTCAACGAATGAACAGGGAGACAGACCGTGAACTATAAGCATACGGCCTAGCATTTGATGATGAGCTTTGTACTAGTTAATAAAGTAGGTAAATGAAGTGGGTGACCTGATGAATTAAGAATATGCAGTGGCTTTAATGCAGGCTCGATGGTGACCCGATATGGGTGACCTGATGAATTAACAAATTCTGCATTTTTTTAGCTGATGAATTTGTTAATTAAGAATATGCGGTGAGCATCAAATAGCTAAGAAAATGCAGAATATGAATAAGTAATAATTTGTTATTCTGAATGGATGATATGTGTGACCTGATGAATTAAGAATATGTGGTGGTGGTGGTGGTCGTGGTCGTGGCGGTGGCGGTGGTGAAGATGAAGTGGGTGGTAGGTCCCACATAAGATTTTAACTCATGCCTGAGGCATTGAATGAGTCTACCTAATCATTGAGACACATGTCACTTCCATATTTAACGACGCATGAGGGGTCTTGAAAGAGGCATCCCGCACATTTGAATCTGTGATGCCCTGCTCCAAGGAGGCATCAAATGGCCATTTTGGTAAGTCAAAGAAATTCTTGGCTATTTTGGTAATTAGCTCTTAAAGAAATTTGTTTCCTTATTCCCAAATGTATATGTTTTTTTCCATTCAAATTCAAGCATGCAAAATTGTGTGTTGATCATAGAAGCAACAAATGATGTTAATCTTCAACCTTCCCAGCCTCTTCTTACCATAGATGGGATTACATCCGGCCGACGCAAAGTAATAGAGTTACATGGTTAACGAACTTAGGGCGACAACAATAACGAACAACGTCAATAGTGCCAGTGGCTATGACGGTTTGTGGCAAACTTCACGGCGGCCAGCCGGTTTCCCGCAAACTTCAAGGTGGCAGCAATGGATTGCATAGTCAGGCGGCGGTTGCATAGCGGTTTTAGGGTGTGTGGCGTTCACGGCTACGTTACACGTGTGACAACCCTCACCAAACCAGGTATCCGTACGAATTAATTACTACTTAATTACTGCTTAAATACTGTGCTTGCTTACATTGTGAACAAACTGCTACATGAATTCTGATACGTACACTCACCTGCATCATACTTTACTTACTTGTCACTCCATTATTTACTTACAGAACTTTAGTGACAAACTTGATGCACAAAAGCACAGTAGCACAATGAACGGATAACCTATTAAACGTGCTGACATAGCCAGCACCAGGCAGACACTGCCTCTAAGGCCTGTATGAGCCAGGAATAGTTTACTACACTAGTAGAGAGTGTAGGAATATGAGGGTTGTAGAACTGCGTCACTGGGTGATAGATATAGTGACCGGATGTGCCAAAAATATGATTTAAACACAAATTCTGCACTTTAATATAAAAAAATTCAGCATTTTAGCTAACTAGTAAAGTGCAAAAACGCGGAAAAATAATACTAGACACTTTCCAAAGTGTCGGGAATTCTTTGTGTCACTAAAAATAATATTAAAGACACTTTAAAGCTTTGTTAAGCACTTTAACGGAGTGAAATCCGACCGAACAACCGGACTTAACCCGGGACATAAAAATATTGACATCAACATTGTTTTTCTTTTTCTGAGCCAGTTAAGGTCCCCGAATACCCTAACACCCGCTATGGAATATGACACACATAATACCCTAATTTAAATACCTAACTAACTAAATATCACCTAACTATACCATTAAAATTGAACCAAATGCCACCCCTCCCATCCGATCGGATTTCCTTTAGGGGACACACTTTTCATTTACTTGATTTTTATATTAACATTGTCTAGTATCTAATAGACATTTTATATATTGGATAAAACACTAAACTTGGATTATAAAATTACATTCAAGACCATTACTTACATTCACATAAAAAAACACAACAAACCAACTCCCTCTTTCCCTCTTTGTGAGTTCGGCCGAGAGCACCCAACACCCACCATCCATCACTTTCAATGTTCCATCTTGCATATTATTTACATACAAAGGAGAAGGGTCACGCATAAGGAGGCTCGGTGCTTACGGAATCGCGAGGACCTCACCACAACGCTATTAACCGCCTATTTTCGTCTAGTTTCTTCCCTAGCCACGAGCTAGTAGTAAGTGACTCTAAACGCCTTCTTGATCTTATCTAGAGTGGTTAATAAGAATTTTGACGGTTGAAATTTATGAACATGTATGAACAAAATTAAAAGTCTACTAAAGGTGATGAACTTGGTGGTTAATAAGTAAATATTGGTGTAAAACTTATAAAACTAGTTTTGTTATGATTATTTAGTTTTGTTTTATGCTAGGAATAGTTCGGATCGTCGTCTAACCCGGCTAAGTCATGTTCATGGAACATGACCTAGTGTATGTTAAAGTGTGAAAAGTGGTTAGATGAAGAACACTATTACTTAACCATGAACTTGTGTAAAAGTGATTCTTTTTGTAAAAAGGAGTTCTAAACTAGTAGATCTACGGGTCTACAAGTGGTATTTTCAAAGGACCAAGTGTCAAAAGAAATCATAATTTTTAAAGCTGGATCTTTCCTAAACAAAGGTGATTTTTGTAAACACACAAGTGTGTAGACACTTGTGTGACAAAAAGTTTTAACAAAGAATTATTTTTGTAATTTTTTACAAGAAGTTGTAAAGATGTATCTTCGATAAAAATAAGATTTTCGAGAAACCAATCTCATTTATAAAAATAAAAAGATCTATTAAAAATAATGGAAAGTTACTACACACTTCTACATAAACCACAAGTTCATGTGTTTTGCGATTTATATCTATTTTGATCTAGTTAATGTTGAAATATTGTTTGATAATGTTGGGAACATTGTTGATTTGAATTTATAAAAGAAAATGATACGCTTAAAAGCGTGGCCACCTCCAAATACAGAGGAAACTCTGGCGAAATTTTTCCAGAAATATAACGCTTGGAAAATATTTTTACGACAAGTGTTATGAATATATTTTCGACTTGTTTTTCCAAACAAACTTCGCCATGAATTTTTATTACAAAATCCCCAAGTGTCGGAGGTGGGATTTTCGTAAATAAAACTTGCTAAAATATATATTTAGAATATATATTTTCATAACAACACTTGTGAGATTTTTATGATTATTTTTGTGAACTATACAAATATTATTTTTAGGGTAAAAATAATATTACTGTCTGTTAACGACTCCAAAATAATGCGAACGCCTTCACAATAAATATTTAAGTTACACCGGTATTATTAATATCACCCGAACCTTACAACGTAACTTACGTATTTTCAGAAAATACTCATAAGTGTGTATTTCGTTAGAAGTATTATTTTGGGTAAAAATTATATGGAATAAAATATAATATTTTTGAGAAAAATATTTATATTTTGGGAATAAAGTATTTTAGACAAATGAAATAAAATATATTACATTAAGTGAGACTTAATAATATATTTCGAAGTTATACGAACGCACATGTATTAAAAACCCCCATCCTTGGGAATGAATATATTTACAAAATAATTACGAAATGTAATTGCGAAATAGTTGCCTAACTATTTCCCAAAGACATTAAACCTTAAGCTAAGGCACGGCCGTCCGTCTAATAGAAGTTAGTACGTGTAGGTCGTCGCACAGCAGGTTGACCAGGAGATTTCTTGTTAGAGACGCACTTCGGTGAGTTCATGTCCCCCTTTTCTCTTAACTGTTTTCAGTTTTTATACTGCGGGGGTGAAATACATGTTACTATGATTACGAATACTTTTTACATGGTATGGTTAGCTTAAGGAGGGTTAGGACGTACAGATCATGTGAGTGAGTAGGCGCAACTTGAGGCCATTAATCCTCGTGTAGGACCGAGGGACATTAGTGATAGATCTATTTGGGTGTAGCGAGCCCCACTCCTGAGCCCGCGTAATGGACCAGGTGGTGACTAAGTGCCCGACGCACAAATTCGCTAGGGTTGAGTCTTCCTGCATCACTTCACACATATCATTGGCTTTGCAACCCAATGGTGATCTCTTTTTCCTTATTTGCTTCATACCAGGATTTTTATACTTACAAAGGTTTTAGATACTCACTTACACATGAACTCGCTCAACATTTTTGTTGATTTTTCCAACTTACATGTATTTCAGGGAACTAAAGATCTGGCACGGTATGCTACGTTTTCATGCTGCGTAGAGTTATGGGATCATCCGAGTTTAGGGGTTGTGGCTTTTACCTGGACGAGTCACAGTTCTTAACTACGTCTATCTTAAGTTTGTGGTTGTGTCTTTCAAACAATGTTTTTATGTTATTAGGTTGTAATTTCCGTTGCATGTGTCAACGCCTTAAGACAATGTTGTGGTATTTTACTTTTCAAACTTAAATCTATGGATGATCTGCATGATTTTATTTTCATATAGCTTTGTTGTGATTAAGCTATGGTATTAAGAAGTCACACCATAATAAACCCACGCTTCCGCAAAAGCCAGGGGTGTGACAGCTTGGTATCAGAGCTCTGGTCATAGCGAACTAGGATTCTTTCTCGAGTCTAGACTATGATCACTAGGGCTCTCACGAAAACATTTTTACATTGCATATCATTTAAGTCCAGATCCAAAACGTTTTTACAAACAAATGTTGAGCACATTTTATTTGTTAGTTATTGCTCAGTCTGGGAGGCTGAGGGAGTTGTCTAGTGGGACTAGGGAGTCAGTATGGGAGGCTGGGAGAATTGTCTAGTGGGACTAGGGAGTCAGTCTGGGAGGCTGGGAGAATTGTCTAGTGGGACTAGGGAGTCAGTGTGGGAGGCTGGGAGGCTAGTGGGACTAGGAGGACTATTTGATTGCTTATTGGACTAATATGATTATTTGACTATGTGATTGATTATTTGTGCATATGTGTGTTTGTGTTACAGATGATATGCCTTCATCCGGCACAGGAGAGTCGGACACCATTGACCCTATGCCCATCGTATCGGACGACAGAGTGTCATCAGAGCACGAGGTGCATACTTCGGACACCACCAGCACGGATGATGATGATTTTCAGCCATTCGCGCTGCCCGATGTCGTTGCGGAGCCCGCTGATGGCCCTATCGCCGGGGATTTGCCGCTCGCGGTGATCCCTGCCCCTGTACCCCTTGCCGCGTACCCTATTGTTGACATGCCCCTTGACGTAGTCGCTGACGACGACATCGACTTGTTTGACGAGGATCCATTAGAGGATGACTTCGAGGGCGAGGCCCACATAGCTGCTGGTGATCTCTTACTTCTCGAGGATGCTCCTGCAGAGGAGGCACCTATCCATTCACCTGTCCCAGACTCTTTCGAGTCTGTGGCATCTGCACCATCACACGCGCAGGGCGCGCAGCACTATTCGCATGATACAGACCCTGATAGAGCATTATCCGCTGCACCTGCCCCTGCCCCTAGTTTTGCTATTGATCATGACATTGATGATGATTCAGACCCCGTCTTCCCACTTGGTTTTGATTCAGACCAGGAGATTGAGTTTATCCACCTAGATCAGCCCATGGAGGACCCTGTTGATCCTGTGTTTGCTGACCCCGCTGATTTCGAGATGGAGTTTGACGATCCGGAGCCTGCTGTGGCTCCCGAGCCAGTAGTTGCTCCAGACCCCGTAGTCGAGCATGACCCTATTCATGCTGATATACCCATTGTTGATCCTTTGATTGCTGATGTACCTATCGATGATCATCCTATTGTTGCTCCACTATTGGTGGATGAGCATGCTGTTGATGCTCAGGTTGTTGCTCCTCACATTGCTGATATACCCGCTGAGCCTGATGTTGTTGCTCCTTTTCCTGACCCGGTGCCTCTAGAGCCCGACCATGCACTCTTTGCGACTCATGTCGACCCTCAGTATGCTGACACCCGAAATGGGTGGATAGACGATGATGATGACTACCCGCCTTTTGTGGTACCCGTTACACCTGCTTCAGCACCTGTTTCAGTTCCTACTGATGTTCCCTTGCATCCCGTTCATACTACCGGTGTTCACCACACCGACTTACCTGTTATGTTCCATCAGTTTACACCGCTATCGCGCCCGGGAGAGGGTTCCTCGACTCATCCCGTTGGTCATGTGCCGATATCTGTCCCGGTCATACCACAGTTTTCTACTGCTGTTCCCCCTGTTCCACCGTTTACTGTGCCACCTTTCACTCCAGCTGGTGAGCCTTTTCTTTGGACATCACCACCCATCATGTCACCGTCCGATCCCTATCATCCTTTTCACATGGGTTATTCTGTTGAGGATGTCCTTGTTTCATTCATGGTCCAGCAGGAGGCACTTACTCGACGCGTGCAGGAGCTCGAGAGAGCTCAGAGACCCCCATGCCAGTGCCCTCCTCACCCTACGATATCGCATCCCCCTCGACCATTATCTCCAGACTCTGCTGCACGTTTTTGGACACAGGAGCAGCAGATAGCTTTCTTGTTACGTTCTCACCGAGCCATGGAGGAGGATTGGCTCCACATGCCCCGTTTGTTCTATTCTCATTTTCCCCCTCCTCCACCGCCATCAGCGTAGGGCTATTTTGTACTACACGGGTGGACTTTTGTTGAGAAGACGACGATTGCACGGATTGCACAGCTTTTTGGGAGACTGCATATGGATCCTGACTTTTGTTGTTATGTATATTGGATATGTTGACACTGATTTGATATTTTTGACTGGGGTGATGAAGCCCTTAGTCGTTGATGTTGTATGTTACAGTTATGTACTTGTACACTTTACCCTGTGGTCTCGATTTATGGCAATGCAATCGTGGTATTCTCATCATATGTGATGTTTGATTGATTGTTTATGTTTGATAACATGAGATGTTATGTGGATGATTTATTTATAACATGAGATGTTATGTGTTGGGTTTATTTTAACATGAGATGTTATGTATTATTACTATCGTTATATACGCACACTTTACTTATCATGACCTGACCTACGTGAAACATCTTTTAGAAGATGCCTCCAAGACGCGAAGTACGCATGCCTACTACCCAGGTAGAACTTCAAGGGATAATTGCCGCCGCTATAGCACAGCACGAGGCTCTGCGCTCCGAACCTAGCAAGGGTACCACAGGAAACAATCCACCTCATGGCTGTACCTACTGGCACTTCCTCAACTACGAGCCCCCGAAGTTCGACGGCACTGGAGGTGCCATAGCCTTTGTGAAGTGGATCGAAAGAATGGATTCCATCTTTCAAGTGAGCGGTTGTACGTCGGAACAACAAGTCCCATACGTTTCTGAGCTGCTTCTGGATGAAGCCCGATTATGGTGGAATCTTCAGATCCGTATAAAGGGCGCTACTGCAGCATATGCGTTAACCTGGGGTGAACTGAAAGGAATGATGCATAAGAAGTATTGCTCCCTAACGGAAACCCAGAAGTGGGAAGATGAATTTCGGAGCCTGATGATGGAAGGTCCGAAGGTGTTGGAGTACGTGCAAAGACTTCATGATTTGTCACGAGTTTTTCCGTACCTGGTGAAACCAGAATTAAAGAAATTGGAACAATTCATTTGGGAACTGGCGCCTCAAGTCTTGAGCTTGATGACAACATCAACGCCACCAACAACTGATGCTGTAAGTAAGATGGGTTTGGCACTCGCTACGGAGGCACTTAGACTAGAAGAACTTACAAACCCTGCCAAGAAGAAGGAGACCCAGGTAAAGTCATCCGGAAAGAACAAAAGAAAGCTCACCGAAGATACCCGAGCGAATAATGAGAACAAAAGAAAGGGTTATATGGGCACTCTGCCCAAGTGTAACACCTGCCAGCGTCATCATTCTGGCCGGTGTGGGCCAAAAGTATGTGAAGCTTGTGGAAAGGTTGGCCACTTGAAGGATTCTTGCTGGGCTAGTGCTGGCCGGGGAGGCCAAGGAGGTCTTGGTAATCGGAACAACAATCGAGGAGGTAACGGAAACGGGAACCATGGAAATGTTGTGAATCAAGCTGGGAATGGGAATGGCCGAGGGCCAGGATGCTTTAACTGTGGGGAAATTGGGCACTTCAAGAAGGAAAGCCCGAAGCCGAATCAAGCCCGTGGGAGTATTTAACATTGGCGCAAGGGAAGCGCGCCAGGATCCAAACGTTGTCACTGGTACATTCCCTATAAACCAACGCTTTGCATCTATTCTATTTGATACTAGTGCCGATTATAGCTTTGTATCGTTAGAATTTAAGAATATACTTGGATTGACGCCTAGTAAGTTAGACGTGCCGTACTCCATTGAATTAGCAAATGGAAAACTAGTTGAGACCAGGGAAGTTGTCCGAGGATGTGTGATTGAACTGGGAGGGCGGGAGTTTACGTTGGACTTACTACCTGTCGAGCTGGGAAGCTTTGATGTGGTAGTGGGAATGGATTGGCTATCGAGTAACAAAGCCGAGATCGTTTTCCATGAGAAGACCATCCGCATCCCACTGACGGGTGAAGAAACGATCATAGTGCACGAAGAAAAGCATAATACGCCGCTGAGAATTATTAGCTGCCTGAAAGCTAGAAAGTGCTTGAAGAAAGGATGTGTTGCATTCCTAGCACACATCGTGGATAAGGAAGCTGTTGAACCTAAGATTGAAGACATTCCAGTCGTCAAGGAATATCCGGAGGTCCTTCCAGAAGACTTGCCAGGATTACCGCCTCAAAGGCAAGTCGAGTTCCCCATTGATTTGGTTCCAGGCGCCGCGCCTGTAGCCAAGGCACCATATAGACTTGCACCGTCAGAGATGCAGGAATTGTCGACACAACTCCAAGAGTTGCTAGACAAAGGATTCATCAGACCAAGCTTCTCACCTTGGGGAGCTCCGGTCCTGTTTGTTAAGAAGAAAGACGGTAGTTTTCGTATGTGCATTGACTACCAGGAGTTGAACAAGTTGACTATCAAGATTAGGTATCCCCTGCCAAGGATCGATGACTTATTCGATCAGCTCCAAGGTTCAAGCTTTTACCCTAAGATCGATCTTCGATCTGGATACCATCAGCTAAGGATACAAGAGGAAAGTATCCCGAAGACAACCTTCAGAACTCGTTATGGACACTACGAGTTCCTAGTTATGCCGTTTGGGTTGACAAACGCACCTGCTGTTTTTATGGACCTAACGAACAGAGTTTGCAAGCCATATTTGGATAAGTTCGTGATTGTGTTCATCGACGATATTTTGATTTATTCAAAGACGAAGGCTGAACACGAACAGCATTTAAGAGCTATTTTGGAGTTGCTGAAAAAGGAACAATTATATGCCAAATTCTCAAAGTGCGAGTTTTGGCTACGTGAAGTCCAGTTTCTTGGACATGTGGTAAATGGAAATGGAATCCATGTTGATCCCACAAAGATTGAGGCGATAAAGAGCTGGGAGACTCCAAAGACGCCGACCGAGATTCGCCAGTTCTTAGGTTTGGCTGGCTATTATCAAAGATTCATTGAGGATTTTTTTTTCTAAAATCGCTCAACCCCTTACCGCGCTCACACAGAAAGATAAGAAGTTTGATTGGGGAATCAAACAGGAAGAAACATTTCAGCTATTAAAGGATAAGCTTTGCAATGCGCCGATCTTAGCACTACCGGAAGGTACAGACTATTTCGTGGTATACTGTGACGCCTCACGACAAGGATTGGGTTGCGTGCTGATGCAACGCCAGAAAGTTATAGCTTACGCCTCACGCCAATTGAAAGTTCATGAAAAGAACTATACCACGCATGATTTGGAGCTAGGCGCAGTGGTAATTGCGCTAAAAATCTGGAGACATTATTTGTATGGTACAAAGTGTACAATTTTCACGGACCACAAGAGTTTACAGCACATATTCAACCAGAAAGAGCTGAATATGAGACAAAGACGTTGGGTCGAATTGTTGAACGATTACGACTGCGAGATAAAGTACCATCCAGGGAAGGCGAATGTGGTCGCCGATGCCCTAAGTCGAAAAGAAAGGATCAAGCCCATAAGGGTTAGGGCTTTAGAAATGATTATCCAAACAGATCTTTCTCTGCGCGTTCGTGCCGCGCAAAAAGAGGCTCTAAAAGAAAGAAACATTGAAGAAGAATATCTCCGTGGGATGGAGAAGCAATTAGTGCCAAACGAGGAAGGAATGTTACGTTTTATGAAAAGGATTTGGGTTCCTCTGCTTGGAGGTTTGAGAAAAGTTATTTTTGATGAAGCACACAAATCACGGTACTCTATCCATCCAGGAGCGGATAAGATGTACCAGGATCTTAAAGATTATTACTGGTGGCCTAGGATGAAAGGCGATGTTGCTGTTTATGTGAGCAAGTGTTTAACATGTGCTAAAGTTAAAGCTGAATACCAGAAGCCTTCAGGACTTCTGCAACAACCTGAGATTCCCAAGTGGAAATGGGAACAAATTTCAATGGATTTTATAACGAAGATGCCAAGAACGCCAAAGGGTCATGACACTATTTGGGTAATAGTGAACCGATTAACCAAATCAGCACACTTCTTACCCATCAGAGAGAAAGATAACACGAGCAAGTTGGCTGAAATTTACATGAGAGAAATTGTTGCGCGCCATGGAGTGCCTCTCTCAATCATCTCTGATAGAGATGGAAGGTTCGTATCAAGGATTTGACAATCCTTCCAAGAAGCTTTTGGCTCACAATTGAATCTGAGCGCTGCATTTCACCCACAGACTGACGGACAAAGCGAGCGATCGATACAAACATTGGAGGATATGCTGAGAGCATGTGTTATGGATTTGGGCGGTAGCTGGGATAAACATTTACCATTGGTCGAATTTTCATACAACAACAGCTACCACACCAGTATTGGTGCCGCGCCATTTGAAGCCTTATATGGCCGTAAGTGCAGATCACCGCTTTGTTGGTCTGATGCAGGTGACAAACAATTGGTTGGTCCTGATGTGGTACAGGAAACCACAGACAAAATCGCACAGATCCGAGATCGCATCAAGGCAGCCCGCGATCGTCAGAAATGTTATGCGGACCGAAGGAGGAAACCTCTAGAGTTTGAGGTAGGTGATATGGTATTGTTGAAAGTATCACCCTGGAAGGTTGTGGCACGCTCCGGGAAGCGTGGAAAGTTGAATCCGCGGTATATTGGTCCATTCAGAATTCTGGAAAGAATTGGGTTAGTAGCGTACAAGTTGGATTTACTTGCTGAACTGAATGGTGTTCATGATACATTTTATGTATCAAATTTAAAGAAAAGTCCAACTCAAGATACCGTTGTCATTCCCACCGACGAGATTCATGTTGACAACACGCTCCATTTTGTTGAAGAACCGGTTGAGGTTACAGATTGGAAAGTGAACAAAACCCGCCGGAGCAGTGTCAAGCTCGTCAAGGTACGTTGGAACTCAAGACACGGTCCAGAATACACCTGGGAGCGTGAGGACCGAATGAAAGAGAAATACCCCCACTTATTTCCCAATACCCCTGCAACTAGAAGCAGAACTTAAAATTTCGGGACGAAATTTTTCTAA
The DNA here is from genome assembly GCA_030545235.1 of Helianthus tuberosus. Lineage (NCBI taxonomy): Eukaryota > Viridiplantae > Streptophyta > Magnoliopsida > Asterales > Asteraceae > Helianthus > Helianthus tuberosus. Next base: position 189,876,382 of record CM060418.1, read on the forward strand.
CGGGGGGAGAATGTGACAACCCTCACCAAACCAGGTATCCGTACGAATTAATTACTACTTAATTACTGCTTAAATACTGTGCTTGCTTACATTGTGAACAAACTGCTACATGAATTCTGATACGTACACTCACCTGCATCATACTTTACTTACTTGTCACTCCATTATTTACTTACAGAACTTTAGTGACAAACTTGATGCACAAAAGCACAGTAGCACAATGAACGGATAACCTATTAAACGTGCTGATATAGCCAGCACCAGGCAGACACTGCCTCTAAGGCCTGTATGAGCCATGAATAGTTTACTACACTAGTAGAGAGTGTAGGAATATGAGGGTTGTAGAACTGCGTCACTAGGTGATAGATATAGTGACCGGATGTGCCAAAAATATGATTTAAACACAAATTCTGCACTTTAATATAAAAAAATTCAGCATTTTAGCTAACTAGTAAAGTGCAAAAACGCGGAAAAATAATACTAGACACTTTCCAAAGTGTCGGGATTCTTTGTGTCACTAAAAATAATATTAAAGACACTTTAAAGCTTTGTTAAGCACTTTAACGGAGTGAAATCCGACCGAACAACCGGACTTAACCAGGGACATAAAAATATTGACATCAACATTGTTTTTCTTTTTCTGAGCTAGTTAGGGTCCCCGAATACCCTAACACCCGCTATGGAATATGACACACATAATACCCTAATTTGAATACCTAACTAACTAAATATCACCTAACTATACCATTAAAATTGAACCAAATGCCACCCCTCCCATCCGATCGGATTTCCTTTAGGGGACACACTTTTCATTTACTTGATTTTTATATTAACATTGTCTAGTATCTAATAGACATTTTATATATTGGATAAAACACTAAACTTGGATTATAAAATTACATTCAAGACCATTACTTACATTCACATAAAAAAACACAACAAACCAACTCCCTCTTTCCCTCTTTGTGAGTTCGGCTGAGAGCACCCAACACCCACCATCCATCACTTTCAATGTTCCATCTTGCATATTATTTACATACAAAGGAGAAGGGTCATGCATAAGGAGGCTCGGTCCTTACGGAATCGCGAGGACCTCACCACAACGCTATTAACCGCCTATTTTCGTCTAGTTTCTTCCCTAGCCACGAGCTAGTAGTAAGTGACTCTAAACGCCTTCTTGATCTTATCTAGACTGGTTAATAAGAATTTTGACGGTTGAAATTTATGAACATGTATGAATAAAATTAAAAGTCTACTAAAGGTGATGAACTTGGTGGTTAATAAGTAAATATTGGTGTAAAACTTATAAAACTAGTTTTGTTATGATTATTTAGTGTTGTTTTATGCTAGGAATAGTTCGGATCGTCGTCTAACCCGGCTAAGTCATGTTCATGGAACATGACCTAGTGTATGTTAAAGTGTGAAAAGTGGTTAGATGAAGAACACTATTACTTAACCATGAACTTGTGTAAAAGTGATTCTTTTTGTAAAAAGGAGTTCTAAACTAGTAGATCTACGGGTCTACAAGTGGTATTTTCAAAGGACCAAGTGTCAAAAGAAATCATAATTTTTAAAGCTGGATCTTTCCTAAACAAAGGTGATTTTGTAAACACACAAGTGTGTAGACACTTGTGTGACAAAAAGTTTTAACAAAGAATTATTTTTGTAATTTTTGACAAGAAGTTGTAAAGATGTATCTTCTGTAAAAATAAGATTTTCGAGAAACCAATCTCATTTATAAAAATAGAAAGATCTATTAAAAATAATGGAAAGTTACTACACACTTCTACATAAACCACAAGTTCATGTGTTTTGCGATTTATATCTATTTTGATCTAGTTAATGTTGAAATATTGTTTGATAATGTTGGGAACATTGTTGATTTGAATTTATAAAAGAAAATGATATGCTTGAAAGCTTGGCCACCTCCAAATACAGAGGAAACTCTGGCAAAAATTTTCCAGAAATATAACACCTGGAAAATATTTTTACGACAAGTGTTATGAATATATTTTCGACTTGTTTTTCCAAACAAACTTCGCCATGAATTTTTATTACAAAATCCCCAAGTGTCGGAGGTGGGATTTTCGTAAATAAAACTTGCTAAAATATATATTTAGAATATATATTTTCATAACAACACTTGTGATATTTTTATGATTATTTTTGTGAACTATACAAATATTATTTTTAGGGTAAAAATCATATTACTGTCTGTTAACGACTCCAAAATAATGCGAACGCCTTCACAATAAATATTTAAGTTACACCGGTATTATTAATACCACCCGAACCTTACAACGTAACTTACGTATTTTCAGAAAATACTCATAAGTGTGTATTTCGTTAGAAGTATTATTTTGGGTAAAAATTATATGGAATAAAATATAATATTTTTGGGAAAAATATTTACATTTTGGGAATAAAGTATTTTAGACAAATGAAATAAAATATATTACATTAAGTGAGACTTAATAATATATTTCGAAGTTATACGAACGCACATGTATTAAAAACCCCCATCCTTGGGAAGGAATATATTTACAAAATAATTACGAAGTGTAATTGCGAAATAGTTGCCTAACTATTTCCCAAATCCGCTAAGGTTGAGTCTTCCTGCATCACTTCACACATATCATTGGCTTTGCAACCCAATGGTGATCTCTTTTTCCTTATTTGCTACATACCAGGATTTTTATACTTACAAAGGTTTTACATACTCACTTATACATGAACTCGCTCAACATTTTTGTTGATTTTTCCAACTTACATGTATTTCAGGTGTAACAACTCGAAAATTTACGTCCTATAATGTGTTAACACGTGTCATAAGCTTGAACGTGTGAAAGTATACTCTAGAGGGACTAAAGTTGACAAACAATGAAACTATGTAAATATAAGGGTTCAAAGTGTCAACAATGAATAAATACACTTTACAATAACCCTACATGATGTTTATAACCTTAAACGAATGGATCATGGATCATACGAAGCGAATTGTGAAAGAAAGTGAGAGATTACAATCTACAGGGGTTAAATGTGTCAACATGTTAAGATATACCTCTGAGTGACCTTTTAGCAAACCCGAAGCCTTGTAACGATTAATTATGCTCACTAGAATGCACCATAAAAATTTCACCAAGTTTTGTTACCGTATGTGAAAGTTATGATAAAATTCGTGTGTGAGGGTTAGAATCGTCAACATTGAAAATCAGGGCTTTTCGGGTGATCACAAAGTTACCCGAGGACTTGACAAAGTTGGTTTAAGTCTTAAAGCCCCTAAATGTCAATTTTAAAGCCTCATAATGCAAGAAACATTGAGAAAGCGATGTTTAGGAGGACCGAGGACTAAAAGTGCAATAAAAGAAAGATTGGAAACCTGAACCGGAGGTCCAAGCGGGCCGCGTAAGACTTAACCACATCTTACGCGGGCCGCGTGCGATGCCCAGATGCAGAACATAACAGACAGCTGTCTGTTCAGCTTGTAACCGACTCCAAAGTCTTGTAATGCATACCATGGGCTGCCTAGGATGGTTTTTAGCCCTTAGGACACTTGTTGATGATATGGGAACCTTGCTAGACTTGCATGGCAACAATCTAAGGTGATTACAATCACTATATAAGGCCTCCAAGTTTGCAAACATTCTTGCATTCACTTCTGATCATTTGAGGAGCACAAGAGCCGACCCCAAGCCTTTCTAATCATCCATTAGATACTTGTAAGTACCCTTGACCCTTCTTAATTAAGTTTTGATTAGTATATAGCTTAAAAGTCAAACCGTCGTAATTACGGTTTGACTTAACAATAAAACACAAAACGGTCCAGTGTTTTGCCGAAATGAAAGTTGTTATAAGTTGGTAATTATGTGGGCAATTAACCCTTAAAAGGGTACTCACTGATTCCCATCCTAGCTAGGTCGTTTGTCGAGTCAAACGTTGTCCGAAAAAGTCAACAGAATCATTAAACATGTAAATAGCGATAGAGAAGGCGTGTAACCTATTTTATCATTCATATAACCTAATAATAAGTTTAAGAACTTGTCTAAGCTTGTTTGATTCGACAACTTTCTGTTTTGAACCGATTCGGAACCGAAAGACGCAAAAGTTTGACTTTTGCTTTGACTTCAGTTCTGACCCGGTTTTGATAGGTTTAGACATACCTTAAAGTTCCATTAGGACCTAGTTACATGTTTGTATAACCCTCTTCGTTTATACCACTTAAATCCTTAAGTGTCCGACGTTTCCGTTAAATGCTTAAATATGGACCATAATGCCCTTATGACCATACAACGAGAATTTTGGAATTGTGAAAGTACAATAATCTTTGTTACTGATTATAAAACACGTCCCTAAATATTCACATCAGTCGGAGGTCTAGATTAGGAGTTATGCTTAATGACGTAATTAGAACGCTTCTTAGTAATTAAACGGCGTCATTAGCGTAAAGCCTATCTAAACCACATTTTTGACACCAAACCTTTTACCCACTGATGTAATATAATATTTTTGGATTTTTGAAGATTTTTAATTATTTTTAAACTGTTCATAAGCTAGGATTAGTGCCTTGATTCGGTAAATACCGAATATGCCCTTTTCGGCCATAAAATGAGTTTTACAAATCCTTTTGACACCAATCCAATTGCTACTGATTTCAAATAATAAATGGAGTGTTTTGAACCTGTTGAACTAATCAGAAAACTCAGAATCCTATATTAACCCGTAAATCGCTTAAAACGACATTATACGCGTATTAAACGCATAGTTTGGGTTCAAAACTATTTTGGCTTATAAGACTTATAACCAAATGTTATAACCTGTTAAAATAAGCTATTTTACTGATTTATTTAGACCTGAATCATAGAAGATAAATTAATCCCTTTTATAATCTTTAAAATGACCAAAATACCCCTACGGGGCTTAATATGAGATTAAAATCGTTTTGGGCATAATGGAAGGTATCATACTGATATCACAACATATTTAAGGCATCTTAACTTAGGAAACCTGTTTAGGACTCTTATGGTTACCCGTTACGCTTCATGCGCGTTCGGTTCGGTTTATGTAACTAGTTTACATAAATTAGCCGAAACGGGTCAAACCTTATCGGTTTTATCTCAAAATCCAGAATGTGTATAATATTCCCATATTAAGCAAGTCTTCAAACTTGTCGGGTCTAAATCACATTCTATCCGGTCTTCGCTTAATCATGCGTTTGAACCGTATCTTCCTCTTGTAAACTAATCGGTCTAAGTCAAGGCTTAATTAAAGACCCGTTAGGATTCTAATAGGTTATTTAAAAACCTTCGTTCCAGATTTAGGAGCCCAGTAAACGCTATCTGTACTTGCTGATTTGATACGGCTGGGATTGAATTTATATTTAGCTCAGGTAAATACTTTTAACTTATTTTCCCTATACGGGCTTGGGGTACGGTATATAAAATACCGCTTGGTCGGGTATTGAATCTTTAATTGTATGATGGTTAAAGTATTGAGATGCCTCGTTTAAATTGTTTTGTTTGCTTAAAGCCTTTGGGGGGTTAATGACCGTGTCCCGGATATCCCTGGCATCATTTTACGAAATGGCCACGACCTTAGCACACAGGTGTAGGCGTACACCTGTCAGTGTCTCATATACATAATGTGGTGTGTCTATTGATCTTTAACCCAGCTCGATCCGGCTACTGAACGCATAAGAAACATGTAAATCCTTTACAAGTATTATATTCAAATAATTATCCCAAGTTATAAAATATTATTTGTGCCACGTGCATGCAAATCAATCATTTTTAAACCCTTTTCAAAATGAGTCGGTTGATTGTATTTACCAGTGTAAACTGACGTATTTTCCCAAAAAGGCTAAGTGCAGGTACTAATCGGAATTGGCTGGCTACTCCTAGCATCAATAAAGAGTCTCGCAAGCTTAGATTGCCTAAAGTCTGTTGAACAGTGTTATTTTATTTTTGATCCGCCTATGGATCCTTCACTTCCATTGTAATACTTTGATGTTACATTATTCCGGATTGTAATATATTTATCCTTTTGCTTCCGCTGTGCATTTATATACTGTGTTATTTGACTATGATGATGTCAACCACGTCACGATACTCCCCTACCGGGCCCACCGGAAAAGTGTGGAAAAATCGGGGTGTGACATCAGGGAACTAAGGATCTGGCACGGTATGCTACGTTTTCATGCTGCGTAGAGTTTTGGGATCATCTGAGTTTAGGGGTTGTGGCTTTTACCTGGACGAGTCACAGTTCTTAACTACGTCTATCTTAAGTTTGTGGTTGTGTCTTTCAAGCAATGTTTTTATGTTATTAGGTTGTAATTTCCGTTGCATGTGTCAACGCCTTAAGACAATGTTGTGGTATTTTACTTTTCAAACTTAAATCTATGGATGATCTGCATGGTTTTATTTTCATATAGCTTTGTTGTGATTAAGCTATGGTATTAAGAAGTCACACCATAATAAACCCACGCTTCCGCAAAAGCCAGGGTGTGACAACACGGTTATCACACTTTAGATTTAGAATTTACAGTTATATAATTAATTATATGAATATTTCTTTTTAATACAATCGAAACTATTTCGATAAACGTAGATTCTTCGCATACATCCGTTAGATAGCATTGTTATATGAAGTATTTTACTATTCTATAATTTACTAGTTCTTCGCATACATCCGTTTTGTTGCATTCTATGTTTTGTGTCTACATGTTTTGAGATTCACTTTGAATTTGATTATACAAGGATGTAATAGATGATACTAGGTTATAACCCCGTGTATTACACGAGTTGAGTAAATAAATTTATATAATAAATAATAAAACATTATATCTTTAAAAACTTTCTTTATTGCACGGGTTGAATAAATATAATTTTATATATTAAATAATAAAAAGTTTTATATATAAGAACCATATTGTACGGGTTGATTTAATGTAATTTATATACCAAATAAAAAAAATATATCTTTAAAACCACATGTATTACACGGGTTGAATAAATGTAATATTGTTTACCAAATAATAAAATAATACATCTTTAAAAAACCTCATTTATTACATGAGTTAAATAAATGTAATTTTATATAACAAATAATAAAAAAATTAGTAAATATAATTTTGTATAGTGAAAATAAAAATATTTAATATATTAATACAAAGTTTGGTTTTCGTGATAAATAATTTGTTTTATTTAAACTGTTTTAAATTAACAATTTACAATTTCGGTTATTAGAAAAATAGAAGAATGGTATTCGAAATTTAAAATAAGATAAAATTTAACATTAGCTCATCATTCATTTATTTATTTAATTAATATAAGATAAGTTTGGAAGTGAGGTGAGAAAATCATAAAATAATAACTACAATGAACGACATGTGTCACACATTAATGTTTTATTATATAGTATAGTATAGATAAAAATTTAGACTGATATAAATAGATTATTTTGTTGTAGCAAAATTTGTTACCGAAGTCTCAATAAATTTAACCCATTATTTAAAACTCCGTAAATGTATAAATGATAAATAATATTAGTTAGAGTAAATTACGATTTTGGCCCTTGTGGTTATATCACTTTTACCATTTTAGCCAAAAAAAAAAAGAATTTTTTAACATCTGAGCCCCCAACGTCTTTTTTTCTAACCCTTTTGGCCCCTAACACCAACCCATCCATTAAATGTTAGGGGCCAAAAAGGTTAGAAAAAGACGTTAGGGGCCAAAAAGATTAGGAAAAAAAACGTTGGGGGTTCAGATGTTAAAAATTCTTTTTGGGCTAAAAGAGTAAAAGTGATATAACCACATGGACCAAAATCGTAATTTACTCTATTAGTTAAATAAATAATATTATAAATGGGAAGGAGATTAAACTAAATAATAATTATCCATAAGAAATTAAACTAAATAATATTTAGTAGGAGGATTATATATAATTAATTAGAAAAGATTAAACTAAATTAATACTTATGTATAAAACATGGCCTAATATGATGACAAGTGTCTTAAAAATGGTTTCTTTTATTATATAGTATAGATTTCTTTTAAAGTGTGATCACAAGTTTATAATGATTTTTTAATGTTACTATGTATATATTTGAACTTGAGAATAAAATAAATACCGTGAAACCAGCAAACCTGGAGGAAACCAGTGTTCGAGCCCTACCCAAAGCGGTGTTAGGTGTGGTGTTTTATTGGCAGCTTTACATAGTTTTCACAACATATGAAGGCACCTTTCGACCGTTTTACAATTAATTAATATATTCTGCTTCGACGGTTTTATGGTTAAATGTAAATTGTGCGAATTTCAAATAAGTTCTGTTTTCGAATCTCATGTAGTGATACTAAACGTATTCATAATTAACATCCTGCCGCAACGCGCGGGTCATACCCTTTCGTTAAAAGTCGCGTCGATTAGGATAATATATTATATATTTACACAAAACAACTTTTTACGAACGCGATGTTATATAACAACTAGAAAGAAAACTTAAAACAAAATACAAACCGTTGGGTTGGTAGTTAAGTATGTTCAACACATATGCGACGTCGGTACCAAGTGACGCGATGATCCGATCGTTAATTTCTTTCAAATCTTCCTCAATCTAATTTCATTTTCTTTTAAATATCAACTGCCGCATGATATATTACGAACCGATTCAAATAGTCACTTTCTTGAAAATCTCTATATCCCATTCTTAAACCCTCAATTGAATGTGTTGGTGCACTACGTCTTACATCGAGTCTAATAGTGTATAGGTTAGAACATGGAATGAAATCCAAGATACATGTGTTAGATAGTGATTTCGCTCATGTGTCAAGATCAGGTTTCGCTCATGTGTCAAACTAGGTTTCGCTTATATGTCATTCAAGTGGTTTCGCTTATGTGGTCAGTGTATGTAAAAGCGAAACCTGCATGCCTATAAATAGGTTGTAAGAGCGAAATCTCATAATATAGTTCTAGGTGTTCTCTTCCGGCAAGCCACGAAGTGCTGCCGAAGTGCTGTCAGAGTCTGTAATCATTACTGTGATCAATACAACAGCAATTAATAGTGAATCCGGCTGAAATCGCACCAAATCACTAGTTTCCGCCTCTTGATTTGGATAGGAATTCTTCTGATCTACTCAAACAGGGTCGAATACGATCCTACAAGTGGTATCAGAGCTCAGGAGGAAGAGTTCTTGCCATTTCAGCTGCATATTCTGATTTTCTACACCTTCTTTGTCATTTTTGAAAAATTTTTACGGTAAAACCAGCTCAAATTCACACACAGCACTCGTAATCACGTAATAATAAACCCTTGAAAGTTTCACAACTAAAATCGATCTAAAACCTAGGATTTTTGAGGTTTCGCTTTTGTGGACTCGTGCATTTGATGATGTCAGCAGCGATCTTGTCTTGATTTCGCTTATTGAAACAATCAGATTTCGCTTTTGTGGACCATCAATCTTGATTTCGCTCATCTGATCAAGCAATGGTTTCGCTTATCTGAACAAGCAGTGGTTTCGCTTATTTGAACAAGCAGTGATTTCGCTTATCTGAACAAGCATTGGTTTCGCTTATTTGGTCACTTATGGTTTCGCTTTTGTGACATACAAGGTTTCGCTCCAAGTGATATTTAGGTTTCGCTTTTGTGACATACAAGGTTTCGCTCCAAGGGTCAATTTTGCCTTAGCTTGGAAACTTTGTGAATTCGTGAACTTTGAACAATGGACACTGAATTCTATAATGCATTTGCTAGCCCGATCACAATCACTCAAAATGCGTTACTTGAAAATGAAACCGGGACGTCTCAAAAACCGCCCAAACTCATGGATATTGATGATTACAATGGTTGGTCAGAACGGTTTGGAAATTGGGTTGAGGCATATCATTTGGATGCGTGGGAACACACTGAGGAACCATATGTTAGACCTACAACGAATAATATTCAATTAACAATTAGAGAAATGAGTACGGAAGATAAAAAGAAATATCGAGATGAGAAATTGATGGTGAGTCTGCTTCAGCAAGCAATAAAAGAAGATATTTTGATACTGCTTCAACATGATGGAACTGCTTACTCAATCTGGACAGAATTGGAAGTGATGATATGCTCAAAAACAAGATGTCGCTCATGAAGAAAGAATTCGATTTATTCCGTGGTTTGAAATCTGAAAATACCAAGCAAATAATTGATAGATATTGTAACTTGGTGAGAAATATGACAAAACTTGGAATTAAGAAAGATACTGATGAATTGATTGAAAAACTTGCAGATGCGCTACCACATGAAACATGGGGAACGTTTCTGATGATGCTGAGATCCAACAGAAAAGATTATAAAAACATGACACTGGGAGACTTCATCAAACATTTGGAAGCTCAAGAGATGGAGCAGAGAAAGATCGCCAGGATGAAGAATTATGATGGAGAACAGGACATCGGATTGTATTACAAAAGTGGTGTTACTGGAACGACAAATCATTCTCCGAAAATAGAAACTGCTTACAGTGTAAAAGATTCTTCAGAAAAGAAATCATCCCAGGGATCAAGCAGCACAAGATTTTCATCATTCGATCCAAACATTTCTGCAACTAAGAATGGAAGAAAACTTCAATGTAATATTGTATTAAATCTTGAAAGTGATCAAGATTATTCTGAAGAAGTTGCTAAAAATCAAATGTCTTTGTTGGGAATGGTGCTAGAGTCTTATAGTAGTTTTGTGGCCGGAAAGATCGGGAATCCAATGCTCACGAAAGAGGATTACGATCAAATCGATGCTGAGGAAATGGAATTGATGGATATTAAATGGTGCATGGCCAGTGTAATGAGACGAGCTGAGAAGTTTAAACAAATTACGGGAAGAGATGATTTCCGTGATGCGAATGTTTCAAATTTAGGCTTTGATAAATCTAAAGTTACATGTTTTCGTTGCAGGGAAAAGGGGCATTTCAAGAGAGAGTGCAAAAATCGTGAAGCTACTGGAGCCCAGAATCCTTTTGGAAACAACGATTATCACAAAAAGGCGATTTATCATCAAGTCACACCACCAGCACCGCATCAGGCACAAACTGCACATGGGAGAGATGTGATTGAAGGGTCAAAAAGAGCATGTCTAGTTAATCAGGGCAAGTATGATAATTTTACCTGGGATAAATATCTTCCAACAAACAGCAAAGTGTGTTTGGCAGAACAAGATGATGAAAAATTGGCTGAAGGTTTCAGTTGGAACGATTTTTGCTCAGATCAAGAACTTATGGCCAAAGATGCTAAAGCTTTCATTGCAAATGCTTATGATTTGAAATGTGCTGAAAAGTGCAGAAAAGTCATGGAAGCTGCTGAAGCAAGAAGGAGAAAGCTTGAAGAAGAGGAAGAAGAGGAAGAGAGATTAAAAGCTGAAGCTAAAGCTGAGAAAAATAGAAGAGCTGAATTTTTACAATCAAACCGAACAGTCAAAGAGGTTCCTGAATTTGAAGTCAAAGTTGATGCAGAACCTGTCAAAGTTCCTGAAAAGTGCATGAATTGTGATTCTTTAATCAAGCAGAACAATGAGTTGCTGCATAACATAAACAGATTGAAAGAATCCTATGATACAATGAATAGAGAAATCAACAAGTATACTGATTCAAACGGTGAACAAGTTATGGCAATGAATACGCTGAAGATAGCATATCTGAGACAGCTAGATAATGTCAACTTTCACATAAAGAAATGTGCTGATCTAGAGTTGAAGTTAGCAACACAAAAGATAGAAACTGAGAGAGTCAACAAGTTATTAGAAAGTTACTCATGTTCTACTTTTGTTGTTGACAGGATTTATCCGGTTGTGGAGAATTTGAAGACGTTTGAAGAAGTGAAGACGTTCGAAGATAAGAAATCTGTGACAAAAGATGAAGTGAAGATTTTTGGTAAGAAACCAACTGTGGTTTACAACAAATGTCCGCCTCCGGTCGAAAATGGATTTTCACCTTGAAATCCAAATTCCGAAAGAGTCGATAAGGCAATAAACTTACAATGGGAGTCTGGGCCGTTGGATAACTTGCCAGAAAATATTGATGTCACATACACGTCATCCGACACTGATCATGAGTCAAAGTTGATAAAAAGTGTGGTCGATCAGGTGTTAGATAAAGATGATTGTGAGGAGTCAAAACCGGAGTCCAAATCCAAGTCAAAGTCAGAGTCCGATGTGTCAAATTCAACAGTCAAAAAGGACAAACGGGTTTATGATAAAGAGTTTTTTATATCAAAATCTAATTTGAATGATGAATCATTTAAAGTGGCATATACTTTGAAAGATTCTGACAAATTATATTCTGATGAAGCTTTTCCAATAAGAAGTATCAGATTTGAAATGATTCAAAAGGTTTTTAAAATCACAGAAATTAATATTTCTGAAATAAAAGATTTAAATTTTTCTGAAAAACCTAAACAGTACACTTCAAGAGATCAACAAAGAATTAACAAGAAAATGGGTTACAATTATGGTTACAGTTTCCAAAAGAAACCAAACCATAATCGTAATTTCAAAAAGAAAGGATTAGGTTTTGTACCACCGAAAAACTATAAAAATGAAAAATTTTCTAAACCAAAAACTGTGTTTGTTTCAGGGAAAACGACAGAGGCTGAGAAAGAACAAGTATTCAGAAAACAGACGAATCAGGAATTCCTTGCCTAGAAGCAAGAAGAACTGAAGAAGAATGCTATTCCAAAGAAGATTGAAAAGAGAACCTGTTTTCAGTGTAAAACTGTTGGTCATGTTGCTAGGAATTGTCCGAAGACATTCAAACCAAAACAGGAAGTCTCTGGTAAAATGAAAGAGAAAGTTGTCGAGAAAACAGAACTGAAAACCCGAAAGTTTACAGGTTTTGAAAATTCAATCTTTGAGAAGGGAGAATGTTCAAAAAGTGTTTTGAAAGAAAAAGAAAATGTAAAAAATAAAAAATGGGTTGTGAAAGGTTCAGGTAATAGTTCTGGTGATGAATCACGTGTTGAAAAATCAGTTCCAACTATGAATGATGAAAATTTTCCACCTTTGTGTACTGAAAATTTTATGAAGAAAGTTGGAAAAGTTGAAATTTCAAATCAATTTTATTCTGATAAGAAGAAATTTGATATTGATAAGGCTTTCAACGGAACTGTGAAACATATTTTTGGAAAAATGGTCAATGGTAAGGCCAAAGGTGTTAAAGAATTTTACGCTGCCAAAAGAGGAGTTCACAGGTTCGCTGAAAGAAAAGATGATGTTGTTACACCCAAGGAAGGTCAGGCTTGGGTGGATATATTTTTCAAAGAATAAAAACCTGACTTGCCGGAGATCCCAAGTTGGTAATCGTGGATCATGAATCGGCATCATTCATTATTATGTTTGTATAATGTGTTTGAGAAGTTTTGCAGGACTTGCCGGAACTCCCAGGTTTGTAAGCGTGGAGTAGGAATCGGCACCTTGAGAATTCAACCAACAGATGGTAAATTGGTTGAAAAGCAGGTTTAAGTTGTATGTTTGTGATTTTTATAAGTGGTTCAGAATTTGAATTGGATTGATATTACAACTGGTAAATCAGGGACATTAAGTTGTATCTGATTTCCTATAAGTGGTTGAAAAACAATGTGATGATTTGATCCCCAATTTTACAAATGGTTAAAATAAATCAACAAAACTTATTTTCCGGAAAAACCATTTTGATTAAAACAAACTTAAGTGTTTTGAGATCATAATGGGAAAATAGTTTGTTGTGAGGGGGAGTTCTGATTGTTTATGCCAAGTGGATGGAGAATTGAGGCAATTCGATGTCAGTTGTCACGTTACTTGTACAGTTTGTTTTCAAATTTCCTAAAATGTGTTTGCATTTTAGGGGGAGTAAGAAATTTTAGAAAATCCAAAAATATTTGAAAATTTGAAAAAGTCAAAAACATGATAAAATGAAAAATGAGTTTTTGTTGCAGAAAAGAGGAAATGATAGTACATAAGTGGACTATCACAACATGCTAAAGAATTGGAAAGTTAAAAGTGATAAATGATCTCACTGATGATGTGCCAGTAGGTTTTTGCACATTTAGTAGATTGTGACGAGATATAAACCTAAATTTCAAACTTGCTTATATCATGGGGAAACATCTCTCGGATATATGGGTAACCCCCGAAATCTTGTTTGAAAGATTCCTTTTTCTGATATACTAGGTTTTTATACTCAGTGATATCTGGGGTATTATTCCAGGACTTCTGCTGAATGGAAATTCTGACTTAGTCCTTGGATAATACTTTCCACAAATGCTTGAAACATAGCATAAACCCTCAGCATGCTGATGAAACAATAAAATTGACAGTCGCTACTGTTGTAGCTAAAAGATCCTCTAAAGGGGCCATACCGTAAAGTCGAAGCTGATATATCTCTGCGTATACGGAAGTATCGACCTGAGATCCCTCGGCCCTCGCATTACCTAATTTATGTACAGATATCATTTGTGTTATAATTACCTGTAAGACTGAATATTGGGATCTGGATACGGGAGTATATTCTGAGGTGGGACACGCGATTGAGTTTAAGTGCTTAAGACATTAATATCATATCTCGGATCAGTTGAACTTTGTGTGAAAATTTAAGTGCACCAATATACTGACAATCTAGGTGAATCGTTTAGAACTTAAAATGAAATGAAACTTAACGGTGTTGGTGATTTGTCTCAAAAACTGATATGATCCTCTTGCACTAACTCACAAAAATATTGTTTGTAAATATTTCATTTCTGCATTTTCTTGATTCTACAAATGGTGTCAGTTACTTTCTTTCTGAAAATTCAAAAATATTTTAGTGTGTTTTAGCATAAATTTTGAAAAATTCAAAAAGATTTTCGACAACGGATGTTGAGAAGCTGATTTTTGAAATTCCAAGTGCTAAACATGATGAACAAATGGTTTGGGTGAAAGTTTTGAAGATTGTTGAAATGAAATGAGAAAAAGTTTTGCAATATAAACGTTATTTCTGCAAGTGGTAAATTAGATTTGAAAATCTTATCCACAAATGGTTATCAGAAAATTTATTTTTGGGTAGAGTTTTTGCAGGTTGGTCAGGTTTCGATCCGGAGCAGGATGAAAGCCAGGTTATGATCTTGAGAATTCCAGACTACGATCCCAGCAGATTGAGAGGGGGAGTCTGAAGACACCATGATATTCAACATTTGAGAGAGAGAGAGAGAGAGGAGTTTGTTGATAATGAAGATAGAGAATGAGGATTCTTGCAATGACAAATACTTCAGAGGAAGATTGAAGACTGATAAAGACTGTAGATTGAAAATCGAAGACTCGACACTGAAGACTCCGTCAACATCCGAGGGGGAGTTTGTTGGTGCACTACGTCTGTCGACTACGTCTTACATCGAGTCTAATAGTGTATAGGTTAGAACATGGCATGAAATCCAAGATACATGTGTTAGATAGTGATTTCGCTCATGTGTCAAGATCAGGTTTCGCTCATGTGTCAAACTAGGTTTCGCTTATATGTCATTCAAGTGGTTTCGCTTATGTGGTCAGTGTATGTAAAAGCGAAACCTGCATGCCTATAAATAGGTTGTAAGAGCGAAATCTCATAATATAGTTCTAGGTGTTCTCTTCCGGCAAGCCACGAAGTGCTGCCGAAGTGCTGTCAGAGTCTGTAATCATTACTGTGATCAATACAACAGCAATTAATAGTGAATCCGGCTGAAATCGCACCAAATCATTAGTTTCCGCCTCTTGATTTGGATAGGAATTCTTCTGATCGACTCAAACAGGGCCGAATACGATCCTACAGAATGCAAGAATGTTACGTGTAAAAATGGTGATCAAGAGTTTATGAGCGAAGAAGATGAGAAAGAATCACAAAGAGAAGAAGATACCCAAAATCATTCGCTAATCTCATTCCAGTAACCAATTCGCTTATTAACAACTAATACAATTGACTAGCTACACCTTCAACCCTCATACTATGCTATTATTACATTTGACCCCCTCTACTATTTGATACCTAACATTACTCCCCCCTTAAAAGATTTTTGTCCCCAAAAATCAGAATAAGGAGAACAATTGTAAGTAGCTATCACACACACCGTAAAAAAATGAAAAAAAAATATTGTTAATCAAGAGTATCAAAACCAAACTGCTTTTCCTTTTCCTTTGAACTTGAATTTGTTTGTTTAAAAACGATAGCTGGTGATTCATTTTTTCCATGACCCCAAATGAAGTCCACTTGAGAAGGATGATGCATAAGCTCTAGCATGGTCTTTGTGCTCACATGTGCAGCATCAAAAGAAATTTCTTTCACATTACCATTAACTTCAACAGAAGATATTGTGATAAAATCTGGCACCTTTGCAACTTCTAAAAGGAATTTGTATCCAAATCTTCCAATTACCATCAATTGCAACTTGTAGAACTCACTCAGAACTGAACTGGAAACTTCATTTGCAGGTTCATTAAGCCAACTTAAAACAATGCTAACAGAACTCTTTAGAGTCAGTTTCTGCAAAATTAGAGTGCTCGAACAAAAAACTCGCATAAATGGACCAATCACTTGTCGTTGTGTAGAATCTACCTTTACTTCATGATGCCCCTTTGTTATTGCAGCATTAGTCAATATTCTGAGTACTTTGGTAAAAGTAAGACTTAGAAAATCAGGTGCTTCTGAGAGTATGCTTCCAATAACTCCAACTTTCACTATTTTAGTCTTTACAGTTGGCTTATTTTTTCCCAATTTAACAATAGCTAAAATTGACATCCTAAAAGTAACACCGACCATGATGTCATTGCCCTTGAATGATATCTCAACTGCATCTTTTACCCTAGACATAATACAAATGAAGGACTGCGGGCTTTGAGTTATGGAATTAGGAACAAATGACCATGCAACCACATTGCTATCATTACTTTCCTGTTCATTGTTAGTGCATTTATGTCTATCGCCTCCGTCATCTCAATTCGTAGCAGAAACAGTTTAATTCTAGTGCTTATATTGTAATATTAGATAGAAAAAGGCAAGGTGGCATAACTGTAAATAAGGAGAAGCTCCTTATAACCTTGGCCTATAAATAGAACCATTAGGGTTCTCATTTAGGACTTTTTTGCCACATTTGAGACTTGGAGCTTTGGAGAGCTAAGATCTAGAAAGAGAAAGCTTAGAGAGAGAAAGTTCCTTGTACGTGATTCAGGTGCTGTACGTTATCAGATCTTTCAATAGAATCACGGTTATTATTACGTTCGTGTGTTCGGTCACGATTGTGTACGGATTCCGCACGTTACACGAGTCGGTTCGCAATCGAAACGGAGTCTAAAACTGGTCCTAACAAGTGGTATCAGAGCAGGTGCTCGGTTGCGAAGATCAAACGCACAAATTCGTACAAGATTTGATCAGATACAGAGCCAAAATCATCCAGATTTGTCAAATTCTTCATATTTTTCTTGTTCTTCACGTTTTTATCTGATTTTTGTCAATTTGAACAGGTTTTGACGGTCGAAAATTGCTGATTTTCGGATATGTTGTGCAAAATTATCGGATCTACAAGCCTACAAATTTTCAGACCTTAATTCAAAGCCGTTTGAGAGAAATCTTGAATTTTTGGTTCGAAAAAGGTTATAAAATGGGAACTGTTGCTGTTCATGTTTCACTTGAATGCTAACCGATCGGACAGCTGACCGATCGGCTAGCTAACCGTTCCATAAGCTTTCATTGCATTTCATTTTAGTTGTTGACCTTCTTTGACTTGCCAGCCGATCGGTTAGCATCCCAGCCGAACGGTCAGCACACCGTATCATTACATCACTCTTTCATTAAATTGTTTGACTTTGTTGACTGCTGATCGATCGAACAGTTGTTCGATCGAACACTTGTCCGTTCCACTGCCATACATTTAAGTCTTTGACTTTTATTGAACTAGCCGAACGGACAGCTGTCCGAACGGCTAGCATCCCTGACCGATCGATCAGCAATCACTGTTATCTTGTCAGTCTTGTAGTGAGCATGTGAAACTTGTTACAGGTGTCATCAAATATTCTCTCCATTAATAACCACATCACGTGATATACTGAATTCATTTCTTGTATTCATATATCTGTGCATGTGCTTTAATTGAAACGGCCAAATCAAGTTTATTTGATATCAGTTCCATCACGTGGCCAACTGAATTTGATTGTTTGATTAATGTGAGCATTTAATAAATGTCGGAAATTAATTGAGTTTGTGTTCACGTGATTCAGTTTGCATAACAACTGGTATCATTTTGTGGTCAAAGAAGTCAAAGTGCCAGCCGATCGACCAAGTTTTTTTGTCGTCTTGTGCCTTCAAATTCAACACGCAAGCCGATCGGATAGCATCAACGTGCCAGCCGATCGGACAGCATCAAAGAAGCTAGCCGATCGAACAGAGGGTCGAACGGACAGCATATTTGTCATGCATCGTCAGCCGATCGGACAGCTCACTCTATTCAAGTCAAAACGCCAGCCGATCAGACAGCATATTTGTCGTGTAGTGCCAGCCGATCGGACAACCACCCGATTCAAGAATCCCAGCCGATCGGACAGCAATCCCGTCCGATCGAACAACTTTCCCGCCCGATCGAACAACACTCATTATTTTCACTGTTGACTTGTGTTGACTCACTCGATCAGATATCCGTCCGATTCATTCGTTTGATATTGTTTAAACTGATTCTGTTTGTTTGTTTGTGTCCAGGTTATTCAAGAATTTCAAATCATGGCTAAAGTGTTTGATGAACAGAAAAACGAGAATCTTAAAGATTTAAATGATTGGACTTCTGGATCTTGGATTGATAAGAAGAATAAGGACATTTGGATTAAAAGATTCGAAAAATTTTTGTGCATGAAACATGAATCTTTGGAACAGTTGGATAGACGGTTTGATGAGTTGATTGATAAGTTAGATAGATATGAGATAAGGGTTTCAAATGCTGAAAAAATTTCAAAATTTGCTGATGCATTATCTTTAGAGTGGGATAAATTTTTAAGTGAATTAAAAAGGGATGCTAGTTTCTCAAAGCATCATTTTAGAGAATTCATCAATAAGCTTAGTTCACATAAGTTTGATAAAGAAAAAAGAAAAGAAGAGTTGATGAATGAAATGAAAAGGGACTTAGAAAAGATAAATTTGGATGTGATCATTGAAATGAGAAAAAGAGTCTCTGTGTGTCTTGCTGCAAAAAATGTCATGAAATATGATATTAAGAGAGGTTGTTTTATTGATGAATATGCAAATCCTCTTGATTTTGTTAAATTTTTTTGTGCAGGAACTTTCAGGATGGAAACAAAGAAAGAAGCTGATGCTGAAAAGATGAATGAAAAATGCTCAAAATGTGATAAATTCGGAGCAGACAATGTCAAACTCTTGAAAGATACAGAGAATTTGACATTGGAAAACAAAGCTTTGAAAGCTGAGAAGAAAGCTGATGATGAACAGATTTTGGAGTTGCGTATGAACTGCGAAAAATTAAAATATGAAAATAACAAATTTTTGAAGAATATTGAGAGTTTGTCATTAGAAAACAAAAATTTTTAAAAATTAGAAAAAGATTTTCAAAGTCAAATGAAGGTTTTAGAAGATGAAAAATCTGTTATTTTTAAAAATAATCTTGAAAAACAGATTGAGATAAATTCTCATCTTCAGAAAATCATTCGGCTTGAAAACGAAGCTGAAGTTGCTCGGAATAAAATAAATGAGCTTGAGAATAAATTGAAAGGTTTTGTGAATTCTACATCATATGTGTGTCCAAAACCGATCAATTCTATTCCAATAAGTGACAATGTCACAAATTTTGACAAAGTCAAAATTGAAGATTGTGATGACAAAGCTGATGATGAAAAAGAAAAAGAAAATAAAAGAAAATTATTTTTAGATTTACAAGAAAAATTTAAAAATACTGTTTTGCAATCTACTGAAACAGGTGAATGTTCTAAGCAAAAACCTGTTAAGAAGAGTGTAGAACAGAAACAAAAAGATAAAAATTTGAAAAATTTTAAAAATGAAAATAAAAGCTCATCAGTTCAGTCATCCAATCATTATAAAAAATCACAAAAATTTGTAAATGAAAACTCACAAAATGTAGGTAATAAGTGGTGCAAGCTTGACCACAGTGCTCAAAAGACAAATCCAGCATTGAAGAGGAGAAATGATTATCACCAAGCCAAACAATGTTATGATCTGAAGATTTGGACTGACAAAAGTGGATGGTACGATAACAGAGTGTGCTATTCCTGTGGTGTTAGAGGACACATTGCTGTTAACTGCCGGAATTGGAATTTTGAAACACGAAGATGCTATAATTGCCATATCAGAGGACATATTGCCAGAGATTGCCCAAGGAGATCGATGGGAAGATCAAGGGTTGAATCTTAGAGAACGGTGAAGAAACCAGTCAATGTCAAGCCCAAAGAACAGAAGGTTCTAGAACAGAATGTGAAACTTTCGCAGGGGCAAAAAGACAGACTGAGGAAAAAGAGGAAGAAGGCGAGAGATTATTTGGAGAAGATTTTGTCTTCAGGTTCACCAGTTGGTTTGAATAAAAGTTCTGATGAATCAATTCACTCGATGGCAAAGTCAAGCAAATCGAATTCTTCAGATGCAAAACTGAGGACAAACAAGAAGGAAAAGAAAGTTATTGGCGATGAATCTAGTTCATCAAAGTCAGACAAGCCAAGTTCGGGCAATGAATCTGATTCCACAAAATCAGAGGAGCCACAAGTTGAGGTAAAAAAGGAAGAGACAGTTCCGTTAATGAATGATTTCCACCATTACGGGCTGCAAACCTAAAATCAAAAGGTGTTGATGCTGGAAAAATGTTTAATAGCAATGTTAAACATATTTTTAGTAAGATGGCTGATGGAAAGGTAAAAGGGGTAAAAGAATTTTATGAAGCAAAAAGGAATGATCAAACCCCGAGTAAAACTGAAAAGGTCACACCCAAGACTGGTCAGGCTTGGGTACATAAATCTGTTGGTTGAATTTCTGACTTGCCGGAGCTTCCAGGTTGGTAAGTGTGAAGCAGGTATCGGCATTATTCTTGAGAAATTCACAGGATGGTAACTGTGATATTTCGTCTTACAAGTGGTTAATCAAGGACATTAAGTTGTACTTGATTTTCTACAAGTGATAGTGGTGTTTGACCTAATAATGTTATGGTTAAAAGAGATCAAGGTGATGAGATGACCCCGAACCCACAAGTGATGGGTAAACAAACTAATTTTTCCGGAAAAACCATTCTGATTAAAACAAACTTAAGTGTTTTGAAATCATTATGGGAAAATAGTTTGTTGTAAGGGGGAGTTCTGATTGAATACGCCGAAACCCTCACGGCTGAACAAACATGATTACTTTCACAAGATTGAAAAACGGTTTTCAAACTGTCGAAAATCAATGGGTTGTAAATCATGGGGGTACTTTATATTAGTTTTTCTGCAAATCAGAGCATAGTTAGCAGAAAATGGATGGCGAGACAAAGCTATCAGCATCGTGTTGTTAAATTTTCTTTAAATGGTTTTGCATTTTAGGGGGAGTAATATTGTTAGAAAATCCAAAAACATTTGAAAATTTGAAAAAGTCAAAAACATGATAAAATTCAAAAATTGAGTTTTTGTGTAAAAAGAGGAAATGATTGTACATCAGTAGACAGTTACAGTATGCTAAAGAAATGTATTGATTATATAGCGTTAAACAGTCTCACTGATGATATGTCGATAGATTTTTATACATTTAGTAAACTTTTTCGGGATATAAACTTAAATTCAAACTTGCTTATTTCGTGGGGAACACTACTTGGATATATAGGTAACCCCTGAAATCTCGTTTGAAGGACCCCTCTTTCTGAGATACTAGGTCTTTATACTTAGTGATATCTGGGGTATTATCCCGGGACTTCTGATTTTGCGGAAGCAATGGCCTAGTCCCCGGAGAATACTTTCTGCATTGCTTGAAATATAGCGCCGCCCTCAGCAAATTGATGAAACAATAAAATTGATAGTCATTGCTGTTGTAATACAAAAGATCCTCTAAAGGGGACACACCAAAAGTCGAGCCGTCATCTCTCTGCTAAACGGAAGTTCTGACCTGAGCTCTCACGGTTTCATACTATAATTTATTCCCCTTACAGATATCATCTAGGTATACTCACCTGCAAGACTGAATATTGGGATCTAGATACGGGAGTATATTCAAGAGGTGGGACATATGAATGAGTTTAAGTTCTTAAAAACCTAATTCGTATCCTGAATCAGTTGAACTTTGTGTGAAAATTTAAGTGGATCAGTATATCGACAATCTAAGTGAATTGTTTAATTCTTAATGTGTAACTAAGCTCAACGGTACTTGTGACTTGTCAAAAACTGATATGATCCTCTGACGCGAACTCAAACAAAAATATTGTGTGTAAATATGTTTGTAAATATTTCTTTACTGCTTTATATTTTCAGAAAATACAAAAAGATTTTGATTCTATTTTATTTTCGACAACCGATGTCTGGGAAGCTGAGTTTCAAAATCTAAGTATGCTGATTTTGTTTCTGAAAATAAACAAGTTCATTAATTTGAAACTTGAAGTTTTAAAATAAAAAATCAAAAACAGTTTGTGATATCTCCAAGGTCATTAAGTTGGACTTGGATGATTAACTGTGAGGGATTTGGATGCTTAGATTGTTAAAATCTGAAATAGAGCCAGTTTCCTATCATGTTCGCTAAAATTGCCAAATCTACGAAGATTGTTGATAGGGGGAGAGTATCAAGTATTTCTGGATATATTCATATTATTATATTTTAGAGCCAGGATCTTGATTTAGAAAGTTTAATCGAGCCAGGTCACGATTCCTGGAAAACCGAAAATGCTTTCTTTGAATTATGCTGAGAGAGCCAGGTTTTTCAATCCTGGAAGTTCAAAACGTTGTTACTTATAAACGTCTGAGATTTGCAGATGTTGTACTAGACTACGATCCCGATAGCCGAGTCTAAGGGGGAGTCTGAAGACGAGCTCAACGCAAGGGGAAGCGTGGAAGGAGCCAGGATACTATCCCGAAAGAGCTTGTAATTGGAAAGCCAGGTGTCGATCCCAAAGCACGGAAGCTTGACGAAAGGGGGAGCCTGAAGAGTTTACCGAAAGGGGGAGCTGGAGCTGAAGACAGATCCACCGGGATTCTGTTCGAGCTAGAGAAAGAGAAAGAAAAGACGCTACAAGTTTGACTCAATGATTAAGATTGACTGCGGCAATATCCAAGGGGGAGTCTGTTAGTGCATTTATGTCTATCGCCTCTGTCATCTCAATTCGTAGCAGAAACAGTTTAATTCTAGTGCTTATATTGTAATATTAGATAGAAAAAGGCAAGGTGGCATAACTGTAAATAAGGAGAAGCTCCTTATAACCTTGGCCTATAAATAGAACCATTAGGGTTCTCATTTAGGACTTTTTTGCCACATTTGAGACTTGGAGCTTTGGACAGCTAAGGTCTAGAGAGAGAAAGCTTAGAGAGAGAAAGTTCCTTGTACGTGATTCAGGTGCTGTACGTTATCAGATATTTCAATAGAATCACGGTTATTATTACGTTCGTGTGTTCGGTCACGATCGTGTATGGATTCTGCACGTTACACGAGTCGGTTCGCAATCGAAACGGAGTCAAAACCGGTCCTAACATTCATCTTGTTCATCTTTAGCACCATTCAGTAAAGTACCAACATACTCCTGCAACCTTTTAAACACACTTGTTCTACTATTATTAGGCTGATTACAACTAGCCTTTGAACTATGAACAACAACATAACCAGCCACACCCAACTTTTGACAGGAAGCTCTCGAACTAGAAACACCAGTTTGATTAGAAGAAACATTTTTGACCCGTATGTTCTTTTTACCCACAACCTGAAAACCCTCATCATTCGTACCCCAATTTTCAATCCATCTCCACCTGATATCTATCCAACCTAATCGTTTCTTCCATCCATCTTTACAAACCCAACCAGTATCTGTCCAAAACCAAAATCTGAGACCTAGTTGTATTTCTTCATCCATGTATGTTACATCGGACTCAAATAAGGAATCGGGCTTCAACTGTATCATCTCTAGGTGAATCACTTCAATCTTGGCACTCATACATGTATGATCTATACATGTATGATCTAAAAAAACCATAGAAGCAAATTCATCTCTCATTTTTGTGTGATTTATATGCTGAAATTCGCAGCCCCCATTCCTACTTTTATCATCAAACATGACCAAAGAAACTGACCAATTGTTGATTCTTAACTGATTTTCTCGTTCCTTTTCATGATCTCTATTCATTTCCTTACCATCATCACGAAGATTAATATGAAACTGATCTTTTTTTACTATCTTCTTCATTTTCCTTTGCATCATCACCATCAATCAGTTCTTGAATCTCTTTCTCAAACCTTTCTGGCATTTCATCAAACACCTTAGTTGCAGTTTTATTATCATTCCCATTTTCACTTGAAACATCATTACCAATAGCCATACCATTTCTCGTTGAATCATTAACATCAAACACCTTGAAAGCATCGTAGAAAGAAGAATTTGGATCATAAGGAGAAAACAAATCTTTCAATTCATTTGCATCCAATTTCAAAGCTAAAGAAATGTAGTCTTTCACATTGTTAAAACTAGATTGATGCCATGTTATGAAAACATCTTTAATTTCTGGTTCAAGACCATCCATAAAGAGGTATATAGCATAACATTCACTAATTTCTTCAGAATATTTAACCTGATTTAACAAATATTCGAATTCCTCACAATAGTTCTTAACCGTACCTTCTTGCCTTAGTGCCATAATCTCTTCCACTGCTAATTCCATTGTCAATTTGTTGCTGCTACTCTGAATCATCAAATCTGATCAATGCTCGTTGTCTTGTTCAATTTATTGAATCACCAAATTCTAATTCAACTAAATGAACCCCGTTCTTGAATAGTTGATGTGTTGATTTTTTTGTTACTGCTGTCTCTCAAATAAATTGCTGAATTATCTTTTGTTCTTGAATCTTTGGTGAATTGTTGTTGATACCAATCACCAGTATATCTTGACTGTTGCTTCAAATTGTTGCTGTAAGGAAGCCTTTTGTTGCCCAAACTTTGATTGTTGCCGTAGAAATTCGAACCCAATTCGAACCCTAACCCAAGGTCAAGAGGAAAGGAAGCTCTGATACCATTGTTACGTGTAAAAATGGTGATCAAGAGTTTATGAGCGAAGAAGATGAGAAAGAATCACAAAGAGAAGAAGATACCCAAAATTATTCGCTAATCTCATTCCAGTAACCAATTCGCTTATTAACAACTAATACAATTGACTAGCTACACCTTCAACCCACATACTATGCTATTATTACATTTGACCCCCTCTACTATTTGATACCTAACAAAGAAGCAGAAAAAATCGATCAATAACAATTGAACGCAGTGGTTGCAATCATCAGTTGAGGGCTATATTAAATTATGTGCAAAGAATTGGTGGTGGTTTTGTGTTGAACGAAAAAATGGAGATAGTGGAGAAGAATCATTTTTAATTGATTTCTCTAAGTTGGTATGGATTTTTGGTGAGGCATCTAAACATCACTAGAATGAATGAAATAAAGCAGCGCTACAAGGACCATCTGGATATGAATTGGTTTTTGTTTGAATGGATAATGAACCATCGCTTCATTATTAAGACCGATTCATTCAATTTTGAATATACGTGAACCACCATTGAGTTGAATTACTTTTTGTTTTAATGGAATAACAATGAACCATCGTTTCCATTTATTAGCACCGATTCAACTTTTTAATATTTTGTTGAATTGAATCACACCAATTATTACATGTGTTCACATGAGTTTTTTTTTTTAACGACTTATTTCTTTAATCCCCTATCATCTATGGGCCCATTGGGGGAAGGAACTCCGGATCTGGACGGAGTCGGTGTGTTGAAGGTGAGGAACTCGGGTGTGCTCTCCGGAGTTGAGAAAGAAGTTGGTATAGCCACATGAGCTTGGCTACTACCCGAGGTAGAGGTGTTTGGAATCTGATTTACTTCACCCTGGGATCCACTTTCAGACATGGTGATTTTAAGTGAAGAGAGCTACACTACTAGGTCTTTTTGAGGAGAAATAGCGGCGTAGCCCCACGGTGGGCGCCAACTTGTTGATGCAACAAATAAGAGACCAAGGGTGGTAGCTAGGCTAGTTAGGCAAAAGGGTTGAAGGGTTCAACTTTGCCTAACGCAGGTCGTGGGGTCCCCCCACATTTGCAAGACGTGGAAGGAGGTTCACTAGTTTATTTTTGTTATTTGCTAAGGATCCTTCTTTGAATTATGTTCAGATTCGGATGAAGGAGCAAATAGAATGTGTGTGTTGGATGTGAAAGGGAGTGACTTGCATGAAGCAAGTGCTCGAGATGAATGACCAGAGATTGCGAGAATCAGGGCTGGCCAGGAATGTTTTCTGTAGTAAATGAAGTGTCAATTTATAGGGGAAGACATCTCCCAAAGAAGAATGCATTTGACTAGTGACCTTGCTTGCAGTGAGGGGCTTGCCCTTTCGGGGGTTAAAGCCTTTTGACCCCTGGATAATAGCGTGTGCTCTGCAGACCTGCATTGCTTTTGCGGCTGGCGAGTTGGTGGAGCTGTCCGAAGATGTGACTTGTTTACTGTTCCCGTATTACTTTACTTCATCTCCTCAGCTTTTCAACCATTGAACCTTTTAACCCTTTAAGCATTTACATATTTAGTCATTTTATTTGGTCTTTGGCTACCCCCGTCATCAGCCCCCCAAGTCAGAGGTTTTTGGGGAATGAGCTCAAAGACTTCTGACTTTTATACGTGTATTTCATTGCTAAAAGGTTTCAAGGGTTTGATGCTTGAAGGCTTGAAGGGTTGTGAGCAGTTAATATTTGAATTTTAAATAACTGACAATTGATTTGATTGATGTATGGCAGTTTAATAGGGTGGCGGTTACTGTTTGCCATTATTACCCCTATTGTAGGTTATTTTATATTTGCATATATCATTTATTATCACATTTTATTTTGAAGATCATCACTTTGCTCCTTTTTTTTCTCTCCGGTTATCCCCCTTTTTTTCAAAATCAGGTCAGTTACTTTCTCTTTAATTGTTCATTGTGATGGGTGCTCGTAAGGATATGGCAAAATCCTTCTCTCGACTGACCCAAGAGGAAGTCGATTTATTTTGTGTAGAATAGGGAATAGGGACAAAGTATAAACCGGTTGCACCGGCTTGCGATAAATCTATCAATGCCTGTCCTTCTGGTATGATTGCCTTGTATTGTCGTCATTTTGAGTTTTCAAATCTTCGTTATCAATTTTCAAACTTTGTCTTGAATGTTTTGGAATATTATCGGGTGTCTTTTGGTCAAGTTCATCCCCTTGGCATGGCTAGGGTTTTACATTTTGAGATTCTGTGTCGGGCTTGTGGGTATGATCCCACTCTTTTAGCATTCCGTCGCTTTTTCCGGCTTGCTAAGAATGGTGATTGGTTCACCTTTGAAACTAGTCAAGTTGATACTTGTTTGATTTCCTCCATGGTTTCTACACTTGGGGTTTGGAAAGATCGGTTTTTCTGGGTGTCGGAGGAAATTGTTCCCTTCAAACTTGTTTGGAGACACCCAGATGCTGTTCTGAACGAGCCGGAGCCCTCTGATTTCGAGATAAACACTCGCTTTTTAGAAATTCTTAGGGAGTGCCCTTCTAGGCTTCGTCCCTTTCCTGAGCATTTATTGGTGTTGTTGGGTATAAGTAAATTGTGGGAAAAGGCTAACCGGGATCCGGTGCTTATTAGAGATGGGAAGGGTATGCATTTATTCTTTTCTTGCTTTTTTGTTCCTTTCTATTTATTTTCTTATGTGCTTTTATATTTTTGTTGTAGCTATGTCTGCCCTTGATTTTATCAAAAGCGATGATACCTCTGACGTTGTTTTTGATGATGTTGCTGCTACCCCTGACGAGAATGTTGTTGTCAAGGGTTCTGATTACAGGTTTGAGGGTTCTGGTTATGTAAATGTTCCGAATGTTAAAGGCTTCACCAAGGTTACTATTTCAAAAGGTTCTACTCGCCGTTCCCAACGTCATCTGAAAAATGTTGACCAACCTTCTGGTTCAGAGCCTATTGATGTTAGTGATGATATTGAGGCGTCAGGGGATCAAGTTGTGGATGTTGGTAAGGGCAAGGAAAAGGAGTTGATTGTTTCAAGCAAGAAGAAGAAATTGGTTAAGAAGGGTGCCATTCCTGCTATTCAAGGCTCGTCAGCCAAAAGTGTTGAAAGCTTCGAGGGTTCAGAGGACATTTATGTGCCTAATTGGGGGGTTAAGGTTGGTGACAATTTTAAGGATCCTGCTGTTTGTGCTGAAGCCTTGGCTCATTTTGCTCCTCCCGGTGTTCGAGATGCCATATCTGAGATGGAGGGTGATCATCTTATCTCTAGGATGATGCTCAGTTCCTGCAACCTTTCTGCCTTTTTGGCTGAAGGTGTCACTCGCTTTGCTAAAGGGATGCGGGAATATGAGGAGGCCTCCAAGAAGAAGGAGAAAATGAAAGCTTCAATTGCTGCCATGAAGAAGGAAATCGAGATCTTTTCTGAGAAAGAACTGGCTTGGGCCAAGAAAGAGGTGGAGTTAACAAAGAGTCACGAAATTGAGATGGGTGACCTCAATAAGAGCTTTGAAGCCAGCCTGTTGAAACTGAAAGCTGACCGGGAGACCTTGGCTGTGCAAAAGAAGGCGTTTGATAGGGAGAAGGAGGGTTTGAAGACTTTGGTTACCCAGGCTACCGGGGATAACCAATGGCTCATTGAGCAAGGCTTTCACCAGGTGGTTACCTATCTCTTGCATTCTAAAGAATTCAACTCCGCTCTTGGTGATGTCTACACTAAACTGCTCAATCTGGGAAAACACCAAGGTCTTATTGCGGGTTATAAGCTTCACGAGTCTGGTCATCCCTTAGAGAAATCTCCCCTGTACCGTCCCGAGGCTTCGGATGTTTTTAAGGGTTCCGTTGAGCAAATGGAGAGGTTGTCATACCCGTATGTGAGTCAGGTTGCTTCTTGTTATGGTAAGCCTCTCTCCGTTTTGCAGGATCTGAAGCCGGATGGTTTGAATGAAAAGTTATGTGCTGAAATGCTTAGCTCTCTTTCAAGGAAACGCTCCTACTCGGGAGATAGTGAAGATACTTTTCCTGGGGAATCCGATGCTCCGAAGGATGTTAGCCTGGAGGTTTCAGCTGTTGAGGATCTGGGTCCAAAAGCTAAAAAGGCTAAGAAGACTAAGAAGACCAAAGGTAGCAGTTCTGGAGCTTCTAAGCCTTCTACTGATGCATGAATTCGTAGCTTTCTTAGCACTCTTAAAACAATTTATGGTGTGTAACTTTTAAACAATGTTAGGTTTTCAGGAACCCTTAAGGTTCATGTTGGTTGTGTTTAAGGCCTGTATGGCCAATTGAACAGTAGTTAAGCTTGCAAGTTACTAGGACTTGCCCTAACTTGTGTTTGAAAGTCTTTTAGGGCTTTCTTTGATATGGTATGATGTTTAACTATTTTCCTTGTATTATGTTTTTATACTTGTGCCTTTTTGGTTAAGGCAGTTTGTTTGGCTTTAACCTTCCAAGCCTTTTGGCTGTCTGTTGGTAGGTTGAAGCCTTTGAGGTATCGAGTTGCTACCCGGGTGGCTTGAAGCCTTGAAGGCTTCTTAGTCTTGTGACCTGACTTGGTTTGTATCTTTATAATTTTTTGTCTAAGTTGTATTGTTCTTTTAGGTTTTCTTTGTCTTTTTGTAACTTTGTCTTTGTCGAGTTTGTGCTACCCTTATGTTTTTTATACCTTAAAGGGTTCAGTGCTGCAGACACTTAGCCTTGGGATTTTTAACAAGAAGACATGGCAACTATCCTTTTTATCATTTCTTTGTTTTTCACTTGACTTTTTCAAGCCTCTTTGCGGATTATATTTTTAAGGCTTAGGGAACATTTGGTGTAGGCTGTTCACACCCGTCTATGAGACAATTTTATTTTTTCTTAACAAGTCTCATGGAGTTGTATTGATTTAGGAACTCACCCGTTATATAGGCTCATTTAACCCTTGAACCTATTGAGCGATGTGGCCTGGGAGCTCATCCCCTTACATGGCCCTTGCCATGGAGTTTTTTGCTAGGTTCTCAACCTGATCTTAGGATAGAAAGACAAGTTTGATAAAACAACTTCATTCATTTAAGCAATACTTGCTTTTTACAAAAGGTATTCATAGTGTTGTTCGAAATACATTTTGATACAAACCAAACTTTCCTGTCTAAACATGGAACCTTTTCAGTGTTTTGCCATTCCAATGCCTTGGAAGCCTTTTGCCTTCTGAATCTGCTAGCTTGTAGGATCCACCCTTGTGTGCTTCGAGGATGGTGTATGGACCCTCCCATTTTGGGCCAAGCTTTCCTTGATTTTCCTTTTTGCTAGCTTCATTGTTTCTGAGGACCAGGTCTCCTGGCTTGAAATGTTCGTTCTTGACTTTCTTGTTGTAATAGACTTCCATTTGCTGCTTGTATTTGGCTTCTTGGATTGCAGCTTGATCTCGTGCTTCCTCTAGGAGTTGTAAATTCAACATGGTCTCTTTTTGGTTTGTTACGGGATCCATGTTGACAATTCGCTGGGTTACAACTCCTATCTCAGCGGGGATCACGGCCTCTGACCCAAATACCAAACTATAGGGTGTTTTCTTATGGCTTGTTTTTTCGGTTGTCCTAATTGCCCATAGGACACTAGGCAATTCTTCAAGCCAGTTGCTTTCGTATCTTCCCAATCTTGTTTTGATACCTTCCACTATGCTTCTATTTGTTCTTTCAACCTGACCGTTTGATTGCGGATAAGCCACTGAGCTAAAAACTTGATCGATTTTGTATTCCTTGCACCAAACGCTGAAAGGCTTCTCAGAAAATTGCATTCCGTTATCAGTAACAAGTACTCCCGGCAATCCATAACGGCAAATGATGTTTTCCCAAACAAAGTCAATGACCTGTTTTCCCGTGATCTTAGCAAGTGATTTGACCTCGGGCCACTTGGTGAAATAATCTACTGCCACCAGTAAGAATTTTACTCCCCCTTTGCTTGGGGGAAATGGACCAACAATGTCCATCCCCCATTTATGGAATGGCCATGCCGAGGTTATCGGGACTAAGTCATGCTTGGGACTTATTGGGATTGGTGCATGAATCTGACAAGCATCACATTTCTTCAACTCTTCGGTTGTATCGCGGTGCATTGATGGCCAGAAATATCCGAGGTTCATGAGCTTTGCAACCAACGACCTAGCTCCAAAGTGTGCTCCGCATGCACCTTCATGAATTTCTTTGATCAAATATTTACTTTGCTCGGGACCGACACATCTTTGCAAGGGAGCAAGTTAACCCTTTTTGTAAAGGGTTTCTCCTTGTAGTATGTATTGCCTTGCTTTGATTTCAACCCTTTTAGCTTCTACTTGATCATTGGGTAATTCACCATTTTTGAGGAACTTTTTGATGGGAGTCATCCAGTTTGGATCTTCCTCGGTAACTACATCTTGAACCTCCAATTCATTAATGGATGGGGCCTTCAACACTTCTACCAGTACCTTCTTGGTAAGGTGGGCGAAAGTGAGAGATGCAAGCTTACTTAGGGCATCAGCCTTTTTGTTTTGAGATCTGGGGATCTGTTTGATGTTGCATGCTTGGAAGGTACTCATCAGTTCCTTGGATTTTTCTCTGTATTTTTTCATGTTGGCTTCTTTAGCTATGTAGCTATCATTCACTTGGCTTGAGACTAGCAACGAATCTGTGAACACTTCAAGCTTTTCAACCTTCATTTCTTTAGCCAGCCTTAGGCCGGATATTAGTGCTTCGTATTCAGCCTCGTTATTTGTGGTCTGAAAATCAAAACGGAGAGCATATGTGAATTCCAACCCTTCTGGGTTGATCAAAATTAGCCCAGCCCCTGACCCTTCAACGCTTGAAGCCCCGTCGGTAAAAAGCTTCCAGGATTCAGGGTTGGAAGGTTCAGTGGTGGTAGCGTTTACTTCAGTGATTGCTTGGTTTGGGACTTCCACAATGAAATCAGCCAAGACTTGGGCCTTGATAGCTTTTCTTGGGACATAGGTGATGTTATGTTCACCCAGTTCTATGGCCCATTTGGCTAATCGCCCCGAGTTTTCAGGTTTTTCAAGCACACTCTTAATAGGTTGGTCGGTGACCACTTGTATGGGGTGTGCTTGGAAATACCTTCGAAGCCTTCTAGCTGTTTGAACTAGGGCTAGGGCAAGTTTTTCAAGGGGAGGATATTTCGTTTCAGCTAATTTTAAAGTTTTGCTGAAAAAATAAACGGGTACCTGGGCCTTGTCTCGCTCAATGGTGAGGACTGCACTGATGGCCTCGTCAGCAATTGAGAGGTACACCGATATTAATTTCCTAGTTTTTGGTGCCGCAATATCTGGTAGGGAAGCTAGATGTTGCTTCATCTGGTTGAAAGCTTCTTCAGCTTCTTCAGTCCATTTGAAATTCTTCTTATTTGAGCAGTTCTTGAGCGTTTTGTAGAAGGGCAGAGATCTTTCGGCCAACTTTGAGGTAAAACGCTTTAAGGCTGCAAGCTTCCCGTTTAAGCTTTCAACCTCCTTCTTGGTTTTTGGTGGCTTGGTTTCAAGGACAGCTTTTACTTTGTTTGGGTTAGCCTTGATGCTTTGTTTCCCTACAATATGGCCCAAGAACTTTCCTTCCTCAAACCCAAACGAGCATTTTTCAGGGTTGAGCTTCATGTTAACCTTTCGGAGATTATTGAAAGTTTCTTGGATGTCATCAAGCATTTGATACTCCGTCTTGCTTTTAATTACCAAGTCATCGACATATGCCTCCATGTTTTTGCCAATTTGGCTTGCGAAGGCTTTGTCAACGAGCCGTTGGTAGGTTGCTCCGGCATTTCTGAGGCCAAAAGGCATCTTTTGATAACAAAAGATCCCTCTGTCCGTGTGAAAGGCTGTTTTTTCCTCATCCTCTTCCTTCATGAGGATTTGGTGATAGCCTTTGTATGCATCAAGAAAGCATTTGAACGAGTACCCGGTGAGGGAGTCAACTTTGAGATCAATTTCTGGTAGTGGATAGCAATCCTTAGGACAAGCCTTGTTAAGATCCTTGAAATCTATGCACATCCTCCAAGAGTTGTCGGGTTTTTTGACCATAACCGGGTTTGCAACCCATGATTGGTACTTGACTTCTCGGAGAATGCCGGCTGATACAAGCTTTTCAACCTCTTGGCAGGCTGCCAGACTTCTTTCGGGTGCCAGACTTCTTTTCTTTTGGACCACAGGCTTGACATCTGGTGGTATCCTTAACTCGTGCTCGGTAATGTCCCGAGGGATCCCTGTCATATCTTCTGGACACCAAGCGAAAACATCGCTGTAATGTGTTAGCAGTTTTTTGAGATACGAGAGGGTCTCTGGAGAAAGGTTTGGATTGACCCTTATTCTTTGTTCAGGGTACTTAGGGTTTATGACCAACCTTTGCCTGTCTTCTTCACTGTTTGAGCTTTCACCCTCAACCATGTAAGCTTCTTGAGAGGGTTGAAGGGTTGCTATGCCCCTCTCGGTAGGAAATTTGGCTGTGCCATGGCCAACAGACACGGCCATGTAGAATGCACACTGCCCTGGTCTTCCGATGATCACGTCATAGCTTGAGGGGATGTTGATAACCACAAAGGTGAGTGGTTGGGTTCTTTCTTTCAAACCTTCGCTGAAACGAACATTAAGTGTTAGTTGCCCTAAAGGCTTGAGGGGTATATCGGCGATACCTTTTATAGAGGTTCCAGAGGGTTGAAGCCTTGAACGTTCTTCATTACTCAAACGGTTGAAGAATTTCTCGAACATGATTTCAGTGGCTGCCCCAGTGTCTATGTATGCCCTGCATGTTTGCAACGTTCCCACGGTAGCTTCTACCACAAGAGGGCTAGACAGAGGGTCTTTCTCCGTTGGGGGGAAACAGACACACTAAAGCTCCCAAGCTTCCAACCGCTGCCTTTTATGAGGAACCCTTCCATCAAAATCCACCATATTGACTTCCTTACCTTTTCCTTCAGCCATTTTGTCCCGGACTCCCTTTACCAAATGAGCGAGTTCTCCGGAC
Source organism: Helianthus tuberosus (assembly GCA_030545235.1). Taxonomy (NCBI): domain Eukaryota; kingdom Viridiplantae; phylum Streptophyta; class Magnoliopsida; order Asterales; family Asteraceae; genus Helianthus; species Helianthus tuberosus. Next base: position 189,910,513 of record CM060418.1, read on the forward strand.
TTAACAGCTTCTTCAATTCTTTTCTTGAGTTGGAAGCAATCATTGGTGTGGTGACCCTTTTCTTCATGAAACTCACAGTATTGTGTGGAGTCCTCATTTTTTCTGTGTTTGGGGAGAGGCCTAGGAGGCCGAAAGTTTTGCTTAACTTCTTCCGTTGCAAGGATTTCTTGAGGGGTCTTTGTGAGGGGAGTGAAACTTATGCCTTTCTCCCTGCTTGAAGGGTTCCGGCCTTCAGACCTTCGAGGGTCTGAACCCTTTGACCGCCTGTCATAGGTGTTGAAGTTTCCCCTTTTCCTAGCTGGACTATTGCTTCGCCAGCCGGATCCCCTTTTTCTTTGTTCTTTAATGTCTACTGCCTCCTCTCCCCGGATGTGGGCCTCAGCCCTTTCGAGAGCTTCTTCCAAGGTTTTGGGCAAGGACTTGTTGAAATCTCTTGTGAGATATTTAGAGGTGATGGCATTCATGAAGCCAGCCACTCTCATTTTCTCGTCTGCCCCTACATAAGTCAGACCTTCCTTCTTGTATCGTTCAATGAACGCACGAAGACTTTCATCATCACGTTGTTTTATCTGGAAGATCACTGTTGCGTATTTAACATATCGCCTTTGTTGGGAGAAATTGGCCAGAAAACCCTTGCTAAGGTCGTCAAAGCTTCGAACGCTTTGAGCAGGTAGGTCGTTGAACCAGATTCTGGCTGATCCAACAAGGGTTTGCATGAACATTTGGCAACATTCAGCGTTTGACCATTTCTCTATCCTTGCTGCACCGGTGAAGATCTGAAGGTGGTCCTCAGGATCTTCAGTCCCATCATACGTCCTGATGTGGGATAGCATCTTGATCTTTGCTTGGAAATCATAATCGGCTATTTGCTTTGAAAATCATGAAAGGTTAATTGGCTTATATGGTTTAGCCAAGTCTTCTTCAGCCCTTGCATCCACATTATTGCCATTGCCGTTATTTCCCTGAGTGGCTAGCACCTGATTAATAAAGTGTTACCGCGGGAAGTTGGCCATCATCTGGGTCATCATGTTGGGCATGAGGTTGAAGCCTTGAAGGCTTCCTGGGGCAACTGAGCAGTTTATTCCAATGGGAGCGCTCATAACAGCACTTCGTGCCAAAGGGAGCACTGACAGAGCTTGCTCCCACGTGGTTGTTGTAGATGCTGGAAAGCTTGTTGCTGGGGACTGTAGGAGCTGGTCAAGGGTTAGCTCATGTCCCAAAGGAGCACCACTAGTAATCGGTTGGGAAGAGAAGATAGGATGCACTGTAGGATTTGTCATTATGGACAAATATGGGTGAAGGTTCGAAGGATTACTGGGACCAGCCTCATTTCTAGTCGTAAAAGGAAGGGGAGGTGGTCCAGGAGACAAGGTTGGTTCTGGCTCGTCGTAATCTAGGCGGATTCTCACCCCCTTTTCTCTTTCTCTATTCACATGCTGGTTGAGGAGAGACCTCAATTCCAGGAAATTGTTGGCAACCCCCTCGGGGGTAAGTTCAACACGTGCCGGGGTGTCAGAGACACCGACATTGGGGGAAGGAACTCCGGATCTGGACGGAGTCGGTGTTTTGAAGGTGAGGAACTCGGGTGTGCTCCCCGGAGTTGAGAAAGAAGTTGGTATAGCCACATGAGCTTGGCTACTACCCGGGGTAGAGGTGTTTGGAATCTGATTTACTTCACCCGGGGATCCACTTTCAGACATGGTGATTTTAAGTGAAGAGAGCTACACTACTAGGTCTTTTTGAGGAGAAATAGCGGCGTAGCCCCACGGTGGGCGCCAACTTGTTGATGCAACAAATAAGAGACCAAGGGTGGTAGCTAGGCTGGTTAGGCAAAAGGGTTGAAGGGTTCAACTTTGCCTAACGCAGGTTGTGGGGTCCCCCCACGTTTGCAAGACGTGGAAGGAGGTTCACTAGTTTATTTTTGTTATTTGCCAAGGATCCTTCTTTGAATTATGTTTAGATTCGGATGAAGGAGCAAATAGAATGTGTGTGTTGGATGTGAAAGGGAGTGACTTGCATGAAGCAAGTGCTCGAGATGAATGACTAGAGATTGAGAGAATCAGGGCTGGCCAGGAATGTTTTCTGAAGTAAATGAAGTGTCAATTTATAGGAGAAGACATCTCCCAAAGAAGAATGCATTTGACTAGTGACCTTGCTTGCAGTGAGGGGCTTGCCCTTTCGGGGGTTAAAGCCTTTTGACCCCTGGATAATACCGTGTGCTCTGCAGACTTGCATTGCTTTTGTGGCTGGCGAGTTGGTGGAGCTGTCCGAAGATGTGACTTGTTTACTGTTCCCGTATTACTTTACTTCATCTCCTCAGCTTTTCAACCGTTGAACCTTTTAACCCTTTGAGCATTTACATATTTAGTCATTTTATTTGGTCTTTGGCTACCCCCGTCATCAGTTCTCACTAAAAAATCCAAATCAGTTAGGTTTCAGAGAACCAGTAAAGAAGGCTAGATCTGTATAGTGATACTAAAGGCTTTCATAATCAACATCTATAACACCTCGAAAATTCACGTCCTATAATGTGTTGACACGTGTCATATGTTTGAACGTGTGAAAGAATGTTATAGAAGGACTAAAGTTGACAATCATGGAAAGTATGTCAATATACGAGTTCTAAATGTCAACAGTGAATAAATATATTGTATAATAACCCTACATGATGTTTATACCATCAAACGAATAAATCATGGATCATACGAAGCTAAAAGTGAGAGATTACAAACTACAGGGGTTAAATGTGTCAACATGTTTAAGTTATACCTCTGAGTGACCTTTTAGCAAACCCGAAGCTTTGTAACGGTTAATTATGCTCACTAGAAGGCACGATAAAAATTTCATAAAGTTTCGTTATCGTATGAGAAAGTTATGATCAAATTCGTATGCGAGGGGTTAAAGCGTCAACGTTGAAAACATTGACTTTTCGGGCAATAACCGAGTGGCCAAGGACTTAACAAAAGGGGTATAAGTCTTGAGGCCCTTATGTGTCAATATGGAGGGTTCAAAGTGCAAAATGTAAGTTAGTTGCCCTTTCGAAAAGCCAAGAGCCATTTATGCAAAAACTAGAAAGATTTACACTTCTGATCAAAGGCTTACGGACCGTAAGCCTTACCCTTACGGTCCGTAAGGGGACCCCAGCGACAGCAGAACCTTCTGTTTGCTGTTTAAACACGTTTCTGACCTTTCAAACGATTTTCCTCATATGTGGGCGACCCCTAAACAGTACTAGACACTTAGGGACACTTGTGGATGAATTGTGGTCACTTGTAGACTTACATGAAGTTGCAAACACTTCTTCACACCTTTATTCTTGCATTCCTGATCATTCTGGAGCTCAAGACTTCTCTCAAGTGATCTCTGGTCATTCATAGGACTCTTGTAAGTTTGCTTAACCTTCTTTAATTGAGTTTAGCTTAGTTATGTAGCTAAAAGTCAAACCGTCGTAATTACGGTTTGACTTCGAGATTAGTTAATAATGGCTCAGTCATATCACGAATTAAAAGTACCTCTAAGTAGGTAATTATGTGGGTAATAAACCCTTAAAAGGGTTCCCCCTGATTCCCACTCTAACTAGATCAAATGTCGGGTCAAACGTATTATTAAAAAGTCAACAGAATGTGTATTTTCTAATTAATACATAATTAGCAATGTAGAACCCATACAACCTGTTTGATCATTAATGTAACTTGGTAATTAGTGTAAGGACATGTATAAACATGTTCAACCCGACAATTTTCAGTAGAGACCCGGTTCGGAACCGAAAGTCGCATAGTTTGACTTTTGCTTTGACTTTCAGTTCTGACCCGTTTAAGCATGTTTTAGAAATGCCTTAGAGTTTTATTTGGACCAGGTTACATGCTAGTATAACCCTCTGTGATTATACACCCCGGATCATTAGTTATCCAATTAATATGCATGATTCCGTTAATTGCCCATATGTTGACCATTATGCCCTTATTACCATAAAACGTGATATTTGGAAATGTAAAATAGTAGAAACCTTAGTTACTGATATATAAACTTGTATGCAAAGTTTGACATCAGTTTGAGGTGTAGAATAAGAGTTATGCTCATTAGCGTAAATTGGAGGCTTTATGTTAATTAAATGGCGTAATTAGCGTATAGCCTATTTAAACTCACTTTTTGATATCAAACTTATTACCCACTGATATAATATATTATTTTGGGATTTTTGAAGATTTTTAATAAATTTTAGGCTGAGCATAACTTATAGTCGTAGACTTAATCCGGTAATTGTCAGTTTTGCCCTTACGGGCTATAAAATGAGTTTTACATATCTAAATGACTCCAAACCTTTTGCTACTGATCACATATGATAAATAAATAATTTTAAGCTTTCTGGAATAATAAAAATATCAGCTTTATGTATCGAACCCGGAAATGGCCTCTAATCGCCTTATTAAGCGTTTTTAACGCATAGTATGTACTAAAACTATTTTAAACATACAAGGGTTGATACTTACTGATATTTTAGGTAAATTATAATATTTTAACAGTAAGCAAAGGTTGATAAACTCAGACTTCAGTTTTGAGCTTCTCGGCTTATGTGAAATTACCAAAATGCCCCTACGGTGCATAGTTTGGTTATAATTGATAAATTTCACATATATACTTTACCCTACTGTTATAACTTATTAAATTGAGTATGTTTGCTGATTACATCAGACCTGTAACCCAGGCAATCACTTAAACTCTTTTATCACCTTTTAAATGACCAAACTACCCCTACGGGGCATAGTTTGTGTTTAAATTCGTTTGGGGCATAATGGAAGGTATCCTACTGATATCACAACATAGTTGAGGCATATTAACTTAGGAAACCTGGTTAGGACTCTTATAATTACCCGTTACGCCTCTTACGCGTACGGTTCGGCTTATGTAACTAGTTTACAGCCGAAACGGGTCAAACCTTATCGGTTTTATCTCAAAATCCAGAATGTGTTTAAGTTACCCATATTAAACAAGCATACAAGCTTGTCGGGTCAAAACCACATTCTAAACCGGTCTTCGCTTTACCATGCGTTTGAACCGTGTCTTCCTTTTTGAAACTAACCGGTCTAAGCCTAAGCTTAATTAAAGACCCGTTAGAAATCTAATAGGTTATTATAAACCTTCGTTCCAGATTAGGAGCCCAGTAAAAGTACTTGCATTTGCTGTATTTGATTGATACTTTGCTCAGGTAAATACTCTTAACTTATTTTCCCTATACGGGCTTGGGATACGGTACTATAAAAGTATCGCTTGGTCGGGTGTATGTAGTCATTTAAATCGGATTGTGATTGATGTATTTACATAACCTGTTTAATATGTATTATTTGGTGTATGGCTTTTGGGGGTTTAATGACCATGTCCCGGATATCCTTGGCATCATTTTACGAAATTGCCACGACCTAAGCACGGGGTGTAGGCGTACACCTGACAGATGCATTATGTAAAAATGGTACCCCACTAAAGGAATCAACCTTGTGGACATTATATGTGACAACTCGAAATTTAGAACCTTTCGTTGTGTCTCGATGTAACGTGTTTGAACATATATGACTAATTGAACGGTTAGATTATATGATCTATGTATGTACATTCTATGTGACTATGTGCTATGTGTATACGTATGCGTGTATGTATGTGAACTGAAACAACAAGGACCCGACTCGAGACCATGTGGTCTCGAGTGAACAGTAGCCATTAGGCCGGTTTGGGCCTTTGGCCGGTTGGGCCATTTGGGCCGTAAACCCTCATCCGAAACCCTTTAGGGTGCACCACTTGAACTAATATATATATATCACACTAGCTAACCTTGTCATTTTTGATCAACACACACCCACACTCTCACTCTCACTCTTTCCCTCTCTAAAAACCCTTGAAACCAAACATCACCTTCACTCCCTCACTCTCGGATTTTTGGACTCTCGGATTGTTGGAAGCGCACACACATCCTCAAAACCCATCAACCGGTTAGTGTTCTTGATGTTTATTGTTGAATGTTAGTGATTCATGTTGTGTTTTGGTGTTTGGATTGATGGTCATGACATTATGTTTGCTTGCTAAGAGGTTTGCTTGATAGAAAATAGCTATTTGTTGTCAAGTGATGATATTATATGCATGATTGTGATAAATCGGTTAACATGCCTTGATTTCGGATATATTGCATGATGGGTTATGATATCTTGTGTTTAAGTGAAGTTTAAACTACTAGTTGTTGATGTTCATGAAACCGGTTTACATATGTCATGTAATCGGCTTAATATAGGACCGAATTGTGGTATTAAGTTCAAGTGTTTTGATAGTTGTTCATGTTGTAATTAGGATAATGCATGATGTGCTTGAACAAGGGTTGAATGTGTTATGAATATGTTTTTGAATATATGAAGAACATGATGAATAAGTGAAGAACAACTTGAATATGCAATAAAAGTGTGCTGAATATTTGAAATCTGCACTGTTTGATCCATTTTGGGTAAATATCAGACAACAAAACATGTTTAGTGGATAGTACATAATTCTGCATGATTTTTATTGGATAGTACAAACTGTGAAGGATCAGCAGGTGCTGGGGAGTCGGAACCCCTGGTTGCGACTCGCAATCACAGCCTTACAAGCCGAGACCACCAGTTGCGACACAGGTTGCGAGTCCCGTTGCGACTCGAAACCTTAGCATGATCAGCCGAAACCACGGTTGCGACATAGGTTGCGACTCGCAACCATCCATGATCATCACGAACAGCATAACCCGCAACCACGCTTGCGAGTCCGGTTGCGACTCGAAACCAAGCCTATTGGGTTTGCTTAATTATGGGCCTACGATAATGGGCCGGGCTTATGGGCTTCTGTGTTAACTGTTTAATACGTGTTTTGGGCTTAAGAAGTTGGACCGAACTTATGAGCCAAATGTGCTGTTGTTAATTGAATATGCTGTGCACCGTTGTTGAAACTGCCACGATAGAACTATATGATCGTTACTTGTACGTGCACTGCTTGGTTTGAATCTGATTATAAATGGTATCTATGTTAGGACGTAATTGACTACTTGCGACTTGATTGACCTTTCTGTGTTACTACCGAGCAAACCAAGGTGAGTTCACACCCTCTACAAAGCATGGGATTCCCGGGGGTCGGGAATTGGGGTTAAGGAACTGGGTTCCTCGTCCTCCTTGGGTAGGACAGCAAGGGTTCAGGAATGAAATTCCTCGTCCTCACGGACAGATAACTCGTACTAGACCAAAACTCTATCACGAAGTCCCTCATCTTTGTATCGACTTAATCGCCGAGGCCAATGGCGAGCGGGTCATTAGTTAGATAGCGCTATTTAGGTTTGACAAACCTCACACCGTGCCGCAGAGGACGGGCGTGAACTAATGGACTACTGGCACGTCAATGATGATAGACATTGACAGTTCAGGGCACATAAACATGACTACAGTCAGCAGTCGATATGGTAACGAGTCTAGTGTATACATGGGGTAGCCCCCACGGCCGAAATGCCAGATAACTAACACGGGGTAGCCCCCACGGCAGGATTGCCGGAGTAACCGGGAATAAACAAGTCACGTTTTTAACTATGGGGTAACCCCCACGGCAGGATGCCAGCTAAAGGAAACTGTTTTCGAAACAACTTAAAACGAACACCCAACCGTGAACTCACTCAACTAGTTGTTGACTCGTTACTACATGCTTTGCAGGTCCTTAGGTTCTTAGCTGGAGCTTGCATGGAGGAGGATCGTTGTGGGACATGGACAACTGTGTGCCATGTTAAACTACGAAACAATTAAACTTATGTTTTGTTTTAAGACTTATGCTTCCGCTTGCAACTTAACTATGTTTTGTTTGGACACCAATTGTATTGGTTAAACTTTTACATCCTTTAACTCGTATGTTCAATATGATTGGTGGCTGGATCCTGGTCAGTCACGCCTCCAAGCGGTAGTACTCCGCAGGTGGATTTTGGGGGTGTGACAGATTGGTATCAGAGCCATTGGTTATAGAGAACTTGGTTTTAATAAAGGGGAAAACGTTTTTTTGTTAAAACCAGACTATAACCTGTACAGTGCTCAACGGTCCACAACGATGCTTCACTCCACATGCAAGGCTCGACATTCTAGGTAATATGATCTGTGTATATATTGCCTACTTGTTAGTAACATGGTACATTGCTCATGGTATGCTTGGTTAGTATGACTATTGTTGCTTGAACACGTGTGCACTTACTCGCTTCTGACATCGTACTTTTGCGAACCCCTCTCACTCACGTTCTTCTTGATATGAAGATCATGTCTGGACGCGTTAACATGACACAAGCCCAGTTGACGGCTCTGATCAACGAACGAGTTGCCGCAGCACTCGCAGCTGCACACGCAGGAGGTATATCCTGCAGTCCGAACTTATTCTAGGATCTTTAGGATCCTACTCTCGTGAACCAACCTTTGTGTTAAACTCTGTCTTTTCTTTCACCTACGATAGGTCAGCATGTTCAGCCACCCGTGTGCACTTTTAAGACTTTCATGGACTGCCGACCAACTACTTTTAGCGGCACTGAAGGAGCAGTAGGTCTCCTACACTGGTTTGAGAAACTAGAATCTGTGTTCGAAATGTGTGAATGCCCTGAGGCGCGCAGGGTGAAGTATGCTACTGGTACTCTCGAGGGTTTAGCCCTCACATGGTGGAACGCTCAAGTTCAGATGCTAGGGTTGGTTGCTGCCAACGCCACCCCATGGGAAACTTTCAAGGAAATGATCAAGGAGGAATACTGCAGTCGTGATGAGATTCACAAACTCGAGGTGGAGTTCTTCAACCTCAAGATGACGGGGTCCGAAATTGAAGCTTATGTGAAAAGGTCGAACGAACTGGCAATTTTGTGCCCTACTATGGTGGATCCTCCCATCAAACGCATTGAACTGTTTCTTCAGGGCTTAGTGCCGGAAATCCAAAGTCATGTGACTTCAGCGAACCTCGCCACCTATCAGCAAACCGTTCAGTTGGCTCACCGCCTCACGGATCAAGCGGTGGAGCAGAACAAGTTACCAAAACGCATTGGCGCTGCAACTACTACTGGTACCTCTAGTGACAACAAACGGAAGTGGGATGGAACTTCAAGTAAGGGTTCGACTTCTGTTCAGTCTCAGTCTCAGCAGAGAAAGACTGAGGACTACAAGAGCCCTAATCAGCAATCATCTGGTGGTGGATACAAAGGAAATCACCCCAAATGCAATCGCTGCAGCCTGCACCACAGCGGACCATGCACCAGGGGCAACTGTCATAGGTGCAACAAGCCTGGTCATGCTGCAAAGGATTGCAGGAGCTTATACCCCGCCAATCAGAATCGTCAGCAAGCTCAACAGAACCAGCGCCAGCAACAGCAACAGGGTGATAACAAAGGGTGCTTTCAGTGTGGAGCTGAGGGCCACTTCAAGAGAGACTGTCCTCAACTGAACAGGAACCAGAACAACAACAACAACAACAACAATAACAACAATCAGGGGAATGGTAACAATGGGAACAACAACAACAATGGCGCTAGGGGGCGAATGTTTGTGATCGGCCAAGGTGAAGCAAGGAATGACCCCAATGTTGTGGCGGGTAAGTTCCTTCTCGACGACTTTTATGTTTCAGTTTTATTTGATTCGGGTGCCGATACTAGCTACGTGTCACTAGAAGTTAGTCGAATGCTTAAGCGTGTTCCAACACCCTTGAACAACAAGCACACCGTAGAGCTAGCAAATGGTAAGAGTTTAGAGGCCACACACGTAGTCAAAGGTTGTAAACTCATTCTCGCTGACCAGACCTTCTCTATCGACCTCATTCCTATTGTCTTGGGTAGTTTCGACGTTGTCATTGGGATGGATTGGTTATCCCAACACCGAGCAGAGATTCTTTGCAACGAGAAGGTTGTCCGTATTCCAGGTCCCGATGGTGAACCTCTCATGATTCATGGCGACAAGAGGAGTGCTGTTGAGAACGTCATTTCTCTCCTTAAGGCCCAAAAGTACTTGCGAAAGGGCCACACTGCTATTTTGGCTCTTATTACTGACACCACGGAGAAAGAGAAGAAGATAGAAGATTTCCCAGTTGTACGCGATTATCCAGAGGTATTTCCTGAGGAATTACCTGGTCTTCCGCCTCATCGCCAAGTCGAGTTTCAGATCGAACTAGTTCCTGGAGCTGCGCCTATAGCTCGTGCACCTTATCGTTTAGCTCCATCAGAGTTGAAGGAACTCTCCACGCAACTACAAGAGCTCCTGGATAAGGGTTTTATTCGTCCTAGCTCATCGCCCTGGGGAGCTCCAGTATTATTTGTGAAGAAGAAAGACGGTACTTTCAGAATGTGCATCGACTACCGAGAACTCAACAAGGTGACGGTGAAGAATCGTTATCCTCTACCGCGTATCGACGACTTGTTCGACCAGCTGCAGGGATCGAGTTACTATTCAAAAATCGATTTGAGATCGGGTTATCACCAACTGAGAGTCCGGGAAGAGGACGTCTCCAAAACAGCTTTCAGAACTCGATACGGGCACTATGAATTTTTGGTCATGCCTTTTGGGATGACAAACGCACCTGCGGTTTTCATGGACTTGATGAACCGAGTGTGCAAGCCTTACTTGGACAAGTTTGTTATAGTCTTCATCGACGACATCCTGATCTACTCCAAAAGTCGAGAAGAACACGAGCAGCATCTGCGACTTATTCTGGAACTCCTTCGAACAGAACAGCTTTATGCAAAGTTCTCGAAATGCGACTTCTGGCTTCGAGAAGTCCATTTCCTAGGCCACGTGGTAAACAAGGATGGGATTCACGTTGATCCATCCAAGGTAGACTCGATAAAGAACTGGCCTGCACCTCGTACCCCAAAGGAAATTCGCCAATTCTTGGGTCTGGCGGGATACTACCGGAGATTCATAAAGGATTTTTCTAAGATTGCACAGCCTCTCACCTCGCTAACGCAGAAGGGCGTTATTTATCGCTGGGGAAACGCACAGGAGTTGGCATTTCAGCACCTAAAGGATAGACTTTGTAGCGCACCTATCCTTTCCTTGCCGGAAGGCACGGACGACTTTGTGGTCTACTGCGACGCATCGATTCAAGGTCTTGGTTGCGTGTTGATGCAACGAGATAAAGTTATAGCCTACGCCTCACGTCAACTCAAGGTTCATGAAAAGAACTACACGACGCACGACCTAGAGCTGGGAGCTGTCGTTTTTGCACTTAAGTTATGGCGGCATTACCTGTATGGTACCAAGTGCGCCATCTACACCGACCACAGGAGCCTCGAGCACATCTTCAAGCAGAAGGAACTGAATATGCGGCAACGACGATGGGTCGAGTTGCTAAATGATTACGAGTGCGCAATCAGATATCACCCGGGCAAAGCCAATGTTGTGGCTGACGCCCTCAGTCGAAAGGACACTGCGCCTAAGCGCGTACGAGCTTTACAACTCACGATCCATTCTAGTCTTCCCTCCCAGATACGAGCAGCTCAGATAGAAGCACTGAAACCGGAAAACGTCAGGGCTGAAGCCCTACGCGGATCGAGGCAACGCTTAGAGCAAAAGGAAGACGGTGCTTACTACGTAACGGGACGCGTTTGGGTCCCACTTTATGGCAACCTACGAGAGCTTGTGATGGACGAAGCACACAAGTCTCGCTACTCGGTACATCCTGGATCGGATAAGATGTACCACGACATCAAAACTACGTACTGGTGGCCTAGCATGAAGGCCCACATAGCAACCTACGTCAACAAGTGTTTGACTTGTGCGAGAGTCAAGTCGGAATACCAGAAACCATCAGGCCTGCTCCAACAACCAGAGATACCTCAATGGAAATGGGAGCAAATTTCCATGGATTTTGTTACTGGCCTACCTAGATCCCAGCGCGGGAACGATACTATTTGGGTGATCGTGGATCGACTCACAAAATCTGCACACTTCCTGGCCATTAAGGAAACGGATAAGTTCTCCACTCTTGCAGAAATCTACCTCAAGGAAGTTGTTTCGAGGCACGGGGTGCCCACCTCCATCATCTCAGATCGAGATGCACGATTTACTTCAGAGCTGTGGCAAGCAATGCACAAATCCTTTGGCTCACGACTAGATATGAGCACAGCGTACCATCCTCAGACGGACGGGCAGTCCGAGCGCACCATTCAAACCTTAGAAGACATGCTTCGTGCATGTGTAATCGACTTTGGCAACCGCTGGGAAAAGCATCTGCCACTTGTGGAATTCTCGTACAATAACAGCTACCACACCAGCATTGGAGCTGCTCCGTTTGAGGCATTGTACGGACGTAAATGCCGGTCCCCTCTTTGCTGGGCAGAGGTGGGAGATAGTCAGATCACTGGTCCAGAATATGTGGTAGATACAACCGAGCAAATCGCTCAAATCCGAAAACGCATGACAGCCGCTCGTGAACGTCAGAAAGTTTACGCCGACATGGGCAGGAAACCACTTGAGCTCCAGGTTGGGGAGCGGGTACTACTCAAAGTTTCACCCTGGAAGGGTGTGGTTCGTTTTGGTAAACGCGGCAAACTCAACCCACGATACGTTGGACCTTTCGAGGTCATTGAGAAAATAGGCAGGGTGGCCTACAGGTTGAACTTACCAGCGGAACTCGGTGCAGTTCACAACGTTTTCCACGTGTCGAATCTGAAGAAGTGTCCATCAGATGAGACCCACGTAGTTCCTTTGAAGGAACTCACGATCGACGAACAGTTACGATTCGTCGAGGAACCAGTCGAGATCACGGACCGGGATGTTAAGGTCCTCAAGAGCACTAGGATACCTCTAGTTCGAGTTCGTTGGAACTCACGTCGCGGCCCAGAGTTCACCTGGGAGCGCGAAGATCAGATGAAACAAAAGTATCCCCAACTGTTCGCAGACAGTACACCCACTACTGAGGCTGAAGCTACGGAATTTCGGGACGAAATTCCAGATCAACGGGGGGTGGATGTGACACCCCAGGAAAACCAGGAAAACCAAACAACTTAACTAGCTTCCTCAGTGAGTGCCTACCAAATTTCGGGACGAAATTTCTTTCAACTTGGGGATGATGTGACAACTCGAAATTTAGAACCTTTCGTTGTGTCTCGATGTAACGTGTTTGAACATATATGACTAATTGAACGGTTAGATTATATGATCTATGTATGTACATTCTATGTGACTATGTGCTATGTGTATACGTATGCGTGTATGTATGTGAACTGAAACAACAAGGACCCGACTCGAGACCATGTGGTCTCGAGTGAACAGTAGCCATTAGGCCGGTTTGGGCCTTTGGCCGGTTGGGCCATTTGGGCCGTAAACCCTCATCCGAAACCCTTTAGGGTGCACCACTTGAACTAATATATATATATCACACTAGCTAACCTTGTCATTTTTGATCAACACACACCCACACTCTCACTCTCACTCTTTCCCTCTCTAAAAACCCTTGAAACCAAACATCACCTTCACTCCCTCACTCTCGGATTTTTGGACTCTCGGATTGTTGGAAGCGCACACACATCCTCAAAACCCATCAACCGGTTAGTGTTCTTGATGTTTATTGTTGAATGTTAGTGATTCATGTTGTGTTTTGGTGTTTGGATTGATGGTCATGACATTATGTTTGCTTGCTAAGAGGTTTGCTTGATAGAAAATAGCTATTTGTTGTCAAGTGATGATATTATATGCATGATTGTGATAAATCGGTTAACATGCCTTGATTTCGGATATATTGCATGATGGGTTATGATATCTTGTGTTTAAGTGAAGTTTAAACTACTAGTTGTTGATGTTCATGAAACCGGTTTACATATGTCATGTAATCGGCTTAATATAGGACCGAATTGTGGTATTAAGTTCAAGTGTTTTGATAGTTGTTCATGTTGTAATTAGGATAATGCATGATGTGCTTGAACAAGGGTTGAATGTGTTATGAATATGTTTTTGAATATATGAAGAACATGATGAATAAGTGAAGAACAACTTGAATATGCAATAAAAGTGTGCTGAATATTTGAAATCTGCACTGTTTGATCCATTTTGGGTAAATATCAGACAACAAAACATGTTTAGTGGATAGTACATAATTCTGCATGATTTTTATTGGATAGTACAAACTGTGAAGGATCAGCAGGTGCTGGGGAGTCGGAACCCCTGGTTGCGACTCGCAATCACAGCCTTACAAGCCGAGACCACCAGTTGCGACACAGGTTGCGAGTCCCGTTGCGACTCGAAACCTTAGCATGATCAGCCGAAACCACGGTTGCGACATAGGTTGCGACTCGCAACCATCCATGATCATCACGAACAGCATAACCCGCAACCACGCTTGCGAGTCCGGTTGCGACTCGAAACCAAGCCTATTGGGTTTGCTTAATTATGGGCCTACGATAATGGGCCGGGCTTATGGGCTTCTGTGTTAACTGTTTAATACGTGTTTTGGGCTTAAGAAGTTGGACCGAACTTATGAGCCAAATGTGCTGTTGTTAATTGAATATGCTGTGCACCGTTGTTGAAACTGCCACGATAGAACTATATGATCGTTACTTGTACGTGCACTGCTTGGTTTGAATCTGATTATAAATGGTATCTATGTTAGGACGTAATTGACTACTTGCGACTTGATTGACCTTTCTGTGTTACTACCGAGCAAACCAAGGTGAGTTCACACCCTCTACAAAGCATGGGATTCCCGGGGGTCGGGAATTGGGGTTAAGGAACTGGGTTCCTCGTCCTCCTTGGGTAGGACAGCAAGGGTTCAGGAATGAAATTCCTCGTCCTCACGGACAGATAACTCGTACTAGACCAAAACTCTATCACGAAGTCCCTCATCTTTGTATCGACTTAATCGCCGAGGCCAATGGCGATTGGGTCATTAGTTAGATAGCGCTATTTAGGTTTGACAAACCTCACACCGTGCCGCAGAGGACGGGCGTGAACTAATGGACTACTGGCACGTCAATGATGATAGACATTGACAGTTCAGGGCACATAAACATGACTACAGTCAGCAGTCGATATGGTAACGAGTCTAGTGTATACATGGGGTAGCCCCCACGGCCGAAATGCCAGATAACTAACACGGGGTAGCCCCCACGGCAGGATTGCCGGAGTAACCGGGAATAAACAAGTCACGTTTTTAACTATGGGGTAACCCCCACGGCAGGATGCCAGCTAAAGGAAACTGTTTTCGAAACAACTTAAAACGAACACCCAACCGTGAACTCACTCAACTAGTTGTTGACTCGTTACTACATGCTTTGCAGGTCCTTAGGTTCTTAGCTGGAGCTTGCATGGAGGAGGATCGTTGTGGGACATGGACAACTGTGTGCCATGTTAAACTACGAAACAATTAAACTTATGTTTTGTTTTAAGACTTATGCTTCCGCTTGCAACTTAACTATGTTTTGTTTGGACACCAATTGTATTGGTTAAACTTTTACATCCTTTAACTCGTATGTTCAATATGATTGGTGGCTGGATCCTGGTCAGTCACGCCTCCAAGCGGTAGTACTCCGCAGGTGGATTTTGGGGGTGTGACATTATACCTGTGGCGTGTCAGTTAAACTTGTCCGGCTCTTCTAACCGGCCCTGATGGACGACAAATAAGTAAAACTGTATACATGATTATTTCAATAATTGTCCCAAGTTATAAAAGATATTTTGTGCCGAAGTGCATTCAAATCAATTTACAAACTCTTTTCAAAATGAGTCAGTTGAGTTGTATTTACCAGTGTAAACTGACGTATTTTTCCAAAATGGCTAAGTGCAGGTGCTAGACGAAATAGGCTGGCTACTCCAGGCATCATTACTCAAGTCTCGCAAGCTCTAGATGTCAAAGTCTGTTGAACAGTTTTCTTTTTATATTGATCCGCCTGTGGATCCTTTACTTTCCGTTGTAATACTGGATATTACTTTATATTCGGAATGTAATATATTTATCTTTTGCTTCCGCTGTGCATACATATATATTGTGTTGTTTGACTATTATGTTGCTAACCACGTCACGATACTCCCCACCGGGCCCACCGGTTGACACGTGGAAATCGGTGTGTGACAGGTTGGTATCAGAGCCAACACTGAGTGAATTAAAAACTAGTCCTTTGTGTTTAATCTCAGTTACACAATTGCACACTCTTGAGTCTAGACAAGAACATAGGACTAATCCAAATTCGTTTCATTGTCTTTGATTACTTCTTTTGTTATTTTCCTGATTAGCCCTTGCATAGGCAAGTCATTTTAATTAGAAGTCCCATTTAGGGCAACCATATACTTGTTTAAATTTTAAAGGAACGATTATGTTTAAAATATCATTCCTATGTTATAAGATCTACCATTATGATAAAATGGCAAAATCTAAAAAGGACAAGACCTAGCCATACGTCACATTAAGACAGGGCCAAGATGGTAGTTCCACAATTAGATTCAGATCCTTGTTAACAGTTCAATTTAGAAAATTGTTCTGCATTAATTATTAAAAAGAATCTAAAGGGTAAAACCTAGCTTAAATGTCACTGCAGACAAGGCTAAGATGGTAGAACCTATTCAAGAGATTCAAATCCTTATTAAACATCTGAAAGCATATTAACATGCTTGACAAAGTGTGATACGATAAAAATCACACAAGTCATTTTTAATTGGGTTATTCTAAATTCCCTTATTTATATGATCATCCCTTATGGATGAAGTTCCCACGGGCTATAATTAACGTCCTCAGAGACTAAAGACAGTGGTAGCCTACAACTCCCTATCAAGAAAAGGTAATGAACTTTGATTCAAACCTTAATGCCTTGATTCTCTGAAATCATGGCTTATAAATTAAACTTGTCTACGTGACTAGGCCTTTTGTGCTATTATTAACTTATAATTTAGGATTATTATAAGGATCCTGAATAATTTTTATATTTAACAAATTAACTAAAATGTGTATTAAAAGCATGGTTAATAAATCGTTTAAGAACGATAGTACAGTATGGGCTTCTAAATAAACCTTGCCCTTATTTTATTTTGTAGCAACTAAGACTACATGGCTGACTCTGACGAGATAAACAGTCATCCTTTGGAAAACCGCGATGATAATGATAGGATTAATATAACCAAAGGAGAGCTTCGTTCACTGATTGACACAGCTGTATCTAAAGCTGTAGAAGAACAATTTAAGGAGTATAGTGGGACGCATAGTCGAGCCTCATCTGTACCCCACTCTAAGTCTGTCCCTAAGACTCATTCAGAGCCTCATAACAAGCCGCCCTCTAAGAAAGAGGAGCCAAAGAAGGATGATGACCGACATTCATCAAATGAACACAGTGTTCCATCCAAGAAGATAGCGTTCGATAATGAACCACGGACCAAGTCTTGTACCTATAAGTACTTTGTTTCCTGTAAACCCGAGATTTCACTGAGGAGAAAGGAGCAGTAGATTGTATGACCTGGTTGGATGAAATGGACACGGTGGTGGACATCAGCGGTTGTGCTGAAAGGGATGTAGTAAAGTATGTATCCCAATCGTTCAAAGGAGAGGCACTGGCATGGTGGAGGTCTCTCATTCAAGCTGCTGGGAAGATCCCACTCTACAACATGTCATGGGAGCAGTTTGTTGCTCTCATTATGGAAAACTACTGCCCTCAACACGAGGTCGAAAGAATTGAATCAGATTTCTTATCATTGGTGATGACAAACTTAGATTGTCAAGCTTACCTCACCAGTTTCAATACCCTGTCCAGACTGGTTCCTTACCTAGTAACACCAGAACCCAAGCGAATTGCTCGCTTCATTGGGGGTTTAGCCCCAAAAATCAAAGCCAGTGTTAAGGCTTCAAGACCTGCCACTTTTAGGTCGGCAGCTGACCTTTCTTTGTCCCTTAATTTAGATGCGGTCAGGTTGAGATCGCTAAAGAAATCTGAAGAAAGTAAGAGGAAGCGTGAGGATGATAACTCACGAGGGTCAGAGAAGAAGCACAAGGGAAACACTGATTCTAAGAAGTCTGGGTCTGGAAGGAATAGTCAGCGAACAGAGGAAAAGCCAAAGTGCACGACTTGCCAGAAACGCCACTTTGGAAAGTGCAGACTTGAGTCCAATTCTAAGTCAGGATCACCTGCATGTGGGATATGCAAGTCTAGAGAGCACAAGACGATAGAGTGCAAGAAGATAAAAGATGCCACATGCTACCACTGCAGTGAGAAAGGGCACATTAAAACCAACTGCCCTAAGTATGCCAAGAAACCTGAAGAGGTCAAGAAGACCAATACAAGGGTCTTCAGGTTGGACGCAAGGGAAGCCGTCCAGGACGACAACGTAATTACAGGTACCTTCCTCATCAATGATATTTATGCAAGAGTACTTTTCGATTCAGGCACTGATAAGTCGTTCGTAGATAATAAGTTTTGTGAATTGCTGAATTTACCTGTCAAAACCCTAAGTGTGAATTATGAGGTGGAGTTAGCAGATGGCACCATAGAAACCGTCTCAACTGTGTTAGATGGATGTGTCATATCCATTAAGGACCACTCCTTTCCTCTGTCCCTACTTCCCTTTAAGTTAGCAGGTTTTGACATAGTTTTGGGTATGGACTGGTTATCTCATAACCAGGCCCAAATTGTCTATAACAAAAAGCAAGTGGTGATTAAGACTCCGTCTGGTGAATCACTCACCATTCGGGGAGACACTCAGTATGGACTGCCTGAGCAAGTGACTATGCTCAAGGCCTCCAAGTGTTTAAAGAAAGGTTGTGTCATCTACATGGCACAGGTGACGATTGATGAGCCAAAACCCAAGATAGAAGACATCCCTGTCATTTCTGAATACCCTGAAGTTTTTCCTGAAGAACTACCTGGTTTACCACCAGATAGGCAAGTGGAGTTCAGAATTGACATCATCCCCGGAGCAGCACCTGTTGCTCGAGCACCTTATAGATTGGCGCCCACAGAAATGAAGGAATTAAGGACACAACTGGATGAATTACTAGCTAAAGGTTTCATTAAACCTAGTTCATCTCCTTGGGGAGCACCAGTCTTGTTCGTCAAGAAGAAGGATGGATCGATGCGCCTGTGCATCGATTATCGTGAGAATAAGGTCACAATAAAGAATAGGTATCCTTTACCCAGGATCGACGATCTCTTCGATAAATTGCAAGGAGCAAGTTATTTCTCGAAGATTGATTTGAGGTCAGGCTACCACCAACTGAAGGTTAGAGATGAAGACGTACACAAGACTGCATTTAGGACTCGTTATGGTCATTACGAGTTCCTAGTGATGCCTTTTGGTCTCACTAATGCACCGGCCGCGTTCATGGATCTCATGAATCGCGTTTGCAAGCTGTACTTAGATAAATTCATCATCGTCTTCATCGATGACATTCTTATTTATTCTAAGAGCCAAGCTGACCACGAGAAACACCTTCGTTGTATTCTCAAACTCCTGCATCATGAGAAACTCTATGCCAAATTCTCCAAGTGTGAATTCTGGCTTCGAGAAGTCTAATTTCTTGGACACGTTGTTAGTGAGCGTGGTATCCAAGTGGATCCCGCTAAAGTTGAAGCAGTTATGAACTGGAAAGAGCCAAAGACGCCTATAGAGATTCGTAGCTTCCTGGGATTGGCAGGATATTACAGGCGCTTCATTGAAAATTTTTCAAGGATTGCTGCACCCCTAACTTCCCTGACAAAGAAGAAAGTAAAGTTCGTTTGGGCCCTAAGCAGCAAGAGTCCTTTGACATCCTAAAGCAGAAGTTGAGCAATGCTCCTGTTTTGACACTGCAAGATGGAATAGAAGATTTTGTGGTCTACAGCAATGCATCGCACACTGGCATGGGGTGTGTGCTTACACAGAAAGGCAAGGTTATTGCCTATGCATCACGACAATTAAAAGTGCATGAAAAGAATTACACCACCCACGACTTGGAGTTGGGTGCCGTTGTATTCGCACTAAAACTGTGGAGGCATTATTTATATGGTATCAAATGTGTGATCTATTCTGATCACAAGAGCCTCCAGCACCTGTTCAATCAGAAGGATTTAAACATGAGGCAGCGCCGTTGGATGGAGACTTTGAATGATTATGATTGGGAAATCAGATATCATCCCGGCAAGGCGAATGTAGTCGCTGATGCCTTGAGCAGAAAGGAAAGGGTTAAACCCATCCGAATCAATGCCAAGCGCATTGAAATAAAGAACAGTTTGACTGAAAGGTTGTTAGCTGCACAGAAGGAAGCTGTGTTGGAAGCTAACTATCCTAACGAAAAGCTAGGAGTAACTGAGGAGCAGTTATCTCTTGGCAAAGACGAGATACTGAGATTGAATGGACGAATATGGGTTCCAATTTATGGAGGACTTCGGGATGTTATTCTCCAGGAAGCCCATAGTTCTAAATATTCCGTTCATCCTGGAGCTGATAAGATGTACCAGGATCTAAGGGAAAATTATTGGTGGATAGGCTTGAAAAAGTCTGTAGCTGCCTATGTAGCTAAGTGCTTGACTTGTGCGCAAGTCAAAGCAGAACATCAAAAGCCGTCAGGCTTACTACAACAGCCTGAACTTCCTACTTGGAAGTGGGAGATGGTGACGATGGATTTCATCACCAAGTTGCCAAAGACAAGGAAAGGAAATGATACAATATGGGTTATAGTTGATAGACTGACTAAGTCAGCACATTTCTTACCCATCAAGGAGACTTATAGCTCCGACATGTTAGCCCAGTTGTACGTGGATAAGATTGTAGCCTTACATGGCATACATGTGTCTATTATCTCTGACAGAGATACTAGATACACGTCACATTTTTGGAAAAGTTTCCAGCAATCTTTGGGCACACGTTTGAATTTTAGTACGGCTTACCATCCTCAGACAGACGGTCAGAGTGAGCGTACTATTCAAACTTTGGAAGACATGCTTCGTGCATGTGTAATTGATTTAGGTGGTAGTTGGGATAAGAACCTACCACTGATTGAATTCTCCTACAACAATAACTACCATACCAGCATTAAGGTTGCGCCTTTCGAGGCCTTATACGATAGAAAGTGTAGAACGCCTGTTTGTTGGGCGGAAGTTGGATATGTCCAATTATCAGGACCAGAGATAGTCTTTGAAACGACGGACAAGATTGTCCAGATTCGTGACCGTCTCAAAGCTGCCCGAGATAGGCAGAAGAGCTACGCGGATCCAAAGCGTAAAGCTATGAGATTTGAAGTAGGCGACAAAGTGTTGCTTAAAGTATCACCCTGGAAGGGGGTGATGTGATTTGGTAAGAAAGGCAAGCTAAGCCCGAGATACATAGGACCTTTCAAGGTTATCGAATGTGTCGGGTCAGTTGCCTATAAGTTAAACTTACCTGAAGAGCTCAGTGGAATTCACAATGTGTTCCACATCTGCAATCTGAAGAAGTGCTTCGCTGACGAATCACTGGTTATACCACATACAGATGTGCATATAGATGAGAGCTTGAAATTTGTGGAAAAACCATTGTTGATTGAGGATCGACAGGTTAAAAAGCTTCGAAGGAAGCATGTACCTATTGTAAAGGTAAAATGGGATGCCCGTAGAGGTCCCGAATATACGTGGGAGGTTGAGTCCACAATGAAAGAAAAATACCCTCATTTGTTTCAGTAAATCTCGAGTCGAGATTTATTTTAAGGGGGTGAGGATGTAACACCTCGAAAATTCACGTCCTATAATGTGTTGACACGTGTCATATGTTTGAACGTGTGAAAGAATGTTATAGAAGGACTAAAGTTGACAATCATGGAAAGTATGTGAATATACGAGTTCTAAATGTCAACAATGAATAAATATATTGTATAATAACCCTACATGATGTTTATACCATCAAACGAATAAATCATGGATCATACGAAGCTAAAAGTGAGAGATTACAAACTACAAGGGTTAAATGTGTCAACATGTTTAAGTTATACCTCTGAGTGACCTTTTAGCAAACCTGAAGCTTTGTAACGGTTAATTATGCTCACTAGAAGGCACGATAAAAATTTCATAAAGTTTCGTTATCGTATGAGAAAGTTATGATCAAATTCGTATGCGAGGGGTTAAAGCGTCAACGTTGAAAACTTTGACTTTTCGGGCAATAACCGAGTGGCCAAGGACTTAACAAAAGGGGTATAAGTCTTGAGGCCCTTATGTGTCAATATGGAGGGTTCAAAGTGCAAAATATAAGTTAGTTGCCCTTTCGAAAAGCCAAGAGCCATTTATGCAAAAACTAGAAAGATTTACACTTCTGATCAAAGGCTTACGGACCGTAAGCCTTACCCTTACGGTCCGTAAGGGGTCCCCAGCGACAGCAGAACCTTCTGTTTGCTGTTTAAACGCATTTCTGACCTTTCAAACGATTTTCCTCATATGTGGGCGACCCCTAAACAGTCCTAGACACTTAGGGACACTTGTGGATGAATTGTGGTCACTTGTAGACTTACATGTCAACAATTTGTGGTGATTAAATCACTATAAAAGGCCATGAAGTTGCAAACACTTCTTCACACCTTCATTCTTGCATTCCTGATCATTCTGGAGCTCAAGACTTCTCTCAAGTGATCTCTGGTCATTCATAGGACTCTTGTAAGTTTGGTTAACCTTCTTTAATTCAGTTTAGCTTTAGTTATGTAGCTAAAAGTCAAACCGTCGTAATTACGGTTTGACTTCGAGATTAGTTAATAATGGCTCAGTCATATCTCGAATTAAAAGTACCTCTAAGTAGGTAATTATGTGGGTAATAAACCCTTAAAAGGGTTCCCCCTGATTCCCACTCTAACTATATCAAATGTCGGGTCAAACGTATTATTAAAAAGTCAACAGAATGTGTATTTTCTAATGAATACATAATTAGCAATGTAGAACCCATACAACCTGTTTGATCATTAATGTAACTTGGTAATTAGTGTAAGGACATGTATAAACATGTTCAACCCGACAATTTTCAGTAGAGACCCGGTTCGGAACCGAAAGTCGCATAGTTTGACTTTTGCTTTGACTTTCAGTTCTGACCCGTTTAAGCATGTTTTAGAAATTCCTTAGAGTTTTATTTAGACCAGGTTACATGCTAGTATAACCCTCTGTGATTATACACCCCGGATCATTAGTTATCCAATTAATATGCATGATTCCGTTAATTGCCCATATGTTGACCATTATGCCCTTATTACCATAAAACGTGATTTTTGGAAATGTAAAAGTGTAGAAACCTTAGTTACTGATATATAAACTTGTATGCAAAGTTTGACATCAGTTTGAGGTGTAGAATAAGAGTTATGCTCATTAGCGTAAGTTGGAGGCTATATGTTAATTAAATGGCGTAATTAGCGTATAGCCTATTTAAACTCACTTTTTGATATCAAACTTATTACCCACTGATATAATATATTATTTTGGGATTTTTGAAGATTTTTAATAAATTTTAGGCTGAGCATAACTTATAGTCGTAGGCTTAATCCGGTAATTGTCAGTTTTGCCCTAACGGGCTATAAAATGAGTTTTACATATCTAAATGACTCCAAACCTTTTGCTACTGATCACATATGATAAATAAATTATTTTAAGCCTTCTGGAATAATAAAAATATCAGCTTTATGTATCGAACCTGGAAATGGCCTCTAATCGCCTTATTAAGCGTTTTTAACGCATAGTATGTACTAAAACTATTTTAAACATACAAGGGTTGATACTTACTGATATTTTAGGTAAATTATAATATTTTAACAGTAAACAAAGGTTGATAAACTCAGACTTCAGTTTTGAGCTTCTCGGCTTATGTGAAATTACCAAAATGCCCCTACGGTGCATAGTTTGGTTATAATTGATAAATTTCACATATATACTTTACCCTACTGTTATAACTTATTAAATTGAGTATGTTTTCTGATTACATCAGACTTGTAACTCAGGCAAACACTTAAACTCCTTTATCACCTTTTAAATGACCAAACTACCCCTACGGGGCATAGTTTGTGTTTAAATTCGTTTGGGGCATAATGGAAGGTATCCTACTGATATCACAACATATTTGAGGCATATTAACTTAGGAAACCTGGTTAGGACTCTTATAATTACCCGTTACGCCTCTTACGCGTACGGTTCGGCTTATGTAACTAGTTTACAGCCGAAACGGGTCAAACCTTATCGGTTTTATCTCAAAATCCAGAATGTGTTTAAGTTACCCATATTAAACAAGCATACAAGCTTGTCGGGTCAAAACCACATTCTAAACCGGTCTTCGCTTTACCATGCGTTTGAACCGTGTCTTCCTTTTTGAAACTAACCGGTCTAAGCCTAAGCTTAATTAAAGACCCGTTAGAAATCTAATAGGTTATTATAAACCTTCGTTCCAGATTAGGAGCCCAGTAAAAGTACTTGCATTTGCGGTATTTGATTGATACTTTGCTCAGGTAAATACTCTTAACTTATTTTCCCTATACAGGCTTGGGATACGGTACTATAAAAGTATCGCTTGGTCGGGTGTATGTAGTCATTTAAATCGGATTGTGATTGATGTATTTACATAACCTGTTTAATATGTATTATTTGGTGTATGGCTTTTGGGGGTTTAATGACCATGTCCCGGATATCCTTGGCATCATTTTACGAAATGGCCACGACCTAAGCACGGGGTGTAGGCGTACACCTGACAGATGCATTATGTAAAAACTGGTACCCCACTAAAGGAATCAACCTTGTGGACATTATACCTGTGGCGTGTCAGTTAAACTTGTCCGGCTCTTCTAACCGGCCCTGATGGATGACAAATAAGTAAAACTGTATACATGATTATTTCAATAATTGTCCCAAGTTATAAAAGATATTTTGTGCCGAAGTGCATTCAAATCAATTTACAAACTCTTTTCAAAATGAGTCAGTTGAGTTGTATTTACCAGTGTAAACTGACGTATTTTTCCAAAATGGCTAAGTGCAGGTGCTAGACGAAATAGGCTGGCTACTCCAGGCATCATTACTCAAGTCTCGCAAGCTCTAGATGTCAAAGTCTGTTGAACAGTTTTCTTTTTATATTGATCCGCCTGTGGATCCTTTACTTTCCGTTGTAATACTGGATATTACTTTATATTCGGAATGTAATATATTTATCTTTTGCTTCCGCTGTGCATACATATATATTGTGTTGTTTGACTATTATGTTGCCAACCACGTCACGATACTCCCCACCGGGCCCACCGGTTGACACGTGGAAATCGGGGTGTGACAACATCCCGCCGCAACGCGCGGGGTGACGTTAACTCGTTAATAAATAATAAGTAACCGCCCTACGTTTGGATTTTGGAAACGTTGGATTTTGGAAATTGGATTTTATTTTATTAGATTTAATATTCAAAATACGTTAGATTTGGATCGGTTATGCATATGGGTCGGTCATACGGGTCGGTTAACCATGACTTTATTAACTAGCGGGTCGGGTCGGTTCGGTTATGGCGGTTATTGAAACTTACAAAACCATAACCGACCCATGATTGTCGGTTATCAAAATTTTAAAAACCGACCCATCGGTTTTCCATTCGGTTCGGTTATTTCGGTTATTTCGGTTATGGGTCGGTTAATTCGTTTTTTTGCAGACCCCTACTACGCGTGTTACGGACGACTACGACTAATATTAGTCGTAGTCGTCCGTAACGCGCGTAGGTCCGTAACGAGCATCGAAACGTAAGAAGTCGTAAACATATAATATTTTTATTATTAGTCGAAGTCGTCCGTAACGCGCGTACGTCCGTAACGAGCGTCGATTCCGTAACAAGTCGTAAATATTATAATATTTTTATTATTAGTCGAAGTCGTTCGTAACGCGTGTAGGTCCGTAAGGAGCGTCGAAACATAAGAAGTCGTAAATATATAATATTTTTATTATTAGTCGAAGTCGTCCGTAACACGCGTAGGTCCGTAACGAGCGTCGAAACGAAAGAAGTCATAAATATATAATGTTTTTATTATTAGTCGAAGTCGTCCGTAACATGCATAGGTCCGTAACGAGCGTCGATTCTGTAACAAGTCGTAAATATATAATATTTTTATTATTAGTCGAAGTCGTCCGTGATGCGCGTAGGTCCGTAACGATCGTCGAAACGTAAGAAGTCGTAAATATATAATAGATTTTTTATTTAGTCGAAGTCGTCCGTAACGCGCGTAGGTCCGTAACGAGCGTCGAAATGTAACAGGTCGTAAATATATAACAGTTTTTTTTAATTTAGTCGAAGTCGTCCGTAACGCGCGTAGGTACGTAATGAGCGTCGAAACGTAAGAAGTCATAAATATATAATAGTTTTTTATTTAGTAGAAGTCGTCCGTAATGCGCGTAGGTCCGTAACGAGCGTCGATTCCGTACCAAGTCGTAAATATATAATATTTTATTATTAGTCGAAGTTGTCCGTAACGCGCGTAGGTCCGTAACGATTGTCGAAACGTAAGAAGTCATAAATATATAATAGTTTTTTTATTTAGTCTAAGTCGTCCATAACGTGCGTAGGTCCGTAACAAGCATCGAAATGTAACAAGTCGTACATATCTAATAGTTTTTTTAATTTAGTCAAAGTCGTCCTTAACGTGTGTAGGTACGTAACAAGCGTCGAAACGTAAGAAGTCGTAAATATATAGTAGTTTTTTTATCTAGTCGAAGTTGTCCGTAACGCACGTAGGTCCGTAAGGAGCGTCGAAACATAACACGTCGTAAACATATAATATTTTTATTATTAGTCGAAGTCGTCCGTAACGCACGTAGGTCCGTAACGAGCGCCGAAACATAGCACGTCGTAAATATATAATATTATTACTAGTCGAAGTCGTCCGTAATGCTCGTAGGTCCGTAACGAGCGTCGATTCCGTAACAAGTTGTAAATAGATAATATTTTTATTATTAGTCGAAGTCGTCCGTAACGCGCGTAGGTCCGTAACGAGCGTCGAAACGTAACAAGTCGTAAATATATGATATTTTTATTATTAGTCGAAGTCGTCTGTATCTAAGGTATTGGATGCAAACAGCGAACTTTTATACTTCTTACTTTGAAACAGCTGACTTTTATACATCTTACTTTGAAACAGAGGACTTAAATAACGTATTGGATCCAAACAGCGAACATAAATAATGTCTTAGTTTGAAAGAGCGGTCTTCATAAAGTATAAGTCTGTAACAGCGAGGTTTCATAAACTTTTCAGGAAACCTGCAGATCATGCATAATCTTGGTAGAAGCACGCTGATTCAAACAGCGAACTTTCTAAAAACAATCAAAATTTTGCAGCCCACCAAGTTTCACTCTTTTGGGGTTCAACTCCCCTATTTATGCAAAAAAACTCAAATGTCGAATACATGGTGACCTCAACACATGCTATTCTTTTTATGTATATATAAGCAACTTATATGAAGATTTGTTAGTCATAACTCGAAAAAAATTGACCAAAACTACCTGTGTTTAGTGATAGCTTGATTGCTTATGGATTCCAGCCAGTTGATTTATTGTGTATGCGGAGGTTAATTGATCCGGCTAGTTCCAAGGTCGTTAAAGACTTTCATTTTGGTACCATGAGACCATATCCCTCCATCCTGTTCAAAAGCATAACAATGATTAGAGCCTGAATGAACACAAAAAAAAATATGAATCTAATTTACTTTTGTATTTGTGAGAACAGGAAAATAATCCAAGTGAAACAAAAGAAGAATTGGAGAAGCTGCTAAGCTTTTTATTTGCCTTGAAATTTCCAATAATTTTCATCCAGGTAAGACATCCATCTTATTTCTTATTTTACTTTTTTTAAAAGACTTGGTTTTGCTATTCAAAAAAGGGTAGCGGCGCAGCTTGTTGCCCGTTTACCAACTATCTCGATGTAAATTTTAAATATAAATTCCAAGATCTTATTTGATCAGTATGTTTATATAAACTATCCAAAACGCCTACCAAATTAGTTTTTGGAAAGATCTGAAGCTGAAACAAACATACTTGCTAAATCTGAGCCAGGGGATGTGCTTGTTTTTGTTATTACCTTGTTTCACCATGTCTAATATATAGAAGTAGCATACATCATCTAAGAGATTGGATCTTTTAAATATAGCAAAAACTAGCATCAGTTCCTATATCTTGTTTGCCTATATATTCCTTTTGTAGTTTCTATACATAGATTGCCCAAAGCTCATATCTTTGCTAATTTCTTGCTTTCTATATAAACTATATATGAATAAAATTGAAGCTGGAATGAAATAAGAAAATATTAGCAGCTAAACTGAGTAGATCTTTGACTTACAGGTTGCATCAGTAGAGGAGAATGATGTTTGTGATGGATGTGGTGTCTTAACAACCTTGCAACTAACCAGATCAATTCACCTCAACTTACAACACTCTCCCTTTTATTAAAGGCTAAGATCTGCACTTGGCAAATCAAAAGAGCCAATTATCTAGATAAAACATTGCTTCATGCTTCTACACTAACTATGCTACGTTCTTGTGTTTATCATTTGGTGTTTGGAGAAAATAAGCCCTTTATATGATTGTGGTTGTTTTATGTAATCCTGTTGTGTATGTGTGGTTTTTAGGATGAATGGGTGGCACCACTTTCATCAAGAGCTTCACCAACAGGAAACCTTTATTTTCAATTTTTAATGTTTTTTTCTAACCACTCAAAGCAAGCTACGTGGCTGTGACATTGTATTCTATGATAAAGATTCTGTACTCTTCACCGCTCTATGCGGTATGTTTACATGAAAAATAATTGTTAGATGCTGGTGGATGATGTAATAGGTGTGACGACATGTTGGTTAAACTATAGTGTATTTTAAAAATTGAATAACTACGTTTTTATCCATGTGGTTTGTTGAAAATAACCATTAAAGTCTATTAGTTTAAAAATTTCTGAAATAGTCCCTGTATTTTCATTTTTGTAACACAGTTCACCTTTACTAACGTCATCCAGTTATTCTCTTAGTTTATTTAAAATGACCATAATGCTCCTCTTATTAAAACTACAATGTAAACAAATAAAGAGTTAATTACGCTTTTCGTCCATGTGGTTTGTTGAGAATAACTATTACAGTCTATTAGTTTAAAAATTGCCAAAACAGTACCGGTACTTTTACAACTTCCACCTTCATCTCACAAACAATGGGGGTTAATAGCTTCATCTGTCTATTATTTTTTACTCTACTCTTCACTCTCTGTTTCTTTAGATTCGGCCAGAACGTCACCTGCTCCGGCTCCACACCCTCTCTACTTCATCCATCTTCAATATCTCTCACGGCTACACACACATACCTGAACGATGACGATGACCACATCCACCACTCATTCTGCCCACCACCATCATCAAACTACCACCCACCCCTACCCCCACACCCCATGGATGGCCATTATCTTTAAACAAATCATCGGTTGACTCCTTTTCTACCGAGGAATTCTATCAATTACGACCACTAGTATCGTGCGTTATAGATTTTGGTGGTAACTGGGATTCGCATTTACCTTTAGTAGAATTCTTGTACAATAACAGTTATCAAGCTAGTATTTAGATGGCACCCTTTGAGGCACTATATGGTAGAAATGTCAATCGCCTATTGTATGGCACGAGATCGGAGACGCACAGATCACTGGTCCCGAGTTAATACACGAAACGACAGACAAGATTCTCCAGATACGAGACAATCTCCTGAAAGCTCGGAGTCTTCAAAAGAGCTACGCCGATAAACGGCGCAAGCCCCTAGAGTTTGAAGTTGGTGATCACGTACTCCTAAAGGTTCCACCTTGGAAGGGGGTGATTCGATTCAGCAAGAAAGGGAAACTAGCGCCACGATACGTGGGTCCCTTTAAGATTCTGGAAAGAATTGATAAAGTGGCCTACCGACTCGAATTACCAGTTGAACTCAACAACGTACACCCGACTTTCCACGTCTCAAACCTCAAGAAGTGTCTAGCTGAAGAAAATCTTCGCGTACCTCTCGAAGACTTGCAAGTAAACGAAACTCTGCACTTTGTGGAAAAACCAGTAGAAATCATGGATCGAGAGACCAAGAAACTTCGACGCTCTTGCATTCCCATAGTGAAGGTTCACTGGGAAGGCAAATGCGGCGCCGATTTCAATTGGGAACTCGAAATTTATATGAAAGCTAAATATCAACAACTCTTTGTTACATCTAATACTTAATTTCAGGACAAAATTTCCTAAAGTAGGGGTGACTGTAACAACCCGACTTTTCGAATTGTTAGCTGTTTGCTACTTACTTTGATTTGTAACCATTTTGTACACCGAGATTCGATATAAATAAAGGTTTATGTTATACTAAATACATTTTCATCACATAGCACCATTGCACGCTTAAACACTTTATATTCGCAAACACTCAACGCTAACGCAACATGAATCATAGAGAATTATGCTACTTTACTTGCCGAGTGTGTTTGTTTGTTCGGTAACCACTCTCACCTTCGCACTCGCTTATCGCACGAAATCGCTAAATCGCAAACACAACACAACACAACACAACACAACACAACACAACATGTCACGGCCCCTGACCCACCCTGGACGGAATCGGGAGTCGCGAACAGCCCAGTGGTACCGGTAATTATTTTGAAAATGTTGCAGCGGAAATTTCATCAGGACCGTGAGTTAGGAAAAATATCAGAGTTTAGAAAACACCGGATTTTATTTATTAAATAGATGGGATAAACCCATGTTTTACAATGGTAGCTTTAATAAAGATAAATTCGATTACATAAAACAATATTTCTTAATTTGATTTAATTAATAAAATAAGCCACTTCTTGATGCCTTTCAGTGTCGTATCCATCTCTTACTCCAATCTACTGTAATTACCTGAAACGCGTTTTAAAAAGGTTTTGTCAGCGGGAAATACTAAGTGAATCATTCTATTTAATAAAACATATTTGTTATAATTTACAGCATTAAGAGTTTTTACATTTGCTTCATAAAGATTGGCAAAGACTTAATCACTGCAAAGTATAACTAGAAAACATTGTTATAAATTACAGTATTAAGAGAGATTACAATGTTTCCAGATATCAAACCAACTACCCACAGTACTTGTCACTCGAACATCCATCGGTAGCCTCTTTGCCCGATGGTGTCTGTGACTATGGTCATATCACTCATTGGCTAACTCGTTGTCCAATAGTGACGGTTATAAAGTAATGTATACAAAACCCCACATACTGGTTGTAACTTGGTGATTACATAAACTTAATCACTGTAATTATAACCTTTGAAAATAAACATGATTTCAAAAGTAATTTGATAAAAAGAGAATGACTCACATTATAATCATGCAGATTCAGACAGACAAAGTTTAGTCTACAGATAAGCCTTGATATATTGCAGATTTATACAGGCAGAGCTTAGCCTATTGATTTAGCCTTGTAACCTAGTGCACACGAACTAGGTAGGTAACTTAATACAGCAATTACGATAACTCACGAGATCAACCCTCACAACGAATGACAAAGTGCTATGCTTAAACATCCATCGAATTAACGACTAATGACAAAGCATCACCCTAATGTGGGCAGCACTTAAACATCCATTGAGTACATTGATCGATCGGAAAATGAATCGTAATAGCGATCGAGTTAATACCCTGTATCGTAGCAGTACCCCCTCTACTAATTAGTGTTTTTGAGATTGTTTCTAGTATAACTCGATGTACAGATTGAATTTGATCGTCGCTCGAACAACAGAATGCAAGTGCCAATGTCTGCTATTTATACACGATTTTGACCTAGCTTACGGACCGTAAGACTCAACCCTTACGGTCCTTAAGGGACACATTTTTCTTATAGGGTAGCCACGTGTGGGACTAGGCCTGCTGAGTCGACGAAACTTTTAAATTCAATTTTGACAGCAATCTATAAAGATAATCGTTGAGTAGGGAATACCCCCCCCCCCCCTGAGTTTTAGGGGCCCTGATCCTGATTCTGATTGTTCTGAAAATTTTAGGGTTTGCGTAAAATTACTTGGGTGTCTCAATTAGGGTTTCCTATTGGATAAATTAATAAAATAAATAGGATTTAATGAGGGTTGTTACATTCTCCCCACCTTAATAAAAATCTCGTCCTCAAGATTTACTGGAATAAGTAGGAATACTTTCTTCATCTCAGATTCCAGCTCCCAAGTGTATTTGGGTTATTATATTTCTTTTAGATTTATGTCATATTTTATTTCAGTAAAAAAACAGTATTAAGGTAGATGACACAGAATTTTAAAATATCAAATTTTGTGAAATACGAGTTGTACCATAAGTAGGATTCAATGGTTCAACTGAATTAGTTCAAGAAATCGATTGTCAAACGAATGAGATGAAATGATATAAATTTCCAATGTGACTAGGTTTAAGCCAAAAGATATATGATCAATAGATATGAATGTGAAGGACTTTTTAGAATCAATAAAATTCTTTGTCAAAAGAAAGCTTATTTTGATTGGCAACTGGGGAAGAATTGACAGGTTCAAAATGAAGTAAAAGTATGAAAAATGATTTGTCAAATATTTATGATATGAGAAAATCAATGTGCTGATACGAGTGAATTGCAAAAATACACTAAAAGACATTAAAGTTAGTGTATTACTGTTTAAAGTTCCAAGTTGTTTTAATTGTGAAACAATGTGATAGTATTCTATTAGTAACCATATTTTTCATACTATATCCTAGAGATCGAAATATAATAAGAACAAATTATTTTGGCATGACCAACCATTATATTATATTTGTAAAACAAATGTAATATATATTATTTGTGTTCCTGACTGAACCGTATCTTACATATCAAATATAAATACTATGTAATATATATTATTTATTACGCATTTTTATTATATGTAAATGGTCACCACTTTTAAATAAATGTTATTTTAGTATTTTACTATACTATGTAAAACAACTTATATTTAATATATATTACAAGATACTGCAATGAAGTTATTTCTTTAATATTATTATTAAAAAGAATTCACTTATTATTTTAAATAAAATTTGTAAATATATATCACTTGATGAATCAATTCTATGTGATTACTTATTATTATTTTTTTTTAAACCATATAACGTTGTGAATGTATTTAAAAATGTTGTAAATAAGTGAAAACGGAAATTATTCTTATATATTATAATATTCCCTTAACTCAATGTAGTTGATGACTACCATATTATTCTCATATGGTTATTTTCTTGCCAGAGCGTTACATAGTTACCACAAAATATGTGATACTTAAATATCTTTTCCTTTTATGTTATCATAAAGTAAAATACTAAATTAATATAGATAGTTTTTTAAAATATCAAAAACCAAAAAAATAATGATATATGTTTTATTAATATGTTGATCCAAAGATCCTAGAATTCACGATCATTATTTTTAAAATCAAATATGTTTAACTATAAGATTTTAAAATAAGATATTTTAAATCATAAAAGTAAATAGTAAATGTTTATTTTAATATCAAGCATACTTAAATATGGGTTTGAGTAAATAACATTTGATATTTTAATATATATATTAAAATACATTATTATAAAAATATTGTAAAATATTTAAACAAGATGAACAATTACATATAAGTATAAATGTCTTGTTCATAAATACTTAGACAGTTATTTAGATAATTTTATTCGTTCCTCTAATTCTTGTATTGTTTTATGAAAATATATCTTTTTCTTACAGTACAAAGTAAAAATATTTTTACATATATTTAAAATTTACTAAATAAGTATGATGACTTAATTTATATTTATTAATTAGTCATTATCCTGGTTGGATATTGGTTAGTGCTGCCTTGTTTAAGCATAGGTGGCCAGTCCATGCCTAGCTAAGGCTAGGCTATCCAATACCTGCTCTTGATAATAACCTTAGTACTTAAAAATAAATTTATTACTAATAATAAAATAAATAACTTAAACATAAATTTAAATGAGAGTATATCTCATTCATAAAAATATAAATTCTTCACCTCAATGGTTTAACAAGAATTTTTAAATATAGTAATACTATATTGTAATTTAGGTAATTACTTATGTATATATAATCAATTAAATTTATCACGAAAGGCTCGATTAATGCTGTAAGAACCATTAAGAGATATACTAAAATATGACATAACTTTGTATATTATTATCTTAGCACACAATTGTTTTAAGATTGCTTTTATAGAATAAATCAACATAGCGGATTCAATATAAATAAACAAATAATCAAATCCGAGATTTAGAGCAATCTTCAGATTTTGTGAAAACGTCATCACAAGGTGATCGTACTCAAAGAAACGATTCAATGAAGTCAAAGACCAATTAAGCATGTTATGTTTCAAGAGAAATGAAGTGATTGTTGGGATTATTTTGAATATGATGGCTTCGATTTATCATAAGGGACTTTGAATTGATTACGTACTGCGAGCAAATTTAAATAATTGAACTTGATTTAAACAAAACGAGTTTTAATAAGAAAATTCGAACATGGTGGCAACAGAAATTATGTATGCCAAAGAAAATTGAGTTTTTCAAGAAATTCATTGACTTGATATCAAAGAGTTATCGTTTTGCAATAATGAGGTTCATAGTGCAAAAAGCGGAATGATATTTGAGTTTGGATAAAATAATAAATCGGAATGAAGTCCTCCAGTGGTCTTTATAAAGCAAGCGAATCACATGTACAACAAACAGTGCATGTGTAATGTGTGTATTTACCAAGAAATAAAATAGATTAATATTTGCTTTTATGAAAGAAATCTTCATGGTATGATGACCATTATGGAAAGTAAAAACGTGAAAGTCAACTCTTTATATGCAGAAGTCAGAATTTCAACGAAAGAAATTTAAGAACTTTATTTGTAATAACTGTTGTTAAGTGAAATTACCAGGGAATGTCGAATAAAATAAAATAGGGGAATTGCAAAGATATGTGACTCCTTTTGCAGTGATAATAATTATGATTTTGATGAAACTGTGCACCGATGGTTGTGAAATCTTGTTACAACGGACCTCAACTAGATTCATGTTATTTATAGGATCGTGTGGCAAAGTGCTTCTTTTTGAGTAGTAGTTCTTCTACTGACGGAATTAGCATTGGTGTCATCGTGCCCAATTTATATTTTCCACAGGTTTTGCCTTCAAAATCGTGTGTGATATACTTTAATGTCTGTGAACGTTTAATTTTCATGTCTTTTCTTTGTGTACTAGCACAACTTTACATACTTTTTACTTGCGTTAATAGTTTATGGTAACGCGTTAGAAATTCTTTTGATAGCGTTTTAACTTAAAGGTTTTCCATTGTTTATTTTATCACACGAGCTACGAGACAGATGATCAAACGAAATAATGTTTGATATCAGAAAAGAGATTCCTAATAAAGAAATCTAGATTTATTATTTGACACATATGCTTGTGCTTTATTCCTAACTGGCTTTTGGAATTTCTTATAGATATATATATATATATATATATAATCACATATTTCACATGCTGTAATATACATACCCTCTATAAGATCATGTATTTAACAGATTCATATTTCCAAAAACCAGTCAGATATCTGGTCATAATACTATTTAGGGAAATCTTGTCACTCGTTTGACATATTATATACCCCGTCTTATCCGATTCGCGCCGGAGCGGTAACCTCAGTATATCCGAACAAACTGGAGAGTCTGCTACACCATACCCAGTTTTGTCGGAGAAAATTTTCTATTTCCCATAAATAGTATCTCTTCCAGATTTTAAAAGTGCCTCTTTTATTAGGGCTTTTATCCAGAAACAAGGAAACTTGTATTTCCCGTAATATATCTTATTCTAGCCTAAGTAATATCAATAAGCAATAATTACTATTAAATCTTGCTTATTTATCATATCTTGCAATATTCTAATTACCATTCTCATGATATATCAAAACCCATCATACTTTATTTACACAAGTACTTAGATTATCTCGAATTTTATACTAAGGCATATTTTCTTAAGTTCAAGTCTAAATGCTTTCATGTGTGCTACCAGTTAATATCATTCTCCTAACTCTTTTAGGTATTATTTTCACAACACCTATAGGCTTAAAGCAGTGGCTCTGATACCACCTTCTGTCACGGCCCCCGACCCACCCTGGACGGAATCGGGAGTCGCGAACAGCCCAGTGGTACCGGTAATTATTTTGAAAATGTTGCAGCGGAAATTTCATCAGGACCGTGAGTTAGGAAAAATATCAGGGTTTAGAAAACACTGGATTTTATTTATTAAATAGATGGGATAAACCCATGTTTTACAATGGTAGCTTGAATAAAGATAAATTCGATTACATAAAACAATATTTCTTAATTTGATTTAATTAATAAAATAAGCCACTTCTTGATGCCTTTCAGTGCCATATCCATCTCTTACTCCAATCTACTGTAATTACTTGAAACACGTTTTAAAAAGGTTTTGTCAGCGGGAAATACTGAGTGAATCATTCTATTTAATAAAACATATTTGTTATAATTTACAGCATTAAGAGTTTTTACATTTGCTTCTTAAAGATTGGCAAAGACTTAATCACTGCAAAGTATAACTAGAAAACATTGTTATAAATTACAGTATTAAGAGAGATTACAATGTTTCCAGATATCAAACCAACTACCCACAGTACTTGTCACTCGAACATCCATCGGTAGCCTCTTTGCCCGATGGTGTCTGTGACTATGGTCATATCACTCATTGGCTAACTCGTTGTCCAATAGTGACTGTTATAAAGTAATGTATACAAAACCCCACATACCGGTTGTAACTTGGTGATTACATAAACTTAATCACTGTAATTATAACCTTTGAAAATAAACATGATTTCAAAAGTAATTTGATAAAAAGAGAATGACTCACATTATAATCATGCAGATTCATACAGGCAAAGTTTAGTCTACAGATAAGCCTTGATATATTGCAGATTTATACAGGCAGAGCTTAGCCTATTGATTTAGCCTTGTAACCTAGTGCACACGAACTAGGTAGGTAACTTAATACAGCAATTACGATAACTCACGAGATCAACCCTCACAACGAATGACAAAGTGCTATGCTTAAACATCCATCGAATTAACGACTAATGACAAAGCATCACCCTAATGTGGGCAGCACTTAAACATCCATTGAGTACATTGATCGATCGGAA
This sequence comes from Helianthus tuberosus, assembly GCA_030545235.1. NCBI lineage: Eukaryota > Viridiplantae > Streptophyta > Magnoliopsida > Asterales > Asteraceae > Helianthus > Helianthus tuberosus. The sequence goes on from CM060418.1 coordinate 189,947,638, forward strand.
AATGAATCGTAATAGCGATCGAGTTAATACCCTGTATCGTAGCAGTACCCCCTCTACTAATTAGTGTTTTTGAGATTGTTTCTAGTATAACTCGATGTACAGATTGAATTTGATCGTCGCTCGAACAACAGAATGCAAGTGCCAATGTCTGCTATTTATACACGATTTTGACCTAGCTTACGGACCGTAAGACTCAACCCTTACGGTCCTTAAGGGACACATTTTTCTTATAGGGTAGCCACGTGTGGGACTAGGCCTGCTGAGTCGACGAAACTTTTAAATTCAATTTTGACAGCAATCTATAAAGATAATCGTTGAGTAGGGAATACCCCCCCCCCTGAGTTTTAGGGGCCCTGATCCTGATTCTGATTGTTCTGAAAATTTTAGGGTTTGCCTAAAATTACTTGGGTGTCTCAATTAGGGTTTCCTATTGGATAAATTAATAAAATAAATAGGATTTAATGAGGGTTGTTACACAACACAACACAACACAACACAACGCAACGCAATACGCACTACCTCGCTAAAATACTTAACATACTAGTACCAACTAACACAACAAAACGCATTAAACGAACATCCTACAAGCGAAACGAGAATTTATAACACAAAACAGCACCCTTCGAACGAAGCCAGCCAGCCTCGTACGAAGGTAGCCAGCGTCGAACGAGCACCTCTGTTCGAAACCAATCCTCTATAAATACCCAAGCCCTTCTCCATTTCATTCACTTGCTGCCATTTACACCGAAACGCTGCCGAATTGCTGTCCGATTGTTTTCAAGTAAGATTTATCATTTTTACATGATTACACTACGATTTTCCACAAGATTCACTTCGATTTCATCAAAACTCTTTAGTTTTCAACTAAACTTCATCTTTTTCACCTAAAACTCTATCTTTTTCATCTTAACTTCATCTTTTTCATGAAAACCTTCATCTTTTTCATCAAATCTTCTCATTTTATCATGGATCTACACTTAACAGAGTGTATTGGGCCTAGCTACGGTTTCCTAAGTTAGAAATCTACAGATTTCACACTCACCAAGTGTTAGATCTAAGTAAAAACCCTTTTTAAACTCGATTTTACACAAAGACAGACCCAACCGACACATATTTCATTCACTGGATAGTGGAACGAAGTAGTGTCGAAACCGCCTTGAATAGGACTCGAAAATACATCCGATTCAGGCGAAAACATAGCTCCGAATGCCAAGAACAACCACAAATGCGAGTTGGACTGTTCTGTGCGAAGTCCGGCTTCGTACGAAGGCACTGCCTTCGTACGATGGCACACATGGCTTCGTACGAAGGCACTGTGTCACACCCCGATATTTCCACGTATTACCGGTGAGCCCGGTGGGGAGTATCATGACGTAGTTGATATCATCATAGTCAAATAATCACAGTTCAATGCACAGCGAAAGTCTAAAAGTAATTATACAAACCGAATTAAAAGTATAATATAATATTACACAACGGTTGTAAGTGGATCCACAGGTGGATCTAGAACAGAAAGAAAATATTGTTCAACAGATTTAAAGTATTAAAAGCTTGCAAGACTCTTTATTTAATACCCGGAGTTTCCAGCCCATTACGCGTAGTACCTGCACTTAACCTTTTTGAAAAATACGTCAGTTTACACTGGTAAATACAGTTAACTGACTCTTTTGAAAAGTATTTATAAAATTGGTTTGGATGCACAAGGCATAAATTCTTTTATAACTTGGGACAATTATTTAAGATAATCTTGTATACAGATTTATATGTTTCTCGTCCGTTCAGGGCTAGGTTAGAAGAGTCGAGACAAGATTAATAGACACGCCACAAGTATAGGCCCACAAGAGAGTGAGATACCGTTTATACATATGCAACTGTCAGGTGTATGCCTACACCCCGTGCTTAAGCCGTGGCCATTTTTAATGAATGAGCCGAGGATATCCAGGACATGGTCATTAACCCCCCAAAGGCATTGCATCAAACAAGACAGATTAAAACGGGTTATGTTATTTATTAATCACATTCCGATTAAATGATTTCATACCCGACCAAGCGGTATTATTATAATACCGTATCCCAAGCCCGTATAAGGGAAAATATGTTAAAAGTATTTACCTGAGCTAAAATATAATTTTATTCTCAGTCGTATATCAATCAGCAAGTACAAGTAGCTTTTACTGGGCTCCTAATCTGGAACGAAGGTTTTAATAACCTATTAGATTCCTAACAGGTCTTATTTAAGTTATAACTTAGACCGGTTAGTTTTAAAGAAATGTATATGGTTCAAAACGCAAGATTAAGCGAAGACCGGATTAGAATGTGATTTAGACCCAACAAGTATGAAGACTTGTATAAAATGGGTAAACTAAATACATTCTGGATTTTGAAGTAAAAATGATAAGGTTTGACCCGTTTCGGCCAATTCATGCAAACTAGTTACATAAACCGTACCGAACGCGTATATGCATAACGGGTAACCGAAATGAGTCATGAACATGTTCCATAAGTTATTATGCTTAAAATATGTTGTGATATCAGTAGGATATCTTCCATTATGTCCAAAACGAATTTAAAGTCAATTTAAGCCCCGTAGGGGTATTTTGGTCATTTTAAGGTTTATAAAAGAGGTTAAATAACAATCTAAGGTTTTGGTCTAAAACAATCAGTAAAAATATTTATTTTAACAAGTTACATCAGTAAGATATCACAATTATGTGAAATTTATCATTTATGGCCAAATTATGCTCCGTAGGGGCATTTTGGTCATTTCACATAAGCTTTAAGGTCAAATTTGGAAATCTGAGTTCAAGACTTATACTTACTATTAAAGTATAAAACTTTATTTATAAAATCAGTAGGTAATAAGTCTTAGGTGCTAAATATGGTTTTAAACCATACTATGCGCCTAAATCGCATAAAAGTCGGTATTTGACAATATTCGGGTTGTTTAAGGAAATCTGAGATTTTGATCAGTCTCAACTGTTTAAAGTGTTTTATTTAATGTATAAAATCAGTAGAAAAAGGTTTGACATATAAAGGATGTGCAAAACTCATTTTATTAGCGAAAAGGGCATTATCGTCAATTATCGAGTCTATGCAAGAACTCTATGTTATGATCAGTTTAAAATTTAACAAAAATTTCCAAAAATCCCTAAATATTATATATTAACAGTAGGTGGCAAGTTGGGTGTCAAAAATTGGGTTTAAATATGATTTATGCCAAAAATGTCTTTAAATTAACAAAAGCTTTCATTTTGCGATATCACGCATAACTTTCATTTTAGACCAGAAACTGGTGTCAAACCTTTAGGACATACTAATATATCAGTAATAAAGGTTTTTGTCCACTCACATTTCCAAATTTTTGTTTTTATATCAAAAGGGCATTATGGTCAACTTTTAAGCACTTAATGGAACATGCATTGCACTAGGATTTCTATGGAACCAAGTTGTATAACCTTAGAGGGTTATACTAACCTATAATATGGTCCTAAAGGAACCCTAAGGCATAACTAAACTAAGCTAAATCGGGTCAGAACTGAAAGTCAAAGCAAAAGTCTACTTTTGCGACTTTCGGTTGCGAACCGAACCTCAACTCAGAATTTGTCGGGTTGAACATGCCTAAACATGTTTTTATATTGTTTACCAAGTTATTTTAGTGTTAAAACATGTTCCATAACATCAGCATTGCTAGTTATGAATTATTTTGCAAAAACTGACCCGTTTGACTTTTTGTTAGTAAGTTTGACCCGACAATTGACTGAGATAACGTGATAATTTGAAGGTGCCCTTTTAAGGGTTTAACACCTACATAACTACCAACACATAGCCATTTTTAATTCGAAAAATGGCTGGACCGTTAGTGATTAATCACTAAGTCAAAGTTTAATTATGCTAACTTTGACTTTCAGTTATTAAGCTAATAAAACTTTAACTATTGAAGCTAAGAACACTTACTAGAGTCCTTAGCACGAATTTAGAACTTAAGAAAGCTTCCTTTAGCTCTGGGAGGCTTCAAGGAGTGAGCTTGAGTGAAATATTTGAAAGTATGCAAGTTCTAATGCAAACAAGGACCCCTTATATAGGAATTCAAGGCTTCCAAGATCAATCCACATGCTCCTAGAGGTAATTCAGATGTTTACAAGTGTCCCTAGGGCAGTAAAACCAGTTGCACAGACCCTGGTATCGAAAAACTAGCATGCAAAGGCGGTGGACAGGCTGCAACATGCAGCTGTCCACTTTTTCAGTCGTTGGCACTCTTACGCGGCCCGCGTAAGAGTTGGAGACGTCCTACGCGGCCCGGGACAATGGTCTGATCCGGTAAAAAGTTTCCAAACTTTGCATTTTCAGTCCCTGGTCCATTTTAAGTTTAAATAACTTCCATTTATTGCACTTATGACCCCCATAGTTAACTAACAAGTGTCTTGGGTCACCAATTAACTCCGTTAAGCTCTTGGTTAGTTATGAGATCACCCAAAATGCATTTTCGTGCATTGAAACTCCACAAAATTTTTATCCAATATCCATGGAAGTATAAGGAAGTATTACAAAGTCTCGAAAAATGTTAAAAGGTCACTCAGAGGTAACTTTAAACATGTTGACACATTTAACCCTTATGCTTTGTAAACTTTTCCATTTGAGCACAAACGGCTTTCTATGTTCGACAATTCATTCATTTAAGAACACGAACGTCGTGTGAGGTCAATCAGAGGCACAAGATTGGCATGTTGACACTTTTGTCCCTTTCATACATATTTACATTGTTTGACAACTTTAGTCCCTCGATTTCAAATTATTACACGTTTAAAGTTCATGCCACGTGTCTTCATTATATTGGACATGATTTTGCGAGGTGTTACACACTGCCTTCGTAGGAAGGCACTGGTTTCACACATCACAGCCCAATTCTCATCCGTGACTCAGACAAAGACCACTCCAACTATAAGTTTAATCAGTAGCTTAAAGTTGGAGGGATGAACACTCGATTTTCCAAAGACAGACGCGAAGAACACTCGATTTTGGACAACGAAAGCAACATTTGTGCGAAGACTCCCTTCGTATGAAGGCACAGCTTCGTACGAAGCCTCTGTTTCCCACCGACACTCTGATTTTCGACCGTTTCAGCACTTTGGAGGACTTACGCTTCTGTTTCCGTACGCAGGCTGATCCGACACTCCCTTCAATCCACTTCAAATCGAGTTTACTTACTAGACACGCACTGTGAGTATACTCGAACCCTTTTTCGCTTAACGCACTTTTGGGTGTTACATACGTTCACTATAAAAAAAAACACAACACTTAAATGCTTTATAAACGCTAGCCGCACTCCCATGTTATACGTGATTAGTTAAATGCTTGTTACTATGTTATACAGTGATGACTTGCCTACTGCCTTTAGCAACGATAGTACTATAGTTTGGACTCAGCACTTGTCTAGCCAGGGGTTGCTAAGGATCACACACTTTACTTCACTTGTTCGCTTCGGTGAACATGTGTCGCGCATACTCTACTCGCAGTCATGTGGTTCGCGTGTATCATTGTGATAGTTACTTCATTCGCCCGTTACGTGTTACATGCTGGTTATGCGTAAACGTTTTTTATACTATATCTATGCTAAACTTGCGTACTCACCTTTATATTATTGTATTGACTTTATTTTAACGTATGTGACAGGTTGATGATTATCATATGCTGCAAATGGATAGGAAGTCTAGAAACTCACCAAATAAAATCTAGGTTGTCGGACTTGTTTTGTTTAAGAGACATGATATTTGTTATGACATTTTTTGGAATGTTTGTTTAATAGTATGGGATATTAAACTTGCTAAATATTGGTAATAAATAGTCGTTATGGATTCTCTTGAGCAATCTGGTTCGCCTAGTGCCGCACCCCGATGATTCCGCCATCGGTTGGGGTGTGGCAGATAGCTTCTGCTCTTCATCTTAATCTTTTACTCTTTCTAATTTTACAACTTTTACTTAGATTCTTCCTCATCTTTCACTTGTGTCACACCCTGATATTTCCACGTATTACCGGTGGGCCCGGTGGGGAGTATCGTGACGTGGTTGGTAACATTACAGTCAAACAACACAATATTTAAATGCACAGCGGAAGCAAAAGATAGATATATTTCAACTTTAATAAATTGTAATATCAAGTATCACAACAGTTGAAAGTAATCCACAGGTGGATCAAGAATAAATAGGAAACATTATTCAACAGTTTTGACATCCAAGCTTGCGAGACTTATTGTGGACGCTAGGAGAAAGCCAGCCTAGTTCGCGTAGTACCTGCACTTAACCTTTTTGGGAAAATACGTCAGTTTACACTGGTAAATACAACTAACTGACTCATTTAAAAGTGTTTAATAAAATTGATTTGAATGCACGTGGCACAAACTCTTTATAACTTGGGGTAATTATTTGAATATAATCTTGTAAAAGAATTACATGTTCCTTATGCGTTCAGTAGCCCGATCCGTAGACCGGGTTAAAGATCAATAGACACACCACATTATGTATTTTGGCACTGACGAGTGTACGCCTACACCCCGTGCTTAGGTCGTGGCCATCTCGTAAGATGATGCCAAGGATATCCGGGACATGGTCATTAACCCCCCCAAAGGCTTTAAGCAAACAAAACATTTCAAAATGGAGCATATCAATGGTTTAACCTCTATTCGATTAAAGATTCAATGCCCGAACCAAGCGGTATTTTATATACCATACCTCAAGCCCGTATAGGGAAAATAAGTTAAAAGTATTTACCTTTGCAAGTATCAATCACAATTAGCAAGTGCGTGTAGCTTTTACCGGGTCTCCTATTCTGGAATGAAGGTTTATAATAACCTATTAGAATCCTAACGGTCTTATTACCAAGTTATATGAGTGATAAAATAGGTTACAAGCCTTCTACATTGTTAATTATGCGTTAATTCGAAGATTAGCATTCTGTTGACTTTTTATAAACAACTTTGACCCGACATTTGATCTAGTTAGAGTGGGAATCAGAGGGAGCCCTTTTAAGGGTTTAATGCCCACATAATTACCAACTTATAACTACCTTCAATTCGACTAATCACTGGACCATTAATGATTAATCGCTAAGTCAGACGTTAATTACGACGGTTTGACTTTTAAGCTAAAACTAAGTAAAAACTCAATTAAGGAAGGTCAAGGGTACTTACCAAAGTCTAATGCACGACTAGGGATGACTTGGTTCTACTTTGGAGCTCCAGAAGTCTTCAAGAATGCAGAAGGAAGGTGTGATCATATTGTTGCAACATAAGGGCCTTTTATAGTGCTTTAATCTCATTAGATTGTTGACAACCAAAGCTACAACTGATCATGGATCATCCACAAGTGTCCCTAAGGCCTAAAAAGCATGTAGGGGTCGCCCATGGAAGAGGAACATCGTTTTTAAGTCGGTTACAAGGCTGAACAGGCTGCTGCCTGTAATTTCTGTATCTGGGCGTCGCACGCGGCCCGCGTAAGATTCTAACAAGTCTTACGCGGCCCGTCTAAGACCTGTTGTCAGGTTAAAAGTTTTTAGCTTTTGCATCCTTGGCTCTTGGTCCTTCGAATGGTCACCCAACCTTTATTTCTTGCATTTTGAGCCCTTCAATTTGACTTATAAGGGCTTCAAGACTTATACCCACTTTTTTATGTCCTTGGTCACTTTGTTATTACCCGAAAAGTCATAAACTTCATCGTTGACGCTTTTAACCCCTCGTATACGAATTTGGTCATAACTTTCTCATACTATAATGAAACTTTATGAAATTTTTATCGTGCATTCTAGTGAGCATAATTAACCGTTACAAATCTTCGGGTTTTTCTAAAAGGTCACTCAAAGGTATACCTTAAACATGTTGACACATTTAACCCCTGTAGTTTGTAATCTCTCACTTTCTTTCACAATTAGCTTCGTATGATCCATGATTTATTCGTTCAAGGGTATTAGCATCATGTAGGGTTACTGTAAAGTATATTTATCCCTTGTTGACGTTTTGAACCCTTATATTCACATACTTTCCATGTTTGTCAACTTTAGTCCCTTTAGAGTATTCTTTCACACGTTCAAGCTTATGACACGTGTCAATACATTATAGGACGTGAATTTTCGAGGTGTTACATCCTCACCCCCTTAAAATAAATCTCGACCTTGAGATTTACGGAAACAAATGAGGGTACTTTTCTTTCATTGTGGACTCTACCTCCCATGTGTACTCGGGACCTCTACGGGCATCCCATTTTACCTTTACAATAGGCACATGCTTCCTTCGAAGCTTCTTAACCTGTCGATCCTCGATCGACACAGGTTTTTTGATAAACTTCAAGCTCTCTTCTATGTGCACATCTGTATGTGGTATGACTAGTGATTCGTCAGTGAAACACTTCTTCAGATTGCAGATGTGGAATACATTGTGAATACCACTGAGCTCTTCAGGTAGGTTTAACTTATAGGCAACTGATCCGACACGTTCGATGACCTCGAATGGTCCTATGTACCTTGGGCTTAACTTTCCCTTCTTTCCAAATCGCATCACTCCCTTCCAGGGTGATACTTTAAGCAACACTTTGTCACCTACCTCGAAGTTAAAAGGCTTACGCTTTAAATCTGCGTAGCTTTTCTGCCTAACCCTGGCAGCTTTCAGGCGGTCACGAATCTGGACAATCTTGTCCGTCGTTTCAAAGACTATTTCCGGTCCTGTCAGTTGGACATCTCAAACTTCCGCCCAACAAACGGGCGTTCTGCACTTTCTACCGTACAAGGCCTCGAAAGGCGCAGCCTTAATGCTGGTATGGTAGCTATTGTTATAGGAGAACTCGATCAATGGCAGGTGGTTATCCCAACTACCACCCAAGTCAATCACACATGCACCAAGCATGTCTTCCAAAGTTTGGATTGTACGCTCACCCTGGCCGTCCGTCTGAGGATGGTAAGCCGTACTAAAATTTAAGCGCGTGCCCAAAGATTGTTGGAAACTTTTCCAAAAATGCGATGTGTATCTAGTATCCCTGTCAGAGATAATAGACACTGGTACGCCATGTAAAGCTACAATCTTATCTACGTACAGTTGGGCCAACATGTCGGAGCTATAGGTCTCCTTAATGGGTAGGAAATGTGCTGACTTAGTTAGTCTATCTACTATTACCCATATCGTATCATTTCCTTTCCTCGTCTTTGGCAACTTGGTGATGAAATCCATTGTCACCATTTCCCACTTCCATGTGGGAAGTTCAGGCTGTTGTAGCAAACCTGACGGCTTCTGATGTTCAGCTTTGACTTGTGCACACGTCAAACATTTAGCTACATAGGCAGCTACAGACTTCTTCAAGCCTATCCACCAATAGTTTGCCTTTAGATCATGGTACATCTTATCAGCTCCAGGATGAACGGAGTATTTAGAACTGTGGGCTTCCTGGAGGATAGCATCTCGAAGTCCTCCATAAACTGCAACCCATATTCGTCAATTCAATCTTAGAATTCCGTCCTTGCCAAGAGATAACTGCTCCTCAGTTACCCCTAGCTTTTCTGTTGGATCTGAGTTTGTTTTTTATTGTATTTTCGTTTGAAATTAAGATGGAAATGAAAGAGTTGTGCAGCGGAATTAAGATGAAAACAAACTTTGCATACAATCAAACGAGAGTAATACTTTAATCAAACATCTTTACACAGTGAATCGAAAGATTGAATTTGTTTCAACAATGATTACAATGATTGATGAATGAATGCAAACTCCCCCTCAGCCAGAGCTCAGTAGTTTGTTCGTGCAAAGAATACGATGTTGTGAAAGAGCTTATAGAACAGTACAAAGTACTGAACTATTTATAGGCACTTCCAAACCACTGAGCATCTTTAGCTGACGTCACCATGAAAGTGACATCTAACCTCCTAACAAACTCTAACCTCTGATCTATACAAACACTGATGCACTAACTACTGCTATTACATTTCATTACATAAAAGACACTTAAACAGCTGCTGCATCCTTCCACTGCTGTGAACCCAGCAGTGCTTGTCCGGATCAGCAGTACTTGATTCAAAGGCAGTAGATTGAATCAGCAGGGCTTTGGTCTTCCATCAGTCTTTGACATTGGCAGTAGATGCAAGGCAGCAGTTGTAGGTCAGCACTTAGTAAGATCAGCAGATAGGAGGTCAACAGATATGAAACCACTTTCAAGGGGAGAGATTTGTATGAACCAACTGTAATCATCTGCTTATTCTGGATCCACTACTCTGATCCAGTTTTGGCTTTAATTATCTGTTCCTCTGATAGGGTTCAATCCCAACAATCTCCCCCTGGAACAGATAATGCCAAAACTCTTCATTATTTGTGTTGGTCTTTATTGCCTCATCAACAGTTCCCTTATCTGACCTTTAAATTGTAATTCAAAGTCTAGGGCATCTGTGTCTTCATCATCCCTGCTAAGTGGAAGATCAGGGAGATCCTGCAAATCTTCAAGACTCAGGCCAAGAGCTTGTTCCCTTGATATTTTCTCCACTCCTCCACCAGACCTGAGCAAAGTCAATACGCAGGTCTGTTTGTCAGTTTCCTACTTTTGTATTTTTGAGCCTGGTGGGTTTCTTGGTAGATGTTTATTTGCAGAAGTATTTGGTGAGGCTGGCCTATTCATAGCTGGCTGAGCAGCACTTGCAGATTGTTCCAATTCAAGATCTTCTTTTATCATTACTTCCGTGCCTGCTTTTACAATGGCATCTCCAGCTAATAGATCTTGAATTGTTTCCATGCTAAACTGGTTTTTTCTCCTTCTTTTGTAGATGGCAGCACCAGCTGGAGCAGTGGTTCTTTTGACTTGCAGCTTTGGTGATCTTTTTGAGACCTCTGCTTTGGAATAGTCAGGCTTTTGTGGAACTCTTGGATCTTTCTTTCTAAGTTCCTCTAATCTTTTATAGGTTGCCCTGACTCTATCTTCTCCCCACTTTGTCACAGAGTTCTTTGACCCATAATCAGCTGCAATCAGCTCCTCTTTCATTCTCTTCAACTCTAGCATCTTTTCAGCTTCAAATTGTTTAAACTTTTCAGGAGGAGTCTGCTTGACCTTATTTTTAATCATTCCTTGAATCCTGGCTGCTTCTTTTTCAAGCTCAGGAATGGTCCAGTTTTTGTACATGTGTTTCTCCCCCTTGTATTTCTTGTAGGTCATGATGTTCTCAATGTAGTCTTTTCTCAAGGACTCATCTGCCCTTTCTGAAATTTTCTGACATACATTTTTAGCAAATCGCTCCATAGCATTGACCTGTGAGAGTAAAAACTGATAGTTTTGTTGAAATTCTCTATCAGATTTCCCTTTTCTGTTTTTTATTGCAATATCCTCTGCTTGTTTGGCCTTAAGTTTCAAGTATTCTTCAATATTGTTAGGCCTGGGATATCCTGCAATTGATGGCAAACTCCTTTTGACTGGGTCATCTTCATAATAAAAGGATTTGATTTCTTCTCTGACTGCAATGAGTTCCAGAGGAAATGAGACACCAGCAGGAGGTAATGGCTTTAAAATTTGAGCTGAAGAGAGAGGTATGGGTTTTGGAATAGTGACAAGTGACAGGGATTTTGAAGATGTTGGTGATGGAGATGTGTCATCATCTTTTAAAATTAGCCTTCTCCTTTTTGGTTTAGGAGAGACTGATGATGTCTGAGATGGAACAGTGGTAGTAGATTGAGTGGCAGTGGTTTGTGTCTGACTAACAGTTGTTGAAACAACTGGTGTTTCAACCACTGTTGTCATTACAACAGATGTTATAACATCTGTTGTCTTCTGCTTTTTGTCAGCAGGTGGAAGTGGTGGTAAGATTGTTTTTGGTGGTGACAGTGGTGATGGTAATGTAGTAATTGTGGTGTGTGTTGAAGTAGTGTGTGTTGAAGTGGGAACAGATGTTGAAACCACTGAAGTACCAGCAGTAGTTGACACAGCAGGAGTTACAACAGCTGTTTGAGTGGAGGTTTTATGCTGATGGCTTTTGGATGGTGGTTTTGGAGGCTTTGGAAATCTGGATGTGGTGGACTTAGGTTTTCTTTTTGTCTTCGGATTTTTAGAATCTTTAGAACCAGAACAACCCTGCTCATACAGCTCCATGAAAGCTCTTTTCTCCTCATTCCACCTTGAAACATCCTTTGCCATTCTATCTCTTTTTACACTTGCTACTCCTTCATCAAGTGCTTCTTGAGTAGCATCAACCTTTTTACTACCATCTGGCACAGGAATTTTTCTGGTCATAGCATCCTTTTCAGGTTCAATGTATAGACCATCATCTATTCCTTTCTTCTTCCACTCCTGAATTTTCTCCCCCTTTTTGGCATTATCGTCTGGGAGTTGATCAATGAAAAGTACTGTTGGAGGAGCAGTGCCAGTGGTTTGCAGGATCTGAGTTTTGAGAGCCTTTAAATCAGCCTGAGTGTTTTTGAACCTTGACTCCATTGCATTTCTCAGCTGTTGGACATGTTTCTCATGTTGCTGATCTGCAAATTGTGCTTGTTGTTGGAGAAAAGGTTGAAACAAGTTCCAGAGCTCATTTGTAGCAGGTGCCCTTTGTGGAGCAGGTGCTTGAGATGGAACAGCAGTTAATTGTGCCCTTTGTACTTGTAACACCTGTTGTAGCATATCTTTGAGTTCGGCAACAGAGTTATCAAGCTTTCCAATACGATCCGTCAAATCCTGATATTTTAAATCATCACCCAATTTAATGGGATCATCTGATTTCCCACTAACAGTGGTTTTATCAGTGGTTGAGGTAGGGAGTTTGCTCCAAACATCTACCACTGATGCCCCTTTTTCTTGGTACTGGGGTCTTCTTCCTTCAACACTTGACAACCTTTTGATGTTGCCAGTAGGATAAATAAATCCACTGGTGGTTGGCAGAGGTGCTATGTAAGGAATTGCCTCCAAGGAAGTCTTATTAATGAAACCACTGTCCAACTGTAAACCAGTGGGTTCAACAGTTGTAGTGGCTGCTTCACTTGGACTACCACCAAGAGTTACTAGTAACTCAAGGGGTCTAACCTCCTCAGGTTGTGTTGGTGGGTTAGCAAAGATTGATACATCAGACCCAGTCAGTTGTTGAGGTATATTCTCATTGATAGGTGATTGAGAAGGACTGGTTAATGCCTGGTTCAAATCAATTGCATCCAACAGCAGTTTAGTGGGTGTGGGAATTGTGGATGTGAAGGGTGGTGTAGAAGATGGATTTGCCCCGGGTATTGAGCTGTGGATGATATAAACAAGTGTTTCCAGAGCATCATGATGTGGAGACCCTATTTGTACAACCTGTTCTTTTTGTGAAGAAGCAGGAGGAGTTTCGGTTATGGGTTGAGATATTTGTACCAACTGCTGTGAGGAAGTAGCAGCAGTGGTTTCATGTGACTTTTGTGTTGTCACTGGCAGGAGCTCTGGTATCTCATCCTCCAGAGATGCCTTTTTGATGGTTTTGGGGGGTTTTTGTGTTTTTCTTTTTGTTGGCTTTTTGGTGATTTTAGGTGTGGGTTTCAAAACAGTTGTTCTGCTGCTTTAATCACCTTGAGCAGTGGGCTCAGCAGCAGATACCTGAGGAGCAGTTGTAACTGCTAAAATCTGCTCAGGCACCTCTGCTTGTGTTTTGCAAGGTGCTAACATTCTTGAAAAAGTTTCAGTTGTTAAACTGTTTATTTGAGTAAAATCACCTTGGTTTATTACAGCTAAATCATCCTTACTGAATTTCTTTGAAAAATAGTAACTTAAAAACCTTGGAAACAGTAAGAATGATTTTGTTTCAACATTATTAACCAAATCTTTAAAAATTTCCCGAGAATAGTTAAAATTTTCTCCTTGAATAATAGCATATCCCAGATTTTGAATCTTTAAAGGGATTTCATTGAAAGAAGTGGTTTTGTTTGAAACACATAATAGGAGAGTATGAAATAAAAATCTGGTTGCAGAAGGAAAATAACCTTTTTCTAAGGTAATTTTCTTCATCATTGTGGCTTCATACCCTCTCTCAATGAAGTCAGTTTGTAACTCGTTTTTAGTGAAAGAAATTTTACCTTCCTGATCACCGAGTTGAAAGACCTCTGAAATGGATTGTGGCGTGATTTGGACAGCTTTACCCTTTATAGAAGAGTTTATGGTGGTTGTAGTGTCTCCTTGTTTTTCAAGGGTTGCATTCTTCCAGAACTCTCTTTGGGTCGCCAAATAGATTGGTGCATTGACGGTGAACAAAGTTTTGTACTTTGATTTTGCCATGATGTCAATGATGGAATCGAAAACTCTAGTGGTTCCTGGTTTTGTGAGAAGACCCAGGAGAATGTGAGATGGTTTATATGGGATTTCAGTGGATATTGCCTTTTGAGAGGCTGTTTTCGATGATGATTTGGATGAGGGTTTTGAAGATAACTTCGATTTTGTCATTTTGAAGATGAATGATCGAAGAAATTTGTGAGAGATGAGAAGAAAAACTGCTTTGAGAAGAGAATTTTGAAGAATTCAATTCGACAGTAAAACCCTGTTTTAGTGGTGAATGGGGGATTTTATAGGGAAGAAAGTGAATGCTGAGGTGGCAGCCGTTACAAAAGGTCTGACCAATATGTACTGCCCACGTGACAACCTCTGGTGAGAGTGAAGGACAGTACTTTTATGAAAGTGACTAATGAAGGCAGTGGTATGAAAGCAGTGGATGATTTTCACTATCAGTGGATAGCATATCAGTGGATAAGACACTGCTTTTGAACAACAGAGTTTATCAAAGGAATGAGAGAACAGAGGTTGACTTTCAGCAGTGGACAGACTTTTGAAGTAGAGCAGACTTTTGAACAATCAGTGGTTAATGGCAGACTTTTAAGGATTTTAATGAAAAATATCATTTTTAGCTATTTTTAAGGATGGAGTTTTGATTTTCTGAAAACATTTTGTTGCTTTTATTCATAGAAAAACAAGATGTTGCTTGTTATTCCATGTTCAGCATCCCAATTCTAGAGACCAAGCTTTCAAAAGTGGCTGTATCAAGTGCTTTTGTGAGCACATCTGCCAGCTGATCTTTAGTTGGGAAATGATGCAGAGAAATCAAACCTTTTTCATAGCAATCCCTCACAAAGTGATGTCTGATGTCGATGTGTTTGGTGGTTGAATGGGAAACTGGATTTTTGATGATATTTTCTGCTGCCTGGCTATCCAACATGAGTGGTGTCTTTAAGGCAGTGATACCAAAATCCAGTAACTGATTTTGAAGCCACAGGAGTTGGGCTGTACAGCTTGCAGCAGCAATGTATTCAGCTTCAGCAGTGGATGTTGAAACAGCTGCTTGCTTTTTGCTTTGCCATGAAACTAAGCAATCACCTAGAAACTGGCACCCTCCTGATGTGGACTTCCTTGTGGTGTGACATCCAGCAAAGTCACTGTCTGAGAAACCTGAAAGCTTGATGTTCCCATTAGCTGGATACCAGATACCAAGTGTGGGAGCACCTTTTATGTATCTGAAGATCCTTTTTACAGCAATGAGATTTGATTTTCTGGGAGCTGATTGACTTCTTGCACAGACACATGTTGCAAACATGATGTCTGGTCTAGATGCAGTTAGGTACAATAAAGACCCAATCATGCTTCTATAAAGTGTTTGGTCAATCAGCTCATCCTTTTCATCAGACATGACCAGCTTATTTGTTGCCATGGGTGTGCTGCATGGTTTACAATCATTCATATCAAATTTGGTTAAAAGTTCTTTAGCATATTTGCTTTGATGAATGAAAGTTCCATTTTGCATTTGCTGTACTTGGAGACCAAGAAAGCATTGCAGCTCACCCATTGCACTCATTTCAAACTCAGCTGTCATGAGTTCTCTAAACTCTTCACACATTGAGTTACATGTGCTTCCAAAAATAATGTCATCCACATAAATCTGGACAATCATTAAATCCTTCCCTCTCCATTTTAAAAACAGTGTTTTATCAATGGTACCTCTTTTGAAACCATTTGAGAGTAGGAAGTTGGAAAAAGTTTCATACCAGGCCCTTGGTGCTTGTTTCAAGCCATACAAAGCTTTGTTTAGCCTGTAGACATGATCTGGATAAAATGGATCCTCAAAACCTGGAGGTTGACAAACATACACCTCTTCTTTAATTGTACCATAGAGGAAAGCACTTTTGATATCCATTTGGAACATCTTCATATTGTGGTTGACAGCAAAGGCCAGGAACAGTCTAATGGCTTCCAATCTTGCAACAGGGGCAAATGTTTCATCATAATCAATCCCCTCTTCCTGTCTGTAACCTTGAACCACAAGCCTGGCTTTATTCTTAACAACAATACCCCTTTCATCAGTTTTGTTCTTGAAGACCCACTTTGTGCCAATGGGACTAACCTCTTCTGGCAGTGGTACAAGCTCCCATACTTGTTGTCTTTTAAACTGTTGGAGCTCCTCTTGCATGGCTTCTACCCAGCTGTTGTCTTTCAGTGCCTCTTGGTACTTGACTGGCTGATGGAGTGATAGAAAACCAGCAAAAAGACAAATGTTTTGGGTTTGGCTTCTTGTGAGCACCCCTTCATTTATGTTGCCAATAATTTGATCAGGTGGATGAGATCTCAAGAAGATTAAATCTCCTTGGTATGGTATGATGGCATTGGTTGGGGAAGGCTGCAAATGTGTATCATCTGAGCTAACCACTGCTGGGGACTTTGATGATCCAGCAGTGGCTTCAAAAGGCGGTGGAATAGGAGGTAATGAAGTGGACAACTGCTGACTTTTATCCACTGTTTGAGGACTTTTGTCAGCAGTGTTTGAGGATGTGGAAGCAATGGTTGATGGGCTACTTTGGTCAACAACTGTTGAGGTAGCAGTGGTTGAGCTTTGACAACTGTTTTGAACAGCTGGTGCTTTTCCCTTTGTGGCAGACCTTTGAGGGATGATGATTTCATACCCATAGTCTGGTGTTGTATCCTCTGATAGACCTGCACTGTTAGTCTTGACAGCAGTATTTTCAAAAGTAAATTTTTCAAGATCAAACAGATCTGCAGGGTTTGCTGGGATTTTCATTGATGAAAGTTCATTGAAATTTGCATTCAAAGTCTCCTCCACTGCCTTGGTCCGTGTATTGAACACTTTGTAGGCCTTGGCAGTGGTTGAGTATCCCAAATGATAACCACAATCAATTTTGGCTGCAAATTTTGAAATGGAATCTTTTAAGTTCAAAATAAAGCATGGGCAGCCAAACACCTTGAAATAAGAGATCAGTGGTTTGATTTTATACAGAATTTCATAAGCAGTCTTTTTGTGCCTAGGGTTTATTAAAACTCTGTTCTGGACATAGCAAGCAGTGTTTACTGCCTCTGCCCAGAAAGTTAGTGGCAAACCTGAATCTGCAAGCATAGTTCTGGCAGCCTCAATCAGAGTTCTGTTCTTCCTTTCCACTACCCCATTCTGCTCTGGTGTTCTAGGGATGCTGTACTGCCTTACAATCCCTTTCTTCACACAGAAGGCATCCAACTCCTTATTTTTAAATTCTGTGCCATTGTCACTCCTAAAGCTTTTCACTAGAATGTCAAATTGCTTTTCAACCTGTGTTACAAAGTCTTGCAAAATGCCTGCAGTCTCATCTTTTGAGTGTAAAAAGAAAGTCCATGTAAACCTAGAAAAGTCATCAACAATAACCAAACAATATCTTTCCTTTTTGAGGCTCATGACTTGAACTGGGCCAAACAAATCCATGTGTAGCATTTGCAAACACTGGGTTGTTTTGGACTCTTCAATGGACTTGTAAGAACTTTTATGTTGTTTTCCTTTTAAACAGGAAATGCAATGTTCAGGACATGAAAACAATTTTTGTGGTAGGCCTCTCACCAACCCATTTTTTGAAATTTCTGTGATTGTCTTAAGATTTGTGTGCCCCAGCCTTCTGTGCCAAAGTTCTGTCTCTTTGTTAGAGGCAGCTGAGAACAGACAGGCATCAGCTCTGGGACACTCTTTTGACATGTCAACAACATAAACATTGCCACTTCTTTGAGCAACAAGTTTAGTTTGACCAGTTTTGATTATTGCTTCAATCTTTTTGACCATTTCTGGTCCAACAATCCTACAACAGTCTTTTGTGAAGAATGACCCAAACCCTTTGTCACTCATTTGTGATACACTCAGAAGGTTGAATTTTAGATTGTCTATCAGATTGACATTTTCAAATTTTACATTTCCAGATTGCACTGTACCAGACCCCAGAACTTTCCCCTTACTATTATTCCCAAAGGATATATCACCCCCTCCATGGATTTTAAAGTCTTTGAGGAGGGCTTTACATCCTGTCATGTGCCTGGAGCCTCCACTATCTACATACCAAAGACTATCAAAGCATGCAGAAGCTCCCTGCACATGAAGTAAAAGGATTAGTTCATTAAGGTCTCCAAAGCCAGCAGGGCTTTGGATGGGGTCTCAACAGTGTCTGGGATGGATGCAGAATGGTGGACAGTGGTTAGGTCAGGGGTTTGAACTGTTTTAGGACAGTGTTTCTCTAACCACTGTTGTGGGTCCTGACCAATCATCTGCTGGTAACCAAAAGGATGCCTGTTCACTTTGGGTTTAGAGGGCCTTTTGTAGGTCTCATAAACGTGTGGAATCCTTTAGTAAGACTGTTTTTCCTTGCCTTTTCTAAACTGATTGGCAGGGGGTGCATCAGTAACCTGAACATCTCTTTTGACAGATGTTTGGTTCAGCTGTTTTGTAACAGCTGTTTGGACTGGCACAAACAGTGGTTGTTTCTTGGTGAATTTGACAGATGTTGATGATGATGATGATGGACTCAAGGATGTTTTAGCAATGTACTCATTCTTTTTCACATCAAAGTTTTTGAGATACACACATGCTTGAGTTTTGTGGTTTGTTTTACCACAAACAATGCAACTTTCAGCTGAAACAATGACACTTGTTTTGTTTAAATCATAAGCTTTCAAGTGGAAACAATCTTTTGTTAGATGATTCCTTTTCTCACAGAATTCACAAAACAAGTTATTAATTTTTTCTTTCTTCTTTCTCTTTTCAGACTCCTTTGCAGCAGAGGTTTTAACCACTGCTGGGATGTCCTTGAGAGGTATGACTTTAGCTTTTGGAGCTTTAGCACCATCAGTTGATGTAAAGTCCATTGGCTTGAAATTTTCAAGAATATCACACTCATCAGACCATTTTGGTTTAAACTGATGATCTTCAAGCTCCTTGAAAGTGGAGGATCCCATTGGTCTGGTAAGTGTGATTTTGTTACCAAGTTTGTCAGTGATTTTCACTTCTTGGCCATTCTTGTTTGTGGGGATGAGCTCAGTAGCTTCATCAGTGGTTTGGACAGATTTTTCAAAAGCAATATGTTCATCATCATATTTTCTATAACCAACCCCAAATTTCACATTGCTTTCAATCTGTTTAGCAAGCATCACCTCATATCCTCTGCAGGATTCTACCCATCTTTCACAAGTAATCTGGGTGGATTCCAACTCCTTTTTGCAAACTTGGTATTTTTCTACCATAGTTTGAAGTTGGGTTTTGGTGATGCTTTGCTCTTCTTTTAGACAACTGATTTCTTTTTCCTTTTCAGTCAATTTGTTTTTAAGTTCTTTTAAAGACTTTTCAAATTTGACCTCATCAGTCAAGATTTTATCCCGAAGGTTTTCATTCACCTCTTTGATGTTAGCAAAAGCAATTATGCAATTGTCAGAACACAGTTTTTCAAGAACTTGAGGAGATACCTTGGCAGCTGCCATCATTGCACAATCACATTGATGATCTTCTTCATCATCAGCTTTCACCTTCTTTTCACCAGCCTTTTCTTCTTTCTCTTCTTCTTTGTCCTCTACGGACCATGGATCTGTCATTGGTTCAATCAGGGTACCTGAACTTTCTCCCAACAGTAGTTCACCAGCCACAACAGTAACCACTGCTTCAGTCACCTCTTCCACTGTTTCAAAGCTCTGCTGTTCCTCCTCAGTTTCAACCCCCTCCTGTATTGACTCTAATGCCATCAAACAAAACTCATCATGTGAAGAATCATTAGAAGCATAGAGTGCAAAATTTTCATCACTAAGATCTTCAGGCATACTGCTCCAGTCAACAAACCCTTGAGTGAAAAAACTTTGTTGATCTGGTTGTGCTGCTGCTGGAGCAGTGGTTTGAGGTGCAACAGGTTGCACTTGTACCTGTGGAGCAGGGGTTTGAACATATTGGATTTGTGGAACAGTAGTTTGGACATAATGTACTGGCACAGGAGCAGCAGCATAGTGAGCAGTGTTCACTTGAGCTGCTGGGGTATATTGGGCATAGTGCATAGTGCTTTGGTTTTGAGGTCTAGGATTTGAGCTAGGATGAGTAATTATGGGACCAGTAGTTTGACTCCTACATTCCCTAGCGAAATGTCCCAACCTATTACACTTGTAGCACTTGATTTTCGATTTATCCAACCCAACCCTTAGATTCCCATGCAAACCTGGGAATTTTCGCCCTGTTCTTTTGTAGAACTTGCTAGTTCTAACACTTAGCAAAGCCAGTTGGTGCAGAATGTCCATTTCCTCTAAGTCAGTGGGATCAAAATGTTGCAAATCATTTAGTTCAAAGCTTAAATTATCTGACATCTGGTTTTCGTTTGCAGTGAATGCATAACTAGCAGAGTGAGGATCAGGGTTGTTAAAATTTGCACCAGCAGTTATGTCAATGAAGTGATCATAACCCTGATCCTTACCACTGCTCCCAGATTCTTCTTGACCCAGAAGAGCAGTATTACCGAAAGTGTAATCATCGGTAACTTTTCCTGACTCTTGTAATCTCCTTTTCTGGTTCAACTCCCTTTCGTAGGTCAGGAGTCAACCGTGGAGTTGGGTCAAGTCACATCCTTGAATTCAGGTGAGTTTCGGGTGACAAAAGCTATAGTGTCCCATTTTTCTGGCAGTGACCTGAGGAACCTGCCATTTTGAGTTGAGTTTGTAAAAGTGGTGTTAACAAGCCTCAGTTCACTGATGAGACAACTGAAACGCTCAAATTGTTGCATTAGTGATTCACCTTTAACGTAGCAAAATGTTTCATACTGTTGGTTCAGGATTTCCCTGTTGTTTTCTATGACTTCTTCAGTCCCCCCAAACTGTTCCTTAAGTGCGTCCCATAATTCTTTGGCACTGTTACAGTGTAACAGTCCAGCATATATCTCATTGGGCAGCGCTGATGCTATGATGCTAAAAGCTTTAGCATCTAGTTCGATCTTTTGAAAGTCGATTTCGGTATAATTTTCAACTGGTTTTGGAACGAACTTTTTAGCATCTTCGGCGCTTGGCACTGAAGGAACATGTGGACCATAAATGACAGACCTCCAACAACCTGTGCTTTGTTGAGCAAGGATGTGACCCATCCTTCTCTGCCAGATGTTGTACTCATTTCTTTGTAGCATAGGTGGTTTAAAAAGTGAGCCGATGTTGTTTTTATCATCCTGAGATTGTGACGTCATTCTTGTTGTTTTACAAACACTGAGAAATCAACTTTAATGGTGATTAATCCTTGCTCTGTTTTTCAACGGACGAACAAACGATCAGTATCAACTGTTATGAGCTAAACTATTTACGTCAAAATGATTGTTAAATCAAATTTGACTGTCCAAGCTCTGATACCAATTGTTGGATCTGAGTTTGTTTTTTATTGTATTTCCGTTTGAAATTAAGATGGAAATGAAAGAGTTGTGAAGCGGAATTAAGATGAAAACAAACTTTGCATACAATCAAACGAGAGTAATACTTTAATCAAACATCTTTACACAGTGAATCGAAAGATTGAATTTGTTTCAACAACGATTACAATGATTGATGAATGAATGCAAACTCCCCCTCAGCCAGAGCTCAGTAGTTTGTTCGTGCAAAGAAGACGATGTTGTGAAAGAGCTCATAGAACAGTACAAAGTACTGAACTATTTATAGGCACTTCCAAACCACTGAGCATCTTTAGCTGACATCACCATGAAAGTGACATCTAACCTCCTAACAAACTCTAACCTCTGATCTATACAAACACTGATGCACTAACTACTACTATTACATTTCATTACATAAAAGACACTTAAACAGCTGCTGCATCCTTCCACTGCTGTGAACCCAGCAGTGCTTGTCCGGATCAGCAGTACTTGATTCAAAGGCAGTAGATTGAATCAGCAGGGCTTTGGTCTTCCATCAGTCTTTGACATTGGCAGTAGATGCAAGGCAGCAGTTGTAGGTCAGCACTTAGTAAGATCAGCAGATAGGAGGTCAACAGATATGAAACCACTTTCAAGGGGAGAGATTTGTATGAACCAACTGTAATCATCTGCTTATTCTGGATCCACTGCTCTGATCCAGTTTTGGCTTTAATTATCTGTTCCTCTGATAGGGTTCAATCCCAACATTTTCATTAGGATAGTTAGCTTCCAACACAGCTTCCTTCTGTGCAGCTAACAACCTTTCATTCAAACTGTTCTTTATCTCAATGCTCTTGGCATTGATTCTTATGGGTTTCACCCTTTCCTTTCGACTCAAAGCATCGGCTACTACATTCGCCTTGCCAGGATGGTATCTTATCTCACAATCATAATCATTCAAAGTTTCCATCCAACGTCGTTGCCTTATGTGTAGGTCTTTCTGATTAAACAGGTGCTGGAGGCTCTTGTGATCAGAATAGATCACACACTTGATACCTTATAAATAGTGCCTCTATAGCTTCAGTGCAAATACAATGGCACCCAAATCCAAGTCATGGGTGGTGTAATTCTTTTCATGCACCTTTAATTGTCGTGAAGCATAGGAAATAACCTTGCCTTTCTGCATAAGCACACACCCCATGCCAGTGTGTGACGCATCGCAGTAAACTACGAATTCTTCGGTACCTTCAGGCAATGTCAGTACAGGTGCATTGCTTAGCTTCTGCTTAAGGATATCAAAGGATTCTTGTTGCTTGGGTCCCCAGTTGAACTTAATATCCTTCCTAGTCAAGGAAGTTAGGGGTGCAGCAATCCTTGAAAAAAATTCAATAAAGCGCCTGTAGTATCCTGCCAATCCCAAGAAATTGCGAATTTCTGTGGGCGTCTTTGGCTCTTGCCAATTCATGACAGCTTCAACCTTAGCGGGATCTACTTAGATTCCGCATTCACTAACCATGTGTCCAAGAAATTGGACTTCACGAAGCCAAAACTCACACTTGGAGAATTTGGCATAGAGTTTCTCCTACTGAAGTAGTGAAAGAATACATCGAAGATGTTTTTCATGGTCGGCCTGATTCTTTGAATAAATCAGAATGTCGTTGATGAAGACGATAACAAATTTGTCCAAGTATGGTTTGCAGACACGGTTCATGAGATCCATGAATGCCGCTGGTGCATTAGTGAGCCCAAAAGGCATCACTAGGAACTCGTAATGACCATAACGAGTCATAAATGCAGTCTTGTGAACGTCTTCATCTCTAACCTTCAGTTAGTGATAGCCTGACCTTAAGTCAATCTTAGAGAAGTAACTTGCCCCTTGAAGCTGATCGAACAGATCGTCGATCCTGGGCAACGGGTACCTATTCTTGATAGTGACCTTATTAAGCTCACGGTAATCGATGCACGGATGCATCGATCCATCCTTCTTCTTGACAAATAAGATTGGTGCTCCCCACGAAGACGAACTAGGTCTAATGAAACCTTTGGCTAGCAATTCATCTAGTTGCGTCCTCAATTCCTTCATCTCTGTAGGTGCCAACCTATAAGGCGCTCTAGCAACAGGTGCTGCTCCAGGGATGATGTCAATTCTGAATTCTACTTGTCTATCTGGTGGTAAACCAGGTAGTTCTTCAGGAAAAACTTCAGGGTATACAGAAATGACGGGGATGTCTTCCATCTTAGGTTTCGGCTCATCAATAGTCACTTGTGCCATGTAGATGACACAACCCTTCTTCAAACACTTAGAGGCCTTGAGCATAGTCACTTACTCAGGCAGTCCATACCGGGTATCTCCCTGAATGGTAAGTGACTCACCAGACGAAGTCTTGATCACCACTTGCTTCTTATTGCAGACAATCTGGGCCTGGTTATGAGATAACCAGTCCACACCCAAAACTATGTCAAAACCGGCTAACTTCAAAGGAAGTAGGGACAAAGGAAAAGAGTGGTTCTTAATGGATATGAAACATCCATCTAATATGGTTGAGGCGGTTTCTAAGGTGCCATCTGCTAATTCCACCTCATATTTCACACTTAAGGTCTTAACAGGTAAGTTTAGAAATTTACAAAACTTATTATCTACGAATGACTTATCTGCGCCTGAATCAAAAAGTACTCTTGCATAGACATCATTTATAAGGAAGGTACCTGTGATCACATTGCCGTCCTGCACAGCTTCCTTTGCATCCATCCTAAAGACCCTAGCATTGGTCTTCTTTCCTTCATCAGCTTTCTTTGCATATTTCGGGCAATTAGTCTTAATGTGCCCTTTTTCGTTGCAACTGTAGCATGTTGCGTCTTTCAGCTTCTTGCACTCTAGGGTTTTATGTTCCGAAGATTTGCAAATCCCATAAGGCCTTGGCTGGGATTGGGATTTTGTGTCAAGTCTGCACCTCCCAAAGTGGTGCTTCTAACAAATCTTACACTTGGGCTTATCTCCAGATTGATACCCATCCTTCCTAGAACCAGACCCTTTCTTGTGGTCATTGTTTCCTCGGTGCTTCTTATCTGACCTTCGTGAATTGTCATCTTCACGCTTCCTCTTCTCGGAATCCGTGTTCCTCAGCGATCTCTGTCTGACCGCGTCCAGTGTGAGGGACAAAGATATATCAGCTACAGATCTGAAAGTGGCTGGCCGAGAGGCCTTCACGCTTGCCTTTATTTCTGGGGCTAAACCCCCAATGAAACGAGCTATTCTTTTGGGTTCCGGGGTCACCAGATATGGAACCAATCTTGACATTGTATTAAAGCTCGTCAGGTAAGCTTGGCAATCCAGATTCTTCATTACTAATGACAGAAAATCTGACTCAATCTTTTCCACCTCATGTTGAGGACAGTAGTTCTCCCTGATGAGGGCAACGAATTGTTCCCATGTCATATTGTACAGTGGAATCTTCCCTGTAGCTTGGATCAACGATCTCCACCAGGCTAAGGCCTCTCCTTTGAACGATTGAGACACAAACTTTACCACATCCTTCTCAGCGCATCCGCTGATATCAACTACCATGTCCATTTCATCCAACCATGTTATGCAGTCTATAGCTCCTTTCTCCCCAGTAAAATCCCTGGGTTGGCATGAAAAAAAATATTTGTAGGAGCAACCCTTATCACGGGGTCTCTGATTCAGCGCGATCCTTTGAGATGGAACACTTTGTTGATTTGAGGACTGACGATCGTCATCAACTTTCTTGGGTTCTTCCTTCTTAGAGGGTGGTGGCTTGCTGTGAGCTTCAGAATGGGTCTTAGGTTTTGAGTGCGGTGCAGATAGGGTCCTACTTCGAGTCCCGCTATACTCATTATACTGCCGCTCTATTGCTTTTGTAACAGCGTTGTCTATTAACGCTTGCAGTTCAGCACCCGCTATATTAATCCGGACATCATTCTGATTCTCTCTTGGGTGACTATTAATTTCATCAGAGTCAGCCATTGTATCTTGAACTGTTACATAAGATATTGACAAAAATTTATTTGGGAGTTTATTATGGAATTGCCCCTTAGGATAATTCATTAACCATGGTAAACATAGACCATATTTGGTTAATTTGTTACTCACATTTATTTAGGATTTTACTATAACTTATCCTAATTATAAAACAATAACAATATTATTAGCACAAAAGGCCTAGTCACAGGGACATTTTTAATTCATAAGCCATGATTTCAGAGAATCAGGGCATAAAGGTTTTGAACATAGTTCTTTTACCTTTTTCTGACAGGGAGTCGTAGACTACTACTGTCTTTTATCTTATATGACAATGAGTATGGCCCGTAGGCACTATATCACTAATGGATGTTTAATATGTGGTCATCTTAATTGATGATTTAAACCCATGATTTATATATCATCAGGTTAGGATAGGAATCTTTTGAAGAATCCTATTATAAGAATGACGTGTGTGATTTTAACGAATCACATCTGCCAGGAGCGTTAACATGTTTTCAGATGCTAACAGGGATCCGAATCTTTTAAATAGGTCTTACCATCTTGGCCAGGTCTCATATTGACATGCAGGCTAGGCTATACCTTTGAGATTCTTATTTAATATTTAAATAGGCAGATATATTTTAAAAGGAATGATTTTAATTCATTTATTTCATGTATAATATAGTTATGCATATAATTAAAAATGAAATTTATAAACTTAACATTCCATTAAACCTCAAAAGAAGTACACTTTGCCCTAAACGGGACTTTTAATAGACAAATTACCCATGCAGGGGTTTAAACAAAGACTTACCCACGCAGGGGCTTAACAAACAAACATACCCACGCAGGGGTCAAAACAAACAAACATACCCACTCAGGGGTCAAAACAGCAAAACAGGCCCACGCAGGGGCTCAACTGATACAAGGAAAATACAACAAACAATGGAAGGATTCAATGGTCCTTCTTGCTCTTCCCTTTTATTAAACTTGTCAATCCCTGGAAGAAACTTTGTCGTTCCCTGCGATCTCTGTGAACTACCCGCTCAACTTGGTCCAATCTTTGAAGGATTTCCTCATGCTCTGGTGGGGAAAATCATGGTGGCTGCGACTGTTGCCGAATCGGAGGTCATGCAGGCATTTGATATCCATGAGTTGGATATCCCACTCCCCAAGGAGCTCCATACGGTCCTTCCGGATGTAGGGCGTTGTAGTTTGTCGCGACTAGGTACGGGTCGGCTTCTGCATAGTTATAGTGAGTGTGAACCGGCTGTTCAAACGGATTGTACGCCATTGAACCGGTGTATGCAGGAATCGGGTTATCAAAACCCATCGGTGACGGCTGTGGTGCAACTGGTGCAGAACTCACCTCTGGAATTGGGTTTAAGGGCCCACCCATTTGTGGGTCTTCATACAATGGCGGGTAATGACTGCCACTGGAGTGTCGAGGGGTGCTAAAGTGGAAATCCCCTCCTCGCGCGGATATTCTTGCGCCTGATCTCCGACGCCTTGGTGGTTCTGGAGGTGCTTGATGAACTGGCGGCGGTGGAGGCGGTGGCGTGACTGCCACGAAACGTGAATCCCCAGAGGGATCCTGCTGCTGCTGGTGGTGAGGTGACGAATGGTGAGAAGGTGTGAAGTACCATTCGTGCTGGTTAAACCTCGCTTGATAACTGTCCGGACCATTATAGGGTGATCCGTGAAAGGACGATTCATCGGAGATCTCAATGGGATGGTTGGGTGTTCCAGTTGCAGGCTCGACGGGATCCGTGTCCTCGTCCATGTCCATCGCATTATCTTCTGAGAAGTGGTCCTCCGGTCCCAATGGGATAAAACCCACTGGTTCTTGAATATAATTTGCCGGGTTGAACCGGCCCTGAAAGACGGGAGTAGGGTCGCCGAAGGAACGGTGCGAAGCGGATCGCTGCAACCGTAGGAAGGAATGGCGGGAATCTTCGGGTTCATTTTCCGAATGTGGCCCAAAGGAATGGCGATAGGGAGGCATTGAGCTGTGCGAGACAGACCGTCTAGCGGGCTCCGTATGTGTCCTCCAGTTTCCTTGTGGATCTGCACTCGCAGTAGTAGAAGGAGCTCGCCGGTGCGAAGGCCCGGCTTCGTGATCGTTGGGGGTGGTGATCGGCCCCTTACCTCGTCCTCCTCTTCTAAATCTTGGCGGCATATTTCCTGTCAATACAAATAAAGATACAATAAGAGATATAAAGGACAAAGTTAAGATAAAACAAAAACAAATCTGGATTTGTCCTAAGTTCTTTGTCTAGACTCGAAAATTTAGGAATGTGCAATTGTGTCATTGAGATTAAACACAAAAGGCTAGTGTTTAATTCACTCAATGTTGGCTCTGATACCAACCTGTCACACCCCCGATATTTCCACGTATTACCGGTGGGCCCGGTGGGGAGTATCGTGACGTGGTTGGTAACATTACAGTCAAACAACACAATATTTAAATGCACAGCGGAAGCAAAAGATAGATATATTTCAAATTTAATAAATTGTAATATCAAGTATCACAACAGTTGAAAGTAATCCACAGGTGGATCAAGAATAAATAGGAAACATTATTCAACAGTTTTGACATCCAAGCTTGCGAGACTTATTGTGGACGCTAGGAGAAAGCCAGCCTAGTTCGCGTAGTACCTGCACTTAACATTTTTGGGAAAATACGTCAGTTTACACTGGTAAATACAATTAACTTGTAACACCTCGTAAAATTACGTCCAATAATGTATTGACACGTGTAATAAACCCTAATGAAGTCAGACATTGAATTCAAGGGTCTAATTTTTCAAAAAATCGAAAAAGCTTGATTATGAAAGGACTGGAAGTGTTTGTATACTTAAAATAAGTTTCTAAATAACCTTTTACGGTTTTATATTCACAAACGAGCCACTTGTTGATAAAGTGTAGCCGTGTGCGTAATTAATTGAAAGTTTGCACAATAAAGGGTTAAAAGCGTCAACATGTTAATTCTTACCTCTGAGTGACTTTTTAACAAACCAAGAGCCTCATGATGTTTGATTATACTCTCGGGATTGCCAAGCATTGGCCACCCAAGGCTTTTATGCCCAAAAGTGAAGTTACGCGCAACTTTGCAAGTATAAGGGACTAAAAGTGTCAATATGTTTAATTATACCTCTAAATGACCTTTTATCGAGCCCAAAGCATTATCATGTTTAATAATACTTTCAAGAATGCCTAATATGGTTTAGATACGGCTTCAATGCTATTAAATGATGAGATGTGCAAGTTTGCGCAATGGAGGGACCTAAAGCGTCAAACTGCAAAAGTATGTCGATTCGTATGTTATCGGACCTTCCAGAATATGACCACGAGTTATACATACCCTAATTATCCTTTTCTAAGCTTAGATATAGGCTTAGAGGTGTTTTGTGCGCAAAAATAAACTTTTAAGTCATGCAGGGACTAAAAGTGTCAAAAAGCGCACAAGTTTGCGTTTACGCGCATATCTTACATTCTGAATATCCCCGGACATCCAAAAATTTATGTAAGCACTAAAATATGTTATTTTAGTGTTTGGCTAGATAAAATTCCATTCGTCGTGTCGTTTGGATCGTTTTTCGCGTCCGTCCGTGTTTCGTCGTAATTAAACGAACAACGTGACCGTACGACCAAACGAACCGACATCCGGCATGTTTTTGAGCATGTTTCATGTTCTCTATGCTAGGGCATCATTGTAGAGCCTTAAAATGGTTTAACGGGCCTTAGATGTGTCAGAAATGACGTTTGGAAATGCAGGGGCCAAAACTGTCAACAAATGAAAGTTGCATGTGCTGATCAGGTCCTTACGGACCGTAAGGCTGGACCCTTACGGTCCGTAAGCCATGCCTAGATGCGAAAAATCGTTCAGTTGGCTGTTCAGCCCATGTAGCGACTTATATGGCCCTTTATCACTTACAAGAGCTGCCTAAACAAATTCTTAGGCCTTAGGGACACTTGTTAATCATCAGGGATCATGTATAGCCTTAGTTGTCATCATCATAATGGATCAAGAACACTATAAAAGGTCCTTCATGTTGCAACTTTGTGATCATTCATTCCATCTGCATTCTTGGAGACTTCTGGAGTTCCAAAGCAGACCCAAGTCATCCCTAATCATGCATTAGACTTTGGTAAGTGTTCTTGACCTTCCTTAATTGAGTTTTACTTAGTTATTTGCTTAAAAGTCAAACCGTCTTAATTAACGTTTGACTTAGCGATTAATCATTAATGGTCCAGTGATTAGTCGAATTGAAGGTAGTTGTAAGTTGGTATTTATGTGGGCAATAAACCCTTAAAAGGGCACCCTCTGATTCCCACTCTAACTAGATCAAATGTCGGGTCAAAGTTGTTTAGAAAAAGTCAACAGAAGCTTAATTTTAAAATTAACATGTAATTAGCAATGTTGAAGGCATGTAACCTATTTTATCACTCATATAACTTGGTTATAAGTATAAGAACTGATCTAAGCTTGTTTGATCCGATAATTTTCTGTTTAGACCCGGTTCGGAACCGAAAGTCGCAAAACTTTGACTTTTTCTTTGAATTCAGTTCTGACCGGATTTAGTTGGGTTTAGAAATGCCTTAAGACTTCCTTAGGACCAGGTTACATGTTGGTATAACCCTCTGTGCTTGGTTCGTTGATTGCCCCATTCGTTTACGCGTTTCCGTTAATTGCTTAATGTTGACCATAATGCCCTTTTGACCATAAAACAAGAATTTTGGAAATGTGAAAGGACAATAATCCTTATTACTGATTTATAAAGATGTCCCTAAATTTTCACATCAGTTTGAGGTCTAGATTAGGAGTTATGCTCAATGGCGTAATTAGGACGCTTTTTAGTAATTAAACGGCGTCATTAGCATAAAGCCTATCTAAACCCAATTTTTGACACCAAACCTTTTACCCACTGATGTAATATAATATTTCGGGATTGGTGAAGATTTTTAATTATTTTTAACCTGCTTATAACCTAAGGTTAGGGCCTTGATTCGGTAAATACCAATTATACCCTTTTCGTGTATAAAATGAGTTTTACATAATAATTTGACACCAATCCAATTGCTACTGATTTTATATAATAAATGGAGTATTTTGAACTTAATAACCTGATCAGAAAACTCAGATTTCCGGTATAACCCGAAAATCGCTTAAAATGACTTTTTACGCGTATTAAACGCATAGTTTGGGTTTAAAACCATTTTGTCACATAAGACTTATCATCAACTGATATAACCTATTAAATTAAGTTGTTTTCCTGATTAATTCAGACCCGAACCTCAAAATCATATTTAATCTCTTTTATAATCTTTAAAATGACCAAAATACCCCTACGGGGCTTATATTGAGATTAAACTCGTTTTGGGCATAATGGAAGATATCCTACTGATATCACAATATATTTAAGGCATGTTAACTTAGGAAACCTGTTTAGGACCCTTATGGTTACCCGTTACGCTTCTTGCGCGTTCGGTTCGGTTTATGTAACTAGTTTGCATAAATTAGCCGAAACGGGTCAAACGTTATCATTTTTATCTCAAAATCCAGAATGTGTTTAGTGTACCCATATTATACAAGTCTCCAAACTTGTCGGGTCCAAATCACATTCTATTTCGGTCTTCGCTTAATCATGCGTTTTGAACCGTAAACCTTTCCTAAAAACTAACCGGTCTAAGTTACGACTTAAATAAGACCCGTTAGGATTCTAATAGGTTAATAAAACCTTCGTTCCAGATTGAGAGCCCCAGCAGAAGTACTTGTACTTGCTGATTAGAATATACGGCTGAGTATAAATTGCATTTGCTAGCTCAGGTAAATACTTTTAACTTATTTTCCCTATACGGGCTTGGGATACGGTATTATAATAATACCGCTTGGTCGGGTATTGAATGTTTAATCTTATTGTGGTTAAATTATTGAGGTAACCCGCTTTAATCTGTATTGTTTGAAATAAAAGCCTTTAGGGGTTAATGACCATGTCCAGGATATCCTTGACATCATTGTATTATAAAATTGCCACGTCTTATGCACGAAGTGTACGCATACACCTGACAGTGCATAAGGGAAATGGTATCTCACTCTCTTGTGGGCCTATACTTGTGGCGTGTCTGTTAATCTTGACTCGGTTTCTACATCAGGCCCTGAACGTACAACGAACATGTAAATCTGTCTAAAGTCTGTTGAACAATGTTTATGTTTTAATATCCGCCTGTGGATCCTTTACTTTCCGTTGTAATACTTTGATATTACTTTATATTCAGATTGTAATATATTTATCTTTTGCTTCCGCTATGCATTTATATATTGTGTTGTTTGACTATGATGATATCAACTACGTCACGATACTCCCCACCGGGCCCACCGGTAAAACGTGAAAATATCGGGGTGTGACAGGTTGGTATCAGAGCCAACATTGAGTGAAATAAACACTAGCCCTTAGTGTTTAATCTCAATGACACAGTAGCACATTCCTTGACCTTCTGAGTCTAGACTTAACATAAGAATACTCTCAACCCTAATCTGAAAACTATTGCTTCCGAATTTATATATTTTTTGAATATGTCTCCAATCAAGGAAGCCGAAATGGAAATTCTCCACATCCGGAGCCTCAAATTGCCGAGCTTCATACCGCGACTTGGATGGGACGTACATCCAAGGAGAAAACATTCAAAAATAAAGTGAAGAAGAAAACTCATTTTTGCTGAAATTCGTTTCCTTAGTAGTCCTTATAAGGACATGCTTATCTTCAGTCCCTTCATGGACAACATCATTCCTTTCAAGTCCCATTTAGGGCAATTATATACTCCTTTTAAAATCATTTGAATATTTTATCTGAATTCCATTTTTATCATTTTTACGAAAATAATATATGAAATAAATCAAATTATTATCCCTTTTCATAATTGATCTACCAGTATATATATTGAAAGAATCTTAAAGGGTAAAACCTAGCTTGAATGTCATTAAAGACCTAGCTATGATGGTAAAACCAGTTTAAAAGAGATTCAGATTCTTGTTAACATCCGAAAACATGTTAACACTCCTGACAACAGTGATGCAATAAAAATCACACTTGTCATCTTTATAATGGGAAATTCCAAACCCTTATCTAGCCTAGTGATTTAGAAATCATGGCTTAAATCATCAAATGAAGATGATTATATTATAAACATCCATTAGTGATGAAGTGCCTACGGGCCAAACTTGTTGTCCGATAAGACGACGTCAGCGGTGGTCTTTGACCCCCGTCTAAAGATGTTGGACTACGTCCAAGCATAATAGTTTGTATGATCAATGCGATCTTGACTAATATCATCAAATGAAGATGATCATATTATAAACATCCATAAGTGATGAAATGCCTACGGGCCATACTTATTGTCCTAAGGGACAAAAGACAGTTGAAGTCTTTAACTCTCTGTCAAGAAAAGGTAATGAAATATGTTCAAACCTTAATGCCTCGATTCTCTGAAATCATGGCTTATAAATTTAAAACAGTCCTTGTGACTAGGCCTTTTGCGCCACTTTAATATCCTTAATGTTTTATAACTAGGATAAATTATAATGAAAATACTAATTAAATATAACTAACAAATTAACCAATATGGTTTATATTACCATGGTTGATGAATCGTCAAAAATGATGATTCCATAATAACCTCTGAATAAATCATTGTCAATATTTATGTAGCAATCAAGCTACATGGCTGGATCGGATGAGGTCAACAGCCGCCCGAGGGAGAATGATGATGCTACCAGAGTTAATATAAATGGTGCAGAACTACAGGCATTAATAGATAATGCTGTCACTCGAGCCCTCGACAGACAATATAATGAATCAAGTGATACACACTCCAAGACTCTATCTGTGGCTCGTAGTAAGCCCCCTTCTAAATCACATGAGTCAAGGGAAGACGATGTTCGTAACTCGTCAAATCAAAGGAGTGTTCCGTCTAGACAGGTGGTGCTTTATCAAGGGGCACCAGTTAAGACCTGCTCATATAAATATTTTGTCTCCTGCAAGCCCAGAGACTTTACAGGAGAAAAAGGGGCCATCGATTGCATGACATGGCTCGATGAGATGGACACCGTTGTTGACATCAGTGGATGTGCAGAGCAAGACATTGTGAAGTTTGTTTCACAATCTTTTAAAGGAGAAGCTCTAGCTTGGTGGAGGTCACTGATCCAAGCTACGGGGAAGATCCCTTTGTACAACATGACTTGGGATCAGTTCATCACTCTTATCAAGGAAAATTACTGTCCTCAACATGAAGTTGAGAAAATTGAGACTGAGTTCTTGACATTAGTCATGGAGAACTTAGATTGTCAAGCATACCTTACAAGTTTCAATACCATGTCTCGATTGGTTCCTTACTTGATCACACCGGAACCAAAGCGAATAGCTCGCTTTATTGGGGGTCTAGCCCCAGAAATAAAGGCAAGTGTGAAAGCCTCGAGACCTACTACATTCAGGTCAGCGGCAGATCTGTTGCTATCTCTCACACTCGATGTGGTCAGAAACAAGGCTGCCAAAGCCTCTGAAGATGGAAAGCGTAAAAGGGAGGATGAGAATTCTCATCGCTCCGGTAGGAAGAGGAACTCTGAGGATAAGAAGAGTTCTGGGTTTAAGAAAGACAACCAGCAGTCGGGTGGGAAGACCAGGTGCGAAACTTGTCGGAAATACCACCTCGGGAAATGCAGATTTGAATCTCAGCCTCTACCTTGTGGGATTTGCAAGTCTAAGGAACATAAAACCTTGGATTGCAAGAAATTGAAAGACGCAACCTGTTATGGTTGCAACGAGAAGGGGCATATCAAGACCAACTGCCCTAGGAATCAGAAGAAGCCCGAAGAGGCCAAGAAAACAAACGCATGATGAACGCCCAGGAGATGGTGCAGAATGATAATTACACAGTAGGTACCTTTCCTTATCAAACAGTTTATGCAAAAATTTATTTAATGCTGGCACATATGATTCTATAATGAACGATAAATGTTGAGAACTGTTGTCTCCGCCTGATTAGGACTCCGGTCATTTAATGCGAGGTAGAAATTGGCCGATGACACTATAGAAAATGCTCCAACAAATCTTAGATTGATATTTTATATCTATTAGGAATCACTCTTTTCTGATATCCTTATGGCAAGCTTTCAAGCTATCCAAATTCATCACTATAATAAAGACAGATGTGACATTTTGATCCCCTGTCACAAAGATGATGGATTAGGACCAAACTTTAAATGTCATTAATGGTCTTTTGTGACCTAGGATAAGTATAATTGATATATATTAAATAACGTTCATTAAGAATGTTAATGCTATATTGGCCTGTATGGTTTAATGAAACCATGGTTTGTATATAAGGCCATGAGGATGATGAATAGCAGTTGTCGGATCGCAACCAAGAAATTGATTCATTTAGCAATAGGAACCAAATCTTGAGTATGACAAACTCGGATAAGACATCAGTCAATCACGCCATTGATGATGCGACGCATGCTAATGATACTACAATTGTAAACCTTAGAAAGTCCAAGGATGTTCTTCAAACTATGATAAGACGCAACTGTTGGAAAAGTTGTGAAGGAGATCGTGAAAAAGTTCAAAGAGCC
This sequence comes from Helianthus tuberosus, assembly GCA_030545235.1. Classification (NCBI taxonomy): domain Eukaryota; kingdom Viridiplantae; phylum Streptophyta; class Magnoliopsida; order Asterales; family Asteraceae; genus Helianthus; species Helianthus tuberosus. The sequence continues at coordinate 189,982,853 of CM060418.1, forward strand.
GAATGCTACTTGCTCCAAATCCTTCATAAACTATAAGTATAGCAAACTTTTAAAATCTTTCATAAGAACCATAGTTATTAAGTGAAGGGTAAAACTTACAGGCGAAATCATAAGAACCATTTATTCTGTTCCTGTCAGAAGCCTCCAGGCATAGAATTTTAGAGGTATCCTCTCTCTGGAGGAAGTGCAACCGCATACATAGTTGATATCTCTTTGATCTCTATCAATGGCGAATACCAGACGGTATGATAAAAGCGTCATATGAGGATTGGTGTATCTTAATATGTTCCATAGATTGCTTCCATGCCTGATCAGTATGGAGGTTTAATGCATGGGACCACAAAGATATTCCGATGGTCATATGGTATAAAAGTCAACTAATGGTATTCAAAGAAGATATCCAGAATGGAATTGTCCAAGTAAAGGTCTTCGATCAAGGAATTCGTGGACTCGTAACGTAAATGTGTCACTTATTTGGCACAAGCAATGATGGATGAACTGGAGCCTGAGATATGGAAATTCTCTGTAACCTCCTTATATCTTGATTATCTTCTCCTAAGACTACCTTGTTTACCTCCCGAGAGGCAAGTAGAGTTAAGATTTATATCCCATTTAGGGCTACATTATTATGAAATCTCCAAGACAGCTAGTACCATTATTGGAAGAATCGAAAACCTTGATTAAGTAAGTTTTAGGATATAGATTCATAAAGCCTAACTCAACATTCTGAGAATTCGGTATAGTTAATTATGAAAGACGGTTCATTTTGCGTATGCATTAATTACCGCAACCCTATGTAGGCAACAATTAAGAATTTGCCATCAGCTGCCAGGATCGTCGATTTGTTCGACTAACGACAAGGATTAGCTATTCCTTAAGATTAGTTTCAAGCAGTGGTTGGATTAACCATCTCACCTTAAAATAAGCTTTTCAATAATAGTTGTTATATAAGTATCAAGGCTGCTCCTTTGGAGACCTTGTATAGATGACATGTTAAACATCTAGTGTTAGACAGAAAATTAATAAGTCCAATTATCATGATCTGGAAGTTGCCTTGGAAACAACAAATAAGTTCATTCAAATTCATAATCTTCTGTAAGATGCCAGTATTCGGCAGAAAATCAAGGATTAATGAAAATAGCAAACCTCCTAAATTCTTGTTTAGGAATAAGGTTCAACAAAAGATATCACCCAGGAAGGGTGTGCCAAATTTGTTAAATTATCAGGCTAGTTAAGCTCTGAATATATAGAATCATTCGAAGGAAATCGAATGTATCAAGATCAAGTAGCTTTTAAGCTAAAACCTATTTAAGGAGCTTGGCGGAGCTCGCAATACATTGCACACCAGTGACTGAAGGATGTGTTTCGCCAATAAGTCAAGAAGCACTATCACATAATGATATGCAGATTTATGATATAATGAGCAACCTATGTCAATTGAGGATCGACAGGTGAAGGAGCTCCAAAAGGATACATGTACCCATTATAAAGGTCAACTTGGGAGCTTGGAAAAGCTCCAGATATGCTATAGAGGTTAAGTCCATTATGCGAAAAAAAAAGTACTTCCAACATCTTAGAAAATCTCGAGGTCGAGATTTCTTTTAAGGGGGTGAGGATGTAACACCTCGTAAAATCACGTCCAATAATGTATTGACACGTGTAATAAACCCTAATGAAGTCAGACATTGAATTCAAGGGTCTAATTTTTCGAAAAATTGAAAAACCTTGATTATGAAAGGACTGGAAGTTTTTGTATACTTAAAATAAGTTTCTAAATAACCTTTTACGGTTTTATATTCACAAACGAGCCACTTGTTGATCAAGTGTAGCCGTGTGCGTAATTAATTGAAAGTTTGCACAATAAAGGGTTAAAAGCGTCAACATGTTAATTCTTACCTCTGAGTGACCTTTTAACAAACTGAGAGCCTCATGATGTTTGATTATACTCTCGGGATTGCCAAGCATTGGCCACCCAAGGCTTTTATGCCCAAAAGTGAAGTTACGCGCAACTTTGCAAGTATAAGGGACTAAAAGTGGCAATATGTTTAATTATACCTCTGAATGACCTTTTATTGAGCCCGAAGCATTATCATGTTTAATAATACTTTCAAGAATGCCTAATATGGTTTAGATACGGCTTCAATGCTATTAAATGATGAGATGTGCAAGTTTGCGCAATGGAGGGACCTAAAGCGTCAAACTGCAAAAGTATGTCGATTCGTATGTTATCGGACCTTCCAGAATATGACCATGAGTTATACATACCCTAATTATCCTTTTCTAAGCTTAGATATAGGCTTAGAGGTGTTTTGTGCGCAAAAATAAACTTTTAAGTCATGCAGGGACTAAAAGTGTCAAAAAGCGCACAAGTTTGCGTTTACGCGCATATCTTACATTCTGAATATCCCCGGACATCCAAAAATTTATGTAAGCACTAAAATATGTTATTTTAGTGTTTGGCTAGATAAAATTCCATTCGTCGTGTCGTTTGGATCGTTTTTCGCGTCCGTCCGTGTTTCGTCGTAATTAGACGAACAACGTGACCGTACGACCAAATGAACCGACATCCGGCATGTTTTTGAGTATGTTTCATGTTCTCTATGCTAGGGCATCATTGTAGAGCCTTAAAAATGGTTTAACAGGCCTTAGATGTGTCAGAAATGACGTTTGGAGATGCAGGGGCCAAAACTGTCAACAAATGAAAGTTGCATGTGCTGATCAGGTCCTTACGGTCCGTAAGGCTGGACCCTTACGATCCGTAAGCCATGCCTAGATGTGAAAAATCGTTCACTTGGCTGTTCAGCCCATGTAGCGACTTATATGGCCCTTTATCACTTCCAAGAGCTGCCTAAACAAATTCTTAGGCCTTAGGGACACTTGTTAATCATCAGGGATCATGTATAGCCTTAGTTGTCATCATCATAATGGATCAAGAACACTATAAAAGGTCCTTCATGTTGCAACTTTGTGATCATTCATTCCATCTGCATTCTTGGAGACTTCTGGAGTTCCAAAGCAGACCCAAGTCATCCCTAATCGTGCATTAGACTTTGGTAAGTGTCCTTGACCTTCCTTAATTGAGTTTTAGTTAGTTATTAGCTTAAAAGTCAAACCGTCGTAATTAACGTTTGACTTAGCGATTAATCATAAATGGTCTAGTGATTAGTCGAATTGAATGTAGTTGTAAGTTGGTATTTATGTGGGCAATAAACCCTTAAAAGGGCACCCTCTGATTCCCACTCTAACTAGATCAAATGTCGGGTCAAAGTTGTTTAGAAAAAGTCAACAGAAGCTTAATTTGCAAATTAACATGTAATTAGCAATGTAGAAGGCATGTAACCTATTTTATCACTCATATAACTTAGTCATAAGTATAAGAACTGATCTAAGCTTGTTTGATCAGACAATTTTCTGTTTAGACCCTGTTCGAAACCGAAAGTCGCAAAACTTTGACTTTTGCTTTGAATTCAGTTCTGACCCGATTTAGATGGGTTTAGAAATGCCTTAAGACTTCCTTAGGACCAGGTTACATGTTGGTATAACCCTTTGTGCTTGGTTCGTTGATTGCCCCATTCGTTTACGCGTTTCCGTTAAATGCTTAATGTTGACCATAATGCCCTTTTGACCATAAAACAAGAATTTTGGAAATGTGAAAGGACAAAAATCCTTATTACTGATTTATAAAGATGTCCCTAAATTTTCACATCAGTTTGGCGTAATTAGGACGCTTTTTAGTAATTAAACGGCGTCATTAGCATAAGGCCTATCTAAACCCAATTTTTGACACCAAACCTTTTACCCACTGATGTAATATAATATTTTGGGATTTGTGAAGATTTTTAATTATTTTTAACCTGCTCATAACCTAAGGTTAGGGCCTTGATTCGGTAAATACCGATTATACCCTTTTCGTGTATAAAATGAGTTTTACATAATAATTTGACACCAATCTAATTGCTACTGATTTTATATAATAAATGGAGTATTTTGAACTTAATAACCTGATCAGAAAACTCAGATTTCCGGTATAACCCAGAAATCGCTTAAAATGACTTTTTACGCGTATTAAATGCATAGTTTGGGTTTAAAACCATTTTGTCACATAAGACTTATCATCAACTGATATAACCTATTAAATTAAGTTGTTTTCCTGATTAATTCAGACCCGAACCTCAAAATCATATTTAATCTCTTTTATAATCTTTAAAATGACCAAAATACCCCTACGGGGCTTATATTGAGATTAAACTCGTTTTGGGCATAATTGTCACACCCCGATATTTCCACGTATGACCGGTGGGGGAGTATCGTGACGTAGTTGATATCATCATAGTCAAACAACACAATATATATAAATGCACAGCGGAAGCAAAAGATAAATATATTACAATCCGAATATAAAGTAATATCCAGTATTACAACGGAAAGTAAAGGATCCACAGGCGGATCAAAATAAAAAGGAAAACTGTTCAACAGACTTTGGCATCTAGAGCTTGCGAGACTTGAGTAACGATGCCTGGAGTAGCCAGCCTATTTCGTCTAGTACTTGCACTTAGTCTTTTTGGAAAATACGTCAGTTTACACTGGTAAATACAACTTAACTGGCTCATTTTGAAAAGAGTTTGAAAAATTGATTTGAATGCACTTCGGCAAATATTTTTTTATAACTTGGGACAATTATTAAAATAATCTTGTATACAGTTTTACTCATTTGTCGTCCATTAGGGCCGGTTTGTAGGGCCGGTCTAGATTAACTGACACGCCACAGGTATAATGCCCACAAGGTTGATTCCTTTAAGTGGGTTACCAGTTTTTACATAATACATCTGTCAGGTGTACGCCTACACCCCGTGCTTAGGTCGTGGCCATTTCATAAAATGATGCCAAGGATATCCGGGACATGGTCATTTAACCCCCAAGGGCCATACACCAAATAATATAGAATAAAGCGAGTTATGTAAATACATTAATCACAATCTGATTTAAATGACTACATACCCGACCAAGCGGTACTTTTATAGTACCGTATCCCAAGCCCGTATAGGGAAAATAAGTTAAGAGTATTTACCTGAGCAAAGTATAAGTCCAATATAGTAAGTGCCCGTAGCTTTTACTGGGCTCCTAATCTGGAACGAAGGTTTTTAATAACCTATTAGAATCCTAACGGGTCTTTAATTAAGCTTAGACTTATACTGGTTAGTTTTCAAAAGGAAGACACGGTTCAAACGCCTGATAAAGCGAAGACCGGTTTAGAATGTGGTTTTGACCCGACAAGCTTGTATGCTTGTTAAATATGGGTAACTTAAACACATTCTGTATTTTGAGACTAAAAGGATATGGTTTGACCCGTTTCGGCTAATATATGTAAACTAGTTACATAAGCCGATCCGAACGCGAAAAGTGCGTAACGAGTAACCAAATGAATCATATATAGGTTTTCTAAGTTAATATGCCTTAAATATGTTGTGATATCAGTAGGATACCTTCCATTATGCCCAAAACGAGTTTAAGCTCAATTTAAGGCCCGTAGGGGTATTTTGGTCATTTTAAAGATTATAAAAGAGATTAATTATAACTCTGAGACTCGGGTCTGAATACATCAGTAAAATGACTTAATTTATCAGGTTATATCAGTTGGTGATAAGTCTTATATGACAAAATGGTTTTAAACCCAAACTATGCGTTTAATACGCTTAAAAAGCCATTTTAAGTGATTTCCGGGTTATACCTACAAAGTTCAAAATACTTCATTTATTAAATAAAATCAGTAGAGACTAGATTGGCGTCAAAATACTATGTAGAACTCATTTTATGACCGAAAAGGGTATAATCGGTATTTACCGAATCAAGGCCATAACCGTAGGTTATGAGCAGGTTAAAATAATTAAAAATCTTCAAAAATCCCAAAATATTATATTACATCAGTGGGTAAAAGGTTTGGTGTCGAAAATTGGGTTTAGATAGGCTTTATGCAAATTGTGCCGTTTAATTAACAAAAAGCTTCTTAATTGCGCTATTTAGCATAACTCCTATTCTAGACCTCCAACTGATGTGAAATTTCAGGGAAATGTTTATAATTTAGTAACAAAGATTTTTGTCCTTTCACATATCCAAAATTCTCGTTTTATGGTCAAAAGGGCATTATGGTCAACATTTAAGCAATTAACGGAAACATGTAAACGAGTGGGACAATCAATGAACCAACCACATGGGGTTATACTAACATGTAACCTGGTACTAAGTAAGCTCTAATGAATTTCCAAACTCATCTAAATCGGGTCAGAACTGAAGTCAAAGCAAAAGTCAAAGTTTTGCGACTTTCGGTTCCGAACCGGGTCTAAACAGAAAATTGTCGGATCAAACTAGCTTAGACCAGTTATTATACTTATTACCAAGTTATATGAGTGATAAAATAGGTTATACGCCTTCTACATTGCTAATTACATGTTAATTTGCAATTTAAGCTTCTGTTGACTTTTTCTAAACAGCTTTGACCCGACATTTGATCTAGTTAGAGTGGGAATCAGAGGGTGCCCTTTTAAGGATTAAATGCCCACATAATTACCAACTTATAACTACCTTCAATTCGACTAATCACTGGACCAATAATGATTAATCGCGAAGTCAACCGTTAATTACGACGGTTTGACTTTTAAGCTAAAACTAAGTAAAAACTCAACTAAGAAAGGTTAAGCATACTTACAGAAGTCCTATGCACAATTAGGAAGGCTTAGGGTCTGCTCTTAAGCTCTAGGAAGCTCCAGAAATGCAGAAGGAATGAGTGATCAAAATGGTTGCAACAAGAGGCCTTTTATAGTGCTTTTGATCTCATAGATCATTGACACACAAGCCTAGCAATGGCCATGGATCATCCACAGATGTCTCCTAGGTCTAAAAAGCATGTAGGGGTCGTCCAAAGAAGTGGAAAATCGATTATAAGTCAGTTACAAGGGCATAACAGGCTGTTGCCTGTCTTTTCTGTATCTGGGCGTCGCACGCGGCCCGCGTAAGCTCTTGGCAAGGCTTACGCGGCCCGCCTGAGTCTTGTTTTCAGGTTTAAAGCTTTTTAGCTTTTTGCACTTGACTCTTGGCCCTTCGAAAGGTCATCCCACTTATGTTTCTTGCATTTTGAGCCCCTCAACTTGACTTATAAGGGGTTCATCACTTATACCCACTTTGTTAAGTCCTTGGTCACTTTGTTATTACCCGAAAAGTCATAAACTTCATCGTTGACGCTTTTAACCCCTCGTATACGAATTTGATCATAACTTTCTCATACGATAACGAAACTTTATGAAATTTTTATCGTGCATTCTAGTGAGCATAATTAATCGTTACAAAGCTTTGAGTTTGCTAAAAGGTCACTCAGAGGTATACTTTAAACATGTTGACACATTTAACCCATGTAGTTTGCAATCTCTCAATTTCTTTCATTTTTAGCTTCGTATGATCCATGATTTATCCGTTTGAAGGTATAAACATCATGTAGGGTTATTGTAAGTATATTTATCCCTTGTTGACATTTTGAACCTTTATATTCACATACTTTCCATGTTTATCAACTTTAGTCCCTCCAGAGTATACTTTCACACGTTCAAGCTTATGACACGTGTCAATACATTATAGGACGTGAATTTTCGAGGTGTTACAATAATGGAAGATATCCTACTGATATCACAACATATTTAAGGCATATTAACTTAGGAAACCTGTTTAGGACCCTTATGGTTACCCGTTACGCTTCTTGCGCGTTCGGTTCGGTTTATGTAACTGGTTTGCATAAATTAGCCGAAACGGGTCAAACGTTATCATTTTTATCTCAAAATCCAGAATGTGTTTAGTGTACCCATATTATACAAGTCTCCAAACTTGTCGGGTCCAAATCACATTCTATTTCGGTCTTCGCTTAATCATGCGTTTTGAACCGTAAACCTTTCCTTAAAACTAACCGGTCTAAGTTACGACTTAAATAAGACCCGTTAGGAATCTAATAGGTTAATAAAACCTTCGTTCCAGATTGAGAGCCCCAGCAGAAGTACTTGTGCTTGCTGATTAGAATATACGGCTGAGTATAAATTGCATTTGCTAGCTCAGGTAAATACTTTTAACTTATTTTCCCTATACGGGCTTGGGATACGGTATTATAATAATACCGCTTGGTCAGGTATTGAATGTTTAATCTTATTGTGGTTAAATTATTGAGGTAACCCGCTTTAATCTGTATTGTTTGAAATAAAAGCCTTTAGGGGTTAATGACCATGTCCCGGATATCCTTGACATCATTGTATTATAAAATGGCCACGTCTTATGCACGAAGTGTTGGCATACACCTGACAGTGCATAAGGGAAACGGTATCTCACTCTCTTGTGGGCCTATACTTGTGGCGTGTCTGTTAATCTTGACTCGGTTTCTACATCGGGCCCTGAACGTACAACGAACATGTAAATCTGTATACAAGATTTTTATATAATTGTCCCAAGTTATAAAAGATATGTTGTGCCTTGTGCATTCAAATCAATTTTATTAAACCTTTTCAAATGAGTCGATTAATTGTATTTACCAGTGTAAACTGACGTATTTTCCAAAAAGGTTAAGTGACAGGTACTGAACGTAATTGGCTGGAAGCTCAGGGCGTTAATAAGGAATCTTGCAAGTTCTAGGCGTCTAAACTCTGTTGAACAATGTTTATGTTTTAATATCCGCCTGTGGATCCTTTACTTTCCGTTGTAATACTTTGATATTACTTTATATTCGGATTGTAATATATTTATCTTTTGCTTCCGCTGTGCATTTATATATTGTGTTGTTTGACTATGATGATATCAACTACGTCACGATACTCCCCACCGGGCCCACCGGTAAAACGTGGAAATATCGGGGTGTGACATAACTGACTCATTTAAAATTGTTTAATAAAATTGATTTGAATGCACGTGGCACAAACTCTTTATAACTTGGGATAATTATTTGAATATAATCTTGTAAAAGAATTACATGTTCCTTATGCGTTCAGTAGCCCGATCTGTAGACCTGGTTAAAGATCAATAGACACACCACATTATGTATTTTGGCACTGACGAGTGTACGCCTACACCCCGTGCTTAGGTCGTGGCCATCTAGTAAGATGATGCCAAGGATATCCGGGACATGGTCATTAACCCCCCCAAAGGCTTTAAGCAAACAAAACATTTCAAAATGGACCATATCAATGGTTTAACCTCTATTCGGTTAAAGATTCAATGCCCGAACCAAGCGGTATTTTATATACCATACCCCAAGCCCGTATAGGGAAAATAAGTTAAAGGTATTTACCTTTGCAAGTATCAATCACAATTAGCAAGTGCGTGTAGCTTTTACCGGGTCTCCTATTCTGGAACGAAGGTTTATAATAACCTATTAGAATCCTAACGGTCTTTAGTAAAGCTTAAGCTTAGACCGGTTAGTTTTAAGGAAAGATACGGTTCGAACGCGTGATTAAGCGAAGACCGGAATAGAATGTGATTTAGACCCGAAAATTTTGAAGACTTGTATAATATGGGTAATCTACACACATTCTGGATGTTGAGATAAAAACGACAAGGTTTGACCCGTTTCGGCTAGTTTATGCAAACTAGTTACAAATGTCGAACCGAACGCGTAAGAGGCGTAACGGGTAACCGTAAGAGTCATATACAGGTTTCCTAAGTCAATATGCTTTAAATATATTGTGATATCAGTAGGATATCTTCCATTATGCCCAAAACGAGTTTAATCTCAATTTAAGCCCCATAGGGGTATTTTGGTCATTTTAAAGATTAAAAAAGAGATTTAAATGAAATTCTGAGATTCGGGTCCGAATGCATCAGTAAATTAACTTATTTTAATAGGTCATATCAGTTGGTAATAAGTCTTATATGACAAAATGGTTTTAAACATAAACAATGTGTTTAATACGTTGAAAAAGCCATTTTAAGCGATTTCTGGGTTATACAGGAAATCTGAGTTTTCTGACCAGGTTATAAAGTTCAAAATACTTCATTTATTATTTAAAATTAGTAGCAATTGGATTGGTGTCAAAATATTATGTAGAACTCATTTTATAACCAAAAAGGGTATAATCGGTATTTACCGAATCAAGGTCATAACCTTAGGTTATGAGCAGGTTAAAAATAATTAAAAATCTTTAAAAATCCCAAAATATTATATTACATCAGTGGGTAAAAGTTTTGGTGTCAAAAATTGGGTTTATATAGGCTTTTATGCTAATGACGCCGTTTAATTACTAAAAGGCGTTCTAATTACGCTAATGAGCATAACTCCTAATCTAGACCTCTAACTGATGTGAAAATTTAGAGACATGTTTATAAATCAATAACAAAGATTATTGTCCTTTCACATATCCAAAATTCTCGTTTTATGGTCAAAAGGGCATATTGGTCAACATTTAAGCAATTAACGGAATCAAGCATATTAATTGGATAGCTAATGAACCAAGGTGTATAATCACATAGGGTTATTCTATCATGTAGCCTGGTCCTAAGGAAGCTCTAAGGCATTTCCAAAACATACTAAATCGGGTCAGAACTGAAGTCAAAGCAAAAGTCAAAGTTTTGCGACTTTCGGTTCTGAACCGGGTCTAAACAGAAAATTGTCGGGTCGAACATGTTTAGACATGTTCTTCTACTTATTACCAAGTTATATGAGTGATAAAATAGGTTACAAGCCTTCTACATTGTTAATTATGCGTTAATTCGAAGATTAGCATTCTGTTGACTTTTTATAAACAACTTTGACCCAACATTTAATCTAGTTAGAATGGGAATCAGAGGGAGCCCTTTTAAGGGTTTAATGCCCACATAATTACCAACTTATAACTACCTTCAATTCGACTAATCACTGGACCATTAATGATTAATCGCTAAGTCAGACGTTAATTACGACGGTTTGACTTTTAAGCTAAAACTAAGTAAAAACTCAATTAAGGAAGGTCAAGGGTACTTACCAAAGTCTAATGCACGACTAGGGATGACTTGGTTCTGCTTTGGAGCTCCAGAAGTCTTCAAGAATGCAGAAGGAAGGTGTGATCATATTGTTGCAACATAAGGGCCTTTTATAGTGCTTTAATCTCATTAGATTGTTGACAACCAAAGCTACAACTGATCATGGATCATCCACAAGTGTCCCTAACGCCTAAAAAGCATGTAGGGGTCGCCCATGGAAGAGGAAAATCGTTTTTAAGTCGGTTACAAGGCTGAACAGGCTGCTGCCTGTAATTTCTGTATCTGGGCGTCGTACGCGGCCCGTGTAAGATTCTAACAAGTCTTACGCGGCCCGCCTAAGACCTGTTGTCAGGTTAAAAGTTTTTAGCTTTTGCATCCTTGGCTCTTGGTCCTTCGAAAGGTCACCCAACCTTTATTTCTTGCATTTTGAGCCCTTCAATTTGACTTATAAGGGCTTCAAGACTTATACCCACTTTGTTATGTCCTTGGTCACTTTGTTATTACCCGAAAAGTCATAAACTTCATCGTTGACGCTTTTAACCCCTCGTATACGAATTTGGTCATAACTTTCTCATACTATAACGAAACTTTATGAAATTTTTATCGTGAATTCTAGTGAGCATAATTAACCGTTACAAATCTTCGGGTTTTGCTAAAAGGTCACTCAGAGGTATACCTTAAACATGTTGACACATTTAACCCCTGTAGTTTGTAATCTCTCACTTTCTTTCACAATTAGCTTCGTATGATCCATGATTCATTCGTTCAAGGGTATGAGCATCATGTAGGGTTACTGTAAAGTATATTTATCCCTTGTTGACATTTTGAACCCTTATATTCACATACTTTCCATGTTTGTCAACTTTAGTTCCTTTAGAGTATTCTTTCACACGTTCAAGCTTATGACACGTGTCAATACATTATAGGACGTGAATTTTCGAGGTGTTACAACTTGGTTCTCATATTTGCTTGGGAAATATGATATAAACTCTCAACATGTTGAGGACCAAGCTGGAAATGAAGTGGAACTTTTCCAAAAACCATTTTACAAACTTTCTGAACTTAAACTTGCCTGGATCTGAGGTTCGTCGAGCTCACAAGCTGAAGAAATAGTTGTAGGTTCAAGATGTAACCAATTCCAGTTGAGTAGGTGGTCAGTTCAAACAAAACCGAACTGATTTACCTCAAGAACAGCCACATCCGCCCGAAATGGCAGGCGCATCCGTGCGAATGCATTGTTCTTCATGTTCTGACGATTTTCAAGTGTTGAATGATTTCCATATTGCTATTCTTCATATGGTTAATTCTGGAGCATCAGTGTGTGTCTATGGGAACCTTGGTTGCCAATAAAAAACCACCACCTCACTTAAACTCGAAAACGAACACCCAAACGACTTCCTAGACCTAGAACAAGTGAATCACGTCCAGCCTCCGACACTTAGTTAACTCTTTCTATGTCGTGTTGGCACACCTGGGTTGTACATTGTTCGGTTAACTTTACATTCTGTCATTTCCTTTCTGTAAATCATGACCAACTGATTTGTGTTTTGGTGATCAATAATGAGGTATTAACCTCCATGCATGACCTCTATGAGACTCCTGATATTGTTGGACTGATAATACACTAATACTATAACTAATAAACTCAACAGAAACACGAATTTAACTGTGTAATAGTTCAAAACTTTCAAAACGAGACTCTGTCCGACAACAGTCCCATTCGCGCGGATGGCACATCCACACGAATGGCACATCTGTCCCAGACAACCTCTTACGAACTGTTCGTATTTCCGTTCTCGTCATTCTGATGTCGTGTTCCCAATCACTGATAATCAGAGTACACATTCTCTTTATTTTACTTGTTAATTTCATATTATACTAAATATTTAAAATTCCGTAACTTAATTCTCCAACCCCAACTCACACCTTTGTTTGCCCTGTAAGGTAACCTCGGTGTTCCTGTACTAATACCTTCATCCCTTTGCTCGCAGGGAAGAATAACCTCGGTGTTCCTGTACTACGTCCGCCTACTCCTGCCAAAACTACGCTCACTAGGATTCTAACGAAGAATTAGCAAAACTGTGAGTATACCTGAACCCCCTTGTATTTCTTACACTTTGGGGTGCAATATGTTATCATATTAAACTTACACTTATACTTTTATACAAAATGCACGAACCATCCTTATACATGCATGCTTACGTTGTACTTGATACTTTAATCTGGGTTTGTACGTTTAATATAGAACTATAGAACTTATAAATAAACTATAGAACTTATAAATCAAAATAATTGAAAGTAAGAATACGTTTTTTTTTTTTTTTTTTTTTTTTTTTGTGTACATGAAATAAAAAGAATAATAATAAGAATCAATCTACATTAAATAAAAGATAGCCAACGTGTATGATTGAAATTAATGATGGAGGAATACGTGGAGTAATGAAACGTGCACTCAAAGTCTTGGGTAGTATAAATATGGATTGAGAATCAACATATTATGTGCACAAGTCCCTCTCGACCTCCTCTTTCTCTCTCGATATATCCTACATCTGCAATATATTATGCCCCTATTTTTTTAGTATTACACCCCATAATAATAATAAAGCCCTGTCCTGTTTTAAGTGTTGTAACCCCTGATCACTGATACCCTGTCCAAGTGACGTAGGACCCCGTAACGTATGTCAAGGCTCTGCCTAAATTTGTTGGGGTTCTGTCTCGTGACGTAGGGAAAAAGTGGAATTGGGTTACTATACTTAATATGAGTGCACTATATATTTTAAATAGTCCAGGAGCTATACCCAAAATATTGCCAACACTCCTAAAATATTTCCGACACCCCTAAAATATTTAGAGTACCCCTATATGTCTTAAATTACACCTCGTATACAAAAACCGGTCCCGAATAACCTTTATTTTATTAAAAAACAAATAAAATAAGTTTTACCGACCGCTCGCGGGCCGCGAAGACTATGTCTTCGACTTACGCGGGCCGCGACAGCTCAATATCCGGAAAACACCACAAGCTGCCACGTGTCGATGACTCAGCAACCCTAGCCGCCTTTTCTGGACCTCGCGGGTCGCGTAGCCTTTAGCTACATCTTACGCGGGCTGCGTAAAACTCGAAATCAGCTCCTATAAATAGGAGGCATCGGCTGTCCATTTCAATTCGTTCAGAATTCATTTCTTTCTCTCAATTCTAAAGTGTAGGCATTATACACGGGTATAATACCGCCCTAAATAGCGAAGTTCTGCTCCGTTGTAAGTATTATAACCCCTGGATACATATTAGATACTCTGCCCGATTGATCTAGGGTTCCGTAACGACTGTCATGGTTCTGCCCGACGTAGTCGTTGGAATGCCTCTCGGGGAGGGTATTACTAATGTTAAAATGGGTTATTATACTAACGCGTGTGCATTGTTTATTTAACTAGATTATAACCAGGAAGCCACAAAGGAAATAGCTAAAATAGCAATGTGAGTTTATCCAATTTTTGTTAAACTTTTTGTAATATTTTACAAAACCTTAATTGTTTTACAATGTGATTAAGCGGTGACTGAGTCTTTGTAGTTCTTCAATTACTGCCGGTATGTTGGGGTTTTGTATACAAAATTTACTACACTGTGAGTAGTAAGTCGGGACGACAATACGTTACCATTGGACAACGAGTTAGCCAATGTGTAATATGACCCACCAGTCAGGATTGACAGTACTGAATCAGTAATTGTGTAGAAATAAACAATGTGATCGCTCTCAATACTGTGTTAATTGATAAAATGTTTCTTGATTAAACTGGGATTCACTCACCAGTATTTCCCACTGATAAATGTTTTTAAACACGTGTTTCAGGTAACACAATGTGAAAGCCAATTAGTAAAAAGCCAGCTCGAGAGCACTGACGGCTTGGAAAAATGTGGCTATAAAAGTTATCTAAAATACGATGTTTTAAATTCAATAAAGTAGGGTTTATCCCTATAAACATGGTGTAATAAGAAACTTGGGTTTTACCCATGTGATTATTAATATCAATTATGGTGGTTTTACTCTGATAAACATTTCCTAACTACGGTCCTGCTGTAATTTCCGCTGCCAAATTAATAAATATTGATACCACCGCCACTGAGTTCGCGGCCGCCCTTTCCCGGGACAGATAGGGGGCGGGGGTTGTGACATGGGGTTTTGGGTATTGGCGACATTCGGAGTCTCAACTTAGCTCCTCTCCCAAAATGGTGGTGGAAATTTAAAGCTAGTGAGTCTGCTCTTTGGGTTAAAGTCATTCACGTTATTCATGTTACAAAAAGGGGTCTCAATCTTACCCGTTTAATAAGCGTATCGTGGGCATTTGGAAAGCCATCGGCGCAGTGGAAAAAGATTTCTTGAAATTCGGTTTACCTGTTCACGAAAATTTGTTAGGAGTCGTTGGTTCGGGCAAGGAGATTTTATTTTGGATAGATAATTTGTTGGAAATTTGGTGAATGGATATTTAGTGAATTATAATTTAATGGAATTATAATTATTAATAAACTCTTCATATGGTGAATTAAAGACTAATTTCTTAAGTAGAGTTTTAATGTCTTTTAATTTGAGTCTTTATGTCTCAAATTAAGTCTCTAATTAAGTGGGACTTTTCACTCATTCTTAACTCTTTTATAATAATAGGCTATGTGCCTCATTTGAGAAGAAGAACATCTAGAAAAATACAAAAGAAGATACAAGAAAATTACATGAATATATGGAGAGTTATTGAAAAGAAAAAATACTTGAAGACCCATGTGTTGGGTACTTAGAGAGATATGTTTTATCTATTCGATTTCACCACCGTCACATCTTTATTTGTTCTATAAGTTCAAACACTACAATTATCCGGTGTAACCTCGGGCGTGTGGCCATCTTCGGCAGTACAAACTGCTTCGGCAGTACACGTGCCTCAACCAAAATCGTCAACGTTTTAGTGTGCTCTTTGTTGCAGTCAAAGAGTATTTTTCAAGACTTAAGATGATGAATACTCGAGTCTAAGATGTTATCAAGTGCTCTTGGGTTCCATGGATATACTCCCACCGTCCTATATATAGACTATAAGCATCTACCTTTGCTTCCCCCTTAAGTAACACGCACAGACTTCCTACCTTTGCTAGGCCACCTTGTGTGGATACTGATAATGTGTGGACTTATAACATGTTGCTAGTAACCTAACTTGATGTCTGATGTTTGAGTGATACTGATAACGTGTGGGTTTTCAAATGATGATATGTATTCGAATAATTTTTTATTATTCGATAAAAACAAATTTATGTGCTTATCATATACTTGCAAGTTGCATATATACGTTTATGTCGACTAGCCTATATCTCCAAAAAGTCTAATGTTACCATGTGTATACATAAAAATTAAATACATGCTTTGCTACTAGAATAACTCTTTTGGTTGTTTATCTACGGGGTAAGATCAAATAAAAAGTTTATTTTGCCTAAGTAGGATGAGAAGAAATCTTAACCATTCATTTTTTAAATCAATCGTTAAGATGAAAGTGTAGGAGAAAGAAGGAGTGCAAGGGTATCTTGGGAAAATACTATTCATGGACTTTCTCTCTCCATATGCAAGGCATATGCATATTCCACCTCCGTTTTTTAAACATTCATAACTTCTTTATACGACATTATTTTTTTCATAAAAATTTCACCGTAAAATCGAGCGTCTTTTTATCTTTAATTTGAGTACCATATTGCTATATAAAATATGAAGACTAAAAAAACCCACTAAAATGTGTTGTATTTCTATGTTGTATAACATTTTTTTGTGTTGGATTTTTGTATTACATTTTTGTGCTAAATTTTTTGTGCTGAATTTTTTTGTCTTAAATTTTTTTTTTCAATTTTTTGTGCTGGATTTTTTTGTACTACATTTTTTGCTGAATTTTTTTGTGCTATATTTTTTTTGTGCTACATTTTTTGTGCTATATTTTTTTGTACTATATTTTTTGTGTTAAATTTTTTTGTACTAGATTTTTTTGTTGTATTTTTAAAAAACAAAAGTGGTGTCACATGTCATTTTTACTCTTATTTATAAGGACCAAAATGCCCTGCATTCCTACTTATTAAGAGTGTCACATGTCATCATCACAATCCTTCTTAGGCTACTTAGGCAAAATCCACTTTTTAGTGGATCGTTCCCCGTTTATCTACAACCGCAGGCACTATGGTGTTACTCTAACAAAAATAGTTACGGTTATTATGTTATTCTTTTTTATAAAATAGTCCTTTTTATAAGAAGATTACAAGTATGACATTTAAAAATTATTTACTCAGAGAAATATAACAAAATCTAAAAGTAGGAGAAAGCCTAATGGAATACTATATTTAACATATTTTCATCTTTGGCAGCGCTGTTCGGAAAAAAAATCTTTTGCCCCGTACGTCGATTTGGAGAAAAATGACAGGTTTTGTATTTTCTCTCTATTTTTCATGTATTCTGAATAGCAGAGCTTTTAAACCATCTGTTCACAACCCTATAACCACACAATTTCTTCCTTGTAATTTACCAATTGCTATTTCTACATTGAAACTATTCTCTATTGCACAGGATATGAATAATAATAATAATAATAATAATAATAATAATAATAATAATGTATTTTATATATATTTTTTTAAGTTTCAGTTTTACAATTTATATTTTTAATAAGGTATGTCTTAATTTTTCCCGATTTCTTAATTAATTTTTCTACGATCACTTGCGTTTATTAACTTTAAAAAAACTAAATACGCATTTGTGTTTAATTTATTTTATCAGTGTTCCGGTATAAATTATGTAGATTTATTTTTATAAACAACTTTGACCCAACATTTGATCTAGTTAGAGTGGGAATCAGAGGGAGCCCTTTTAAGGGTTTAATGCCCACATAATTACCAACTTATAACTACCTTCAATTCGACTAATCACTGGACCATTAATGATTAATCGCTAAGTCAGACGTTAATTACGACGGTTTGACTTTTAAGCTAAAACTAAGTAAAAACTCAATTAAGGAAGGTCAATGGTACTTACCAAAGTCTAATGCACGACTAGGGATGACTTGGTTCTGCTTTGGAGCTCCAGAAGTCTTCAAGAATGCAGAAGGAAGGTGTGATCATATTGTTGCAACATAAGGGCCTTTTATAGTGCTTTAATCTCATTAGATTGTTGACAACCAAAGCTACAACTGATCATGGATCATCCACAAGTGTCCCTAAGGCCTAAAAAGCATGTAGGGGTCGCCCATGGAAGAGGAAAATCGTTTTTAAGTCGGTTACAAGGCTGAACAGGCTGCTGCCTGTAATTTCTGTATCTGGGCGTCGCACGCGGCCCGCGTAAGAATCTAACAAGTCTTACGCGGCCCGCCTAAGACCTGTTGTCAGGTTAAAAGTTTTTAGCTTTTGCATCCTTGGCTCTTGGTCCTTCGAAAGGTCACCCAACCTTTATTTCTTTCATTTTGAGCACTTCAATTTGACTTATAAGGGCTTCAAGACTTATACCCACTTTGTTATGTCCTTGGTCACTTTGTTATTACCCGAAAAGTCATAAACTTCATCGTTGACGCTTTTAACCCCTCGTATACGAATTTGGTCATAACTTTCTCATACTATAACGAAACTTTATGAAATTTTTATCGTGCATTCTAGTGAGCATAATTAACCGTTACAAATCTTCGGGTTTTGCTAAAAGGTCACTCAGAGGTATACCTTAAACATGTTGACACATTTAACCCCTGTAGTTTGTAATCTCTCACTTTCTTTCACAATTAGCTTCGTATGATCCATGATTCATTCGTTCAAGGGTATGAGCATCATGTAGGGTTACTGTAAAGTATATTTATCCCTTGTTGACATTTTGAACCCTTATATTCACATACTTTCCATGTTTGTCAACTTTAGTTCCTTTAGAGTATTCTTTCACACGTTCAAGCTTATGACACGTGTCAATACATTATAGGACGTGAATTTTCGAGGTGTTACAACTTGGTTCTCATATTTGCTTGGGAAATATGATATAAACTCTCAACATGTTGAGGACCAAGCTGGAAATGAAGTGGAACTTTTCCAAAAACCATTTTACAAACTTTCTGAACTTAAACTTGCCTGGATCTGAGGTTCGTCGAGCTCACAAGCTGAAGAAATAGTTGTAGGTTCAAGATGTAACCAATTCCAGTTGAGTAGGTGGTCAGTTCAAACAAAACCGAACTGATTTACCTCAAGAACAGCCACATCCGCCCGAAATGGCAGGCGCATCCGTGCGAATGCATTGTTCTTCATGTTCTGACGATTTTCAAGTGTTGAATGATTTCCATATTGCTATTCTTCATATGGTTAATTCTGGAGCATCAGTGTGTGTCTATGGGAACCTTGGTTGCCAATAAAAAACCACCACCTCACTTAAACTCGAAAACGAACACCCAAACGACTTCCTAGACCTAGAACAAGTGAATCCCGTCCAGCCTCCGACACTTAGTTAACTCTTTCTATGTCGTGTTGGCACACCTGGGTTGTACATTGTTCGGTTAACTTTACATTCTGTCATTTCCTTTCTGTAAATCATGACCAACTGATTTGTGTTTTGGTGATCAATAATGAGGTATTAACCTCCATGCATGACCTCTATGAGACTCCTGATATTGTTGGACTGATAATACACTAATACTATAACTAATAAACTCAACAGAAACACGAATTTAACTGTGTAATAGTTCAAAACTTTCAAAACGAGACTCTGTCCGACAACAGTCCCATTCGCACGGATGGCACATCCGCACGAATGGCACATCTGTCCCAGACAACCTCTTACGAACTGTTCGTATTTCCGTTCTCGTCATTCTGATGTCGTGTTCCCAATCACTGATAATCAGAGTACACTTACTCTTTATTTTACTTGTTAATTTCATATTATACTAAATATTTAAAATTCCGTAACTTAATTCTCCAACCCCAACTCACACCTTTGTTTGCCCTGTAAGGTAACCTCGGTGTTCCTGTACTAATACCTTCATCCCTTTGCTCGCAGGGTAGAATAACCTCGGTGTTCCTGTACTACGTCCGCCTACTCCTGCCAAAACTACGCTCACTAGGATTCTAACGAAGAATTAGCAAAACTGTGAGTATACCCGAACCCCCTTGTATTTCTTACACTTTGGGGTTGATGGAGAGTGTGGAACCCGTGTGTTAACGTGCTTATTTTACGTGTCTTATTGTGTTTTAAGCAACTAAGTGCTTTGAATGCTTTGAATGTGTTAACTACGAGCGTTTGTGGTGTTACAGGTTAATCGGGTTAAATCAGCAAAGTTAGAGTGTTTGGTGATGAAGCGGAACTACCAAAGATATTAGTCGAGACACCCTATATTATTCGGGAGCCGTTACGAGTCAAAATATAACTTGAATGCAAGAGAATTACGAAACAATGAAGATCAGGGGATGTTTGTTATTATTTGAAAGTTGATATGCTTGTACAAGTGGAGTCACAAAATACGGTGTAAGCTACGGTTTTATGACCGTATCCTACGGTCTACATATGCTGAATGGAAAGTAAACAGAAAGTCTAAATCGTAGCCTACGGCTACTTAACGTAACTTACGGTTGGAATTAGCATGTAGCGCATATGTTTTGATGTTGGAGGGGACTTTTTGGCCGACAACACATGTGTGTTGGGAGATCTATCATCATCAATAATAGTCAACAGCCTTATCATTATTCTTGATTGAAGGAACACGTGAAGGCTTAGGAGAGGATTATTATATTTTCTACATTCACAAAAATCGAGGATCAGCTATCACATCTTCGACGGCTGAGAAGCAGGACGAAAACGATCAATCTTACCGATGAGCGGCTAGTCTTTTATGGTTTCCTCCGGATGGAGGGTTTTTGTAAGTTAGATAATTTTATATGTTTGTGACAATCGTTTAATTCGGTGATCTAAGCATTCGATGCTTTTCACTTTTGATTTGATTTATTGGTTGTAAACAATTGCATTTGTTTAAACCTTAATTTCTAAGCATTCAGTTCCCGAGAGTTCTAGTAATTGGGATATATTTGACATGGGGTTAGGGTTTGTAATTGTAATTGATAATCATTCGATAACCTCCCGTTATGTATTGACCGGAGTACTTAGTCGTTGGTTATCACAACTGGTTAATTAGATTCAACACTTATGTCTATGTAAGTGTTTCGATTAAACACATAACTGAATCTAGCTGCAAAACCTGAAATCTGGAGGAACCATTGTTTCTCTATTGATTTAAACTTCAATTTTTAGTTTGTAATTTTAGATAATCAATCAACTCACAACAAAGCTTTATTTTTTTAGTCTTAGTTAATCAACACTTAACCTTATAACACTTTCCACAACCCTCCTCTGGTTCGATATCCGACTTATCCTATCTACATAGTTTAGTTGGTTTTTGCATGTCCTTAACGACAGACATCAAAATGGCGCCGTTTCCGGGGAGGCGTGCGCAAAGTGTTTAGTGTTAAGTGTTTAGTAAAATAGATTAAAAAAAATCCAAAAATAGTGTTTTTTTCATCACATATTCCACTGTTTGCTTTTACCTTGGGTATACTAGTTTTGTCTGTGCAGATTCATTGCAGATCTTATTATGGAAAGTGCTTACTGGTCATGCCGAGGTTGTGGTAGTCCATGTCACACGCGTGACGATTGTCCTGAGTTTCGGAAAATGTGTGAGGACGCACAGAGGGAGTTTTATGAATTAGATGTTTATTATGATGATATTCAACCATATTACTCGTCCTTTGATTCACCTTCACAGGATTCTCAATATTATTATGAAGACCATCAGGTACACTATCAGGATGCCTATCATGCCCAGTATACATTTGATCAGGGTGAGTCTGAATGTGCACCCCAGTCACATAGTTACTATCAATCACCTCAATTTAGAAGTCTTATGGAATATATGAGACAAAGAGAGCTGGCATACATTGAAAAGGAATTGGCGAAACCTGACCTGTTAATAGAGGACCAGTTGGAGATGTGGATTACGAAGTATGACCTTTTGATGGCTGAAGTGAAGGATGATGGGCCAAGAATGACTCCAATGGAAAAACGCCAAGCCAGGGATAGATGGGTGTCTCTACAGATGTCTCTTTCTCAAGTAAGGGATGAGGTTGTGGAGGTTAATACCACACCGGTGATTCTCTCAATTGTTGAACAGTCAGATGTGGAGAAAATTATTGAAGGTGTTGAGGTGAAAGAAGACAGTCCACAAAATAAGTGTGGGGATGCACGTATAGAGATGAGGAAGGAAGATGAACAACTTGCTCGGGCGGAATCGATGTTATCCAAGATCAATGAATTATTATCAGCACCCAGCCTTTCAAAGCAACAGCGAATTGACTATTTGAGCATGAAGTGTGATGTATTATCTATGAAGATACGAGTAGCAGAGTCCATCTCACCATTACCCGATGATATCAAAAACCGTTTTCAAGATGGTGAGGAGGTTGTGGAGACTAATACCACAATGATTTCCTCATTTGATGAAGAACCACACGTGAAAAAGTTTGTTGTTGTTGAGAGTGAAGTGAAAGAAGAAGTTACAAGTGCTTCAACACATGAAGTTGAATGCTTAGCGCTTCGCACTGGACCACAAACTGAGGTAATCGAAGTATATCTTGATCCTACTTCCGTATTAGTTACTGCAACCAACAAAGCTAGGGATGATCGTTCAAGGTGTGGGAGTCGAAAGGTGGGTTTGCAAGACATTGGGCAATTTATTAAGCAATGGGCCCACAATAGCATATCATTCTTACAGAGCATGCCGCACATCGTTAAACATAGCTTGATGTGGCTTGTTAACTATCGAGTCTACATTGGGAACTCGGTAGGAAAGTGTTCGATTCGACCACCATAACGGAAACTAGGTACGGTCTGGCTGAAGACCTAAAACTTAGCGCTCTCGGGAGGCAGCCCGAGGATGTAGAGTATTGTTTTGTTTTGTTTTGTTTTGGTGTGTGTTGTGTTTTGGCAGGTTACTACGTTTCAATTCTTACGGATGCAATAATTCAAGTGTGGGGATGTTTGGCAACATCCCCGATGAGATATCAGAGAATCTAAGAGATGTTTACGTTCCTGTCCGATCACAGCAGCTGCATCATTACCGACACTCGCTGATTGAATGATCAGGTTCATGTGTCTCTCTATCTTGTCTTTGATTTTATTTGTTTTCGTGTTTTTGGTGGTGTGAAATTTTTGTGTTAGGAGTGGTTTTTGTTTGTGAGTCGAGTGTTCGTTAGCCGTTCATGGTTTGTGGGTGGTATCTCTCGGGTTATGACTATAAATTGCACCATACATTGGGGACAATGTATCCCAAGTGTGGGGATGCGGTAACTCGAGAGAGGGTTGGTAAGATTGTTGATCTTAAATGCTTGAATGGTTGAAATTGCTAAAAATTGAAAATTTTTGTTTCTCAAGTATGCTTGAACTACATGAAAACCGACATTTTCAATTGCTAAAGGGTTTCTTGCTGATATTAAACTAAATTAGATCCCTAGTCATGGTTGTCCCTTTAAGTTTCATGAGAGTATTTCTGACATTGTTTTAGAGAAGAATTAAAAAGAGATGCCTAACTAGGGGTAACATGCTTTAGGAATTACACATGCTACGTGTCGGCAACCTATATTCCTTTTATTCGGTGAGAGATTTGAGCCTACTAGATTGTTAGTTGAATTACAATAAATGTTCATTTGTTGAGAGTAGGCCATATGTTGCTTTGTGTTAGAACTTGTGTGGTTTGATACGTGCCGAGACTGTGGTTTGGCGTATGCGCATAAATGATAAAGGCATTAGGATCCCTTCCATTGTGTTATTTGTTGATTGTTTATCCGCCCACCTTAGTGAACCATGTTGAGCCTTTTACCCTTCGTTTGTACACCTTGTTTCACTTGTTTGACTACCAACCATGAATAACAAGTATGTGTTTGTTGAGAGAAAAAAAAAAAATAAATAAAGAAGTGAAAAAAAAAAGAGAAAAGGAAGAAAGAAAAAAGAAAAACAAAAATCATTGTTATGTTCGTGTTAAATAAATGGGTCGAAAATAACCCAACGTGTTAGAAGTTATTGTGAATAAAGTTGTCATGGTTTGGTATTCATTTGTGTTCGCCAATAAATATAAAAAGCCAAAAATATTTCCATACCTTTACCCTAAGCCCAAAACCCGAAAGTCCTTTTGATATGTGTTACGTTACTTGATTCAGTGGAGGTATGATTGCTATACAAGCTTATGATTGCAAAGTAGCGTATTTGGTTTTGAGTGAATTACATACTAGCACATTACACGCTAGTCTTGATAAAACCGAGAGGAGTGATTTATTGTGAGGGGCGTGTGGCATGTGTGTAGTATCATAAGCATGTTAGTTTTAGTTAGGCAAGTCTTATGTTGTTTTAAATGCGTATCAATTATCTGTCAGATTGTCAACCTCGATTGTGTCAGTCTATGGGACGGGTATGACTTGGGTTAAATTGTTGATTCGGTAAGGGATTTAATGGTGATTTGTTAATAAGGTGAGTATTGTTTGTGATGGTTGCTTGAGGACAATCAATGCTAAGTGTGGGGATGTGATGGAGAGTGTGGAACCCGTGTGTTAACGTGCTTATTTTACGTGTCTTATTGTGTTTTAAGCAACTACGTGCTTTGAATGCTTTGAATGTGTTAACTACGAGCGTTTGTGGTGTTACAGGTTAATCGGGTTAAATCAGCAAAGTTAGAGTGTTTGGTGATGAAGCGGAACTACCAAAGATATTAGTCGAGACACGCTATATTATTCGGGAGCCGTTACGAGTCAAAATATAACTTGAATGCAAGAGAATTACGAAAAAATGAAGATCAGGGGATGTTTGTTATTATTTGAAAGTTGATATGCTTGTACAAGTGGAGTCACAAAATACGGTGTAAGCTACGGTTTTATGACCGTATCCTACGGTCTACATATGCTGAATGGAAAGAAAACAGAAAGTCTAAATCGTAGCCTACGGCTACTTAACGTAACTTACGGTTGGAATTAGCATGTAGCGCATATGTTTTGATGTTGGAGGGGACTTTTTGGCCGACAACACATGTGTGTTGGGAGATCTATCATCATCAATAATAGTCAACAGCCTTATCATTATTCTTGATTGAAGGAACACGTGAAGGCTTAGGAGAGGATTATTATATTTTCTACATTCAAAAAAATCGAGGATCAGCTATCACATCTTCGACGGCTGAGAAGCAGGACGAAAACGATCAATCTTACCGATGAGCGGCTAGTCTTTTATGGTTTCCTCCGGATGGAGGGTTTTTGTAAGTTAGATAATTTTATATGTTTGTGACAATCGTTTAATTCGGTGATCTAAGCATTCGATGCTTTTCACTTTTGATTTGATTTATTGGTTGTAAACAATTGCATTTATTTAAACCTTAATTTCTAAGCATTCAGTTCCCGAGAGTTCTAGTAATTGGGATATATTTGACATGGGGTTAGGGTTTGTAATTGTAATTGATAATCATTCGATAACCTCCCGTTATGTATTAACCGGAGTACTTAGTCGTTAGTTATCACAACTGGTTAATTAGATTCAACACTTATGTCTATGTAAGTGTTTCGATTAAACACATAACTGAATCTAGCTGCAAAACCTGAAATCTGGAGGAACCATTGTTTCTCTATTGATTTAAACTTCACTTTTTAGTTTGTAATTTTAGATAATCAATCAACTCACAACAAAGCTTTATTTTTTTAGTCTTAGTTAATCAACACTTAACCTTATAACACTTTCAACAATCCTCCTCTGGTTCGATATCCGACTTATCCTATCTACATAGTTTAGTTGGTTTTTGCATGTCCTTAACGACAGACATCAGGGGTGCAATATGTTATCATATTAAACTTACACTTATACTTTTATACAAAATGCACGAACCATCCTTATACATGCATGCTTACGTTGTACTTGATACTTTAATCTGGGTTTGTACGTCTCTCTCGATATATCCTACATCTGCAATATATTATGCCCCTATTTTTTTAGTATTACACCCCATAATAATAATAAAGCCCTGTCCTATTTTAAGTGTTGTAACCCCTGATCACTGATACCCTGTCTAAGTGACGTAGGACCCCGTAACGTATGTCAAGGCTCTGCCTAAATTCGTTGGGGTTCTGTCTCGTGACGTAGGGATAAAGTGGAATTGGGTTACTATACTTAATATGAGTGCACTATATATTTTAAATAGTCCAGGAGCTATACCCAAAATATTGCCAACACTCCTAAAATATTTCCGACACCCCTAAAATATTTAGAGTACCCCTATATGTCTTAAATTACACCTCGTATACAAAAACCGGTCCCGAATAACCTTTATTTTATTAAAAAACAAATAAAATAAGTTTTACCGACCGCTCGCGGGCCGCGAAGACTATGTCTTCGACTTACGCGGGCCGCGACAGCTCAATATCAGGAAAACACCACAAGCTGCCACATGTCGATGACTCAGCAACCCTAGCCGCCTTTTCTGGACCTCGCGGGTCGCGTAGCCTTTAGCTACATCTTACGCGGGCTGCGTAAAACTCGAAATCAGCTCCTATAAATAGGAGGCATCGGCTGTCCATTTCAGTTCGTTCAGAATTCATTTCTTTCTCTCAATTCTAAAGTGTAGGCATTATACACGGGTATAATACCGCCCTAAATAGCGAAGTTCTGCTCCGTTGTAAGTATTATAACCCCTGGATACATATTAGATACTCTGCCCGATTGATCTAGGGTTCCGTAACGACTGTCGTGGTTCTGCCCGACGTAGTCGTTGGAATGCCTCTCGGGGAGGGTATTACTAATGTTAAAATGGGTTATTATACTAACGCGTGTGCATTGTTTATTTAACTAGATTATAACCAGGAAGCCACAAAGGAAATAGCTAAAATAGCAATGTGAGTTTATCCAATTTTTGTTAAACTTTTTGTAATATTTTACAAAACCTTAATTGTTTTACAATGTGATTAAGCGGTGACTGAGTCTTTGTAGTTCTTCAATTACTGCCGGTATGTTGGGGTTTTGTATACAAAATTTACTACACTGTGAGTAGTAAGTCGGGACGACAATACGTTACCATTGGACAACGAGTTAGCCAATGTGTAATATGACCCACCAGTCAGGATTGACAGTACTGAATCAGTAATTGTGTAGAAATAAACAATGTGATCGCTCTCAATACTGTGTTAATTGATAAAATGTTTCTTGATTAAACTGGGATTCACTCACCAGTATTTCCCACTGATAAATGTTTTTAAACACGTGTTTCAGGTAACACAATGTGAAAGCCAATTAGTAAAAAGCCAGCTCGAGAGCACTGACGGCTTGGAAAAATGTGGCTATAAAAGTTATCTAAAATACGATGTTTTAAATTCAATAAAGTAGGGTTTATCCCTATAAACATGGTGTAATAAGAAACTTGGGTTTTACCCATGTGATTATTAATATCAATTATGGTGGTTTTACTCTGATAAACATTTCCTAACTACGGTCCTGCTGTAATTTCCGCTGCCAAATTAATAAATATTGATACCACCGCCACTGAGTTCGCGGCCGCCCTTTCCCGGGACAGATAGGGGGCGGGGGTTGTGACATGGGGGTTTGGGTATTGGCGACATTCGGAGTCTCAACTTAGCTCCTCTCCCAAAATGGTGGTGGAAATTTAAAGCTAGTGAGTCTGCTCTTTGGGTTAAAGTCATTCACGTTATTCATGTTACAAAAAGGGGTCTCAATCTTACCCGTTTAATAAGCGTATCGTGGGCATTTGGAAAGCCATCGGCGCAGTGGAAAAAGATTTCTTGAAATTCGGTTTACCTGTTCACGAAAATTTGTTAGGAGTCGTTGGTTCGGGCAAGGAGATTTTATTTTGGATAGATAATTTGTTGGAAATTTGGTGAATGGATATTTAGTGAATTATAATTTAATGGAATTATAATTATTAATAAACTCTTCATATGGTGAATTAAAGACTAATTTCTTAAGTAGAGTTTTAATGTCTTTTAATTTGAGTCTTTATGTCTCAAATTAAGTCTCTAATTAAGTGGGACTTTTCACTCATTCTTAACTCTTTTATAATAATAGGCTATGTGCCTCATTTGAGAAGAAGAACATCTAGAAAAATACAAAAGAAGATACAAGAAAATTACATGAATATACGGAGAGTTATTGAAAAGAAAAAAATACTTGAAGACCCATGTGTTGGGTACTTAGAGAGATATGTTTTATCTATTCGATTTCACCACCGTCACATCTTTATTTGTTCTATAAGTTCAAACACTACAATTATCCGGTGTAACCTCGGGCGCGTGGCCATCTTCGGCAGTACAAACTGCTTCGGCAGTACACGTGCCTCAACCAAAATCGTCAACGTTTTAGTGTGCTCTTTGTTGCAGTCAAAGAGTATTTTTCAAGACTTAAGATGATGAATACTCGAGTCTAAGATGTTATCAAGTGCTCTTGGGTTCCATGGATATACTCCCACCGTCCTATATATAGACTATAAGCATCTACCTTTGCTTCCCCCTTAAGTAACACGCACAGACTTCCTACCTTTGCTAGGCCACCTTGTGTGGATACTGATAATGTGTGGACTTATAACATGTTGCTAGTAACCTAACTTGATGTCTGATGTTTGAGTGATACTGATAACGTGTGGGTTTTCAAATGATGATATGTATTCGAATAATTTTTTATTATTCGATAAAAACAAATTTATGTGCTTATCATATACTTGCAAGTTGCATATATACGTTTATGTCGACTAGCCTATATCTCCAAAAAGTCTAATGTTACCATGTGTATACATAAAAATTAAATACATGCTTTGCTACTAGAATAACTCTTTTGGTTGTTTATCTACGGGGTAAGATCAAATAAAAAGTTTATTTTGCCTAAGTAGGATGAGAAGAAATCTTAACCATTCATTTTTTAAATCAATCGTTAAGATGAAAGTGTAGGAGAAAGAAGGAGTGCAAGGGTATCTTGGGAAAATATTATTCATGGACTTTCTCTCTCCATATGCAAGGCATATGCATATTCCACCTCCGTTTTTTAAACATTCATAACTTTTTTATACGACATTATTTTTTTCATAAAAATTTCACCGTAAAATCGAGCGTCTTTTTATCTTTAATTTGAGTACCATATTGCTATATAAAATATGAAGACTAAAAAAACCCACTAAAATGTGTTGTATTTCTATGTTGTATAACATTTTTTTGTGCTGGATTTTTGTATTACATTTTTGTGCTAAATTTTTTGTGCTGAATTTTTTTGTCTTAAATTTTTTTTTTCAATATTTTGTGCTGGATTTTTTTGTACTACATTTTTTGCTGAATTTTTTTGTGCTATATTTTTTTTGTGCTACATTTTTTGTGCTATATTTTTTTGTACTATATTTTTTGTGTTAAATTTTTTTGTATTAGATTTTTTTGTTGTATTGTTAAAAAACAAAAGTGGTGTCACATGTCATTTTTACTCTTATTTATAAGGACCAAAATGCCCTGCATTCCTACTTATTAAGAGTGTCACATGTCATCATCACAATCCTTCTTAGGCTACTTAGGCAAAATCCACTTTTTAGTGGATCCTTCCCCGTTTATCTACAACCGCAGGCACTATGGTGTTACTCTAACAAAAATAGTTACGGTTATTATGTTATTCTTTTTTATAAAATAGTCCTTTTTATAAGAAGATTACAAGTATGACATTTAAAAATTATTTACTCAGAGAAATATAACAAAATCTAAAAGTAGGAGAAAGCCTAATGGAATACTATATTTAACATATTTTCATCTTTGGCAGCGCTGTTCGGAAAAAAAATCTTTTGCCCCGTACCTCGATTTGGAGAAAAATGACAGGTTTTGTATTTTCTCTCTATTTTTCATGTATTCTGAATAGCAGAGCTTTTAAACCATCTGTTCACAACCCTATAACCACACAATTTCTTCCTTGTAATTTACCAATTGCTATTTCTACATTGAAACTATTCTCTATTGCACAGGATATGAATAATAATAATAATAATAATAATGTATTTTATATATATTTTTTTAAGTTTCAGTTTTACAATTTATATTTTTAATAAGGTATGTCTTAATTTTTCCCGATTTCTTAATTAATTTTTCTACGATCACTTGCGTTTATTAACTTTAAAAAAACTAAATACGCATTTGTGTTTAATTTATTTTATCAGTGTTCCGGTATAAATTATGTAGATAGAGGTTTGTTTTTGTGTTTTTTTATCGTCGGCTATACAAGTGTCGCGCATCCTAAACAGCGGACCCAATTCTAACCAAACTACAACGGCACCGATACCTTATTTACTTTTATCCTTTTCAATCGATATAAAGCACATGTCGGCATCCTTTTAAACATATTATAACTTTTTTTTCTCTTTCAGCTGCTATAGTGAGTGCATGAAACTTAATGAACCAACACTGGTTGAATTTCCACCGCGTAATGCGGAAGATCTAACTTTTATATATATATATATATGGGACCGCTAAAATAAAAACCACCTCCAGTTGTAAGAACCATGAGAACTACACCGCACGGGGCGAGTTGGACCAAATTTTTTTTTCATAAACGTAGATACATGTATTATAAACACATTTGTAAAAAAAAATAAAAAAAAATGTCGTGTGTGTACTTTTGAGCACCACAAGTTTGTGTTTACGGGTACCGTAAATTTTCCGTAAACACAAACTTGTGGTGCTCAAAACTACACACACGATATTTTTTTTTTTTTACAAATGTGTTTATAATACACGCATCTACGTTTATGAAAAAAAAAATTTTGGTCCAACTCGCCCCGGATAAAAAAGTTCCCATGGTTCTTACAACTGGAGGTGGTTTTCATTTTAGCGGTCCCCTATATACATATGTATATATACACACACATACACACACACATATATATATATATATGTATATATAATCAGGAGAGAACGCCCTAAAATGTGTGAATGGTGAGAACGAATCTTGTTCGAACACGTGGCGCGCGATATTATCATGGTGGTGGGGCTTTTTTGTCTTTTTATCTCCCTTTTTTCCATTTTTCGTGTATCACAATACTGCTTGATTTTTAGCGTTTAGTTAGATTCAATAACTATCTTGCATTTTACAGGTCTTTTTTAGATCTGTCTCGTTCAATTAATCGTTTTTGTGTCACATAGATAACAGTTTGGCGTTTATGGCGTTCCCAAATTCAATAAGATTAATTAATAATTCTAACATCTTGGCGTCCATGGTGTTACCAAAATCATTATAGACATTTAATAATTCAAACTATACATTTTTTTGGCGTTTTGTATATTTTACCAGTTGAATTAATCCCATATATCTTATAGGGTTTTGATCAGTTATGTCTTATAAGGTTTCGACCAAGGTTGCGAGTCGCAACCACTTGGTTCCAACTCGGAATGGCGTTCATGGCGTTCTTAATAATTCAAAAGATTACAATAAGACGAAATCAAAACAAACTAATAGGTCTTCTGTGTATGGGATTACATCAGAGATGTACCCATCGCTTTGTTCATCGCTTTCTTCAGATTCATCGTCATCATGTTGTGCATTGGCGTATAACGTCATTATGTCGTCTCGACTTTGTTGCAGCCTATACTTAAATATCATAACAACCCTGGATCTTGCATCGTTCGAAGGTGCTAAATCACAGAGTTGTTCAAGAAGACGTAGTCTCTCTGTCTTCAACATTTCTTCCATCGACAATGAATATTCCACCCCGTGTTGATAAGTCACTTTAACCGTTCTTGTTTTTTCATCCAAACCCCAAGTGCTAAGTGTTGGTAGACCAGTATCGTCAATATCATCATCATCATCATCTGCTGGAAATTTTCTTTTCAATCTTCTTATTACCTTTCGAGTTCTTTCACAATCGTCGGCCATTGGAACCCCAAGGGCCAGAATATCCCTCTGAACGGCTTCATCCATGCTAAGTATGGCCTTGATTGTCTTGATTTTCACCCTTCTCCTGTTAGAGAACTTTAGGATGAAATGTTTCTCCGACCTATCAAACCTCCATGCAATAACTTGAGCAGGTTTTTAAGTTTTTCTGGCGTTTTAGTCTGTCACACCCCGATTTCCACGTGTCACCGGTGGGCCCGGTAGGGGGAGTATCGTGACGTGGTTGGCAACATAATAGTCAAACAACACAATATATAAATATGCACAGCGGAAGCAATTAAAAAATATAAATTCAACTTTAATAATATTGTGATATCGTGTATCACAACAGTTGAATGTTTGTCCATAGAAGGATCAAAAATAAATAATAGTTCAACAGACGGTAGGCATCTAAAGCTTGCGAGACTTCTATCGATGCTAAGGAGAAATCCCAGCCAATTACGCTTAGTACCTGCATTTAATCTTTTTGGGAAAATACGTCAGTTTACACTGGTAAATACATTCAACTGACTCATTTTGGAAAATGATTGAAAATTGGTTTGGATGCAAATGGCATAAACATTTTTATAACTTGGGAGAATTATTTAAATATATAATCTTGTGAACGAATTACATGTTCCTTATGCGTTCAGTAGCCCGGATCATGTCCGGGTTAAAGATCAATAGATACACCACATCAACTATTTATGCACTGACGAGTGTACGCCTACACTCCGCGCTTAGGTCGTGGCCATTTCGTAAAATGATGCCAAGGATATCCGGGACATGGTCATTAACCCCCCAAAGGCTTTAAGTAACAAGACTGTTTAAACGAGCCGATCAAATTATTCAATTAACCACCCAACGATGGAAGATTTGATGCTCGATCAAGTGGTATTCTATATACCGTAGCCCAAGCCCGTATAGGGAAAATAAGTTAAAAGTATTTACCTGAGCAATGTAATAATCACAATAAGCGAAATGCAAGTAGCTTTTAATGGTACTCCTAATCTGGAACGAAGGTTTATAATAACCTATTAGAATTCTAACGGGTCTTTAGTTAAGCTTAAGCTTAGACCGGTTAGTTTTAAAGATACGGTTCGTACGCACGATTAAGCGAAGACCGGATAGAATGTGATTTAGACCCAAAAAGTTCAGAGACTTGCTTAATATGGGTATTTCATACACATTCTGGATTTTGAGATAAAACCGACAAGGTTTGACCCGTTTAGGCTAATTTATGTAAACTAGTTACATAAACCGAACCGAACGCGTAATAAGCGTAACGGTTATTCATATGAGCCATTTACAGGTTTCCTAAGTTAATATGCTTCATATATGTTGTGACATCAGTAATATGTCTTTTATTATGCCCGAAACGAATTTAAACACAAACTATGCCCCGTAGGGGTAGTTTGGTCATGTAAAAGGTTATAAAAGAGTTTAAGTATTCACCTGAGTTACAGGTATGATGTAATCAGAAAAAATACTTATTTTACTAAGTTATAACAGTAGGGTAAAGTATATATGTGAAATTTATCAATTATAACCAAACTATGCACTGTAGGGGCATTTTGGTAATTTCACATAAGCCGAAAAGCTCAAAACTGAAGTCTGAGTTTAACAACCTTTGCTTACTGTTAAAACATTATAATTTGCCTCAAATATCAGTAGGTATCAACCCTTGTATGTTTAAAATCGTTTTAGTACATATTATGCGTTAAAAACGCTAAAAAGGCGATTAGAAGCCGTTTCCGGGTTCTATGCATAAAGCTGATATTTTTTATAATTCCAGAAGGCTTAAAATAATTTATTTATCATATGTGATCAGTAGCAAAAGGTTTGGAGTCGTTTAGATATGTAAAACTCATTTTATAGCCCGTAAGGGTAAAACCGACAATTACCGGATTAAGCCTACGACCATAAGTTATGCTCAGCCTAAAATTAATTAAAAATCTTCAAAAATCCCAAAATAATATATTACATCAGTGGGTAAAGATTTTGGTATTAAAAAGTAGGCTTAACTAGTCTATACGCTAATTACGCCGTTTAATTAACATAAAGCTTTCATTTTACGCTAACGAGCATAACTCTTTATCTACACCTCAAAATAATGTCAAATTTTGCATACAAGTTTATATATCAGTATTTAAAGTTTCTATTCTTTTACTTTTTCATAAATCACGTTTTAAGGTGAAAATGGCATAATGGTCAACATATGAGCAATTAACGGAATCATGCATATTAATTGGATAACTAATGATCCGAGGTGTATAATCACAGAGGGTTATACTAGCATGTAACCTGGTCCAAATAAAGCTCTAAGTCATTTCTAAAACATACCATAACGGGTCAGAACTGAAAGTCAAAGTAAAAGTCAAACTATGCGACTTTCGGTTCCGAACCGGGTCTAAACAGGAAATTGTCGGGTTGAACATGTTTAGACATGTTATTACACTAATTACCAAGTTATATTAATGATCAAACAGGTTGTATGTGTTCTACATTTCTAATCATGCATAAATTAGAAACTAAGTATCCTGTTGACTTTTTATTAACAAGTTTGACCTGACATTAGACCTAGTGAGAGTGGGAATCAGGGGGAACCCTTTTGAGGGTTTATTACCCACATAATTACCTACTTAGAGGTACTTTTAATTCGAGATTTGACTGAGCCATTATTAATTAATCTCGAAGTCAAATCATAATTATGACGGTTTGACTTTTAGCTAAATAACTAAGCTAAACTCAAGTAAAGAAAGTTAGGCAAACTTACTGAAGTCCTAAGCTTGATTAGGAAGGTCTTGTGTCTGCTCTTAGGCTCCCAAAGGCTCCAGAATTGCACAAGAAGTGAATGATCAATTGGTTGCAACTCCATGGCCTTTTATAGTGTTTAAGTCACCATAGTTTGTTGACAAATAAGTCTACAACTGACCATAAGTTGTTTACAAGTGTCCCTAGATGTTTAGGGGTTGATTAGGGGTCAAGGGAGATGAGGAAAATCGACAATAGATCAGTTTCATGCGTATAACAGCCAACAGCAAGTTTTTCAGTCCCTGGCACCCCCTTACGGACCGTAAGGGGGTGGCTTACGGTCCGTAAGCCTATGGTCAGAAGCATAAAACTTTTGTTCTTTCAGGATTTCGAAAGGGCAACCACTTGTGTCGAATTTTGGACATTATTTTACATTAAGGGGCCTCTAAAATGTGCCTTGTACAGTGACATACCCTACCACTTTGGTATGTTTCATTGAATCCTTATTGAAAGTGCCGAACAAGAAGGTTTACCGTGCATTTTCTTCGTAGGAGTCCACCATTTCAATTATGAATCAGTTTGTTGCTATGATTCCCCGAATTTAATATATACCAGATGTTTATTAGTCTTGGGATTCATAATAAGGTCGTTCAGAGGTGTAAAATTAACATGACAACACTTTTAAATCCCGTCGTACATCTTTAATTATATCCGGGTTTACATCGCTTTTGTCTTAATTGACACGTGTCGTTATTTCATTGAACACGAATTTTTCGAGGTGTTACATCCTCACCCCCTTAAAATAAATCTCGACCCGAGATTTACTTAAATAAATAAGGGTACTTTTCTTTCATCGTGGACTCAACCTCCCACGTATATTCGGGACCTCTACGGGCATCCCATTTGACCTTTACAATAGGTACATGCTTCCTTCGAAGCTTCTTTACCTGTCGATCTTCAATCGACAAAGGTTTTTCCACAAATTTTAAGCTCTCATCTATATGCACATCTGTATGCGGTATTACCAGTGATTCATCAGCGAAGCACTTCTTCAGATTGCAGATGTGGAACACATTGTGAATTCCACTGAGCTCTTCCGGTAAGTTTAACTTATAGGCAACTGACCCGACACGTTCGATAATCTCGAAAGGTCCTATGTATCTCGGGCTTAGCTTGCCTTTCTTACCAAATCGCATCACCCCCTTCCAGGGTGATACTTTAAGTAACACTTTGTCACCTACTTCGAAGTGAAAAGCTTTACGCTTTGGATCTGCGTAACTCTTCTGCCTATCTCGGGCAGCTTTGAGACGGTCACGAATCTGGACAATATTGTCCGTCGTTTCAAAGACTATCTCTGGTCCTGATAATTGGACATCTCCAACTTCCGCCCAACAAACGGGCGTTCTACACTTTCTACCGTATAATGCCTCGAAAGGCTCAGCCTTAATGCTGGTGTGGTAGCTATTGTTGTAGGAGAACTCAATTAGTGGTAGGTTCTTATCCCAACTACCACCCAAATCGATCGCACATGCACGTAGCATGTCTTCCAACGTTTGAATGGTACGCTCACTCTGACCGTCTGTCTGAGGATGGTAAGCCGTTCTAAAATTCAAACGCGTGCCCAAAGATTGTTGGAAACTTTTCCAAAAATGTGACGTGTATCTAGTATCCCTGTCGGAGATAATAGACACAGGTATGCCATGTAAAGCTACAATCTTATCCACGTATAATTGGGCTAATATGTCGGAGCTATAAGTCTCCTTAATGGGTAGGAAATGTGCTGACTTAGTCAATCTGTCAACGATCACCCATATTGTGTCATTTCCTTTCCTCGTCTTAGGTAACTTGGTGATAAAATCCATAGTTACCATTTCCCACTTCCACGTAGGAAGTTCAGGCTGTTGTAGCAAACCTGACGGCTTTTGATGCTCGGCTTTGACTTGCGCACATGTCAAGCATTTAGCTACATAGGTGGCTACAGACTTCTTCAAGCCTATCCACCAATAATTTGCCCTTAGATCCTGGTACATCTTATCAGCTCCAGGATGAACGGAGTATTTGGAACTATGGGCTTCCTGGAGGATGACATCTCGAAGTCCTCCATAAATTGGAACCCATATTCGTCCATTCAATCTTAGAATTCCGTCCTTGCTAAGAGTTAACTGCTCCTCAGTTACTCCTAGTTTCTCGTTAGGATAGTTAGCTTCCAACACAGCTTCCTTCTGTGCAGCTAACAACCTTTCAATCAAATTGTTCTTTATTTCCATGCGCTTGGCATTGATTCGGATGGGTTTCACCCTTTCCTTTCGACTCAAGGCATCGGCGACTACATTCGCCTTGCCGGGATGGTATCTGATTTCACAATCATAATCGTTCAGAGTCTCCATCCAACGTCGTTGCCTCATGTTTAAATCCTTCTGATTAAACAGGTGCTGGAGGCTCTTGTGATCAGAATAGATCACACACTTGATACCATATAAATAATGCCTCCACAGTTTTAGTGCGAATACAACGGCACCCAACTCCAAGTCATGGGTGGTGTAATTCTTTTCATGCACCTTTAACTGTCTTGAAGCATAGGCAATAACCTTGCCTTTCTGCATAAGCACACACCCCATGCCAGTATGCGATGCATCGCAGTAAGCTAGGAACTCTTCGGTACCTTCAAGCAATGTCAGTACAGGAGCGTTGCTCAACTTTTGCTTCAAAATATCAAAGGACTCTTGCTGCTTAGGGCCCCAAACGAACTTTACTTTCTTCTTAGTCAAGGAAGTTAAGGGTGCAGCAATTCTTGAAAAATTTTCAAGGAAACGCCTGTAATATCCTGCCAATCCCAGGAAGCTACGAATCTCTGTAGGCGTCTTTGGCTCCTGCCAGTTCATAACTGCTTCAACCTTAGCGGGATCCACTTGGATACCACGCTCACTGACCACATGTCTAAGAAGTTGGACTTCTCGTAGCCAAAATTCACACTTAGAGAATTTGGCATAGAGCTTCTCATGATGTAGGAGTTTGAGAATACAGCGAAGGTGTTTCTCATGGTCAGCTTGGTTCTTAGAGTAAATGAGAATGTCGTCGATGAAAACGATGATGAATTTATCTAAGTACGGCTTGCAAACGCGATTCATGAGGTCCATGAACGCGGCCGGTGCATTTGTGATCCCAAAAGGCATCACTAGGAACTCGTAATGACCATAACGAGTCCTAAATGCAGTTTTATGCACGTCTTCATCCCTAACCTTCAGTTGATGGTAGTCTGACCTCAAATCAATCTTCGAGAAATAACTTGCCCCTTGTAACTGATCGAACAAATCGTCGATCCTGGGCAAAGGATACCTATTCTTTATTGTGACTTTATTAAGCTCACGATAATCGATGCACAGGCGCATCGATCCATCCTTCTTCTTGACAAACAGGACTGGCGCTCCCCAAGGAGACGAACTAGGTTTAATGAAACCCTTGGCTAGTAATTCGTCTAGCTGTGTCCTCAATTCTTTCATCTCTGTGGGCGCCAACCTATAAGGTGCTCTAGCAACTGGTGCTGCTCCAGGGATGATATCAATTCTGAATTCGACTTGTCTATCTGGTGGTAAACCAGGTAGTTCTTCAGGAAAAACTTCTGGGTATTCAAAAATGACGGGAATGTCTTCTATCTTCGGTCTAGGCTCATCAATAATCACTTGTGCCATGTAGATGACACAACCCTTCGTTAAACACTTGGAAGCCTTAAGCATAGTCACCTGCTCAGGCAGTCCATACTGGGTATCTCCCCGAATGGTAAGTGATTCATCAGACGGAGTCTTTATCACTACCTGCTTCTTGTTGCAGACAATTTGGGCCTGGTTATGAGATAACCAGTCCATACCCAAAACTATGTCAAAACCGGCCAACTTAAAGGGAAGTAGAGATAGAGGAAAAGAGTGGTTCTTAATGGATATAACACATCCATCTAACACAGTTGAGACGGTTTCTATGGTGCCATCTGCTAACTCTACCTCATATTTTACTTTTAAGGTTTTGACAGGCAATTTCAACAATTCACAAAACTTGTTATCTACGAAAGACTTATCAGCGCCTGAATCAAAAAGTACTCTGGCATAGACATCATTTATAAGGAATGTACCTGTTATGACATTATCGTCTTGCACAGCTTCCTTTGCGTCCATTCTGAAGACTCTCGCATTGGTCTTCCTGGCCTCTTCAGGCTTTTTGGCGTATTTTGGGCAGTTGGTTTTAATGTGCCCCTTTTCATTGCAACGGTAGCACGTTGCGTCTTTCATCTTCTTGTAATCCAATGTCTTGTGATACGTGGACTTGCAGATTCCACATGCAAAGGTTTTTTACTGAGTCTGCGAGTTCGACTCAAGTCTGCACTTTCCATAGTGCTGTTTCTTGCAAATTTTGCATTTGGGCTTCTCACCAGACTGATGCCCATCTTTCCTTGACTCAGATCCCTTCTTGTTGTCACCGTTCCCACGATGCTTCTTGTTCGATCTCCGTTAACTATCATCTTCACGTTTTCTCTTCTCAGCATCCTTATTCCTTAGCGATCTTTGCCTGACCGCATCCAACGTAAGGGATAAAGATATGTCAGCTACAGACCTAAAAGTAGCTGGCCGAGAAGCCTTTACGCTTGCCTTGATTTCCGGGGCTAAACCACCGATAAAACGAGCTATTCTTTTTGGTTCCGGGGTTACCAGATATGGAACCAACCGGGACATTGTGTTGAAGCTCGTGAGGTAAGCTTGACAGTCAAGGTTTGTCATCACCAATGATAGAAAATCAGATTCTATCTTCTCCACCTCATGCTGAGGGCAGTAATTTTCCCTGATGAGGGCAGTAAATTGTTCCCAAGACATGTTGTACAATGGGATTTTCCCGGTGGCTTGAATCAGAGATCTCCACCAGGCTAATACTTCACCTTTAAAAGATTGCGACACAAACTTGACTACGTCCCTCTCAGCGCACCCGCTGATATCCACAACTGTGTCCATCTCGTCTAGCCATGTCATACAGTCAATGGCTCCTTTTTCCCCAGTGAAGTCCTGGGGCTTACATGAAACAAAGTATTTATATGAGCAACCCTTGTCACGGGGTCCTTGGTTTAGTACAACCTGCTGAGATGGAGCACTGTGGTGGTTCGAGGAGTGTTGATCATCATCTTTCTTCAGTTCTTCCTTCTTGGAAGGAGGCTTTGCATGCGGCGTAGATAGGGTCCTACTTCGAGTCCCACTATACTCTGCGTACTGCCGTTCCAATGCCTTAGTAACTGCGTCGTCTACCAACGCTTTTAATTCAGCACCCGTTAAATTTACTCGGGCATTATCGATATTCTCCACTGGATGGCTATTAATTTCGTCTGAGTTAGCCATTTTAATTGAACTGTTGCAGAAAACAAGGACAATAGTTTATTTGGGAGTTCATTATGGAATTGCCCCTTAGGGTAATTCATTAACCGTGGTAAACAGAGACCATATTTGGTTAATTTATTAATCGTATTTTAATTAGGATTTCAATTATAATTTATCCTAATTATAAACAATAACAATATATATTAGCACATAAGGCCTAGTCACAAGGACATTTTTAAATTATAAGCTATGATTTCAGAGAATCAAGGCTTTTAAGGTTTGAACATAGTTCATTACCTTTATCAGACAGGGAGTCATAGCTACCACTGTCTTTTGGCTCATATGGAAATGAGCAGGGCCCGTAGGCACGTATTACCACGTATGGTAAGAATATGATCATCGTAATTGATGATCTGACCCATGATTCAGAGATCATTAAGTTGGGTTAGGAATCTGTGGAAAGATCCTTATATAATAATAACGTGTGTGATTTTAAATGAATCACATCTGCCAGGAGTGTTAACATGTTTTCAGATGTTAACTGGGATTTGAATCTTTTTAACAGGTCTTACCATCATGGTCAGGTCTTTATAATGACACTCAGACTAGGTTTCACTCTTAAGATTCTTATTCAATAATTAAGTAGGCAGATTATCTTTAAAAGGAATGAATTTTAATTTATTTATTTCATATATAACATTTATGCATATAATAGCAAGATGAAATTTATAAACATATCATTCCATTAATTATCAAAAGATTACATGTTGCCCTAAACGGGACTTTTCAACAAACAAACTTACCCACGCAGGGGTTTAAACAAGTACTTACCCACGCAGGGGCTTAATAACAAACATACCCACGCAGGGGCTTAATAACAAAACATACCCACGTAGGGGCTTAATAACATAATAGTCCACGCAGGGACTTACACAAATAAAATACCCTCGCAGGGGTTAACAGAAGGATAGACCCACGCAGGGGTCAAAACAAACAAACATACATACCCACACAGGGGCTCAGCAACAAATGGAAGGATTCAGTGGTCCTTCTTGATCTTCCCTTTAATTAGGCTCGTTAATCCTTGGAAGAAAGTTTGTCGCTCCCTCCGTTCCCTGTGAAATTCTCGCTCTACATGGTCCAACCTTTGCAGAATTTCTTCACGCTCTGGTGGGGAGAACCTTGGTGGTTGCGATTGTTGCCTGATAATAGGTCTTGGAGGTATTTAGTACCCATGTGTTGGGTACCCTACTCCCCATGGATCTCCATAGGGTCCTTGGGTGTTGTAGTTAGCCGCTACCATGTATGGGTCAGCTTCTGCGTAGTTGTAATTGGTGTGCACTGGCTGTTCAAACGGGTTATAGGCCATAGAACCCGTGTATGCCGGAATTGGGTTATCAAAACCCATAGGCGGTGGTTGCGATGCAACTGGGTGTGAGGGTCCACCCATTTGTGGTTCCTCCTGATGTGGCGGGTAATGGCTACCGCTTGATTGGCGTGGATAACTAAAATGAAAGTCTCCCGCTCGCGCAAACATACGCGCTCCGGTTCTCCTACGCCTTGGCGGTTGCGGAGGTGCCGGTTGAACTGGTGGCGGTGGAGGTGGTGGCGTGACTGCCACAAATCTTGAATCCTCAGAGGGATCCTGTTGCTGCTGCTGCTGAGGAGGTGAATGGCGAGGAGGTGTATAGTACCATTCGTGCCTGGTAAACATAGCTTGAAAGCTATCTGGACCACCATAGGGTGATCCGTGGAAAGAAGATCCGTCAGAGATCTCTATTGGGTGGTTTGGTGTACCACTGGCAGGCTCGACAGGGTCTGTGTCCTCGTCCACATCGTCCGCGTGATCACCTGAGAAATGGTCATCTGGCCCCAGTGGGTTAAAACCCGCTGGTTCTGGTATGAAATCGGCCGGGTTAAACCGGCCCCTGAAGACAGGTGTAGGGTCTCCAAAAGAATGATGCGATAAGGATCACTGTAACGGTATGTAGGACGGTTGAGGGTTGTTGGGCTCATACTCCGGCTGTGGCCCGTAAGGGTTATGGACAGGAGGTGTTGAACTGTGTGAAACCGACCGTCTAGCCGGCTCGAAGAGGTTCCTCCGGTTTTGTCGGGGATCGTCACTCTCTGTGGTCGAAGGAGCTCGCACATTCGAAGGTCCTACCTCGTTGTCATTGGGGGCGGTGATTGGCCCCTTTCCACGTCCTCTTCTTCTAAAGAATCTTGGGGGCATTTTGCTAATCCTGTCATTATAATATGAGATAACAGAAATATATATATATAAATAAAGGACAACACAAACAAAGTGGAATTTGTCCTATGTTATATGTCTAGACTCGAAAGTTTAGAAATGTGCAATTGTGTAACTGAGATTAAACACAAAAGGCTAGTGTCTAATTCACTCAGTGTTGGCTCTGATACCAACCTGTCACACCCCGATTTCCACGTGTCACCGGTGGGCCCGGTAGGGGGAGTATCGTGACGTGGTTGGCAACATAATAGTCAAACAACACAATATATAAATATGCACAGCGGAAGCAATTGAAAAATATAAATTCAACTTTAATAATATTGTAATATCGTGTATCACAACAGTTGAATGTTTATCCACAGAAGGATCAAAAATAAATAATAGTTCAATA
Organism: Helianthus tuberosus; assembly: GCA_030545235.1. Classification (NCBI taxonomy): domain Eukaryota; kingdom Viridiplantae; phylum Streptophyta; class Magnoliopsida; order Asterales; family Asteraceae; genus Helianthus; species Helianthus tuberosus. The sequence goes on from CM060418.1 coordinate 190,025,528, forward strand.
GACGGTAGGCATCTAAAGCTTGCAAGACTTCTATCGATGCTAAGGAGAAATCCCAGCCAATTACGCTTAGTACCTGCATTTAATCTTTTTGGGAAAATACGTCAGTTTACACTGGTAAATACATTCAACTGACTCATTTTGGAAAATGATTGAAAATTGGTTTGGATGCACATGGCATAAACATTTTTATAACTTGGGAGAATTATTTAAATATATAATCTTGTGAACGAATTACATGTTCCTTATGCGTTCAGTAGCCCGGATCATGTCCGGGTTAAAGATCAATAGACACACCACATCAACTATTTATGCACTGACGAGTGTACGCCTACACTCCGCGCTTAGGTCGTGGCCATTTCGTAAAATGATGCCAAGGATATCCGGGACATGGTCATTAACCCCCCAAAGGCTTTAAGTAACAAGACTGTTTAAACGAGCCGATCAAATTATTCAATTAACCACCCAACGATGGAAGATTTGATGCTCGATCAAGCGGTATTCTATATACCGTAACCCAAGCCCGTATAGGGAAAATAAGTTAAAAGTATTTACCTGAGCAATGTAATAATCACAATAAGTGAAATGCAAGTAGCTTTTACTGGTACTCCTAATCTGGAACGAAGGTTTATAATAACCTATTAGAATTCTAACGGGTCTTTAGTTAAGCTTAAGCTTAGACCGATTAGTTTTAAAGATACGGTTCGTACGCACGATTAAGCGAAGACCGGATAGAATGTGATTTAGACCCAACAAGTTCAGAGACTTGCTTAATATGGGTATTTCATACACATTCTGGATTTTGAGATAAAACCGACAAGGTTTGACCCGTTTAGGCTAATTTATGTAAACTAGTTACATAAACCGAACCGAACGCGTAATAAGCGTAACGGGTATTCATATGAGCCATTTACAGGTTTTCCTAAGTTAATATGCTTCATATATGTTGTGACATCAGTAATATGTCTTTTATTATGCCCGAAACGAATTTAAACACAAACTATGCCCCGTAGGGGTAGTTTGGTCATGTAAAAGGTTATAAAAGAGTTTAAGTATTCACCTGAGTTACAGGTCTGATGTAATCAGCAAAAATACTTATTTTACTAAGTTATAACACTAGGGTAAAGTATATATGTGAAATTTATCAATTATAACCAAACTATGCACCGTATGGGCATTTTGGTAATTTCACATAAGCCGAAAAGCTCAAAACTGAAGTCTGAGTTTAACAACCTTTGCTTACTGTTAAAACATTATAATTTTCCTCAAATATCAGTAGGTATCAACCCTTGTATGTTTAAAATCGTTTTAGTACATATTATGCGTTAGAAACGCTAAAAAGGCGATTAGAAGCCGTTTCCGGGTTCTATGCATAAAGCTGATATTTTTTATAATTCCAGAAGGCTTAAAATAATTTATTTATCATATGTGATCAGTAGCAAAAGGTTTGGAGTCGTTTAGATATGTAAAACTCATTTTATAGCCCGTAAGGGCAAAACCGACAATTACCGGATTAAGCCTACGACCATAAGTTATGCTCAGCCTAAAATTAATTAAAAATCTTCAAAAATCCCAAAATAATATATTACATCAGTGGGTAAAGATTTTGATATTAAAAAGTAGGCTTAACTAGTCTATACGCTAATTACGCCGTTTAATTAACATAAAGCTTTCATTTTACGCTAACGAGCATAACTCTTTATCTACACCTCAAAATAATGTCAAATTTTGCATACAAGTTTATATATCAGTATTTAAAGTTTCTATTCTTTTACTTTTTCATAAATCACGTTTTAAGGTGAAAATGGCATAATGGTCAACATATGAGCAATTAACGGAATCATGCATATTAATTGGATAACTAATGATCCGAGGTGTATAATCACAGAGGGTTATACTAGCATGTAACCTGGTCCAAATAAAGCTCTAAGTCATTTCTAAAACATACCATAACGGGTCAGAACTGAAAGTCAAAGTAAAAGTCAAACTATGCGACTTTCGGTTCCGAACCGGGTCTAAACAGGAAATTGTCGGGTTGAACATGTTTAGACATGTTATTACACTAATTACCAAGTTATATTAATGATCAAACAGGTTGTATGTGTTCTACATTTCTAATCATGCATAAATTAGAAACTAAGTATCCTGTTGACTTTTTATTAACAAGTTTGACCTGACATTAGACCTAGTGAGAGTGGGAATCAGGGGGAACCCTTTTGAGGGTTTATTACCCACATAATTACCTACTTAGAGGTACTTTTAATTCGAGATTTGACTGAGCCATTATTAATTAATCTCGAAGTCAAATCATAATTATGACGGTTTGACTTTTAGCTAAATAACTAAGCTAAACTCAAGTAAAGAAAGTTAGGCAAACTTACTGAAGTCCTAAGCTTGATTAGGAAGGTCTTGTGTCTGCTCTTAGGCTCCCAAAGGCTCCAGAATTGCACAAGAAGTGAATGATCAATTGGTTGCAACTCCATGGCCTTTTATAGTGTTTAAGTCACCATAGTTTGTTGACAAATAAGTCTACAACTGACCATAAGTTGTTTACAAGTGTCCCTAGATGTTTAGGGGTTGATTAGGGGTCAAGGGAGATGAGGAAAATCGACAATAGATCAGTTTCATGCGTATAACAGCCAACAGCAAGTTTTTCAGTCGCTGGCACCCCCTTACGGACCGTAAGGGGGTGGCTTACGGTCCGTAAGCCTATGGTCAGAAGCATAAAACTTTTGTTCTTTCAGGATTTCGAAAGGGCAACCACTTGTGTCGAATTTGGGACATTATTTTACATTAAGGGGCCTCTAAAATGTGCCTTGTACAGTGACATACCCTACCACTTTGGTATGTTTCATTGAATCCTTATTGAAAGTGCCGAACAAGAAGGTTTACCGTGCATTTTCTTCGTAGGAGTCCACCATTTCAATTATGAATCAGTTTGTTGCTATGATTCCCCGAATTTAATATATACCAGATGTTTATTAGTCTTGGGATTCATAATAAGGTCGTTCAGAGGTGTAAAATTAACATGACAACACTTTTAAATCCCGTCGTACATCTTTAATTATATCCGGGTTTACATCGTTTTTGTCTTAATTGACACGTGTCGTTATTTCATTGAACACGAATTTTTCGAGGTGTTACATCCTCACCCCCTTAAAATAAATCTCGACCCGAGATTTACTTAAATAAATAAGGGTACTTTTCTTTCATCGTGGACTCAACCTCCCACGTATATTCGGGACCTCTACGGGCATCCCATTTGACCTTTACAATAGGTACATGCTTCCTTCGAAGCTTCTTTACCTGTCGATCTTCAATCGACAAAGGTTTTTCCACAAATTTTAAGCTCTCATCTATATGCACATCTGTATGCGGTATTACCAGTGATTCATCAGCGAAGCACTTCTTCAGATTGCAGATGTGGAACACATTGTGAATTCCACTGAGCTCTTCCGGTAAGTTTAACTTATAGGCAACTGACCCGACACGTTCGATAATCTCGAAAGGTCCTATGTATCTCGGGCTTAGCTTGCCTTTCTTACCAAATCGCATCACCCCCTTCCAGGGTGATACTTTAAGTAACACTTTGTCACCTACTTCGAAGTGAAAAGCTTTACGCTTTGGATCTGCGTAACTCTTCTGCCTATCTCGGGCAGCTTTGAGACGGTCACGAATCTGGACAATCTTGTCCGTCGTTTCAAAGACTATCTCTGGTCCTGATAATTGGACATCTCTAACTTCCGCCCAACAAACGGGCGTTCTACACTTTCTACCGTATAATGCCTCGAAAGGCGCAGCCTTAATGCTGGTGTGGTAGCTATTGTTGTAAAAAAAAATGGAAGCGAAAAAGATAAATTAAAAATCCTAATCTAATTTCTTTTCCAAATCTTCACTGTCATCGGTCTATTTCTTCTTTGAAACTACAAGAACCGTCACAAATATATGGCGTTTTTTTACTTTGGTTTTATTGTTTTTTGTTGTTGAAGTGGCTTTTTGTGGATGTTGAACACAAAAAGACGTGGGTTTTTTGTTTGGTCTTCATCTTTATCTTCATCCCACTCTTCAGTGTCATCGGTCTCTTCATGTCATTCGAATATTCATCAAGAACAAAGCACACAAAATGATATATGTCTGTAATCAGTCTCTTTTTCTTGAAGATTTGTCCATCTCATGCAGCAAAATGTTATTGAGTTACCCCCCTCATCTAACAATCCATTCACTGAAACTTCACGCAGAACAATATTGAATATCCAAGAAACGATGTTTGCCATCTTTGAATTTTTCAACTTTTTGGCGTTTACAGTAAGTGGTATTTAGGAACCATGGCGTTTGTTTTTGTTTTGATCAATGAAAGGTCCAACCTTTTCTGTTTATAGGATGTCTTTGCTGTGTAGTTTAGGCGAGACATTATTAATAAGTGTAATTAATAAAATATCCGTCGTTTCAGTTACTGTTTTGCTTAGCTTTATCTGTTAAGTCTGTAACACGTACCATCTTTCAATTTTGGCGTTTTATATTTAATGACGTTTTTGTAGGCTAAGATCATAAAATACACCAACTAAAACATAGAAAAAACCACGCAGGAAAAATACTTTTTATTAGTTGGCGTTTTATATTTAATGGTGTTTTATGGAGAAACGATGTTTACCCTTTTTACCCTTAATGAAGCATGTTCCAAGCAATAAAATTGATGTTATTTACGAAAACGCCACCGCGTCAATCTTGTCCATATATGGTTTTGATCTGACGATCCATAAGCGTTCTCACTGTACTCACATTTTTCACTGTTTTCCCTAAATCTTAACCCTATACATATGTATGTAGGGTTAGGTTCATTTGAGAACCACCTTTTTGTGAGAACTATGAGAACCAATGTGAACACACCAAAAAAACCTAACCCCCCTAAAAAAAACCTAAACCCCCCACCCCCCCCCCCCAAAAAAAAAAACCTAACCCCCCCCCCCCCCAAGCTAAAATGCAAAAAACTAAAACCCCCAAAAAACCTAAAAAAATCTAAAAAACACACAATTTTTTTTAATATTTTTACATCAAAATCGCTACTTTTAATAACAAAAAAAAATTAATTTTTTTTAATTTTTTTGGTAACGAAAATTAGCGATTTTGACGTAAAAAATATTAGATTTTTTTTTCTGTTTTTTAGCTATTTTTGGTTGTGTTCACATTGGTTCTCGCAATAAAGGGTGGTTTCTAACGGATCCTTCTCATATGTATGTATGTATATATATACTAGTTGATGCCCCGCCCACGTTGCGGGGCGATGGTCGAATAATTCTCAATCAATCTAAAACGATGATCAGACCGTATTTTTCGGCGCAGGGCAAAACTGTAATTTTTCAGGACTAATGAGCAAGTGTTAGGCAGCTCCTTGACACGGGAAAAAATTAAATCGAGTCAACCAATTAAAAAAAACTTTTATACTTTTGCAAAAAAAAAATTAAAACGATGGGGAAACCATAATTTTGAACTGAGAGCGAAATCATAATTTTTTTTCAGGGATAAAATCGTAAATTAAATGGACCAATGGGAGAGTGTCAGGCATCTGCCGGCATGACTGTAATTTTAAACTGGGAGCAAATTTGTAATTTAACCAGGGAAACAAAAAAAAAAACGGTGGGGAAAATGTAAATTTAATTTGAGGGCAAAATCGTAACTTGGTTGTGAGAAAAAAAAACTAATGGCAAAAATGTAAATTTAAACGGGGCAAAATCGTAATTTTGAACTGAGGGCAAAATTGAAATTTTTAGCTGGGAGCAAAGGCATAAATTTATTTTTAAGTTGGGGAAAAAACATAACTTTGAACTGATGGCAAAATCCTAATTATAATGGAAAAAAAACTAATGGTAGAACTGTAAATTTAAACAGGGCAAAGACGTAATTCTGAACCCAGGGAAAAATTGAAATTTTTAGCTGGGAGCAAAAGCGTAAATTTGTTTTTAAGTGGGGGTAAAAACATAATTTTGAACTTATGGTAAAATCGTAGCTTTAAAGCGGGATAAAAGCGTAAATTTGTTGGGCCAATGGGGGAGTGCCAGACAGCTTCCTGGCACTATTCATTTTGCTGCCCATGTGACCCAATAAAAAGCCAGAACTATGCCCGCCGACATTAATGTTTGTAGTTGTTGAAAATATATGTATATATATGTATGTATTGTTGATTGTTAACTGTTTCTTTTGTATCGTAAACTATACTTAGTGCCTGTACCGTACCAGGACTGTGATGAATTGAACCTTTACAGTCTAGTATTCATTTTATCTTATCTTATTTCCATCAATGTAAAACATGTGCCGTACCAGGACTGTGATGAATTGAACCTGTACCGTACCAGGACTCCGAACAACATCGGTACCAGTACTAGTATTCATTTTATCTTATCTTATTTCCATCAATGTAAAACATGTGCCGATTGTTATATACCGAGTGCTGGTATCGTACCGATTACATCACACCAAACCAAACCAATACCGACCGAAAACCCATCATATAGCACGGGAAATTCCACTGGTTTCACATAATTTAAACATCTAAGAGCATTCCCATCCCATCCATCATCCCCTCCGCCATCTTTATTTTTTTTAAATCTACTAAAAACTTACTCCATCTCATCCATCATTTCTCTACCCCAAGCTTAAATTATAAAAAAGATGACACACTAACTTTATATATAAAAATGGATATTGGATTTAAATAACATTCACTTTCATCATTTGGACAATAGTACTCCCAACTTACGAATTATACCACGCCACCCAAATTTTCAACTTATTTTACTCTGGCACTCCAAAACTTAACGAATTCGACGTTAGATGCCACATCACTAAACAAGTGCCACATCACTAAACAAGTGCCACATCAACAAAAAAACTAAATGTGTTAGGGTTCAGTTAGTTTGGGAATGTCAGAAGAAAATAAGTTGAAAGTTGGGAATGGCGTGGTACAATTCATAAGTTGGAAGTGCATCGACCAAATTGTAAAAACTGAAGTTATTTATAATAAATTCAATATCCCTGAAAATAACTTTTATTCATTCTCCATCAAATGAAAACAAGAAGTATGATAAAATAAGCGTTTATGATTAAGATAAAATAAAAATGATGGATGAGATGTGTACGAATTTTTAAAATAAGATATAAGTTTGAGTAAATTACGTTTTTGACCCCTGTGGTTACATCACTTTGGCCCTTAAGTCTAGAGATCATAGGGGCCAAAATGGTTAGTTATAGAGACCATGGAGGCCAAAATGGTTAGACTTAGGGGTCAAAATGGTTAATTATAGAGACCATGGGGGCAGATATGTTAAAAATTCTTATTTTGGGCTAATATAGTAAAAATGATATAACCACAGGGAACAAAAACGTAATTTACTCTATAAGTTTTGTAAAATATAACTTTCAATTAAGATATGGGATAGAAAATAGTGAAGGTGATGAAAATGTTTTTGTATTTAGAGTAAATTACATTTTTGGCTTCTGTGATTATATCACTTTTAATATATTAGCCCAAAATAAGAATTTTTAACATATCTGCCCCCATGGTCTCTATAACTAACCATTTTGGCCCATAAATCTAATCATTTTGGCCCTCATGGTTTCTATAACTAGTCATTTTGGCCCCCATGATCTCTAGACTTTGGGGTCAAAATGGTTAGTTATAGAGACCAAGATGACAGATATGTTAAAAATTCTTATTTTGGGCTAATATAGTAAAAGTGATATAATCAAAGGGGCCAAAAACGTAATTTACTCTTGTATTTAACTAAAAACTAAAATGGGGACCAAGAGTAAAACCCTAACTTTTGTCAATATCTATATCTAGAGGACAAAAATGTAATTTAATCTAATCATCATGTGGCATCATGTGGCGGTGTGTTTTGATATAGCACGTGTCTAAAATATACGGTGGAAAGCATTGGTTTAAATTGGCGGTGTGAGTCCACAATATTTAAAGAGGACATCGTTAACCAATATTGTGATTGGTAGCACAATAAATAACAATAAAGAGATATTATGATATAGATATAGATAAGATAGGGTAGAAGACACCACCGGAAGTTGAAAAGTTAGCTCTACACACATCGCCGGAAAAAGAAGAATGGGTCGGAGAAAGCTCGAAATGAAGCGGATCGAAGACAAGAGCAGCAGGTTAGTCACTTTCTCCAAGAGGAGATCAGGGTTGTTTAAGAAAGCTCGCCATCTTTCCGTCCTCTGTGACGCCGATGTCGCCGTCATCGTCTTCTCCGCCAGAGGAAAGCTCTATGAGTTTTCTAACGGCAGCAGTACTAGTAACAGGTGAATTTCATCAGCGTTTTATATGTTATTTGATGTCGTTTCGCAATTTCTTTCTACAAACATTTGCTAATGTATAGTTTCAGAATAATTTATATATATGTTCTGTACGGAGCTTATATTTTTTATGTAATAAGGGTACGGGGTTTCTAGGTTATTGGCCTTGACAAGTACGCTATTATTTGTACTCATTGAGATTTACTGATTTAAGACAAAGATAAGAGGGTGATGTAGATAGAATACACCTTGATCCTATCACCCATTTTATTAGGAGTCTGAGAAACATAATTTTAAGGAGGTGCTTTTGTACTTTTTGGGATTAAAGGTGGCAAAGATCTCATCAATATTGTTTTACATTCACCTCATAACCTTTTTTTAGTAACATTTTTTACACCTAAATATGCACTTGTAAGGATTTAAACTCATAAGTCATAACACAAAAATAGGGGTAATTTTTTTTGCTTCATTGTCTCCCCTACAAGACAAGTTGGGTTTTAATCTACTTATGGAAAAAAAGGCCCTTGATCGATCACACAAATACATGACTTGTTCGACTCTTTTATTATGATGAATTAGGAAAAAAAAAACCCACATAATTTACGCTAGCCCTAAGTCCCGAACCCTAACTGTTACGAACTGAAAACACCCCAAGGTATGAAACTCGTTTCACATTGGTTGTATAGGCAACAAATGTGGAGGTTATAGATCAAATGGGCTCTCTCACCCACCAGACTAGTCTCTTAAGTTGAGTTCTCTTATTTGAGTTGTGACACTTAACCATCTATTTATATACTAAACACAATCCTTAACCTATTTGGACTCGAATTTTATCAAATTATAAACACAATCAACAAACTCATACTTATTCAAACCTTTTTTTTTTAAATTCAAACAACTAGATATATAAATGCTAAATGAACTCAAACTAACTTGATCAACCTCTTCATTATCCAACTTGTTTTAGTAAATTAGGATTAACTCCAGCTTTTACAAGAACATAGCCCTCGTTAGATGTCACGATCTACTAACAGTAGACGAATCCCATACTCTCTAGGATTAATCTTTGACATTAGTCAACAACATGGGAACATATAAGAAATTAATGATAAGTAGAAGTGTGACATGGATTTCTATGGTGGATGGATTTAATGAACCAACACGGTATTTAGAGATTACAAAGGGATAAGTAGATACATATAGTCATGAGAGTTGGGGACTTAGCGATATATATTGTATAGGGCCCCTCCCATTAGTAATGAATTTTCTAGGTGTTGTTCCAAGATGTATCACTTAATAATAATCTTTTTTTGCGCCTAGGTAATATGTGAGCCCTTTGCTCGTTGTGTCTTTTACTCCTTAGGTCATCTCGGTTCTTGCGTTTCGTATTTAGCCGAACACTTAACTTTTCCAACTATGTAAGATTCTTATTTTTGTGTTTGTTTCTCTTCCTTCGTTTTATTGTGTTTTGCCTGACAATAGATTATGTTTACAAATAATCATTTGATTCTCACATTCTCTCCAGATTCAATGCATGAATGTGTAGAAGAGAATCAAGTTAAGCATCTTCGTAATGCCTATTAAAATTAAAAGCTCTATGCATAAGTGGTTCAGCGGTTGTCCCATGCATCAATTTACCTAACGCTCGAGATTTGGGGACTTGGAATCTACTATAAGTTTACTACCAAAACTAAGCAAGAGCTAAAATAGTGGGTAGGGGGAAATCATTTTTCTAGAGGCTCTACAATTAAGGAGTTTTTAACTGAAATACTAAAATCCATTTCTATGCTTATTTTTTTAATCAAGTACGCTTAATTAAAGCTAAGATGGCATGGAAGGAACTTTTGGAACATTAAGATGGGTTGTGTATTAAACTTATCCATCCGAACCTTGCCTTAATGGCTAATCACACATGGAACATTTTTCTTACATAAAACCACGGAGTCGTTTGTCCTAGTTTTTGAGATGGCAGATAGATGATATAGAGGGAATAATTAAAATTTAAGAATCCATCTAAATGCCCGAGAAAGACGAGTCTTAGTGGTCTGCTAATACGTACCCAGTGACCCCCATTGATGCTACATATTCAAATTCAACATACTGGCTCGAGACTTGATGACATCATTTAACAATTCAAATGTGGAAGGATATAGATTTTAGGAATGTAAGGTGGGCTCATATTGTTGGATTACCTAGCTAGGTCATCAATACTTCTTTATTCCGACTTGTTATTAAAGAGAAGCTCGAAACTTGTAGCCTCTTAAATACACATTCTAATGTAACAAGTGTTGCAATAGTCCCATTCACCTGATATACAATGGTCATATTCCCTAACTTTATGGATATGGACCAATATGATGCATGCCGTCAAATATCGATCAAGGGCCCCAAACCCACTATTCATATTTTCAATTTTTCTATGCACAGGTAAAAGGAAATCTATTTGAGATTTTCCATTAGTTTCAATATATCATCGGTTTTAAGTCTGGTTAAATACAAAACTTTCGGTATGTTATTATTACGTTCTCACCCGCACTCAATTATTTCAGATGTGTAATAATCTTGCAAATATTCTAATCAATGCATATGACCAACTTGAAGATATATATTTGAATTCGTGCACTTTGTATCTTAATGCACAATCTAACCATATAATAACCACCTACGTTTCAGTATGGATCGTATTATTTCTAGATACCAGAGAAGCTGCCTTGGAACTGGAGAGACAACCACCAATGGAGCGCTCAAAGATCTAGTAAGGACTAATATTTTGAATAGCTATTTTGTCGTTATCATGCTAAACAAAATGTTATATGTGTAATGGGTTAATGATTTAATGGGCTAGTTGGCAATTATTGCAACAGGAATTTCTCCTAGAGTGCAATAGATTCCAAACATGCAAAGAGCTTCTACAGACAGTGGACAGGTAACATAGTCTACACGAGCTTGTACACACAAAACATATAAATAAGTAACAAGTTCGAACAAATAACGAAATGCAAGATCATAGTGGTATGCAAATGGGACCACCAGTTTGTATCAAACAGAATAGTAATTAAACTCTTTTCACAGGCTTACTGAAGAGAGTAATGCAGAAGAGCTCTCTGTGAATGACATGACACAACTAGAACAAGAACTTGATGCTGCTCTCACGCAAATACGATTAAGAAAGGTGATTATATTCAATTATGTTCCCAAGCTATTTTATTGTTGCATATCTCGGTTTTTAATAATCCTTATAGTACTTGTGTTTAACTGTTACATCTAGTTATTCTGTTAATTTTTACAGAATGTTGGGAAATCATCCATCATGGTCTTCTTTTTGTTGGTATATTTATAGTTTTTAAGGTTCTATTAACCTGTCAATGGATGTTGAAGGTGTAGAAATATTCTAAACTCCTTGTAAGGTTAAGTTCTAAATTAAGTATTCATTGTATATTCGTGAAGTTTGCTTCACTAAAAGATTCAAAAGTATTCTGCACGAAGCAACACTGGGGTAATATGTATATGAAGTTAGGATTTTGGTTGACGGATATTCTGCGCTTTTGCTGCTAGTAGTTGAGCTTGTGCTACATGTTCATTGAAATTGTTTTAGTGTACTGAAGGTAGTGCTACGATTGAATTAGTCTTTTTATGTTTGATAAGATTGAATTTATAATGGCCTATGCTTCGTTGATTCCTGTCTACATATTCTTCATTGGTTTCAAAGTATCACATTTGATAACAGGCTAAATGCTTAGTTATTTTTTACTACTATCATACGTACATATTTCTTTTTTGTTTCCAATGCTTCACATTGGTTAACCAGACCAAGTGTTTGGTATATCCATCATACTTGAGTGGATCAAGATCGTTCATGGAAGATACCATTGAATCGTCGCTTCAGTCAGTTATAGAAAATGGATGTCAACATGTATTCATCAATCTTTTCTAACTTGGCTTTCTATTGTGGATATTTTTATTGGGAATTTTTCGCATATGGGTACATGGCGAGACCTTTGCATCTTTTACTTCCCCTGTTATTCTATGTTGTCAAAAGCGCAAAAAGCGCGCGCCCGGGCTTTTCGGAACTGCATTCGTGTCCGCAGGTGTGGGCACGCATGAGTTCAACCAAATTCCAACTCAGAAACTCATTTTTGCAAACCCCCCCCCCCCCCCTGCGCGCGGGTAGGACTTGTGGTAAAACATGTCATAAAGCTACAATAGAGTAGTAAAGACTTTACCTTATAAACAACCACTCACTTTGTCCCCACACCGATGTGGGACAAAGTATTTACCACCTTTTGAGACTTTTATTCACACACCCAAAACTTAACATACAAGTCCTAAACTTTTGCTACTAACTATTAGCTCCATTAGCTCCATGATCTTAAATGGCATGTATAATAGTTTTTTTTTAATTATATATGTGGAATCTTATTTATTTTCAAAGCATAACATATTTTTATATTTTTTTTCTCTATGTGCGCTTTTCTAAAAAAAGCCCACGCTTTTTTTGCGCCTTGCGCCTAGGCTCCGGGCGAGGCCGATGCACCTCGCCTGCGCCTTGCGTCTTTGACAACATAAGCTAGGCACACGGAGGGCCCTTTGCACCTTGTGACTTTGACCACTTTGATTAGTTACAACACTAGACTCTCCTTGGGGTTTCGACAAGATGCGATATTCTTATAAAGACCGATTAGAATAAAGTCCCGTATGTGATGTGCTCATATTCTATTTTTTGCTCTAGGGATGCTCCCCTATAACAACCCCCGGGCCAAAAAACTCCAACGCACACACAAAAGCGCTTAAGACCATCTGGTACCATGTTATCTTCACAACTTACAAAAGCATCTACATTAGAGGGGTGGTTTGTCATTAAACGAGGACATAATTGGTTTTTGGTAAGGGTTTATAAATTGACTTTAGTTTGGTTTTTGATGCAGACACAACTAATGATGGAGTACATATCAACCCTTAAAGAAAAGGTATGCTTCTACTAGTTCGGTTTTTCTATATAATACTCTTGAGGTCTGTTGCACAATTTTGTATACATGAGTATGTTAGACCCCTGGATAAGTGATCCGTCCCAACTCCCAAAATATATATCTAGAAAAAAAACATGTAGCTTTTGAAATGCATGGAACGAAAACCCCAAACTACAATGACCCAAACCCTCTACTTATACTACAATAACTTGCTAACCAAGACAACTTATTAGACTCCAACTGGACTTCTAACTCCTCATAACTACAATAACTTTCTAACCATGACAACTCATTAGACTCCAACTAGACTGGAACTCCGCATAACAACTCTTAATCCACATCAACATAAACAATATAATAAACAAACTAACCCAACTCAAACTCGATTAGTTCTTACAAGTCAAGCTTGAGAAATGCTCGTTTTTATATTCTTCTTAAGAATTATAGCATACTAAACCTCGCAATATATTGCAACATTTTGACGTTGACTACTGCATTTTATGTCTATTGTTGAGAGTTTAGATTATGGAAAGTGAAAACAATATAGAGCTATTATCCTAGCTTGTTATCCATGTAGGTCCACTTGGGGGATCAAGAAACCTACTTTCTTGTTGTTAGAACACAATTACAAGTGCGGAATCCTTGTAAGAATGCAACCAAAGCAAAGTAAAACACGCACAAGTAACCAAAAATTCACTATCTTGATTAAATGGAAGAGAACAATTACAAACACATACACACAGGAATCACGAATTCCTAATTTGCGAAACACGCTTCTTGAGTATTCTGACTTCCGACTTCCCTCATTCTCAATTCGCAATTCTGATTTTTTATTCAAATGTTGAACCATTGTATGTGGAAAGAAAACCAGAAGGTGGAATGTGGAAGACGATGAAAGTGACGGCAGTTGTTTTTTTTAGGGTTTACAATACATCCTATTGTTTAATCCTTAATGTTACAGTTTTGGTCAAATTTGACCCAAATATTTTCTAATTTGTTTATTTTCTTCTTTTTTGAGTTTATTTATTGTACATATAGCTTGGTTAGTTGTACATTGAATGTATTAAACAGTTTTCGTGCTTCTTTATGTTGTAATCGTACCACATTATATGGTACATGTACCGAAGCGATCCGAAATGAGCCTACCCCTCCTCGTACCGAATTTTAGGGACCTAGCGAATTGCGATCCCGTTTTACGTTCCCGTACCGAAGCGTACTGCAAACCATGTGACTATGCGAAGAACCTCAGCCCAAGAAGAATCAGGTTCTTCGTGAAACATCTCTACGAAAAACCAGATTAACCACGAAGAAGGTTCTTCATGATGTTTATATCCCACGAAGAATGGTTCTTCGTGGGAGGCTGCAAACAGCAAAACACTAACACGTTGTGCAGAACGCACAATAGTAAAGAAAAACCAAAAAGTAACTTGCAGAATGCACATGCTTGCAACTGCATTACATACACAACTATGTAAATGTCGTAACTAGTAAAGATAGGAGGATATCTTGACTTGGTCGCCTCGACCAAAACGTACAGACTCGATAACCAAAAGACCGTACATTACATTACATAATAAGAACAAGCGACAGACACAAAAACTGTACCAACAATCCACTGTGCAATCTCGCAATATAATGCAACATTTTGACTACTGCATTTTATATCTATTGTTGATTGTTGATAGTTTAGATTATGAAAAGTTAAAAGTTAAAACAATATACAGTTATGATCCTAGCTTGTTACGCACAAGTAACCAAAGATTCACTTTCTTGATTAAATGAAAGAGAACAATTACAAACACATACACACAGTGTTTACAGACTCAAACCAAAGCTATCTTAACTGTTCTGAGGAGAATGTGCTGTTATATATAAGCTCAGCCCAGTAACATCACGAAGAATGTTACTGTGCCCACGAAGAACCATTGTCACATAAATCGCTCAATAGGCCATGATCTAAGATCTGGATCGAGCGTACCGATTCTCGATATGAACGCGTTCCGGGAACGCTCCAAATCGCGAATTCGACATTGAAATTAGCATTCCGAACAAATAATTGAGTCATACCTGTTGATATAGGAATCACGAATTCCTAATTTGCGAAACACGCTTCTTGAGTATTCTGACTTTCGACTTCCCTCATTCCAATTCTCAATTCGCAATTATGATTTTTTATTGAAAAGTTGAACCATTGTATCTGGAAAGAAAACCAGAAGGTGGAATGTGGAAGACGATGAAAGTGACGGTAGTGGTTTTTTTTAGGGTTTACAATACATCCTATTGTTTAATCCTTAATGTTACATTTTTAGTCAAATTTGACCCAAATATTTTCTAATTTGTTTATTTTCTTCTTTTTTGAGTTTATTTATTGTACATATAAGTTGTACATTGAATGTAATAAAGAGTTTTGGTGCTTCTTTATGTTGTAATCGTACCACATTATATGGTACATGTACCCAAGCGATCCGAAATGCGCCTACCCCTCCTCGTACCGAATTTTAGGGACCTAGCGAATTGTGATCCCGTTTTACGTTCCCGTATCGGAGCGTACTAAGAACCATGTGACTATGCGAAGAACCTCAGCTCAAGAAGAATCAGGTTCTTCGTGAAACATCTCTATGAAAAACCAGATTAACCATGGAGAAGGTTCTTCATGATGTTCATATCCCACGAAGAATGGTTCTTCGTGGGAGGCTGCAAACAGCAAAACACTAACACATTGTGCAGAACGCAGAAGAGTAAAGAAAAACCAAAAACTAACATGCAGAATGCACATGCTTGCAACTGCATTACATACACAACTATGTAAATGTCGTAACTAGTCAAGATAGGAGGATATCTTGACTTGGTCGACTCGACCAAAACGTACACTCGATAACCAAAAGACCGTACATTACATTACATAATAAGAACAAGCGACAGACACAAAAACTGTACCAATAATACGCTGTGCAACCTCGCAATATAATGCAACATTTTGACTACTGCATTTTATATCTATTGTTGACTTTTGATAGTTTAGATTATGAAAAGTTAAAAGTTAAAACAATATACAGTTGCGATCCTAGCTTGTTACGCACAAGTAACCAAAGATTCACTATCTTGATTAAATGGAAGAGAACAATTACAAACACATACACACAGTGTTTACAGACTCCAACCAAAGCTCTCTTAACTGTTCTGAGGAGAATGTGCTGTTATATATAAGCTCAGCCCAGTAACATCACGAAGAATGTTACTGGGCCCACGAAGAACCAAAGTCACATAAATCGCTCAATAGGCCATGATCAATGATCCGGATCGAGCGTACCGATTCGCGGTACGAACGCGTTCCGGGAACTCTCCAAATCGCGAATTCGACAGTGAAATTAGCATTCCGAACAAATAATTGAGTCATATCGGTTGATATAGAAATCACGAATTCCTAATTTGCGAAACACGCTTCTTGAGTATTCTGACTTCCGACTTCCCTCATTCCCATTCTCAATTCACAATTCTGATTTTTTATTGAAATGTTGAACCATTGTATGTGGAAAGAAAACCAGAAGGTGGAATGTGGAAGACGATGAAAGCGACGACAGTTGTTTTTTTAGGGTTTACAATACATCCTATTATTTCCTTTATGTTACAGTTTAATCCTTAATGTTACAGTTTTGGTCAAATTTGACCCAAATATTTTCTAATTTGTTTATTTTCTTCTTTTTTGAGTTTATTTATTGTACATATTGCTTGATTAGTTGTACATTGAATGTATTAAAGAGTTTTCGTGCTTCTTTATGTTGTAATCGTACCACATTATATGGTACATGTACCGAAGCGATCTGAAATGAGCCTACCCCTCCTCGTACCGAATTTTAGGGACCTAGCGAATTGCGATCCTGTTTTACGTTCTCGTACCGGAGCGTACTGCGAACCATGTGGCTATGCGAAGAACCTCAGCCCAAGAAGAATCAGGTTCTTCGTGAAACATCTCTACGAAAAACCAGATTAACCACGAAGAAGGTTCTTCATGATGTTTATATCCCACGAAGAATGGTTCTTCGTGGGAGGCTGCAAACAGCAAAACACTAACACATTGTGCAGAACACAGAACAACCAAGAAAAACCAAAAAGTAACTTGCAGAATGCACATGCTTGCAACTGCATTACATACACAACTATGTAAATGTCGTAACTAGTAAAGATAAGAGGATATCTTGACTTGGTCAACTCGACCAAAACGTACAGATCCGATAACCAAAAGACCGTACATTACATTACATAATAAGAACAAGCGACAGACACAAAAACTGTACCAACAATCCACTGTTCAACCTCGCAATATAATGCAACATTTTGACTACTGCATTTTATATCTATTGTTGACTGTTGATAGTTTAGATTATGAAAAGTTAAAAGTTCAAACAATATACAGTTATGATCCTAGCTTGTTACGCACAAGTAACCAAAGATTCACTATCTTGATTAAATGGAAGAGAACAATTACAACACATACACAGTGTTTACAGACTCAAACCAAAGCTCTCTTAACTGTTCTGAGGAGAATGTGCTGTTATATATAAGCTCAGCCCAGTAACATCACGAAGAATGTTACTGGGCCCACGAAGAACCATAGTCACATAAATCGCTCAATAGGCCATGATCTACGATCCGGATCGAGAGTACCGATTCGCGGTACGTACGTGTTCCGGGAACGCTCCAAATCGCGAATTCGACGGTGAAATTAGCATTCCGAACAAATAATTGAGTCATACCTGTTGATATAGGAATCACGCATTCCTAATTTGCGAAACACGCTTCTTGAGTATTCTGACTTCCGACTTCCGACTTCCGATTTCCCTCTTTCCCATTCTCAATTCGCAATTCCAATTTTTTATTGAAATATTGAACCATTGTATGTGGAAAGAAAACCAGAAGGTGGAATGTGGAAGACGATGAAAGTGACGGCACTTGTTTTTTTTAGGGTTTACAATACATCCTATTGTTTAATCCTTAATGTTACAGTTTTGGTCAAATTTGACCCAAATATTTTCTAATTTGTTTATTTTCTTCTTTTTCGAGTTTATTTATTGTACGTATAGCTTGGTTAGTTGTACATTGAATGTATTAAAGAGTTTTCGTGCTTCTTTATGTTGTAATCGTACCACGTTATATGGTACATGTACCGAAGCGATCCGAAATGAGCCTACCCCTCCTCGTACCGAATTTTATGGGACCTAGCGAATTGCGATCCCGTTTTACGTTCCCGTACCGGAGCGTACTGCGAACCATGTAACTATGCGAAGAACTTCTGCCCAAGAAGAATCAGGTTCTTCGTGAAACATCTCTACGAAAAACCAGATTAACCACGAAGAAGGTTCTTCATGATGTTCATATCCCACGAAGAATGGTTCTTCGTGGGAGGCTGCAAACAACAAAACTCTAACACATTGTGCAGAACGCAGAACAGTAAAGAAAAACCAAAAACTAACTTGCAGAATGCACATGCTTGCAACTGTATTACATACACAACTATGTAAATGTCGTAACTAGTCAAGATAGGAGGATATCTTGACTTGGTCGACTCGACCAAAACATACAGACTCGATAACCAAAAGACCATACATTACATTACATAATAAGAACAAGCGATAGACATAAAAACTGTACTAACAATCCATTGTGCAACCTCGCAATATAATGCAACATTTTGACTACTGCATTTTATATCTATTGTTGACTGTTGATAGTTTAGATTATGAAAAGTTAAAACAATATACAGTTATGATCCTAGCTTGTTGCGCACAAGTAACCAAAGATTCACTATCTTGATTAAATGGAAGAGAACAATTACAAACACATACACACAGTGTTTACAGACTCAAACCAAAGCTCTCTTAACTGTTCCGAGGAGAATGTGCTGCCCATTAACATCACGAAGAATGTTACTGGGCCCACGAGGAACCATAGTCACATAAATCGCTCAATAGGCCATGATCTACGAACCGGATCGAGCGTACCGATTCGCGGTACGAATGCGTTCCGGGAACGCTCCAAATCGCGAATTCGACAGTGAAATTAGCCTTCCGAACCAATAATTGAGTCATACCTGTTGACATAGGAATCACGAATTCCTAATTTGCGAAACACGCTTCTTGAGTATTCTGACTTCCGACTTCCCTTTTCCCTCTTTCCCATTGTGTGTGGAAAGAAAACCAGAAGGTGGAATGTGGAAGACGATGAAAGTGACGGCAATTGTTTTTTTTAGGGTTTACAATACATCCTATTGTTTAATCCTTATTGTTACATTTTTGGTCAAATTTTACCTAAATATTTTCTAATTTGTTTATTTTCTTCTTTTTTGAGTTTATTTATTGTACATATAGCTTGGTTAGTTGTACATTGAATGTATTAAAGAGTTTTCGTGCTTCTTTATGTTGTAATCGTACCACATTATATGGTACATGTACCGAAGCGATCCGAAATGAGCCTACCCCTCCTCGTACCGAATTTTAGGGACCTAGCGAATTGCGATCCCGTTTTACGTTCCCGTACCGGAGCGTACTGCGAACCAAGTGACTATGCGTAGAACCTCAGCCCAAGAAGAATCAGGTTCTTCGTGAAACATCTCTACGAAAAATCAGATTAACCACGAAGAAGGTTCTTTATGATGTTCATATCCCACGAAGAATGGTTCTTCGTGGGAGGCTGCATACAGCAAAACACTAACACATTGTGCAGAATGCAGAACAGTAAAGAAAAACCAAAAACTAACTTGCAGAATACACATGCTTGCAACTGCATTACATACACAACTATGTAAATGTCGTAACTAGTCAAGATAGGAGGATATCTTGACTTGGTCGACTCGACCAAAACGTACAGACTCGATAACCAAAAGACCGTACATTACATTACATAATAAGAACAAGCGACAGACACAAAAACTGTACCAACAATCCACTGTGCAACCTCGCAATGTAATGCAACATTTTGACTACTGCATTATATATCTATTGTTGACTGTTGATAGTTTAGATTATGAAAAGTTAAAACAATATACAGTTATGATCCTAGCTTGTTACGCACAAGTCCAAAGATTCACTATCTTGATTAAATGGAAGAGAACAATTACAAACACATACACACAGTGTTTACATGCTCAAACCAAAGCTCTCTTAACTGTTCTGAGGAGAATGTGCTGTTATATATAAGCTCAGCCCAGTAACATCACGAAGAATGTGACTGGGCCCACGAAGAACCATAGTCACATAAATCGCTCAATAGGCCATGATCAACGATCCGGATCGAGCATACCGATTCGCGGTACGAACGCGTTCTGGGAACGCTCCAAATCACGAATTCGACAGTGAAATTAGCATTCCGAACAAATAATTGAGTCATACCGGTTGATATAGGAATCACGAATTCCTAATTTGCGAAACACGCTTCTTGAGTATTCTGACTTCCGACTTCCCTCATTCCCATTCTCAATTCGCAATTCTGATTTTTTTATTGAAATGTTGAACCATTGTATGTGGAAAGAAAACCAGAAGGTGGAATGTGGAAGACGATGAAAGTGACGGCAGTTGTTTTTTTTAGGGTTTACAATACATCATATTATTTCCTTTATGTTACAGTTTAATCCTTAATGTTACAGTTTTGGTCAAATTTGACCCTAATATTTTCTAATTTGTTTATTTTCTTCTTTTTTGAGTTTATTTATTGTACATATAGCTTGGTTAGTTGTACATTGAATGTATTAAAAGAGTTTTCATGCTTCTTTATGTTGTAATCGTATCACATTATATGGTACATGTACCGAAGCGATCCGAAATGAGCCTACCCCTCCTCGTACCGAATTGTAGGGACCTAGCGAATTGCGATCCCGTTTTACGTTCCCGTACCGGAGCGTATTGCGAACCATGTGACTATGCTGCGTACATTATCCTAAATTATATACAAGCAACTAATATGATGACTTCGTGGTCGTAATTCAAAATAGCGACCAAGGTTATGCATATTTGGTGATAACTTGATTGCTGACGGAGTCTCGCCGGTTGATTTATTTTATGTGGGGCTAATTCATCTAGTTATTTGCAAGGTCATTAAAAGATTATTTCACTTTGGTGCCACAATTTTCTTTTTAAAGTTTTTTTTATTCCAACACATGAGACCATATTCCTTTATCTTGTTTGAAAGCATAAGAATGATTGGAGCATGACAAAGTACAGTGATATGAATCTAATCTAATCTAGTTTTATATTTTTGAGAACAGGAAAACAAGCTAAGTGAAGAAATAGAAGAATTGAAAAAACAGGTAAGTTTTTTACTCCTGTGCCCTTTGAAAATTGTGAACAATATTTAGCTATTAGGCATCTATCTATCGGTTTGGTTTTAAAAAGTGTGCCTAGGCGTGGGCCTTAATGCTTTGGACTACACAAGGCGTGAGTTTTACATGAAGCGCAGCTGAGGCGCGCCTTTTTGGCAAAAACTTGACTCTTGAGGCGCCTCATGTATTTTCAACGCTTCGTACATCCTTTTCAGGTTGTACAAGTATGTAATCTCAATATAAAAACACATAAAGCTTATTTGTGTGTAAATATTAGGTGAATGATGCTGGAAACCTAGCTATAGGACATATTTAAAAAAAATAATATAATTAGTTGCGCCTCGGGTTTGAAAAGTGGTGTGCACTTTTGCGCTTGGCGCTTCGCTTCCAAGTCTATGGAGGATTCTTGTTGAGTTTGCTTATCAGTATTTGCTTATTTCACTCATAAATGATTAGATAAGCAGTTAGACAAGTAATCTCAAGGCCTGCTTATTGTTGCATCGCAACAATATTATAAGCAGTTTTGATAAGCAATCCTAAGCACCTCCCAAGTTTTTTTTTTCTTTTGAACGGCAAATTTCTTTTATTCATGTCATCCATGTGACTTGAACCCAAGACCTCCCCTCCTAAGGTGTTTAAAGGCTTTGCCTTTGCCAATGGACCCCCACCCCATTGGTAAGCACCTCCCAAGTTATTTCTTTAAAAAGATCTTAAGCCGAAACAATGTACTTGTTATATCCAAGCGAGGGAATTAATATCCTTGTTTAACTATATATATATATATATATATATATATATATATATATAGGGTAGGGATCCTAAGAGAAGTCCACCCTATTTGAGAAACTTGAGAAGCAATCTGGACCACACATTTTCCCTAAGCAAAAAATGAAAAAAAAAAGTGAAAAAAAAAGCATATATATATATATATATATATAAACCCTAATGCTAAACCCTAAATACGAATGCTAAACCCTAAATAACACTTATTTTTCAATTTTAAACATGTATATACATATATGTATAATTGACAATATACATATATGTATAGTTAAAAGATTAACAATATACACATGTGTATAAATCACAAAAAAAAAATTAAAAAAATTAAATACTTAAAGAAAAAGCTGCGATTTTTCCAAAAAAAAAAATGCATTTTTTTACCTTTTTTTTGCATTTTTTTCTTAGGGAAAATGTGTGGTCCAGAATGTTTCTCAATTAGCCTACTACTTCTCACATGATCCTTATCCTATATATATATATAGGGGGTAAGATCAAATAAATAGTTTATTTTGCCTAAGTAGGATGAGAAGTAATCTTAACCATTCATTTTTCAAATCAATGGTTAAGATGAAAGTGTAGGAGAAAGGAGGAGTGCAAGGGTATCTTGGGAAAATCTTATTTATAGACTTTCTCTCTTCACATGCAAGGCACATGCATATTCCACCCCCACTTTTTAAACGTTCATAACTTTTTTATACGACATTATTTTTTCATAAAAATTTCACCATAAAATCGAGCGTCTTTTATCTTTAATTTGAGTACCATATTGCTATATAAAATATGAAGATTAAAAAACCCATTAAAATGTGTTGTATTTCAATGTTGTATAACATTTTTTTGTGCTTTTGATTTTTGTACTATATTTTTGTGCTAAATTTTTTTGTCTTAAATTTTTTTTCTCAATTTTTTGTGCGGGATTTTTTTGTACTACATTTTTTTTGCTGAATTTTTTCGTGCAATATTTTTTTGTACTACATATTTTGTGTTACATTTTTTTGTGCTATATTTTTTTTGTACTATATTTTTTTTGTTGTAATTTTAAAAAACAAAAAGGGTGTCATATGTCATTTTTACTCCTATATTTAAGGAGCAAAATGTCCTTCATTCCTACTTGTTAGGAGTGTCACATGTCATCATCACAATACTTCTTAGACTACTTAGGCAAAATCCATTTTTTTGTGGATCCTTCCCATATATATATATATATAGGGAGGGGCTCATGCGAGAACCACCTTTATTGTGAGAACCTTGAGAACCAATGTAAACACAACCTAAAATAGCTAAAAAAACCTAACCCCCACCTCCCCCCACCCAAAAACCTAAACCCCCACCCCCCCCCCCCCCCAAAGCTAAAAAAAACCTAAAAAAACCTAACCCCACCCCTCCCCCCCCCCCCCCCCAAAAAACCTAAACCCCCCTCCCCCACCCCCAAGCTAAAATGCTAAAAACTAAACCCCCAAAAAACCTAAAAAAATCAAAAAAAAATCCAAAATTTTTTTTTTGATTTTTTTAATATTTTTTAGGTTAAAATCGCTATTTTTCGAAGCCAAATTAAAAAAAAAAATTTTTTTTTTTTGGTTCGAAAAGTAGCGATTTTAACCTAAAAAATATTAAAAAAATCAAAAAAAAAATTTTTGTGTGATTTTTAGCTATTTTTAGGCATTTTTGGTGTGTTCACATTGGTTCTCGCGGTTCTCACAATAAGAGGTGGTTCTCGCATGATCTCCTCCCTGTATATATATATATATATATATATATACAGGGAGGAGTTCATGCGAGAACCACCCTTATTGCGAGAACCGCGAGAACCAATGTGAACACAACCTAAAATAGCTAAAAAACGAGTTAATTACATAGTTAGTCCCCGTTGTTTGCACAAAATAACATACTTAGGTACTAATAGTTTAAAATCACCTTTTAGGGTATTAACTTTTCATTTTGTAACGTTTGGAGGTATTTACTTCTAGGGTATTAACATAGTTAGTCCATGTGGTTTGCACAAAATAACATAATTAGGTACTAATAGAATGTGATTTTAAACCTACAAATAACGTTAATACCTCCAAACGTTACAAAATGAAAAGTTAATACCCTAGAATGTGATTTTAAACTATTAGTACCTAAGTATGTTACTTTATGCAAACCACAGGGACTAACTATGTAATTAACTCCTAAAAAAACCTAACCCCCACCCCCCCCCCCAAGCTAAATGCTAAAAACTAAAACCCCCCAAAAACCTAACCCCCCCCCCCCCCCCCAAGCTAAAATGCTAAAAACTAAACCCTCAAAAAACCTAAAAAAATCTAAAAAAAAATTTAATATTTTTTTTGCTCAAATCGCTACTTTTAGTGGCCAAATTTTTTTTTTTTTTTACTTCGAAAATTAGCGATTTTTATATAAAAAATATTAAAAAAAAAAAAAAACTTTGTGTGATTTTTAGCTATTTTTAGGCATTTTTGGTTGTGTTCACATTGGTTCTCGCGGTTCTCGCAATAAGAGGTGGTTCTCGCATGATCTTCTCCCTATATATACATATGTATGTATGACAAGGATCCGTTAGGAACCACCCTTTATTGCGAGAACCGCGAGAACCAATGTGAACACAATCAAAAATAGCTACAAAACACACAATTTTTTTTTTATAATATTTTTTATAAAAAAAATCGATACTTTTAGTAGCCAAAAAAAAATGTTTTTTTGGCTACTGGTTTTTTGGCTACTAAAAGTAGCGATTTTAACTTAAAAATATTAAAAAAAAAATTGTGTGATTTTTTTATTTTTTTATGTAATTTTGGGGTTTAGTTTTTAGCATTTTAGCTTGGGGGGGTTAGGTTTTTTGGGGGTTTTAGGTTTTTATGGGGAATTTTACAATTTTTTTTTTTTTTTTTTGCTACTAAAATTAGCGATTTTAACTTAAAAAATATTAAAAAAATTGTATGTTTTTTTTATTTTTTTAGGTTTTTTGGGGGTTTAGTTTTTAGCATTTTAGCTTGGGTTTGGGGGGGGGGGGGGGTTAGTTTTTTTATGTTTTTTTAGCTATTTTATGTTGTGTTCACATTGGTTCTCGCAATAAAGGTGGTTCTCACATGAACCTTACCCTATATATATATATATATATATATATAGGGGACCGCTAGAATGAGAACCACCCCGAGTTATGAGAACCGCGAGAACCACACCATCCGGGGCGAGGTGGACCAAAATTTTTTTTTTTACAACTAGATGTGTGTATTATAAACACATTCGTAAAAAAAAAATTTTAAAAAAATGCCGTGTGGGTAGTTTTTTACACCACAAGTTTGGTGTTTTTTTTAAAAATTTTTTTTTACGAATGTGTTTATAATACACACATCTAGTTGTAAAAAAAAAAATTTTGGTCCACCTCGCCCCGGATGGTGTGGTTCTCGCGGTTCTCATAACTCGGGGTGGTTCTCATTCTAGCGGCCCCCTATATATATATATATATATATATATATATATATATATATATATATATATTATAGAGAGAGAGAGAAAGTAGCATCATTTTCCTGATCTTGTTTGCCTATATATTTCTTACAAGTTCCCTTTTATGTATTTTGTAGTATTTTATATAAAGATTACCAAAAGCTCATATATTTGCTAATTTCTTGCTTTTTATAAGCTGGAATGAAATAGGATAAGTAACAAAACTTTGTACATCTTTGACTTACAGGTTACTGCAGCAGAGGAGAATGATGTTGATGATGGAGGTAGCGGTCATAAAGACCTTGTAAATAACCAGATCAATTCACCCCAACTTACAACACTCCACCTTTTCAATGGATAAGATTCTGTGCTTCACAAATAAACCAAATAAACGTATTGGATTTTGTTATTTTAGTACTGATTCTTATTATGTTATCAATTGATGTTTAGAGGAAACTTTAACCCATTGAAAATGAAATTTTTAGTGGTGAAAGAAGCCTCACCTGACGTGATGCAATCCTTAATATTCTGCGTGGGTGTGTTTTTATTTGGCTCAAACTGTTGGCACGCCTAAGGTGCCTATATGCACACTTTAAGGTTTATATACGCTACGTATAGATTTATACGCAGAGTATAGGGTTGCATAAAAATACTAATGTCAGTTCTGGTTTGGCTGCTCCTATACGCCGCGTATAGGTCTATATGCGGCGTATATAAGTGTTTTTTTAGAAACATTTATACATTATTAATAGTTTTATAAAAAAACAACCCTTTATATATGTTGCGTATAGGCCTATACGCATCATATATAAAGGGTTAAAAAGACAATTTTACCCCTTGTTTGGGCTTCGTATAGCCCCCAATCCAGGGGTAAAATGTTTTTTTTTTACTATACGCCGTGTATAGCCGTGTATGTGGCGTATTTATGGGGCAAGTTTGGTAAAAAGGACCATTTTAACCCTGGATTGGGGGCTATACGTAGCCCAAACCAAGGGTAAAATTGTCTTTTTGACCCTTTATATATGTTGCGTATAGGGCTATACGCAGCGTATATAAAAGGTAGTTTTTTTAGAAACATTTATACAATATTAATCGTTTTAGCAAAGTTTTATTAAAAAAAAGTTTTCTATTTTAAATAAATAAAAAAGTAAGTATGTCTTACAAACTTTTTTATACATCATTAATCATTTTAAATAAATATCGTATCGTATAGGTTACGTATTGACCTCGTATAAGCCTATAAGTGTGATATCGTATGGGTCCCGTATAGGTATAGTATCGTATAGTATAGGTCCCGTATAAGCCTCGTATAGAACTACAGATGTAGTATCGTAAACATATGCGAGACTTATACTACACTATTCGATACAATTCTATACGATATTATAGGATACGTTATAACACCCGTATAGGCTAATAGGTGTAATATATGTCCCGTATAGGACTATATGTGTGGTTTAGGTCCTGTGTAGGCCTATAGGCATATACAAGACCTATAGGAAACATATACGAGACTTATATGATATACACTATACGATGCAATACGATACTATAGGATACCATACAACACCCGTATAAGCCTATAGGTGTAGTATAGGTCCTTATAGGCCTATAGGTGTAGTATAGGTCCTTATAGGCCTATAGGTGTGGTTTAGGTCCCGTATAGGCTTATAGGCACATACAATACCTATAGGGAACCTATACGAGACTTATACTACACACTATACGATATGATACTATATGATATGATACGATAGTATAGGATACCATACAACACACGTATAGGCCTATAGGTGTACTATAGGTCCCGTATAGGCCTATAGTCATATATATACAAGACCTATACGAGACTTATACTATACACTATACAATACGATACTACATCCATAGGCTTATACAAGGTCGATACGAGGTTTATACGAGACTTACACTATACGATACAATATATTTTTTTTCGAATGACAAAGTTTACATTTCCTAAACTACACCAATAAATACTACATTACGCCCCATGCTAGGATTTGAACCCTGGTCTTTTCTCCAACAGACAAGAGCCTCTACCAAGTGGGCTACCCCACATTGGCCGATACGACACTTAAAAATGTTTTTAAAAGTACTTATTATAGAGCTTTGCTAAAACGATAAATATTAATAAAAAATTAAAATTGTTTAAATTAAAATAACATAAAAAAATAAAATAACATAAATTTAAAAAGCAAATATATAAAATAAAGATAATAAAAACTAAAAAAACAAATTTATTAAAATTAAAAACATTATAAAAACCAGTAATCAAATCTAAATAAATATACTAGTTAACGAAATAATAAAAATAAATCACAAATATATTATAGAGTTAACTAGTAGTAAGACCCGTGTGAACACACGGGTAAGTTTAATAACGATCGAAATCAAATACTAAAAAACAGATTATAATATATCATTTAAATTGTTTGCGTTTAGTTACATATCTTTATAAAACAATGATAAAGACAGTATGTAGACCACTCCAGACAGACTTTTGATGGCGGAAGTATGCAACTCTGCCAAATTTCACAAGAATCTGACATCAAAACTTCTATAATTTGATTAAAAGATTACATAAATCAATAAAAAAATTGTATCTTTAACTTCTAATGAAATTCTCACATGAAAAAACCAAGATACGATCGAAATCATTTAACAAAATTCGACCAGAAACATTTTTCACATGAATCCATGCCGGATTGGTAGCTTGACGAAGCTCCCACTTAAACGGTCCATGCGAGTTCTTAAAATCGATAACTTGAACAATCGTACACACCCCATTCGAGCTAAAATCGAGCTTCCGGATACTCCTTTTGAGAAACTGAATCCACCATCTCAGAAACCTGGTCCGAAAAAAAGTTGTTGAAGTTATGAACATGTGGTTATATATAATCATAAGATTATGGTTATATATAATAATACTAATTATATATATAATAATACGTAAGCTAAATTAGGTGTTACAACCTGCAACAAATTATGTCACATTTTAACCTCAATGGATTTTGACCCAACTCACGTGTTTTGTTACTTTTATGGTAAAAAATAATATATGTTTAAGAACATTCTTACCTAAAATCATTTGCATAGTAATGGTGGTTCTCTTATATGTTCACTTGGTCTTTGTGCATGTGTACTGAAATAAGCTATCGAATACGCTATTGATCTAGTTCAACATATATTCTTTGGACTAAGGACTCAAGTTGTGGAGCAACGGAAGTCCCGGGCTCATTTAACTTGGCAGAAGGCAGCGATTTAATGCATCCAAGAATATGCTCAATATGGCGATTAAGCCTGCCACAAATATTGACATCAAAAGGATGTGGAATAAGATATTAAACCAAATATATAAAATAGCTATTCGCATTCAACCAAAAGGTATAAAGGTAGTAAAATAAGATGGGTCAAAGTCAAACTTCTTGAGTTGGTATTTGTTGACCCACCAACTCTTTTTTGTAAATATTTTCAAATTTATAAAGGTGGTATCAAAATGCACTCAAAATTTATATCATATAACAAAAATCTACTTTTTTGATGAAACAATTTAAAAGGGTGTAAGCATTTAAAATTTTCTTAGGACAAATTTCAACCTGTATGATCTACTTCATATTTAAATCCAACCTCTTTGACTTGCTGGGCTATAAAACTACTCGAATAGACTTGTATTAAGATAAATCATAAAAGATGGCACCTCTAAACTTAATGACATTATTTTAAGATGACCTACTAAAAACAGGTGATAAGAATGCTTCTACACAGAAAACATCATAAACAAAAATTTAAGAACCTGGCTTTGGCTTGTGGAATGCTAATATCCACATGTGAAAATGCATCAGAGATTTGTATGTCAAAGATGATGGTCACTTCTCTGCAAGAGAGACACATCAGATGTAATTAAAATTATACATGAATATTAGTCAAAGTCATGTTTTTTTAATATAATACATATTATACGATCAAAATCGATTGGCACCAGAAATCTTATTTGACTTATTATTATGTCAAAAGTCTTTACCAACAGCTACGCTAACAATAATAGTAATAATAATCATAAGATTCTGGTTTCAAGTGCAGAGATTTACATTTATGTTTGCATTGCAAACATTTCAGCATACCCAAGCTTAAAACGTCGTTATGATTTACCACAAGCTTGAACATGAGTTTTGTTATATAGGCGAAAAGCACAAAATTTGATCTGAAAAGAAATACCTCAACTTTCCAAACCATGTCCCTATAAGGCATTCCTCTTGATATTCACCAAGGCATTCCTCTTGAACTTTGACTGACCAGAAACTGGAAGAAGTATCTTCTCTTGGCCATTTACACGCCAAACCTGTGAAAAATTAATACAAAACCGTGTAAGAATACCTGCACATGCATCATGTATATTATATATTAAAAAGATTACCTGTAAATTTCCAGTGCAATCAATATATATGGTTGAGGTTCCTCCTTATTAACTGGAGCAACTTTTAGTAAGCCCCTCACGTTGAGCCTTTGTCGCTTTAAAAGCGCTAAAAAAATAAACACAAGTAAAAATCACTTGTCAAGTAATATAAAGTGTAACACTGGTGTAAAATGGTTCAAGTTTAATTTTCATTTTAGCATCTTGCAGAGCAAAAGTGTAGAGCATGTAATCACTAACCAGCCACCTTACCTCTACCATCCTCCGAGACTGCCACCTCAACAGATTGAGACCAGGTGTCAAACTTTGACCGAAAAGCCACCATTTCAAAATTTTCAATCACACGGATGATATTAGACTTTAGTCCATCCTTACTATGCGGGTATTCCTACAAAATGAGGTCAATAATAATAGGTTAAGATGATGTATATTATTAATGCAAGTATGAGAAAAGTGAAACTGTGAAAGCGTTAAGTTTTAACACTAGAAACTTCTCAAAAGAGGATCCATCGAGCCACCACGGTGAGCACTTTTCCTGAGAATCAACATCAACCATCGATTGAACAACAGATCCCCTAGGTCTGGTCGGAATCTAAAAAGACACTGGGTCAACAACAGATTTAAGTGAAAAAGTGTCGATACCAACGATCTAAAAGAAATCGAAGCATCCAAAAATGAAATATTTCGTGTTGGGCTTACCTGTGTAGTTGTAATCTCGGCCTGAACCTTAGCCGGCTTCGCCGGAAAGTCGATTCGCCAACCCTAGAGACCAATAACGCACCGCAGGTCTCCGACCATGCTTCTGAACCAACACCGTCACTTGTTCGTTCGTCTGAGCTACCAAAAGCGATTTCAAACTCATAATACTGATTTTGGTTCACTATATTCGGTCGTTGCAGGGTATCTTTGTCATTATGCGTACAGTTAAACTTAAAAGCCAATGAACACTTGGTCATTTTTGCATTTACATTGGCCAGTCAACAAATATTGCTCATTCTTGAAAATGGTTATTTTTTGTCTGTGAAAATAACTATATATTAGACAAACACAAGGAAGATAATACTCAAAACTGAATAAATCACAAAGTAGTATGAACATTCAGTTCATAACTATATATTAGACGAACACAAGGACTATAATACTCAAAACTGAATAAATCACAAAGTAGTATGAACATTCAGTCAACAAAACAGTAGGAATAGATTTATGCGGCCAAACCAATCATCGATTTAGTTTGATGGTCGATTTTTTCTTTTAATTTTGGTCAGTCGGTTTCAATATTTTCAAATCGTAGCGAATGTTTTGGTTAAACCGACTGTATAAATATGAACCAGACCGTAAGTTTGAAACATATTTCATTTTTTAATATCATATACACACATCTGTATACTGACATGGTGACAATCTCCGTTTATTCGGCTTCATTCAAATTGCATAATGGACTATCTTTTTTCTTAAACAATTTGGACTTACATCTTGTGTTAGTACTGGGCTAATGAAAATATTATTTCTTTACATAATCTAGGCTTTTTTTCTATTGAACATCCAACAATCAAATTGTGCTGCTAGTGCTACTGCATTCAAACTTTGGCAACTTTTATGTAATTAACTTCTTTATGTAATTTTAAAACCTTTTTATTTTATAGTTTATACATTTTATAAAGAAGGCCCAACAAAAGCCCAAACCGCAAAATCAAACCGGAACCAAACCGTTAGTAACGGTTCGGTTTTAAATTTGAACGGTTTGGTTTTAGTTTTGAATAATCTTAAACCGTTAATAACTGTTCGGCTCGGCCCACGGTCTGACGTAAAAAACGTCCAAATCAGACCGTGAACACCCCTATATTCTACAACTATTTTTTTATAGATCCCTGCCTTAATACATATGAATTCTTTTTCTTGTCTAGGAGAAATTTTTTTGGATGAAATTGTCACGGCCCCCGTCCCGGTGTTACCTGGTCCAGGAGGCGCGAGACAGAAACCCGTGGTATTTATTATTTGAGTTGACAGCGGAAGTTTAACATGATCTTTAAAACTTGAAAATGCCCAATTATTTTATTTCACGATTTGGGACAAACCCCATAGTTTACAGTAAAGGAAATTTCACGAGGAAATCCCTTGTTTTTACAAAACATGTTTATTTATTTTATTGAGCCACCACTTCAAGCTTGTTAGTGCTCCGTAGCACTTTTTCCTTGATTCACAGTAAATCACCTGAAACATGTTTAAAAATATTTTATCAGCGGGAAAATACTGGCGAGTCATTCAGGTTAAATAAAATGACACCTTAGTTATAGATTACAGCATAAGAGCGATTATAATGGCTACTATCTTATTTTTATCTGGCGACGTGTCACGCCCTGGTGACGATGGTCATACCACTATTGGGTCTTTTCACCCAAGTAGTGATGATTATCACTGTTAGGTTGGTGAACCTAACCGTGAGAAATTAGTAATGTGCACAATACCCCACTTGCCAGTGATTTAAGATAACCAAGACTTAATCCCTGTAATATATAACTAGAAAACATTTGGGTATTGTAAAACATTTTTAAGAAAAAGAGAATGACTCACATTGCAAGTTTAGACGGGCAGAGTTAGCCTACTGATTTAGCCGTGTAACCTAGTTAAAATAACAATGCATACGAAACTAGGTCAGTAACTTAATACAACATTTACGATAAGCTCACGAAATCAAAACCCTCACGACGAATGACAAAGTATAGCCCAAATTTGGGCAGCACTTAAACATCCATCGGATCGGTTTCAATAGATCGGGCATTGTATCGTAGCAGTGATCGAGTTAATACCCTGTATCCTAGCAGCGTTTTCCTACTTTAAACTTGATTTTCGAACATAATAAGTGTGATTTTGAAAGTTTTATTTAGCACAGACGATCAGGCCATGCACATGCAATTTATAGCAAAATTTAAGGTTTTACGCGGCCCGCGTAAACCTTAACTTGAATCTTACGAGCGAGGGCCCCTAGTCTACGTGTAGGGCTTGTGTGTCACAGGTAGGTCTGCCACATGTGCGACACGTGGCCTGGAATGCTTATCCGGTCAACTTTACTTTGACGCGGCCCGCGTAAGCCTAAGCTTACGTTTTACGCGGCCCGCGTGAAACTCAAAATTCTTGTTTTCTTGGTTTTTCATGCACATTAGGGTTTCAGGGGTCCGGGTTTTCACTTACGGGTCATTTATGGACATTTTTGCAGGTCCTTACATCCTCCCCACCTTATTTAAAATCTCATCCTCGAGATTTACCGAAATAAGTGAGGATACTTTCGCTTCATTTCCGATTCTAGCTCCCAAGTATATTCGGGTCCTCTTTTTTAATCCCACTTGACTTTTACCAGTACCAATCTTTTGTGTTTGAGGAATTTAATCTTTCTGTCTTCTATCTGAAGTGGTTTCTCTACGAACTTTAACTTTTCATTTACCTCTATATCTTGAAGAGGTACGACTAGGGATTCGTCAGATAAACATTTCCAGAGGTTGGATACATGAAATACATCATGTACCCCGGCTAACTCTTCTGGTAGTTGTAAGTGATAGGCGACCGGTCCTATTCTTTGGATTACTGGGAATGGTCCTACGTATCTTGGACTTAGCTTTCCTTTCTTTCCGAATCGGACTACCCCTTTCCAAGGAGAAACTTTCAAAAGTACCTTGTCTCCAATTTGAAATTCTAGCGGCTTGCGTCGATTGTCTGCATAATTCTTCTGGTGATCTCAAGCCGTTTTCAGTCTTTCCTTGATTTTAGTCATCTTGTCGGTGGTTTCTTGCTCGATTTCGGGACCTGATAACTGACTTTCTCCTATTTCTGCCAAGCAAACTGGAGTTCTACACTTTTCCATACAGTGCTTCGAACGGGGCAGCTTCGATGCTTGAATGATAACTATTGTTATAGGAGAATTCAATTAAAGTTAAATGGTTGTCCCAGTTTCCTCCAAAATCTATCACACATGCCCTGAGCATGTCTTCCAGGGTTTGGATCGTCCTTTCACTTTGTCCATCTGTTTGGGGATGGTAGGCTGTACTTAAATTTAACCGCGTCCCCATGGCTTCTTGGAAACTTGTCCAGAAATGTGAAGTGAAGCGACTATCCCTATCCGATACAATGGAGAGTGGAACTCCATGTAAGGATACTACCTCGTCTACATATAACTTGGCTAATATTTCCATGCTAAAGGTTTCTTTCATGGGTAGAAAATGAGCTGATTTGGTTAATCGATCCACAATTACCCAAATCGCGTTATTACCCTTTCTGGTTTTGGGTAACTTAGTAACAAAGTCCATGGTTATTAGGTCCCATTTCCATACAGGCATTTCTAATTGTTGGAGTAATCCTAAAGGTTTCTGGTGTTCTGCCTTAACTTGTGAACTAGTTAGACACTTAGAAACATATCTAGCTATGTCCTTTTTCATTCCTATCCACCAGAAGTTAATCCTTAAATCTTGGTACATCTTATTATTACCAGGATGCATGGTATACCTAGATTTATGGGCTTCTTCTAAAATCTTATCTCTTAAATTTCCTTGCTTAGGTACCCAAATCCTTTTCTTATGGAATCTCCAAATTCCATCACTTCCTTGCTCTAATTCCTTTATTCGTCCTTTCATTCCTTCAGCATTATCCTTGATTGCTGTATCTTGAATGTTTTTCAGTTGTTCCATTAAATCTAACTGTAGATTTAATCTAAGAGCACGAACTCGCTTTTGCTTTTCATGATTCTTACGACTTAAGGCATCTGCAACTACGTTTGCTTTTCCTTCGTGATATTGAATATTACAATCGTAGTCACTTAGAATTTCCATCCATCTTCTTTGTCTCATGTTCAAATGATACCACCTTTTTCTGTCACGGCCCCCGGCCCGGTGTGACCCGGTCCAGAAGCCGCGGGACAGAAACCCGTGGTATTTATTATTTGAGTTGACAGCGGAAGTTTAACAGGATCTTTTAAAACTTGAAAATGCCCAATTATTTTATTTCACAATTTGGGACAAACCCTATAATTTACAGTGAAGGGAATTTCCCGAGGAAATCCCTTGTTTTACAAAACAAGTTTATTTATTTTATTGAGCCACCACTTCAAGCTTGTTAGTGCTCCGTAGCACTTTTCCTTGATTCACAGTAAGTCACCTGAAACATATTTAAAAATATTTTATCAGCGGGGAAATACTGGCAAGTCATTCAGGTTAAAGAAAACGACACATTAGTTATAGATTACAGCATAAGAGCGATTACAATGGCTACTATCTTATTTTTATCTGGCGTCGTGTCACACCCTGGTGATGATGGTCATACCACTATTGGGTCCTTTCACCCAAGTAGTGATGATTATCACTGTTAGGTTGGTGAACCTAACCGTGAGAAATTAGTATTGTCCACAATACCCCACTTGCCAGTGATTTAAGATAACCAAGACTTAATCCCTGTAATATATAACTAGAAAACATTTAGGTATTGTAAAACATTTTTGAGAAAAAGAGAATGACTCACATTGCAAGTTTAGTTGGGCAGAGTTTAGCCTACTAATAAGCCTGATAACCAAATTTAAACAACAATGCACATGAAACTAGGTCAGTAACTTAATACAACATTTACGATAAGCTCACGAAATCAAAACCCTCACGACGAATGACAAAGTATAGCCCTGATTTGGGCAGCACTTAAACATCCATTGGATCGGTTTCAATCGATCGGACATTGTATCGTAGCAGTGATCGAGTTAATGCCCTGTATTGTAGCAGCGTTTTCCTACTTTAAACTTGATTTTCGAACAGAATAAGTGTGATTTTGAAAGTTTTCTCGAGCACAGACAATCAGGCCATGCATAGGCAATTTATAGCAAAATTTAAGGTTTTACGCGGCCCGCGTAAACCTTAACTTGAATCTTACGCGGCCCGCGAGGGCCCCTAGTCTACGTGTAGGGCTTGTGTGTCACCGGTAGGTCTGCCACATGTGCGACACGTGGCCTGGAACGCTTATCCGGTCAACTTTACTTTGACGTAACCCGCGTAAGGATAAGCTTACGTTTTACGCGGCCCGCGTGAAACTCAAAATTCTTGTTTTCTTGGTTTTTCATGCACATTAGGGTTTCAGGGGTCCGGGTTTTCACTTACGGGTCCTTTATGGAAATTTTTGCAGGTCCTTACATCCTCCCCACCTTATTTAAGATCTCGTCCTCGAGATTTACCGAAATAAGTGAGGATATTTTCGCTTCATTTCTGATTCTAGCTCCCAAGTATATTCGGGTCCTCTTTTTGAATTTCACTTGACTTTGACCAGTACCAATCTTTTGTGTTTGAGGAATTTAATCTTTCTGTCTTCTATCTGAAGTGGTTTCTCTACGAACTTTAACTTTTCATTTACCTCTATATCTTGAAGAGGTACGACCAGGGATTCGTCAGATAAACATTTCTTGAGGTTGGATACATGAAATACATCATGTACCCCGGCAAACTCTTCTGGTAGTTGTAAGCGATAGGCGACCAGTCCTATTCTTTGGATTACTGGGAATGGTCCTACGTATCTTGGACTTAGCTTTCCTTTCTTTCCGAATCAGACTACCCCTTTCCAGGGAGAAACTTTCAAGAGTACCTTGTCTCCAATTTGAAATTCTAGCGGCTTGCGTCGATTGTCTGCATAATTCTTCTGGCGATCTCGAGTTGTTTTCAGTCTTTCCTTGATTTGAGTGATGTTGTCGGTGGTTTCTTGCACGATTTCGGGACCTGATAACTGACTTTCTCCTATTTCTGCCCAACAAACTGGAGTTCTGCACTTTCTTCCATACAGTGGTTCGAACGGGGCCACTTCGATGCTTGAATGATAACTATTGTTATAGGAGAATTCAATTAAAGGTAAATGGTTGTCCCAGTTTCCTCCAAAATCTATCACACACGCCCTGGGCATGTCTTCCAGGGTTTGGATCGTCCTTTCACTTTGTCCATCTATTTGGGGATGGTAGGCTGTACTTAAATTTAACCGCGTCCCCATGGCTTCTTGGAAACTTGTCCAGAAATGTGAAGTGAAGCGACTATCCCTATCCGATACGTTCAGCATCATCCTTGATTGCTGTTTCTTGAATGTTTTTCAGTTGTTCCATTAAATCTAACTGTAGATTTAATCGAAGAGCACGAACTCGCTTTTGCTTTTCATGATTCTTACAACTTAAGGCATCTGCAACTATGTTTGCTTTTTCTTCGTGATATTGAATATCACAATCGTAGTCACTTAGAATTTCCATCCATCTTCTTTGTCTCATGTTCAATTCTTTTTGCCCAAATATATATCTTAAACTTTTATGATCTGTATAAACGGTAAACTTACTTCCATACAGATAATGTCTCCAAATCTTAAGGGAAAAAATTATCGCTCCTAATTCTAAGTCATGAGTCGTATAATTTTCTTCGTGCTTATTCAATTGTCTTGATGCATATGCAATTACCTTCTTGCGTTGCATTAGCACACATCCTAATCCTCACTTAGAAGCATCACAGTAAACTTCAAAATCTTCTGTCCCTTCTGGTAAGGCAAGAATTGGGGCGTTTGTTAACTTTTGCTTTAAAATTTTAAAAGCCTCTTCTTGTCTAGATCCCCATTCAAACTTCACTGCTTTACAGATTAGCTTAGTTGATGGCACATCTATCTTAGAAAAGTCTTTAATAAACCGTCTATAGTATCCGGCTAATCCTAGAAAACTTCTAACTTCCATAGCTGATTGCGGGACCTTCCATTTGGTGATCGCTTCTATTTTGGAGGGATCTACGTGAATACCTTCGTGATTCACCATGTGTCCTAAAAATTGTACCTCTTGTAGCCAAAATTCACACTTCGAGAATTTAGCGTAAAGCTTCTCTTTTCTTAACAAAGTTAAGAGTACTCGTAAATGTTCAGAATGCTCGTCCTGACTTTTAGAATAAATGAGTATATCGTCGATAAAGACAATTACAAATTTATCCAAGTATGGTTTACATATTCTATTCATCTGTCCATGAATGCTGCAGGAGCATTTGTTAATCCAAAGGGCATGACTGTAAACTCTTAATGGCCATACCTAGTTCTGAAAGCAGTTTTAGGTATGTCTTCTTCTTGTACTTTCAACTGATGGTATCCGGAGCGTAAATCTATCTTAGAAAAATATCTAGCCCCCTGAAGTTGATCGAAAAGATCATCAATCCTAGGTAATGGGTATCGATTCTTAATGGTAACCTTATTTAATTCCCTATAATCGATACACATTCGCATCGAACCATCTTTCTTCTTTACAAACAATACTGGTGCTCCCCATGGGGATGAACTAGGTTGTATAAATCCTTTATTGAGCAATTCATCTAACTTTTTTTTCAATTCTAACATTTCGGTGGGTGCTAACCGATAAGGTGCCTTGGCTATCGGTGTAGTTCCAGGAATTAGATAAATTCTAAATTCTACTTCTCCATCGGGTGGTAATCCAGGTAGTTCTTCCGGAAATACATCCGGGTATTCTGATACTACAGGAATTTCCTTAAGTTCCTTGCCTTTAGTGTTGATGATTGTCGTAATCATAAACACTATTCCTTGTTTTCTAGAATAACTGGCCATTTTCATTACTGAAATGAATTTCATTGGCTTACGTGGCTTATCTCCTGTAATCATTACTACTTCTCCTGTGGGTGTATGAATTTCTATGGAATTCTTATCATAGAGGATTCGAGCATGGTTGGCTACCAACCAATCCATTCCTAACACGACATCGAATCCGGCTAAATTCATAGGTAACAGGTTTGCAGAAAATTTATGACCTAAGAGTTCTATCTTTTCTTCTCGCAAGACCTTATTTATGTTAACAGAATTCCCATCTGCTGTTTCGACAGTAAAAATTTGTCTAAGGTTGGTTAAGGGTAGTTTAAGAGTTTTGGCAGAATGAAGTATTTATAAAACTTTGGTTTGCACCATAGTCAAATAATACTTTTGCATAAATGTCGTGAACTAGGAACGTACCAGCTATCACATCTGGGATGAGTTCTGCTTCTTGGGTAGTCAACTGGAATGCTCTTGCATTCTTTTTGGTAGTTCCTTCTGCAGGTTTGGCTTTGTTGTCAGCTGGTTTGACCAATTTGGGGCAGTCTGGTCTAAAATGTCCAGCTTCTCCACAGTTGAAGCAGATTGTTGATTTCTTCCTCCTGCAATCTTCTTCTTGATGCCCTGGAATTTTACAGAAATTGCAATACCCTTTGCATCTTCCAAAATGCTTTCTTTTACAGGTACTGCAAAATGGAGCAGTGGAAGATTGCCCGGTTCCCTTTTTCTTGAAATTACTACTATTACCCACACGAAATCCTTGGGTAATCTTTTGGGCCACTTCCTTCTTCCGATTTTCTTCTCTTGTGCATACTAGTCTGTCGGTTAAGGTGTTGGTTAATTCCACAGCATCGTCAATTGTGCGAGGTCTTGCAGCCTTGACGGTATCGCGAATCTCGCTAATCAAACCCCAAATATAGCGAGAAATAAGTACCGGTTCTGGCGAAGCCAGGGTAGGTACAATTCTAGCATACTCGAAGAATGTCAAAGTATACCCTCGACAATCAACATCCACCATTCGGTGGATTAGGAATTTATTTGTCATTTGTTCCTTTTCATATTCGGGATATAATTTTCTTTCTACTAGTCTCTTAAATTCTTCCCAATTCATGGCATAAGCCACTTCGCTTCCCTTGGCTTGTAATACTGTGTACCACCATTCTAGTGCCCCTTCTTTAAAAAGATGCGAAGCGTACATGACTTTGTCTTCCTCAGCACATTTACTTATTTTAATTACTGCTTCGGTTTTCTCTAACCAACGCAGTGCTGCAGTTTGTCACACCCTGTCTTTTGCGGAAGCGTATGATGTGTTACTGGTTTGTTATCATTGCATTCAATCATAATAAACAACTACATGCTTTAAAACGATGTTCATCCATTCATAAAATTTGAGTATTACAAACACTTGTCACTTAAGTTTTAAAACACAACCTTCGACTCGGTTACAAACCGTCAAAAGTGGATGACATCTAAACTTGAAGTCTACTTCTAGAAACAACACCCGCGCCCAAGATCCATCATGTTACCTGAAATACATGTAATTTTGGAAAACATCAACAAAAGTTGAGCGAGTTCATGCGTTTTGTGTGAGTACTCGTAATCTTGTAAACCTTTGAGAGACTTCTTTGTAAACATGTATGAAAAGCGTGTATGAATATGAATGTTTTACAAGGACTTTAGGGCATGTGAGGACATAGGGAGCACTCGTAATGAATGTTTTACCTTGACTGTGTCAATTTCCCCTCGTAATGAATATTTTACCTTGAATGTGTCAATTTCCCTTGACTGTGTCGATTAACCTCGACTGTGTCGATTAACCTCGACTGTGTTGATTTCCCTCGACTGGGACTCCGAAGCACTACTAGGTACTAGTTGTGACCATGAGTGGGGTTCGGCTGTACCTGTTAGATCTAACCCTCGTCCCTAATGAATGTTTTAATGGCTTGGTACTAGTTTTCACCAAGACTTTATGGCTAGCACTTCTTGGTACTAGTTTTCACCAAGAATTTATGGCATTTTTAACACTGCTTGGTACTAGTTTTCACCAAGACTTTATGGTATTTTTAGCACTACTTGGTACTGGTTTTCACCAAGACTTTATGGTATTTTTAGCACTACTTGGTACTGGTTTTCACCAAGAGTTTATGGCATTTTTAGTATTAAGTCTATGCTCACATGATCTAGTATCTCATTTCATAGGCAATTCATACCGTTTAAGTATTCGTAACATGTATTTCACCCCCGAGAGTTATAAAACCAAAAACAGTTAAGAGAAAAGGGGGAGCATGAACTCACAACTTTGCGTTCCTGCGTCGTAGACTTCACCGGATTTGCTTATCTAGCGTCGTGACCTAAACGTGGTTTTATTAACGTTAGTCACTAGACTTGTATCGCACAAGTACAAGTCACTATCTTTTGTGTATGTATTCTTGTGTTAAAAATGATTTATATTTTTAACTATGTATCTTACTTATATTATTTTCTCAAAAATAAATATAAGTATCTTGTATTTTTCACCCGATTTATGTATCTTGTCCAATCATTTCATTTCATGCTCATAACTTGTCTAAGTTATTTATTCTATCAAGTAATATATTTTCATAAATATATTTTCTTGTATTTGTCTAAGCATGTTGTATGTGTATTCTTGTATTTCTACTCCTTGGGAGTACTTAGTGTATTTTCAAGTCCTAATACACTATCACATATAATACATACTACATACACTTAGCACAAAATTTGGCGATCAATAAATATATATATTTTCTCCAAAAATATACATACTTAATATCAATTTTAATCTTGAAGAAATCATCATTTCTTAACCTAAAAATTTGGGAAACCTTGGTAAGTGTTTGTAAATACATTTTTAGGGAATAAGTTTCTCAAAAACTTATATTTTTCTAAGTGTCAAAATTTATAAAAATTTTGGCATGGTTTCCCCTGAAAATGGAGGTTTTCCCATGTTTTCAAAACATGTGTTTATTTTCTTTTAAAATCAACACAACAATCATCAACTCATTTAACACTTACCGAGTGTCAAAATCAAGTAATTTCACTACATCATGAACTTGAAGTTTTTGTAAAAACTTGTAGTAACTTACCATGTTATTTAGTAGGTTTAGTTACCCCTAAAAACATGGTTATTTGTTTGTAAATCACTTTATTAAAAGATCTAGTCATTTACAACTTGTAAGATGATTTTTTCTAAAAATACTTCTCTTGTATTTTTCTTGTTACATACATGTCTCTAGTCTTGTTTAAACACTAAAAATATTATTAGTTTACTTAGAAACCATGACTTGTAAATCTTGTAAATAAACTTGGTTTCTTGGGAAAATTATTCTTATAATCATCTATTTACAAGATTTTTATTTCGTTTAAACCATCTTTACATAAGAAAACCCATTTCATTATTCGAGTTCATGAAGGCATAAAGCATGAAGATCTTGGTCTTTCACAAGATCACCACTTTAACTTACTAGATCATGTGTTTAATCACAATCTAGTAGGTTTCTTATGATGTCAAACATTACTAACATTAACAATCAATCAACCAAAAGCAAATCAACATATTCAACATGTATTCTTATATTTTTAAGCTTTTTTTCATATTCTTTAGTGTTCTTGTGCTTATCAATAAATATCATCTTTTAACCATCAAGATATGAAATAATAAGGGATCATGAGGGCTCACCACTAGCAACAAGGCTAGGGAAGATTACTAGAACTTGAAGATGACAAAAATGGTGGGTAAAAGCAAATGAAGAAGGTTCTTCAAGATCTACAAGCTCTAAACCTTCTTAAACACCTTCTTGCACCATGTAACTAGCTTGGAATGGATTGGATGGTGGTTTTATGGTGGTGATGGTGGCGGCACTTCTAGGCCGAGAGGGAGAGAGAGTGTATGAGGGATGTGTGGTGTTGAGTGGTGAAATGGTGAAGGTGATATATATAGTGCTTTCAAGATCTTCACATATCTTTTTAAGATCTTACAATATCCAAATAAAATCAAAATGAATCTAAGGAGATCTAAGAAAGATCATATAAAATCTAAATATATCTTGGCAAGATTTGAAGGATTTTAGCAAGATTTCATAAAATCAAAAGTGGGGTCTTATTACTTTATATAATACTTGCAAGATCTTCTAAGATATCATATAGGATCCAAGGAAATCTAGTGAATCAAAAGAAATCTAAGAAAGATCTAATGGGATATTGGCAAGATTTTGCAAATATTTGGTGGGGGCCACCCCCTTTGAACCGTGAACATATAGGGGGGGGGGGTAAAGTGCAACTTTCCAATCTCTAATTCATAAATAAGTTAAGCTTTCAAGTGTAGTTTTTAGAGACTTGGTGTGTTATAATGTTATAAGAGGTGTTATGGTGTTCGGGGACCATAACTAACTCAAAAACATTAAAACAATGCTTCTAGTAATATTTTGATGTTCCGGGTAATGTTCGGTTAAATACTGGTTCGTTAAAGTGCTAAATTGCACCATTTAGTGTCCTTTATGTATCTTTTTGTAACCCTTTTAATTCCCAACACTTAGGAGGGTATTCTGGATAATAAAACATGAATTCTGCACAATATTTATGTGTTAAAAAGCTGATTATAGCTGAATTTTGTAAAATTCTGCACTTAAAGTGTGTTTCGGGTGCTTTTTAGTGCATATTCTAGCTTCCGGAATGTCTATATGTTAACCCTTGTATGTACTTTTGGGTTTTAATGTATTCTTGTCATTGGACCTACACCTAGGCTCCAATTCTATTGTCTAACTGCTTTCTGCAGAATTGTTGACACAATGTGTCTTACCGGTGAGTTTACTAGTATTTCTGACGCAACGCTGTTCATTAATGCATAATGTAATTTTTGTAGTATAAAATGTACATGAATTTACTTGTATAGTAATCAGAAATTTATTTGTGTTGTAAACTAGATCATGCACAGTCATTAAAGCACAAATTACTGTTTATTTAGTGTACGGAATGTATGGAAAAGTGACAGTTGTCACAGTCTCCCCTCGTTAAAGAATTTCGTCCCGAAATTCAAGCGATGCCATCGGTCGCAGGGGAGTTATGAATCAAATGTGGTCACTTATATTCGAAATGTGTCTTCATGTTCTCACGTGCTCTGGGTCATATCATGTATTCTATCGTACTCCAGTAAATCAATTATGTCTTTTCTGTGTCTTGTGGACTCTTGGTCCGTAACCTTAACAGGTTCTATAGTATTGTGGACTCTTGGTCCGAAACCTTAGCAGGATCTATAGTATTGTGGACTCTTGGTCCGAAACCTTAACAGGTTCTATAGTATTGTGGACTCTTGGTCTGAAACCTTAACAGGTTTTATAGTAT
Organism: Helianthus tuberosus; assembly: GCA_030545235.1. Taxonomy (NCBI): domain Eukaryota; kingdom Viridiplantae; phylum Streptophyta; class Magnoliopsida; order Asterales; family Asteraceae; genus Helianthus; species Helianthus tuberosus. The sequence goes on from CM060418.1 coordinate 190,069,695, forward strand.
TGTCGTTTGTCATAGACGTGAATCTTATTTGTGGGAACAACGACTGTTCCTTGTGTTAGACTCCTCTAAAGACTAGACACATGGAATGTGTCGCGATCACTACTGGTCTTTTTCTGGAAGTTTCATCTTGTGAGCAATGGTTCCGATATCCTTTACGTTCTCCAATTCACACCATGCCTTCTCTAGGCGAGGTTTCTATTAAGGTCGTACTTCTTGTTTCAAATTCCTACGATTTCCGCCGCTCATCGGCGAAATCTTTCTGTATTTCGCGAGTAAGATCACATATCTGAACGATCTTTCCTCTAGTTTCTCTTGGACCAACTCGGGCCAGTTGATTGTTTATTCCTGGTCTCCGTTCAACACGACGGGGATTGTCTTATTATGTTCTATCTAAAGCTTCACACGAAGCGGTTTAAACGGTGGTGTGATAAATACTGTTGTAAGGAAACTACACTAAGGGCAAGTGAGTGTTCCAACTTTTCATCAAAGTTTATCACACAAGCACGTATCGTGTTCATACAGTCTGCATCGTTCAGTAGCTTGGTCCATTTACGTTAATATTCAAGTTTTACGATCAACGGTGTGCTACAACCCTTGTGATCAGAAAAGATCGTGCGGCGTTTTCTTTCAGGTAATGACGTCAACTTTGCGGCGCGCAATTACTGTATCTAGATCGAGGTTTCTTCTCATGATTCCTTAACCAATGTGCCGCGTATGCAATTTTGTGGTCTCGTGCAATCGGGACTTTGTCGAGAAGCGTCGCATAATTGCAACTCTAACTCCTTAGCTCTTGATTGTAGGGTTGTCATGAATCTCGTTCTTATCCACCATGTATCTTAAAATTCTCACTTTGCGAATTCGAATCCGTTTTTCGTCATCATAGCACATAATTGTTCTTTCTCTAAGAGTTGCAAGGTAAATTGCAGCTGTTGCTCACGACCTTCCCTGGTCGTTGGCCACATAAGGATGTAGCCAATAATTATAATCATGATCTATCCAGGTATGGCTTACACGTTCGATTCATGAGGTCCATGAATATTGTTGATGCATGTGTTAAGCCAAATGGTACGACAAGGAACTCGTAATGCTTGAAGCGAGTCCTAAAGGTCGTTTTAGGGATATTTCCTTCTTGTATTCACAGTTGTGGATATCCTGTCCTCAAGTCGATCTTTGAGTGGTAACTAGAACCTTACGATTGGTCTGTTCAGTTTATCAATCCTTGGCAAAGGATGCAAATCCTTGATATCCAATTTTCTGGAATTGATGCAAAGTGTAAACTGTCAACTTTCTCTTTGTGTCCTTAACTAAGGATGTCATGTCCTTAATTTCTTCTGTCTAGTAGCTCTTGCGGTTATATCGGAGGTTCATGCTTCGCGGACGAAGCTAGTCGGTAAGGCGTCATTCGGAACTGGTGCCGCTCCTGGCACGAGGTTTATCCTAAACTCCTCTTATTGTTGCGGAGGGGCGTTCCTGGCAAGTCTTCAGAAAGGCTTCTGGGAATTCCTCCACCACGGAGTTGTCTTGTAGTCCTAGCTCCTAGGTCTCCTTATCGGCATCATGAGCTAGGAAGGCTATGCAGTCTTCTTGGAGATGCTTCAGTGTCTCTTTGACCAACGAGAGATGTCGCAGACCCACGGTCTATCACCCTTGCAACTATTGCAAGGAGGTTGTGCACTAAATTGTTTCATCACTCGCAATAGGGGTGTGATTGAATTTCCTTGCATCGAACGACTTCAACTCTAAATTTGGATATCCAATCCATGCTGACTATCATATCATGACTTCCCAAGGTAATGGTAACAGAAGGTTCCGGCCTTCTGAGTCCCAAAATACAATCCTTAATTGTTTTGTCTGCTTAATCTAGCCTTCTATATGCCCATTTCTAAATAATACGGAACGTCTATTCTACTTGAAACTAGGCCAGGCAGTTTCTTAAGTTCTAAGCATACAGGGTTAAAGTTGATGCCAGTTTTAATAAAAAATGGGTACATCAGATTGGTTAATAGGGAATGTACCCTTAACCACATTTGGATCCTGGCGTGTTTCACGAGCTCCGGTCGTGAAGACCCTTCCTTGCTTGGTTCTTCCTAGGGCAATCTTTCCTAAAGTGCCCTGCTTCACCACATTTGTAGCAACCTGGTACTTTATTATCTCTTCCATCTGGATCCTTCGCCCAACATGCATCCTTGCTGTGTCCTTCTTTTCCATACTTTCCACCCTTAGGTCTCAGACATTGATCTTCATGGTGAAAAGTGCATTCCTCGCGCCTCGGCTTAGTCCCCGAGTAAGTCTTACCTCCAGCTTTATTAGTGGCTCCATCAGCTTTCCAGCAACGCGGTGAGTTCACTTCCTTTCTTTTGTTTGCCTTAGGGCTTCCATAGCTGACTTGGGTGCCTACTTTTTGGTTTGGAGGCTTCCTCTTCTGGTTGCCTGATGACTCCACATGAGTCTCTTTCTTGTTATCCTCAGATTCTGAAAATTTTCCCACGCGTAGAGCTTCCTCAGTAAGAGTGACACTCAAGTCTATAGCCTCTGTGATGGCTGGGGGTTTTGAGGTGGGTTAGACAACATCCCATAATTTTCTATGAGGTACATAGTACCATAAGCCAACATGTAATCACTCAATATCACATGCATATATAATCCATAATGTATGAGCGAGGAAATAATTACTGAGCCTTCACATAGGCTTGGCAACTTGGCTTATTGTTTGTAATGGGAACAATGAACTCGAGGCTACATCGCCTTGGTCATTCAAGTTTCAGTTATTTCCTGCTACATTGGTTTTCTTGGGTCTTTAGCTTTACTGATGTGTATATTTTCCAAGAGATGGGGTTGTTCATGTAGAGGTGATAGAGTGCGTAACGTCACTGAATCTTTCAGAATGTTATCCTTCTTCACTCGCTTATATATCAGTTCTCAAACGTCTCGTACACCGGTAAAAGTGTCCGGCACGAAGTAGGCAAAGACAGGTTTCCTACTTTATAAAGTGCTAAAGCACTGGTCTAGGTATTGTTCTACCATATGAGGGTGTGAACACCTAGTGATTATTTTTGGAGGGATGGTGATCTTTATCTTGACCCGCAGAGTCCACCAGGATTTCCATGCACTACAAGTTGTTATTACGTGGGCCCCCGTAATAATAAATTGTCTTGCACCGTTACCCTAATTTTCTCTCGTCCAAGCAGGTGATCAATCAAGGAGGGGACACTACTGCCCTCATACCTCTGTCATGGAAAGGACCATTGCGGTGGTCCACGCGCTAACACTGGTTATCGTTACACGCGTATAGGCACGATGAAATAGGAATAAGGAGAATTCCTAGTAGTTGGAGGGGCACCTTTGAGATGAATACTTCATCTTCCTTTTTGTAAATACTGGTTCGTTAAAGTGCTAAATTGCACCGTTTAGTGTCCTTTGTGTATCTTTTTGTAACCCTTTTAATTCCCAACACTTAGGAGGGTATTCTGGATAATAAAACATGAATTTTGCACAATATTTATGTGTTAAAAAGCTGATTATAGCTGAATTTTGTAAAATTATGCACTTAAAGTGCGTTTCGGGTGCTTTTTAGTGCATATTCTTGCTTCCGGAATGTCTATATGTTAACCCTTGTATGTAATTTTGTGTTTTAATGTATTCTTGTCATTGGACCTACACCTAGGCTCCAATTCTATTGTCTAACTGCTTTCTGTAGAATTGTTGACACAATATGTCTTACCAGTGAGTTTACTAGTATTTCTGACGCAACGCTGTTCATTAATGCATAATGTAATTTTTGTAGTATAAAATGTGCATGAATTTACTTGTATAGTAATCAGAAATTTATTTGTCTTGTAAACTAGATCATGCACAGTCATTAAAGCACATATTACTGTTTATTTAGTGTACGGAATGTATGGAAAAGTGACAGTTGTCACACAATTGCCCCTTCATTGCCTGCAAAATCGATTGGTTTAGTGGCAAGAAATTCCTTGTAAGTGCAACCAGGCGTTGCAGCTTTCATTTTCGTAAGGAATGGGGCTTGCATCACATCATCATTATTATTGTTACCGCCTCCATTTACACTATTACTGAAGTTGTCATCACGAGTACGTTTGCTGAGTGTAGGCGGCGGAGGTTCAACTTGATTTCGGGCAGCAGCAAGGATTGCTGGAATAGCATTGGCTATTCCTTGAGCAACAATATTTTCTATACCTTGTCTGTTAAGAAAGTGATCTTCATTGTTTTGCTCGGATTGGTTAACCTCGTTAACTGGTTCATTACCAGCGTGTTCCATCTGGTAATTTTTCAATATACAAATGTATAAAATATTGGCATAAAATAAAATAATTAATGATCAATCACAATAAAACAATCACACATAATCTTGTCAACACGTATAGCCAAAATTGTCGACTTTGCGACTTCCATATTTTTATATATTTTAGTACGCATCTGTACACACCAAATATATTTCAAAAGTTTTATTTTAAGTTATTCATTATTATTTTATTATTATATTATTATTAAACACACATTCCCACAATCACAAAACCATAGTCAGCTGGCATCTCAGAAACGACGCTCCCTCTCGTCGTATTTCCATGAGATTCTTTCTCCCACATCCCTAATTCTATTTCCTGCATCCACCAGTTCCGCGCCGTAGTGATGGATTTCATCCAAGTTTTCTGCGCTCATAGGTGGGTTTAGTGAAGGTTCAGGGTCAAACTGTGGAAAAAAGGTGTTAGGGTTATTCAATAGATTCTGAAATTGCCAGTCAGTGGTCCACCATTCTTCCAGCTCTCCTTGTAGAGATCGGGGGTTGACAATAGGATCTGGAATAGCAGGCTCTAGATTAACTGGAAGTTGTGATTGAACTGGGTAATTGAAGAGGTTTTCGTCGGCAGGTCCGATGAGGTCGCTATTTGCCAGTTTGCGATCCAGCTCCTCCCATGGTGGCATCTCCTGGGCTTGCCCTGAACTCTCTCCGATTTTCTTTCCTTTACCTTTATCCTTTGGATCCTCAGTTTTGATAACTTTCTGTGCCGCTGGTTTCTTCCTACGCATACGCCTCCAGCCTACGAGTCTCCTTCTCTTTTTCGACTTTGGTTTCTCTTGTGGCTGGGCCTGGAATACTATTGGCTCTTCAATATCAGCCTGATAGCCTGATGGATTTCCAGTGATGTCCATATCTGTGCTATGGATAGTAAAATTTCGGAGTGCCAGATGATTATCACTGTTAGGTTGGTGAACCTAACCGTGAGAAATTAGTAATGTGCACAATACCCCACTTGCCAGTGATTTAAGATAACCAGGACTTAATCCCTGTAATATATAACTAGAAAACATTTGGGTATTGTAAAACATTTTTGAGAAAAAGAGAATGACTCACATTGCAAGTTTAGTTGGGCAGAGTTTAGCCTACTAATAAGCCTGATAACCTAATTTAAACAACAATGCACACGAAACTAGGTCAGTAACTTAATACAACATTTATGATAAGCTCACGAAATCAAAACCCTCACGACGAATGACAAAGTATAGCCCTGATTTGGGCAGCACTTAAACATCCATCGGATCGGTTTCAATCGATCGGACATTGTATCGTAGCAGTGATCGAGTTAATACCCTGTATCGTAGCAGCGTTTTCCTACTTTAAACTTGATTTTCGAACATAATAAGTGTGATTTTGAAAGTTTTCTCGAGCACAGACGATCAGTCCATGCATAGGAAATTTATAGAAAAATTTAAGGTTTTATGTGGCCCGCGTAAACCTTATCTTGAATCTTACGCGGCCTGATACCGCCTTTTTCTGTCACGGCCCCCGGCCCGGTGTGACCCGGTCCAGAAGCCGCGGGACAGAAACCCGTGGTATTTATTATTTGAGTTGACAGCGGAAGTTTAACAAGATCTTTTAAAACTTGAAAATGCCCAATTATTTTATTTCACGATTTGGGACAAACCCCATAATTTACAGTAAAGGAAATTTCACGAGGAAATCCATTGTTTTTACAAAACATGTTTATTTATTTTATTGAGCCACCACTTCAAGCTTGTTAGTGCTCGGTAGCACTTTTTCCTTGATTCACAGTAAATCACCTGAAACATGTTTAAAAATATTTTATTAGCGGGGAAATACTGGCGAGTCATTCAGGTTAAATAAAATGACACCTTAGTTATAGATTATTGTGACACCTGTGTCTGCAATCATTGTAAACAGTTCAGTTATCAATAAAACAAAGTTATTTATTCCCAATGTTTGTTTGTTTATGTTTGACATTTTTCATGTTTTGACTTTTATTCAATTTCAAACTCTATATCGCTTTCTGGAGAGTTATACGCAAACTGGTGCGTAAACGTAGTCAGTTTAACGCGACAAATACTCCGGAACATCAACATATACTTAACCTACCTTAAATAACCTTTACATAACTTAGGAATAAGTTTTGAAGGCTTTGGTATGGCAAAATCAAGTTAATTCGCTTACATGGACTAAATTCAACAAACTGCGAAAGTATGACGATTCGTACTAGAACAGACATTCCGGAACATGACCATAAGTTAAACATACCATAAATATCCTTTACATGGCTTAGAAATAGGCTTTGATGGGTTCGGTGTGCTAAAATAAACTTTTGGGTCATTCAGGGACTAAAAGCGTCAAAAAGTGCATAAGTTTGCATTTTCGTGCATAACTTACATTCTGAATACATCCGGACATCCAAAAATTTATGTAAGCATTAAAATATTTTATTTTAGTGTTTGGCATAAGAAAAATTCATTCGTCGCTTAATTTGGATCGTTTTTGCGTTCGTTACGACTTCCGTCGTAATTAACCGAACAACGCAACCGTACGGCCAAACAAACTGACATCAGACATATTTCTGAGCATGTTTCATGTTCCCTATGCTTTAACATCCTTATGCAGACTAAAAATGGGTTTGACGGGTGTTATAAGTGCCAAAACAATACGATACATGCACAGGGACCAAAACTGTCAACTTTGAAAGTTGCTGGTCTGCAGACCAGCATACGGTCCGTAAGGGGAGGACCATACGGTCCGTAAGGCTTCCCCAGATCAGCAGAAAGCTGTTTCCATCCTGTTTCCAGCCAATTCCAACCCATAATCCTCTTGCACATGGTATTTCTGAAGCTATGGGCTTAATCTAGGGGCTCCAATGGTTTTGTAAAACCATGGGTGCACATGTACGGACAAGATCAAAGCACGTTATTCGACGAACGATCTTAACGGTCCTAAGAAATCTATAAATACCCCTCAAGTTCCCAACTCAAAACCCACACCTTTGAATCTGAAATTGTTCTCTAAGTTGATGTGTTTATCACTTCATACCTGAGAATATTCGGATCAAAACTTCCGTTCTTGGACCCGTTGTAAGTCCTCTTTCGTTCTTTTAGCGTTTTCTGCGTTAACCAGTTTATGGTCAACACGAAGTTCGGTTGAACTTCGCAACGTGAGCGTAATCACGATGGCTATAGTCCCTTGTGACCATGCCTATTGATTACCACGTTATCTAGGCTCAGTGACGAGTTGTAGTTTCGGCCAAAATGCGTATTCTTGCATATTTTGTAACCAAACTAATTTTAGGTATCAAAACCGTTTGTTTTGATACCAAACTTGTTTTCTAACTTAGTTAAGCATGTTTTAACATGCTTAGCTCGTCACTTTTAGTTTAGTGCTTATATAGGGTCGTAAGGTAAGCGATCTAAACAATCGCTTATACTTTCGAACCCGACCCATTTGGTAGATCATTAGGATCCGACCAAACACATTAGGTGACCATAGTGTATAGGGAATAACCTTCCAAGTTTATACTGTAACACCCCGAAAACGGGTTTGGTAATCAAACCACGTTAATACTACAGGACGGGTAAAATACAGTTAGTGGTAAAACTTACCCGGTAAATTTTAGGATATGAATAAATAAATCTAATATTTATTAAAAGGATGAGAAATACTTTGAGAAAGCAAAGTATGTAAAAGGCCCGAGATTTAACGGGACTTAAAATAAAACGGGTCGAGAACAAGATAAAGTAACTAGGAAATAAATAACCTAGTACAAGTCTTGTAATTAAATGAAAGAACAAAATATCAAGTTATAAACCAAACTAAAGTTGAGGGGCTTATGTTGTTAAATTTGAAAGTTAATAAAAAAAAAGAAACACCAAACACCCATTTTGGGGTGTCTGGTCGATCAAGAACACAGGGGGCTACCAAGACTCCCCTCACAATCCTAGCTCTTGCATTTTCACCAAATTGAAGGCTCAAATCTGCTCCGAATCGAAATCCAAGCATAGATTAGTGATCACCTCAGTAAAGGGATCATGTGGTATGCGAAATTTTGCTATGTGGTTCCATCTTAAATTTTAGATGAACTTATGAGATTCGAATCTGAGCTTGCATGTTCGTTGTTTGGATGAAATTAGGGATGAAACTATGTCTAGGAGTAAACTCTAGTCATTTATTTGTTAAACTGATGTTCATGATTGTGAATTCATGATCATACTCTCATGTGTCAAGTGGGTTTTGGAGAATTATGTTAAACACTAGGATTATCTTTGTTAACTTAGTGTATTAGAGCTCTATGAAGCAAATCCGGATTTGTTGATATGAAGATTTGTCATGAACATGTGAAAAGATGTTTAAATCTTGGTTAAATAGTTAGTCATGAGCTTGATTTCTAGTAGTAAAAATTTCATGCTCTTAAGGTGTTCGATGTAATGCCTAAGTGAATTTGGGTACCTACTAGTTCATTTGAAGAACTTGATTATATAAGGTGTTGTGATGAATGATAATTGGATATAGAAATGCGTAAGGTGGAATAATCGTACTAAGTCATGATTAAACTAACCACCTTGTGAATGATGAAATAATAGTTGGCGCTTAATAAGCTAGGTGAAGCTTGGGGAGAAAGCGGGTCAAACAAATCAAGTACGAGACGAAAAGCGCAAACCGGATAAGAGGTAAGTAAAGCTTACACCCTTTTTGCAAGATATGCATTTAATTCTCGGTTACAATTACGGCAAAAGTTGTATTCGAACTTTGGTTCCGACACGAAGTGGTACGGGTCGGAACATATCAAAAATGCGAAATGGACATTTGGTCGTAGATGACATATATAAAATGAATCTTTGAATGGCCACTTTGTAAGTATGCCTAAACGAATAAAAACAAATGGAAAAATGGTGTTTTCGTCATGTATAAATGGATATGGGATGAAGTTTAAAACGACACCAATTGGCATAAGCCATGTTGGGTTAACGTGTACGAAACGGATTTAAAAGTCATAACCAAATGGTAAGGAATCCGAAATGACTTACTTAATAAAATGGTAAATAAATACCATTGGAATATAAGCGCAAAATGGATGGTCGTTTAGACTAAACGGGTCAAATGGTAATGTTAATACCATTTGATAAATCACGACTAATAAGCACTTGTCGAGTCTTATGCGTACAGGAAAAAGCGGCCTACGAATTGGTGTTGCTATGAAATATGCAAATTGTTGAAGCAAGGTATTAAAACGGGTCAATAGTCTGACCCGAGCCAGGTACGCAAATATAAGGATGTAGTTAGAAGTGATATTTTGGTCAACTATTAGTGAAAGTCCTTCGTTACTAAAAGAAGGACTAAAATTGACCAAAAGGCCCTTGAGGGGTAAATTGGGCAAACAACCTTTAAGAGTTGTTTAGAGTTAAGCGTTTTGTTAAATGGAGTCCTTGGGATACGTATAAAAATGGGGATAGGATGTAAACTAATTGAAGCGTGATTTAAAGCTTGCAAATGTTAAACACCCTTAACGGGTCAAAACAAGTATATATGCAAAATAGGTTAAGATTGCATAAGAAACCCGCAACTAGAACCTAATATAATAGGATATATCGAAAATAAGAAGATCATGAGAATTTGGGATCAAACAAACATGTTTGTTTGATAAAATGCATAAACGGGTTAAAATTTGATAAAAAAAAAGTAACGAGTCGAAGGCTTAGAAGTCTCAAAATTTATTATGTTGGATGTTGAATTTTAACTCCATATGATGGAGAATTAAATTACGGACGCGTAGGAAAAAGAATCGGGTAAAACGGATTAAAAACGAGAGAGTTATGCTTGTTTCTGTGAAATCGGGTTATGCTGGGTATGTACAGCAACTGTTTAAGCAACATTCTGCTAAAAAGGGGGCTAGGCGTCACGCGACGCCCCCTAGTTTCGGAAAAACCTTATTTTTTTGATTGTTTGACCCATGTAACTTGTTTAAACTTATTATTTAACTATCAAAACTAACTTTTAACTTGGTTTTGATCATAGGTGATCGCCAAGAGTGCCCGAATGAAGATCAAGCTTGATGAAGAACCGAACACGATAAAGATAAAAGCTTCCACACGATATTTCGTCGTAACTTTTAAACGTCAAACTCGAATTCATTACGATGTATATAAACCTTCATTTGTAAAAGATTTAAATTAACCGTATTATTATTCAAAGTACATGTAATCATAATTACATGTTTATTTCCGTAAACTATATGAAAACCTTATAATAATAACAAGGGTGTTACATATACCTTATGGTCACGATGTTTAGTTAGTTGTATGATAGGTAGTTTATATGCCTTAGGTAAATGACCAAAATGACCTTTTTACGCCAAAATTCATTTTAAGCATATGTAACATAATTTTTGATATCTAAACTGATTTGGCAACAATATTAGACATGTTAAGGCATACTCTACTTATCATAGGACTAGTTAGGCGTTCCAAACGCTTTTTACATGGACGACGCATTAAAGTAGCATAAGCTACCTAAACGGGTCGTAAGCACTTAGGTTAGGTTTCATTTTAGTATGTAGGCTTTGTTAAACCATATTATATGAGTTCCCATACTCGTTTGGTTTACGAACCCTCATGCTACCCGATCCTCCGAATAGGTCCGTTTATTAACATAGTTACCTATATTAGGTGCCGTTTGATTTCCGTGATCTCTAGCATTGTTTGGTTGTAACACAAGGACTTCTAGGCAATCTCAAGTGAGTACATAGACCCCTCTTTTACTGTTTTCAAACTGTTTTGGGGTGAAACACATGTGCCTACTTGTTACTTTCATGCTTTCCTGTTTGCACATCATATACTTGCTATGTTCATTAGTACACTTATAGTACATGATTTACATTACATTGTTTTGCTATGTATGTTTACTTGGCATACTTAGTATATTGATTTACATAACTTTTCTGCTTTGTATGTTAACTTAGCATACTTAGTACATTGTTTTCATATAACATGTTTACATTTGGTATAACATTTGGTTTGTACAAACGGGACTTATATACGTTCATTAACATTAGCTAAACCGCTCGGTAGTAAGTAGTGGTACCATAGGACTTGACAAATCCCGTTCCTGACATCCTAGGTTTGTTTGGGTGTAAGGAATGACTAAATCCGAAAACATTTCTTTTGATAACCTTGACTTAGGGTTATCCGCCTGTCTCAAGGCTTGAATGTATACGTTAACTTACCACATAAGTGTTTGTATCAATATAACATGCATTTACTTTGCAAAACATAACTTTTTGATATATTCAAAATACTTTGTTTTGTACATTTTTACATTTGGTTTATGTAACAACACATTACTTACCATACATAAAAATTGTTACACATTACTTGACCATATTTGGACTTTTAACATCTGATATGGTTTATACAAGGACTTTTTGACAATTGGTTTAAACGTAGACTTTGTACATTGGTGGTTTGTTTAAGTGACTTAAGTAACGAGATGTGAGTAGTATGATACAAGCATGGTGGATACGCCGCTGGTACTTCCTATATATAAGTGATTGTATTATATTACATGTCATAGCGTTATTTAAATCATTCAATTTGGACTTATACATTTTACACAAGTAACATGTTTTTCACAAGACTTTGGTTTACAAAACAGTTATTTTATACAACTTATTTTACTTGGTTATTCATTTAACCATATATTATTCTTTTATTTATACATATCATCTGATCTTATTGCTTTTCAAAGGATTTACAACAACAAAACAATTTACAAGGTTCATGACTAAATTTTATTAAACATTTTCTCAAACCTAAGTCATGAATCCTATTTTCACAAAACCTATGTATCTCACATGCATTTTTATGCTGACGTACCGATTTTCACATGTGTTTTCAGGAGCTGTTGCTTAGGATGATGATCGTGACATTAGGGCGGACATGTGCCTTAGTGACTTAAAACGAAGCAAGAACTAGTTTAATTATGTTATGTACTCTTTATTTCCTGTTTTAAGACAATGTAACTCTCTTGTTTGATAAATAAAATATAACTTAAATTGCCATGGTTATGAAACAATTAATTCTGTTACAACACTCCCCGATGTTTCCGCCATGTTTTGTTGTTTTACGTGGTCGGGGTGTGACAATTACAGCATAAGAGCGATTATAATTGGTTACTAACTTATTTTTATCTGGCGGCGTGTCACACCCTGGTGACGATGGTCATACCACTATTGGGTCCTTTCACCCAAGTAGTGATGATTATCACTGTTAGGTTGGTGAACCTAACCGTGAGAAATTAGTAATGTGCACAACACCCCACTTGCCAGTGATTCAAGTAACCAAGACTTAATCCCTGTAACTATAACTTTGAAAATAATTTGAGTATTGTAAAACATTGTTGATAAAAAGAGAATGACTCACATTGCAAGTTTAGTTGGGCAGAGTTTAGCCTACTAATAAGCCTGATAACCTAATTTAAACAACAATGCACACGAAACTAGGTCAGTAACTTAGTACAACATTTACGATAAGCTCACAAAATCAAAACCCTCACGACGAATGACAAAGTATAGCCCTGAGTTGGGCAGCACTTAAACATCCATCAGATCGGTTTCAATCGATCGAACATTGTATCGTAGCAGTGATCGAGTTAATACCCTGTATCGTAGCAGCGTTTCCTACTTTAAACTTGATTTTCGAACAGAATAAGTGTGATTTTGAAAGTTTTCTCGAGCACAGACGACCAGGCCATGCATAGGCAATTTATAGCAAAATTTAAGGTTTTACGCGGCCCCCGTAAACCTTAACTTGAATCTTACGCGGCCCGCGAGGGCCCCTTGTCTACGTGTAGGGCTTGTGTGTCACAGGTAGGTCTGCCACGTGTGCGACACGTGGCCTGGAACTCTTATCCGGTCAACTTTACTTTGACGCGGCCCGCGTAAGCCTAAGCTTACGTTTTACGCGGCCCACGTGAAACTCAAAATTCTTGTTTTCTTGGTTTTTCATGCACATTAGGGTTTCAGGGGTCCGGGTTTTCACTTACAGGTCGTTTATGGACATTTTTACAGGTCCTTACATCCTCCCCACCTTATTTAAAATCTCGTCCTCGAGATTTACCAAAATAAGTGAGGATACTTTCGCTTCATTTCCGATTCTAGCTCCCAAGTATCTTCGGGTCCTCTTTTTGAATCCCACTTGACTTTTACCAGTACCAATCTTTTGTGTTTGAGGAATTTAATCTTTTTGTCTTCTATCTGAAGTGGTTTCTCTACGAAATTTAACTTTTCATTTACCTCTATATCTTGAAGAGGTATGACCAGAGATTCGTCAGATAAACATTTCTTGAGGTTGGATACATGAAATATATCATGTACCCCGGCTAACTCTTCTGGTAGTTGTAAGCGATAGGCGACCGGTCCTATTCTTTAGATTACTGGGAATGGTCCTACGTATCTTGGACTTAGCTTTCCTTTCTTTCCGAATCGGACTACCCCTTTCCAAGGAGAAACATTCAAGAGTACCTTGTCTCCAATTTGAAATTCTAGCGGCTTGCGTCGATTGTCTGCATAATTCTTCTGGCGATCTCGAGCCGTTTTCAGTCTTTCCTTGATTTGAGTGATCTTGTCGGTGGTTTCTTGATAGATTTTGGGACCTGATAACTGACTTTCTCCTATTTCTGCTCAGCAAACTGGAGTTCTACACTTTCTTCCATACAGTGCTTCGAACGGGGCAGCTTCGATGCTTGAATGATAACTATTGTTATAGGAGAATTCAATTAAAGGTAAATGGTTGCCCCGGTTTCCCCCAAAATATATCACACACGCCCTGAGCATGTCTTCCAGGGTTTGGATCGTCCTTTCACTTTGTCCAACTGTTTGGGGATGGTAGGTTGTACTAAAATTTAACCGCGTCCCCATGGCTTCTTGGAAACTTGTCCAGAAATGTGAAGTGAAGCGACTATCCCTATCCGATACAATGAAGAGTGGAACTCCATGTAAGGATACTACCTCGTCTACGTATAACTTGGCTAATCTTTCCATGCTAAAGGTTTCTTTCATGGGTAGAAAATGAGCTGATTTGGTTAATCGATCCACAATTACCCAAATCGCGTCATTTACCTTTCTGGTTTTGGGTAACTTAGTAACAAAGTCCATGGTTATTAGTTCCCATTTCCATACAGGCATTTCTAATTGTTGGAGTAATGGCCCCCGTCCTGGTGTTACCTGGTCCAGGAGCCGCGGGACAGAAACCCGTGGTATTTATTATTTGAGTTGACAGCGAAAGTATAACAGGATCTTTTAAAACTTAAAAATGCCCAATTATTTTATTTCATGATTTGGGACAAACCCCATAATTTACAGTAAAGGAAATTTCACGAGGAAATCCCTTGTTTTTACAAAACATGTTTATTTATTTTATTGAGCCACCACTTCAAGCTTGTTAGTGCTCCGTAGCACTTTTTCCTTGATTCACAGTAAATCACCTAAAACATGTTTAAAAATATTTTATCAGCGGAGAAATACTGGCGAGTCATTCAGGTTAAATAAAATGACACTTTAGTTATAGATTACAGCATAAGAGCGATTATAATGGCTACTATCTTATTTTTATCTGGCGCCGTGTCACACCCTGGTGACGATGGTCATACCACTATTGGGTCCTTTCACCCAAGTAGTGATGATTATCACTGTTTGGTTGGTGAACCTAACCGTGAGAAATTAGTAATGTGCACAATACCCCACTTGCCATTGATTCAAGATAACCAAGACTTAATCCCTGTAACTATAACTTTGAAAATAATTTGAGTATTGTAAAACATTGTTGATAAAAAGAGAATGACTCACATTGCAAGTTTAGTTGTGCAGAGTTTAGCCTACTAATAAGCCTGATAAGCTAATTTAAACAACAATGCATATGAAACTAGGTCAGTAATTTAATACAACATTTACGATAAGCTCACGAAATCAAAACCCTCACGACGAATGACAAAGTATAGCCCTGATTTGGGCAGCACTTAAACATCCATCGGATCGGTTTCAATGGATCAGACATTGTATCGTAGCAGTGATCGAGTTAATACCCTATATCGTAGCAGCGTTTTCCTACTTTAAACTTGATTTTCGAACAGAGTAAGTGTGATTTTGAAAGTTTTCTCGAGCACAGACGATCAGGCCATGCATAGGCAATTTATAACAAAATTTAAGGTTTTACGCGGCCGGCGTAAACCTTAACTTGAATCTTACGCGGCCCGCGAGGGCCTCTAGTCTACGTGTAGGGCTTGTGTGTCACCGGTAGGTCTGCCACGTGTGCGACACGTGGCCTGGAACGCTTATCCGGTCAACTTTACTTTGACGCGGCCCGCGTAAGCATAAGCTTACGTTTTACACGACCCGCGTGAAACTCAAAATTCTTGTTTTCTTGGTTTTTCATGCACATTAGGGTTTCAGGGGTCCGGTGTATCACCCATCCATTTAATTCATTAATTAATCGTATGAAATATGATTTAAATAAACAAAATATTTAACTAAAAAAAACTTAGTTGGTAAACTAAGTTATACTTCATCATAGTGTTTAACATAGTCAAATAACTAGTTTAAAACATAAGTCGTTCAGTAGTGATTACACATCTACATAGTTTAGCTAGATTTAATTAGTGCGGAAGCATCCAAAAGTTTGGTGTTCGGTTCTTGAAGCATCAACTTGATCGTCGCCCACATACTTGCAATACCTAGAAACTGGAAATTTTTAACCAAAATTAGTATCAGAGTTCTTAGAAATATTACATAATCGAAACTACGCTCAAAACGGATTCGATTAACCAGGATATGCATATTTTAACATAAAAGTCAGGGCTCTACCGTAACTTACCGTAGCCACCGTAAGTTACGGTAGACGATGGATCACCTTGGTCTGCCGTAAGGCAGTATATAACTGCCGTAACGTTTTTGTTCTCTACCGTAACTTACGGTGGCTACGGTAAGTTACGGTAGAGCCCTGACTTTTATGTTAAAATATGCATATCCTGGTTAATCGAATCCGTTTTTTAGCGTAGTTTCGATTATGTAATATTTCTAATAACTCTGATACTAATTTTGGTTAAAAATTTCCAGTTTCTAGGTATTGCAAGTATGTGGGCGACGATCAAGTTGATGCTTCAAGAACCGAACACCAAACTTTTGGATGCTTCCGCACTAATTAAATCTAGCTAAACTATGTAGATGTGTAATCACTACTGAACGACTTATGTTTTAAACTAGTTATTTGACTATGTTAAACACTATGATGAAGTATAACTTAGTTTACCAACTAAGTTTTTGTTAGTTAAATATTTTGTTTATTTAAATCATATTTCATACGATTAATTAATGAATTAAATGGATGGGTGTTACAAGTTGGTAATCAGATCTTAAGGTTGTCAACAAGTGTTCGGTTCAAGCCTGATCAATCGTCCGGTAAGAATTAATTCATCATTTTAGTAGATTCTATCTTATGTAAGAAATGAGATGCAAATTAATGTGCATGGGAAGGGTGTGTTAACACACTCAAACCTGGAAAGTGCACCGAATGTGAACGGTAAAAGCAAGTCACGCACTTGGCTAAACCAAAGCAAATAAAGCTATGTTATAAATGAAATGTTTAATGTTTAATGTAAACATTTCAGTTTCAAGATGTCGAAAGGAAACGATAATGATCTGGTGCCGACAAGCACCGAACAAATGAAAGAGATAATTGCCGATGAAGTGGGAAAGGCAATTGAAGGTAGTCTATCCGGGTTTATAGACAAAATTCAAAACACGGTGTTGTCGCTTGTCGAAGAATGAGTCAAAAGGTTGGAAGATAGTGTCAACCTTATAAAAGATAAATCGGGAGAACGTAAGGGATGTTCGTACAAAGAGTTTATGGCGTGTAAACCACCAATCTACAACGGGGAGGTTGACCCGATAATATGCCAGAGATGGTTAAGCGATGTTGAAGGAGTGTTCGAAAGGACCCATTGTGACGAAAGTGACTTTGTTGCTTACGGAACGGGTCAGCTGAGGGGTCAAGCCAAAGATTGGTGGGACAATAAAAAGAAGGAAATAGGAGCCGAAGCGACGAGGGCCATGACATGGGAGGAGTTTAAGACGCCGTTTCTTAAACATCATAGTCCCAAGGTGGTTATTAATAAAATCAAAGAAGAGTTCATGCAACTTAGACACAAGGGCGAGACCATAGACAAGATCACGGCGACGTTTATGGATAAGATGAAATTTTGCAACGAATTGGTGACGAATGAAGAACAGAAGATCTACTACTACTATAACATGTTGAGCGCCGAGTATAGGGAGTTTATGACTCCTTCAAAATACGAAACCCTTGCCGAGATCAGAAACAAGTTGAAAGGGGTGAACGAAGGGCACATGATATGAATCCAATCCCTACAAAGAAAGCTCGAACTGTGGAATCGGGAAAGAAAGTGGATGCTAAAGGCGGGTCGCCAAGTTGCAAGGTGTGTGGAAAGGGGCACAAGGGTGAATGCCGCTTCAAAGACAAGCCGTGTCCGGTATGTCGAAAGACGGGACACACCGCATCGTTATGTCCCGGAAAGGTTTCCATTTGCTATAAATGTTATCAGCCCGGCCACAAAAAGTCTGAATGCCTAGAATTGGTTGGAAAGAGAGACACTAAAGAATCTCCAACGGAAGCTCCAAAGGCGAAGACTAGGTCCTTCCAACTTACTGCGGCTGAGGCGAAAACAGAACCCGATGTGGTCTCAGGTATATTCATGATTAACTCAATTCCTGCACGTATATTGTTTGATATGGGTGCGAATAAATCCTTCATTTCGCATGGATTTATTCAACATCCTTCATTTGTATTGACAAAATTATATGTGCCCTTAGAGGTTGAAATAGGGGATAACAAAAGTTTTATTGTTTGTGATATTTGTCGAGGCTGTAAATAAAGCATCGATGACGAAGAATACTTGATAGACCTAATCCCGATGTCAATGGGGGAATTTCAAGTAGTTTTTGGGATGGATTGGCTATCTCAGCACCACGCAAAGGTTGTGTGTTTCCATAAGGAGATAAAGCTAACGTCTCCGAGCGGAAAACACGTCACTATCTATGGCGAAAAAGGAGGTAACCCCATAATATGCTCGATGTTGAAAGCACACAAGCTTATGAAGCAAGGATGTAAGGCGTTTATGATATACGCGAATGAGCCCGAGAAGGAATCACTGAAGATTGAAGATATACCCATGGTACGGAACTATAAAGATGTGTTACCGGAAGATTTACTGGGGATACCGCCCGAAAGGGAAGTATAGTTCGGAATTGAATTGATTCCGGGTGTAAAACCCGTAGCTAAAGCACCGTACCGACTCGCGCCGTCGGAATTACAAGAGTTGATGTCCCAGATTCAAGACCTGCACAACAAAGGATTCATAAGGCCGAGTGTGTCTCATTGGGGCGCACCGGTACTGTTCGTGAAAAAGAAAGACGGAAGCATGCGCATGTGTATCGATTACCGGGAGTTAAACAAACTCACGGTAAAGAACCGATACCCGCTTCCGAGGATAGATGATCTATTCGACCAATTACAAGGCGCGAACTGGTTTTCAAAGATTGACCTTAGATCGGGGTATCACCAACTAAAGGTCAAGGAGGAAGATGTATCGAAGACGGCTTTCCGCACGCGATACAGACATTACGAGTTCCTCGTAATGTCTTTTGGGCTAACAAATGCACCCGCTGCTTTCATGGACCTCATGAACCGGGTTTGCAAGCCAATGTTGGATAAATCGGTCATCGTGTTCATCGATGATATTTTGGTGTATTCGAAAAGTGAAGCTGAGCATGCACACCACTTACAAGAGGTGTTAGAGACACTTAGACGAGAAAGGTTGTATGCGAAGTTCTCTAAGTGTGCCTTTTGGTTACGAGAGGTGCAATTTCTCGGCCACATCATAAGTGCCGTTAGAGTATTGGTAGATCCGTCAAAGATCGAGACCGTGTCGAAATGGAATCCCCCGAAGAACCCTTCAGAAATTAGAAGCTTCTTAGGGCTTGCGGGATACTATAGGAGATCCATTCAAGATTTCTCCAAGATTGCGTCGCCACTAACAAAGTTAACCCGGAAGGAGGAAAAGTTCATTTGGGGTGTTGAACAAGAAAGGGCGTTTCAGACGCTAAAAGAGAAATTAACTCAAGCTCCGGTATTAACGTTGCCGGACGGATTCGAAGACTTAGTGGTTTACTCGGATGCCTCATTATCAGGGCTCGGATGCGTTTTGATGCAACGGGGCAAAGTTATAGCTTATGCCTCGAGGCAATTGAAGATACATGAAAAGAAGTATCCCACGCACGATCTCAAATTGGCTGCGGTGGTATTTGCGTTAAAAATATGGAGACACTATTTATATGGGGTAAAGTGCACCATATTCACCGACCACAAGAGCCTAAAATACTTCTTCGATCAGAAGGAGTTAAATATGCGCCAGAGACGCTGGTTAGAAACGGTCAAGGATTACGATTGTGAAATACACTACCACCCCGGGAAAGCCAATGTAGTGGTTGATGCGTTGAGCCGAAAGGCATATTATGCCCCGATACGAGTACAATCATTGCAGCTCATTGTGACCTCGGGCATACTTGAACGAATCCGAGGGGCACAAGATGAAGCAGTAAAAGAGGAGAACTGGAAGAAAGAAAGAATAATCGGTCAGTTAAAAGACTTGTCGGATGGAAAGAACGGGTTGAAGACTCGATCCGGAAGAATATGGGTTCCAAACACTTGTGGGGTGAAGGCGCTACTACTTGATGAAGCCCATAAATCCTGATATTCTATTCATCCTGGTGCGACCAAGATGTATAACGATCTGAAACAAAATTATTGGTGGCCCGAAATGAAGAGGGATGTGGTGAAATACGTGGAGAAATGCTTGACTTGTTTACAAGTCAAAGCGGAACACCAGAAACCGTATGGGAAACTGCAACCCTTGGAGATCCCGGTTTGGAAATGGGAACATATCACTATGGACCTATTAACCAAACTACCTAAAACGATTCGGGGATTTGACGTTATGTGGGTGATTGTGGATAGATTGACGAAGAGTGCACATTTTATTCCTATACGCGAAACATATACTTCTGAAAAGATGTCCGAAGTATATACAAATGAAATAGTGGCACGTCACGGAGTACCGGTATCCATCGTATCGGATAGAGATACCCGGTTTACTTCGAAATTTTGGCGAGATTTTCAAGAACAAATGGGAACAAAACTCTTCATTAGCACTGCCTACCATCCTCAAACGGATGGGCAGAGTGAAAGAACAATACAAACGCTAGAGGATATGTTGCGGG
Organism: Helianthus tuberosus; assembly: GCA_030545235.1. Classification (NCBI taxonomy): domain Eukaryota; kingdom Viridiplantae; phylum Streptophyta; class Magnoliopsida; order Asterales; family Asteraceae; genus Helianthus; species Helianthus tuberosus. The sequence continues at coordinate 190,090,334 of CM060418.1, forward strand.
CGTGTATCATCGACTTTGGTGGAAGTTGGGATGTTTATCTACCCTTAGCCGAATTTTCGTATAACAATAGTTATCATTCAAGTATCGGCATGGCACCTTACGAGATGCTATACGGTAGGAAATGCAGAACCCCGGTGTGTTGGGGTGAAGTGGGTCCGCGGGAACTGGCACATAAAGACATAGTTCAGGCCACTAATGAGAAAATTGAAGTGGTGCGAGCCCATTTGAAAGCAGCCCAAGATAGGCAAAAGTCTTATGCCGACAAAAGACGAAGACCGATAGAATTTCGGGTAGGCGACATGGTTATGTTAAAGGTTTCCCCATGGAAGGGAGTGATCAGATTCAGAAAAAGGGGGAAACTAAGCCCGAGGTTTATCGGGCCATTTAAAATCATCGAACGGGTTGGCAAGGTGGCTTATCGCCTCGAACTACCGGAAGAGTTGAGTGGGATACATGGCACATTTCATGTGTCGCAACTGCGGAAATGTCTAGCGGAGGAAACATCTTACATCCATTACGACGATATCGAAGTGGATGATAGCCTGAATTATGTGGTAAGGCCATTGGAGATTTTAGATCGAAAGATTAAGCACTTGCGAAACAAACAAATCGATCAAGTTAAGATCAAGTGGGTGCATAGGAAAGGTTCGGACACTACGTGGGAGTCCGAAGAGGAGATGCGACGTCTCTACCCTACATTATTCGGTACGTGCTCTGGTTTCGGGGACGAAACCCTTTTTAAGGGGGGTGGACTTGTAACATCCCGAAAATACATATTCTTAAATTTGCAATTAAGTTGCAAATAAATTAGTAAAATAAAATAACTAGTAATGACACTAACCTAGTTAGTTTATTACTTATGAGTAGTTAAAGACATAGAAATAAAATAAAAGAAACTAGAGGGACCGAAAGTGTTAAACTTGAAAATAGTTTTAATAAAAACATTTTAATAAAACACAAACACCCCTTTGTGAGGATGTTGGGATCGATCAAACAGGGGGAAGGGCGACCAAGCTTTTCAAAACCCTAAATTCCACAAAACACCAAAATTGAAGGTTCAAATCTGATCCAAAACGAAATCCGAGCTGAGATTTGTGATCCTCATCGCAAGAGGGTTATAAGGTATGTAAAATTTGATGAGAATTCTCTACTTGAAATTCTCATGAATTTGGGAAATCTGAAAATTTATGATGCATGTTTGTTATTTGGGTAGAATAGGAATGATATAATGTCTAGGAGTAAAACCTAGACAACAATATGTGAAATCATGCCTAAATTCTGAAAATTTCATGAACACGTTGAAGGTGATTCATGGGTTTTGTGAGAAAATGATGAACACTAGAGTTTAGAAGGCTATCCTAGCGTAAATTGATTCATAGAAACTGATTTATGAAAATTTCATGCTTAATTCTATATGTGGTAGCTAAATTAATGTTAATCGAGGCCAAGAGACAAGCCATGAACTAGAATATAAATGATATAAAATTCTGCCCTATAAGTGTTTGTAGAAATGCCTCAAAGAAGGCTCGAAACTGCAAATTAAGTTAAAAACGTGTATTGTGATGTTTGGGCGGGTTATGTAATGTGTAATTGAAAAGGAGTTCTAAACATGCTATGGTTGAACTCTATAGGAAAGGATACCGGAGCGTCGAGCGGACAAGCCGGTGGTGACTTGCGTTTGAAAGGCATGCATTGAAGGTATGTAACTTGATTCGTTACATTTGGTAAATTTTGATAATTAGCATATGTGTAGTTGAATTGTAGAATAAAAGTTGAGTTGAATTAAAGCGATAATGTTCGCTATATTGAATAATAGGTCAAGAATTGGTTAGATCTCGTTGGTAGTCATCATAATGGAAGATTCCTTAGATGAGCCAAACGGGTCGAATAATCAAATAATGCGTGGCTAATGCATCGTAATATGGTTACTCGGTCTTTGTTATTGTTAATAAAAGGCATATTAGAATACAAGAATTTAGCATGTTAGAATGAGAAATCCGAGGATTCGGGTTTGGGTGAAATGAATAAATGGGACAAACATAAAGTTACAGAGTCCACCGTAAGTTACGGTCACCGTAACTTACGGTAGAGAACAAAAACGTTACGGCAGTTATATAATGCCTTACGGCAGACCAAGGTGATCCATCGTCTACCGTAACTTACGGTGGCTTCCGTAAGTTACGGTAGAGCCCTGACTTTTATGTTAAAATATGCATATCCTGGTTAATCGAATCCGTTTTTTGAGCGTAGTTTCGATTATGTAATATTTCTAAGAACTCTGATACTAATTTTGGTTAAAAATTTCCAGTTTCTAGGTATTGCAAGTTTGTAGGCAACGATCAAGTTGATGCTTCAAGAACCGAACACAAAACTTTTGGATGCTTCCGCACTAATTAAATCTAGCTAAACTATGTAGATGTGTAATCACTACTGAACGACTTATGTTTTAAACTAGTTATTTGACTATGTTAAACACTATGATGAAGTATAACTTAGTTTACCAACTAAGTTTTTGTTAGTTAAATATTTTGTTTATTTAAATCATATTTCATACGATTAATTAATGAATTAAATGGATGGGTGTTACATCCGGGTTTTCACTTACGGGTCGTTTATGGACATTTTTGCAGGTCCTTACATCCTCCCCACCTTATTTAAGATCTCGTCCTCGAGATTTACCGAAATAAGTGAGGATACTTTCGCTTCATTTCTGATTCTAGCTCCCAAGTATATTCGGGTCCTCTTTTTGAATTCCACTTGACTTTCACCAGTACCAATCTTTTATGTTTGAGGAATTTAATCTTTCTGTCTTCTATCTGAAGTGGTTTCTCTACGAACTTTAACTTTTCATTTACCTCTATATCTTGAAGAGGTGCGACCAGCGATTCGTCAGATAAACATTTCTTGAGGTTGGATACATGAAATACATCATGTACCCCGGCTAACTCTTCTGGTAGTTGTAAGCGATAGGCGACCGGTCCTATTCTTTGGATTACTGGGAATGGTCCTATGTATCTTGGACTTAGCTTTCCTTTCTTTCCGAATCGGACTACCCCTTTCCAAGGATAAACTTTCAAGAGTACCTTGTCTCCAATTTGAAATTCTAGCGGCTTGCGTCGATTGTCTGCATAATTCTTCTGGCGATCTCGAGCTGTTTTCAGTCTTTCCTTGATTTGAGTGATCTTATCGGTGGTTTCTTGCACGATTTCGGGACCTGATAACTGACTTTCTCCTATTTCTGCCCAGCAAACTGGAGTTCTACACTTTCTTCCATACAGTGCTTCGAACAGGGCAACTTCGATGCTTGAATGATAACTATTGTTATAGGAGAATTCAATTAAAGGTAAATGGTTATCCCAGTTTCCTCCAAAATCTATCACACACGCCCTGAGCATGTCTTCCAGGTTTTGGATCGTCCTTTTACTTTGTCCATCTGTTTGGGGATGGTAGGCTGTACTTAAATTTAACCGCGTCCCCATGGCTTCTTGGAAACTTGTCCAGAAATGTGAAGTGAAGCGACTATCCCTATCCGATACAATGGAGAGTGGAACTCCATGTAAGGATACTACCTCGTCTACGTATAACTTGGCTAATCTTTCCATGCTAAAGGTTTCTTTCGTGGGTAGAAAATGAGCTGATTTGGTTAATCGATCCACAATTACCCAAATCGCGTCATTACCCTTTCTGGTTTTGGGTAACTTAGTAACAAAGTCCATGGTTATTAGTTCCCATTTCCATACAGGAATTTCTAATTGTTGGAGTAATCCTGAAGGTTTCTGGTGTTCTGCCTTTACTTGTGAACAAGTTAGACACTTAGTGGATGATAGTGGATGGCCTGATCGTCTGTGCTCAAAAGACACAGAGTGGAAAGAAAGGAAAGCTAAGTCCAAGATACGTAGGACCATTCATAGACGATCAGGCCATCCACTATTGGGTCATACTACTCTGGCGAAGCCAGGGTAGGTACAATTCTAGCATACTCGAAGAATGTCGAAGTATACCCTCGACAATCAACATCCACCATTCGGTGGTTTAGGAATTTATTTGTCATTTGTTCCTTTTCATATTTGTAACACCCTTATTATTATTTAACGGTTTAACGTATAATTTACGAAAAACAATCATGTAATTAAGATTACATATACAACGGAAATACGGCTTATTAAAAACCTCTTACAAAAGTTAGAAGTTTAGAACATAATGTAATTAAGTCGTCATTTAAATGTAACAACGAAACGTCGTGTGGAAGCTTATTTCTTGATCGTGTTCGGTTCTTCATTGTGCTTGATCGTCCTCCGGTGCTAAAATTTTACCTGAAACTCATAAAACATGAGTTGGATTAGTCATACGTAACTTAGAACATATTTAAACGGGTTCGCAATGCATCAACGGTTAAAATAAACGATTTTCACGAAACTGACACATGCTCGCGTAGCGCTAGCACATGCTCGCGCTACGCTAGCACCTGTTTTCGACCGAATGTTGTTTGCTGGTGCTGCAGATTCCCAGCACGACCTGATTTCACGGAAACGGCCATAACTTCTTCGTTATTGATCTGTTTTACCCGATTCTTTTTCCTACGCGTCCGTAATTTAATCCTCCATCTTATGGAGTTAAAATTCTACATCCAACATAAGAAACTTTGAGACTTCTAAGCCTTCGATTCGTTGCCTTTTTACCGAATTTTAACCCGTTTATGCATTTTATCAAACAAACGTATTTATTTGATTCCTATATCTCATACACTTCTTCAATTTAATGTTACCTACTATATTAGGTTCTAATCATAGGTTTATTACACAATTTAAACCCGTTTTCGCTCGTATGCTTATTTTGACCCGTTAAGGGTATTTAAGCACTTTAAAGCTTGAAATCGCTTTCATTCATTTCTAGCATCTTATTCCTACATTTCTTATCAAGTAATCTTCAACTACAACTCTTTGTGTGTTGGATTTCAATGTGTATATCTATATGTTCCGAGTTTTACCCTTCGGATTGTTATTTTACGGCAAGACTCAAATAGAGCTATTTGACTAACATATTAAATCTTTCAACTTCTATACTTATTCTAAGTATCTATCTAATCATGAAATTCGTTTCCAAACAACCCTTAAGGGTTGTTTGTTCAATTTAGCCTACAAGGGCGTTTTGGTCGATTTTGGTCCTTCTTTTACGACGAAGGACTCTCACCAATTATTCGACCAAAATAACACTTTTAACTACAACATAATTATGCGTACCTGGCTCGGATCAACATATTGACCCGTTTTAATACCTTTCGCTATTAATATCTAGATAATAGCAATGCTAACCATGTGTTAATTCCTGTGATCATAAAACTCAACAAGCAATCATCAAATATTATTGACAAATGGTGTTAACAACACCATTTGACCCGTTTAGTCGAAATGACCAATTGTCATTATAAGATGGCACTTAATTACCAATTCACCCCTTAAACCTATCCCGGTTTACTTTTTGAAATCATCCAACTTGAAAGTCGTTTCCTGTTTTATTTGACCCATTATGACTTATGCCAAATGGTGTCGTTTTAAATCCCTTTATCTATTCGTTAACCCATGTCCGGATTACCATTTCACCATTTTTACCCCTTTTCTACCATAATTTATGGTTTCTACCATTTTCGCTTGTTCCGACTAGCATTATATCGCGCCGGAACATCATGTTTCATTTACTTAATATAAATCGTATTCCATGCTCACAAATAAGCATTTTGTAATAAAAGTAAAAAGGGCGTAAGTTTAACTTACCTCGCATCCGAACTACGCTTTTCCTTTCCTTCGTGATTCGTTTGACCCGTTCCCTCATCAAGCTTCCACCTAGCTTGTTACGCGTCAAATTATCATCATCATTTTCAAGGTGGTTAGATTAGTCATTCAAGATCATGACCTTCACACCTTATGAATCTTTTACCACTATTCTTAATGAACCTTATCATAGGTCGGTTTGACTTTTAAAAGTCAAACCACCAATTTACAAATATGAATGCACTAACAAGTTCACATGACTCGATTTAGGCACATTATCAACCACTTAGTGAGCGTCATCTTTTGAGATGCTACTTCTACTAACATGTTATCTAATTCATACCTCAAGTAACCATAAATCAACATGTAATTTTAGTCATTGTATGCATATATACACTTTGACCATCCTAACCATGGATTTAACTCTTGTGTCAAAACCCACTTCTAATCACTTATGAACTCTTAACAAAATCTCTAATTTGTTCAAATAGTTCATTCATATGAATTAATATGATGTTTATACACATCAATTTCATCAAATCAACAAAACCCACTTAGCTCATACTTGGCTATTTGATAAATCACTAGTTTATGGCACAATTCTACAAGTTTGCATCTAGGGTTTGTTCCTAGACTTGTACCCACACTAATATCACTATAACATTGAATATTCATGCAAGAATTTCGTTCATGCATGTTCATCACAAATTCGAAATATCAATAAACATCAAAATTCAACATACCTTGTGATCCCCTAGGCTTGGTGATCACGATTTTATTAAAAGCCCCAAATTCTTGGCTTGATTTCTCTTTGATTTTGGCAATTTTTGTGAGTTAGGGTTCTTGGAAGGGAACCCCCTTTTTTCTCCTGTAAACATCGACCAAAACACACACATATGTGTGTGTTTTGGTGTTTTTAAGTTTTAATTATAAACTTGTTTCCAATTGTCCATTTTTAGTCCCTCAAGGTTTTATTTCGATCTATTTAAGTTATAATCCATTATTTATAACTTAATCACATATTATTAACTAGGTTAATTATTCCTAGTTAATTTAATGGGTTCGGGAGTTCTAACCCGTTGTATTTTAAGTCCCGTTAACTCGGGCTCTTATAAACTCAAACTCTTAAAACTTTGATTCGCTTGTATTTAATTATTAGGATTTCTTATTTAAATCCAATTATTTACCTGGTTATTTTTACTACTAACGATACTTTACCCGTCTTTTAGTATTAACGGAGTTTGATTACCAAACCCGTTTTTGGGGTGTTACAATATTCGGGACAAAATTTTCTTTCTACTAGTCTCTTAAATTCTTCCCAATTCATGGCATAAGCCACTTCGCTTCCCTTGGCTTGTAATACTGTGTTACACCATTCTAGTGCCCCTTATTTAAAAAGATGGGATGCGTACATGACTTTGTCTTCCTCAGCACCTTTACTTATTTTAATTACTGCTTCGGTTTTCTCTAACCAATGCAGTGCTGCAGTTGCCCCTTCATTGCCTGCAAATTCGATTGGTTTACAGGCAATAAATTCCTTGTAAGTGCAACCAGGCGTTGCAGCTTGCATTTTCTTAAGGAATGGGGCTTGCATCACATCATCATTATTATCGTTACCGCCTCCATTTACACTATTACTGAAGTTGTCATCACGAGTACGTTTGCTGAGTGTAGGCGGCGGAGGTTCAACTGGATTTCGGGCAGCAGCAAGGATTGCTGGAATAGCATTGGCTATTCCTTGAGCAACAATATTTTCTATATCTTGTCTGTTAAGAAAGTGATCTTCATTGTTTTGCTCGGATTGGTTAACCTCGTTAACTGGTTCATTACCAGCGTGTTCCATCTGGTAATTTTTCAATATACAAATGTATAAATTATTGGCATAAAATAAAATAATTAATGATCAATCACAATAAAACAATCACACATAATCATGTCAACACGTATAGCCAAAATTGTCGACTTTGCGACTTCCATATTTTTATATATTTTAGTATGCATCCGTACACACCAAATATATTACAAAAGTTTTATTTTAAGTTATTCATTATTATTTTATTATTATTATATTATAATTAAACACACATTCCCAGTAATCCAAAGAATAGGACCGGTCGCCTATCGCTTACAACTACCAGAAGAGTTAGCCGGGGTACATGATGTATTTCATGTATCCAACCTCAAGAAATGTTTATCTGACGAATCCCTGGTCGTACCTCTTCAAGATATAGAGGTAAATGAAAAGTTAAAGTTCGTAGAGAAACCACTTCAGATAGAAGACGGAAAGATTAAATTCTTCAAACACAAAAGATTGGTACTGGTAAAAGTCAAGTGGGATTCAAAAAGAGGACCCGAATATACTTGGGAGCTAGAATTGGAAATGAAGAGAAAGTATCCTCACTTATTTCGGTAAATCTCGAGGACGAGATTTTAAATAAGGTGGGGAGGATGTAAGGACCTGCAAAAATGTCCATAAACGACCCGTAAGTGAAAACCCGGACCCCTGAAACCCTAATGTGCATGAAAAACCAAGAAAACAAGAATTTTGAGTTTCACGCAGGCCGCGTAAAACGTAAGCTTAGGCTTACGCGGGCCACGTCAAAGTAAAGTTGACCGGATAAGCGTTCCAGGCCACGTGTCACACACGTGGCAGACCTACCGGTGACACACAAGCCCTACAGGTAGACTAGGGGCCCTCGCGGGCCGCGTAAGATTCAAGTTAAGGTTTACGCGGGCCGCGTAAAACCTTAAATTTTGCTATAAATTGCATGTGCATGGCCTAATCGTCTGTGCTCAAGAAAACTTTCAAAATCACACTTATTCTGTTCAAAAATCAAGTTTAAAGTAGGAAAACGCTCCTACGATACAGGGTATTAACTCGATCACTACTACGATACATTGTCTGATCGATTGAAACATCCGATGGATGTTTAAGTGCTGCCCAAATTTAGGTTATACTTTGTCATTCGTCGTGAGGGTTTTGATTTCGTGAGCTTATCGTAAATGTTGTATTAAGTTACTGACCTAGTTTCATATGCATTGTTATTTTAACTAGGTTACACGGCTAAATCAGTAGGCTAAACTATGCCCGTCTAAACTTGCAATGTGAGTCATTCTCTTTTTCTCAAAAATGTTTTACAATACCCAAATGTTTTCTAGTTATATATTACAATGATTAAGTCTTGGTTATCTTAAATCAGTGGCAAGTGGGGTATTGTGCACATTACTAAATTTCTCACGGTTAGGTTCACCAACCTAACAGTGATAATCATCACTACTTGGGTGAAAGGACCCAATAGTGGTATGACCATCGTCACCAAGGTGTGACACGGCGCCAGATAAAAATAAGATAGTAGCCATTGTAATCGCTCTTATGCTGTAATCTATAACTAATGTGTCGTTTTCTTTAACCTGAATGACTTGCCAGTATTTCCCCGCTGATAAAATATTTTTAAATATGTTTCAGGTGATTTACTGTGAATCAAGGAAAAAGTGCTACGGAGCACTAACAAGCTTGAAGTGGTGGCTCAATAAAATAAATAAACATGTTTTGTAAAAACAAGGGATTTCCTCGTGAAATTTCCTTTACTGTAAATTATGGGGTTTGTCCCAAACCGTGAAATAAAATAATTGGGCATTTTCAAGTTTTAAAAGTTCCTGTTAAACTTCCGCTGTCAACTCAAATAATAAATACCACGGGTTTCTGTCCCGCGGCTCCTGGACCAGGTAACACCGGGACGGGGGCCGTGAGCACCTTTTTCTGTCATGGCCCCCGTCAACCTTAACTTGAATCTTACGCGGCTCGCGAGGGCCCCTAGTCTACGTGTAGGGCTTGTGTGCCACAGGTAGGTCTGCCACGTGTGCGACACATGGTCTGGAATGCTTATCCGGTCAACTTTACTTTGACGCGGCCCGCGTAAGCCTAAGCTTACGTTTTACGCGGCCCGCGTGAAACTCAAAATTCTTGTTTTCTTGGTTTTTCATGCACATTAGGGTTTCAGGGTTTCAGGGGTCCGGGTTTTCACTTACTGGCCGTTTATGGACATTTTTGCAGGTCCTTACAGAAATCATTTGTGATTTTTTTTAAATTTACAACTTAACCCAAAAACCAATTACACCCAACCTGAAGTACCCGAACTTGACCAAACCGATAGTTAAATGGTTCAGTTATCGAGTCACTTTTTCCTAGCAAAAAACCCGAAACCCAATAAAAAAACCCGAAACCTGATAAAAAAACCCGAAGAACACCCCTACGTCCAGCGGCTTTTATTATCTAACTAAATTGTTAACTGTGATATTTTAGTTAATGAAAGTTAACAGTTAAAAGATTATATAGTCAAATAACTAAAAAATAGTTAAAACATAAGAGAAAAAGAATACTAAATGGAATACCTTGCACTTCACAACTTCACGGTCTTGCATATTGGCCTTAAGCTTCCATTTTTAGGCTGCATAACCATTTGCAAGATGAAACCAAGTCAAAGTTGAGCATGACAAAACACATATACCGCTGCTGACATCAACTCCATAAGTATATATATTTTTTATAAATGAAATTAAATATTCCATTAAATTAAACATACTAACCCAACCATAAGAACCAGCTATATCGATATCAATGAACTCAGTATCGGAATCATCATGTTCATGATCTGACATTAGTTCGGACTGTGCCAGTACCAGGATAAAATGTTCCACCTTCATGTTTATGTAAAGATACATACAATACCTATAACAAATCAATATAATTAGAAACAAATGTTTTATTTCTCCAACATTTTAAGTAGAAATCCATATACTCACCACATACAGGATACATATATGTTACAACACTAACAAACAACCAACTATTAAAACTTCAACAGTCACAAACAAATCAATCCACAAAAACCCGTTTTATAACTTGATTCAACTATAAAATTGAAAAGCAATTTCAGCACATACCTAGATTCTTATCAAGCATCTTAGTAAACTGATTCAAAGCCGGTGGAACCTTCAACCTCTGTTTCAAAATCCTCCTCTTCCTCTGAATCATGAAACTTGTGGCCATCTAACAAACCTATGCACATCCTTCTTCGGCGGCAACGCTCCACCGATTCCAAACTGCTTCGGCCTCTTCTCAAACAATGGGTTCACAACTTTCTCCTGAACCACAACAGTTGCTAAATCGTAAATTAAAACTAAACATGAATAAAAATCCTAACAAATGTTCGGAGATCGTACCGTTTTCTTCTTCGTTGCTAGTTTTACTCCTTTCTTAAGGGCCTTCAGTTGATTGAAATTATATTAGTCGAATGTAAGAAGTAACTAAATGAAATTGAAAATGATGTAGATGAAATTGGGGACTCACTATTTGTGAAACCGAACTGATGATGATGTGGATCTTAAAACCCTAGATGGAAAGATTGCTCGGTAGGAGGAGAAGAATGAGTGTTTGATTTCAGAAATTTGGTGATGATTTGAGAAATTTAAGTTGAATCGAGAGAAAGGGGTAGAGGAGGAATTTGATGGAATTTGAGAAATTTGGTGATGATTTGAGAAATTTAAGTTGAAATTTAAGATGCAGATGTAGATCTAGATCTGCTGGAATTAGAAAGAGAAAGAGAAGATGAGGGTTTGAATTTTGAATTTGATTTTAGGTTTAAGTATATTTGAAGGTTTGAATTTTGAAATTCCCTCCTAAAAAATCATTCCCCATATAATCTGATTTTTTAGATTTATAGATTTATATATGTATATATATATAGGGTAAGGATAGTGTAAAAAGGGCATAAAGTGTGAGAAGTGTATTATAACACTATATATAATACTATATAACACCATATAAACACCGTATAACAATATGTAACACCATATAATACCATATAACACTATGTAACACTATATATCATTATATAACAAATATAACACTATACATCTATCATAGACATGCTATCAGACAACCTATAGTGTTATATTTGTTATATAATGATATATAGTGTTACATAATGTTATATGGTATTATATGGTGTTACATATTGTTATACGGTGTTTAAATGGTGTTATATAGTATTATATATAGTGTTATAATACACTTCTCACACTTTGAGCACTTTTTACAGGATCCTCTACCTATATATATATATATATATAGGGGAAGGTTCTATGCAGAACACTAAATATTGCGAGAACACGCAGAACAAAATGAATTACCCATTTTTTCAATCCTAAAAACCTAAAAAGTAAAGGAAAATGTTGCAAATGGGAGATCCATTCTTTCTCACACTAGAATTTAAAACAAAATACCAAAAATTTTCATTTTTTATATAACCTACACATATGTGCGTTCTGTGTAGGTTAAATTACCTACATGTATGTAGGCAAAGTATAGGTAAAAATATAAGGTTTTCCATGCATATATAATATACATACGGATGTAGGAAACATAAAATTTAAAAAATATGAACTTTAAATTATAAAATCTAGTGGCATATCCAATTGTTTGACACGTAAGCAAATCGACATCAGCTTCTAAGCTCCTTTAATAGATAGTATAGATTGCCATTTTAGTCCTTGAGGTTTGTACAAATAGTTTTTTTTCGCCTCTAGGTCCCTAACTTTTCTCTTTTGTTGCCATTTTGATCACATACCCTAACTCCATCCAAACACCCCATTTTTAACCAGGGGTATTTTGGGGATTTTCATTTTAAATCTTTTCAATTGCCATTTTGATCCAATTCTAAAAAATCCAAAAAAATTCTAAAAAATAAAAAATTTCTAAAAAATAAAAAAAATTCTAAAAAATAAAAAAATCATAAAAAAATTCTAATTTTTTAGATTCTTTTATTTTTTAGATTTTTTTATTTTTTAGAATTTTTATGATTTTTTTTTATTTTTAGAATTTTTTAGAATTTTTTTATTTTTTAGAAATTTTAGATTTTTTAGAATTTTTTTGTTTTTTATAATTTTTTTGACTTTTAGATTTTTTTATTTTTTAGAATTCTTTGATTTTTTAGAGTTTTTATAATTTTTTTGATTTTTTAGAATTAGATCAAAATGGCAATTGAAAAGATTTAAAATGAAAATCCCCAAAATACCCCTAGTTAAAAAATGGGGTTTTTGGATGGAGTTAGTGTATGTGATCAAAATGTCAACAAAAGGGAAAAGTCAGGACCCAGAGGCGAAAAAAATTATTTGTACTAAAATAGCAAATTTGGACAAACCTCAGGGACTAAAATGGCAATTAACTCTATATTATGTAAATTAGATATAGTTTAAATAAAAGAAAAATAAGTGGTATTATGAGATTGATAATGGGGGTGGAGGTTTGAAGTGGTTTAGTGTTGAAAAAAAAGTGGGGTTAAGAATGGTTATGATTTGGAATGATGTAACATGTTGATGTGACAAGTCCTGAATCTTGGATCAGTTTAGTATTATGAATGCTCTTAGACTAATGGGTATGGGGGTCGGCTAGCCCCGGCTCGGTCCGGCGCCGAGCCCCCACACCACCCCCCTAGGCTCGGCTGCGGCCCAAACGTCCCACACCAGCCGTTTGAGTTGTGGCCCCACCTCAATTATTATATTTCCTTTTTTCAATTTAAATACCCCCTCTCTCATCCTTTTTCAATTTAAATACACTCTCTCTCATCCTTTTTCAATTTAAACACCTAGAAAATTATAAAATAATGAGGTGGGGTAGCCTCGGCTCCATCCCTCTCAAATATGAAGGAGGCCCATCCCCCACGAGCCGCCTACGTGTCGCCTACGTGGCGGCTCATCCCCTCCAAGCCCATCCTCTCCATACCCTTTAGTCTTAGAGCATCTACAACTATAACACTGGTCCAAACTTCAAATTGTCTAGTCAGCATGCCACATCATGTCACATCATTCCAAACCCGCATCGCCCCAAACCCCTACTTTTTCTTTCAGCCATAAACCACTCTAGAGCTTCACCTCATTATCCGGCTCATCACCTACTTTTTCATTTTATTTATACTTTTTTAGAGAAAAGTGTCCAGATAGTCCCTGTGGTTTGCCCATTTTTCACCTTTAGTCCCTAACTTTTTAAAATTACAGCTATAGTCCCCAACTTAATTTCGTTCCCGGATAGTCCATGGCGCGGATGAAGTTAGTTTTCTCAGTTAAATGGGTATGAAATGTCCAAAATGCCCTTACTAATAAATACTTAATAAAAATATTATTAAATATCTATTTAATTATTTAATAAAGTGGGAGCCTACCTTTCACCAACATACCCACCTCCACCCCTCTCCCCTACTGTATATTCAGATGTGAATTAGGTGGTGAGAGTGGAGGCAGTTTGCCGGAGATGTCGATTCGCCGGAGATGGGGGTTTGGTCTGACAGTTCGTCGGAGGTGCCTTTCAACCCACCCAGTCGTTTCCACCACCCTCTGCCACCTCCCTCAACCCACACGTGACCACCAACTACCTCCACTCTCACCACCCATCTTCATCAACCACCACCGTTCCAAACCAGAAAAATTTTGAACAGACAAGCAACCACACGATCTGTTTGCAGCTGTCAAGGTCAGAACTTTATCCAATATATTTTGTCTAACCCAAGTGACAAATATAGCTAAATTAAGATTTTGTTTCTTCAAATTGAGAAATACCCATCTGATTTTGCAGCCCGACCCAGATGGAAGGAGGACCGAAATTACTTGCACTGCATGTGGGGGACACTTAGGCCATGTGTTTAAAGGTGAGGGGTTTAAAACACCTAAAGATGAAAGGCATTGTGTATCTCCATCAAGTTTACTTCTCAAGGCACTTCAGCTTCTCTTTGATATGTCTAATCCACATTGTTGTGAGACAACTGTAAACACATAATCTCATTGCAGGTGGGTGATGGATGTGGGGAAGAAGCAGAAGATGATAGGGGTTAGGGTGTGGTTGGGGTAGGTTGTGGGGCCCACTTGAAATTTGATTTATTAATGAGATTTTCATTTTTCTTATTTATTAAATGCATGGATAGTCCCTGTGGTTTGCCTTTTTAAGAAAAAGGTATTTTTCTCATTTCATGCCCGCTTAACTGAGAAAACTAACTGATGTTAGGCACAAGGACTATCCAGAAACGAAAATTGAAAAGTTGAGGACTATAGCTGTAATTTTAGAAAGTCGGTGACTAAAGGCGAAAAAATGGCAAACCACATGGACATCCTTGCATTTAACTCCTTTTTTTATTTTTTTATTTTCTTTAGAGTTAATAACACAGAAAGTCCATGTTGTTTATTGAAAGTAACACCTTTGAGTAATAATATATATATTTTTTTTGTAACAGGTTAAGGTTCTATAGTTTCGATTTGTAACTAGTTGAGGTACTAAGACTAACGTCCGTTAAATTTTCTGTTAAATATAACCAAAATGACTAATCTACCCATGACCAACTAGAGGGACTACTTTTGTAATTAAGGCTAATTTAATGAAAGAGACTACATTTGTAATTTATGTAAATAAAAAAACTTAAAGTTAATTAAACCCCACCCCCACCACCACCACCACCATCGTCTACATAGCTTTCATCCAAATCCAAGCCCACCATCGTCCCAATCCCACCGGTCAGCCCCATCTCCACATCCTATGTAGAAATTGATTTTAGGTTTGCGCCACACCCCGCGGTTCAGAGAACTCTCGTCTGGTGTTTCATCTGTGTTATGGCACCGGTTCCGGCAGACGAAAGCCGTTCCACATCCGGCAGACGATGTGGAAACTTCATCTAATGCTAACGAAGGAGCAGCTTCGATGACATCTTCCGGCTTCAATTCTATCCCTAGAAATTCAAAATCACGGTCCACATCTGAGTCCTAAAATCATCTAGTCTACTCTTTTCAGTTTTTGATTCATTGCATATGTCATGATTTGGATCCTGTTCGTTTTATGTATAGTTTTTATTCATTGTATATTTCATGATTTGGATTTCTGTTCATTTTATGTATGATTAATGATCATCACTTAAGCAAAATAAAAAAACAAATTAAGTGTCACAGATTTAGTTGTAACAGAAGAAATAACAGATTTTCTGAATTTTGGTAACTGATTATGTGTGAGTTTAATTGAAATTTGGAAGAGTTAATAGCCAAAATGGTCCCTGAGGTTTGCTCACTTTTGCCACTTTAGTCCAAAATCCAAAATTTTTAAATCTGGGTCCCTGAGGTTTGCATTTTGTTGCCATTTTAGTCCAAAATCCAAAACCCCCTTTTTTTGAGTGTTGAAACCAACCTGTTTTGTCCTTTTGTGCAGGGGTATTTTGGTCATTTTTATGAGTTATTATAAAAACTCAGATCAAGAACTCAGATCTCAAAGCAGATCAAGAACCAGATCAGCTCTCTCTCTTCTCTCTCTTCTCTCTCTCTATAGCACCACCACCACCGCCACCTCATCCCCCTTCTCACCACCGCCACTCCGGCGTCGTCCCATCCAACAGTCACACCCACACCTCCTTCCTCATTTACCGGCGACCATCGCCGTTTTCCGGTGACAGCCGACACTCCGATTTCAAGCCTACACACACGTATGTTCAGGAGAGCAGAGAGAGAGAGAGGATAAAGAAAGGAACTCCGATGATGAATCGCTGAAGTTGTGATGATGAATCGCTGAAGTTGTCGATGATGAAGATGAACATCTGATTGATTGATGCTGATGAAGGAGGTTCGAAGTTTCGGCAGCGGCTGTAGTGATGAAGGTGACTTTGATCGATTTGATTTAATTGCAGGCTGTGGAGGACTTGCAGGCTGCTGTTAGGGTTTTTTTGATCGATTTGATTGAAGATGATGTTAAGGTTTTTTTTGATCGATTTGATTTAATTGCAGACTTGCAGGTTGTGTGAAGCTTGTATGAAGGCTGCTGAGAATCAAGTCCCTTTTTTTATCAAGCCTGCTCTTAGGGTTTTTTTGGGGATGACGATGGCTAAGTTGCAGGTGTTGATGTTCATTGCAGACTTGCAGGTTGTGTGTTGTTGGGTGTTTCATTCACGATGGCTAAGTTACAGGTGTTGATGTTCATTGATTGATTGATGAATATACGAAGTGGGTGTACCTGATGGATTGTGGAAGAATGATGTACAGTGGGTAACGGTAAGTGGAATCGAGATCGATATCATTAGGGTTTAGGTATGAAAGATTGGGGATGATTTGGGTACCCGATGGCACGACAAATCATTGTTGCTCACTACCCGGATCTGTGTAGAGAGAGAGAACTGAGAGACAGAGAGTGTATCTGTGTTGTATCTGTGTGTTTAGTGTGAGAGAGAGAGGAGGTGCAGAGAGGTGGCGGTGGTGGTGGTGGTGCTAAAGAGAGAGAGAAGAGAGAGAGAGAGTTAATCTGCTTTGAAAGATGATCTGGGTTTGTTTTTTATATGGGTTTGTTTTTTATATGGGTTTGTTATAATAAAATTAAAATGACCAAAATGCCCTTGCACAAAAGGACAAAACAATCAGGTTTCAACACTCAAAAAGGGGGTTTTTGAAATTTGGACTAAAATGGCAACAAAATGCAAACCTCAGGGACCTAGATTTAAAAAATTTGGATTTTGGACTAAAGTGGCAAAAGTGAGCAAACCTCAGAGACCATTTTGGCTATTAACTCAATTTGGAAATAGTTTGTCTTCCTTTTCATTTGGATCTAACTAGTGGACATATACAATCACTATTATTGTTTAACACAAAATCGGATTGGTGGACCATATGTGAATTCCCTCATTTAATAGATATACATACCATACATACACACATAAACATATGCGGACATAATAAAAAGAATATTCAAACAATTATTCACACGTGACATTATTTTCACAAGTACATGCAGACTAATGATATTATATTCGGACCCTTTTCAATTGAATTATGTGTGGATTCTGCTTTTGAATTAAACTAGTTTTTGCCCCGCCCGCGTTGCGGGGCAATAAGTCGAATATTTCTCTCTCATAACACGTATGTCTGCGTTTCGGTTACTTGTATATACTACTCATAACACGATCTAAAAAAAATACATCGAGTCAACCAATTAAAACAAAAACACTACCATACATTTACTAAAATAAAACTAAAACGATGGAAAAACTATAATTTTAAACTTGGAGCAAAATTGTAATTTTTCAGGACAAATGAGCATGTACCAGGCATGCCTGAACGAATAAAATTACACCTATGCCCGCTCGCGTTGCAGGGCGTTAAATCAAATATTCATTTGTTTCATAACATGTATGCATGTATTTAGGTTACTTGTACACACTACTTATAACACGATCTAAAAAAATACATCGAGACAACCAATTAAACGAAAACACTACCATAGTTTGGCAAAAAAATAAAAAAATAACAGCTCTGTGATTTTGAGTTGGGGTAAAATACTAATTTGTCAGGACCAATGAGCGAGTGTTAGACAACTGCTTGACACAATAAAAGTTACATTGAGTCAACCAAGCAAAATAAAACAATACTATAGTTTTGCAAAAAAAAAAAAAGTAAAACGATGGCAAGATCATAATTTTTAACTGGGGGAGAAATCGTAATTTTTGAAATTGGAGCAAAATCATAATTTTGAACAGAGGGCAAAATCGGAAAAATATTTTGAACTGGGGGCGAAATCATAATTTTAAACTGAGGGCAAAATCATAATTTTAAGCTATATGGGAAAACATAATTTTATTTTGAACTGTGGGCAAAAACGTAATTTTGAGCTGGGGGCAAAATCGTAATTTCAAGCTAGGGTCAAAAACATATTTTTATTTTGAAGGGGGGGGGGGGGGGGGCAAAAGCGTAATTCTAGACGGAGGGCGAAACTGTAAATTTAAACTGGGAGTGGAATTAGAAATGGGTTTTTGAACTGAGGGCAAAAGCGTAAATTTTGAGCCAGGGCAAAAATATAATTTTATTTTGAATTAGGGGCAAAAACGTAATTTTAAACAAAAGACGAAACCGTAATTTTAGACTGGTAATAAAATTAAATTAAAAATGGGTTGGTACAATAGGGAAGTGCTAGGTAAACTGTCTGGTACTATTCCCTAAACTCGTTTTTGTATATGTAGGATAATAAATAGTGTGGGACCCTTTGAATTGCAACAACTTGAATGAAGAAGATAAGGCAATTTTTTGATGCGGCTTTGCCGATTCAAAAGAAATAAATTTAAGTGCTCAATATTCTAATATCAAAAACTACACTGGCGCAATACCACGATGTGGATTGATATATATAATAATATGTATGATTCGTCATTTGGGTAGCTCAAATAATGTCTTGAACATTCTCTTATGATATTGTTTCACAGATATTTAGATTCGTTTGATAATTAGATTCCAACGATATAACAATACACTCTTTTAACTTAGATTATCCTCTCTAATAGAAGACGGATAGTATCACATAAATGGTCCATCCACTCCACTAAGTTACACGGTTAGTTCTTTAAACGTATAAAGACTGAAATACCCTTGAATTTAATAGAAAAATTAACAGAATTTGACGTTAATACCCAAACTTGTTACATATATGTGTAATAAACTCTTTTACTTATCAATCATATAAAAAGAATTTGTAATTCATTTATATTAAAAAATATATTTTTGACTTATAAATTATATAAATATTAATTATTTATTAAAGTATGAATATTTGATAATAAAAAATTAATTTATTTAATTTTAATTTCTTATTATCAAACGATTATTGTTCCAACGGCTATATTTCAAACGGTTATTGTTTCAATGGTTATATTTTCAAACGGTTGTCGTTCCAACGGCTAGTTTTAAACGACTATTTTTTCAATTCCTATAAATACATCTCTTTCCCATATTTGCATATCTCACTTCACAATTCACTACAAATACCAAACTAATTCGAAGTTATGGGTGACAATTTTAACCAAAGCGATGCAGCCAGACCGTCGAGCCTCAGGCGATCACTCTATTTAAATCATGATCTCGCAAACCCTCAACTGACAACAGTCTACCCTCCATCGGCACAAAGGCCTAAGTGATCCCTCCGTTTAAATCCTAATCTCGCAAACCCTCCACCTGCTGCAATCTCCCCTCCTCGACCTTCAAACCCACCACCTCCGGATGGGTTTGATGAGCCAAATCCTTTAACAGATGAGGAGTTAATCTAGGTGTATGACTACACCATGGCTCAACTGCAATTTGATCTACGACTTGGGGGGTTTCAAACAAACTTTAACACAAACCCTCCATCCACAAACCTCTATCCAACACAAGTGTACCCAACTGGGCTGAAGGGTACGAAACAGACTCGTGTGAGGAATACCTATCACCGGTGCACGATGAACCATCCTCTCCAACTTCTGACTGGGGACACATACCTCAAGATTATAGGTTGAACAATCGTGATAGAGATCGTAGTGTGTCTCCTCCACCGAACGACCTTTTTCGTTGGGATTTTTAGGGTTTTTATGTGTTTAATTAGGAATTAATATTGTATGCTTAATTAGGATTATTTAATAGTTTAGTTGCGTTTGGGTAATAATTTAATTTTAGGTCTGTGTAATTGTTTAATTTGGTTTATGTAAATTTTTTATTTGTTTTATATAATACATTTGGTTTAATTTTTTAATTTTAAGAAACATTATTTAAAAAACATTAGAAAATAGATTTTTTTATTTAATCGAATACCCCACTTGGGGCCCACCCCAACAACAACCGGACGGGTCCATTTGAGCGGACCACCCTACCTCCGAACCACGTCATGTAAGCACCTCTAACGGACTTATCATTGGGTGTGCTTTTAAATTGGGAAGATAGGATGAAAATATAACAAAAGCGCAACTAGAGGTGCACAAAATAACCGGTTAATTAAACGTAACCGGTTATTAACCGATTTAGGAATAACCGGTTCAATAGGTTATTTAACCGTAGGTTAGTAACCGGTTATAAGTGTTTAGTATAATAACCGGTTTTTTTTAAACCGGTTTTTTAACCGATAGACTGGTTAACCGAAAAAATAACCGAAAAATTCAAAAAAAAGGCAAAAAAAACCGGTTAATAACCGAAAATAACCGGTTAATTAACCGAACCGGTTAAAGTAATTAACCGGACCAGTTAAAAAAATAACCGGTTAAAGTAATAACCGGTTAAAGCATTAACCGGTTAAAGTCAAAAAGTCAAATTAACCGGTATAACTGGTTAACCGATCCGGTTATTAAAATTAACCGGTTTGTGCACCTCTAAGCGCAACCCTATTTTTTATTAGTGGGCTTTTTAAAACATAGTATGTGGCCCAATTATTTACTTAAATGTGTTTTCTTCTTTTTCAGCTTGGAAGCCTACTTGAAAAACTCAACAACATCACCGATCTATTTTCTTGGTATAAACATGAACATCATATTTTTTTGAACGGTAACTTTCTTTTTGAGTGATCCAATGTCACACCGGCTAAACGACGGCCCTAGCCAAGATCTGCCCAGACTACGTTGTCTTAACCGGGGCCGCGCTAGGTTGGCCAAACTTGGTTACAGCGTTCCCCTGAAAACCGTAATGCCTCCACACGAGATGCCTCGCTGAAGTAACAGCCGGATGAAAACCGGGGTGCGGCTAAGGATCGAACCCCCCTCGGTGGGTTTGTCACCATCATTGCCCAATATCTACCCCAATATAACACAAGTGAGAATTTAACTTGAGTCTCATTCGAAAACCCAATACACACATGTCAAATAAGTTTCAACTTTTAAGTATTTATTTATTTGATTAAGAACTAAAAGTATATGTAATTTTTTTTTTGTTTTGTTGTTGTTTGTATTTTATTTAATTACTTACAATTCTATTGAATACATTATAAAATTTAATGTTTTTATTAAAAAATATACTCGAAACAATTATTAATAGGTAAAAGAAGTCTAGCACACCGTTAGCAACATAATATTGTTATAGTGATCTAAGTATATCATGGAAAAGAATAAATAAATAAATATACTTTGTGTATACAAAAATTACTTCGAGTATAATTATTTTTTATTACAGTATCATTATCTTCTCCATGTTTACAATTAATTTTGAAGTCTTTTGTTATATCTTTACCTTTAGTATGACGATTTTTACTTTTGTTCTATCGGACGAAACATCAAGGACGAAAACCGCACTTTATTCTAATAACTAGCACCCCATCGTCACTTTCCTTGTTTATTCTGCGACGCTCGATACTCGCTCGACGTTCGTTCGAAAAATGCTCGGATCGAAAGACGCTCGCTCGACTTCGGCCCGGTTGAAAAAATGTTCGGTTCGGTTTGGTTTGTAAACGAACCGAGCACAAGCAAAGGTCTGATCGGTTCGGCTCGTGAACAACCCTAGACCCGCCTGATAAGCAGAGAGCTCCATATAAGTCAAGGAGGAAGCATTAAAAAAAACCCTGATACACATCACAAGCATTTACTCTTATAATATTCTCTGAAAACTCATTGAATACTTTAATCAGGAATCCACACCATTCACTCCGACCGATCCGTCAAGTCAGAACCCTATTTACCACCCGGCAAGTTTTCTTATTCTCACGCCAAAGCTTGGTCACAGACCCCCCCCCCCCCCCCGGGTCCTCCGTGGCGAGGCTAACGGTGTTCTTTTTTGTAGTTACCTCGAAGGCTAATTTGGACGTAAACGAATCTCCATAGCAAGGCTTGAGAACTTCTGGGATTCTACAGACCGCTTATAGCACAAGGTTAGCTCAGACCAGTGTTGTACATATACATTAAGGCAGGTTCAGCTTTTGTCAACTCAAAGGCATTCGTTGGTAATTGTGGGCATTACATTTCTTTGGTCAGCTCGAGTAAGTGTGGAGCTCATGTTTGTTGTTTTCCTCTATGGCGATTAATAAACACTAATGAACAGTGGCACGCACAAAAATTAGCATTATGGACTTTTGCCTTGTGAAACCTAGGGCAGGAGTGGTTATGCAAGCTTAAACATCAATTTATTAACCTTAATGTGGTGCAACAATTCTTTAAGGTGTTGTTTGTTTTTTCAGAGGTAAACGTCTGCAGTGTGCGGACCACGTCTGCAGACATCTGCAGCTGAAGAGGTGGACCAAATCTCTGCAGTCTGCAAGAAGAAGACTGCTTGATTTTTAACTTCTGCAAGCTGCTGAAATAAACTGAAATATAAATAAATTGATTTTATTTAACTTAAAAGAGTTTTTTAACAATCAAACATAAATAATAGTTATACAATACTGAAATAATATTCATAAAAAGACAACAACATTTTTATTATATCATTGAATCCATGCTTTGCATTAACTGCTCAGCAATCTCATCCCGTAACTGAGTCATATATTCCCAATCCGATGCAGTACCATGTGCTTCAACCTCATCTTCATAAGCATCAACGTGCACTTGCCTATTATGCAACGAAACATTGAATTGATCGTATTCTGTAAACAATTCATCGCTCAAACCCTCTTTTCTTGTAAAATTATGTTGCGCGAAACATGCAATGGTAATGTTCCTTTGCTTTCAAGACACCAAAAACACGCTCAATTATGTTCTGAAGTCTTGCATGAGCATGGTTAAATTTCTCTTTATTAGTCAATGCACGTCTTCGGCGAAAATCTCCTAGCCAATACCTCACATTACGATATGGGGCCATAAATCCCCGTATGTGTGCATACGCGACATCACAAAGATAATACTTGTCTGTTAAGATATACAATTAATTATAAAATATAAACAAAGTTATAAATATTTAACAAAACATAAACATACCTTGTGGTGGAAACAGGAATGGTGCATTTGGATCTGATAATGCCTCTGATAATATTCTAGCATCATGTGCTACACCTTCCTAGCCGACCACGACGAACGTAAAAATCATGTTGAAGTCACAAATTGCTAATACGTTTTGATAACAATCCCCTTTTCCTCTTCCTCTATATAAATCTTGTTTACTAGTAGGGACAACAACATGTATTAAAGTTCCATTTAGTGCACCAACCGCTCCTTTAGAAACCCGTTGTAGCCTCTTATTATATGTCCCAGTATGTTTTGATTAGGATTGAAAGAAGTTGGTACTATCATTTCTTTGAAATCTATGCTTGATAACTACATATCGTTGATTATGACCGATTATCATCAAAAACACAGCCATCTTCTCCTCAATCGATACATGTTTACTATCCTCTAACGAATAATTTACTCTAAAATGTGCACATAGTCGGATAAATGATTCACGAGACATACATAGAAGTTCAATGCATTGTTTGGGATTTCCTGTCAATAACTCTATCGTGTATTTATGTCCCGTCATACACGAATCATTGTCTCACATTCGTTTTAAACCTCTCTTCCAAAAAAACCGGACATGCAAGTACATAAGATAACGAGAAGTAATTTCTTATTATAATCCATGATCCTGTTTTAACAATTATAAACAACCAAAAGCGTAAGCATAAAATGTCTTTAACATAAACCAAAAGCATACAATGTCAAACATAAACCAAAAGCAATCAATGTCTCAAACATAAACCTAATAATCGTTAAGCAGATAAGGTTCTTCACTACGTTATTAGGCCTAAACTTTTAGCCGTCTTCCCGATCCACCCTCTTAAGACCTTGGGAATTTCTGGCAATGCCATTCACGCCTCTCTCAAACAGCAACATGAAATGGAATGATTCTGATGGCACTAAAACAAACAGCAACATGGCTATGTAAAAGCTGTCAGATTAACCAACACGAAATATTTTTGTAGATGCTATATATGTTTAAGAAATTATAAATCATATCAAAAGTTGCAACATGTGCAGGGCGGTCAAAATAAGGTTAGGTTTCTGTTCATTTTTTTGAACTTTACAAAAATAAAACTCATGTGTTAAACAGCAACATAGTTTCATCTTTCACAGCCAAACGAACATTAGGGCAAAATCAAGAAAAAACGAGAATCGAAAAATTAGGGCAAAATCACGAAACAAAATTCACAAACGAAACAAAGTTACCCGTTGTGGAGGTGTCGCTGCTGTGGAGATCTTGAGGGAGGTGACGGCTGACGGAGATCTCGATGGAGGTGACAGCTGACGGAGATCTCGGTGGAGGTGACGGGCTGTGGAGAATCGATGGAAGTCGCTGTGGGGAAGAAGATGCCGGTCGGCTGTGGAGTATCCTAGGGTTTTGAGATGTGTTTTAAAAGAGCAGAGTTTAGAAGAGGTGTGAAGATGTGAGGCCAGGTCTGTTTGGGGAAGAGGTTTGGAAGAGATTTTTTTAATGAAATCACTTTCAAAAAACAAACAAGTTGCAGACTCAAACGTCTGCGCGTGGTCTGCATGGGGCAGACATAAGAGGTTCTGAAGTGCTTTTCACAAAAAACAAACACCCCCTAAGTAGTCTTGTTATTGATGTCATGTTTCATGGGTTGAATGTTTGCCCCAACAAAGTGGTACCAGAGCCTTCTTGGTTCTGGAATTGTTTTTTGGGAGCAACGGTAATGTGGCATGGTTGTAAAACAAGGTCTCCAAGTCCGAGTATCCCCCGAGTAGTCACTACAAGGTAGGCTGCCGAGATGACATTTTTCAACTCCACCTAATTACTCAGAGTTAGGGCTGGCATATCGTGTATACCCGTACACGATAAGACACGACACGATAAGACACGACACGATAAGACACGATACACGAACACGACATGATAACTTATCGTGCCCTTTTTCCAAACACAAACACGACACGATATACACAAAAATTACCTGTCATTACCTGTTAACACGACTGTTCGACTGATATACACGAAAATTACCTATTAACACGAACACGACATGCTATCTGAGAGTTACAGAGGGAGTTTAGGGTTTTATTTTATTTTTTTAAATTGAATGGGGAATGAAAATTGAAAAGAATTAAGGAACCCACACGCACATGGCTGATGAGTTTTATTTAATTTAATTTCTTATCGTGTACTAACGGGTATTAACAGGTAAACAGTTATTTAACCTGTTTATACACGAAAATTAACAGGTAATCTCGTGTCTACCTGTTTGGTACACGATACATGTTAAGGCCATACACGATACATGTTAACTTCGTATAGGTTCATGTCGTGTATTCGTGTAAAATTGTCAGCCCTACTCAGAATCGATCAAACAAGATCAACCTCAACCAGAATCAGATATAGTAGGTCAATTCGGGCCGAGTTTGACTTAAAAAAAAACCATAATTTTTATGCCTATCATATTAAAGAAATGCATATAATTTTCATGTATTTCATTATAAATATTAGTAAATTTATGTTATTTGACATATATAAAATTTCCGAAAAATAATTTCTTTATAATTTAACATGTCCGAGTACTCCCCGAATACTCTCCGCCTAGGCCCAGTACTCTTAACTCCCCGATCGACCGACTAGGGAGCGCTTAACGACTTTTGCAACCATGAATGTGGTAAAGTAAAGATCAACAAGTTTGACGGCCATGATTTTGGTTTCGGGATGATGAAGATAGAAGATTACATGTACCCGAAGAAAATCAATGAACCTCTTAGACTAGATGATGTATTTCAAAATACATCCTTTATTCGTGTATAGTTTGTACAATTTATCGTTATTTATAGTTTAGTTTTATTTAGAATTACGTGCTATTGATCATATTTCGGTTTTCCAGGTCTTGATACATAAAGTGGCTAAAAATTGAGTGGAACCGAGCTAAAATGCTGAAACATCAAGTACCGGAACTATTTGGAATAAGTGTTAGAATTATTTTGGAGATTTTGGGAGTTGGAGCTGGATTTTACAATCAACATTCTGTGGAAAATTGCCCGTGGCGTCGCGCCACGGGCAGATGATCATATCAGTCGCGTGACGCCAGCTTAAAACAAAGTCTAATTTTATGGATGGCGGCGTCGCGCCACCAGGGACATCTCCACCCGTCGCGTACGCGACGGGCATTACCTGACGTTTTAATTCGTTAAATTAGGGTTTGAGTATAAAAACCAAGGGATAATCATCATTAACAACAACTTACAAATCAAGGAAACCCAGGGCGAATTTCAGAGTAGTTTTCGAGTATTCCGGAGTGCTTTAGCTTGCGGGAATCATTCGGTTGAAGCTTGGAGCGTAGGAACGAAGATTGTTCGGGTCTTATCTCCCGGTTTTCTTTATTTTTGTGTTTCAATACTTTTCCGATGAATTCTTGTTTTGAACTTGCTTTGCTTATTTTAGACATCATGTTTAGTGGCTAAAACCTTTGTTACTACCTAGGCAAGATGATAGTTTAATCAAGTTTGGATTTTTAACGGTCTTTATTGTTTGTTATAGATTGATCTTTGAAAGTAAATTGTTCTAGAATTTTTGATTTGGTGCGTGTGCGTATTTACTTTTGATTGTTGATTATTTACTGTTTCACATAGATTTTGGTGAATGTCTTTCACATAATAAATTTGTGTTGATTATTTGTATCCTTGCCGGTTCGGGTGATGTTTGGGTAAATCGGCCGATAGCCTTAGAAACAGTAATTAAAATACAATTAGAATTAAGTATTCTGCTTAACTTGTCGCTGAGAGGCTCGAGTTAGTTATTAGGTCGCGGTGCAATATATAGCTAAGATAGGTTTTGAGAGAAGTCAATCTTAGTTCCCTAATTGCATATGTGTCTAGTAAATCAAGTTAGAATCTAGGATTGCCTTAGATTATCGCACTGAGAGGTAGATAGTCGAATTAGGGCACTTTTAGAGTCGTTAGAGGACTGAGAGGAAGTCTAACAGTCGGTGTTCATAACATCCTTGTAGGGTTTCCTAGGTTTCTTCCTAAGAAGGGTCGGGAAGTCTTAGCTTGAAATACCTTAGGGTTTAGTATTTTACGATCCCGACTCCATACAACAATAATACCGTTAGAAGTCCATTCACAGTTAAACTGGATTCAAGCCTAGGTAGTCGTTAATCTCATCTGAATCAAACCTTAGTTTTTGGTCGTGTCTTAGTCTAATTTTATTTTAATTTCAATTTTTAGGATTTTAGTAAAACCCCCCTTAAAACACAACAATAGTTAAGTCGTGTCAGTGTCAAGTCTAAATAAAGTCTTTAACGTGATTAATTAGAGTCCTTGTGGGTTCGACATCTGGACTTGCTTTTCTTTGCTAGAGTCGACCGGTTCACTTGCCGGTGAGTAGTTTAGTCAAGTTAGAGAGAGTCTTGATTATTATTACTTGAGTCTAAATTTAGGGTTATTCTAGTTTATTTATTTGAACTACTTATTGCACATTATTTTTTTGGCGCCGTTGCCGGGGATTCTTGGCAATTGCGTTAACTACTTTGTTTGGATTTCAACTGATATCGTTACGTGCTTTTTGTTTATTTATGAGTCGTAGGAGTCTAAGTAATTTTAGTGTTTTTTTTTTGTTTTTTTAGAGTCTTTTGTTGGAGTCGTCTTACTTGTTTGTTTTCGGTTTTGCAGTTAATGCCCCACACGCGTTCTCAGGGACCTATGAAGCCGATCGACAAGTCTTCCTTCTCCACACCCAATTTTCAGGTTCGAAAATCTTCAACTTCATCTTCAGCCCCTTCTGACTCTACACTACAATCTAAACCACCGAACTACGACTTCACCCCGAAGTCATCACCCCACAACTCCCCACCACCCTCCCGTCACCCTAGTCCACCACCAGCTCACCAAATGGCCGATAACCAAACTGTCCACCAGCGTTCCACCTCAGGTTTTACCGCAAATTCACCCATCACCATCCCTGAAATCACCAATGACAAGTCCTGGCAATTTCCATCATACATCATGACCGCCATTAACAACTCTTGTCAGTTCCACGGTCGTGATGATGAGGATACGCCTGCACATATCAACCGTCTCACCCGTCTATGTAGCACCTTCGGTATCGAAGGTGTTAATCTTGATGCCCGCTTTCTCCAAGTCTTCCTGTCACACCCCGATATTTCCACATATTACCGGTGGGCCCGGCGGGGAGTATCGTGACGTAGTTGATATCATCATAGTCAATACACACAATATAATTGTCACGGCCCCCGTCCCGGTGTTACCCGGTTCAGGAGCCGCGGGACAGAAACCCGTGGTATTTTATTATTTGAGTTGACAGCGGAAGTTTGACAGGATCTTTTAAACTTGAAAATGCCCACTTATTTCATTCCATAAATTGGGACACACCCCGTAATTTACAATAGAGGAATTGTTGATACAGATTTTGTGTCTGATGCTTGTCGAATAGATTAGATTTATTTTATGCTGAATATGTAATAGTTAGTGAAATGGTCAAACGAACGTGTATTGACCCGCTCGTTTGAAGTGGTCAAACGAGAGGGTTATTTGTTTGACCGTGTGTGTTTGCAAGACAAGGGGGTGTGGCTATAAATAGCAACCCCTTGCCATTTGCAACATTTGGAAGTTTTAGAGGTTTGAGTCCTAACAGGGAGAGATCACCAGTTGGTCTCTCCTCGGATGTGTACTCCTTTGGTATGGTTCGGTTAGCTTGTTAACCGGGCTGGCTTGCTTTGTTATGTTATCAAATCTATACAAGTAAGTATTTCATCCGTCTCTAATCTTCCCGTCTATGAACATAATCATGATAATCACGGTTTCGGTTCCGGAACACGGTCCTACAATTGGTATCAGAGCCATGGTACCCGATTTAGTAAATCTAACCGTTTACTAAGTCACATGAGCTCTAGATCTGTGATTTTTATGCTTTTGTTCAAGATGTAAAAATGGTGAAAAACCCAGATCTGGACTGAAATTCTCGGGTCTAAATGAAACATAACATATACAAGAGTTGGGTTTTGTATTTCACACCTAAATAATCAAGTTATCATCATCAAATATCATATATACAATGATTTTTGTCAAATCTGCAAAATAAACGGTGCTTGTGTTCTTGAGATGTGCTTGGCGGCTGGTAAGAAACACTAGGGTTCCTGTTGATACCCTACGACGAAATCCCAGCTGACGAAATCACCCAACTTCGTCAACTTGATCTTGGACGAAATCACCTTGGGCGAAATCATCTTGATCTTGACGAAATCACCCTGGGCGAAATCACTGGTCTCAGACGAAATCACCATTTTCGTCATTGTTTATCTTCAGACGAAAACACCTATCTTCATCACACTTGATCTGGACGAAAACACTAACCGTTCAGCAACAAATCCTGATTTCATCAAAACAGTTCAGCAACAAAAAAGGGGGTTTGTTGGATGTTCTTGTTATCGCAGGAGACAAGAACGGCTGCTGCTGATTGTTCATCGAAGAAGGAAGATGATGTCTGCAAGTGACATTAATTTAGTCGATGAAGGGATCCATCAGATGTTTCCTGATTTTTGTTTTAGGAGCTTTGTTCATCGCAGACACAGACATGATTAATAGCGGCTGCTAATTTTTTTGGGGGGTTCTGATTTTGAGTTTGTTCATCGATCAGAGGTTTGGAGTTTGGGTATCGCACAGAAGAGATGGAGGAGGACGATCAAATTTCTGGTGATGTCGATGTTTGATTTCTGAAATTTGGGGGGATTTGTGGTGAATTTAGGGATCAAATTGAAGGAGTGCGTCTGGTAGATGATGATGAATAGTGGCTGCACAAGTTACTTTTTGTTTTGGGGGTTTATGAGGGTGTGTATCGAAGAGAGAGATCAGATATGTTGAATCACTTCAAAATTAAAATAGGGTTCTTTGACTTTTGGGCTCCTTGTGTAGTTATATATGGAAGGTGTTTGAAATTTTGGGCCAAGTAATTACAGTTCAAGAATAATCGTTGGGCCTTTTTATAAGAAACACATTAATCTTTTGTTGATTTGTTTTAGTGGGCCAAGATATTTCTAATGTGGGCAACCGTCTGCATTTATTGAGTGGGGTCGGGTTTTCGCGAAGTTGATTTGAATCGGGCTTCCAAATTTCAACATCAAATTCGTACGAATTTGGGAGCGCACGGGATAATGTGGCATGATGAAAACAAAAGATGATGATATTTTGAAAAATGTGGGGTAGTCACGGTTACCGATGCGAACGTCAAACTTGGTGACTTGACTACTATGGGCCAAAAACAAGAACGGTATGTTCACTTCCGCACGTCAATATTTATGATTGTTATCGGTTATTCGTAAATGTTCGAAAGCATTTTGTTTATTGTCATATTCTCGCATTTGAAAACGAACGTATGAACCTGGAACGTCAATACCGGTCCTAACGAGTTCACAAAGTCTTTGGAGGGATACAAGTCGGATCCTACGGGGTACTAGGCGAAATTTCTTTATCAACTAGAATATGCAACGAAGAAATCTTTTTTGTTTATTGTCATATTCTCGCATTTGGTAACGAATGAATGAACCTAGAATGTCAATACCGGTCCTAACGAGTTCACAAAGTCTTTGGAGGGATACAAGTCGGATCCTACGGGGTATTAGGGGACGTTCTTATTCAACTAGAATATGCAAAGAAGAAAGTCGTTTTCGTGATTTTTCGGAACCGAGAACATTCAGTGAAGATTGACGACAGTTCCGCTAAGTAAAGGGAATTTGTGAACATTTGAAAGTTGACAACAATTCCTTTGAAGTGGAGGGAATCTGTTAAGGTTTACAAATATACCAAAGAAATCACGGTTACCGATGCGAACGTCAAACTTGGTGACTTGAATACTATGGGCCAAAAACAAGAACGGTATGTTCACTTCCGCACGTCAATATTTATGATTGTTATCGGTTATTCGTAAATGTTCGAAAGCATTTTGTTTATTGTCATATTCTCGCATTTGAAAACGAACGTATGAACCTGGAACGTCAATACCGGTCCTAACGAGTTCACAAAGTCTTTGGAGGGATACAAGTCGGATCCTACGGGGTACTAGGCGAAATTTCTTTATCAACTAGAATATGCAACGAAGAAATCTTTTTGTTTATTGTCATATTCTCGCATTTGGTAACGAATGAATGAACCTAGAATGTCAATACCGGTCCTAACGAGTTCACAAAGTCTTTGGAGGGATACAAGTCGGATCCTACGGGGTATTAGGGGACGTTCTTATTCAACTAGAATATGCAAAGAAGAAAGTCGTTTTCGTGATTTTTCGGAACCGAGAACATTCAGTGAAGATTGACGACAGTTCCGCTAAGTAAAGGGAATTGGTGAACATTTGAAAGTTGACGACAGTTCCTTTGAAGTGGAGGGAATCTGTTAAGGTTTAGAAATATACCGAAGAAATCACGGTTACCGATGCGAACGTCAAACTTGGTGACTTAACTACTATGGGCCAAAAACAAGAACGGTATGTTCACTTCCGCACGTCAATATTTATGATTGTTATCGGTTATTCGTAAATGTTCGAAAGCATTTTGTTTATTGTCATATTCTCGCATTTGAAAACGAACGTATGAACCTGGAACTTCAATATCGGTCCTAACGAGTTCACAAAGTCTTTGGAGGGATACAAGTCGGATCCTACGGGGTACTAGGCGAAATTTCTTTATCAACTAGAATATGCAACGAAGAAATCTTTTTGTTTATTGTCATATTCTCGCATTTGGTAACGAATGAATGAACCTAGAATGTCAATACCGGTCCTAACGAGTTCACAAAGTCTTTGGAGGGATACAAGTCGGATCCTACGGGGTATTAGGGGACGTTCTTATTCAACTAGAATATGCAAAGAAGAAAGTCGTTTTCGTGATTTTTCGGAACCGAGAACATTCAGTGAAGATTGACGACAGTTCCGCTAAGTGAAGGGAATTGGTGAACATTTGAAAGTTGACGACAGTTCCTTTGAAGTGGAGGGAATCTGTTAAGGTTTAGAGATCTTACCAAAGAAATGGGGGAATAAAACGTATGATGAATTTCTTCGGTAAATTTCTAAACCCAATCACGGGTGGTAGAGTTTGTGATTTTCTGGTGATACCAACGGTTCGGCGTGGAATGTTTTGCACAGACACATATTTGAGGATTTTAATTAATTCTCCAGCCAGCGTGAAGGGTTTTGCACGGAAACATACAGGCATCTTAAGTCTACAGTAGTTACAAAAGCGCTGTTCACTGAAGACCTGGGGAATCTTTATGAAAGCTGATAGTTCAAGACTGAAGACCTGCAGGATTCGGTTTTGGGTTTGATGTTTCTTTGGGATTTTACAGGGATCTAGGGGTAACTCAATTCGTTGAGTTTGCAAACGATGTACTTGGTCTAGCTGACTTCCTGAGTACTGATGCTGAAGATCCGTAGTGCATTACGTGGTCAACTTCACAAAGGCGAGACAATGAGATCTGGATGTAGTTCAACTAAGCATGCTGGTTGAGCTTGCAAGGGATACACTTGGTCTAGCTGACTTTCCTGAGTGTTGATGCTGAAGATTAAAGTGCATTACTTGGTCGATTCCACAAAGACGGTTTACAGAAGACAGTTCACCAGAAACCTCTACCAATGTAGTATGCTTGAAGATCAAGACTTGATGCAGTTTTTTAAAGAATGGAACCCTTATCAAATGCCGGTTGGAGTATTGGAAGATCAGCGGAAGATCGGTCAATTGAGCCTTTTGAGGAAATTGTACAACACCCAACACGGATACGCATACTTTGAGGGGGAACTATTATACAAGAAGCGTCAAGATACTACTTACCTGGATCATCGGTCAAGGGGGAATTTGTTAACTCAGAGAAGATGAATACTTGATTGAAGATCGATTGCAGTTGCATTTTCGGCATTCGACAGCAACGGACAAGGAGGAATTTGTTGATACAGATTTTATGTCCGATGCTTGTCGAATAGATTAGATTTATTTTATGCTGAATATGTAATAGTTAGTGAAATGGTCAAACAAACGTGTATTGCCCCGCTCGTTTGAAGTGGTCAAACGAGAGGGTTATTTGTTTGACCGTGTGTGTTTGCAAGACAAGGTGGTGTGGCTATAAATAGCAACCCCTTGCCATTTGCAACATTTGGAAGTTTTAGAGGTTTGAGTCCTAACAGGGAGAGATCACCACTTGGTCTCTCCTCGGATGTGTACTCCTTTGGTATGGTTCGGTTAGCTTGTTAATCGGGCCGGCTTGCTCTGTTATGTTATCAAATCTATACAAGTAAGTATTTCATCTGTCTCTAATCTTCCCGTCTATGAACATAATCATGGTAATCACGGTTTCGGTTCCGGAACACGGTCCTACAGGAATTTCACTAGGAAATTCCCTGTTTTACAAAACATGTTTATTTAAATAACTGAGCCACCACTTCAAGCTTTATTAATGCTCCGTAGCACTTTTCCTTGATTCACAGTAGGTCGCCTGAAACATGTTTTAAAATATTTTATCAGCGGGGAAATACTGGCGAGTCATTCAAGTTAAACAAAACGACACATTAGTTATGAATTACAGCATAAGAGCGATTACAATGGTTACTATCTTATTTTTATCTGGCGCCGTGTCACACCCTGGTGACGATGGTCATACCACTATTGGGTCCTTTCACCCAAGTAGTGATGATTATCACTGTTAGGTTGATGAACCTAACCGTGAGAAATTAGTAATGTGCACAATACCCCACTAGCCAGTGATTCAAGATAACCACGACTTAATCCCCGTAATTATAACTTTGAAAATAATTGGAGTATTGTAAAACACTTTTGATAAAAAGAGAATGACTCACATTGCAAGTTTAGACGGGCAGAGTTTAGCCTACTGATTAGCCTGATAACCTAATTTAAACAGCAATGCATACGAAACTAGGTCAGTAACTTAATACAACATTTACGATAAGCTCACGAAATAAAAACCTTCACGACGAATGACAAAGGCATAGCCCAATTATAGGCAACATTTAAACATCAATCGGATTGGTTTCAATCGATCGGACATTATATCGTAGCAGTGATCGAGTTATTACCCTGTACTCGTAGCAGCGTTTCCCTACTTAGAAATTCGAATTTGAGCAGTAGACTTCGTTTTTTGATTGAAATTTCGAACACAGATGAACTACTCATGCACCAGCAATTTATAGCAAATTTTTGGGTTTTACGCGGCCCGCGTAAACCCTAGCCTGACTCTTACGCGGCCCGCGAGAGCCCCTAGTCTACGTGTAGGGCTAGCGTGTCATCAGTAGGGTTGCCACGTGTGTGACACGTGGCCTGGAATGCTTATCCGGTCAACAACACTTTGACGCGGCCCGCGTATGCCTAAGCTTACGTTTTACGCGGCCCGCGTGAACCTCAGAAATCTTGTTTTCTTGGTTTTTCATGCACATTAGGGTTTCAGGGGTCCGGGTTTTCACTTACGGGTCGTTTATGGACATTTTTGCAGGTCCTTACATCCTCCCCACCTTAATTAAAATCTCGTCCTCGAGATTTACTGAAATAAGTGAGGATATTTTTGCTTCATCTCCGATTCTAGCTCCCAGGTATACTCGGGTCCTCTTTTTGAATTCCACCTGACTTTGACAAGTACCAATCTTTTGTGTTTGAGAAACTTAATCTTTCTGTCTTCTATTTGAAGTGGGTTTTCCACGAACTTCAACTTTTCATTTACCTCTATGTTTTGAAGAGGGACTACTAGCGATTCGTCCGATAGACATTTCTTGAGGTTGGATACATGAAACACGTCATGTACTCCTGCTAGTTCTTCTGGTAGTTGTAAGCGATAGGCGACTGGTCCTATTCTCTGGATTACTGGGAATGGTCCTACGTATCTTGGACTTAACTTTCCTTTCTTACCGAACCGAACTAATCCTTTCCAAGGAGAAACTTTCAAGAGTACCCTGTCTCCAACTTGAAATTCTAGTGGCTTGCGTCTATTGTCTGCATAACTCTTCTGGCGATCTCGAGCCGTCTTTAGTCTTTCCTTAATTTGAGTGATCTTGTCAGTGGTTTCTTGGACGATCCCAGGACCTGATAATTGGCTTTCTCCTATTTCTGCCCAACAAACTGGAGTTCTACACTTTCGTCCATACAGTGCTTCAAATGGGGCAGCTTCGATGCTTGAATGATAACTATTGTTATAGGAGAATTCAATTAAGGGTAAATGGTTGTCCCAGTTTCCTCCAAAATCTATCACACATGCCCTGAGCATGTCTTCCAGGGTCTGGATCGTCCTTTCACTTTGTCCGTCTGTTTGGGGATGGTAAGCCGTACTTAAATTCAATCGTGTCCCCATTGCTTCTTGGAAACTTGTCCAGAAATGTGAAGTGAAACGACTATCCCTATCCGATACAATGGAGAGTGGGACTCCATGTAAGGATACTACCTCGTATACATATAACTTGGCTAATCTTTCCATACTAAAGGTTTCCTTCATGGGCAGGAAATGAGCTGATTTGGTTAATCGATCCACAATTACCCAAATTACGTCGTTACCTTTTCTGGTTTTGGGTAACTTAGTAACAAAGTCCATGGTTATTAGTTCCCATTTTCAAACAGGCATTTCTAATTGTTGTAGTAGTCCCGAAGGTTTCTAGTGTTCTGCCTTAACTTACGAACAAGTTAGACACTTAGATACATATCTAGCTATGTCCTTTTTCGTTCCTATCCACTAGAAATTATTCCTTAAATCTTGGTACATCTTATTATTACCAGGATGCATGGTATACCTAGATTTATGGGCCTCCTCTAAAATCTTATTTCTTAACTCTCCTTGCTTAGGCACCCAAATTCTTTTCTTGTGGAATCTCCAAATTCCATCAGTCCCTTGCTCTAGTTCTTTTATTCTTCCCTTCATTCCTTCAGCATCATCCTTGATGGCTGTTTCTTGAATGTTTTTCAATTGTTCCATTAAATCTAACTGTAGATTTAATCTAAGAGCATGAACTCGCTTTTGCTTTTCATGATACTTACGACTTAAGGCATCTGCTACTACATTTGCCTTTCCTTCGTGATATTGAATATCACAGTCGTAATCACTTAAAATCTCCATCCATCTTCTTTGCCTCATGTTTAATTCTTTTTTGTCCAAATATGTATCTTAAACTCTTATGATCAGTATAGACTATAAACTTACTTCTATACAGATAGTGTCTCCAAATCTTAAGGGCAAAAATTATGGCTCCTAATTCTAAGTCGTGCGTCGTATAATTTTCTTTGTGCTTTTTCAATTGCCTTGAGGCGTACGCAATTACCTTCTTGCGTTGCATTAACACACATACTAATCCTAGCTTAGAAGCATCACAATAAACTTCAAAATCTTCTGTCCCTTCTGGTAAGGCAAGAATTGGGGCGTTTGTTAATCTTTGCTTTAAAATCTTAAAAGCCTCTTCTTGTCTAGATCCCCATTAAAACTTCACTGCTTTACAGGTTAGCTTAGTTAATGGTACAGCTATTTTAGAAAAATCCTTAATAAATCGTCTATAGTATCTGGCTAACCCTAGAAAACTTCTAACTTCCATAGCTAATTGCGGGACCTTCCATTTGGTGATTGCTTCTATTTTGGAGGGATCTACGTGAATACCTTCGTGATTCACCATGTGTCCTAAAAATTGTACCTCCTGTAGCCAGAATTCACACTTCGAGAATTTGGCGTAAAGCTTCTCTTTTCTTAACAAAGTTAAGAGTGTATGTAGGTGTTCACAATGCTCGTCCTGACTTTTGGAATAAATAAGTATATCGTCGATGAAGACAACTACGAATTTATCCAAATACGGTTTACAGATCCTATTCATCATGTCCATGAATGCTGCTGGAGCATTTGTTAATCCAAAGGGCATGACTGTAAACTCGTAATGACCATACCTAGTTCTGAAGGCAGTTTTAGGTATGTCTTCTTCTTGTACTTTCAACTGATGGTATCCGGAGCGTAAATCTATCTTAGAAAAATATCTAGCTCCCTGAAGTTGATCAAAAAGATCATCAATCCTAGGTAATGGGTATCGATTCTTAATTGTAACCTTATTCAATTCCCTATAATCGATACACATTCGCATCGACCCATCCTTCTTTTTCACAAACAACACAGGTGCTCCCCAAGGGGATGAACTAGGTTGTATGAATCCTTTACTGAGCAATTCATCTAATTGCCTTTTCAATTCTAACATTTCGGTGGGTGCTAACCGATAAGGTGCCTTAGCTATCGGTGTAGTTCCAGGAATTAGATGAATTCTAAATTCTACTTCCCTATCGGGTGGTAATCCAGATAGTTCTTCTGGAAATACATCCGGGTATTCTGATACTACTAGAATCTCCTTAAGTTTCTTACCTTTAGTGTTAATGATTACCGAAATCATATATAATATTCCTTGTTTTCTTGAATAACTGGCCACTTTCATTACTGAAATGAATTTCATTGGCTTACGTGGCTTGTCTCCTGTAATCACCACTACTTCTCATGTGGGTGTATGTATTTCTATGGAATTCTTATCACAGAGGATTCGAGCATGGTTGGCTACTAACCAATCCATTCCTAACAACATCGAATCCAGCTAAATTCATAGGTAACAGGTTTGCAGAAAATTTATGACCTAAGAGTTCTATCTTTTCTTCTTGCAAAACCTTATCTATGTGAACCGAATTACCATCTGTCATTTCTTGTAAAACCTCGAAAATTCATGTCCAATATTATATTGACACGTGCCATGGACTTTAAACGTGTAAAGAATTACTTTAGGGGGACTAAAGTTGACAAACAAAGAAAGTATGTGAATAAAAGGGTTCAAAGTGTCAACAATGGATAAATATATCTTTCAACAACCCCTACACGATGTTTATACCCTTAAACGAATAAATCATGGATCATACAAAGCTAATTGTGAAAGAAAGTGAGGAACTACAAACTACAGGGGTTAAATATGTCAACATGTTTAAAGTATACCTCTGAGTGACCTTTTAGCAAACCCGAAGCTTTGTAATGGTTAATTATACTCATGAGAATAAGTGATAAAAATTTCACAAGGTTTCGATAAAGTATGAGAAAGTTATGACAATATTCGTATACGAGGGGTTAAAAGCGTCAACGTTGAAATTTAAGGCTTTACGGGTGATCACAAAGTTAACCAAGGACTTAACAAAGTTTGTATATATCTTGGAGCCCTTAAAAGTTAAGTTAGAGGGCCAAAAATGCAAGAAATAATGTTAAAACCACGTTTAGAAGGACCAGGGACCTAAATTGCAATTAAGGCAAACTTGTTAACCGGAGCCACCCTTGACACGGGCCGCGTAAGGACAAGACCAAGGCTTACGCGGGCCGCCTGAGGACCACCAGCTACCATTTTCTTGGCAGCTGCCTGTTACAGCAGGTTACACCGACTTTGAGACCTGGTTTTTGATACCAGGGGCTTGTTTGATGGTTTAGAAAGGCCTAGGGACATTTGGGATGATCAGGAATTATCCCATAGACTTATTTGGCATGATCTTGTAAGATTTAAGACCCTATATAAGAAGTTTCAAGTTGCAACATTTGGGCACTCACTTGAAAACTCTCATAACTTCCTCTCTGGAGATTCCTGGAGCTCAAGGCCACTTTCTAGAAGTCATTAGTCATGCATAGGACCTTGGTAAGTATCCTTAACCTTCCTTAATTCAGTTTTGCTTAGTTAATTAGCCTAAAGTCAAACCGTCGTAATTAAGATTTGACTTCGTCATTAGTCTTAATTTGTCAAGTCAAATTTCAAATTGAAAGTACCTATGAGTTGGTAATTATGTGGGCAATAAACCCTTAAAAGGGCACCCTCTGATTCCCACTCTAACTAGGTCAATTGTTAGGTCAAAGTAAATCTCAAAAAGTCAACAGAAAACTTATTTTCAAATTAATGCATAATTAGCAATGTAGAAGCTATGCAACCTGTTTTGTCATTAATATAACTTGGTAATTAATGTAAGAACATGTCTAAACATGTTCAACTCGACAATTTTCAGTTTAAGCTCGGTTCGGAACCGAAAGTCGCAAAAGTAGACTTTTGCTTTGACTTTCAGTTCTTACCCATTAGAGCATAGTTTAGAAATGTCTTAGAGCCTTATTAGGACCAGGTTTCATATAAGTATAACCCTCTGTGATTATACAACTTGGTTCATTAGTTATCCGATTCATACGCATATTTCCGTTAAATGCCTAAATGTTGACTATTATGCCCATATGACCTTAAAACGTGATTTTTGAAAAAGTAAAAGAATAGAAACCTTAGTTACTGATTTATAAACTTGTACCTAAAATTTGATATCAGTTTGAGGTCTAGATTAAGAGTTACGCTCAATAGCGTAATTAGAAAGCTTTTTAGTAATTAAATGGCGTAATTAGCATATAGCCTATCTAAACCCAAATTTTGATACCAAACTTGTTACCTACTGATATAAAATAATATTTTGGGATTTTTGGAGATTTTTATTTATTTTTAGGCTAAGCATAACATAGAGTTCTAAGCTTGATCCGGTAATTGTCGGTTTTGCCCTTTTAGGCTATAAAATGAGTTTTACCAATCCTTTTGATACCAAACCTTTTTCTACTGATCCAATATGATAAATAGAATATTTTAAGCCTTCTGGAATAATAAAAATATCAGCTTTTCTTATAAAACCCGAAAATCGCTTAAAATCGCCTTTTTACGCGTTTTAAGCGCATAGTATGTATTAAAACCATTTTAGATATATAAGACTTGATACCTACTGATGTTTTAAATAAATTTTAATATTTTAACAGTAAGCAAAAGTTTTAAACTTAGATTTCCAGATTTGACCTTTAAACCTTAGGTGAAATTACCAAAATGCCCCTTCGGTGCATAGTATGGTTAGAAATGATAAATTTCACATATAGGTTATACCCTACTGATATAACTTAGTAAATAAAGTATTTTTACTGATTACATCAGACCCGAAACTCAGATTTATATTTAAACTCTTTTATAACCTTTAAAATAACCAAAATACCCCTATGGGGCGTAATTTGAGTTTAAATCCGTTCTGGGCATAATAGAAGATATCTTACTGATATCACAACATATTTAAGGCATATTAACTTAGGAAACCTGTGTATGACTCTTTTGGTTACTCGTTACGCACTTTTCGCGTTCGGATCGGCGTTTGTAACTAGTTTGCATATATTAGCCGAAACGGGTCAAACCATATCATTTTCATCTCAAAATCCAGAATGTGTTTAGTTTACCCTTATTACACAAGTATACAAGCTTGTCAGGTCTAAACCTGTAACACCCTATTTTCGATTTAGCGATTTTACATGTAAAATACCACAATCTGATGTGTGGCTAGGACTACACATACTATAAAAATACGGGTTTATTAAAACTTTTACAAATCATAAGTTATTCTACATCACGTGGTTGAATTCGTTGTTTAAAATTTACAACATGGCAAAGTGCGGAAGCATGTATCTATATCGTGTTCAGTTCTTCGTTGAGCTTGATCGTCTTCCGGCATCCCAAAGTGTACCTACATTTCATAAACATGAAGTGCTTTAGTCTTACGGGGTTTAAATCATGTCCAAACGAGTCCGGGAAACAATTGATTTTCAAAAGAAAAACAAGAACTTGAAAATGATCTCCACCGTAACTTACGGTGGCACCGTAAGTTACGGTGGCCCCTGTGTTCATATTCTTCTACCGTACAACAGTAGGTTACCACCGTAACCATATCAGCTCCATCGTAAATTACGGTGGCACCGTAATTTACGGTGGACCCTGCATCTAGCTTTTCCATTTTGCCGTAAATTGACACGAGATCTTTCGTATCTATCAAACCGCTTATCCGTTTGACCTACCGTTTCTTCCTACATGTTTGAAATTTGATTCTCCATCATATGGAGTTAAAATCCGACATCCGGCTTGATAAAATTTAAGACTTTTAAGTCTTCGGCTTATTACTCTTTTACCAAAATTTGACCCGTTTGTGATTTTATCAAACATACAAGTTTGTTTGACCCTTATTTCTCACAAACCTATTAAATTCAATGATGTCTAACATATTAGGTTCCGATTATAGAATTATATACCTTCTTTAACCCATTTTCACCCATATGCTTATTTTGACCCGTTTGAGGTATTTAAGCATATTATAAGCACCAATTGCTTTCATTCATTTCCAAATACATATGTCCACATTTCTTATCAAAGGATCTTCCACCACAACTATATTTGTGGTGGATTCAATGTGGTGAATTATATATACCAAAATTTACCCTTCAAATCATTATTTTACGGCAAAGACTCGAATAGAGCCATTTGACTAACGTGTTACATCCTTCAACTTCTATACTACTCCTAAGTAATTATCTAATTGTAAAACTCGTTTCCAAACAACCTTTAAGGATCATTTGTTCCATTTAGCCTACAAGGGCGTTTTGGTCGATTTTAGTCCTTTTATGACTAAGGACTCTCTCTCAATTATTCGACCAAAATAGCACTTTTAACTACAACATAATTACACGTACCAGGCCCGGATCAACAAGTAGACCCGATTTATACCTTGTTTTCATTATCACACCATCAATGGTGACGCAATTATCCGATTTGCTAATCGGTCCTGTTAACATAAGACTTGACAACCACATTAGTCGATATTGTCAAATGGTGTTATCACCACCATTCAACCCGTTTGGACTATATGCCCAACATTATTTATTTAATCAAAAACATCGTTTTTGATTTCCAATTCATACATCCATCCCATCCCGGATTTTATAACCATACCCTTTTTCTTTTACACTCTTTTCTTACAATTTCAACCCATTTCGGCTTACACCATGGGTATCCTTTTATCCTTGATTTACATTAGTCGACACTTGACAAATTTCCATATTTCCAATATTATCATTATCACGTTTACAACGTATCGAATAAACGAGTATTCTACATAAGTGTGTAAATTACACTTACCTCGCATCCACGCCACGCTTTTCTTTCCGTACTTGCTCCGTTTGACCCGCTCCCTCTTCCAAGCTTTCACCTAGCTTGTTACGCGTCAAACTATTGTCAAACATTTACAAGGCGGTTAAATTAGTCATTAACAATCACGACTATTCCACCTCACTTATTTTCTATGCCGAAGCTACTATTCGGCTTCATGATTAGTTAACTTAACTTATCTAAAGTTAACTACTTTCAATCACATGTTTACTACATTAAGTCTAAATCAACATAGTATTTAGAACTCTCATCACTTCATATCACGCGTAATTGCCATATCATTCAAATATGCGTTTTCACTCTAAAATTCAATACATTAGTTCTCATTTAGGCATTTTAACAAACACCTAATGTGCATAATTTCACATATTTACTAACTAGTTCATAACTAATTATTTTCACCAAGATTTACATCAAAATCAAACCTCTATGTCTAGTGTTCATGAACTACATCAAGAACTTATTTCATAACAATCAATATTCATCAAATTAACACTCTAATCCGAGTGTTCTTCATATTGTCAATAAACCCATTTAACACACATATAGGTAATCACCAAATCATTCAAGTCATAGCATCATATGCATGATTTTCACTTAGGGTTTCGTTCCTAAGCAAGTATACATCACTAATCTAGCCATAGCTTCTCTAATTCATGCCTAATTCGTGATTAGGATGATTATCAAATTTTTACAACTTCACGAATGTTAGAAATTCAACATACCTCACGATCCCCTTGACTTGGTGATCGTTTCTACGCGTTCATGCATTGATTTGGATCTTGATTCGAGCTCCAATTTGGTGAATTTGTTGATTCTAGGGTTTGAGCTCTCTAGGAGCTTCTCCTGGCCATTCTCACGCACGCACACACACTCTTGTGTGTGTGTTGTGTTTTATTTTTAAGTTTATAATTCCTTTTTCAAGTTACCCGGCTTTGGTCCCTCGTGTTTGGTTAGTTATTAATTAGGTCACAACCTAATTATTTTCAATAATATTCCCACTTATTAACTATGTTTAATATTCCTAGTTAACTTAGCGGGTTCGGGAATATTTATGACTAAGTTTATTTTAGGTCCCGTTAACTCGGGCCTTTTATCCATTTTATTACCTTAAAAGCTTTTATTCACTTTTTATTTAATATTAGGATTAATTATTTAAATCCTAATATTTACCGGGTAAATTTTACCACTAACGGTACTTTACCCGTCTTTTAGTGCTAATGTGGTTTGATCACCAAACCCATTTTCGGGGTGTTACAAGTATACCCCCCTTAAAGAGGTTTCGTCCTCGAAACCTTGCTTACATAGTTCATTGAGTTCTAAACTCAATGTGTTTGACTTGAGTAATCTCTTAAGCATTACTCATACTTTAACCAATTGTTAGTATTACCAGAAAAATTATGGTAATGTCTTTTTTGTTACAGAACCTCTACGTACCTCATACGACATAATGTAACTTGAAATAACGTAATTCCGTTATTTTTACTAGTTTAGTTAACTTAGCGATTTCCATCGCTTTTATATATTATCGAACTCTTGGTGAATCCGTTACCTTGACCCGTTTAAAGGTCTTTAGTGAAATATTTCACTTTTAGCAATAATTTCTTTTGTTTTCAGATTTATTTATTCGGTTCAGTTATACCGAATCCACCGCTTACAAGCAAACCAATTTTTATTGATTTGAATTACTGGCCTTAACCGGTCTTACTAACTAGACTTATTAGTCCCGTTACTTTTCACCGCTCGCTTGGTTATAATGTGATTTTACTTCACATTATATTTCCTAACCGTGATCGTGTCACATCGTGTTTAGTTTGTATCAACCTTTCATTTTTTGAAAATATCACTTTTCGAATATATCGTCTTGCGCCTACCAGTGTCAAGACTTGAACCTTTCATGCTTACTATTCAAATTCCTATCAGAATTTATATTGGTAACAACGTTATTTCTTACTAAAATCGGAGTTTTAGTTTTAGGATCCTTTCTTTAACTTTTGTCAATTATTCATATCATGATATTGACAGTCCATAATTTATTCTTTTAAAATCTTAGTTTTATACGGGGAATCGTAACAAGTTCCCTTACCTCACACTATTGACCCGTAGGTCCCTTCACTTAACCTCGTAGGATATTTCCTTAGGCTTTCACCTCTTTGAGGCGAGGCCCTTATGATCCTTTTGCTTCAATTCATGACCCGTGGGTCATT
Source organism: Helianthus tuberosus (assembly GCA_030545235.1). NCBI lineage: Eukaryota > Viridiplantae > Streptophyta > Magnoliopsida > Asterales > Asteraceae > Helianthus > Helianthus tuberosus. The sequence goes on from CM060418.1 coordinate 190,135,041, forward strand.
TTGGCCACGTAGACCTTTTGCTCTAATTAATATCCCGTAGGTTATGATGATCCCGTAGATCATCTTTTATTTGAGTCTTCATTCAAATGTGTATACATTTATATACGCATATGGCGTTAAGGCACCCCTTCTTATGTTTTAGAATTATTCACCTTTACTTTTTGGATTTCTTTTGACCTTGACCGTAGTCTAAGGCTACATTGTTTTCTCTTGAATTATCTTTCCGACTTCTTGACTTCTCATATCGTTTATGCGTCGGTTCATCTTATGCTCACCATTCTCCAGTTTACATATATCCGTACTCGATTATGTCCCATTACCGGGCTCATTATTCTTTTGCTTTTAACGGTACCATTGTCTCGCTTGTATTTACTCATGCCGTCCGGCATGATATTGTAATCGACCCGTTCAACTTTAAAATAGTTGAACACAATTTATTCACAATTTTTATTTACATTATTTTGTCATCTTTTAGTTATGACCCAATACCCGAGTCCTTTAACTTTCCATCCGAGTTCCTGTTTCTCGGTCTGTGTATGTGTTCAATTCTTACCCATCAACCGGGTGTTTTACCGAAGTCGTTATTATTGCAACCCTCCCGGTATGCATTAAGACCTCGCTTCATTTCTATATTCCGACCTTGTCCTCGAGTTTGACGTTTTACTAAAACGACTCGTTTAGGGACATATTCGCATTTTCCGGGTTCGAGTGTAAGTACACTCCCTCCCAATGCATATCTTGATCATTCCACATGTTTATATTCTTTGGGTTCGAGTGTAAGTACACCCCTCCCAATGCGTACCTTAATTATTTTATATGTTTGCATGCCCCTTCTTTCGGGCTCATTATACTAATGTAATACGCTTCCGTCACTCGGCTGTGCGTTTACATTATTATTAATTATTTTGCTCATTTGATTCTTTTGGGTACTCTTTAAGCTAGTCCCATTCACCCCGCCCTTACTACATCAGATGTAAATGTGTCCGCTATAAGAAACTCGTGGTATCATATGCCACTACTTACTTGGCCAGAGTAAGCGATTAACACATGACATACACGACCTTTTTATAGTTTTCACATCACGCCCTATGTGAGTAACGTCTCTATTTAGTTTCCTTGGAAATAATATCCTGGATATGTATTTCTATTCAGGTTTTCCAAGTTTCTAATTTATCTATGCAACAATCATTCTCTACTTGTTTATTGCACATTGCTATTTGTGTGATTATTTTTAAAAGCGTGCACCTGGTAACGCTTGCCCCGACGGGCGTTCCTTGCCATTAACCTTGTTCGCGGTCGTTACGCGATTTAGTCCTTGGTGAGCATTCTCCTCTTGTCATACTTCGGACCGTTCCATCATCATATCCACAATTCGTTCAACTCTGGCCATCTTCAGATGCGAGTGTCCTTCAATTAAAATATTCACAAGAGTTAGTAATGTCAACTTCAATAATCGCCCGTATTATAATACAAGGCTTTTTCTACTGTACGCGTCAACGCGCGTATTTTCGTCAACTACAATAATCATTTAATTGGGTAACGTGTATCACACGATAGCCCTACGTGTTGTTTACAACACTTTAGCATCTAAACTATTAACATACATGTACTTACCGGATTTGCGATCAAGCCTCGAACCGAACTCCCATCTTTATTAAGAGCATAAGGTTTAAGTCCAAGCATAGTTTTTCCCACCATACTTGAATCTCTTAAACCGCGCTCTGATACCAACTTGTAACACCCTATTTTCGATTTAGCGATTTTACATGTAAAATACCACAATCTGATGTGTGGCTAGGACTACACATACTATAAAAATACGGGTTTATTAAAACTTTTACAATCATAAGTTATTCTACATCACGTGGTTGAATTCGTTGTTTAAAATTTACAACGTGGCAAAGTGCGGAAGCATGTATCTATATCGTGTTCAGTTCTTCATTGAGCTTGATCGTCTTCCGGCATCCCAAAGTGTACCTACATTTCATAAACATGAAATGCTTTAGTCTTACGGGGTTTAAATCATGTCCAAACGAGTCCGGGAAACAATTGATTTTCAAAAGAAAAACAAGAACTTGAAAATGATCTCCACCGTAACTTACGGTGGCACCGTAAGTTACGGTGGCCCCTGTGTTCATATTCTTCTACCGTACAACAGTAGGTTACCACCGTAACCATATCAGCTCCACCGTAAATTACGGTGGCACCGTAATTTACGGTGGACCCTGCATCTAGCTTTTCCATTTTGCCGTAAATTGACACGAGATCTTTCGTATCTATCAAACCGCTTATCCGTTTGACCTACCGTTTCTTCCTACATGTTTGAAATTTGATTCTCCATCATATGGAGTTAAAATCCGACATCCGGCTTGATAAAATTTAAGACTTTTAAGTCTTCGGCTTATTACTCTTTTACCAAAATTTGACCCGTTTGTGATTTTATCAAACATACAAGTTTGTTTGACCCTTATTTCTCACAAACCTATTAAATTCAATGATGTCTAACATATTAGGTTCCGATTATAGAATTATATACCTTCTTTAACCCATTTTCACCCATATGCTTATTTTGACCCGTTTGAGGTATTTAAGCATATTATAAGCACCAATTGCTTTCATTCATTTCCAAATACATATGTCCACATTTCTTATCAAAGGATCTTCCACCACAACTATATTTGTGGTGGATTCAATGTGGTGAATTATATATACCAAAATTTACCCTTCAAATCGTTATTTTACGGCAAAGACTCGAATAGAGCCATTTGACTAACGTGTTACATCCTTCAACTTCTATACTACTCCTAAGTAATTATCTAATTGTAAAACTCGTTTCCAAACAACCTTTAAGGATCATTTGTTCCATTTAGCCTACAAGGGCGTTTTGGTCGATTTTAGTCCTTTTATGACTAAGGACTCTCTCTCAATTATTCGACCAAAATAGCACTTTTAACTACAACATAATTGCACGTACCAGGCCCGGATCAACAAGTAGACCCGATTTATACCTTGTTTTCATTATCACACCATCAATGGTGACGCAATTATCCGATTTGCTAATCGGTCCTGTTAACATAAGACTTGACAACCACATTAGTCGATATTGTCAAATGGTGTTATCACCACCATTCAACCCGTTTGGACTATATGCCCAACATTATTTATTTAATCAAAAACATCGTTTTTGATTTCCAATTCATACATCCATCCCATCCCGGATTTTATAACCATACCCTTTTTCTTTTACACTCTTTTCTTACAATTTCAACCCATTTCGGCTTACACCATGGGTATCCTTTTATCCTTGATTTACATTAGTCGACACTTGACAAATTTCCATATTTCCAATATTATCATTATCACGTTTACAACGTATCGAATAAACGAGTATTCTACATAAGTGTGTAAATTACACTTACCTCGCATCCACGCCACGCTTTTCTTTCCGTACTTGCTCCGTTTGACCCGCTCCCTCTTCCAAGCTTTCACCTAGCTTGTTACGCGTCAAACTATTGTCAAACATTTACAAGGCGGTTAAATTAGTCATTAACAATCACGACTATTCCACCTCACTTATTTTCTATGCCGAAGCTACTATTCGGCTTCATGATTAGTTAACTTAACTTATCTAAAGTTAACTACTTTCAATCACATGTTTACTACATTAAGTCTAAATCAACATAGTATTTAGAACTCTCATCACTTCATATCACGCGTAATTGCCATATCATTCAAATATGCGTTTTCACTCTAAAATTCAATACTTTAGTTCTCATTTAGGCATTTTAACAAACACCTAATGTGCATAATTTCACATATTTACTAACTAGTTCATAACTAATTATTTTCACCAAGATTTACATCAAAATCAAACCTCTATGTCTAGTGTTCATGAACTACATCAAGAACTTATTTCATAACAATCAATATTCATCAAATTAACACTCTAATCCGAGTGTTCTTCATATTGTCAATAAACCCATTTAACACACATATAGGTAATCACCAAATCATTCAAGTCATAGCATCATATGCATGATTTTCACTTAGGGTTTCGTTCCTAAGCAAGTATACATCACTAATCTAGCCATAGCTTCTCTAATTCATGCCTAATTCGCGATTAGGATGATTATCAAATTTTTACAACTTCACGAATGTTAGAACTTCAACATACCTCACGATCCCCTTGACTTGGTGATCGTTTCTACGCGTTCATGCATTGATTTGGATCTTGATTCGAGCTCCAATTTGGTGAATTTGTTGATTCTAGGGTTTGAGCTCTCTAGGAGCTTCTCCTGGCCATTCTCACGCACGCACACACACTCTTGTGTGTGTGTTGTGTTTTATTTTTAAGTTTATAATTCCTTTTTCAAGTTACCCGGCTTTGGTCCCTCGTGTTTGGTTAGTTATTAATTAGGTCACAACCTAATTATTTTCAATAATATTCACACTTATTAACTAGGTTTAATATTCCTAGTTAACTTAGCGGGTTCGGGAATATTTATGACTAAGTTTATTTTAGGTCCCGTTAACTCGGGCATTTTATCCATTTTATTACCTTAAAAGCTTTTATTCACTTTTTATTTAATATTAGGATTAATTATTTAAATCCTAATATTTACCGGGTAAATTTTACCACTAACGGTACTTTACCCGTCTTTTAGTGCTAATGTGGTTTGATCACCAAACCCATTTTCGGGGTGTTACAAAACCACATTCTAAACCGGTCATCGCTTAATCATGCGTTTTGAACCGTATCCTCCTTTAAAAACTAACCGGTCTAAGCATAGGCTTAATTAAGACCTGTTTGGAATCTAATAGGTTATTAAAAACCTTCGTTCCAGATTTAGGAGCCCAGTAAAAGGTATCTGTACTTGTTGATTTGATATACGGCTGGGATTGAATTTATATTTAGCTCAGGTAAATACTCTTAACTTATTTTCCCTATACGGGCTTGGGATACGGTATTATAATATTACCGCTTGGTCGGGTATATAGTCATTTAAATCGGATTGTGATTAATGTATTTACATAACTCGTTTTATTCTGTATTATTTGGTGTATGGCCTTTGGGGGTTAAATGACCATGTCCCGGATATCCTTGGCATCATTCAAAGAAATGGCCACGACCTAAGCACGGGGTGTAGGCGTACACCTGACAGTTGCATATGTAAAAACTGGTAGTCCACTTAAAGGAGTCAACCTTGTGGGTATTATACCTGTGGCGTGTCAGTTAATCTAGACCGGCCCTACAAACCAGCCCTGACGGACGAGAAATAAGTAAAACTGTATACAAGATTATTTTTAATAATTGTCCCAAGTTATAAAAGAATTTTTGTGCCATGTGCATTCAAATCAATTTTCTAAAACCTTTTCAAAATGAGTCAGTTAATTGTATTTACCAGTGTAAACTGACGTATTTTCCAAAAAGGCTAAGTGCGGGTACTATACGTAATAGGCTGGCTACTCCAGGCATCAATAACCAAGTCTCGCAAGCTCTAGATGTTAAAGTCTGTTGAACAATTTCCTTTTTCTTTTGATCCGCCTGTGGATCTGTTTCAACTATTTTGTGATACTTAATATTACAATTTATTCAGTTGAAATGAATCTATCTTTTGCTTCCGCTGTGCATTTAAATTTGTGTTGTTTGACTATGATGATATCAATGACGTCACGATACTCCCCACCGGGCCCACCGGTAATACGTGGAAATATCGGGGTGTGACAGGTTGGTATCAGAGCCAACATTGAGTGAATTAAACACTAACCTTTTTGGTTTAATCTCAATGACACAATAAACACATTCCTTAGACTTCCGAGTCTAGGCTAATGACCTAGGATTTATCCTTAACTTTCTTTTTGTTGTTTATATTATATTTACTTGTTTTGACAGGTTACCAATTGGAAAATGCTGCCACGAGTGAGAGGCAAAGGAAAAGGACCAATGAGAGTAGGGCCATCAGGCCACGCGGGACCCTCCCAGCGACGTACCCCATCTGATACACTCTCTGGCTCTGACTCACGGGACCATTGGAGTCATAGCTTCGAGCCAGCGAGGCATTCTGTCTCACTAGGATCCTCACCATCCGACCCTCCATACTTTGGGTTGCCCATTCTTGATGAACCCTAATTTTCCATCATTCACAGGGATCACATCACTCGAACCAATCTCACCACTCCCTTCATCCCCAATCTCTTCATCACTCGGATTCTACCTACTCTCCAGCTCAGTTTAATCCCAATGAATACGTCAGCGACTTTTTGGGTTTCAATCCTCTAGGACCCGAGGATCATTTCTCTCAGGAGATGGAAATGGACGACGATCCGGACCCTGAAATGCAAACCGGAACACCGGGCCACCCTATTAGCATCTCGAGTGGTTCTCCATATCAAGGATCGCCGTACCGAGGGCCTGATTCGTATGCTGAAAGGATGGCTCAGTATGATTGGTTCTTTACCCCTTCACATCACAACTCCCCGGCTCAGCTTCCTTTGAATGAGCCTTACCTTCAAACTGTTACCTCACCACCTATACCAGTTGAGGAACCACCTCAACCACCTCCCGAGCCGCCAAGGCGAAGAAGAAATACTCGAATGTCTGTATGTGGGGGACCACGGTTCGCATCCCCTCATGGTTCAAGTTCTTACCCTCCTATTCCCAAGGACCCCCAAATGGGTGGACCCTCGCACGCGGTGCCGGAGGTCAACCCTCCGCCAGTTTCTCATGCACCACCGCTACCACCAGTGGGGTTTGACAACCCGATCCCGACATACCCAGGTTCATCTGGGTATAATCCATCCGGATACCCATCGGATTATGGAAACCATGATCCATACCTTACAGCTGCTCAGTACAATGCACTTTATCCTTCTTCTTACCCTCCAGTTTACCCAACTGGATATCCGGTACAGGGATACCAATACCCACCTTACCAACAACCTCCTCCTCACCAACAAGAACAAACTCAGGAGATTTTACAGAGGTTAGACCGGGTTGAACGTGAAGCCAATGAAACTAAGAAGAAGCACAATGGTTTTCTCAAAGGCCTTGCGAACCTTATTAAAGGCAAGAAGAAGTAGGAAGTTCTTTATTTTATCTTGTATTGTCCTTTAATCAAGTCCCTGCGAGGACATTTTCCTTATTTTCAGTACCAAGTCCCTGCATGGACTTATTTTCTATTTTCGTAGCCCCTGCGTGGGCAGTGTGTTGTTTCAAGTCCCGTTTAGGGCATCATTGTACTAATTTCGTGGTTTAATGAAGTTATTTTCGATTTCTAAATATGTATTTTATTACATCATGCTATATCATTTCAAATTTGATTGATCTGCCAAAGAAATTCTTAGAGGTATAACCTAGACAAAATATTAAATGGCTATAATGGTACAACCTTTTTAAGAAAATAACTCCCTGTTAACATTTGAAAACATGTTAACATTCCTGATTGTGCGGTACGGAAAACCACACAAGCTTCCAAATGTACTTGGACTTTCCAAGTCACTATCATAGCCTATACGATATATATGAATCATGGCTAATAAACATCAATATGATGTAAACACCTAAAACATCCATTTGAGATGTATGCTTATAAGCAAATGTGTAATAATGACAATGAAAGTTTTAATTTATAGACTTCTTGTCAAAAAGGCGATGAACTTTGTTCGACCCTTAAAGAAATCACTGATCCAAGAGATCAATGATCATAATCGTCCCTGTGACAAAGCCTTTTGCGCTATCTAAATGTCCTTCGAAACGAGCCTTGTGCTAAATTAAAATGTCTTTCATGACATTGACAGTTGTGATTTATATTCCCCTGTCTACTAAAATATAAAGAATTATATCTCATTGATTATTATTATTTTCTTAAAATGGTTTATATGGTTTAATAATACCATGACCATCTAATCATCAATGTGATGATTTAGTGCATAATTTAAATATAACATTATTGTTTTATATAGTACCCAAATCATGGCTGGATCCGATGAAGTAAACAGTCATCCCGTGGGAGACAACCACAATACCAGGATCAACATCAATGCTGCTGAATTGCAAGCAATGATAACCACAGCAGTCGCTCAGGCTGTGGATGATAAGTTTAAGGATTCGAGTAATGTTCGGTCCAAAACTCATTCAAAGTCCCATTCTCATTTGCATACACAAAAGAAGAGTGAGTCCCAACACTCGTCCAATCAGAAAAGTGAACCACAGAGGCAAGTTGTCCTCGAACCGACTCCCAGGTACACCAAGGGTTGTACCTATAAATACTTTGTCTTCTGTAAACCGGGGGATTTTACAGGAGAAAAGGGAGCGATAGACTGTATGAAGTGGTTAGATGAAATGGAGACTGTGATAGACATCAGTGGGTGTGCTAAAGAAGATATAGTGAAGTTTGTGTCTCAATCCTTCAAGGGCGATGCCCTTACATGGTGGAAGGCATTAGTGCAAGCCACTGGAAAGGTTCCTTTGTATAACCTTTCTTGGAACAAGTTTGTTGATTTGGTGAAGGACACTTATTGTCCTCAACATGAGGTTGAAAGGATAGAGACTGATTTCCTTACCCTGGTAATGAAGGATCTGGATTGTAGATCCTATGTGACTAGCTTCAACTCGATGTCGAGGCATGTACCATACATAGTTACCCCTGAACCAAAACGCATTGCACGTTTCATCGGTGGTTTGGCCCCTGGAGTAAAAGGGAATGTTAAGGCTTCTAAGCCAACCACATATAGATCTGCTGTGGATCTATCTTTGTCCCTCACTCTTGATGTTGTGAGGAGTAGGGCAAAGAAAGCTACTGATGAAGGGAAAAGGAAGAGAGAGGAAGACAAGTTCCCTCAGTCAAACAAGAAGAATAAAGGGAACTTTAATTTAAAAAAGGGGCAGTCAAGTGATAAGCCCAGATACAAAACCTGCAATAAGAGGCACTTTGGAAAGTGCAACCAAGACCAACAAGCTAAACCATGTGGGATTTGTAAAAAGAAAGGGCACAAATCTGTAGAGTGCCAGAACATTAAGGATGCAACCTGTTATGGTTGCAATGAAAAGGGGCACATCAAGACCAATTGCCCCAAGAATGTTAAGAAGCCCGAGGAGGCAAAGAAAACCAATGCAAGGGTTTTCCAAATGAATGCTAGGGAAGCGGTGAACGGTGAAAACGTCATAACAGGTACCTTCCTCATTAATAATAATTATGCTAGAGTCTTATTTGATTCAGGTGCTGATAAGTCTTTTGTAGACCATAAGTTTTGTAAGTCACTGAATTTGCCTATTAAGACTCTAGACATAAAATATGAGGTAGAACTTGCTTATGGTACCTTAGAAACAGCTTCAACTCTTCTTGATGGATGCTTTATATCCATCAAGGTTCTTCATGATGTTCATATCCCACGAAGAATGGTTCTTCGAGGGAGGCTGCAAACAGCAAAACACTAACACATTGTGCAGAACGCAGAACAGTAAAGAAAAAACAAAAACTAACTTGCAGAATGCACATGCTTGCAATTGCATTACATATACAACTATGTAAATGTCGTAACTAGTCAAGAGAGGAGGATATCTTGCCATGATCCACGATCCAGATCGAACGTACCGATTCGCGGTACGAACACGTTCCTGGAACGCTCCAAAACGCGAATTTGACTGTGAAATTAGCATTCCGAACAAATACTTGAGTCATACATGTTGATATAGGAATCACGAATTCCTAATTTGCGAAACACGCTTCTTGAGTATTCTGACTTCCGACTTCCCTCATTCCCATTCTCAATTCGCAATTCTGATTTTTTATTGAAATGTTGAACCATAGTATGTGGAAAGAAAACCAGAAGGTGGAATGTGGAAGACGATGAAAGTGACGGCAGCTGTTTTTGTTAGGGTTTACAATACATCCTATTATTTCCTTTATGTTACAGTTTAATCCTTAATGTTACAGTTTTGGTCAAATTTGACCCTAATATTTTCTAATTTGTTTACTTTCATTTTTGAGTTTATTTATTGTACATATAGCTTGGTTAGTTGTACATTGAATGTATTAAAAGAGTTCTCGTGCTTCTTTATGTTGTAATCGTACCACTTTATATGGTACATGTACCGAAGCGATCCGAAATGAGCCTACCCCTGCTCGTACCGAATTTTAGGGACCTAGCGAATTGCCATCCCATTTTACGTTCCCGTACCGAAGTGTACTGCGAACCATGTGACTATGCGAAGAACCTCAGCCCAAGAAGAATCAGGTTCTTCGTGAAACATCTCTACAAAAAAACAGATTAACCACGAAGAAGATTCTTCGTGATGTTCATATCCCACGAAGAATGGTTCTTCGTGGGAGGCTGCAAACAGCAAAACACTAACACATTGTGCAGAACGCAGAACAGTAAAGAAAAACCAAAAACTAACTTGCAGAATGCACATGCTTGCAACTGCATTACATACAACTATGTAAATGTTGTACCTAGTCAAGATAGGAGGATATCTTGACTTGGTCGACTCAACCAAAACGTACAGACTCGATAACCAAAACACCGTACATTACATTACATAATAAGAAAAAGCGACAGACGCAAAAACTGTACCAACAATCCACTGTGCAACCTCGCAATATAATGCAACATTTTGACTACTGCATTTTATATCTATTGTTGACTGTTGATAGTTTAGATTATGAAAAGTTAAAACAATATACAGTTATGATCCTAGCTTGTTACGCACAAGTAACCAAAGATTCACTATCTTGATTAAATGGAAGAGAACAATTACAAACACATACACATAGTGTTTACAGACTCAAACCAAAGCTATTTTAACTCTTCTGAGGAGAATGTGCTGTTATATATAAGCTCAGCCCAGTAACATCACGAAGAATGTTACTGGGCCCACGAAGAACCATAGTCACATAAATCGCTCAATAGGCCATGATCTACGATCCGGATCGAGCGTACCGATTCGCGGTACGAATGCGTTCCGGGAACGCTCCAATTCGGAAATTCGACAGTGAAATTAGCATTACGAACAAATAATTGAACCATACCTGTTGACATAGGAATCACGAATTCCTAATTTGCGAAAGACGCTTCTTGAGTATTCTGATTTCCGACTTCCCTCATTCCCATTCTCAATTCGCAATTCTAATTTTTTATTGAAATGTTGAACCAATGTATGTGGAAAGAAAACCAGAAGGTGGAATGTGGAAGACGATGAAAGTGATGGCAGTTGTTTTTTTAGGGTTTACAATACATCCTATTGTTTAATCCTTAATGTTACAGTTTTGGTCAAATTTGACCCAAATATTTTCTTATTTGTTTATTTTCTTCTTTTTTGAGTTTATTTATTGTACGTATGGCTTGGTTAGTTGTACATTGAATGTATTAAAGAGTTTTCGTGCTTCTTTATGTTGTAATCGTACCACATTATATGGTACATGTACCGAAGCGATTCGAAATGAGCCTACCCCTCCTCGTACCGAATTTTAGGGACCTAGCGAATTGCGAACCCGTTTTACGTTCCCGTACCGGAGTGTACTGCGAACCATGTGACTATGAGAAGAACTTCAGGACAAGAAGAATCAGGTTCTTCGTGAAACATCTCTACGAAAACCCAGGTTAACCACGAAGAAGGTTCGTCATGATCATATCCCATGAAGAATGGTTCTTCGTGGGAGGCTGCAAACAGCAAAACACTAACACATTGTGCTGAACGCAGAATAGTAAAGAAAAACCAAAAACTAACATGCAGAATGCACATCCTTGCAACTGCATTACATACACAACTAAGTAAATGTCGTAACTAGTCAAGATAGGAGGATATCTTGACTTGGTCGACTCGACCAAAACGTACAGACTCGATAACCAAAAGACCGTACATTACATTACATAATAAGAACAAGCAACAGACACAAAAACTGTACCAACAATCCACTGTGCAACCTCGCAATATAATGCTACATTTTGACTACTGCATTTTATATCTATTGTTGACTGTTGATAGTTTAGATTATGAAAAGTTAAAACAATATACAGTTATCATCCTAGCTTGTTACGCACAAGTAACCAAAGATTCACTATCTTGATTAAATGGAAGCGAACAACTACAAACACATACACACAGTGTTTACAGATTCAAACCAAAGCTCTCTTAACTGTTCTGAGGAGAATGTGTTGTTATATATAAGCTCAACCCAGTAAGATCACGAAGAATGTTACTAGGCCCACGAAGAACCGTAGTCACATAAATCGCCCAATAGGCCATGATCCACGATCCGGATCGAACGTACCGATTCGCGGTACGAACGCGTTCCAGGAACGCTCCAAAACGCGAATTTGACTGTGAAATTAGCATTCCGAACAAATAATTAGGTCATACATGTTGATATAGGAATCACGAATTCCTAATTTGCGAAACACGCTTCTTGAGTATTTTGACTTTCGACTTCCCTCATTCCCATACTCAATTCGCAATTCTGATTTTCTATTGAAATGTTGAACCATAGTATGTGGAAAGAAAACCAGAAGGTGGAATGTGGAAGACGATGAAAGTGACGGCAATTGTTTTTGTTAGGGTTTACAATACATCCTATTATTTCCTTTATGTTACAGTTTAATCCTTAATGTTATAGTTTTGGTCAAATTTGACCCTAATATTTTCTAATTTGTTTATTTTCTTCATTTTTGAGTTTATTTATTGTACATATAGCTTGGTTAGTTGTACATTGAATGTATTAAAAGAGTTTTCGTGCTTCTTTATGTTGTAATCGTACCACATTATATGGTACATGTACCGAAGCGATCCGAAATGTGCCTTCCCCTCCTCGTACCGAATTTTAGGGACCTAGTGAATTGCGATCCCGTTTTACTTTCCCGTACCAGAGTGTACTGCGAACCATGTGACTATGCGAAGAACCTCAGCCCAAGAAGAATTAGGTTCTTCATGAAACATCTCTACGAAAAAACAGATTAACCACGAAGAAGGTTCTTCGTGATGTTCATATCCCACGAAGAATGGTTCTTCGTGGGAGGCTGCAAACAGCAAAACACTAACACATTGTGCAGAACGCAGAACAGTAAAGAAAAACCAAAAACTAACTTGCAGAATGCACATGCTTGCAACCGCATTACATACAACTATGTAAATGTCGTACCTAGTCAAGATAGGAGGATATCTTTACTTGGTCGACTCGACCAAAACGTACAGACTCGATAACCAAAAGACCGTACATTACATAATAAGAACAAGGGACAGACACAAAAACTGTACCAACAATCCACTGTGCAACCTCGCAATATAATGCAACATTTTGACTACTGCATTTTATATCTATTGTTGACTGTTGATAGTTTAGATTATGAAAAGTTAAAACAATATACAGTTATGATCCTAGCTTGTTACGCACAAGTAACCAAAGATTCACTATCTTGATTAAATGGAAGAGAACAATTACAAACACATACACATAGTGTTTACAGACTCAAACCAAAGCTATTTTAACTCTTTTGAGGAGAATGTGCTGTTATATATAAGCTCAGCCCAGTAACATCACGAAGAATGTTACTGGGCCCACGAAGAACCATAGTCACATAAATCGCTCAATAGGCCATGATCTACGATCCGGATCGAGTGTACCGATTCGTTGTACAAATGCGTTCTAGGAACGCTCCAAATCGCAAATTCGACAGTAAAATTAACATTCCGAACAAATAATTGAGTCATACCTGTTGACATAGGAATCACGAATTCCTAATTTTCGAAACACGCTTCTTGAGTATTCTGACTTCCGACTTCCCTTATTCCCATTCTCAATTCGCAATTCTGATTTTTTATTGAAATGTTGAACCTTTGTATGTGGAAAGAAAACCAGAAGGTGGAATGTGGAAGACGATGAAAGTGACGGCCGCTTTTTTTTTTTTTTGGGTTTACAATACATTCTATTGTTTAATCCTTAATGTTACAGTTTTGGTCAAATTTGACCCAAATATTTTCTAATTTGTTTATTTTCTTCTTTTTTGAGTTTATTTATTGTACGTATAGCTTGGTTAGTTGTACATTGAATGTATTAAAAAGTTTTCGTGCTTCTTTATGTTGTAATCGTACCACATTATATGGTACATGTACCGAAGCGATTCGAAATGAGCCTACCCCTCCTCGTACCGAATTTTAGGGACCTACTGAATTGCGATCCCGTTTTACGTTCCCGTACCAGAGCGTACTGCGAACCATGTGACTATGAGAAGAACTTCAGCCCAAGAAGAATCAGGTTCTTCGTGAAACATCTCTACGAAAAACCAGATTAACCACGAAGAAGGTTCGTCATGATCATATCCCACGAAGAATGGTTCTTCGTGGGAGGCTGCAAACAGCAAAACACTAACACATTGTGCAGAACGCAGAACAGTAAAGAAAAACCAAAAACTAACATGCAGAATGCACATGCTTGCAACTGGATTACATACACAACTATGTAAATGTCGTAACTAGTCAAGATAGGAAGATATCTTGACTTGGTCGACTCGACCAAAACGTACAGACTCGATAACCAAAAGACCGTACATTACATTACATAATAAGAACAAGCAACAGACACAAAAACTGTACCAACAATCCACTGTGCAACCTCGCAATATAATGCAACATTTTGACTACTGCATTTTATATCTATTGTTGACTGTTGATAGTTTAGATTATGAAAAGTTAAAACAATATACAGTTATCATCCTAGCTTGTTACGCACAAGTAACCAAAGATTCACTATCTTGATTAAATGGAAGAGAACAACTACAAACACATACACACAGTGTTTACAGACTCAAACCAAAGCTCTCTTAACTGTTCTGAGGAGAATGTGCTGCTATATATAAGCTCAACCCAGTAAGATCACGAAGAATGTTACTAGGCCCACGAAGAACCGTAGTCACATAAATCGCGCAATAGGCCATGATCCACGATCCGGATCGAACGTACCGATTCGCGGTATGAACGCGTTCCAGGAACGCTCCAAAACGCGAATTTGACTGTGAAATTAACATTCCAAACAAATAATGAGGTCATACCTGTTGATATAGGAATCACGAATTCCTAATTTGCGAAACACGCTTCTTGAGTATTCTGACTTCCGACTTCCCTCATTCCCATTCTCAATTCGCAATTCTGATTTTTTTGTTGAAATGTTGAACCATAGTATGTGGAAAGAAATCCAGAAGGTGGAATATGGAAGACGATGAAAGTGACGGCAGTTGTTTTTGTTAGGGTTTACAATACATCCTATTATTTCCTTTATGTTACAGTTTAATCCTTAATGTTATAGTTTTGGTCAAATTTGACCCTAATATTTTCTAATTTGTTTATTTTCTTCATTTTTGAGTTTATTTATTGTACATATAGCTTGGTTAGTTGTACATTGAATGTATTAAAAGAGTTTTCGAGCTTCTTTATGTTGTAATCGTACCACATTATATGGTACATGTACCGAAGCGATCCGAAATGAGCCTTCCCCTCCTCGTACCGAATTTTAGGGACCTAGCGAATTACGATCCCGTTTTACTTTCCCGTACCGGAGTGTTCTGCGAACCATGTGACTATGCGAAGAACCTCAGCCCAAGAAGAATCAGGTTCTTCGTGAAACATCTCTACGAAAAAACAGATTAACCATGAAGAAGGTTCTTCGTGATGTTCATATCCCACGAAGAATGGTTCTTCGTGGGAGGCTGCAAACAGCAAAACACTAACACATTGTGCAGAACGCAGAACAGTAAGGAAAAACCAAAAACTAACTTGCAGAATGCACATGCTTGCAACTGCATTACATACAACTATGTAAATGTCGTACCTAGTCAAGATAGGAGGATATCTTGACTTCGTCGACTCGACCAAAACGTACAGACTCGATAACCAAAAGACCGTACGTTACATTACATAATAAGAACAAGCGACAGACACAAAAACCGTACCAACAATCCACTGTGCAACCTCGCAATATAATGTAACATTTTGACTACTGCATTTTATATCTACTGTTGACTGTTGATAATTTAGATTATGAAAAGTTAAAACAATATACAGTTATGATCCTAGCTTGTTACGCACAAGAAACCAAAGATTCACTATCTTGATTAAATGGGAGAGAACAATTACAAACACATACACATAGTGTTTACAGACTCAAACCAAAGCTATTTTAACTCTTCTGAGGAGAATGTGCTGTTATATATAAGCTCAGCCCAGTAACATCACGAAGAATGTTACTGGGCCCACGAAGAACCATAGTCACATAAATCGCTCAATAGGCCATGATCTACGATCCGGATCGAGCGTACCGATTCGCAGTACGAATGCGTTCCGGGAACGCTCCAATTCAGAAATTCGACAGTGAAATTAGCATTACGAACAAATAATTGAGCCATACCTGTTGACATAGGAATCACGAATTCCTAATTTGCGAAACACGCTTCTTGAGTATTCTGATTTCCGACTTCCCTCATTCCCATTCTCAATTCGCAATTCTGATTTTTTATTGAAATGTTGAACCATTGTATGTGGAAAGAAAACCAGAAGGTGGAATGTGGAAGACGATGAAAGTGACGGCAGTTGTTTTTTTAGGGTTTATAATACATCCTATTGTTTAATCCTTAATGTTACAGTTTTGGTCAAATTTGACCCAAATATTTTCTAATTTGTTTATTTTCTTCTTTTTTGAGTTTATTTATTGTACGTATAGCTTGGTTAGTTGTACATTGAATGTATTAAAGAGTTTTCGTGCTTTTTTATGTTGTAATCGTACCACATTATATGGTACATGTACCGAAGCGATTCGAAATGAGCCTACCCCTCCTCGTACCGAATTTTAGGGACCTAGCGAATTGC
The DNA here is from genome assembly GCA_030545235.1 of Helianthus tuberosus. Taxonomy (NCBI): domain Eukaryota; kingdom Viridiplantae; phylum Streptophyta; class Magnoliopsida; order Asterales; family Asteraceae; genus Helianthus; species Helianthus tuberosus. Next base: position 190,151,893 of record CM060418.1, read on the forward strand.
GATCCCGTTTTACGTTCCCGTACCGGAGTGTACTGCAAACCATGTGACTATGAGAAGAACTTCAGGCCAAGAAGAATCAGGTTCTTCGTGAAACATCTCTACGAAAAACCAGGTTAACCACGAAGAAGGTTCGTCATGATCGTATCCCACGAAGAATGGTTCTTCGTGGGAGGCTGCAAACAGCAAAACACTAACACATTGTGCAGAACGCAGAACAGTACAGAAAAACCAAAAACTAACATGCAGAATGCACATGCTTGCAACTGCATTACATACACAACTATGTAAATGTCGTAACTAGTCAAGATAAGAGGATATCTTGACTTGGTCGACTCGACCAAAACGTACAGACTCGATAACCAAAAGACCGTACATTACATTACATAATAAGAACAAGCAACAGACACAAAAACTGTACCAACAATCCATTGTGCAACCTCGCAATATAATGCAACATTTTGACTACTGCATTTTATATCTATTGTTGACTGTTGATAGTTTACATTATGAAAAGTTAAAACAATATACAGTTATCATCCTAGCTTGTTACGCACAAGTAACCAAAGATTCACTATCTTGATTAAATGGAAGAGAACAATTACAAACACATACACATAGTGTTTACAGACTCAAACATAAGCTATTTTAACTCTTCTGAGGAGAATGTGCTGTTATATATAAGCTCAGCCCAGTAACATCACGAAGAATGTTACTGGGCCTACGAAGAACCACAGTCACATAAATCGCTCAATAGGCCATGATCTACGATCCGGATCGAGCGTACCGATTCGCGGTACAAATGCGTTCTGGGAACGCTCCAAATCGCAAATTCGACAGTGAAATTAGCATTCCGAACAAATAATTGAGTCGTACCTGTTGACATAGGAATCACGAATTCCTAATTTGCGAAACACGCTTCTTGAGTATTCTGACTTCCGACTTCCCTTATTCCCATTCTCAATTCGCAATTCTGATTTTTTATTGAAATGTTGAACCATTGTATGTGGAAAGAAAACCAGAAGGTGGAATGTGGAAGACGATGAAAGTTACGGCAGTTGTTTTTTTTAGGGTTTACAATACATCCTATTGTTTAATCCTTAATGTTACAGTTTTGGTCAAATTTGACCCAAATATTTTCTAATTTGTTTATTTTCTTCTTTTTTGAGTTTATTTATTGTACGTATAGCTTGGTTAGTTGTACATTGAATGTATTAAAGAGTTTTCGTGCTTCTTTATGTTGTAATCGTACCACATTATATGGTACATGAACCGAAGCGATCCGAAATGAGCCTACCCCTCCTCGTACCGAATTTTAGGGACCTAGCGAATTGCGATCCCGTTTTACGTTCCCGTACCGGAGCGTACTGCGAACCATGTGACTATGAGAAGAACTTCAGCCCAAGAAGAATCAGGTTCTTCATGAAACATCTCTACGAAAAACCAGATTAACCACGAAGAAGGTTCGTCATGATCATATCCCACGAAGAATGGTTCTTCGTGGGAGGCTGCAAACAGCAAAACACTAACACATTGTGCAGAACGCAGAACAGTAAAGAAAAACCAAAAACTAACATGCAGAATGCACATACTTGCAACTGCATTACATACACAACTATGTAAATGTCGTAACTAGTCAAGATAGGAGGATATCTTGACTTGGTCGACTCGACCAAAACGTACAGACTCGATAACCAAAAGACGGTACATTAGATTACATAATAAGAACAAGCAACAGACACAAAAACTGTACCAACAATCCAGTGTGCAACCTCGCAATATAATGCAACATTTTGACTACTGCATTTTATATCTATTGTTGACTGTTGATAGTTTAGATTATGAAAAGTTAAAACTATATACAGTTATCATCCTAGCTTGTTACGCACAAGTAACCAAAGATTCACTATCTTGATTAAATGGAAGAGAACAACTACAAACACATACACACAGTGTTTACAGACTCAAACCAAAGCTCTCTTAACTGTTCTGAGGAGAATGTGTTGTTATATATAAGCTCAACCCAGTAAGATCACGAAGAATGTTACTAGGCCCATGAAGAACCGTAGTCACATAAATCGCGCAATAGGCCATGATCCATGATCCGGATCGAACGTACCGATTCGCGGTACGAACGCGTTCCAGGAACGCTCCAATACGCGAATTTGATTGTGAAATTAACATTCCGAACAAATAATTAGGTCATACCTGTTGATATAGGAATCACGAATTCCTAATTTGCGAAACACGCTTCTTGAGTATTATGACTTCCGACTTCCCTCATTCCCATTCTCAATTCGCAATTCTGATTTTTTTATTGAAATGTTGAACCATAGTATGTGGAAAGAAAACCAGAAGGTGGAATGTGGAAGACGATGAAAGTGACGGCAGTTGTTTTTGTTAGGGTTTACAATACATCCTATTATTTCCTTTATGTTACAGTTTAATCCTTAATGTTATAGTTTTGGTCAAATTTGACCCTAATATTTTCTAATTTGTTTATTTTCTTCATTTTTTGAGTTTATTTATTGTACATATAGCTTGGTTAGTTGTACATTGAATGTATTAAAAGAGTTTTCGTGCTTCTTTATGTTGTAATCGTACTACATTATATGGTACAAGTACTGAAGCGATCCGAAATGAGCCTTCCCGTCCTCGTACCGAATTTTAGGGACCTAGCGAATTACGATCCCGTTTTACTTTCCCGTACCGGAGTGTACTGCGAACCATGTGACTATGCGAAGAACCTCAGCCCAAGAAGAATCAGGTTCTTCGCGAAACATCTCTACGAAAAAACAGATTAACCACGAAGAAGGTTCTTCGTGATGTTCATATCCCACGAAGAATGGTTCTTCGTGGGAGGCTGCAAACAGCAAAACACAAACACATTGTGCAGAACGCAGAACGGTAAAGAAAAACCAAAAACTAACTTGCAGAATGCACATGCTTGCAACTGCATTACATACAGCTATGTAAATGTCGTACCTAGTCAATATAGGAGGATATCTTGACTTGGTCGACTCGACCAAAACGTACAGACTCGATAACCAAAAGACCGTACATTAGATTACATAATAACAACAAGCGACAGACACAAAAACTGTACCAACAATCCACTGTGCAACCTCGCAATATAATGTAACATTTTGACTACTGCATTTTATATCTATTGTTGACTGTTGATAGTTTAGATTATGAAAAGTTAAAACAATATACAGTTATGATCCTAGCTTGTTACGCACAAGTAACCAAAGATTCACTATCTTGATTAAATGGGAGAGAACAATTACAAACACATACACATAGTGTTTACAGACTCAAACATAAGCTATTTTAACTCTTCTGAGGAGAATGTGCTGTTATATATAAGCTCAGCCCAGTAACATCACGAAGAATGTTACTGGGCCTACGAAGAACCACAGTCACATAAATCGCTCAATAGGCCATGATCTACGATCCGGATCGAGCGTACCGATTCGCGGTACAAATGCGTTCTGGGAACGCTCCAAATCGCAAATTCGACAGTGAAATTAGCATTCCGAACAAATAATTGAGTCGTACCTGTTGACATAGGAATCACGAATTCCTAATTTGCGAAACACGCTTCTTGAGTATTCTGACTTCCGACTTCCCTTATTCCCATTCTCAATTCGCAATTCTGATTTTTTATTGAAATGTTGAACCATTGTATGTGGAAAGAAAACCAGAAGGTGGAATGTGGAAGACGATGAAAGTTACGGCAGTTGTTTTTTTTAGGGTTTACAATACATCCTATTGTTTAATCCTTAATGTTACAGTTTTGGTCAAATTTGACCCAAATATTTTCTAATTTGTTTATTTTCTTCTTTTTTGAGTTTATTTATTGTACGTATAGCTTGGTTAGTTGTACATTGAATGTATTAAAGAGTTTTCGTGCTTCTTTATGTTGTAATCGTACCACATTATATGGTACATGTACCGAAGCGATCCGAAATGAGCCTACCCCTCCTCGTACCGAATTTTAGGGACCTATGTAGGTCCCGTTTTTCCGGTGGATCGATAACGAAAACCTATCCTTGTTTATCACAAACACGGTAACGGGTGCGGAATCCCCGTGACGGTGCAAACCAAACAAAGTGTAAAACACACGCGTAACCAAAGATTCAATATCTATTTATTAGGGACGAGAACGGATACAAACATATACAAACAATGTTTTACAGACTCTCTCAAAGTCTCACAGCTCTCATCTGTTTCACACAGAAACTGTGAGGGGTATTTATACTAGACAGACACAGACTATGACGAAACGCAACGAAGCCACGACGAAACACTAAAGTCGACGAAATACATTCTGTTTCGTCGACATACATATTAATCTTATTCTTTGTTTCGTCGATTGTAGTGGCCCAAAACAAATCAAGAGCCCACTTCAAGAATTACGGCCCAAATGAAGAGAATCGGCCCAAGTGATGAATCTGTTTACAACTTTCATTTAGTCAAAGGTTGTGACATCATCATGACATTACAATGATGATGTCATGGTGATGTGTAAACGGGACTTGGTTTGTGGCGCTCCGTGCTTCGCGTGTCGAACTCTGGGGCGCACGACGGAGGAATGTCATGACGTCGGACTTGAGCCAGACCTAACCGAGTCGACCCAAACCGAATCGAATCAAGTCGAGTCGCGTCCACATAAAGTGTACCAACAAACTCCCCCTTGGACGCTACTCGTGAGGTTCGTCTTCTGTGTCTTTTGTGTCGGAGGATCTTCAAAGTCTTCACGTGTCGTAAGTAGAAAGTGTATCAATAAACTCCCTTGTCATTTAGGTAGTGTGTTAACAAACTCCCCATTGGAATGAACTCTCCATTGAGTTATGCCCATGAATCTTTTGATTGTCAATTCTTTAGATCCTTGTGGTGTTGATGAGTGATCAACTGCAATCCGATCATCTTGATCTTCCGATTGCATCAACGTCGTGTCTTCACTTTACGGCTTGTCATCAGACACGTTCTCTTCGCCTTTAGCTGATTCTGATGTCGCATCTGCACATACAAGAAAGCTAAACACGTAATGAGAACAACCGCTTGGAATATAGACAAATTAAACAAATGACAGATATGAGATCAAATCTCAATCAACTACCGACCGACAACAGTTTGAAAGTTTAAACAAATTTGTTCAATTTTAGTTCTTAACTTTCAAAACTTTTTAACTTCGACAGTTTATGAAGATGCAATTGTTTTCCGGCTTACGATCAAGATTTTGGGTAGGATAGACTCGAGTTCCAACATCGGTCAATCAAAAATAAACTAGAAGCAAAATCTTTTTGGATTTTATAAAGTTTATATTAAAACACACCTAAAATCTTTTTGGAATTTTTCATTTTTCAAATGTAAAGACGGAAAGCAATAAATAAATATATACAAAGATGCAGAAACTAAAGCAGTAAACAAATATTTACATGCATTCTTTTTGCGAGTTTCGAGGGTAAGAGAATCATATCAGTGTACGGTGATTCCAAAACAACTCTTTTTGTTCAATTAGTTAACATTTAGATAAGCATCCTATAACAATTATCGGTATTGTTGTCCACATAAGCTCAACTTATCAGATGTAATAATGGCGAGGGGATACGTTAAGGTATGATTTATACTTACCGACCGGTGTTCATCCACACATGACACATTCCCGTATCAAGGCATGTGCGAGAGTTCATCTTACCGGTGAGTATACTGTTTATCATCTGTTTGACCGTATAAAAGAATGTGAGAAACTCACTTATTTGATTGAAAACAAGCCCTATGTGATAGAATCACTTATTTATGAGGAACTTGATTTTCAGATGCATGAAGGGCACAGGAGCAAGTCCGTGAACAGGTCAGTACTTTCGTACAGCAAAGAGACGAACTTGACTCCCGCAAAGAATCTGTGATACATTATCACTTATTTTGTTTGGACATGTGATTGTTGATCACTTATTGAGGTCGAATGCAATATGTACACGTATGTATAGTATCATGGAAGATCTTAGACTTCGTCTCCGTTATTTTTCCGGTTTGATAAAACCATGATATCCAGATGATAAGACAGCATAAAGACCGAATATCTCAGAACCTCGGCAATCAATCAAACGAAATTTCGGTACCAAGACCATATGCCAATGTGCGGTTCCCACCTGGTCTTCAGTCGATTTAAGGTTTATATCGCCCTGCACACTTTAAAATAATTGTGAGCCTACCGATACATCTTATATAGAGCTGCTTATCGTTTTTCATTTTGCATTTCAGCTTAAAGAGGTTTCGACAGACCACTGATTTACTATCATTTTCTCTTTTTCTCGCCAGGAAACTCATTTTTGTTTTTCTATTGTTTTTGCGTTTTGAAATTTTTCGATGTTTTTGAATTTTCAAATATTGGATTTACTCCCCCTAAAATCAACAAACTAAGATAAATTTAAAAGACACAAAGATATTTACAAAAACGATTTCCCGATGTTGGTTAACTCATGCTTTACCTCAATGTCGTTTACCAAAATTAATTTTAATCAGAATTGATTTATCGAATTTTGGAAAAATCAGTTGGCATGTCGGTAAGTGGTGCGGACCATGACAACATTGACGAGTTTCATAGTGAAACAATCACGTGTGAGGTGATATTTGAGTTCAACGTGTCTGGCCAAAGAGTGATGTACGAGATGAGGTTAAAGCAGCTAAAATATCGACAAGTATAGGAGAGATTAGAATTTAAAACCGTATCCTGCAACTGTTTCGTGCATTGCAAGGAATCTGAGTGCTCTCCCGAACTGGATATCCACCCGGTGTGGATTTCAAGGTCGATTTTGTAGCTACTGAGAAATCTCTTCACAGCAACAAGATCATAGACCTCTGGGTCCGGCTGGTCTTCCACATTGCACCAGCGAAGGTCTTTGTCTTTCTCTTTCAGAAGTAGTGTGCGGTTGTTCAATCCACGCCAAGGCATCCGCACACCCAGGTTGGTTTGTTCAACAAACACATTTTCTTCAATCACACCGCGAAGAAATGTACACTGCACGTTCATCCTGTGGATTATGAATCTTCAGACATGCTGCAGGTGCGTACATTTTGATTGAATCTATCCTGGGGACCCGATCAAAGCCTTGAACAATCAAACTTTTGGAATGATTTTCATTTTGTCGAAGCTTTCAATCTCTTTCGACAGACAATTCTGTCTTCTTTTCTTTTTCTCTCCATCAACGGCAACAATTTCTTTTGTCGTCGTTCTTGTGCATGAACATTCCACTATCAATAATCCTATGACTATCGAAAGTTCCTCCTGGAACATCCTGCACACTCACTCAGAGATTAGTTGGAGAGGGGGACCCAAGCCTTCATAGACTTAGGTTGCCCCGGAGAATCAAGAAATGTAATTTCAATCTCTTGATGATTTGGAAATTTCACGCCTCCCCCTGAACCTTCACCTGTTTTCGGTTTCCAAGCTTGTTTCCATTTACCAGATTGTGTATTAATTACAATTTCTGGTTTTAACAGTTGTTGTGAACTTGGTTTCCTTTTAACATTTTCCGGTTTTAAAGCCTTTTCAATCACCTTCACATTCTTATGTCGTTGTTTTGTTTCCTGTTCTTTAATAGTGCGTTTATCATGTTTTGGAGAAACAGGACGACTTTGTGAGTGACCTTGTTCATAAGGGGCTCTTTCTACAAAATTTGGTTTTGGAGAGTTTGTGCAGTTTTTGATAATGTGTCCAAACTCCCCGCATTTGAAACACGATCTCCTCTCAACAAACTTGGGAGATCCGGTTCGACTTTCACATGTTGAACCTGTAGAACCTGAGGTACTTGCTTTCTCATAACACCCGTTTGTATGTTGAGTGTAATTGTTTTGACTGTTACGTTTTAAAATATTGACTTGTTGGATAAAATCGGTGTTTGATTTGTTTTCAAAAGTCTCAATTTTATCAGTACCATTTGATGCTACAAATTTAACATCATTGTTTTTCTTCTTGAAACGAGCTCCTTTGGTCTCAACCTTCGGTTGTGAACCTTTAGAATTTTGAGCTCGCTGCTGTTGCTGTTTACCCTTAAAAGCGATAGGTTGTTGCTTCGTTGGTGATTTTTGATTTCCAAATTTTCTTCTAACTTCAGCTTTTAGAATCGGATCACACTGGGTTACTGTAACTCTCGGGATCCCCTTTTCCAAAAACTTACTGGTAGTATCTTTAAACACTTGGTCAATCAAAGATTGATTGACATATTTAATTGGAAAATCTTTGTTTGAATAAATTTTGTCATCACCGACTAAAGTGTACAACACGTTATCACTTTTAACAGTAGACTTTGTCTTAGTGATAGGATCTATCTCTTGTTTAACACCAGTTGATTGCACAACAGGAGTAGGAGGATCACACAGAATGTGATTCTCAAAAGGCACTTCTACTCCTTTGTTCTTCTCAAGAGATTTATCCTCATCACTCACATATGGTTCATCATCGGACGAATCATAGTCCTCAACTGTGGGAGGACTTTGATTTGAAGCACATGATGACTTTTCTTTCCGATCAGATGAGCCCTCCGATGAATTGTCCATTTTGAATCCTAAGCCAGTTGTAACTTCCCCATAATCAAGAGGTACAGTTGGCTCAAAACGTGGCATTTCTTCCTCATCGGGCATTCGAGTATAATTTTATCTCAAAGGGGGCGGACACTTCTTATACCCAACACCTCTCACATTTCCCTTTTGTTGTTGAACGTCAATAATGTGATCGAGCACAAATCGGGAGTTAGAATAACTCTCCAATTTGAGCTTGATTGCATCATGCTCGCATTTGGCAATGGCTAGTTCCTTTTTGGTTTCCTCAACAATGTTAATGTAATCGTTAATGCTAACTTGTTTATGATAAACAGTTTTGGTCACTTCGGAAACACTTTTCTTTAAGGTTTCAATTACAGATTTAAAATCCTTTTCGTTTCTAACTAAAGCCATATTTGCCTCTTTGCACTTTGACAGTTCAATAACTAGACTCTGATTGTGACTATGAACCGTTTCAGATACAAGCTTCAATTCAGCACATTCATGTTTCATATCAGCACAATCACTACATATGCTAGGAGTTTCAGATTGTACCTGACTTGTAGAAGCTGTGACATTATCCATAAAGGCAGTCTGATAAGAAAAAGATCCATCTTTAGAATTATAATCTCCCGCATTTGAGCTTTCTTCATCTGAGCTCCCGCTATAACCCGAGCTGTCGTCACTTTCAGAAAACTCTTCCTTGTGAACATGCTTGATGTAATTGATGATTTTTGCATAGCATGCGGTTCCACCTCCTTGATCATTATCTCCGAATTGTACAGACCAATTACACCCTTCGTCAGCTTGAACAACTAATGCTCTGTTGGTGTTTGAGGGTCCAGACTGGTTCTGATTCTGATTTTTGTTCACCTCTACTATCCTTTGTTCACGATTGTCTTGATTTGCATTAGAAGTACTCGTCTGATTTCTGAACGGATTCTGATTGCCTTGTTTGCTTGGTCGGGTGCACTCACGTTTGAAGTGACCCTTTTCGCCACAATTGAAACATGTAACCGCATCTTTATCAAACCCGTACTTCGTATTATTTTTGCCTTCCAAGCTTGTTCTTCCAGTTCGAGACATGAAATCCTTTGCCCTTCTAACAGCACTTGCAAGCGCCCACTTGATATCCATTAACTCCATTTCATCACGGTCTATCTGCTGATAATCTTCATTGGTCATATTGATGTTTCCAATTTGATTTGCTACCAATCCACAGTAGGAACTGAACATTGTGTTGAGAAGTTCCAAATGTTCCTTTGCAACTTCTACACTGACTTTTGAAAGATTGGAAGTATCTGTAGGACCGGTTTTGACTCCGAAACGATTGCGAAACGAACGTATAACGTGCGGAATCCGTACACGAACGCGACCTAAAACACACGATGTAATATAAACGTGATTCTATTAGAAATCTGAAATCATACAGCACCTTGAATCACTTTCTCTCTCTAGATTCTCTCTCTAGATCTAGAAAGCTCCAAATGACAAATGTAGCCAAAAGTCCCTAATCTATGACATAATCTCCTATTTATAGTCCAAGGCATTTAATGAGATTTCTCATTATTACAATTATGCCACCTTGTCTTTTTGTCTAGCTATCACTAATATAACGACTCGTTTTCTTCTGTTTCTTGCTACGGCTCGGATTGACGAAGGCGATAGACATAAATGTACTAACAGACTCCCCCTTGGATATTGCCGCAGTCAATCTCGATCATTGAGTCAAACTCGTAGCGTCTTCTTTTTCTCTCTCTCTTTGAATCTTCTCGAACAGAATCCCGGTGGATCTGTCTTCAGCTTCAGCTTCTCCTTTTTGTAGACTCTTTTCTTCATCAGGCTCCCCCTTTCATCAAGCTTCCGTGCTTTGGGATCGACACCTTGCTTTCCGTATACAAGCTCTTTCAGAATAGTTACATGACTCCTTGAATTTACGCTTCCTTTTGCGTTGAGCTCGTCTTCAGACTCCCCCTTAGACTCAGCTTCCGGGATCATAGTCTGGAATCTCATCTGCAATCACTCAAACATTTATAACTAACAGCATTTCAAATTTCAGCTATCCAGGAATTGTAACCTAGCTCACTCAAACATTCTAGATAAACAATTTTCATGAATTTGGCAGTTTCATCGAATCGAATCGGAAACTAGCTCTATAACAGTATAAGCATCCAAATCCGTCACAGTTAATCAACCAAGTCCAAACTAATGACCTTGGAGATATCACAAACTGTTTTTGATTTTTAATTCAAGTTTCAAATTAATGAACTTGTTTTATTTTCAGAAACACAATCAGCTTACTTAGATTTTGAAACTCATCATTTTAGACATCAGTTGTCGAAAATAAAACAGAATCAAAAATCTTTTTGTATTTTCTGAAAATATAAACCAGTAAAGAAATATATACAAACATATTTACAGACACTATTTTTGTTCGAGTATACGTCAGAGGATCATATCAGTTTTTGACAAGTCACAAGTACCGTTGAGCTTAGTTACACATTAAGAATTAAACAATTCACTTAGATTGTCGATATACTTGTCCACTTAAATTTTCACACAAACTTCAACTGATTCAGGATACGAATTAGATGTATTAAGAACTTAAACTCATTCATGTGTCCCACCTCTTGAATATACTCCCGTATCCAGATCCCAATATTCAGTCTTACAGGTGAGTATACCTAGATGATATCTGTAAGGGGAATAAATTATAGTACGAAACCGTGAGAGCTCAGGTCAGAACTTCCGTTCAGCAGAGAGATGACGGTTCGACTTTGGGTGTGTCCCCTTTAGAGGATCTTTTGTTACAACAGCAATGACTATCAATTTTATTGTTTCATCAATTTGCTGAGGGCGGCGCTATTTTTCAAGCAATGCGAAAAGTATTATTCGGAGACTAGGTCAGAACTTCCATTCAACAGAAGTCCCGGAATAATACCCCAGATATCACTAAACATAAAGACCTAGTATCTCAGAAAGAGGGACCTTTCAAACGAAATTTCAGGGGTTACCCACGAAATAAGCAAGTTTGAATTTAGGTTTATATCCCGAAAAAGTTTACTAAATGTATAAAAATCTATCGACACATCCACAGTGAGATCGTTTAACACATTTAAACTTTCCATTTCTTTAGCGTACTGTAACTGTCTACTGATGTACTATCATTTCCTCTTTTTACACAAAAACTCAATTTTTGAATTTTATCATGTTTTTGGCTTTTTCAAATTTTCTAATGTTTTTGGATTTTCTGACAATATTACTCCCCCTAAAATGCAAAATCATTTAAAGAAAATTTGACAACCAATACTAATAGCTTTGTCTCGCCATCCATTTTCTGCTTCTCATGCTCTGATTTGCAGAAAATCTAATGTACCCCCATGATTTACAACACATTGATATTTACAGTTTGAAACCGTTTTTCAATCTTGTGAAAATAATCATGTTTGTTCAGCCGTGAGGGTTTCGGCGTATTCAATCAACACATATTTTTGTATTTTTGAATATTTGACAAAAATTAAAAACAAACATATTTTTTGTTTTTAATTTTTTTTCAAATTTTTAGGGTTTTTGAAAATATTGTTTATTTATGTACAGAAAAACAAATAAACTCCCTGTTTCAACCAACACAGGGTCCAGCAGCAGCCTCCTCCTCTAGTTGTGCCAGGCTGCTCTGAATTCCAAACTCACAATCTTCAAATTCCATGAGCACCTGCACAAACAAACTACTCAATTACTTGAACAATTTAGCCAAGGTCTGTTGAACCTTAGGCATTTCAACACAATATGTATCATTTAACTTCGGAAAATCTTTTTCATTCTGAATAAAGACTTTTTCATCTTTAACTTCAATTTTCTCATCTTTTACCAAAGACACTTGTTTCTTAACACTCCATGTTTGTCCTTTTGGAGTACCTCTTTTGTAAAAATGTGACTCGTTTTGAACTTTTTGATTTTGAACAACAACTTTTGGTTTCCAAAACTCTTAAGGTTTTGTCATATCAACTGATTTTTGCCAACTTTGTGTTGTTCTAAATCTGGGTGTGTGAGAATTCCAGGTCTGTTCTGAATCGAACCTATTCGGTTTTGATTTCCAAGTTTGGTTCAAAACAAACTTGTTTGTGTTATACCTCCAAGTTTGTTTTGAGTCAAATTTGGTTGACCTGTGTTTCACATCCTCAGGTTTCTGTTTCTCAACATCAATTTTCTTTATATCAACATCCACAGGTTTTAGATTAGGACACTTGCGTGCAAGATGTCCTTTTTGATCACATTTGAAACATGTTCTCATGGACACATCTTTGACCTGTGGTTGTTGCTTTTGCTTTTTAGCAAAGAACTCATCATTAGACTGTCTCATTTTGAGTTCTTTTTCTTCTGCTAAACTGTTTCCTTGAACAAAACTCATTTTTGCCTGATAATTTGGCGTTTCATTTTTGTTTCGATTCTGTTTCTTCTTATAACCCAACCCAGCCTTCATGTTTTTCTTCTTGTAACCAGGTTTGTTATACGAACCTCTATGACTCTTACCAACAAACTTTGAAATCTCAGACTTCTCAATCTCAACCATTTTGAACACTTTATCAACCTTTTCTGAAATCACATTCTGAATCGGGAATACAACATCTAAGAACAATTTTTCCGATCCAATCATGGTATAAACCAATCCTTTTGAATCATCATTCAAACTTTTCTCGGATTTTGTATTTTTCAGATAACTATCATGAAAATTTCCTTCATCTTCATCCTGTGATTCAGATTTACATGTATCAACCGACTCTTCTTTCAACACACTTTCAACGACTTTACCTACCACCTCTGAATCATGAGAATCATCAGATTTGGAATAGGTTATATCAATGTTGTCTGGCAATTGGTCTACCATGTTGAAAGCTTTTTCGACCTTTTCCTCATCATAAAATGCAAATTTTTCCGGTGGTGGAACTTGATGAAACCCTGAGCCAATGCCTTTCTTGTTTTGCTCAGACGCACCATCTCCCGGTTTTATATTGAAAATTCGTTCAAGCACATATGACGACACGTGATAACTTTTTAACTTGTTGTTATCCTGTTCTAGATCAGCAATCTGTCGCTTTAGCTTAGCAACATCCTCAATATAGGAATTAACAACATCTTGTTTTATTGAATACATTCGTTTAAGTTCTTTAGTTGTTTCAGAAAGATAATTCATTCTTGATTGAGCATATTTCATTTCATCTTTCACTTTTTCGTATGACTCTTTCGTAATATGATATGCTAATTTCATTGAGTCATATTCTTTCTTCATTTCTTGACAAACAATTTCTTTTTGTGAACATTCTTCTGTCATTTTAGAAACATTTTCTTTCAAAACTTCATTTTCTATTTCTAACTTTTTACATTTTTCTAAAAGTTTTTCATCATTTTTCTTTTAAAACTTTTTCTTTTTCTAGCATTTCTTTGCATTTTTCTTTAAAAATGTTTTCAATTTTAGTGAATTCAAGATCTCTTGTTTTGAATTGCTCATATTTTTCAGTACAAGCTCTGCACGGTTCCATGCATTTCTTGCACTGTTCAACAGTTTCAGTCAAGATGTTAGGATTAGAATTTACCTCAGTGATTAGCACCTCGGTGTTTTCGGCTGCCTCTGTCTGTTTCAACTCAGCAACATTTTGATTTTCTTCAACATCGACTTCATCACCAGCATTACCAGCTTTCAAATTCTCATTCTTTACTTCTTCTTCTGCTTTCTTCACATTTTCTCCAATTTGCTGCTCTTCAATAACAGCTTTCTCAACTTCTTCATTCACAACAACTTCTTCTTTTACTTCTTCAACTTTCACAGCTTCAGCTTTAACCTCTTCAGCAACTTTCTTCAGATTGTTCACCATCTCTTCAACACACTTTTTCATTCTCTCTTCATCCCTTTTTCTTAGACACGATGTCATGGCATATCTGATCTCCTTTTCATGCCTTTTAGCATATGTGTCATCTTTCATCACATTTCTATAGTATTCGGCTCTCAAAGGAATTATGAGAAGAACATCATCAAAGATTATGTCTTTCTTTGGAACAACTGGTTCTCCTTCTCTGTTGAAGTAACATTCTCTCTTTTTATCCCATCTTCTGTTGCTCACTGCACTCTCATACTCTTCTTGCATGTCATCCATTCTGTCTAAAACAACATTTCTTTCTCTGTAAGTCTTTTCTTCCAGAATCTCTTCTCTGGTTTTCACTTTGATTTCAACTGTGTCTTTGTCTTTGTTTTCCTCTTTTATTTCAGCCATGATGTTATCTCTTTGAATCACAATGGATCGGGTGGGGATCCGCTTGGGCGTGTATCCGACGCTTTGACCTTGAATCGGATTGTGATGACTTTGAATAGGGTGGAAATACAATCAACCTACCACTCGATTGATAACACTACACGACAAAAACTTTTGGATCTCAACAAATAAATGTGATTTTCAAAATATACACATGCAATGCATTAATGATTTCACATGCAGTTTGATATTATCAAAGACAATTTGCCGACAATCTATAACACACAAAATCAGTGATTGGGCCGAAAACTGAAGTCACATGGGCCTTACTGATTGAACCGATTAATATGTTTTATCAATTCAATTAATTGTGCCGACAATATCTACTGATGCTATTTATTTTAACTTCTCGAATCACAAGATCTACTGATTGGGCCGATGGTATGGTGGGCTGACAACAAAGACTTATTAGACCTCAAAACATGTGGTGTTTTAATCGATGATAATAGCTGACAACATTCAATATGCAATTCAATTTCACATGCACTCTTAATGTTCAAATCAAATGGCCAATACTGTAATGATTTAATAAGTGTGATTGGGCCAAAATTCAATGTAATCTATGACTATATGTAACCAAAGTCCAACACGTTTGATTCTTCACATGCAACCGACAAACACTATGATAGATCCGTCCAACTTAATCACGTGATAACAGTTTGAGTTATAATATGCTGACAACACAATTAACTATTTCGTTTTTATTGGACCATTTATAATAAAGGGCTGCAACTTTAACGTGAACTACTGAACCACTTTCAAACGGAAATCATATCTCAAACGGTCACACCCTCAAACGGTCACACCTTCAAACGGTCACACCCTCAAACGGGAACCATCAGTTCAAACGGTCATACAATTTTCAAACGGTCATGTCAGCTTCAAACGGTTAACCCAATATTTTCAAACGGTCAGGGTCAGATTCAAACGATAGGGTGCCAATTTCAAACGGTCAGTCCAGTTTCGTTCAAACGGTCACCAGTTTTCACGCGATGTCGGACACAAAAACTCATATTTCTCCTAAACGGCTAGGAATTAGGATCTGAAACTTGGTAGGGTTATAGATCAAGTGTTTTTGCACAACATATCAAAAAATCAGACGATTTGGACCGTAAAAACCCGTTCAATTTGACGAAAAACAGTGAAGAACGTGAAAAATATGAAAAAATGAAGAAGTAGATGAAATTCGGATCTGAATCTGATGATTTTCTGCGTGGAAATGTGTGATAGATCAGTGCAATCGAGCTCCTGCTCTGATACCACTTGTAGGACCGGTTTTGACTCCGAAACGATTGCGAAACGAACGTATAACGTGCGGAATCCGTACACGAACGCGACCTAAAACACACGATGTAATATAAACGTGATTCTATTAGAAATCTGAAATCGTACAGCACCTTGAATCACTTTCTCTCTCTAGATTCTCTCTCTAGATCTAGAAAGCTCCAAATGACAAATGTAGCCAAAAGTCCCTAATCTATGACATAATCTCCTATTTATAGTCCAAGGCATTTAATGAGATTTCTCATTATTACAATTATGTCACCTTGTCTTTTTGTCTAGCTATCACTAATATAACGACTCATTTTCTTCTGTTTCTTGCTACGGCTCGGATTGACGAAGGCGATAGACATAAATGTACTAACAGTATCAACTCTGACAGTGTTGGTGTTTTGGGGTAAAGGATTGTTGGTATAATGTGCTTGTTGTTGTTGTGGTTGGGCTTGAGGTTGGGGTATGGATTGTGACATGTAAGCACTTTGATTCCACTGTTGAAACGATGATGAGCTTGTATTTGACACAAACGCCGTTTGAAGCTTCGGTTGCTGAATGGAACTAGAGCTAGCTGAAGGACCAAAACCCGACAAATACATTTCTGTGTTTTGAGGAGGTGCAATCATTTTTGCTTTCCGAATTTCTTCTTCGTTCTTGTGCTCCAACTTCTGAATGAATTCATGGAGAGTGCCATTGGCTGTATCCATAGCGCCCGTATGCTTTAGAAGTTCAATAAATGGACTCCACTTAGGAGGTAGAGCATCAGCAAAACGTGCAATCATTTCCGGATGAGTTGCAGCAACATTATAAGAACACATTTCACTCATCAAATGATAAAAGCGAGAAGTCATATCATACAGAGTTTCATTATCCAAGAATCGAAATGATTCAAACTCTTTCTTCAATAAATCATGGCGTGTCTTTCTAGAAGCTGCATTTCCTTATCCTCTCGCTACCAATGCATCCCATAACTCTTTCGTGTTCTTACAATAAGAAAATTGATGATAGATGTCTTTGTGAAGTGCTTGAGTGAGAATAGCATACGCCTTCTTCTCCAGATCATATGCCTTTTTGTCGTTTTCAAGCATATTAGTAAAACCCGCTGAAGTTGATGCTGCTACTTCGAGGGCAGGGTTGCATGCAGTAAGGAAACACGTCCAAAGTTCAGTGCTTTGCCCTTGAATGTATGTGTGGAAACGACCTTTCCATGTTGGATAGTCGTTCATGTGATTTAACTTTGGCGGCCGATTGTTGCTACCTGTTTCGCTCTCGCTAAGCAAAATATTCTGAATGCTTTGATTTTGATTTGATACCAAAGCCCATTGACTTGCACTAATAGATTGTTGTTGTTGAGGTATGGTACTTCTTAAATATTCGGCCATCGAAGTCGGTTTTTGAACTGGTTGTGAGTCCGTACTCCAATCCCATGGGCTTGTGCAGCTCATATTTGATGTATGTATGTGAAAAACTTATCACACTCTTGAAAACAGACTGTTATCACACTTTTGCAAACCTTCTGTTTAAAAATGATAACAAACTCGACGAAACGCTATCGACGAAACAAGTTTGATATTGACTTGCGACGAAACTGATTGATGATGTGTACTTCGACGAAACAGATTTTGTTCGACGAAACAGATCTTATCTCATGTGCGACGAAACAGATTTATGTTGATGTGTACTCTTGGTCGACGAAACAGAAGTGATAACTGGCTGCGACGAAACTGATTTGAATGATGTATCGACGAAACTGAATTTTTATGTGCGACGAATCAGAATGTAACTCAATTCAGTACGACGAAACAGTTTTGAAGCCCAAATCAGTTTTGATTAAATGTGAAGCCCAATTCATGTGAAGCCCAATGGTTTTGAAGCCCAATTCAGTTTTGTTTTATATCGACGAAACATGTTGTTTAATTAAAACGACGAAACAGATCTGATTAATTAATACGACGAAACAGATCTGATGTTTGACTTATGACGAAACAGAATATAAAATATTGGCGACGAAACTCAAATTTTTTTTAGTTATGCGACGAAACTGAAAAAAAATAATCACATGTTTGTTTGTGAAAGACAAAACCTTGTGTATTGGTTGACGAAACACAGGTTTGTGTGTGACGAAACTGATTGTTTTGGGATAAGATCAAGGATTATTTTTCAAAGAAATCTTATCTTCTGACAAGTGAGCCAATTTTTCAAAGAAGCCTTATTATCTCTGACACAAGTCACAATTTTCAAACATTACATCATGTTCATCTTACTTTTGGAAGCACAAGTTTCAAACCAATATGAAATTTAAATTCACAAACAATTTACACAGTAACTTCTCAAAGGATTAAAAAGTGAATTATATGAAGAACACACATGAACTTTTTGAAGATTTGATGAACCTGATAAATTTTCGAACACGAGTTTGCTCAAAACTTTTACTAAAACCCGTTTTTTTTTCAACGTGAACAATCAAGACAACAATGTTTTTGATAAAACTTTTAGCACATGACAATATCCAACTGATTTTTGAAGTATTTTTCCAGAAAATATATAAACTTTTAAAAACGAAATCTGAAAAATCACAATAACACACTTGTTTCAAACACGACAATGTTTGATTTTAAACAAGGAAAAGAGCCAAGGCTCTGATACCACTTGTAGGTCCCGTTTTTCCGGTGGATTGATAACGAAAACCTATCCTTGTTTATCACAAACACGGTAACGGGTGCGGAATCCCCGTGACGGTGAAAACCAAACAAAGTGTAAAACACACGCGTAACCAAAGATTCAATATCTATTGATTAGGGACGATAAAGGATACAAACATATACAAACAATGTTTTACAGACTCTCTCAAAGTCTCACAGCTCTCATCTGTTTCACACAGAAACTGTGAGGGGTATTTATACTAGACAGACACAGACTATGACGAAACGCAACGAAGCCACGACGAAACACTAAAGTCGACGAAATACATTCTGTTTCGTCGACATACATATTAATCTTATTCTTTGTTTCGTCGATTGTAGTGGCCCAAAACAAATCAAGAGCCCACTTTAAGAATTACGGCCCAAATGAAGAGAATCGGCCCAAGTGATGAATATGTTTACAACTTTCATTTAGTCAAAGGTTGTGACATCATCATGACATCACAATGATGATGTCATGGTGATGTGTAAACGGGACTTGGTTTGCGGCGCTCCGTGCTTCGCGTGTCGAACTCTGGGGCGCACGACGGAGGAATGTCGTGACGTCGGACTTGAGCCGGACCTAACCGAGTCGACCCGAACCGAATCGAACCGAGTCGAGTCGCGTCCACATAAAGTGTACCAACAACCTAGCGAATTGCGATCCCGTTTTACGTTCCCGTACCGGAGCGTACTGCGAACCATGTGGCTATGCGAAGAACTTCAGCCCAAGAAGAATCAGGTTCTTCGTGAAACATCTCTACGAAAAACCAGATTAACCACGAAGAAGGTTCGTCATGATGTTCATATCCCACGAAGAATGGTTCTTCGTGGGAGGCTGCAAACAGCAAAACACTAACACATTGTGCAGAACGCAGAACAGTAAAGAAAAACCAAAAACTAACTTGCAGAATGCACATGCTTGCAACTGCATTACATACACAACTATGTAAATGTCGTAACTAGTCAAGATAAGAGGATATCTTGACTTGGTCGACTCGACCAAAACGTACATACTCGATAACCAAAAGACCGTACATTACATTACATAATAAGAACAAGCGATAGTTGACAAACCATTTTCAAGCTTCTATTTCATTTTGAGCTTGTTGATTCTGAGTCTTTCTCAGTTGACAATCAAAGTAAGTTTCCTTTGATAATGAATTCTATTGATTCTAAAATTCATTCACAACTTGTAAACATTCAACTTAGACATCTATCATATATCTCTTTTGACTTGAACCTAGTCACCTTGAAAATTATATCATTTCATCTCATTCAATTGGCATCGATTCCTAGAAATAATTCAGTTGAACCATTGAGCCCTGTTTATCGTAAAACACGTATTCATTTGAACATGTCTTGATTCGGTGTCATTTACCTTAATATTATTCTTATTGACTAAGACATAAGATAACTCTAAAGGAGACATCGTAGCCCAAATCTCGAGGACGAGATTTAAAACATGGTGAGGAGGATGTAACATATCCATTTTTTTTTTCATATAAGAGTTATATATTGTTTAAATTTATTAACCACTAGTAACTAGTTTTATTTTTTTAACCCATATAGTTTTAAAAACTATTTAATATATAGTTGGTTGGAATGTTATACTAATTAATTGGCCTGTATATGGGTGACCTTTCTATTAAAATAAAAGTACATAAAAACTTATATTGTTAAACGGGTAGACTACGGGTAAGTTGACTGTTAGAAGTATGAAGTACCTAGACGGTCCTAGGAACCATCTAATAATTAAATTATAAAAATACATTGTATTTGAACCTACTATGTTTTTAATGAAACTTGGTTCAAAATGTAGATAAGATTATTCTCGTTCTAATGACATATTTATTATTTTATAAAAAGTCATATTTTAGAAGTTATACGTGCCAAATAAGTGAAGCAGCTGAATTAATTATATTATATATAATAATAAAATAATATTTAAAATTTAGAACTCTTGAAATATGTATGATGGACGTGTGTATATGAACATTAAATTCCTTGTGTGTACGTGTAAGATTTCACATTTTTGGAGTACTATATAAATAGAATGCTAACATCTTCATTTTTTTATGTCCCTCTATTCTTTCTTTCACCTCTCCCTATGTACTCTATACATACATATATATATATATATATATATATATATATATATATATATATTATTTATTCACCCTATAATACTCCAAAGCCCTGCCCCGTTTTAAGTGTTTTAACTCCCGATCACCGATACCCTTTCCGATTGATCTGGAGCCCCGTAACGCATGTCAAGGCTCTGCCCGACTAAGTTCGTTGGGGTTCTGTCTCGTGACGTAGGGATAAAGTTGAATTGGGGTTACTATACTTAACACGAGTGCATTATATATTTTTAAAATAGCTCGGGAGTTATACCCAAGATTTATACCAGGAGGCTTTCTAGTTGAATCCTAAAGTTACAAGGTGAGTCCTTCTACTTTTCTCACCGTTTGTGAGTCATTCTTCTTTTATCACATTTTTGCAATACATTTATATTTAAAAATGCTTTTCAAAAACCTAAATGTTTATTAGATATACTTACAGTAATTAAGTTTTTATATTATACAATAGTTGCCACTATGTTGGATTTTTATACGTTACTTAACCCTCGTTACTATTGGCCAAAAAGTTAGCCAATAGTAGCATGACCACAAGCACGGGGGAATTATGCCCCAGTAGCCATAGCCTATAACTAATATTATTTTTACATTACTATATTAAAATATTGAATATATCTTATAAATATATATATATATATATATGGAATGGGCAATGTTATGCGGTTGGTTTGGAACACCTAGCTAGGCCAGGTTTGTCAAAGCAAATTGACATGATGAATAAACTTATATATAAATAATGAAAAAGAAAGACTTAAATATATTTTACTAGACTATTAAACATCATATATTTTCTACAAATATAATATAATATGTAATATACTAAATTATTAAATGTTATATTTGACATAAATGTATATCATAATAAAATATGTCAAAAATAATATATTCTACTTTTAATATACTAAGATTATATTTTAATCTTAGTTATGTTAATATATTAAAGAATAATATCATAATTATTTAATTAATATATTATATTTGATAAAGTTATAGCTATTAGTTTGACAGAAAATGATATATTTCATTTTCTGGGTTAAGTGGTTTTGTGCCATAGAAAATATATTTGACAAAGTAATGTCACGGGACACTACTAAGTCCAGAGTCACTAGTTGAGAGAATGATCAACAGTGACATGACCAAAGGCACTAACTAGTTGAGAGAATGATCAACAGTGTTATGACCAGAGTCACTAGTTGAAAGAATGATCAACAGTGATATGACCACAATTACTAGTTGAGAGAATGATCAACAGTAATATGACCCGAGTCACTAGTTGAAAGAATGATCAACAGTGATATGACCACAATTACTAGTTGAGAGATTGATCAACAGTAATATGACCCGAGTCACTAGTTGAAAGAATGATCAACAGTGATATGACCACAATTACTAGTTGAGAGAATGATCAACAGTAATATGACCCGAGTCACTAGTTGAGAGAATGATCAACAGTGATTTGACCACCGTCAAAGGAATCGCCTAGTGACCAATATAATAGTAAGATATACTATATATCTATTACTTGATAAATTCACTATTGGACGAAAGTGAGCCAATGAGTGATATAACCACTGTCACATCGGAACTGCCACCATATGACAAATACTGATTGAGTTTTTGGGTAAATATAAACAAATATAAAAACCTTGTTGCTGTAAAAGTATAACAATATATTTTATAAAAATGGAATGAACTCGCCAGTATTTATTACTGATAAAATGTTTTCAAAACGTGTTTCAGGTAATTTGCTGTAAAGATAATAGAAGCCAACTATGGAGCACTGAAGGCTTAAATAAAGTGGTTATACATACCTGAATAAAAGAATAAATTTATGTTTTATTTATTTGGATTTATCCCTATAAAAACAATTGAATGAAATATGGGTTTTAGCCCATTTGTTTAATATTAAAAGTTTGGTGTTTTATAAACTCTGAAATTATTTCCTAACTACGATCCTGATAAAAAAAATTCCGATGCGTAATTAATAAACACCGATACCATCTGACTGGTTCACGGCTTCCGCTCCCAGGGTGGGGTCGGGGGCTGTGACAATAAGCGTTCTCACTGTTCTCACATTTTTCACTATTTTCCCTAAATCTTGACCCTATACATATGTATGTAGGGTAAGGTTCATTTGAGAAACACCTTTTTTGTGAGAACTATAAGAACCAATGTGAACACACCAAAAAAAACCTAACCCCCCAACCCCCCTCAAAAAATTTTAAAATTTTTTTTTAATTTTTTTGGTAACGAAAATTAGCGATTTTGACGTAAAAAATATTAAATTTTTTTTAGCTATTTTTGGTTGTGTTCACATTGGTTCTCGCAATAAAGGGTGGTTCCTAACGGATCCTTCTCATACGTATGTATGTATATATATACTAGTTGATGCCCCGCCCGCTTTGCGGGGCGATGGCCGAATAATTCTCAATCAATCTAAAACGATGATCAGACCGTATTTTTCGGCGCAGGGCAAAACTGTAATTTTTCAGGACTAATGAGCAAGTGTTAGGCAGCTCCTTGACACGGGAAAAAATTAAATCGAGTCAACCAATTAAAAAAAACTTTTATACTTTTGCAAAAAAAATTAAAACGATGGGGAAACCGTAATTTTGAACTGAGAGCGAAATCATAATTTTTTTTTCAGGGATAAAATCGTAAATTAAATGGACCAATGGGGGAGTGTCAGGCATCTGCCGGCATGACTGTAATTTTACACTGGGAGCAAATTTGTAATTTAACCAGGGAAACATAAAAAAAACGGTGGGGAAAATGTAAATTTAATTTGAGGGCAAAATCGTAACTTGGTTGTGAGAAAAAAAAAAACTAATGGCAAAAATGCAAATCTAAAATGGGCAAAATCGTAATTTGGAACTGAGGGCAAAATTGAAATTTTTAGCTGGGAGCAAAGGCATAAATTTATTTTTAAGTTGGGGAAAAAAACATAACTTTGAACTGATGGCAAAATCCTAATTATAATGAGAAAAAAACTAATGGTAGAACTGTAAATTTAAACAAGGCAAAGACGTAATTTTGAACCCAGAGAAAAATTAAAATTTATAGCTGGGAGCAAAAGCGTAAATTTGTTTTTAAGTGGGGGTAAAAACATAATTTTGAACTGATGGCAAAATCGTAGTTTTAAAGCGGGATAAAAACGTAAATTTGTTGGGCCAATTGGGGAGTGCCAGACAGCTGCCTGGCACTATTCATTTTGATGCCCATGTAACCCAATAAAAAGCCAGAACTATGCCCGCCGACATTAATGTTTGTAGTTGTTGAAAATATATGTATATATATATGTATGTATTGTTGATTGTTAACTGTTTCTTTTGTATCGTAAACTATACTTAGTGCATGTACCGTACCAGGACTGTGATGAATTGAACCTTTACATTCTAGTATTCATTTTATCTTATCTTATCTTATTTCCATCAATGTAAAACATGTGCCGTACCAGGACTGTGATGAATTGAACCTGTACCGTACCAGGACTCCGAACAACATCGGTACCAGTACTAGTATTCATTTTATCTTATCTTATTTCCATCAATGTAAAACATGTGCCGATTGTTATATACCGGGTGCTGGTATCGTACCGATTACATCACACCAGACCAAACCAATACCGACCGAAAACCCATCATATAGCACGGGAAATTCCACTGGTTTCACATAATTTAAACATCTAAGAGCATTCCCATCCCATCCATCATCCCCTCCGCCATCTTTATTTTTTTTTTAATCTACTAAAAACTCACTCCATCTCATCCATCATTTCTCTACCCCAAGCTTAAATTATAAAAAAGATGACACACTAACTTTATATATAAAAATGGATATTGGATTTAAATTACATTCACTTTTATCGTTTGGACAATAGCACTCCCAACTTACGAATTATACCACGCCACCCAAATTTTCAACTTGTTTTACCCTGGCACTCCAAAACTTAACGAATTCGACGTTAGATGCCACATCACTAAACAAGTGCCACATCAACAAAAAATTAAATGTGTTAGGCTTCAGTTAGTTTGGGAGTGTTAGAGGAAAATAAGTTGAAAGTTGGGAATGGCGTGGTACAATTCATAAGTTGGAAGTGCATCGACCAAATTGTAAAAAACTGAAGTTATTTATAATAAATTCAATATCCCTGAAAATAACTTTTATTCATTATTATATATATCAATTTACAACGTCCAATTGCGCCAGTGTAGTTTTCTCTTTTTGGTTTTGACCGCACAAGTTTCTTACTTTCCTTTTGGGACACTTAACAACTCACACACAATTCATACATCGGTAACTAAGAGCCAAAGAAAGAACGAAGGAATCCGGTGAGTACGTCGGTGTGTGAGGTGTACCTATCCGCGTGGCACCGTCCTATTAATCGACGTATTCATTTTCCACCAAAGCCCGAACGGTAAGTGTGCGTAATTAATTTTCCGGCCGCGGCAAGGCCACCACGTCTTCGCCGATGTGATGACCATCAAATGACAAGAAGTATGATAAAATATGCGTTTATGATTAAGATAAAATAAAAATGATGGATGAGATGTGTATGAATTTTTAAAATAAAATATAAGTTTGAGTAAATTACGTTTTTGACCCCTGTGGTTATATCATTTTTACTATATTATACCAAAATAAAAAAAATTTAACATATCTGCCCCTATGGTCTCTATAGCTAACTATTTTGGCCCCTAAGTCTAGAGATCATGGTGGCCAAGATGGTTAGTTATAGAGACTATGGAGGCCAAAATGGTTAGACTTAGGGGTCAAAATGGTTAGTTATAGAGATCATGGGGGCAAATATATTAAAAATTCTTATTTTTGGCTAATATAGTAAAAGTGATATAACCACAAGGACCAAAAACGTAATTTACTCTATAAGTTTTGTAAAATATAACTTTCAATTAAGATATGGGATAGAAAATAGTGAAGGTGATGAAAATGTTTTTGTATTTAACTAAAAACTAAAATGGGGACCAAGAGTAAAACCCTAACTTTTGTAAATATCTATATCTAGAGGACAAAAATGTAATTTAATCTAATCATCATTTTTGATATAGCACGTGTCTAAAATATACGGTGGAAAGCATTGGTTTAAATTGGCGGTGTGAGTAGGGCTACAGTCCACAATATTTAAAGAGGACATCGTTAACCAATATTGTGATTGGTAGCACAATAAATAACAATAAAGAGATATTATGATATAGATATAGATAAGAGAGATAGGGTAGAAGACACCACCGGAAGTTGAAAAGTTAGCTCTACACACATCGCCGGAAAAAGAAGAATGGGTCGGAGAAAGCTCGAAATGAAGCGGATCGAAGACAAGAGCAGCAGGTTAGTCACTTTCTCCAAGAGGAGATCAGGGTTGTTTAAGAAAGCTCGCCATCTTTCCGTCCTCTGTGACGCCGACGTCGCCGTCATCGTCTTCTCCGCCAGAGGAAAGCTCTATGAGTTTTCTAACGGCAGCAGTACTAGTAACAGGTGAATTTCATCAGCGTTTTATATGTTATTTGATGTCGTTTCGCAATTTCTTTCTACAAACATTTGCTAATGTATGTTTCAGATAATTTATATATATGTTCTGTACGGAGCTTATATTTTTTTATGTAATAAGTGTACGGGGTTTCTTCTAGGTTATTGGCCTTGACAAGTACGCTATTATGTACTCATTGAGATTTACTGATTTAAGACAGATAAGAGGGTGATGCAGATAGAATACACACTACAAGAAAAAAACCTTACAGAGAGGACATTTTTTCAGCTTATAGAGAGGACATGTTCTCTCTATAGGTCTTTTTCACCTACAGAGCCGACATATCGTCTCCATAAGATTTGTCTCTACAGCCTCGTCCCTATTGGTTACAAAAGTCGTCTCTATAGGTGTCGTCCCTATAGGGGTTTTTTCTTGTAGTGTACACCTTGATCCTATCACCCATTTTATTAGGAGTTTGAGAAACATAATTTTAAGGAGGTGCTTTTGTACTTTTTGGAATTAAGGTGGCAAAGATCTCATCAATATTGTTTTACATTCACCTCATAACCTTTTTTTTACTAACATTTTTTACACCCAACTATGCACCTTGATTTGAACTCACAACACAAAAGTGGGGGTAATTTTTTGCTTCATCGTCTCCCCTTCAAGCGAAAAGTTGGGCCTCAATCTACTTATGGAGAAAAGGCCCTTGATCGATCACACAAATAAAAGACTCGTTCGACTCTTTTATTATGATGAATTAGGAAAAAACCCAAATAATTTACACTAACCCTAAGTCCCTAACCCTAACTGTTACGAACTGAAAACACCCCAAGGTATGAAACTCGTTTCACATTGGTTGTATGGGCAACAAATGTGGAGGTTATAGATCAAATGGGCTCTATCACCCACCAGGCTGGTCTTTTAAGTTGAGTTCTCTTATTTGAGTTGTGACACTTAACCATCTATTTATATACTAAACACAATCCTTAACCTATTTGGACTCGAATTTTATCAAATTATAAACACAATCAACAAACTCCTACTTATTCAAACCTTATTTTTTAAATTCAAACAACTAGATATATAAATGCTAAATGAACTCAAACTAACTTGATCAACCTCTTCATTATCCAAGTTGTTTTAGTAAATTAGGATTAACTCCAGCTTTTACAAGAACGTAGCCCTCGTTAGATGCCACGATCTACTAACAGTAGACGAATCCCATACTCTCTAGGATTAATCTTTGACATTAGTCAAAAACATGGGAACATATAAGAAATTAATGATAAGTAGAAGTGTGACATGGATTTCTATGGTGGATGGATTTAATGAACCAACACGGTATTTAGAGATTACAAAGGGATAAGTAGATACATATAGTCATGAGAGTTGGGGACTTAGCGATATATATTGTATAGGGCCCCTCCCATTAGTAACTAATTTTCTAGGTGTTGTTCCAAGATGTATCACTTAATAATAATCTTTTTTTGCGCCTAGGTAATATGCGAGCCCTTTGCTCGTTGTGTCTTTTACTCCTTAGGTCATCTCGGTTCTTGCGTTTGGTATTTAGCCGAACACTTAACTTTTCCAACTATATAAGATTCTTATTTTTGTGTTTGTTTCTCTTCCTTCGTTTTATTGTGTTTTGCCTGACAATAGATTATGTTTACAAATAATCATTTGATTCTCACATTCTCTCCAGATTCAATGCATGAATGTGTAGAAGAGAATCAAGTTAAGCATCTTCGTAATGCCTATTAAAATTAAAAGCTCTATGCATAAGTGGTTCAGCGGTTGTCCCATGCATCAATTTACCTAACGCTCGAGATTTGGGGACTTGGAATCTACTATAAGTTTACTACCAAAACTAAGCAAGAGCTAAAATAGTGGGTAGGGGGAAATAATTTTTCTAGAGACTCTACAATTAAGGAGTTTTTAACTGAAATACTAAAATCCATTTCTATGCTTATTTTTTTAATCAAGTACGCTTAATTAAAGCTAAGATGGCATGGAAGGAACGTTTGGAACATTAAGATGGGTTGTGTATTAAACTTATCCATCCGAACCTTGCCTTAATGGCTAATCACACATGGAACATTTTTCTTACATAAAACCACGGAGTCGTTTGTCCTAGTTTTTGAGATGGCAGATAGATGATATAGAGGGAATAATTAAAATATAAGAATCCATCTGAATGCCCGAGAAAGACGAGTATTAGTGGTCTGCTAATGCGTACCCAGTGACCCCCTTTGATGCCTACATATTCAAATTCAACATACTGGCTCGAGACTTGATGACATCATTTAACAATTCAAATGTGGAAGGATATAGATTTTAGGAATGTAAGGTGGGCTCATATTGTTGGATTACCTAGCTAGGTCATCAATACTTCTTTATTCCGACTTGTTATTAAAGAGAAGCTCGAAACTTGTAGCCTCTTAAATACACATTCTAATGTAACAAGTGTTGCAATAGTCCCATTCACCTGATATACAATGGTCATATTCCCTAACTTTATGGATATGGACCAATATGATGCATGCCGTCAAATATCGATCAAGGGCCCCAAACCCACTATTCATGTTTTCAATTTTTCTATGCACAGGTAAAAGGAAATCTATTTGAGATTTTCCATTAGTTTCAATATATCATCGGTTTTAAGTCTGGTTAAATACAAAACTTTCGGTATGTCATTATTACGTTCTCACCCGCACTCAATTATTTCAGAATGTGTAATAATCTTGCAAATATTCTAATCAATGCATATGACCAGCTTGAAGATATATATTTGAATTCGTGCACTTTGTATCTTAATGCACAATCTAACCATATAATAACCACCTACGTTTCAGTATGGATCGTATTATTTCTAGATACCAGAGAAGCTGCCTTGGAACTGGAGAGACAACCACCAATGGGGCGCTCAAAGATCTAGTAAGGACTAATATTTTGAATAGCTATTTTGTCGTTATCATGCTAAACAAAATGTTATATGTGTAATGGGTTAATGATTTAATGGGCTAGTTGGCAATTATTGCAACAGGAATTTCTCCTGGAGTGCAATAGATTCCAAACATGCAAAGAGCTTCTACAGACAGTGGACAGGTAACATAGTCTACACGAGCTTGTACACACAAAACATATAAATAAGTAACAAGTTCGAACAAATAACGAAATGCAAGATCATAGTGGTATGCAAATGGGACCACCAGTTTGTATCAAACAGAATAGTAATTAAACTCTTTTCACAGGCTTACTGAAGAGAGTAATGCAGAAGAGCTCTCTGTGAATGACATGACACAACTAGAACAAGAACTTGATGCTGCTCTCACGCAAATACGATTAAGAAAGGTGATTATATTCAATTATGTTCCCAAGCTATTTTATTGTTGCATATCTCGGTTTTTAATAATCTTTATAGTACTTGTGTTTAACTGTTACATCTAGTTATTCTGTTAATTTTTACAGAATGTTGGGAAATCATCCATCATGGTCTTCTTTTTGTTGGTATATTTATAGTTTTTAAGGTTCTATTAACCTGTCAATGGATGTTGAAGGTGTAGAAATATTCTAAACTCCTTGTAAGGTTAAGTTCTAAATTAAGTATTCATTGTATATTCGTGAAATTTGCTTCACTAAAAGATTCAAAAGTATTCTGCACGAAGCAACACTGGGGTAATATGTATATGAAGTTAGGATTTTGGTTGACGGATATTCTGTGCTTTTGCTGCTAGTAGTTGAGCTTGTGCTACATGTTCATTGAAATTGTTTTAGTGTACTGAAGGTAGTGCTACGATTGAATTAGTCTTTTTATGTTTGATACGATTGAATTTATAATGGCCTATGCTTCGTTGATAACAGGCTAAATGCTTAGTTATTTTTTACTACTATCATACGTACATATTTCTTTTTTGTTTCCAATGCTTCACATTGGTTAATCAGACCAAGTGTTTGGTATATCCATCATACTTGAGTGGATCAAGATCGTTCATGGAAGATACCATTGAATCGTCGCTTCAATCAGTTATAGAAAATGGATGTCAACATGTATTCATCAATCTTTTCTAACTTGGCTTTCTATTGTGGATATTTTTATTGGGAATTTTTCGCATATGGGTACATGGCGAGACCTTTGCATCTTTTACTTCCCCTGTTATTACACTTTTTGTCTAGGATGTGCACTTTCAATGGGTCTTGTTCCTTAAGGTAGGCACACAGAGGGCCCTTTGCACCTTGTGGCTTTGACCACTTTGATTAGTTACAACACTAGACTCTCCTTGGGGTTTCGACAAGATGCGATATTCTTATAAAGACCGATTAGAATAAAGTCCCGTATGTGATGTGCTCATATTCTATTTTTTGCTCTAGGGATGCTCCCCTATAACAACCCCCCGGGCCAAAAAACTCCAACGCACACACAAAAGCACTTAAGACCATCTGGTACCATGTTATCTTCACAACTTACAAAAGCATCTACATTAGAGGGGTGGTTTGTCATTAAACGAGGACAGAATTGGTTTTTGGTAAGGGTTTATAAATTGACTTTAGTTTGGTTTTTAATGCAGACACAGCTAATGATGGAGTACATATCAACCCTTAAAGAAAAGGTATGCTTCTAGAAAAAAAAACATGTAGCTTTTGAAATGCATGGAACGAAAACCCCAAACTACAATGACCCAAACCCTCTACTTATACTACAATAACTTGCTAACCAAGAAAACTTATTAGACTCCAACTGGACTTCTAACTCCTCATAACTACAATAACTTTCTAACCAAGACAACTCATTAGACTCCAACTAGACTGGAACTCCGCATAACAACTCTTAATCGACATCAACATAAACAATATAATAAACAAACTAACCCAACTCAAACTCGATTAGTTCTTACAAGTCAAGCTTGAGAAATGCTCGTTTTTATATTCTTCTTAAGAGTTATAGCATACTAAACCTCGCAATATATTGCAACATTTTGACGTTGACTCCTGCATTTTATGTCTATTGTTGAGTGTTGATAGTTTAGATTATGGAAAGTGAAAACAATATAGAGCTATGATCCTAGCTTGTTATCCATTTAGGTCCACTTGGAGGATCAAGAAACCTACTTTCTTGTTGTTAGAACACAATTACAAGTGCGGAATCCTTGTAAGAATGCAACCAAAGCAAAGTAAAACACGCACAAGTAACCAAAGTTTTACTATCTTGATTAAATGGAAGAGAACAATTACAAACACATACACACAGTGTTTACAGACTCAAACCAAAGCTCTCTTAACTGTTCTGAGGAGAATGTGCTGTTATATATAAGCCCCAGCCATGTAACATCACGAAGAATGTTACTGGGCCCACGAAGAACCATAGTCACATAAATCGCTCAATAGGCCATGATCTACAATCCGGATCGAGCGTACCGATTCGCGGTACGAACAAGTTCCGGGAACGCTCCAAATCGCGAATTCGACAGTGAAATTAGCATTCCGAAAAAATAATTGAGTCATACCTGTTGATATAGGAATCACGAATTCCTACTTTGCGAAACACGCTTCTTGAGTATTCCGATTTCCGACTTCCCTCATTCCCATTCTCAATTCGCAATTCTGATTTTTTATTGAAATGTTGAACCATTGTATGTGGAAAGAAAACCAGAAGATGGAATGTGGAAGACGATGAAAGTGACGGCAGTTGTTTTTTTAGGGTTTACAATACATCCTATTATTTTCTTTATGTTATAGTTTAATCCTTAATGTTACAGTTTTGGTCAAATTTGACCCTAATATTTTCTAATTTGTTTATTTTCTTCTTTTTTAAGTTTATTTATTGTACATATAGCTTGGTTAGTTGTACATTGAATGTATTAAAAGAGTTTTCGTGCTTCTTTATATTGTAATCGTACCACATTATATGGTACATGTACCGAAGCGATCTGAAATGAGCCTACCCCTCCTCGTACCGAATTTTAGGGACCTAGCGAATTGCGATCCCGTTTTAAGTTCCCGTACCGGAGTGTACTGCGAACCATGTGACTATGCGAAGAACCTCAGCCCAAGAAGAATCAGGTTCTTCGTGAAACATCTCTACGAAAAACCAGATTAATCACGAAGAAGGTTCTTTGTGATGTTCATATCCCACGAAGAATGGTTCTTCGTGGGAGGCTGCAAATAGCAAAACACTAACACATTGTGCAGAACGCAGAACAGTAAAGAAAAACCAAAAACTAACTTGCAGAATGCACATGCTTGCAACTGCATTACATACACAACTATGTAAATGTCGTACCAAGTCAAGATAGGAGGATATCTTGACTTGGTCGACTCGACCAAAACGTACAGACTCGATAACCAAAAGACCGTACATTACATTACATAATAAGAACAAGCGACAGACACAAAAACAGTACCAACAATCCACTGTGCAACCTCGCAATATAATGCAACATTTTGACTACTGCATTTTATATCTATTGTTGAATGTTGATAGTTTAGATTATGAAAAGTTAAAACAATATACAGTTATGATTTACGCACAAGTAACCAAAGATTCACTATCTTGACTAAATGGAAGAGAACAATTACAAACACATACACACAGTATTTACAGACTCAAACCAAAGCTATTTTAACTCTTCTGAGGAGAATGTGCTGTTATATATAAGCTCAGCCTAGTAACATCACGAAGAATGTTACTGGGCCCACGAAGAACCATAGTCACATAAATCGCTCAATAAGCCATGATCTACGATCCGGATCGAGCGTACCGATTCGCGGTATGAACGCGTTCCAAGAACGCTCCAAATCGCGAATTCGACAGTGAAATTAGCATTCCGAACAAATAATTGAGTCATACCTGTTGACATAGGAATCACGAATTCCTAATTTGCGAAACACGCTTCTTGAGTATTCTGACTTCCGACTTCCCTCATTCCCATTCTCAATTCGCAATTCTGATTTTTTATTGAAATGTTGAACCATTGTATGTGGAAAGAAAACCAGAAGGTGGAATGTGGAAGACGATGAAAGTGACGGCAGTTGTTTTTTTAGGGTTTACAATACATCCTATTGTTTAATCCTTAATGTTACAGTTTTGGTCAAATTTGACCCAAATATTTTCTAATTTGTTTATTTTCTTTTTTGAGTTTATTTATTGTACATATAGCTTGGTTAGTTGTACATTGAATGTATTAAAGATTTTTCGTGCTTCTTTATGTTGTAATCGTACCACATTATATGGTACTTGAACCGAAGCAATCCGAAATGAGCCAACCCCTCCTCGTACCGAATTTTAGGGACCTAGCGAATTGCGATCCCGTTTTACGTTCCCGTACCCTATGTAGTTAATCTCGATGATATCTCGGCGATATCTCGGTTATCGGCCCCTCACCAAAATATCGGTTTCCGATATCGGTCATATATCGGTCAACGATAATATCGGTGGTCAACGCCGAAATATCGCCGATATCTTGCTAAAACGTATCGGTTGTCTCGCGATATCTCGGCTGGGCCAATTTTGTATAAAAAAATTCTGGATTTCAGCAAAAAAAAAAACGAAGTTAAATGGTGTAAAAACTGCCTCACGCGGGACCCGGGGTTTCGGAGCTGCATTCGTGTCCGTAGGATGCGCGGGCACGCACGAGTTCAACCAAATTTCCAGCTCAGAAACCCATTTTTTTGCACCCCCCCTACGCGCGCGGGTAGGACTTGTGGTAAAACATGTCATAAAGCTACAATGGAGTAGTAAATGCTTTACCTTATAAACACCGACTCACTTTGTTCCCACACCAATGTGGGACAAAGTATTTACCACCTTTTGAGACTTTCATTCCCACACCTAGACTTTCTACCACCTCTTGTATATATATATAAATATATATATATATGTATGCATGATATTAGACTTCTAGTATATATATATATTTATGCATGATATTAGAAATTACCGATATCTCACCGCGATAAACGATATCTCATATATCGGTCCTTGACCGATAACCGATATTTTTCCGCATTAACTGCATAGCCCGTACCTGAGCGTACTGCGAACCATGTGACTATGCGAAGAACCTCAACCCAAGAAGAATCAGGTTCTTCGTAAAAAATCTCTACGAAAAACCAGATTAACCACGAAGAAGGTTCTTCATGATGTTTATATCCCACGAAGAATGGTTCTTCGTGGGAGGCTGCAAACAGCAAAACACTAACACATTGTGCAGAACGCACAACAGTAAAGAAAAACCAAAAAGTAACTTGCAGAATGCACATGCTTGCAACTGCATTACATACACAACTATATAAATGTCGTAACTAGTAAAGATAGGAGGATATCTTGACTTGGTCGACTCGACCAAAATGTACAGACTCGATAACCAAAAGACCGTACATTACATTACATAACATTACATTACATTACATTACATTACATTACATTACATTACATAATAAGAACAAGCGACAGACACAAAAACTGTACCAACAATCCACTGTGCAACCTCGCAATATAATGCAACATTTTGACTACTGCATTTTATATCTATTGTTGACTCTATTGTTGACTGTTGATAGTTTAGATTATGAAAAGTTAAAAATTAAAACAATATACAGTTATGATCCTAGCTTGTTATGCACAAGTAACCAAAGATTCACTATCTTGATTAAATAGAAGAGAACAATTACGAACACATACACACAGTGTTTACAGACTCAAACCAAAGCTCTCTTAACTGTTCTGAGGAGAATGTGTTGTTATATATAAGCTCAGCCCAGTAACATCACGAAGAATGTTACTGGACCCACGAAGAACCATAGTCACATAAATCGCTCAATAGGCCATGATCTACGATCTGGATCGAGCGTACCGATTCGCGTTACCAAAGCGTTCCGGGAACGCTCCAAATCGCGAATTCGAGAGTGAAATTAGCATTCCAAACAAATAATTGAGTCATACCTGTTGATATAGGAATTACGAATTCCTAATTTGCGAAACACGCTTTTTGAGTATTCTGACTTCCGACTTCCCTCATTCCCATTCTCAATTCGCAATTCTGATTTTTTATTGAAATGTTGAACCATTGTATGTGGAAAGAAAACCAGAAGGTGGAATGTGGAAGACGATGAAAGTGACGGCAGTGGTTTTTTTTAGGGTTTACAATACATCCTATTGTTTAATCCTTAATGTTACAGTTTTGGTCAAATTTGACCCCAATATTTTCTAATTTGTTTATTTTCTTCTTTTTTGAGTTTATTTATTGTACATATAGCTTGGTTAGTTGTACAATGAATGTATTAAAGAGTTTTCATGCTTCTTTATGTTGTAATCGTACCACATTATATGGTACATGTACCAAAGCGATCTGAAATGAGCCTACCCCTCCTCGTACCGAATTTTAGGGACCTAGCGAATTGCGATCCCGTTTTACGTTCCTGTTTTACGTTCCCGAACCGGAGCGTACTGCGAACCATGTGACTATGCGAAGAACCTCAGCCCAAGAAGAATCAGGTTCTTCGTGAAACATCTCTACGAAAAACCAGATTAACCACGGAGAAGGTTCTTCATGATGTTCATATCCCACGAAGAATGGTTCTTCGTGGGAGGCTGCAAACAGCAAAACACTAACACATTGTGCAGAACGCAGAACAGTAAAGAAAAACCAAAAACTAACTTGCAGAATGCACATGCTTGCAATTGCATTACATACACAACTATGTAAATGTCGTAACTAGTCAAGATAGGAGGATATCTTGACTTGGTCGACTCGACCAAAACGTACACACTCGATAACCAAAAAAGACCGTACATTACATTACATAATAAGAACAAGCGACAGACACAAAAACTGTACCAACAATACGCTGTGCAACCTCGCAATATAATGCAACATTTCGACTACTGCATTTTATATCTATTGTTGACTGTTGATAGTTTAGATTATGAAAAGTTAAAAGTTAAAACAATATACGGTTATGATCCTAGCTTGTTACGCACAAGTAACCAAAGATTCACTATCTTGATTAAATGGAAGAGAACAATTACAAACACATACACACAGTGTTTACAGACTCAAACCAAAGCTCTCTTAACTGTTCTGAGGAGAATGTGCTGTTATATATAAGCTCAGCCCAGTAACATCACGAAGAATGTTACTAGGCCCACGAAGAACCGTAGTCACGTAAGTCGCTCAATAGGCCATGATCCACGATCTGGATCGAACGTATCGATTCGCGGTACGAACGCGTTCCAGGAACTCTCCAAAACGCGAATTTGACTGTGAAATTAGCATTCCGAACAAATAATTGAGTCATACCTGTTGATATAGGAATCACGAATTCCTAATTTGCGAAACACGCTTCTTGAGTATTCTGACTTCCCTCATTCCCATTCTCAATTCGCAATTCTGATTTTTTATTGAAATGTTGAACCATTTTATGTGGAAAGAAAACCAGAAGGTGGAATGTGGAAGACGATGAAAGTGACGACAGTTGTTTTTTTTAGGGTTTACAATACATCCTATTGTTTAATCCTTAATGTTACAGTTTTGGTCAAATTTGACCCAAAAATTTTCTAATTTGTTTACTTTCTTCTTTTTTGAGTTTATTTATTGTACATATAGCTTGGTTAGTTGTACATTGAAGGTATTAAAGAGTTTTCGTGCTTCTTTATGTTGTAATCGTACCACATTATATGGTACATGTACCGAAGTGATCCGAAATGAGCCTACCCCTCCTCGTACCGAATTTTAGGGACCTAGCGAATTGCGATCCCGTTTTACGTTCCCGTACCGGAGCGTACTGCGAACCATGTGACTATGCGAAGAACCTCAGCCCAAGAAGAATCAGGTTCTTCGTGAAATATCTCTACGAAAAACCAGATTAACCACGGAGAAGGTTCTTCATGATGTTCATATCCCACGAAGAATGGTTCTTCGTGGGAGCCTGCAAACAGCAAAACACTAACACATTGTGCAGAACGCAGAATAGTAAAGAAAAACCAAAAACTAACTTGCAGAATGCACATGCTTGCAACTGCATTACATACATAACTATGTAAATGTTGTAACTAGTCAAGATAGGAAGATATCTTGACTTGGTCGACTCGACCAAAACGTACACACTCGATAACCAAAAGACCGTACATTACATTACATAATAAGAACAAGCGACATACACAAAAACTGTACCAACAATACACTGTGCAACCTCGCAATATAATGCAACATTTTGACTACTGCATTTTATATCTATTGTTGACTGGTGATAGTTTAGATTATGAAAAGTTAAAAGTTAAAACAATATACAGTTATGATCCTAGCTTGTTATGCACAAGTAACTGAAGATTCACTATCTTGATTAAATGGAAGAGAACAATTACAAACACATACACACAGTGTTTACAGATTCAAACCAAAGCTCTCTTAACTGTTCTGAGGAGAATGTGTTGTTATATATAAGCTCAGCCCAGTAACATCACGAAGAATGTTATTGGGCCCATGAAGAACCAAAGTCACATAAATCGCTCAATAGGCCATGATCTATGATCCGGATCGAGCGTACCGATTCGCGGTACGAACGCGTTCTGGGAACGCTCCAAATCGCGAATTCGACAGTGGAATTAGCATTCCGAACAAATAATTGAGTCATACCGGTTGATATAGGAATCACGAATTCCTAATTTACGAAACACGCTTCTTGAGTATTCTGACTTCCGACTTCCCATTCCCATTCTCAATTCGCAATTCTGATTTTTTATTGAAATGTTGAACCATTGTATGTGGAAAGAAAACCAGAAGGTGGAATGTGGAAGACGATGAAAGTGACGGCAGTTGTTTTTTTAGGGTTTACAATATATCCTATTATTTCCTTTATGTTACAGTTTAATCCTTAATGTTACAATTTTGGTCAAATTTGACCCTAATATTTTCTAATTTGTTTATTTTCTTCTTTTTTGAGTTTATTTATTGTACATATAGCAAGCTATATGTACAATAAATAAACTCAAAAAAGAGTTTTCGTGCTTCTTTATGTTGTTATCGTACCACATTATATGGTACATGTACCGAAGCGATCCGAAATGAGTCTACCCCTCCTCCTACCGAATTTTTGGGACCTAGCGAATTGCAATCCCGTTTTACGTTGCCGTACCGGAGCGTACTGCGAACCATGTGACTATGCGAAGAACCTCAGCCCAAGAAGAATCTGGTTCTTCGTGAAACATCTCTATGAAAAACCAGATTAACTACGAAGAAGGTTCTTCATGATGTTCATATCCCACGAAGAATGGTTCTTCGTGGGAGGCTGCAAACAGCAAAACACTAACACATTGTGCAGAACGCAGAACAGTAAAGAAAAACCAAAAACTAACTTGCAGAATGCACATGCTTGCAACTGCATTACATACACAACTATGTAAATGTCGTAACTAGTCAAGATAGGAGGATATCTTGACTTGGTCGACTCGACCAAAACGTACACACTCGATAACCAAAAGACCGTACATTACATTACATAATAAGAACAAGCGACAGACACAAAAATTGTACCAACAATCCACTGTGCAACCTCGCAATATAATGCAACATTTTGACTACTGCATTTTATATCTATTGTTGACTGTTGATAGTTTATATTATGAAAAGTTAAAACAATATACAGTTATCATCCTAGCTTGTTACGCACAAGTAACCAAAGATTCACTATCTTGATTAAATGGAAGAGAACAATTACAAACACATACACACAGTGTTTACAGACTCAAACCAAAGCTCTCTTAACTGTTCTGAGGAGAATGTGTTGTTATATATAAGCTCAGTCCAGTAACATCACGAAGAATGTTACTAGGCCCACGAAGAACCGTAGTCACATAAATCTCTCAATAGGCCATGATCCACGATCCGGATCGAATGTACCGATTCGCGGTACGAACGCGTTCCAGGAACGCTCCAAAACGCGAATTTGACTGTGAAATTAGCATTCCGAACAAATAATTGAGTCATACCTGTTGATATAGGAATCACGAATTCCTAATTTGCGAAACACGCTTCTTGAGTATTCTGACTTCCGACTTCCCTCATTCCCATTCTCAATTCGCAATTCTGATTTTTTATTGAAATGTTGAACCATTGTATGTGGAAAGAAAACCAGAAGGTGGAATCTGGAAGACGATGAAAGTGACGGCAGTTGTTTTTGTTAGGGTTTACAATACATCCTATTATTTCCTTTATGTTACAGTTTAATCCTTAATGTTACAGTTTTGGTCAAATTTGACCCTAATATTTTCTAATTTGTTTATTTTCTTCATTTTTGAGTTTATTTATAGTACATATAGCTTGGTTAGTTGTACATTGAATGTATTAAAAGAGTTTTCATGCTTCTTTATGTTGTAATCGTATCACATTATTGAAAGTGGCTGTAATATTATTTTCTGAATGAATAGAATTGATACAATGGATCCCTTTATATAGGGATTGAACCCTAGCCTAAATAGGGAAATGATAATCATATCTAAATATAATACAATCAACAATATATGGAAAATAATTCCCTGCTGAATAATGTTCGGCTAATACTCCCCCGCAGTTTGAGCGGTCATGGGGCAAACGGTCAAACTGGATCTGAATGTCTGAAAAAGTTGCCGAGATAAGCCCTTCGTAAAGATATCGGCGTATTGATACGGAGCAGGAACATGGAGAACTCGTACATGTCCGAGGCGCACCTTTTCGCGAACAAAATGAATATCAATTTCGATATGTTTGGTGCGCGGTTGCTGCACGGGGTTATCAGACAAGTACACTGCTGAAACGTTATCACAGAAGACGACCGAAGCCTGTATAAGGGGGACACGTAGCTCTAGCAGGAGATTACGAATCCAAGTGACTTCAACAACCGCATTAGCAACACCGCGGTACTCAGCCTCTGCACTAGAGCGGGAGACGATAGCTTGACGCTTAGACGACCAAGATATTAAATTATTTCCAAGAAAAACACAATATCCACTCGTAGATCTCCGAGAATATGGACAGCCGCCCCAGTCCACGTCCGAGTATGCAACCAAGGAATTTGTAGCTGATTTGACCATACGAATACCATAGTCTAGGGTCCCCTGAATGTATCGAATGATTCGCTTCATAAAGGCATAGTGGGGATCATGAGGCTCATGCATAAACAAGCAGACCTGCTGCACGGCATAAGATATGTCTGGTCTGTTGAAAGTGAGATACTGTAGGGCTCCGGCAAGGCTTCGGTAAAGAGTGGGGTCATGGAACAACGGACCATCAGTCGCACTTAATTTTGAAGAAAGATCAACAGGAGTGGCACAAGGTTTACATGCTATCATATTGGCCCGATTAATATTGTCTTTCGCATACTGAGTTTGATCCAAAAACAGACCAGTGGCCATGTGGGTTACCTTGATCCCCAAAAAGTGATGTAGTGTACCAAGGTCAGACATGGCGAACTCGAGAGAGAGCGTCTGAATGATGTCACGCAGAAGCTTGTCAGAAGAAGCTGTGAGTACAATGTCATCCACATATAGTAAAATATAAGCAATATCATGACCGGTACTGTATATAAACAAAGAATTGTCACACGCGCTACTTTGAAACCCGTGGGATAAGATATAATTTGCAAAACGTGTGTACCAAGCGCGTGGGGCCTGTTTAAGCCTGTATAGCGATTTCTTTAACCTGCAAACAAAACCTGGGAACCGTTTATCAATAAAACCGGGCGGTTGGTGCATGAAGACTGTCTCGTTTAGGTGGCCATGCAGAAAAGCGTTTTTGACATCTAACTGATGAATGGGCCAACCTTTGGAAACTGCGAGAGACAGTACGGTGCGAATCGTGGCAGGTTTCACCACAGGGCTAAAAGTATCCTCACAGTCAATGCCCACAGTTTTCGATTTCCCATTAACAACTAAGCGTGCCTTATACCTTTCCAACGTACCATCCGATTTAAACTTGTGGCGAAAGAGCCACATGCATCTGATCACCGGTCTATCAACCGGTCTAGGGACCAAATCCCACGTCTCATTTTCCTGTAAAGCAGAATATTCATCCTGCATGGCACGCAGCCAGTTCCGTTCGGTAAAAGCCTGGTTATAGGTTTTGGGGACGAGGACGGGGGAGATGGTAGTGGTGTGAAGGGAATAAATAGGAGGCTTCAGGCTACCTGTTTTGGACCTGGTAGCCATCGGATGGGACGAATGCGGTTGGGTAGGTGGCTGGGGTATAGCCGGTGACTGGGGAACAACCGTATGTGGCTGAGAAAAAGGAGGTGATGGCTGTAGGTGAGGACCGGAAAGGTGGGGTGGGCTGGTCGGATGGATAATGGGTGGGTTAGGAGGGGCCGATTGAGGTGCTGGGGTTTGGTGGGGTAGGCGGTTGCGGCGAGAGTATGTGTAAGGGAAGGGTGATACGGTAGTGGGCCGTGGGGTGGTCGTAGGCTTTGGGGGCTGGTAGGTGGGAGCCATGGATGGGGCAAAGGTGAAACCGGGTGGGAGGTGGCGGGAACGGGAATGGTATAGGGGAAGACAGTTTCATCGAATGACGTGCCGGGAAATTGAGACTTTCCCGGTGGTGGGGTCAAAGCACCGGTACCCACGAAAGTCTGGTGGGTAACCAAGGAAAATACACCTGGTGGATCTTGGGTGAAGTTTGTGTGGTTGAGTAGCGGAAGTGTTCGGATAGCAAGCGCAGCCGAAGACCCGAAGGTGGTCATATGTGGGGTGCCGAAGGTAGAGAGCAAAGGTAGGTGTAAAAAAGTTGAGTCTTTTAGTTGGAAGAATATTGTGTAGGTAAACGGCGGTGTGTAGGGCCTCGACCCAAAAGCTAGGTGGAAGGTGGGAGTGGATAAGGAGAGCGCGGATGATGTCGTTTAGACGACGAATCATGCGCTCGGCACGGCCGTTTTGGGAAGAAGTTTGGGGACATGAGAAACGGAATAACAGGCCATGTTGGGTAGCAAAGGTTTTAAAGGCATTGTTGTCAAACTCACCACCAAGGTCGCACTGAAAGGTTTTAATTTGTCTGTTGAATTGTGTGGCAATTAGACGGTGAAATTTAACAAAAGTGGGAAAAGTTTCAGATTTGTATTTTAGCGGGTAGACCCAAGTAAAATGTGAAAAGTTATCAATCAATACCATATAATATTTATACCCAGATTTACTTGACACGGGTGAAGTCCAAAGGTCACAATGAATGATATCAAACGGTGCAAAAGTATAAGAATTAGATGCATGAAAGAGTAAACGTTTGCTATTGGAAAGTTGACAAGAATGATAAATAGTAGATGATTTGTTCTTATTACAAGAACAAGAAAAATTAAAATCAAAATGACGACTGAGGACGTCCAAGACTTGCGCGCCTGGGTGCCCCAAACGATCGTGCCATGGAAGAGAAGATGAGGTGATGAAAGCTGCTTGAGGTGGTAGT
Organism: Helianthus tuberosus; assembly: GCA_030545235.1. Taxonomy (NCBI): domain Eukaryota; kingdom Viridiplantae; phylum Streptophyta; class Magnoliopsida; order Asterales; family Asteraceae; genus Helianthus; species Helianthus tuberosus. The sequence goes on from CM060418.1 coordinate 190,194,739, forward strand.
TCTGGTGGTGTGACAGGATAGAGATCCCCGGTGCTATTGTGGCGGGAAAGTAGACGCCCAGTTCGAAGGTCCTTCAAAGAAAAACCAAAGTGGTCAAATTCAATGGACACACTGTTATCACGAGTAAATCGTCTAACAGATATTTACTTTTTAATGATTTGAGGGCAGTAAAGGAGTCTGGGTAGTATGTAAGTGCGGTTGGGTAAGGTTAAATAGCCCGTACCAGACCCTTGAACTGGCAAAGTTGCGCCATTGCCGACCATAATATTACTGTAAATAGGAAAAGAATCGGGAATTTTGATCATACCTGGTTCATCCATGGAGTGAGATGTAGCGCCTGTGTCCATTCCTGAGTTCGGGTCATAGTTAAGCTGCATCGAGGAGAAGGCGGCATTGAGACCTGATGGACACATGGGGTTATAACCCGTGGGCAGATTGGGGCTGAAGTGGGCCTACGGCTGATATGGGGCCGAAGGGTAGGCGGGTGGGCCGTAGGCGGCAGTAGGTTGGACTGGGTAAGGCTGAGGTGCAGGAGAGTAATGGGCCGATTGGGTTTGGGCCGTGGGTAGGTTGTATGGTGTAGTGGGCTGGAAAGCAGGTTGAGTTGGGTAGGGGCAAGGTGGAGTGTTCCACCAAGCCCATTGAGGGTAGGTTGGGTGACTTGAGGGCCAAGGTTGAGAAGATGATGTCGGTCCGCGACCAGAGCCACGTCCCCGGTTGCTTCGACCCCGGCCACGGCCACGACCAGTTCGGTGGTAGTAAGGCTGTTGGGATGGTGGGTTAAGGGAGCCAGATTGGGGGTGATGGTTAGGATGCGGTTGTGGTTGTGAGTGGGACGAGTGGTTTGGAGTGGTGGCTACATGAACGGACTGGTTGGTCTTTTGACGGGCTTCTTGTCGAATACGTTCATCTTCCAGCATGCTACGAGCAAGATCCCAATCCGCACTATTGGCATTGATGAGAGAGGCGGTTGTGTCATATTCTGCAGGCAAGCCTCGAACAAGTTGAAGTACCAACCTATCTTCAGTTACGGGATGGTCCATGTCTTCCAGCTGATTTGCTAAGTCTTTGAGACACTGACAATAGTCGTCCAAAGACGAACAAGCAGATAAATTGAGGTTGCAAAACCTTGTTTCAAGGGCCCCACCCGAGCTTTCTTGTTGCTTAGGTAAAGTTTTTCGAGTTTCACCCAAGCATGGCGAGCCGTGGTGCCGCTATCGAGAACTCGGGGTAAAAGATCATCGGATACAGTGCTGAGAATCCATTGGAGAACGAGAGCATCAAGTTCCTTCCAAGCTTTGTACTCGGTTGCGGTCTCTGGTGGGGGTTCAGTTCCATCGATGTGGTCAGTAACTTGATAGGCCACAACATGGAATCGAAACAGCTTAACCCAAGAAGTATACGTAACCTTGACGCCATCAAGGGTACGTATCTTTGACTGCACGTTGGTGACCGAGTAGGCTGGGTGCAGCTGTTTGAGTGGTTTATCGGAGCCAGAAAACTCGGGCTCATCTTTCTTTTCGTCGCCGGACATGGTGTGAGGAGGCTAGGGTTTTCGGCGCAGACCAGGGGTTGTCGAAATAGCAGAAAAAAAAAAACAAAAAAGGGAAGGAGGGAAGAGGGCATGCAGAACCTAGGGCTCTGATACCATGAAAGTGGTTGTAATATTATTTTCTGAATTAATAGAATTGATACAATGGATCCCTTTATATAGGGATTGAACCCTAGCCTAAATAAGGACACGATAATCATATCTAAATACAATACAATCAACAATATATGGAAAATAATTCCCTGCTGAATAATGTTCGGCTAATAATTATATGGTACATGTACCGAAGCGATCCGAAATGAGCCTACCCCTCCTCGTACCGAATTTTAGGGACCTAGCGAATTGCGATCCCGTTTTACGTTCCCATACCGGAGTGTACTGCGAACCATGTGACTATGCGAAGAACCTCAGCACAAGAAGAATCAGGTTCTTCATGAAACAACTCTACGAAAAAACAGATTAACCACAAAGAAGGTTCTTCATGGGAGGCTGCAAACAGCAAAACACTAACACATTGTGCAGAACGCAGAACAGTAAAGAAAAAACAAAAACTAATTTGCAGAATGCACATGCTTGCAACTGCATTACATACAACTATGTAAATGTCGTACCTATTCAAGATAGGAGGATATCTTGACTTGGTCGACTCGACCAAAACGTACAGACTCGATAATCAAAAAGACCGTACATTACATTACATAATAAGAACAAGCGACAGACACAAAAACTGTACCAACAATCCACTGTGCAACCTCGCAATTTAATGCAACATTTTGACTACTGCATTTTATATCTATTGTTGACTGTTGATAGTTTAGATTATGAAAATTTAAAACAATATACAGTTATGATCCTAGCTTGTTACGCACAAGTAACCAAAGATTCACTATCTTGATTAAATGGAAGAGAACAATTTCAAACACATACACATAGTGTTTACAGGCTCAAACCAAAGCTATTTTAACTCTTCTGAGGAGAATGTGCTGTTATATATAAGCTCAGCCCAGTAACATCACGAAGAATGTTACTGGGCCCACGAAGAACCATAGTCACATAAATCGCTCAATAGGCCATGATCTACGATCCGGATCAAGCGTACCGATTCGCGGTACGAATGCGTTCCGGGAACGCTCCAAATCGCGAATTCGACAATGAAATTAGCATTCCGAACAAAGAATTGAGTCATACCTGTTGACATAGGAATCACGAATTCCTAATTTGCGAAACAAGCTTCTTGAGTATTCTGACTTCCGACTTCCCTCATGCTTGCAACTGCATTACATACACAACTATGTAAATGTCGTAACTAGTCAAGATAGGAGGATATCTTGACTTGGTCGACTCGACCAAAACGTACAGACTCGATAACCAAAAGACCGTACATTACATTACATAATAAGAACAAGCGACAGACACAAAAACTGTACCAACAATCCACTGTGCAACCTCGCAATGTAATGCAATATTTTGACTACTGCATTATATATCTATTGTTGACTGTTGATAGTTTAGATTATGAAAAGTTAAAACAATATACAGTTATGATCCTAGCTTGTTACGCACAAGTAACCAAAGATTCACTATCTTGATTAAATGGAAGAGAACAATTACAAACACATACACACAGTGTTTACAGGCTCAAACCAAAGCTCTCTTAACTGTTCTGAGGAGAATGTGCTGTTATATATAAGCTTAGCCCAGTAAGATCACGAAGAATGTTACTGGGCCCACGAAGAACCATAGTCACATAAATCGCTCAATATGCCATGATCTACGATCCGGATCGAGCGTACCGATTCGCGGTATGAACGCGTTCCGGGAACGCTCCAAATCGCGAATTCGACAGTGAAATTAGCATTCCGAACAAATAATTGAGTCATACCGGTTGATATAGGAATCACGAATTCCTAATTTGCGAAACACGCTTCTTGAGTATTCTGACTTCCGACTTCCCTCATTCCCATTCTCAATTCGCAATTCGCAATTCTGATTTTTTTATTGAAATGTTGAACCATTGTATGTGGAAAAAAACCAGAAGGTGGAATGTGGAAGACGATGAAAGTAACGGCAACTGTTTTTTTAGGGTTTACAATACATCCTATTATTTCCTTTATGTTACAGTTTTATCCTTAATGTTACAGTTTTGGTCAAATTTGACCCTAATATTTTCTAATTTGTTTATTTTCTTCTTTTTTGAGTTTATTTATTGTACATATAGCTTGGTTAGTTGTACATTGAATGTATTAAAAGAGTTTTCGTGCTTCTTTATGTTGTAATCGTACCACATTATATGGTACATGTACCGAAGCGATCCGAAATGAGCCTACCCCTCCTCGTACCGAATTTTAGGGACCTAGCGAATTGCGATCCCGTTTTACGTTCCCGTACCGGAGCTTATTGCAAACCATGTGACTATGTTGCGTACATTATCCATTATCCTAAATTATATACAAGCAACTAATATGATGACTTCGTGGTCGTAATTCAAAATAGCGACCAAGGTTATGCATATTTGGTGATGACTTGATTGCTGACGGAGTCTCGCCGGTTGATTTATTTTATGTGGGGCTAATTCATCTAGTTATTTGCAAGGTCATTAAAAGATTATTTCACTTTGGTGCCACAATTTTCTTTTTAAAGGTTTTTTTTTATTCCAACACATGAGACCATATTCCTTTATCTTGTTTGAAAGTATAAGAATGATTGGAGCATGACAAAGTACAGTGATACGAATCTAATCTAATCTAATCTAGTTTTATATTTGTGAGAACAGGAAAACAAGCTAAGTGAAGAAATAGAAGAATTGAAAAAACAGGTAAGTTTTTTTAGTTTTTTACTCCTGTGCCCTTTGAAAATTGTGAACAATATTTAGCTATTAGGCATCTATCTATCGGCTTGGTTTTAAAAAGTGTGCCTAGGCCCGGGCCTCAATGCTTTGGACTACACAAGGCATGAGTTTTACATGAAGCGCAGCTGAGGAGCGCCTTTTTGGCAAAAACTTGACTCTTAAGGCGCCTCATGTATTTTCAACGCTTCGTACATCCTTTTCAGGTTGTACAAGTATGCAATCTCAATATAAAAACACATAAAGCTTATTTGTGTGTAAATATTAGGTGAATGATGCTGGAAACCTAGCTATAGGACATATTTAAAAATAATAATATAATTGGTTGCGCCTCGGGTATGAAAAGTGGTGTGCACTTTTGCGCTTGGCGCTTCGCTTCCAAGTCTATGGAGGATTCTTGTTAAGTTTGCTTATCAGTATTTGCTTATTTCACTCATAAATGATTAGATAAGCAGTCAGACAAGTAATCTCAAGGCCTGCTTATTGTTGCATCGCAACAATATTATAAGCAGTTTTGATAAGCAATCCTAAGCACCTCCTAAGTTTTTTTTTCTTTTGAACGGCAAATTTCTTTTATTCATGTCATCCATGTGACTTGAACCCAAGACCTCCCTTCCCAAGGTGTTTAAAGGTTTTGTCTTTGCCAATGGACCCCCACCCCATTGGTAAGCACATCCCAAGTTATTTCTTTAAAAAGATCTTAAGCCGAAACAATGTACTTGTTATATCCAAGCCAGGGAATTAATATCCTTGTTTAACTATGTCTCATATATATATATATATATATATATATATATATATATATATAGGGTAGGGATCCTAAGAGAAGTCCACCCTATTTGAGAAACTTAAGAAGCAATCTGGACCACACATTTTCCCTAAGCAAAAAATACAAAAAAGTGAAAAAAATGATATATATATATATATATATATATAATTTTTTTTTTGGAAAAATCGCAGTTTTTTTAAGGATTTAATTTTTTATTTTATTTTATTTTTTTAAAAATTTTGGGATTTATACACATGTATATATTGTTAATCTTTTAACTATACATATATGTATATACATGTTTAAAATTAAAAAAAAATATGTGTTATAAACCCTAAACCTTAAACCCTAAACACTAAAGCTAAACCTTAATGCTAAATCCTAAACCCTAAAGCTAAACCCTAATGCTAAACCATAAAGCTAAACCCTAATTCTAAACCCTAAAGCTAAACACTAATGCTAAACCCTAAAGCTAAACCTAAACCCTTAATGTTAAACCCTAAAGCTAAAACTAAACCCTAAAGCTAAAGCTAAACCCTAATGCTAAACCCAAAAGCTAAACTCTAATGCTAAACCCTAAATACTATTGCTAAACCCTAATGTTAAACCCTAAAGCTAAACCCTAAACCATAAAGCTAAACCCTAAATACTAATGCTAAACCCTAAATAACACTTGTTTTTCAATTTTAAACATGTATATACATATGTGTATAATTGACAATATACATATATGTATAGTTAAAAGATTAACAATATACACATGTGTATAAATCCCAAAAAAAAAAATTAAAATAAAAAATTAAATCCTTAAAGAAAAAGCTACGATTTTTCCAAAAAAAAAAATTTGCATTTTTTTCACCTTTTTTTGCATTTTTTTGCTTAGGGAAAATGTGTGATCCAGAATGCTTCTCAAGTTTCTCAATTAGTCTACTACTTCTCACATGATCCTTATCCTATATATATATATAGGGGTAAGATCAAATAAAAAGTTTATTTTGCCTAAGTAGGATGAGAAGTAATCTTAACCATTCATTTTTCAAATCAATGGTTAAGATGAAAGTGTAGGAGAAAGGAGGAGTGCAAGGGTATCTTGGGAAAATCCTATTTATAGACTCTCTCTCCACATGCAAGGCACATGCATATTCCACCCCCATTTTTTAAACGCTCATAACTTTTTTATACGACATTATTTTTTCATAAAAATTTCACCATAAAATCGAGCGTCTTTTATCTTTAATTTGAGTACCATATTGCTATATAAAATATGAAGACTAAAAACCCACTAAAATGTGTTGTATTTCAATGTTGTATAACATTTTTTTGTGCTTGATTTTTGTACTATATTTTTGTGCTAAATTTTTTTTCTCAATTTTTTGTGCTGGATTTTTTTGTACTACATTTTTTTTGCTGAATTTTTTCGTGCAATATTTTTTTTGTACTACATATTTTTGTGCTATATTTTTTTGTACTAGATTTTTTTGTTGTATTTTTAAAAAAACAAAAGGGGTGTCACATGCCATTTTCACTCATATATATAAGGACCAAAATGTCCTTCATTCCTACTTATTAGGAGTGCTACATGTCATCAACACAATCGTTCTTAGGGTACTTAGGAAAAATCCACTTTTTTGTGGATCCTTCCCATATATATATATAGAGTAAAATGTCTGGATAGTCCTTGTGGTTTGGTAAAATTTCACCTTTAGTCACCACATTTTCAAAATTACATATATAGTCCCTGTGGTTTGGCAATTTGTTACTCGGATAGTCCCTGTGGTGGATGGAGGTTAGATTTTCCAGTTAAGTTTTTATGAAATGACCAAAATGTCCTTGCTATTAAAAACAAAAAATAAAAACTAAAACATAAATTAAACTAATAATCATTAAGACTCAGTGGGTCCCACCTTAATCAAACCCACCTAAATAATAAAAATAATTTAATTAAAAAAAGTTGTATGACCCCACCTCTCCTTCATACACCACCTGCAACCACCATAACCACCATCCACCTCCACCTCCACCTCCGCCATAACCACCACCCACCTCCACCATAACCACCACCCACCTGCATCTCTTTTTTTCCCGCCTCATCCGCCGCTAATTTCACCAGAGATAGCCAGAACCAACACCAAAACTCGATCACTGTTTCCCCTAATCACCACTGTGTTCTACGGCTATTAACTACCGGCAACTACAACACTCACTATCAACAATCATTAAACACCATCAGGACAACAATCATCAGAAAACTCACCTCTTCTTCAAACATCAACTAGAACCACTCACCGGAAAACGCACCGGAGTAGATCTTAACCACCATCGTCAATTGAGACAACCATAACCCTTACCGTTGGTCGCGTATGTTGAAAGAACCACCGTCAGACACCACTGTCAAAGCATGGCAGTGGCTCCGTCTTTCGATCTTCGCCAGACATCTATGTGCCGGTTACCAATTTTCTATTCTAGGAATGAATTCATGGGGGTTTGATTGTCAAAGAAGGTGGATTTCAAGAAATCCCCATTTGTTCTCCATATGGTGAGAATTTAATCTAAGAATCTTCATTAATGGCTAGATCTTGACTTTACCTTCTTTTGTGAGAGACAGAAATGGAGAAGAAAGGTTGTGTTGTTGACAGGGTGAGGTGTTTTTTAGTTTTTTTTTTTTTATTGGTGGGTCCCGCATTATATACACATATTTAGATGTCTCAAATTTAGTATTAGTTGTTTTTATAAAGGTGAGGGCATTTTAGTCATTCTGCACCAACTTAACTAGAAAAGCTAATCTTCATCCATCTCAGGGACTATCCGAGTAACAAATCGTCAAACCATAGGGACCATACATGTAATTTTGAAAAGGTGGGGACTAAAGGTGAAACTTTATCAAACCACAGGGACTATCCGGGTATTTTACTCATATATATATAGGGGACCGCTAAAATGAAAACCACCTCTAGTTGTAAGAACCATGAGAACTACACCGTACGGGGCGAGTTGGACCAAAAAAAAATTTCATAAACGTAGATGCGTGTATTATAAACACATTCAAAATTTACGGTACCCGTAAACACAAACTTGTGGTGCTCAAAACTACACACACGACATTTTTATTAAAAAAAAAATTTTTACAAATGTGTTTATAATACACGCATCTACGTTTATGAAAAAAAATTGGTCCAACTCGCCCCGGATCAAAAGTTTTCATGGTTCTTACAACTGGAGGTGGTTTTCATTTTAGCGGTCCCCTATATATATATAGGACAAGGATCCGTTAGGAACCACCCTTTATTGCGAGAACCAATGTGAACACAACCAAAAATAGCTAAAAACACACACAATTTTTTTTTTTTAATATTTTTTATAAAAAAATCGCTACTTTTAGTAGCTAAATATTTTTTTTGGCTACTAAAAGTAGCGATTTTAACTTAAAAAATATGAAGAAAAAAAAACATTTGTTTTTTTTTATTTTTTTAGGTTTTTTGGGGTTTAGTTTTTAGCATTTTAGCTTGGGTTTGGGGGGGTTAGGTTTTTTGGGGGTTTTAGTTTTTAGCATTTAGCTTGGGGAGGGGGGGGGTTAAGGTTTTTTTGGGGAATTTTACAATTTTTTTTTTTCTAATAAAAGTAGCGATTTTAACTTAAAAAATATTTAAAAAAAAATTTGTGTGTTTTTTTGATTTTTTTATATATATATTTTTTGGGGGTTTAGTTTTTAGCATTTTAGCTTGGGTTTGGGGGGGGGGGTTAGTTTTTTTTAGGTTTTTTTAGCTATTTTAGGTTGTGTTCACATTGGTTCTCGCAATAAAGGTGGTTCTCGCATGAACCTTACCATATATATATATTATAGAGAGAGAGAGAAAGTAGCATCATTTTCCTGATCTTGTTTGCCTATATATTTCTTACAAATTCCCTTTTATGTATTTTGTAGTTTTTTATATAAAGATTACCAAAAGCTCAGATCTTGTTTGCCTATATATTTCTTACAAGTTCCCTTTTATGTATTTTGTAGTTTTTTATATAAAGATTACCAAAAGCTCATATATTTGCTAATTTCTTGCTTTTTATAAGCTGGAATGAAATAGGAAAACATAAGTAACAAAACTTTGTACATCTTTGACTTACAGGTTACTGCAGCAGAGGAGAATGATGATGATGGAGGTAGCGGTCATAAAGACCTTGTAAATAACCAGATCAATTCACCCCAACTTGCAACACTCCACCTTTTCAATGGATAAGATTCTGTGCTTCACAAATAAACCAAATAAACGTATTGGATTGTGTTATTTTAGTACTGATTCTTATTATGTTATCAATTGATGTTTAGAGGAAACTTTAACCCATTGAAAATGAAATTTTTAGTGGTGAAAGAAGCCTCACCTGACGTGATGCAATCCTTAATATTCTGCGTGGGTGTGTTTTTATTTGGCTCAAACTGTTCGCACGCCTAAGGTGCCTATTTGCACACTTTAAGTTTTATATACGCTGCGTATAGATTTATACGCAGAGTATAAGGTTGCATAAAAATACTAATGTCAGTTCTGGTCTGGCTGCTCCTATACGCGTATAGGCCTATATGCGGCGTATATAAGTGTTTTTTAGAAACATTTATACATTATTAATAGTTTTATAAAAAAACAACCCTTTATATATGCTCCGTATAGGCCTATACGCAGCGTATATAAAGGGTTAAAAAGACAATTTACCCCTTGTTTGGGCTTCGTATAGCCCCCAATCCAGGGGTAAAATGGTCTTTTTTACTATATGCCGCGTATAGCCGTGTATGTGGCGTATTTATGGGGCAAGTTTGGTAAAAAAGACCATTTTAACCCTGGATTGGGGGCTATACGTAGCCCAAACCAGGGGTAAAATTGTCTTTTTGACCCTTTATATACGCTGCGTATAGGCCTATACGCAGCGTATATAAAGGTAGTTTTTTTAGAAACATTTATACAATATTAATCGTTTTAGCAAAGTTTTATTAAAAAAAAGTTTTCTATTTTAAATAAATAAAAAAGTAGGCATGTCTTACAAACTATTTTATACATCATTAATCATTTTAAATAAATATCGTATAGGTCACGTATTGACTTCGTATAAGCCTATAAGTGTGATATCGTATAGTGTAGTATGGGTCCCGTATAGTATAGGTCCCGTATAAGCCTCGTATAGAACTACAGATGTAGTATCGTAAACATATACGAGACTTATACTACACTATACGATACAATACATTACTATACGATATTATAGGATACGTTATAACACCCGTATAGGCTAATAGGTGTAATATAGGTCCCGTATAGGACTATATGTGTGGTTTAGGTCCTGTGTAGGCCTATAGGCATATACAAGACCTATAGGAAACATATACGAGACTTATATGCTATACACTATACGATGCGATGCAATACGATACTATAAGATACCATACAACACTCGTATAAGCCTATAGGTGTAGTATAGGTCCTTATAGGCCTATAGGTGTGGTTTAGGTCCCGTATAGGCCTATAGGCACATACAATACCTATAGGGAACCTATACGAGACTTATACTATACACTATACGATATGATACTATATGATATGATACGATAGTATAGGATACCATACAACACTCGTATAGGCCTATAGGTGTACTATAGGTCCCGTATAGGCCTATAGGCATATATACAAGGCCTATACGAGACTTATACACTATACGATACGATACGATACGATACGATACTACATCCATAGGCTTATACAAGGCCGATACGAGGTTTATACGAGACTTACACTATACGATACAATACTTTTTTTTTCGAATGACAAAGTTTACATTTCCTAAACTACACCAATAAATACTACATTACGCCCCATGCTAGGATTTGAACCCTGGTATTTTCTCTAACAGACAAGAGCCTCTACCAAGTGGGCTACCCCACATTGGCCGATACGACACTTAAAAATGTTTTTAAAAGTACTTACTATAGAACTTTGCTAAAACGATAAATTTTAATAAAAAAAATTAAAATTGTTTAAATTAAAATAACATAAATTTAAAAAGCAAATATATAAAATAAAGATAATAAAAACTAAAAAACAAATTTATTAAAATTAAAAACATTATAAAAACCAGTAATCAAATCTAAATAAATATACTAGTTAACGAAATAATAAAAATAAATCACAAATATATTATAGAGTTAATTGCCATTTTAGTCCTTGAGGTTTGTACAAATAGTTTTTTTTTTTCGCCTCTAGGTCTCTAACTTTTCCATTTTGTTGCCATTTTGATCACATACCCTAACTCCATCCAAAAACCCCATTTTTAACCAGGGTTATTTTGAGGATTTTCATTTTAAATCTTTTCAATTGCCATTTTGATCCAATTCTAAAAAATCCAAAAAAAAATCTAAAAAATAAAAAAAAAATCATAAAAAATTCTAATTTTTTAGTTTCTTTTATTTTTTAGATTTTTTTATTTTTATGATTTTTATAATTTTTATTTTTTTTTTTACTTTTATAATTTTTTATTTTTTAGAATTTTTTTGATTTTTTAGAATTTTTTTGATTTTTTAGAATTGGGTAAATTACGTTTTTGGCCCCTGTGGTTATATCACTTTTACTATATTAGCCTAAAATAAGAATTTTTAACATATATGCCCCCATGGTCTCTATAACTAACCATTTTGGCCCCTAAGTCTAGAGATCATGGGGGCCAAAATGGTTAGTTATAGAGACCATGAGGGCCAAAATGGTTAGACTTAGGGGCCAAAATGGTTAGTTATAGACATCCGGCAGACGATGTGGAAGCTTCATCTAATGCTAACGAAGGAGCAGCTTCGATGACATCTTCCGGCTTCAATTCTATCCCTAGAAATTCAAAATCACGGTCCACATCTAGTCTACTCTTTTAAGTTTACTCTTTTCAGTTTTTGATTCATTGCATATGTCATGATTTGGATCCTGTTCGTTTTATGTATAGTTTTTATTCATTGTATATTTCATGATTTGGATTTCTGTTCATTTTATGTATGATTAATGATCATCACTTAAGCAAAAAAAAATAATAATAATAACAAGTGTCACAGATTTAGTTGTAACAGAAGAATTAACAGATTTTCTGAATTTTGGTAACCGATTATGTTTGAGTTTAATTGAAATTTGGAAATAGTTTGTCTTCCGCTTCATTTGGATCTAATATGTATGATTCGTCATTTGGGTAGCTCAAATAATGTCTTGAACATTCTCTTTTGATATTGTTTCGTCTGATAATTAGATTCCAACGATATAACAATACACTCTTTTAACTTAGATTATCCTCTAACATATGAGGAGTTAATCTAGGTGTATGACTACACCATGGCTCAACTGCCATTTGATCTACGACTTGGGGGGGTTTCAAACAAACTTTAACACAAACCCTCCATCCACAAACCTCTATCCAACACAAGTGTACCCAACTGGGCTGAAGGGTACGAAACAGACTCGGATGGGGAATACCTATCACCGGTGCACGATGAACCATCCTCTCCAACTTCTGACTGGGGACACATACCTCAAGATTATAGGTTGAACAATCGTGATAGAGATCGTAGTGTGTCTCCTCCACCGAACGACCTTTTTCGTTGGGATTTTTAGGGTTTTTATGTGTTTAATTAGGAATTAATATTGTATGCTTAATTAGGATTATGTAATAGTTTAGTTGCGTTTGGGTAATAATTTAATTTTAGGTCTGTGTAATTGTTTAATTTGGTTTATGTAAATTTTTTATTTGTTTTATATAATTCATTTGGTTTAATTTTTTAATTTTAAGAAACATAAGAGTTTATTTAAAAAAACATTAGAAAATAGATTTTTTTATTTAATCGAATACCCCACTTGGGGCCCACCCCAACAACAACCGGACGGGTCCATTTGAGCGGACCACCCTACCTCCGAACCACGTCATGTAAGCACCTCTAACGGACTTATCATTGGGTGTGCTTTTAAGTTGGGAAGATAGGATGAAAATATAACAAAAGCGCAACCCTATTTTTTATTAGTGGGCTTTTTAAAACTTAGTATGTGGCCCAATTATTTACTTAAATGTGTTTTCTTCTTTTTCAGCTTGGAAGCCTACTTGAAAAACTCAACAACATCACCGATCTATTTTCTTGGTATAAACATGAACATCATATTTTTTTGAACGGTAACTTTCTTTTTGAGTGATTCAATGTCACACCGGCTAAACGACGGCCCTAGCCAAGATCTACCCAGACTACGTTGTCTTAACCGGGGCCGCGCTAGGTTGGTCAAACTTGGTTACAGCGTTCCCCCGAAAACCGTACTGCCTCCACACGAGATGCCTCGCTGAAGTAACAGCCGGATGAAAACCGGGGTGCGGCTAAGGGTCGAACCCCCCTCGGTGGGTTTGTCACCATCATTGCCCAATATCTACCCCAATATAACACAAGTGGGAATTTAACTTGAGTCTCATTGGAAAACCCAATACACATGTCAAATAAGTTTCAACTTTTAAGTATTTATTTATTTATTTGATTAAGAACTAAAAGTATATGTAATTTTTTTTTTGTTTTGTTATTGTTTGTATTTTATTTAATTACTTACAATTCTATTGAATACATTATAAAATTTAATGTTTTTATTAAAAAATATACTCGAAACAATTATTAATAGGTAAAAGAAGTCTAGCACACCGTTAGCAACATCTATACTATATAATAAAAGAAACCTGATTTGGGACACATGTCATTCAATGAGGGCGTTTATTGATAAATTTTAAATTAAAAAGATTTAAATATTATATTAGAATTTTATTTTGATTGTAAATCTAAAGTCTAAAATGTGTTTTAAATCTAATCTATAATTTATGGATTTAATTTTGATTTGAAATTATTAAACAAAAACCTATAAAATTAGATAATCGCCATTATTTGTCATATATAGCGTTTATTTAAATTTAATATACGTAATTATATATTATAATTTTGCAACATGTATGTGCAATAGGTAGTAGTACTTCCAGCATTAAAGGTTTTTTGTGCATTAGTGAGTTGTATTGTTTTCATTCTTTGTTGTACTTTTCTTTTTCTTAGACAACTGTCCTGCTACGTGTTCTTCACCGATGTAAAGACTCCTAGGTTTTCTCTCATACATGCAATTTCATCATCTTTCCCTTGCCCTTTTTTCCTCACAAAGCTCTCTCTCAACAGGGCTTTTTGCCTTTCAAGAGAAGTTTGAAACCCTAATTTGATGATGGAAGTTATGGAGATAGCCAAGCTGTAGTAGTGGTGTTCATGGTTCCGGTGGTGCTTGGTGAGTTGTTAGGGTTTCCATTTAGAGGGGACCGACGAGGACGATTGTAGGTCCGATGATGGATTCCAATGGCAGTAACAACGGTTTCACCTTTTCCTCACTGAATCTCTCAACCTGAAACAGAAACTTCATCATAAAAATTAATTTAATGGAGCTTGTGAGTTTTAGTTATGAATGAATTAGTTATTTAGTTTATCTGGATGTTGACTATATATTTACACTTTTCAAAATTTATGTTTGTTTAAGTTCAGTTGAGACATTTGTGGAATCAAATAGGTTTTGTGTAATTTGTGTAGTCTATTACTATTTGATTGTTTTGATTGTGTGTAGAGTTATAATTTTTTAGTCATGATTCCTCTAAAGAAATGGTTTGTGATTTGGCTGAACCTGGGTCACAAAGTTAGACGAATGATGAAGATGACCGAGGATGGTGATGTTCGAGCAAAGCAACAGCGGTGGTGCGACAAGCGATGGTTGAAAGCAGAGGTTTGAGTTGGAGTTGCGGCCTGGAAAGACAGCCATCACTACCTCCTTCTTGGCCGGTGTCTTCTTCTGCCATCGTTGCACCAATTATCGCCCCATCCACGGCTGCTCTCTCCTCCTCCCATCTCAATTCCTCCTTCCAGGTACAATAACTTTAATTGATCTAGGCTAGAGAGTAACCAATTTTTTTTTATTTTTTTTGTGATTACTCCAAGTTATGCAGGTTTTACGTCTACTCAACTTCGAGCATGGTCTATTTTGGATGGCTCTTCCTCCTGTTGATTTGACTCCTCTTGATTTGGTTTAGCTCGATACCACCAAAGTATGTTTTTTTTAGAAATCAAATCACTTTTGTTCAGTTAAGCGTTTTGTTATGCTCTTATTTGATGAATTGTTGATCAAGCAACTGTGACGTGTGGTTTTTCTATTTATATCTGTTGGATTACTAATTTACGCAGGATAACATATTACTATATTAGTGTTCAGTTGTGTTGTTCTGCATCTAATTGAATCTGTTTTAATTCCGTTATGCTATTTTAGTTGTTGGATGATACTTTATTTTGAGTTTGGATGTCACATGGATTTAGTTTTTTTTTTTTTTTTTTTTAAATTGAGCATGAATGGATTTTCAAGTGTAAGAGAAAAATTCATTAGCTATATACCTTTCTTATGTGAAAGTAAAAGCTTAGAAGAGTTCATGATGATGATTGATGAATAAACTTTTGGAAAATTTTCAGTCTTTTGAGAAAATCTATGTTACTTGCATAACAATCCTAATAACTTATTAAACTTGAATAAGTCCCTGTTGTCTGTACACACCTTGTAACATCATGTAAGATAATTGATAACTTTCCAGTTTGCACATCAGAGGCCTTTATGTGTGTTTTTGTACCGTTTTCTTTAAATATTGTATCACATGACATGTGAAGTAATTTGGCCGTGGACAAATTGCCTTTTTTATTCGATTATTTCGTTTTAAAATAGGATCTATACTTTAGAATAACATAAAGACATGAATAGGTGAAATGACTTAACAAGACATGTTGGATGTTATGTTCAATTAAAGTCAAGTTTCATTGCGCTGCTGTCTCAACAACAAAAAATTAAGCTACAGACGTTCATGATGACAATCCTGCATTTCAAAGGGGCAGGTTCATGGCCGGCCCTCAGGGTGGGCGGGGAGGACCACCGGCCAGGGCCTGATACTTCAAAGGGCACGTTATTTAAAA
Source organism: Helianthus tuberosus (assembly GCA_030545235.1). Classification (NCBI taxonomy): domain Eukaryota; kingdom Viridiplantae; phylum Streptophyta; class Magnoliopsida; order Asterales; family Asteraceae; genus Helianthus; species Helianthus tuberosus. Next base: position 190,210,910 of record CM060418.1, read on the forward strand.
AAAATCCGATATGTAAATGTAAAAAAATAAATTAATAGGATATACTCATACAAACACCAACATTGGCCCACTTACAAAACTATGTTTATGGTTTAGATTAGTTATTAGCTCATTGCCATTAGGTTTAAACCTTTAATGAGCCTAATACCCAATTTCGTTAAGGCTTAAGGACACGTTTTTCCGAGCTCGAACAGGGTACATGAATTCTCAGGGCCGGCCCTGGGCCGGTTCTATGATGGATATTTAGCGAGAATAAATGAAAGGTTGAAAAGAAGGATAGGTGAATCTGAGATTGAGAACAAGACCCCAGGCAAACACTATTATAGAATAACAATTTGGTAGCACCAACAAATCAACAGCACAGAGATATTCATTAACAAGTAGTTGCAAAGAAAACAAATGAGCTTTAGAAGATCATCAGTTGAGAAAAAGACTGAAGTGAGGATTGCAAGAAAACAATACTAAAAATGGTTTGAGACATCATTTGATTCAAGTTGCAGACTTTTTGGTGGGTTTCTTAGGTTTGGAAGCAACTCTTTTTCAAACTTATATGAATTGTTCTTGGGTAATTTGGTGAATTTAAGGGTTTTTTATACTGGATACCATAATAATTTGATGCATTTTTTTTCTATTAGCTATAGTATCATTAACATTAGTGAAAGTCACCGAGTACCAAGGTGACCCAAAACCAACACTAGAAAAATACCAGGCTTCATAACATTCGTATTAACATGGATTTTTAAGCATGTGCAGTTAAGCTAACCTCTACGTCAGCAACACACATTTTCCTTAATCCAAATATTGAGCAAGTGAAGTCTATTCTGGGAAGCGATTGCATGTGTCATATTTAAATAATGACTTTCTCATGATTATGTCATCTATTGCAGTTGCGAGGGGGAATGTTATAGGTCCTTTCTTCTATAGTTCTATATTCTTCTACACCAGTGCTTTATTTGTGCTAAGCTAGCGCCTCTTGATGAATTTTAAAAAGTATAGATGTATGTGCAAGAAAATAAGAAATACATATTGGTGATACGCGAAAATGTAATTATCCTAAGTCGTCCACTGTAAAACAAAATTCCAAAATACTTGTATATTGCAGTTTGATAATGACTTTCGGAATTATCACCAGCGACAATTAGCATGTACCCTGCCTTGTCTTTCGGAGTTATTACCGGCGACAATTGGCATGTACCCCGCCGCGTGGTACTCCTACTAGTTGTAATTTAAAAGACAACTATTTTCATATGAGATTTATACCATTCGTATAATATTATTTCATCCAAACAATTTAGACCATCTACTATTACTTAATTGTAGACAATTATTATTTAATTTAAATTATTAAATTTAATATATGTGTCAAACATTTAAGAAATTACGGATAAAATTAAATATTATTCTAACTATAATAATTTCAATTACGAGAACAGTTCTAACTTGTCATAGGTCAGATTTTTTAACCTTTTGTCTAATTTTAGTTTATGTTAATTTATTATAATAAACTTTATTACTTTTATTATTATAATAATATTTAGTATATTTCGTTGTAGCATTATAACTTTCAATATACGGCACTTAATAAATTTCAGGCATTCCTTTTTGACATTCATATTTTTTTTTTCTACGTTTTTATAAAATTTTACTCAAGATCGACCTATGAATAGTAACTTACAAGTAATTGAAGCATAAAAAGACATGTCATCAAAGCTACCTCACCATTTAGTTTTTGTCATATGGCATGTGTACTTTTTGTTACTATAATAATCTATACTATATAATAAAAGAAAAAAATGAGATAACACATGTCATTTATTGAAGTCATCTATTTTTTAGCTTTTCCGCCTCTCTCTCCTACTTAATTATAAATAATTCATATTAATTAAAAGATTATTATAAAATTAAACTTAATAAAAAAATTAAACTATTCGTATATGAGATAATATAATATTTTGAAATATTTATCAGATTTCAAAATTATTTATCCTGAAATTCACAAAAGATGTACGATAAATATAAATTAGTATAATGTAAATGATTTATTTATTTTATTAAATTAAAGTAGTTAAGGGTAGAACCGATTTCAAAAATGTTTAAACAAAAATATTAATCAATGTTTATTGGTTGTTTGGTATATAGAATTACATGTGCTCAACCCGTACAATACATGAGGTTCGTAAAAATGTAACTTTTTTCATTATTTAATATATAAAATTAAATTTACTCAACCCGTACAATACTTATGGTTCTTAAAGATATAACTTTTTTTAATATTTAATATATAAAATTGTATTTATTCAACACGTGTAATAAACGAGGTTTTTAAAGATATTTTTTTATTATTTGGTATATACAATTACATTAAACGAGGTTTTTAAAGATATTTTTTTATTATTTGGTATATACAATTACATTTATTTAACCCGTGTAATACACGGGGTTCTAACCTAGTAATATTGTTATAGTGATCTAAGTAAATCATGGAAAAGAATAAATAAATATACTTTGTGTATACAAAAATTACTTCGAGTATAATTATTTTTTTATTACAGTATCATTATCTTCTCCATGTTTACAATTAATTTTGAAGTCTTTTGTTATATCTTTACCTTTAGTATGACGATTTTTACTTTTGTTCTATCGGACGAAACATCAAGGACGAAAACCGCACTTTATTCTAATAACTAACACCCCATCGTCACTTTCCTTGTTTATTCTGCGACGCTCGATACTCGCTCGACGTTCGTTCGAAAAATGCTCGGATCGAAAGACGCTCGCTCGACTTTGGCTCGGTTGAAAAAATGTTCGGTTCGGTTTGTAAACAAACCGAGCACAAGCAAAGGTCTGATCGGTTCGGTTCGGCTCGTGAACAACCCTAGACCCGCTTGATAAGCAGAGAGCTCCATATAAGTCAAGGAGGAAGCATTCAAAAAAACCCTGATACAAATCACAAGCATTTACTCTTATAACATTCTCTGAAAACTCATTGAATACTTTAATCAGGAATCCACACCATTCACTCTGACCGATCCGTCGAGTCAAAACCCTATTTACCACCCGGCAAGTTTTCTTATTCTCACGCCAAAGCTTGGTCACGGACCCCCCCCCCCCGGGTCCTCCGTGGCGAGGCTAACGGTGTTCTTTTTTGTAGTTACCTCGAAGGCTAATTTGGACGTAGACGAATCTCCATAGCAAGGCTTGAGAACTTCTGGGATTCGACAGACCGCTTATAGCACAAGGTTAGCTCAGACCAGTGTTGTACATATACATTAAGGCAGGTTCAGCTTTTGTCAACTCAAAGGCATTAATTGGTAATTGTGGGCATTACATTTCTTTGGTCAGCTCTGTTGAGTGTGAAGGCCACTTGAGCAAGTGGACATCAGAAAAGGATTTCTGATCAAAACAGGATAAGAAGACAAAGGGCTGAGATGATCCAATCTTCTCTGAACCCTTTTTTCACGGATCATGTTTTGGGACTTCTTCTCTTTCTTCAATCTTATATATATGAGATTGTTATGTATCTGAAAATTGTACCAAAGTTTAATACAAATATTCCTAGTTACCAAGAGTGGATGTAGGTCAGAACCAACCGAACCACTATAAATCTTTGTGTTCTTCATCAGAAAAGTGTGTGTGTGTGTGTGTGCGAGTTCTGTGTTCGTGAGTGTATCCTGATCCTAACAACTGGTATTAGAGCTCAGGCTCTTGTTGTTAAACCGAACAGAAATCGATCAGATTCGAACAGAAGCGAACATAAACGAACAGAAACGAAGGTGTAGAAGAAGGAGATAACTGAAGGTGTAGAAATCTGAACTAGGGTTCCGATTTGCATCAGTTTCAGCCGGTCCTTTCACGCCAGTTTCCTCTGTTCAGGTCCGCAGTCACTGTTCAGGGTTCTGAACCACCAACCGTCGTCGCTCAGGTGAATCATAGCAGTGATTCCGAAGCCGCCGGGTTTCTGATAAAAAAAAACCGCCGTCACCACAGCCGTCAGAACCGCCGGCAGTTCCGCCAGCCTCCATCTGTCCAGCGCCGCCGCCGCTGTCTAGGGTTCCGATTGAACCCAGTCTTGCTCGTGTTTGAAACACAAACATAAGAGAAGAAGAAGAAGTGGAGAGCAGAGTTTTTTTTTTTTTTTGTTCTGGTGAAATTTGGGGAAGAAGGAGAACACGTCCATGTTTTATTCTGGTGGAGAAATTGAAGTTTCAATTTTATCAGAAAGGCCCCTCAACTTTTATTTCTGGTGGAGAAATTAAAGTTTCAATTTTATCAGAAAGGACCCTCAACTTTGAACAAGATCTCATTATCCATCAATACTTGTCCTTGCCATTAAAGCTTGAAACAGATAAGTTATTTGTTTCTGATTATCGCTTTCGCTCTACCACTTAGCAGTACAAACCCGTTTGGTTAGTAGTAATTTGGTATTTTTTTTTAATGGCAGAAGATAGTAAAATCAAGATTGATAAGTTCGATGGAAGTGATTATGGATTTTGGAAAATGCAAATTGAAGATTTATTGTATCAGAAAAGTTTGCATTTGCCTATATCAGGCGAACAACCAGATGACATGTATGATGAAGAATGGAAATTGTTGGATAGACAAGCTTTGGGTGTGGTTAGGCTTTCTTTGGCAAAGAGTGTTGCTTACAACATTGTCAATGAAACAACCACATATGGTGTATTGAAAGCTTTGTCCAACATGTATGAAAAGCCATCCGCTTCAAAAAAAGTATTCCTCATCCGACAATTGGTTAAGACCAAGATGAAGGAAGGCATGTCGGTTACCGCTCACATAAATGAGTTTAACTCGATTATCTCTCGTTTAGCCTCAGTTGAAATAAAGTTTGAAGATGAAGTACAAGCACTACTCCTTTTATCATCGTTGCCCGACAGTTGGTCAGACACAGTCACAGCTGTTAGTAGTGCATCCGGCACTACCAAACTCACTTTCGATAGTATTCGTGACTTGATAGTAAACGAAGATATCAGACGGAGAAGCAGTGGTGAGACTTCTAATTCTAGTTCTTTATTGCATACAGAAAGTAGAGGAAGAAGAAACGAAAGAGGACATAGTCGAGGCAGGTCCAAGTCCAGAAGAAGGGGACAGTCAAAGAACAGAAAAGACGTTGAATGTTGGAATTGCAAAGAAAAGGGTCACTATAGAAGCCAATGTACAAAACCCGCTTCAAAGAAAGAAGTAAACAATGTATCCTCAGAAGAATTAGGTGATGTTCTCATCTGTTCAGTTGAAGATTTAGTTGAATCTTGGATTATGGATTCAGGTGCTTCTTTCCATACTATCTCATGCCCAGATATGGTCAAGAATCTACGAACAGGTAACTTTGGTAAAGTTCGTTTAGCAGATGATCAAATGCTTGATATCACAGGTATTGGAGATGTAGACTTGAAGACCTCATTAGGAACTATATGGACATTGAAAAATGTCAGGGTTATTCCTAATTTGAGGAGAAAGTTGATTTCAGTTGGTAAACTAGATGATGAAGGGTTTAATGTTCACTTTGGGGGTGGACAATCGAAAGTGATCAAAGGCAATTTAGTGATTGCCAAAGGAAAGAAGCAAGGTACTCTATACATAGCAGAAGTTTCTGCTGAAGGTGTTCATGCAATGACCACCGGTCCGAGTCCATCAAATTTATGGCACAACCGAATCGGACACATGAGCGAGGAGGGATTGAAGATGTTGGCTCAGAAAGGTAAGTTTCCAGACTTGAAGAAAGTAGAAACTGAATTCTGTGAACCTTGTGTTCTTGGAAAACAAAAGAGGGTTACTTTTGTGAAGACATGGAGGACACCGAAAGCTCAGAAGTTAGAGCTTGTTCACTCGGATGTATATGGACCAAACTCAGTTTTATCTCTAGGAGGCTCAAGGTATTATGTTACTTTCATCGATGATTCAACACGAAAGGTATGGGTATATTTTCTTAAGCATAAATCTGCCGTATTTGATGCTTTTAAGATATGGAAATCTGCTGTTGAAAATGAAACTAACTTGAAGGTAAAGTGCTTAAAGTCTGATAATGGTGGTGAATACATAAGCAAGCAGTTCACTGACTATTGCGCCAAGAAAGGGATAAAGATGATCAAGACAGTTCCCGGAACTCCTCAGCAGAATGGTGTAGCTGAGAGAATGAATAGAACTCTAAATGAGAGGGCTAGAAGCATGAGGCTAAATGCCGGGATGCCCAAGACATTCTGGGCCGATGTAGTTAGCACTGCAGCCTACTTGATCAACCGTTCACCAACCGGTCCCTTAGATTTCAAGTTGCCTGAAGAAATGTGGCAAGGAAAGGAGGTAAGTCTCGAACACTTACGAGTCTTTGGTTGTAGTGCTTATGATTTGTTAGAAGTTGGTGACAGGGATAAGTTAGACTCGAAATCCAAGAAGTGCACATTCATTGGTTATGGGTCAGAACAAATGGGTTACAGGCTTTGGGATAATGAAGGCAGAAAAGTAATCAGAAGCAAGAATGTCGTCTTCAACGAAAACGAATTGTATAAAGACAGAAACACCAAAGGACCAGAAGTTCAGAAAGACTATGTTGAATTTGAAAATGGTGAAACAAGAAAAGAAGCTTCAGTCGACATTCCAGAAAATGGGAATGAGTCAATCGACAGTGGGAGCTCAGGGAATGATTCTAGTAATGATTCTGCAGAAGAAGAAGAAGAGGTCGCTCCTCAAATTCCAGAATCCCCAGAAACTCCTCAGTTTCAACCAAGAAGATCCTCCAGAGTCGTTAGACCACCAGATAGATATTCACCATCCATCAATTACATACTTTTGACAGAAAATGGTGAACCCCAGTGTTACTCAGAAGCCATGGGGTTGAAAGATTCATTGCAGTGGGAGTTAGCAATGAAAGATGAGATGAAGTCGCTTGAGAAGAACAAGACCTGGCACTTAACAAAGCTTCCAGCTGGGAAGAAGGCTCTTCAGAACAAGTGGGTTTTCAGGGTCAAAGATGAACATGATGGTACCAAACGGTACAAAGCAAGATTAGTGGTCAAGGGATTTCAGCAGAAAGAGGGAATTGATTTCAATGAAATATTTTCTCTAGTGGTGAAGATGACTACTATCAAACTTGTTCTCAGTATTGTAGCAGCAGAAGGCTTGCATCTAGAGCAGCTAGATGTCAAGACAGCTTTTCTACATGGTGGCCTAGAAGAAGACATCTACATGACACAACCAGAAGGTTTTCAGGTTAAATGCAAAGAAAACTTGGTGTGTAAGTTGAAGAAGAGTTTGTATGGTCTGAAACAAGCGCCCAGACAATGGTATTTGAAGTTTGATAACTTCATGGGAAGAGTCGGATACAAGAGTGTGACAATGACCATTGTTGTTACATCAAGTGGTTTAAGGGTTCTTGTATCATTCTATTACTATATGTGGATGATATGTTGATTGCAGGTTCAGACATGACAGAGATCAAGAAGCTGAAGAAGCAGATGTCTGAAGAGTTTGAGATGAAAGAGTTGGGAGCTGCAAACCAAATACTCGGGATGAGTATTTTCAGAAACAAAGAAGATGGTTCTTTGACACTCTCTCAAGAGAAGTACATTGAGAAAGTGTTAGAAAGATTCAGCCTTAAAGATGCCAAGATTCGAAGCACCACTTTGGGAAGTCACTTTAAGCTTTCAAAAGTTCAGTCACCCAAATCAGATGAAGACAAAGCAGAAATGGCTAAAGTTCCGTATGCATCAGCAGTTGGTAGCCTCATGTATGCAATGGTATGCACGAGACCAGATATAGCTCATGCAGTGGGAGTTGTTAGCCGGTTTATGTCCAATCCAGGGAGAGAACATTGGAAGCAGTTAAATGGCTGCTAAGATATTTGAAGGGGACTTCAAAAGTGGCATTACAATTTAAGGGGAAAGGGGTTATTCTGAAGGGTTTTGCAGATGCTGACCTTGGTGGTTGTAAAGAATCTTACAAAAGCACCACCGGTTATGTCTTTACAGTGGGAGGCACTGCATTAAGCTGGATGTCCAGATTGCAGAAAAGTGTTGCCCTTTCAACCACAGAAGCAGAGTATATGGCAGTTGCTGAAGCAAGGAGCTTATATGGTTGAAGAATTTTCTCAAAGAGCTCGGCAAGGAACAAGTTGATTGTGCACTATTCTGTGATAATCAAAGTGCAATTCATCTTGCAAAGAATCCTGTCTTCCATTCGAAGACAAAGCACATACAGCTGAGATATCACTTCATCAGAGAGCAAGTTAGTGAAGGCACTCTGAAGTTGAAGAAGATCAAAGGAAGTGAAAATCCATCTGATATGTTGACTAAGGTTGTCACCTTAGAGAAGTTGAAGCTTTGCATAGCTTCAACTGGCCTTCAGGTTAATTGAAGAGAAGGCCGGGTAACTAGGAATATATGAAGATCAAAGTTTTTTTCAGAGATACTGATGCACAGGTGAAGATTATTCCGTGGCTTCAAGTGGGAGATTGTTGAGTGTGAAGGCCACTTGAGCAAGTGGACATCAGAAAAGGATTTCTGGTCAAAACAGGATAAGAAGATAAAGGGCTGAGATGATCCAATCTTCTCTGAACCCTTTTTTCACGGATCATGTTTTGGGACTTCTACTCTTTCTTCAATCTTATATATATAAGATTGTTATGTATCTGAAAATTGTACCAAAGCTTAATACAAATATTCCTAGTTACCAAGAGTGGATGTAGGTCAGAACCGACCGAACCACTATAAATCTTTGTGTTCTTCATCAGAAAAGTGTGTGTGTGTGTGTGTGTGTGAGTTCTGTGTTCGTGAGTGTATCCTGATCCTAACAAGCTCGAGTAAGTGTGGAGCTCATGTGTGTTGTTTTCCTCTATGGCGATTAATAAACATTAATGAACAGTGGCACACACAAAAATTAGCATTATGGACTTTTGCCTTGTGAAACCTAGGCCAGGAGTGGTTATGCAAGCTTAAACATCAATTTATTAACCTTAATATGGTGCAACAATTCTTTAAGGTGTTGTTTGTTTTTTCAGAGGTAAAACGTCTGCAGTGTGCGGACCACGTCTGCAGACATCTGCAGCTGAAGAGGTGGACCAAATCTCTGTAATCTGCAAGAAGAAGACTGTTTGTTTTTTAACTTCTGCAAGCTGCTGAAATAAACTGATTTTATTTAACTTAAAAGAGTTTTTTAACATCCAAACATAAATAATAGTTATACAATACTGAAATAATATTCATAAAAATACAACAACATTTTTTTATATCATTGAATCCATGCTTTGCATTAACTGCTCAGCAATCTCATCCCGTAACTGAGTCATATATTCCCGATCCGATGCAGTACCATGTGCTTCAACCTCATCTTCATAAGCATCAACGTGCACTTGCCTATTATGCAACGAAACATTGGGTTGATCGTATTCTGTAAACAATTCAACGCTCAAACCCTCTTTTCTTGTAAAATTATGTAGCGCGAAACATGCAATGGTAATGTTCCTTTGCTTTCAAGACACCAAAAACACGCTTAATTATGTTCTGAAGTCTTGCATGAGCATGGTTAAATTTCTCTTTATTAGTCAATGCACGTCTTTGGCGAAAATCTCCTAGCCAATACCTCACATTACGATATGGGGCCATAAATCCCCGTATGTGTGCATACGCGACATCACAAAGATAATACTTGTCTGTAAAGATATACAATTAATTATAAAATATAAACAAAGTTATAAATATTTAACAAAACATAAACATACCTTGTGGTGGAAACTGGAATGGTGCATTTGGATCTGATAATGCCTCTGATAATATTCTAGCATCATGTGCTACACCTTCCTAGCCGGCCACGACGAACGTAAAAATCATGTTGAAGTCACAAATTACTAGTACGTTTTGATAACAATCCCCTTTTCCTCTTCCTCTATATAAATCTTGTTTACTAGTAGGGACAACAACATGTATTAAAGTTCCATTTAGTGCACCAACCGCTCCTTTAGAAACCCGGTGTAGCCTCTTGTTATGTCCCAGTATGTTTGGATTAGGATTGAAAGAAGTTGGTACTATCATTTCTTTGGCAAAAAGCATCATTTTATCCAAGACTTCATAAAAATATTTATGAATTGTTTGCTTTGAGTGTTGAAATCTATGCTTGATAACTACATATCGTTGATTATGAACGATTATCATCAAAAACACAGTCATCTTCTCCTCAATCGATACATGTTTACTATCCTCTAACGAATAATTTACTCTAAAATGTGCACATAGTCGGACAAATGATTCACGAGACATACATAGAAGTTCAATGCATTGTTTGGGATTTCCTGTCAATAACTCTATCGTGTATTTATGTCCCGTCATACACGAATCATTGTCTCACATTCGTTTTAAACCTCTCTTCCAAAAAAACCGGACATGCAAGTACATAAGATAACGAGAAGTAATTTCTTATTATAATCCATGATCCTGTTTTAACAATTATAAATAACCAAAAGCGTAAGCATAAAATGTCTTTAACATAAACCAAAAGCATACAATGTCAAACATAAACCAAAAGCATACAATGTCAAACATAAACCAAAAGTAATCAATGTCTCAAACATAAACCTAATAGTCGTGTTAAGCAGATAAGGTTCTTCACTACGTTATTAGGCCTAAACTTTTAGCCGTCTTCCCAATCCACCCTCTTAAGACCTTGGGAATTTCTGGCAATGCCATTCACGCCTCTCTCAAACAGCAACATGAAATGGAATGATTCTGATGGCACTAAAACAAACAGCAACATGGCTATGTAAAAGGTGTCAGATTAACCAACACGAAATATTCTTGTAGATGCTATATATGTTTAAGAAATTATAAATCATATCAAAAGTTGTAACATGTGCAGGGCGGTCAAAATAAGGTTAGGTTTCTATTCATTTTTTTGAACTTTACAAAAATAAAACTCATGTGTTAAACAGCAACATAGTTTCATCTTTCACAGCCAAACGAACATTAGGGCAAAATCAAGAAAAAACGAGAATCAAAAAATTAGGGCAAAATCACGAAACAAAATTCACAAACGAAACAAAGTTACCCGCTGTGGAGGTGTCGTTGCTGTGGAGATCTTGACGAAGGTGACGGCTGACGGAGATCTCGATGGAGGTGACGGCTGACGGAGATCTCGATGGAGGTGACGGGCTGTGGAGAATCGATGGAGGTCGCTGTGGGGAAGAAGATACAGGTCAGTTGTGGAGTATCATAGGGTTTTGAGATGTGTTTTAAAAGAGCAGAGTTTAAAAGAGGTGTGAAGATGTGAGGCCAGATCTGTTTGGGGAAGAGGTTTGGAAGAGATTTTTTTAATGAAATCACTTTCAAAAAACAAACAAGCTGCAGACTCAAACGTCTGTGCGTGGTCTGCTTAGGGCAGACATAAGAGGTTCTGAAGTGCTTTTCACAAAAAAACAAACACCCCCTAAGTAGTCTTGTTATTGATGTCATGTTTCATGGGTTGAATGTTTGCCCCAACAAAGGGGTACCAGAGCCTTCTTGGTTCTGGAATTGTTTTTTGGGAGCAACGGTAATGTGGCATGGTTGTAAAACAAGGTCTCCAAGTCCGAGTACCCCCCGAGTAGTCACTACAAGGTAGGCTGCCGAGACGACATTTTTCAACTCCGCCTAATTACTCAGAGTTAGGGCTGGCATATCGTGTATACCCGTACACGATAAGACACGACACGATAAGACACGATACACGAACACGACACGATAACTTATCGTGCCCTTTTTTCAAACACGAACACGACACGATATACACGAAAATTACCTGTCAATACCTGTTAACACGACTGTTCGACTGATATACACGAAAATTACCTGTTAACACGAACACGACATGCTATCTAAGAGTTACAGAGGGAGTTTAGGGTTTTATTTTATTTTTTTAAATTGAATGGGGAATGAAAATTGAAAAGAATTAAGGAACCCACACGCACATGGCTGATGAGTTTTATTTAATTTAATTTTTTATCGTGTACTAACGGGTATTAACAGGTAAACAGTTATTTAACCTGTTTATACACGAAAATTAACAGGTAATCTCGTGTCTACCTGTTTGGTACACGATACATGTTAAGGCCGTACACGATACATGTTAACTTCGTGTAGGTTCGTGTCGTGTATTCGTGTAAAATTGTCAGCCCTACTCAGAATCGATCAAACATGATCAACCTCAACCAGAATCGGATCTAGTAGGTCAATTCGGGCCGAGTTTGACTAAAAAAAAAACCATAATTTTTATGCCTATCATTAGGGGTGTAAACAAGCCTAGAGGCTCGAGAGCTACTCGTGATCGGCTCGGTTAAAAGCTCGAACGAGCCGAGCCTTAACGAGCCCGAGCTCGAGCCTGAAATAGAGCTCGTTTTGTTATCGAGCCCGAGCTCGAGCCTGAAATACAAAGCTTGTTTAGGCTCGCGAGCCTAAACGAGCCCTTACAAAATTTTAATTTTTTTATATATAATATATTAGTAATGATGATAACATTGATGAGCCGAGCTAGAGCCGAGCTTTGGCTCGTTTAAGCGATGTTGAAGTGAGCTAGAGCCGAGTTTTTAGCTCGTTTAAGGTTGTTCTCAGAATGGTTCGAGCCGAGTCGAGCCGAGCTCAAGCTTTTGGTTTTACTCGTGAGCCGAGCTCGAGCTCAAAGAAGTAGGCTCGAAACCGAGCCGAGCTCGAGCTCGAGCTCGAGCTTCATAAAAACCTAACGAGCCGAGCTCGAGCCTGGTCAAGCTCGGGCTCGGCTCGGCTCGTTTACTCCCCTACCTATCATATTAAAGAAATGCATATAATTTTCATGTATTTCATTATAAATATTAGTAAATTTATGTTATTTGACATATATAAAATTTCCGAAAAATAATTTCTTTATAATTTAATATGTCCGAGTACTCCCCGAATACTCTCCGCCTAGGCCCAGTACTCTCAACTCCCCGATCGACCGACTAGGGAGCGCCTAACGACTTTTGCAATGAATGTGGTAAAGTAAAGATCAACAAGTTTGACGGCCATGATTTTGGTTTCGGGATGATGAAGATAGAAGATTACGTGTACCCGAAGAAAATCAATGAACCTCTTAGACTAGACTGTGTGGGGAGCGGCCACGCCCCAGCACACCGGCCCCCTAGGTCCGTCCCCGTCGTTGACGTCCTCCCGAAGACGTTCTCGTCGGGCCTCTCTCTCTTCTTTATACACACACACATACATACACACACACACACATATATATAGGCCCATCCTTCACACCCTAGGTCCATCCCCTTTAGGCCCATCCTCACACCCGCTTACGTGTATGTGACGGAGCATCCTTTGAGGACTACCCTCCTCCACAGCGAGTAACCTTATCATAGTGGAACTCAGAAAGAAGAAGTTAAAAGATTGGGAACTTTTCTAACTGTGGAGCCCAGAAAAGATGAAGCAGAAGGAATGACAAGTACCTTATCATAGTGGAACTCTGAAAGAAGAAGTTAAGATTGGAAACTTTTCTAACTGTGGAGCCCAGAAAAGATGAAGTAGAAGGAATGACAAGTACCGTTGGAATATTTACTACATATACATTTTGTAAGTTAGGGGAATAGTGCCAGACAGCTTGTCTGGCACTTCCCTATTGAATCAACTTATTTTTAATTTAATTTTATTCCCAGTTTAAAATTACGCTTTCATCCTGTGCCTAAAATTACGTTTTTGCCCCTAGCTCAAAATAAAATTATAATTTTGCCTCTGGCTCAAAATTACGCTTTTGCCCTTGGTTCAAAAACTCACTTTTAATTTTGTTCCCAGTTTAAAATTACGGTTTCGCCCTCCGTTTAAAATTACATTTTTGCACCCAGTTCAAAATAAAATGTTGTTTTTTCCTCTAGCTCAAAATTACGCTTCTGCCCTCAGCTCAAAATTACGTTTTCGCCCACCGTTACAAAAAAAAATTATGTTTTTCCCCCCAGCTCAAAATTATGATTTTGCTCTCAGTTTAAAATTATGATTTCGCCTCCAGTTCAAAATATAATTTACGATTTTGCCCTCTGTACAGACATACATGTTGTGAGAGAGAAATATTCGGCTTATTAAAACTAGTTGGGCTATAACTGGATAAAGCTTCAAGTTAAAAAAATAAAAAGTCATTCTAGTAGTCTCAATAAATCACCAAAACCGACATCTTGAAGCAAATTAATAAGTTACTAACACCAACCAGAATGACTATAACCCACATTTGAAGCAAATTAATAAGTTACTAACACCAACTGGATAAAGCTTCAAGTTAAAAAAATAAAAAGTCATTCTAGTAGTCTCAATAAATCACCAAAACCGACATCTTGAAGCAAATTAATAAGTTACTAACACCAACCAGAATGACTATAACCCACATTTGAAGCAAATTAATAAGTTACTAACACCAACCACAATGACTATGATACACACCTCTATTATACTCGCTATTCTTCCTTCCTTTCTGGATTTCCCTATGCATTACAAAAACATACAACAACAGCCTTTACAGACACTCCGTGCAGAAACCATCACTTCTATCTGCCAATTCGACAACAATCCGTCCGTCAGTAATCAACCGGTAAAACAGATGAGCTATTTGCTGACAATGTAGTCTCAGTTTTCAAGTTTAGGAGCTCATACCTTAAATTCACGTGTGAAGAAAAGCATTGGTCTTCTGTGTATTATTATTACTTGTCGGGATGTGCACGTTTGGCCTTGCGACGTGGTTGGTTGGGATTGCGAGTTGGTCTTTTAGCCTTTTTGCTGTCGTTTCAAGAGAATTGAAAAATGATTTATATTCTTAAGTCGGAAGATATTAATATAAGTTCTTTATTCCGTCAACTTTTAGTAGGGATGTTTAAAAAAAATGGGACTTACAAAAAGATTGCTGACAAAGTTTTGAACAGGATTAAAATAGGCAGCACCAACAATGCAGAGGCCTGCAACAAAGAAACAGTCATTCAACTTTTACTTCTTTAGTTCTTTCTATGATCCACGCGCACGCGTGCACACACACACATATGTAGAGGAGAGAGACGTACAGTAAACCAAACCAACTCCTTAGTTGCAAGAGCACTGCTAATAGCATGCTTTTTCAGTGATTCTTCAACGGCACCTTGAACCTTCAGTAGGATTAAAACAATAAGCAACTTATGTATCACTTAATGAAGACAAATGATATGCCCTAAGATACAGAGATAAAAAAAAGCATAGGATGCAATATAACTAGAGGTGTACAAATCGGTTTTTTTTTTTTTCAAAAACCGGTTTCGGTTATTAACCGAACCGGTTTTTTTCATCCAAAATGAAAACCGGTTTTTTAATAACCGGTTTCGGTTACTAACCGGTTTTTCAAGTCCAAAACAATAACCGGTGTAACCGGTTGGGACCGGTTTTAACCGGTTTTTGCAAAAAAAAAAAAACCGGTTTTTTACCGGTTTAACCGGTTTTGGTTATTAACCGGTTTGTCATACCAAGAATCCTAACCGGTCTACAACCGGCGGTTCGGTTATAAAAAAACCGGTTAAAAAAAAACCGGTTTCGGTTTTTTTCCCGGTTTCGATTCTAAAACCGGTTTTTTTGTACACCTCTAATGAATATATGCAGATAAACTTGAAAAAGATCAAAATGGGTTTTGATCAAACAGGCAACTTTCAGTGTGGGTTCTGCTGAAACATCTTTACTTCTTTTAAAGATATATACACAAGTTAATGAGTTGATTATAATCAAAAATTATATACTTACAATAGGATTTATGCATTTGGTTATATTTCAAAGGGTTCAAAAGGATTTATGCATTTTGGTTATATTTCAAAGGGTTTTCACCCGTTTGACCCGCCCATCCCATTTAGCACGTTTCCTTTAGTTATAAATAATTTAGCTCAACTCGTTTGACCCAATGAGATAGAGCATAACATATACCGACCCATTTGTATATAAACGGGTCAAGACTGCCAAAATTCAAAAAAAAAAAAAAAACTAAACAAGCAGCAAATACCTGATGATGATATTTAGTAGCTGATTCAAGAAACTTCCCGTAAGCAATAACCGCCTCCTTTGTGTAAGGTGCCACTGTTTCCCGAGCTTTATCAAGATGAGGCTTTGTTGCAGTGGCAATCTGGTCAATGTACGGCTTGGAGACCTTCTTGACAGTCTATCACCGCATAGTTTAATAATTAGAACACACTAAAATATCTACACAGTCATGCGAACATATAAATAAATACCTGAAAGTGAGGGTCTACAACTTCCTTAATTTTGATCACATGTGGAGTTATAGCATCCTTAGACTGAATATAAACCTCTTTGGTCTTCTTGGTTAATGATTGTAGTTGCGGTTCGACGTTAGTTACCACCAACACCCATTGTTCCCTGGCAGCTGGGATCCATTTCTGCGTATATTCAGAATTAGAAAATCAAATCGAGTGAAAATTTAAAAAACTTAACTGATCGAACAATATGATATTCATATTTTGAAAGTCACTTACAGCTCTGATTGTCTGAACATGAGGTTCGGCCCATTTTTCAGCTTGTGCCTTTTTCTCAAAGGCCTGCCACAAGAAAAATGAGACGTTAGTACGTTACATGTTTCTCATGAGACGTTAGTACGTTACATGTTTCTCATAAGGCATAAGGACGATGAACAGTTATCCAAAATATGTGTAGCACATTTTAATAACGAGCACATGCAATAGTGCCTGTTACATATACAAATATTACCTTTTGCTTAAGTGATTCAAAAGCAGGTTTTCCATGTTCTTTCCAGTGACTATCCGCATAAGACTGCATGATACTAATGTAATCAGACCTGATTGTTTAGCCACAAATGGCAAATTTAAAAAAAAAACTACCTGAAAACCAGCCAAACGGGCTGCAAGCCAAGGTGGCAGCCATGCACTATGGACCTGAATACAGTTTACAGAACGCAGAATGAATAAGGTTTCTAAAATACAAGTAAAATCACTCAAATCTGTTTAGGAAACATAGTAAAAGAACATGTACATTTGAAAGAGCTAATGACATTGTGGTATAGCTAAGTTTCAGGTTTTACCTCAGTCAGTTCTTTAATTTTCGATGTCGCTTCAAATTTAGCCTTCTTAAGTTCCTCCTGCGTATGAGTATACATGTAAAGATAATGCATCTTTTCATATTCACATGAATTTATTAACCCCATTGATCTGGACAAACCTCAGCAATTTTTAGAGCACGCTCAGTTTTATGAAGTTTTCTCTTCTGTTCATCAGCGACTTGTTGAAGCTGAAACAAACGATAGAATAACAAAACAAAAATGCATAAGGCATCAACTTAACACAACCCACCAAACTAATTATGTCTTAATCACAAAAAAAAAAGAATGTTTACAAATTCAGAACTAAAAGGACCATTAACAGAGAAGGTGGTTTGGCAAGAAGACCATCACAAGATGCTTTAAGCAAACAATATTAAATAGTTTATTCTTAAGTATTTGAAATAATTAACAAAAAAAAAAATAAGTTGTTTATGATAAATTTGCATTAATTGCCATAAACTAAGGCATATAATTGTAACGAATTAATGCGCAATGCAACCACAGATGGTCCAAACTAGGTTTTATCCACCCGCGCGCGTTGCGCAGGGCTCGTTTATCGGTTTATGTAAAGATTTTCAAAAATTGGGTTTCGATTTTACAATTCTTCTAAACTGCATAGGTATAGCAGCTACCATATATATGCTGGTAAGTCTTGTATTCTTCTTGAAGTTGAGTAGAAACTGACTTTGAATTATGGTATATAGATTTTAACAACTAGAAGCCATCACGTGTTTAAAACGCACGTCCAAGAAACTATACTTTCGTTTTCGAATAATACCCATATAGATTTTAACTAGAAGCCATCACGTGTTTAAAACTCACGTCCAAGAAGACTATACTTTCGTTTTCGAATAATACCCATATCAGAAACATTAATGCAGATCTCCACATTCAAAAGTTTAAATCACCAAACAACTTACATCGATAAGCTTTGAGTTTAGATCAACCGTTTTCTTCTCCAACTCTTTTGTGCGAGTTTCCAAGGTCTCCCTTAAGTCATTCTTCAACTTTATCTCCGTTTGAAGTTTTTCCAACTACAATAATTTTACACTTCCTTAATAAAACTCGATCTCAACAAATTAAACTAGATTCATATATCACACAAATGACAAACCTCCTTCTCCAATTCATGAACGCGCGTATGCGCCTTTTTAACCTGCTCATTAGCATGCGATGCCACTTCAACCTGTTAAAACAACACCATTCATTAACTTCTGTACCAAAAAAAAAAAAAATCACAGTCGACTCCTTAACAAAAATCACTAAAAGTATTACCTCAAGTGAAGCTACTTCGTTTTTCAACGCTGTAATACTATCCGACTTTTCTAAAATAATCTTCTCTTTCTCTGCAATTTCCTTCTCCGTCCAAGCAATCGTCTCATCTTTGCTTTTCAACTCGTGATTCTTCTCATCAACAAGTAATTCTACAAAATTAAATACGTTACGAGATCACTTTAAAACTGATAAATGATAATAATTATAATTAATAAAGTTAATAACCATATCCTCTTTAACAAATTAAGCAACGCAAAACACTAAACCTAACCGATGATTTGGTAATCACTATGTCATAAACTACTCAAAATTCCTCATAATTCGGGTATCAGTGATCACAAGTACGAAACTAGGGTTAACAAACTAACGTACGCAACAAGTAAACTAGCTTAACACGATATTAACACGAAATTATAGATGTAAAAGAATAGGACAAACCGAGTGAATTGATCTTCGAACTGAGTTTATCCAATTCGGATCGGAGAGTGTCTGAGTTGTCGGATCGAAGTGCAGGTTCTTCAACGGGGCTATCAGCTTGAGTAGTTGTGAAAATTAGGGCAAAAAAGAGGGAAAGAAGAAGGAAGATGTGTAGTTTTGAGGTCGCCATAGATAGGGAGTGATTGCAAAAGTGCGGAGAAATCAGTGGTGGGTTTGGATTTGGATGAGTAGTTTGCAAGCAAATGTGATCGGAAACGTGGCTGCTGTTGAGAGTTACAAAATTATGGAACACGTGGCATAAGGACCCCTTGTGATGTAAGGATAGTCGGTGTGATGGACGGCCTGGCCCGTCCAGCCTCGGCGCCGGTCCCCAACACTATTTCCTTACCCCCATCGTCGTCCTCAACGTCTTGGGCAGGATGTTTGTGCCGGGCCTCTCCCTTGTTACATACACATATACATACAACACACACACACACATATATATATATATATATATTTCTCTTGATCCATTCTTGGAGATGCATCCTCTTTGGATGTTGACGTGACGCTGACGTAAAGGGGCATCCTTCAAAGACTTGACTCCTCCTACACCGAGTAGCCTAATATTTTGTGAGTTTAGCCAAATCACTATCCAACTTTTAAAGAAATAGAAAATCATTTTCATTTGATTTAACTAGGGAAACTTAATACTTTTCATTAGCCTAATCACAGTCCAGCTTTTAAAGAGGTAGAAAATCACTTTCATTTGATTTAAACAGGGAAACGTAAGACTTTAAAGTTTTCATCCTTAAAATTAGAAAGAGATTTAAGATGTTGATTGTAAATCGAAACTAAGGTAGCGTTTGATATGCAGGAATGAGAGGTGGAATGGAATTGGTCATTGGGAGGGAATGAAGAAAAAAATGTTTGGTTGGTCGATGGAATGGAATCCCCAATTCCAAAATGCATTACATTCCCTGAAAATCATTCCATCTCTCCCCCCTGTTTTTTTTCCATTTCATTCCCTCTTCACCCTTCATTAACAACACCACCACTATCATCCTCCGCCGCCACCCGCCACCCGCCACCGTCGTTGTCGCCACCCACCTCCATCCCCGCCACCGACGTCGCCACCATCCACCATCGCCGTTGCCACCTCCGATCACCGCCACCACCCACCTTCGATCATCGCCGCCACCATTGCCGCTGCCACCTCCGATCACCGCCGCCGTCACCACCCACCTCCGCCATCGCTATCAACCACCACCACCACCCACCGCCACCACCGCTACCACCTGACACCACCGTCGCCACCGCTACTACCTCTGACCACCGCCGCCACCCACCTTCGCCGTCACCCACCACCACCACCGCTGGCACCACCCGTCGCTGTAACACCTCGAAAATTCACGTCCTATAATGTGTAGACACGTGTCATATGTTTAAACGTGTGAAAGAAATATTATAGAAGGACTAAAGTTGACAATCATGGAAAGTATGTGAATATACTGTAACACCCTTATTATTATTTAACAATTTTCGTATAATTTACTAAAATAAACGGGTAATTAGTATTTCAATACATTGAAAATACGGGTTTCATTAAACTTTATTTACAGAATTAAAACTATACAAAATAACATGTTTGAGTTCGTTATTTAACAAAACAACGATACATAGTGCGAGAGCTTATTTCTTGATCGTGTTCGGTTCTTCGTTGTGCTTGATCATCCTCCGGTGCTAAAATCATACCTGAAACTCATAAAACATGAGTTGGATTAGTCATATGTAACTTAGAACATATTTAAACGAGTCCGGGAAGCGAAACTGATTAAAATAAATTTTTTTAGCTAAATCAGGGTTCTGTCGCGTGTCGCGGAGGAACCATGTTGTTCCTTCGCGTGTCGCCTGGGAAACCAGTTTCCAGCAGGTTGCAGTTCAGATCAGCTATGCCAGTTTTTACGGAAACGGCCATAACTTCTTCGTTATTGATCCGTTTTACCCGATTCTTTTTCCTACGCGTCCGTAATTTAATCCTCCATCATATGGAGTTAAAATCCTACATCCAACTTAAGAAATTTTGAGACTTATAAGCCTTTGACTCGTTACCTTTTTACCGAATTTTAACCCGTTTATGCATTTTATCAAACAAACGTATTTGTTTGATTCCTATATCACATACACTTCTTCAAATTAATGTTACCTACCATATTAGGTTCTAATCATAGGTTTATTACACAATTTAAACCCGTTTTCGCTCGTATGCTTATTTTGACCCGTTAAGGGTATTTAAGCACTTTCGAGCCTAAAATCGCTTTCATTTGTATCTAACTTTATATTTTCACATTTCTTACCAAGTAGTCTTCCACCACAACTATATTTGTGGTGGATTTAATATGGAGATACATATATTCCGAGTTTTATCCCTCGGACTATCATTTTACGGCAAAGACCCATATTGAGTCATTTGACCCAAGATTTACCCTTTTCATTCTTTATACTTATTCAAAGTATTTGCTTGATCATATAACTTGTTTTTAAACGACTCTTAAGGTTCATTTACTCGATTTTGCTTACGAGGGCGTTTTGGTCATCTTAAACCTTTTCTTTACAACAAAGGACTTTTCATGTCGTAATTGACCAAAATTCCACTTTTTAAACTAGGATCTTGTTTAAATAGTCATCATGTTTTTAAAACACAATGACAATAACTTAAATCATTCGGTTTACTTAAAAGATAACCCAATGTCCATTTTAACTTGTTTAGCCCTCATTGAACTTCAAGTTCTAATGATGATTTGACCAATTATACATACCTGGCTCGAATCAATATATTGACCCGTTTTGATACCTTGCCTTAGTAGCCGCTAAGTAATAGCGATGACAACATTCAATCGATATTTATTCCTGTAATCATGCAACTTGACAAAACATTAGCCGATATTGTCAAAGGGTGATATTTTCACATTTTGACCCGTTTGGTCTATATGACCATTTACTTTTGCGAGATGGATTTATTATCATCTCGTCTACATAACTTGTACCGGTTTACACCTTACGGTCAATTTACTTATAAATTTATTTCTTGATTATTTTGACCCCTTTATATCTTACGCCATAAAGTGTCCATCAAAACTAACGGTTATCGTCAACAAGTGACTACATTGCCGTTTTACCCTTATTAATTGTATTGATTTACCTTATAAGGTAAATCACTCAAAACTCGTTATTTATTAGTCATTACATGACTAAATGACCTTATTAGCTCTTTTTAACCATTCAACATGGTTTATCATTATTGTCTTTTGTTTCGAACCTCGCACGTCGGGTCGAAACATCATAAGTCAAAATGTGACTTTTGATTATTCAAAATCTATAAAACCAATAGATATCAAATAAAAGGTGTAAGTTTTAACTTACCTCGCATCCCGAATACACCTTTCTTCTCACTTGATTCGTTTGACCCGCTCACTCATCAAGCTTCCACCTAGCTCGTTAAGCGTCAAACTATCATCATAATTCATAAGATGGTTAGATTAGTCATTATCAATTATGACTACTCCATCTAACGGGTCTTATGTCGACTTTATCACTCGATTAAATCATTGGTTAGTTTGACTTCCTAAAAGTCAATTGATCTATCAACATATCCAAATGCACACTTCACATGGAATTTCAACATTTTAGCTTCGTTTAGGCATTTTAACAAACACCTAGTGGGCATACTTTTACACATTTACAAACTAGTTCATAACTAGTTATTTTTACCAAGATTAACATCAAATTTACCACTATCACTTATGATCAAATACTCAAAATTGAAATTTGTTTAAGTATTTCCCGATTACTTAACATGCATGATGATTCTAATCATAATCATATCATCAATTCCACCTTATGACTAATACCCACTTAGCCTAGTGTGGGAATTCATTCAATCATTCAATTCATAACATGTTAGGTATGATTTTCACTTAGGGTTTCGTTCCTAAGCAAGTATACATCACTTATCAAGCCATAGCTTCTCTAATTCATGCCTAATTCGCGATTAGGATGATTATCAAATTTTTTCAACTTCACAAATGTTAGAAATTCAACATACCTCACGGTCCCCTTGACTTGGTGATCACGAATTTGTGTTCATGCATTGATTTGGCTCTTGATTTGGGCTTCAATTTGATCAATTTGTTGATTTTAGGGTTTGAGCTCTCTTGGTCGCTCCTGATGATCGATCCACACACACAAAGTGTGTGTGGTGTGTGTGTGTTTTTTTTTATTAAAAGAACTTGTTCCCTTTTTGACGATTTTGGTCCCTCAAGTTTTGTTAACTAGTAAGTAGGCTACAACCTACTTATTTTCAACAATACTTTGTTTTGTTAACTAGGTTAAACTTTGCTAGTTTAACTTAGTGAGTTCGGGGTAGTCATAACCCGTCTTATTTTAAGTCCCGTTAGCTCGGGCCTTCTATATACTTTGTTTTCCTCAAAGTATTTATCCTCTTTTAATTAACATCAAATTTATTTATTTAAATCCTAATATTAACCGGGTTAATTTTTTTTTTACCACTAACGGTATTTTACCCGTCGTCACTAGTAACATGGTTTAATTACCAAACCCATTTTTGGGGTGTTACAAGTCTACCCCCCTTAAAGAGGTTTCGTTCTCGAAACCTTTTCTTACATAATTTATTGAGTTTCAACCCAATGTACATAAACTGAGTAACCTTCTAAGCATTACTCACACTTTGACCATTTGTTAGTGTCATTAGACAAATATGGTAACATCTTTTAATTACACAACATATGTATCTTTTATGCGAATTTACGCAACTCAGAATAACGCCATCTGGTCATTTCGACTTGTTTGATTAACTTAGCGAAATCCATCGCCTTTATACTTTCGGATTCTTTGTGAATCCGTTATTTTCACCCATTTGGATGTTTTTAGTGAGATCTTTCACTGTTTACAAACAGACCCCTTTTCTTTACGAACTTATTCGTTTGGTTCATTCGTACAGCATTCGCCACTAAAATGAATTTCCTGATTTTATCTTATTTATTTAGCACTATCTAGATGTGCTATTAACGGAATTCTACAAGGCATATTACCACATACCTTCCGGCTTTATCCTTTTTATCGTGCCTTTACTCGATCTGACTTCCCAACACTTTGCTTATGTTGCCTTGTGATCGCTCAGTAAAGGCGATAAATACTTTTCGTTATTATGACCTCATGGATCATCACTGCTGTTTTGTACTCACTTACCTTTATTATTTGGCTTGACTGAGTAGCCATTTGGCCACTTGGTCATACACGCTTATCAACTATGATTATTTCACGCTAATCTTAATATAGATAGCGTGTTGAACACTTTCTTAATTTAAATATTGACCTTAACCGGCCTCACTGACTAGTCTTATTAGTCCAGTTACTTTATACCCATCTCTCGGGCTACTATGTGATTTTATTTCACATAACTTTCCTGACCTTGATCGCGTCACGTCGTGTTTTAGGTTTATTTCCCAATCATCTCATACTATATATGTTTGATAAAACGTTGTTTTTGACTAAAACAGAATTTTAGTTTAATGTTTTATCTTTAATTTATGTCAAGCAATTTTGACGACTTGGCATTTACTCTTTTACAGTCTTTGTTTTACGCGAGGATTCTCACTGGTTCTCTCGCTTCATTTCTATATTCCGACTTTGTTCTCGAGTTTGACGTTTTACAAAAACGACTCGTTTAGGGACATATTCGCATTTTCCGGGTTCGAGTGTAAGTACACTCCCTCCCAATGCTTGTCTAAATCATTTTTCATGTTTGCGTTTTCTGGGTTCGAGTGTAAGTACACTCCCTCCCAATACTCGTCTAAATCATTTTTCATGCTTGCGTTTTCTGGGTTCGAGTGTAAGTACACTCCCTCCCAATACTCGTCTAAATCATTTTTCATGCTTGCGTTTTCTGGGTTCGAGTGTAAGTACACTCCCTCCCAATACTTGTCTAAATCATTTTACATGCTTCTTTGTCCCTTCACTCGGGCTCATCATCCTAATGTAATACGCTTCCGTCACCCGGCTGCGCGTTTACATTATTATCAATTATTTTGCTCATTTGATTCATTTGGGTACTTTTAAGTTAGTCCTATTCACACCGCCCTTACTACATCGGATGTAAGCGTGTCCGCCATAAGAAGTTCATGGTATCATATGCCACTACTTACTTGGCCAGAGTAAGCGATTAACACATGACACACATGACCTTTTTATAGTTTTCACATCACGTCCTATGTAAGTAACGCCTCTATTTGTTTCTCTTGGAAACAATATCCCGAATACATTTTCTATTCGGGTTTTTCCAAGTTTTTAATCTACATATGCAACTTTCAATTTCTACTTATTTGTTGCATATTACTATTTGTGCGGTTATTTAAAATGTGCACCTGGTAATGTTTGCCCCGACGGGCGTTCCTTGCCATTAACCTTGTTCGCGGTCGTTACGCGATTTAGTCCTCGGTGAGCATGCACCTATTGTCATACTTCGGACCGTTCCATCATCATATCCACAATTCGTTTGACTCTCGTCGTCTTCAAACGCGAGTGTCCTTCAATTAAAACATTCACAAAAGTTAGTAACGTCAACTTCAATAATCGCCCGTATTATAATACAAGGCTTTTTCTACTATACGCGTCAACGCGCGTATTTTCGTCAACTATATCAATCATTTTAATTGGGGTAACGTGTATCACACGATAGCCCTATGTGTTATTTACAACACTTTAGCATGCTAAACTATTAACATACTTGTACTTACCGGATTTGCGATCAAGCTTCGAACCGAACACATTTGTCAACAACCTTGAGCTCTGATTACCAACTTGTAACACCCTTATTATTATTTAACAATTTTCGTATAATTTACGAAAATAAACGGGTAATTAGTATTTCAATACATTGAAAATACGAGTTTCATTAAACTTTATTTACAGAATTAAAACTATACAAAATAACATGTTTGAGTTCGTCATTTAACAAAACAACGATACATAGTGCGGAAGCTTATTTCTTGATCGTGTTCGGTTCTTCGTTGTGCTTGATCATCCTCCGGTGCTAAAATCATACCTGAAACTCATAAAACATGAGTTGGATTAGTCATATGTAACTTAGAACATATTTAAACGAGTCCGGGAAGCGAAACTGATTAAAATAAATTTTTTTAGCTAAATCAGGGTTCTGTCGCGTGTCGCGGAGGAACCATGTTGTTCCTTCGCGTGTCGCCTGGGAAACCAGTTTCCAGCAGGTTGCAGTTCAGATCAGCTATGCCAGTTTTTACGGAAACGGCCATAACTTCTTCGTTATTGATCCGTTTTACCCGATTCTTTTTCCTACGCGTCCGTAATTTAATCCTCCATCTTATGGAGTTAAAATCCTACATCCAACTTAAGAAATTTTGATACTTATAAGCCTTTGACTCGTTACCTTTTTACCGAATTTTAACCCGTTTATGCATTTTATCAAACAAACGTATTTGTTTGATTCCTATATCACATACACTTCTTCAAATTAATGTTACCTACCATATTAGGTTCTAATCATAGGTTTATTACACAATTTAAACCCGTTTTCGCTCGTATGCTTATTTTGACCCGTTAAGGGTATTTAAGCACTTTCGAGCCTAAAATCGCTTTCATTTGTATCTAACTTTATATTTTCACATTTCTTACCAAGTAGTCTTCCACCACAACTATATTTGTGGTGGATTTAATATGGAGATACATATATTCCGAGTTTTATCCCTCGGACTATCATTTTACGGCAAAGACCCATATTGAGTCATTTGACCCAAGATTTACCCTTTTCATTCTTTATACTTCTTCAAAGTATTTGCTTGATCATATAACTTGTTTTTAAACGACTCTTAAGGTTCATTTACTCGATTTTGCTTACGAGGGCGTTTTGGTCATCTTAAACCCTTTCTTTACAACAAATGACTTTTCATGTCGTAATTGACCAAAATTCCACTTTTTAAACTAGGATCTTGTTTAAATAGTCATCATGTTTTTAAAACACAATGACAATAACTTAAATCATTCGGTTTACTTAAAAGATAACCCAATGTCCATTTTAACTTGTTTAGCCCTCATTGAACTTCAAGTTCTAATGATGATTTGACCAATTATACATACCTGGCTCGAATCAATATATTGACCCGTTTTGATACCTTGCCTTAGTAGCCGCTAAGTAATAGCGATGACAACATTCAATCGATATTTATTCCTGTAATCATGCAACTCGACAAAACATTAGCCGATATTGTCAAAGGGTGATATTTTCACCTTTTGACCCGTTTGGTCTATATGACCATTTACTTTTGCGAGATGGATTTATTATCATCTCGTCTACATAACTTGTACCGGTTTACACCATACGGTCAATTTACTTATAAATTTATTTCTTGATTATTTTGACCCCTTTATATCTTACGCCATAAAGTGTCCATCAAAACTAACGGTTATCGTCAACAAGTGACTACATTGCCGTTTTACCCTTATTAATTGTATTGATTTACCTTATAAGGTAAATCACTCAAAACTCGTTATTTATTAGTCATTACATGACTAAATGACCTTATTAGCTCTTTTTAACCATTCAACATGGTTTATCATTATTGTCTTTTGTTTCGAACCTCGCACGTCGGGTCGAAACATCATAAGTCAAAATGTGACTTTTGATTATTCAAAATCTATAAAACCAATAGATATCAAATAAAAGGTGTAAGTTTTAACTTACCTCGCATCCTGAATACACCTTTCTTCTCACTTGATTCGTTTGACCCGCTCACTCATCAAGCTTCCACCTAGCTCGTTAAGCGTCAAACTATCATCATAATTCATAAGATGGTTAGATTAGTTATTATCAATTATGACTACTCCATCTAACGGGTCTTATGTCAACTTTATCACTCGATTAAATCATTGGTTAGTTTGACTTCCTAAAAGTCAATTGATCTATCGACATATCCAAATGCACACTTCACATGGAATTTCAACATTTTAGCTTCGTTTAGGCATTTTAACAAACACCTAGTGGGCATACTTTTACACATTTACAAACTAGTTCATAACTAGTTATTTTTACCAAGATTAACATCAAATTTACCACTATCACTTATGATCAAATACTCAAAATTGAAATTTGTTTAAGTATTTCCCGATTACTTAACATGCATGATGATTCTAATCATAATCATATCATCAATTCCACCTTTTGACTAATACCCACTTAGCCTAGTGTGGGAATTCATTCAATCATTCAATTCATAACATGTTAGGTATGATTTTCACTTAGGGTTTCGTTCCTAAGCAAGTATACATCACTTATCAAGCCATAGCTTCTCTAATTCATGCCTAATTCGCGATTAGGATGATTATCAAATTTTTTCAACTTCACAAATGTTAGAAATTCAACATACCTCACGATCCCCTTGACTTGGTGATCACGAATTTGTGTTCATGCATTGATTTGGCTCTTGATTTGGGCTTCAATTTGATCAATTTGTTGATTTTAGGGTTTGAGCTCTCTTGGTCGCTCCTGATGATCGATCCACACACACAAAGTGTGTGTGGTGTGTGTGTGTTTTTTTTTATTAAAAGAACTTGTTCCCTTTTTGACGATTTTGGTCCCTCAAGTTTTGTTAACTAGTAAGTAGGCTACAACCTACTTATTTTCAACAATACTTTGTTTTGTTAACTAGGTTAAACTTTGCTAGTTTAACTTAGTGAGTTCGGGGTAGTCATAACCAGTCTTATTTTAATTCCCGTTAGCTCGGGCCTTCTATATACTTTGTTTTCCTCAAAGTATTTATCCTCTTTTAATTAACATCAAATTTATTTATTTAAATCCTAATATTAACCGGGTTAATTTTTTTTTTACCACTAACGGTATTTTACCCGTCGTCACTAGTAACGTGGTTTAATTACCAAACCCATTTTTGGGGTGTTACATATACGTATTCTAAATGTCAACCGTGAATAAATATAATGTACATTAACCCTACATGGTGCTCATACCTTCAAACGAATAAATCATGGATCATACGAAGCTAAAAGTGAGAGATTACAAACAACAGGGACTAAATGTGTCAACATGTTTAAGTTACACCTCTGAGTGACCTTTTGTAACACCCCGAAAATTTACGTCCTATAATGTGTTGACACGTGTCATAGGTTTGAACGTGTGAAAGAATGTTCTTGAAGGACTAAAGTTGACAAACAGTGAAACTGTGTAAATATAAGGGTTCAAAGTGTCAACAATGAATAAATATACTTTGCAATAACCCTACATGATGTTTATAACCTTAAACGAATAGATCATGGATCATACGAAGCGAATTGTGAAAGAAAGTGAGAGATTACAAACTACAGGGGTTAAATGTGCCAACATGTTTAAGTTATACCTCTGAGTGACCTTTTGACAAACCCGAAGCCTTGTAACGATTAAATATGCTCACTAGAATCTACCATAAAAATTTCACCAAGTTTCGTTACCGTATGAGAAAGTTATGATAAAATCCGTGTGTAAGGGTTAGAATCGTCAACATTGAAATTTAGGGCTTTTCGGGTGATCACAAAGTTACCCGAGGACTTAACAAAGATGGTATAAGTCTTAAAGCCCCACATGTCAAATATAAAGTCTCAAAATGCAAGAAAACCAAGTGAAAACGACCTTTCGGGGGACCAGGGACTGAAATTGCAATTAATGAAACTTGTTGATCAGGTCATCACCACCCTCGCGTAGCGCGAGCATGAAGGTCTTGACAGTCGCGCTACGCGACTGCCTTATCTGGACAGAAAACATGCACAGATGTCCTGCATGTTCGTTAACCGACTTTGATCGATTTTTGGCATACCTTGGGCTGCCCTAAAGTGGTTTTTAGCTAGTAGGGGACTTGTGGATGTTATTGTTTCCTCCTAGACTTAGTTGTCGATGATCCATGCATGTTTGAACACCATAAGAAGACCCACATTCTTTGCAAATTTGATCATTCATCTTGCATTCACTTCTGGTCATTTTGAGGAGCTTTCCAGCAGATCCCAAACATTCCAAATCGTGCATAAGACTTGTGTAAGTACCCTTGATCTTCTTCAATTCATTTATGCTTAGTTAATAGCCTAGAAATCAAACCGTCGTAACTACGGTTTGACTTCGCGATGAAACACAAATGGTCCAGAATTTTGTCAAATCGAAAGTAGTAATAAGTTGGTATTTATATGGGTAATAAACCCCTAAAAGGTCACCCACTGATTTCAATCTTAACTATGTCAATTGATCGAGTCAAACTTCTTCCGAAAAGTCAATAGAAATGTTAATCGCATATGTAATGATACGGAAGGCGTGCAATCTGTTTTATCAGTCATACAACTTGAAAATAAATATTATAACTTGTCTAAACTTGTTTGATTCGACAACTTTATGTCTTGAACCGATTCGGAACCGAGAGACGCAAAAGTTTGACTTTTGCTTTGACCTCAGTTCTGACCCGATTTATATAGGTTTAGACATGCCTTAAAGTTCCATTAGGACCTAGTTGCATGTGTGTATAAGCCTCTGCGTTTATACCACTCGAATCCCTAATCGTCCGATGTTTCCGTTAAACGCCTAAATATTGACCGTAATGCCCTTATGACCATAAAACGAGATTTTTGGAAATGTGAAAGTGCCATAATCTTAGTTACTGATTTTTAGACATGTACCTAAAATTTCACATCAGTTGGAGGTCTAGATTAGGAGTTATGCTTAATGACGTAATTTGAATGCTTTTAAGTAATTAAACGGCGTCATTAGCGTAAAGCCTATCTAAACCCAATTTTTAACATCAAACCTTTTACCCACTGATGTGATATAATATTTTGGGATTTTTAAAGATTTTTAATTATTTTTAAACTGATCATAAGCTAGGTTTATCGCCTTGATTCGGTTAATACCAAAAATACCCTTTTCGGCCAAAAAATGAGTTTTACAAACCCTTTTAACGCCAATCCAATTGCTACCGATTTTAAATAATAAATGGAGTATTTTGAGCCTGTTTATTTGATCAGAAAACTCAGAATCGTATTTTAAACCGTACATCGCTTAAAATGACTTTATACGCGTATTTAACGCATAGTTTGGGTTTAAAACTATTTTAGTATATAAGACTTATTACCAAAGGTTATAACCTGTTAAAATAAGCTATTTTACTGATCAACTCAGACCCGGATCACAGGTGTCTAATTAAACCCTTTTATAATCTTTAAAATGACCAAAATACCCCTACGGGGCTTATTAAGAGATTAAACTCGTTTTGGGCTTCATGGGTGATATCCCACTGATATCACAACTTATTTAAGGCATGTTAACTTAGGAAACCTGTTTAGGACTCTTACGGATACCCGTTACGCTTCATGCGCGTTCGGTCCTGTTTATGTAACTAGTTTACATAAATTAGCCGAAACGGGTCAAACCTTATCGGTTTTATCTCAAAATACAGAATGTGTATCATATACCCATATTAAGCAAGTCTTCAAACTTGTCGGGACTAAATCACATTCTATCCGGTCTTCGCTTAATCGTGCGTACGAACCGTATCTTTAAAACTAACCGGTTTAAGCGTAAGCTTAACTAAAGACCCGTTAGGATTCTAATAGGTTATTATAAACCTTCGTTCCAGATTAGGAGAACCAGTAAAAGATACTTGCACTCGCTGATTTTGAACTATACTTACTCAGGTAAATACTTTTAACTTATTTTCCCTATACGGGCTTGGGGTACGGTATATAGAATACCGCTTGGTCCAGCATTGAATCTTTAATCGAATAGAGGTTAAATCATTGATATGCTCTGTTTTGAAATGCTTTGTTTGCTTAAAGCCTTTGGGGGGTTAATGACCATGTCCCGGATATCCCTGGCATCATTTTACGAAATGGCCACGACCTTAGCACTCAGGTGTAGGCGTACACCTGTCAGTGTCTCATTATATAAAGTGGTGTGTCTATTGATCTTTAACCTGGTCTACGGATCGGACTACTGAACGCATAAGAAACATGTAATTCGTTTACAAGTTTATATATTTAAATAATTATCCCAAGTTATAAAATATTATTTGTGCCTTGTGCCTTAAATGCATTTTCTTAAACTCTTTTCAAAATGAGTCGGTTGATTGTATTTACCAGTGTAAACTGACGTATTTTCTTAAAAAGGTTAAGTGCAGGTACTACGCGAAATAGGCTGGCTTGTCTCCTAGCATCCACATTAAGTCTCGCCAGCTTGGATGTCATAAACTGTTGAACATTTGTTTCCTTTTATTTGATCTAC
Source organism: Helianthus tuberosus (assembly GCA_030545235.1). NCBI lineage: Eukaryota > Viridiplantae > Streptophyta > Magnoliopsida > Asterales > Asteraceae > Helianthus > Helianthus tuberosus. The sequence goes on from CM060418.1 coordinate 190,243,011, forward strand.
CTGTGGATTTATATTCGACTATTTGTGATACTTAATATTACAATATCGTTTGGTTGAATTAAATCTATACTTTGCTTCCGCTGTGCATTTAAATATTGTGTTGTTTGACTATTATGTTGCCAACCACGTCACGATACTCCCCTACCGGGCCCACCGGTGACACGTGGAAATTCGGGGTGTGACACCTTTTGACAAACCCGAAGCTTTGTAACTGTTAATTATGCTCACTAGAATGCACGATATAAATTTCGTAAAGTTTCGTTTTCGTATGAGAAAGTTATGACCAAATTCGTGTGCGAGGGGTTAAAGTGTTAACGTTGAAAGTTAAGACTTTTCGGGTTAACCGGAAGTGTCCAGGGACTTGGCAAAGTGGCTATAAGTCCTAAAGCCCTTGTGGGTAATTATAAGGGGGTCAAAATGCAAGAAATAACCTTGGTTGCCCTTTCGAAGAGCCAAGGGTCAACTTTGCAACAAATAGAAAATGGAAAATCTGAATTTCAGGCCCAGGCGGCCCGCGTTGAGATCTGTTAAACGTGAGGCGGGCCGCGTCAGGCGCCCAGAACCAGAAAAGCGCGACAGGCTCCTGTAAACGCGGAGAACCGATCTTTAAACGACATTAATGCAATGTGGGCGACCCCTAAACAGTCCTAGACACTAGGAACACATGTTGGAAGGTTGTGGTCAGCTGATAGCCTTAGTTGTCAACATCTTATGGTGATTACAACTATATACGGCCTCATTATGCAACATTGTTCCACACACCTTCAAACAAGCTTCTGATCATTCTTGGAGCTCCCAAGCAGGCTCAAGTCTTCACATTTCGTGCATAGGACTCTTGTAAGTCTGCTAATCCTTCTTTAATTGAGTTTAACTTAGTATTTTAGCTAAAAGTCAAACCGTCGTAATTACGGTTTGACTTCGAGATTAGTCAACAATGGCTCAGTCATATCTCGAATTAAAAATAGATATAAGTTGGTATTTGTGTGAGTAATAAACCCTCAAAAGGGTTCCCCCTGATTACCACTCTAACCAGGTCAAAAGTCGAGTCAAACTTATATTTAAAAAGTCAACAGGAAGCTTAAAATGCCATTTATGCATAATTAACATTGTAGATCATATACAACCTGTTGGATCATTGTTATAACTTGGTAATAAGTGTAAGAACATGTCTAAACATGTTCAACTCGACAATTTCCTGTTTAGACCCGGTTCGGAACCGAAAGTCACATAGTTTGACTTTTACTTTGACTTTCAGTTCTGACCCGTTTAGGCATGTTTTAGAAATGCCTCAGAGCTTTAATTGGACTAGGTTACTTGTTAGAATAACCCTCTGTGATGTTACACCTTGGTTCATTAGTTATCCAATTAATATGCATGTTTCCGTTAATTGCTCATATGTTGACCGTTATGCCCTTATTACCTTAAAACGTGATTTTTGGAAATGTAAAAGAGTAGAAACTTTAATTACTGATATATAAACTTGTATGCAAAGTTTGACATCAGTTTGAATTGTAGATTTAGAGTTATGCTCAATATCGCAAAACTAAAGCTTTATGTTAATAAAACGGCGTAATTAGCGTATAGCCTAGTTAAGCCTACTTTTTGATATCAAATCTTTTACCCACTGATGCAATATATTATTTTGGGATTTTTAAAGATTTTTAATAAATTTTAGGCTGAGCATAACTAGTAGTCGTAGGCTTAATCCGGTAATTGTCGGTTTTGCCCTTACGGGCCATAAAATGAGTTTTACATATCTAAACGACTCCAAACCTTTTGCTACTGATTACACATGATAAATAAAGTATTTTAAGCCTTCTGGAAATATAAAAATATCAGATTTAAGTATCGAACCCGGAAATGGCCTTTAATCGCCTTATTAAGCGTTTTTAACGCATAGTATGTAATAAAATTATGTTGAACATACCCGGGTTGATACCTACTGATATATTAGGCAAATTAGAATGTTTTAACAGTAAGCAAAGGTTAATTAACTCAGACTTCGGTTTTGAGCTTTTCGGCTTATGTGAAATTACCAAAATGCCCCTACGGTGCATAGTTGGTTATAAATGATAGATTTCACACATATACTTTAACCTACTGATATAACTTAGAAAATTATGTATTTTTGCTGATTACATCAGACCTGTAACTCAGGTTGTTACTTAAACTCTTTTATAAAGTTTTAAATGACCAAACTACCCCTACGGGGCCTAGTTTGTGTTTAAACACGTTTCGGGCATAATGAGAGACATCTTACTGATGTCACAACATATTTGAGGCATAATTAACTTAGGAAACCTGTATATAGCTCTCATGAATATCCGTCACGCTTATTACGCGTACGGTTCGGTTTATGTAACAAGTTTACATAAATTAGCCGAAACGGGTCAAACCTTAACGGTTTTATCTCAAAATCCAGAGTGTGAATAATAAACCCATATTAAACAAGTCTTCAAACTTGTCGGGTCTAAATCACATTCTATCCGGTCTTCGCTTAATCGTGCGTACGGACCGTATCTTTGAAACTAGCCGGTCTAAGCTTAAGCTTAATTAAAGACCCGTTAGGATTCTAATAGGTTATTATAAAACCTTCGTTCCAGATTAGGAGGACCAATAAAAGCTACGTGCATTTTGCTAATTGTGAATTATACTTGCTCAGGTAAATACTTTTAACTTATTTTCCCTATACGGGCTTGGGTTACGGTATATAGTATACCGCTTGATCGGGCATCAAATCTCCACCGTTAAAGTGGGTAGTTGAATAATTTGATCGGCTCGTTTAAACAATCTTGTTACTTAAAGCCTTTGGGGGGTTAATGACCGTGTCCCGGATATCCTTGGCATCATTTTACGAAATGGCCACGACTTAAGCGCGGGGTGTAGGCGTACACCCGTCAGTGCACAAAAGAATATTGTGGTGTGTCTATTGATCTTTAACCCGGACAAGATCCGGGCTACTGAACGCACAAGGAACATGTAATTCGTTTACAAGATTATAATATTAAATAATTCTCCCAAGTTAAACAAAATGTTTATGCCATGTGCATCCAAACCAATTTTCAATCATTTTCCAAAATGAGTCAGTTGAATGTATTTACCAGTGTAAACTGACGTATTTTCCCAAAAAGATTAAATGCAGGTACTAAGCGAAATTGGCTGGGATTTCTCCTTAGCATCATTAGAAGTCTCGCAAGCTTAAGATGCCTGAAGTCTGTTGAACCATTAATATTATTTTATTTCGATCCATCTGTGGATAAACTTTCGAATATTGTGACACTCGATATTACAATATTAAATTCGGTTGTATCATATTTTAAATTTGCTTCCGCTGTGCATATTGATATTGTGTAGTTTGACTAGTATGTTGCCAACCACGTCACGATACTCCCCCACTGGGCCCACCGGTGACACGTGGAAATCGGGGTGTGACAGGTTGGTATCAGAGCCAACACTGAGCGAATTAAACACTAGCCTTTTGTGTTTAATCTCAGTTACACAATTGCACAATTCTAAACTTTCGAGTCTAGACATATAACATAGGACAAATTCCACCTTGTTTATGTTGTCCTTTATTTTTGCATATATTTTTGTATTGTTATCTTATATTGTATTGACAGGACAAAATGCCTCCAAGATTCTTCCGTAGGTGAGGACGAGGCAAGGGGCCGATTTCCGTCCCCAATGACAACGAGGCAGGACCCTCGAATGTACGAGCTCATTCGACAACAGAGAGTGATGATCCACGGCAAAACCGAAGGAACCTATTTGAGCCGGCCAGACGATCGGTATCTCACAGCTCTACCCCTCCGGTCCAAAACCCATATGGGCCACAACCGGACTACGAGCCGAACAACCCTCAGCCTTCCTTCATACCATTACAACGATCCCTGTCTCATCATTCTTTCGGGGACCCCACCCCAGTTTTTCGGGGCCGGTTTAATCCGGTAGGCTACGTGCAAGAACCCGTGGGTTTTAACCCACTGGGGCCAGACGATCACTTCTCCGGTGATAATGCGAATGACATGGACGAGGATACGGACCCCGTCGAACCTGCAAGTGGTACTCCGAACCACCCGATAGAGATCTCGGACGGATCTTCGTTTCACGGATCACCCTATGTTGGTCCAGACAGCTTCCAAGCCATGTTCACTCGGCACGAGTGGTACTATACACCTCCTCACCATTCGTCGCCTCATCAGCAGCAGGAACAGGATCCCTCTGTGGATTCCAGATTCGTGGCAGTCACGCCACCGCCTCCACCGCCGCCAGTGCAGCCGGCACCGCCGCAACCGCCGAGGCGAAGGAGAACCGGTGCGCGCATGTCGTCACGAGCAGGGGACTTCCATTTCAGTTCCCCACATCAATCCAGTGGCAGCCACTATCCGCCACATCAGGAGGACCCACCAATGGGTGGACCCTCCAACCCAGCTGTGCCACAGCCACCGCCAATGGGTTTTGACAACCCAATTCCAGCATATACGGGTTCCATGGCGTATAACCCGTTTGAACCGCCTACTCATCACAACTATGGTTACGCGGAGGCCGACCCTTACATGTTAGCGGCGAACTACAACCCCCAAGGACCCTATGGAGATCCATGGGGAGTAGGTTACCCGACTCAGGGGTACCAGATACCTCCTCGACCTATTATCCGGACACAATCGCAGCCGCCACGGTTTTCTCCCCCAGAAAGGGAGGAAATCCTACAAAGGTTGGATGAAGTAGAGCGAGGCTTCCACCGTGACCGTAGGGAGAGACAGACCTTCTTCCAAGGATTAGCAAGCTTGATCAAAGGGAAGAACAAGAAGGATCATTGAATCCTTCCAATTATTGTTGAGCCCCTGCGTGGGCCTGTATTTGTTGTATTTGTTTAAGCCCCTGCGTGGTTATGTATGTGTGTTTATTCTAACTCCTGCGTGGGTCTATTTTCCGTTAACCCCTGCGTGGGTATGAGGTTTGCTTAAAGTCCCTACGTGGACTAGTTTGTTTGTTTAAAGTCCCTGCGTGGACGAGCATGTTGATTTACCCCTGCATGGGTAATTATTTGTTGAAAAGACCCGTTTAGGGCAGCGTGTAATATTATAATAAATTAATGGAATGTTTGTTTTACAAATTTCATGTTTGCCATTATGTGCATATATAAATTATAAATGAAATAAATAAATTAAAATCATTCTGTTTTTTTTTTTAAATAATCTGCCTATGTAATTATTAATTAAGAATCTTAAAGTGTGAAACCTAGCCTTCGGGTCATCATAAGACCAGGCCAAGATGGTAAGACCTGTTCAAAAGATTCAAATCTAGGTTAACATCTGAAAACATGTTAACAATCCTGGCAGAAGTGATTCGTTAAAAATCACATACGTCATTTTTATAAAGGAATTCTTTAGAAGATTCCTAAACCCAGTTTAATGATCTCTGAATCCTGGGTCTACATCATCAATTAAGATGATCATATTTTTACCATACGTGGTAATACATGCCTACGGGCCTTGCTCATTTCTATATGAGCCAAAAGACAGTGGTAGCTATGACTCCCTGTCAAATAAAGGTAATGAACTAGGTTCAAACCTTAAAAGCCTTGATTCTCTGAAATCGTAGCTTATATTTTTAAAATGTCCTTGTGACTAGGCCTATTGTGCCATCATACCTTAATGATTGATTCTCTGAAATCATAAATTAAATTAAAATGTCCACGTGACTAGGCCTTTTGTGCCACAAATAAAACTGTTGTTGTTTTATAATTAGGATAAATTATTATAGAAATCCTAAATAAATATGATTAATAAATTAACCAAATATGGTCTCTGTATACCATGGTTAATGAATTTCCCTAAAGGGCAATTCCATAATAAACTCCCAAATAAACTATTGTCCTTGTTTTCTGCAACAGTTCAATTAAAATGGCTAACTCGGACGAGGGTAATAGCCATCCAGTGGAGGTTAATAATGACGCCCGGATTAATCTAACGGGTGCGGAATTGAAAGCGATCATAGACGGCGCTATTACACAGGCTTTGGAAAGGCAGTATGAAGAGTACAGTGGGACTCGTAGTAGGACCCAATCTACACAGCCTTCAAAGCCACCGTCCAATAAGGACGACCCGAAGAAAGACGATGATCGACGCTCCTCGAACCACAGTGCTCCATCTCAGCAGGTTATACGTAATCAGGGACCCCGTGACAAGGGTTGCTCGTATAAATATTTTGTTTCTTGCAAGCCCCGGGATTTCACTGGGGAGAAGGGAGCCATTGACTGTATGACATGGCTGGATGAGATGGATACGGTTGTAGACATCAGCGGATGTGCTGAGAGAGACGTGGTCAAGTTTGTGTCGCAGTCTTTTAAGGGTGAAGCGTTAGCATGGTGGAGATCTCTGATTGAGGCCACCAGAAAAATCCCATTGTATAATATGTCGTGGGATCAATTTGTTGCCCTTATCAAGGAAAATTACTGCCCTCAGCATGAGGTGGAGAAGATAGAATCTGATTTTCTATCATTGGTGATGACAAACCTTGACTGTCAAGCTTACCTAACGAGCTTCAACATGATGTCCCGGTTGGTTCCTTATATGGTAACCCCGGAGCCAAAAAGAATCGCTCGTTTTATCGGTGGTTTAGCCCCCGAGATCAAGGCAAGCGTTAAAGCTTCTCAGCCAGCTACTTTTAGATCAGTAGCTGACATTTCCTTATCCCTCACTCTGGATGCGGTCAGGCAGAGATCACTGAGGAATAAGGAGGCTGAGAAGAGAAAACGTGAAGATGATGGTTCACGCAGATCGAACAAGAAGCACCGTGGGAACGGTGATAGCAAGAAAGGATCTGACTCAAGGAAAGAGGGGCATAATTCTGGTGAGAAGCCCAAATGCAAAATTTGCAAGAAGCAGCACTTTGGAAAGTGCAGACTTGAGTCGAACTCACAGACTCAGTCAAAATCTTATGCTTGTGGCATTTGCAAGTCCACGGATCACAAAACCTTGGATTGCAAGAAGATAAAAGATGCAACGTGCTACCGTTGCAATGAAAAGGGCCACATTAAAACCAACTGCCCTAAGTACAACAAGAAGCCTGAAGAGGCCAAGAAGACTAATGCCAGAGTCTTCAGAATGGACGCAAAAGAAGCGGTTCTGGACGACAACGTTATTACAGGTACTTTCCTTGTAAATGACGTCTTTGCTAGAGTACTTTTCGATTCAGGCGCTGATAAGTCTTTCGTTGATAATAAGTTTTGTGAATTGTTGAAATTACCTGTCAAAACCTTAAGTGTGAATTATGAGGTGGAGTTAGCAGATGGTACACTAGAAACCGTCTCAACTGTGTTAGATGGATGTGTTATATCCATTAAGAACCATTCTTTTCCTCTGTCTCTACTTCCCTTTAAATTGGCCGGTTTTGACAGAGTTCTGGGTATGGACTGGTTATCTCATAACCAGGCCCAAATTGTCTGTAACAAGAAACAAGTGGTGATAAAGACTCCGTCTGGTGAATCACTTACCATTCGGGGAGATACCCAGTATGGGCTGCCTGAGCAAGTGACTATGCTCAAGGCTTCGAAATGTTTAAAGAAGGGTTGTGTCATCTACATGGCGCAACTGATTATTGACGAGCCCAAACCGAAGATAGAAGACATCCCTGTCATCTCTGAATTTCCAGAAGTTTTTCCGGAAGAACTACCTGGTTTGCCACCAAATAGGCAAGTGGAATTCAGGATTGATATCATCCCCGGAGCAGCACCAGTTGCCAGAGCACCCTATAGGTTGGCTCCAACGGAGATGAAAGAATTGAGGACACAGCTAGACGAATTGCTAGCCAAGGGTTTCATAAAACCTAGTTCGTCTCCTTGGGGAGCACCAGTCCTGTTTGTCAAGAAGAAGGACGGATCGATGCGTCTGTGCATCGATTATCGTGAGCTTAATAAGGTCACGATCAATAATAGGTATCCTTTGCCTCGGATCGACGATTTGTTCGATCAATTGCAAGGAGCAAGTTATTTCTCAAAGATTGATTTGAGGTCAGGTTACCATCAACTGAAGGTTAGAGATGAAGACGTGCATAAAACAGCATTTAGGACTCGTTATGGTCATTACGAGTTCCTAGTGATGCCTTTTGGGCTCACTAATGCACCAGCCGCGTTCATGGACCTCATGAATCGCGTTTGCAAGCCGTACTTAGATAAATTCGTCATCGTTTTCATCGATGACATTCTTATCTATTCGAAGAACCAAGCTGACCACGAGAAACACCTTCGATGTATTCTCAAACTCCTGCATCAGGAGAAGCTCTATGCCAAATTCTCTAAATGTGAATTTTGGCTTCGAGAGGTCCAATTCCTTGGACACGTGGTTAGTGAGCGTGGTATCCAAGTGGATCCCGCTAAGGTTGAAGCAGTTATGAACTGGCAAGAACCAAATACGCCTACTGAGATTCATAGCTTCCTGGGATTGGCAGGATATTACAGGCGTTTCATTGAAAATTTTTCAAGGATTGCTACACCCCTAACTTCCTTGACCAAGAAGAAAATAAAGTTCGTTTGGGGCCCAAAGCAGCAAGAGTCCTTTGATATTCTGAAGCAGAAGTTGAGCAACGCCCCAGTACTGACATTGCCAGACGGAATAGAAGATTTTGTGGTTTACTGCGATGCTTCACACACTGGCATGGGGTGTGTGCTTATGCAAAAAGGCAAGGTTATTGCCTATGCATCACGACAGTTAAAGGTGCATGAAAAGAATTACACCACCCACGACTTGGAGTTGGGTGCCGTTGTGTTCGCACTAAAACTGTGGAGGCATTATCTTAATGGAATCAAATGTGTGATCTATTCTGATCACAAGAGCCTCCAGCATCTGTTCAATCAGAAAGAATTAAACATGAGACAACGCCGTTGGATGGAGACTTTGAACGATTATGATTGTGAAATCAAATACCACCCCGGCAAAGCGAATGTAGTCGCGGACGCCTTGAGCAGAAAGGAGAGGGTTAAACTCATCCGAATCAATGCCAAGCGCATGGAGATAAAGAATAATTTGATTGAAAGGGTGTTAGCTGCACAGAAGGAAGCTGTGTTGGAAGCTAACTATCCTAATGAAAAGCTAGGAGTAACTGAGGAGCAGTTAACTCTTAGCAAGGACGGAATTTTACGATTAAATGGACGAATATGGGTTCCAATTTATGGAGGACTTCGAGATGTCATCCTCCAAGAAGCCCATAGTTCCAAATACTCCGTTCATCCTGGAGCTGATAAGATGTACCAGGATCTAAAGGAAAATTATTGGTGGATAGGCTTGAAAAAGTCTGTAGCCACCCATGTAGCTAAATGCTTGACATGTGCGCAAGTCAAAGCCGAGCATCAAAAACCGTCAGGTTTGCTACAACAGCCAGAACTTCCTATGTGGAAGTGGGAAATGGTGACGATGGATTTTATCACCAAGTTCCCAAAGACAAGGAAAGGCAATGATACAATATGGGTTATAGTTGATAGACTGACTAAGTCAGCACATTTCTTACCCATCAAGGAGACTTATAGCTCCGACATGTTAGCCTAGTTATACGTTGATAAGATTGTAGCCTTACATGGCATACCTGTGGCTATTATCTCAGATAGAGATACCAGGTACACGTCGCATTTTTGGAAGAGTTTCCAATAATCTTTGGGCACACGTTTGAATTTTAGTACGGCTTACCATCCTCAGACAGACGGTCAGAGTGAGCGTACTATTCAAACGTTGGAAGACATGCTGCGTGCATGTGCGATCGATTTAGGTGGTAATTGGGATAAGAACCTACCGTTAATCGAATTCTCCTACAACAATAGCTACCACACCAGCATAAAGGCTGCGCCTTTTGAGGCATTATACGGTAGAAAGTGTAGATCGCCTATTTGTTGGGCGGAAGTTGGAGATGTCCAGTTATCAGGACCAGAGATCGTGTTCGAAACGACGGACAAGATTGTCCAGATTCGTGACCGTCTCAAAGCTGCCCGGGATAGGCAGAAGAGTTACGCTGATCCTAAGCATAAGGATTTTCACTTCGAAGTAGGTGACAAAGTCCTACTTAAAGTGTCACCCTGGAAAGGAGTGATGCGGTTTGGTAAGAAAGGCAAGCTAAGCCCGAGGTACATAGGACCTTTCGAGGTTATCGATCGTGTCGGGTCAGTTGCCTATAAGTTAAACTTACCAGAAGAGCTCAGTGGAATTCACAATGTGTTCCACATCTGCAATCTGAAGAAGTGCTTCGCTGACGAATCACTGGTTATACCACATACAGATGTGCATATAGATGAGAGCTTAAAATTTGTGGAAAACCTTTGTCGATTGAAGATCGACAGGTAAAGAAGCTTCGTAGGAAGTATGTGCCTATTGTAAAGGTCAAATGGGATGCCCGTAGAGGTCCCGAATTCATGTGGGAGGTTGAATCCACGATGAAAGAAAAGTACCCTTACTTATTTCAGTAAATCTCGGGTCGAGATTTATTTTAAGGGGGTGAGGATGTAACACCTCGAAAATTCACGTCCTATAATGTGTAGACACGTGTCATATGTTTAAACGTGTGAAAGAAATATTATAGAAGGACTAAAGTTGACAATCATGGAAAGTATGTGAATATAGGTATTCTAAATGTCAACCATGAATAAATATAATGTACATTAACCCTACATGGTGCTCATACCTTCAAACGAATAAATCATGGATCATACGAAGCTAAAAGTGAGAGATTACAAACTACAGGGGCTAAATGTGTCAACATGTTTAAGTTATACCTCTGAGTGACCTTTTGACAAACCCGAAGCTTTGTAACTGTTAATTATGCTCACTAGAATGCACGATATAAATTTCGTAAAGTTTCGTTATCGTATGAGAAAGTTATGACCAAATTCGTGTGCGAGGGGTTAAAGTGTTAACGTTGAAAGTTAAGACTTTTCGGGTTAACCGGAAGTGTCCAGGGACTTGGCAAAGTGGCTATAAGTCCTAAAGCCCTTGTGGGTAATTATAAGGGGGTCAAAATGCAAGAAATAACCTTGGTTGCCCTTTCGAAGAGCCAAGGGTCAACTTTGCAACAAATAGAAAATGGAAAATCTGAATTTCAGGCCCAGGCGGCCCGCGTTGAGATCTGTTAAACGTGAGGCGGGCCGCGTCAGGCGCCCAGAACCAGAAAAGCGTGACAGGCTCCTGTAAACGCGGAGAACCGATCTTTAAACGACATTAATGCAATGTGGGCGACCCCTAAACAGTCCTAGACACTAGGAACACATGTTGGAAGGTTGTGGTCAGCTGATAGCCTTAGTTGTCAACATCTTATGGTGATTACAACTAGTATATAAGGCCTCATTATGCAACATTGTTCCGCACACCTTCAAACAAGCTTCTGATCATTCTTGGAGCTCCCAAGCAGGCTCAAGTCTTCACATTTCGTGCATAGGACTCTTGTAAGTCTGCTAATCCTTCTTTAATTGAGTTTAGCTTAGTATTTTAGCTAAAAGTCAAACCGTCGTAATTACGGTTTGACTTCGAGATTAGTCAACAATGGCTCAGTCATATCTCGAATTAAAAATAGATATAAGTTGGTATTTATGTGAGTAATAAACCCTCAAAAGGGTTCCCCATGATTACCACTCTAACCAGGTCAAAAGTCGAGTCAAACTTATATTTAAAAAGTCAACAGGAAGCTTAAAATGCCATTTATGCATAATTAACATTGTAGATCATATACAACCTGTTGGATCATTGTTATAACTTGGTAATAAGTGTAAGAACATGTCTAAACATGTTCAACTCGACAATTTCCTGTTTAGACCCGGTTCGGAACCGAAAGTCACATAGTTTGACTTTCACTTTGACTTTCAGTTCTGACCCGTTTAGGCATGTTTTAGAAATGCCTCAGAGCTTTAATTGGACTAGGTTACTTGTTAGAATAACCCTCTGTGATGTTACACCTTGGTTCATTAGTTATCCAATTAATATGCATGTTTCCGTTAATTGCTCATATGTTGACCGTTATGCCCTTATTACCTTAAAACGTGATTTTTGGAAATGTAAAAGAGTAGAAACTTTAATTACTGATATATAAACTTGTATGCAAAGTTTGACATCAGTTTGAATTGTAGATTTAGAGTTATGCTCAATATCGCAAAACTAAAGCTTTTTGTTAATAAAACGGCGTAATTAGCGTATAGCCTAGTTAAGCCTACTTTTTGATATCAAATCTTTTACCCACTGATGCAATATATTATTTTGGGATTTTTAAAGATTTTTAATAAATTTTAGGCTGAGCATAACTAGTAGTCGTAGGCTTAATCCGGTAATTGTCGGTTTTGCCCTTACGGGCCATAAAATGAGTTTTACATATCTAAACGACTCCAAACCTTTTGCTACTGATCACACATGATAAATAAAGTATTTTAAGCCTTCTGGAAATATAAAAATATCAGATTTAAGTATCGAACCCGGAAATGGCCTTTAATCGCCTTATTAAGCGTTTTTAACGCATAGTATGTAATAAAATTATATTGAACATACCCGGGTTGATACCTACTGATATATTAGGCAAATTAGAATGTTTTAACAGTAAGCAAAGGTTAATTAACTCAGACTTCGGTTTTGAGCTTTTCGGCTTATGTGAAATTACCAAAATGCCCCTACGGTGCATAGTTGGTTATAAATGATAGATTTCACACATATACTTTAACCTACTGATATAACTTAGAAAATTATGTATTTTTGCTGATTACATTAGACCTGTAACTCAGGTTGTTACTTAAACTCTTTTATAAAGTTTTAATTGACCAAACTACCCCTACGGGGCCTAGTTTGTGTTTAAACACGTTTCGGGCATAATGAGAGACATCTTACTGATGTCACAACATATTTGAGGCATAATTAACTTAGGAAACCTGTATATAGCTCTCATGAATACCCGTCACGCTTATTACGCGTACGGTTCGGTTTATGTAACAAGTTTACATAAATTAGCCGAAACGGGTCAAACCTTAACGGTTTTATCTCAAAATCCAGAGTGTGAATAATAAACCCATATTAAACAAGTCTTCAAACTTGTCGGGTCTAAATCACATTCTATCCGGTCTTCGCTTAATCGTGTGTACGAACCGTATCTTTAAAACTAGCCGATCTAAGCTTAAGCTTAATTAAAGACCCGTTAGGATTCTAATAGGTTATTATAAAACCTTCGTTCCAGATTAGGAGGACCAATAAAAGCTACGTGCATTTTGCTAATTGTGAATTATACTTGCTCAGGTAAATACTTTTAACTTATTTTCCCTATACGGGCTTGGGTTACGGTATATAGTATACCGCTTGATCGGGCATCAAATCTCCACCGTTAAAGTGGGTAGTTGAATAATTTGATCGGCTCATTTAAACAGTCTTGTTACTTAAAGCCTTTGGGGGGTTAATGACCGTGTCCCGGATATCCTTGGCATCATTTTACGAAATGGCCACGACTTAAGCGCGGGGTGTAGGCGTACACCCGTCAGTGCACAAAAGAATATTGTGGTGTGTCTATTGATCTTTAACCCAGACAAGATCCGGGCTACTGAACGCACAAGGAACATGTAATTCGTTCACAAGATTATAATATTAAATAATTCTCCCAAGTTAAACAAAATGTTTATGCCATGTGCATCCAAACCAATTTTCAATCATTTTCCAAAATGAGTCAGTTGAATGTATTTACCAGTGTAAACTGACGTATTTTCCCAAAAAGATTAAATGCAGGTACTAAGCGAAATTGGCTGGGATTTCTCCTTAGCATCATTAGAAGTCTCGCAAGCTTAAGATGCCCGAAGTCTGTTGAACCATTAATATTATTTTATTTCGATCCATCTGTGGATAAACTTCCGAATATTGTGACGCTCGATATTACAATATTAAATTCGGTTGTATCATATTTTAAATTTGCTTCCGCTGTGCATATTGATATTGTGTTGTTTGACTAGTATGTTGCCAACCACGTCACGATACTCCCCCACCGGGCCCACCGGTGACACGTGGAAATCGGGGTGTGACAGTCGCCGTCTCCACTCACCGCCATCTCCACCCACCACCATCGCTGCCGCTACAACTGCCACCTATCACCACCCACCATCGTCGCCCATCATTGACCACCGTCATCCGATTTTATTCCTTCGTCTTTTCTCGCATACCAAACAACAAAAAGTAATTGTTCATTCCATTCTCACATGGTAACCAAACAAGACATGGAATGGTAATGATCAATTCCATTACCTCATCCATTCAATTACCTCGTCAATTTTATTCCCCCGTCTATTCCATGATCCCATACCAAACAGACCCTAAAAATATCATGATGGGGTAACGTGTATTCGAATATGAGATGGGGTATATGATTAATTATCATCATGGGGTAACGTGTATTCGAATATGAGATGGGGTATTTGATTAGTTATAGAAACTTTTACGAAGATTTGAGATTACATGTTTGTCCTGAATCTTTTTTAAACGACAATTTTGGATCACTGGCGGGCCACTAGCGTATTATCGTGCCACTAGCGGAACCACCCAATCATATCCGTCTCCACTAGATTTATACACCAATTCAAAAGGAAACCCAATAAATCCGGGAAACCCTCTTGTGGGATTGGAACCCAGGACCTATTGGTCTCTAACCCTAAACATTTTCACATCCAAAGATGTCACTAGACTATGATGTCATGGTCATATTTGTCCTCAATATATTAAAATGTTATATAGATTATTAAATATACAATAAGTAGTATAGAATTGTTCAAAGAATTATAGGGTTAGAAAAAGGTAGTTGAGTATATAACTTTTCAAGTTTGTTGTTAAGGAGAATCCATAATTAGTTTATCAGATGTATACTCCAAATGGTATGTTTTTTTAACCATATAAGATTATAAAGATATATTACTCATGTACTCTATGGGTGTTAAGAAATGGATACCCAACAAATATTAGATCAGGTATAAAACACAAATTTATAATCAGCTACAGAATTAATATTTTACATACCTGAAAAGGGATTAAGAGTATGTGCTAAAAATATAGAGTAGTATAATATAAATGAAAAGGTGATATCGTACAAACATCCTAGAGATTACAAGTCATACAAGATTACGACTTTCCTATCCAATCATACGAGATTACGAATTGTATGATAAGACAAAAAAAATGTCATACAAACCTACCTACGCATTGAACATCACACGGTAGACGTTCTCGTTAAAAAAATGTCATGTGTTGTGTGTCTAGCATGCTCATATGGAGCACATATCCACACAACGGACAAAACATAGCCTAAGTTCACGCTTAGAGTGTACATTCAACTTTTGAAAGTTAAAACCAAAAAGTCAATAGTTAGTTTGTGGTATTTGAGTTTACATATATTTATTAGGGTGGACGGAGCACCTTCGGATAGCCCGACAACATCTAGGTACCTTATCGTTATTTGTAACCAGTCAAATGGGTGGGGATTACTTTCTTTTAATAGTTAGGATAATAAATTGAGGATGATATGGTAAAAAGTAAACACTAGAACAGAACAGAACTGGGCTAATCTCTCCGACCGCTGTTTATCTCCGATCTGCAATGGCAATACCAATGCGGTTCGCTACTCCTAGGGGTGTGCACGGTTCGGTTCGGTTCGGTTATTAGCATTATCCGTAACCGTAACCGAAGTCATCGGTTAATCGGTTCGGTTAATTCGGTTAATTTGTCGGTTTTCGGTTCGGTTCGGTTAATTTTCGGTTAATAACCAATTCAAACAAGGGCTAATTTTTTTGCTTAGAAATACATGTAATGGAGGTATAAATACATGAAATAGATGTATAAATACATGAAATAGATGTATAAATAAATGAAATGAAGGTATAAATGCATGAATAGATGTTTAAATACATAAAATGGAGGTATAAATAAATGAAATGAAGGTATAAATAAATGAAATAGAGGTATTATTTATATAAAAAGGTTTTTACTAGGTAAAAAAAAAAAAAAAAAAAAAAAAAAAAAAGGTATTATTACATGAAATGAAAGTATAAAACATAAAATAGAGGTATAAAAGCTATAAATATATAAAAAAATAAATGATTCGGTTCGGTTCGGTTCGGTTAAATTCGGTTAACCGATGGTAAAAAAATATCCGTTAACCGACTTTCGGTTAATTCGGTTTCGGTTAATTTCGGTTCGGTTTTGTCGGTTTTCGGTTCGGTTTCGGTTAACGGTTCGATTATTGCACACCCCTAGCTACTCCAATCAAATGCTACACATCCCCTAAAATCTTCAATTCCACCAATGACCATCACCACGCGCTTGACGCATCGTATATCCAACGCGCCGCCGAGTTATCCGATAAGTCCGCCTGTTTCACCGCACCACACCCTAATTTTGGTTGCGTGATCGCCACAACTACCACATCCGGCAAGGTTTTCGGAGAAGGCTACCTTTATGCAGAAGGAGCAAAGCCGGCAGAGGTTCAGGCGGTGGAGGCCGCCGGAGAGTACTGCCGTGGCGCCACTGCTTACGTCAACTTGGAGCCTGGAGACTGCCATGGTGATTACACTGCTGTATCTGCTCTTATAAAGGTTTTATTTTTATTTTTATTTTATTTTATTAATTTTTTTTTCATTTTACATAGAATCTTATGGTTTGAAACTGTGATTATACTTATACTTAAATTGATGGAATGTATTTACTTAAAATTTTTATTTCGGTTTTTTTTTTTTTTTTTAATATGCAATTGATGTTTAATCCTTAGGCAGGAATCAGTAGAGTTGTTATTGGGATGAGGCATCCATTACAGCATCTTAGGGGGAAAGCTATACATACTTTGAGAAATGAAGGGCTGCAAGTTGATGTTCTTGGGGAAGATATACGAAGCGGCTCCATCGAGGTATGGTTTGATTAGATGTGGCACTATGGGCAGGTTGAGTAACAGGTGAAGATGGGTTCGGGTTGAAATAAAGGCGCCAGGCGCACTCAAGGCGCATAGGCCTTGCTTGGGGCCTAGGCGCAAAAAACTTGAGGGCCTGAGGAGAAAAATAAACTAAAAATATATTATGTATTAGAAAAATAATAAGATTCTTCAAATACAATAGATAAAAGCTATTATATAACATTTAATATCATCTTTAGTACGGAAAGTTCTAAAACATTAGTAATGGTGTAGAAAAGTAGTTTCCCTTAGATAAAAGTAGAAATCTAGATGGAATCTTGCCGGAAAATAGAAAATCTGGGTGGAAATTTTCCGGAATCTAGGAATCTTGCCAGAATCTGCGACTGAACCATCACCTAGAGATTTAAAGCGCATTTGCCTCGACTTAAAGCGCAATTGCCTCGCCTCGCCTGAAAAATGGGCCTAGGCGCAAGAGGCGATGGCTTTTAACAACTATGGTTGAAATGTGTGTGATTATAGCATGGGTCAAAATCGACTGGTCGAGTTTGGATTACAAAAACATTGTTGTTATAGTGAATTAGTGATTATCTAACTGGTTGAAGAAAATCATTAGGATGTTGTATGCATAAAACGTGATTTTGGCTAATTTTCAACTTGTTCCCATTTTAATCCTTTGATAGAGAACACAACCCAAATCGACTCGTTCATACATCTATTATTTATATTTTTATGTTTTTTTAGGATGCTTTGAAAGCCTGTCGCGTTGTCAATGCTCCTTTGCTATATAGATCAGCTTCTCAAGTTCCATTCTCAGTTCTGAAATACGCAATGACCCTTGATGGTTAGTATCATGCACTTGTATAGATATAAACTTGACCTTAAACTAAACATATTCATTAAATCTCTATATCCCGACAGGAAAAATTGCTGCAAGTAGTGGTCATGCATCATGGATAAGCAGCAAAAAGTCAAGATCTCGTGTTTTTGAATTACGTGGTAGAAGTGATGCGGTTATTGTAGGAGGAAATACTGTACGCAAAGATAGTATGCAACTTTATTGTCAGCCACTTTTTGATTTCTACCAATGCTGGAATCTGGACTTCTTTTACTGAATCTCGTTTCGTTTTTAAATATAGATCCACGTTTAACTCCAAGACATGGTGGTGGACATTTACCTATGAGAATTGTTATGTCACAAACTCTTGATCTTCCCGAGGTTGCAAATCTTTGGGATGTCAGAGAAGTACCGACAATAGTTGCCACTCAAAGAGGTGCAAGACGAAGTTTCCAGAAGCTTCTTGCATCT
The DNA here is from genome assembly GCA_030545235.1 of Helianthus tuberosus. NCBI lineage: Eukaryota > Viridiplantae > Streptophyta > Magnoliopsida > Asterales > Asteraceae > Helianthus > Helianthus tuberosus. Next base: position 190,261,204 of record CM060418.1, read on the forward strand.
AAAGGAGTTGAAGTAGTGGAGTTTGATATCTTGAATCCCAAAGATGTCGTGAATTACCTTTTTGACCGTGGCTATCTGTCAATTTTTTGGGAATGTGGCGGGACATTATCCGCATCTGCTATTTCCTCTGGTGTCATACATAAGGTACATGTTTTAGTGTTTTACTTATGTAGGCGCCATACCCAATGTTATTTAGGAATTGATTCTCGTACCAGATTGCTTTCAAACCTAGGGCTGTATACGAACACGAACGAGACCATGTTCGTGTTTGTTCGTTAAGGAATGCAGATGTTTGTGAACTGTTCGCGAACACACGTCGAACAAAAGTTTATGTTCGTGTTCGTTTGTTAAGGAATTTCAATTGTTCGCGAACAGTTCGTGAACACTGCTCATGAACACAAACGAACATTAAACTTGAAATTAAAAAAAACACCATTAACCTTAAACATCCGACGCAAGTAGTCAAGTACAACCATTAAATGATAAATTAAAAACTTTTAATAAACATAAACAAACGAACACGAACGAACGTAAACGAACGATGATGAATTAACGTAAACAACCATATTACTGAACGTTCACAAACGCAGTTGAACGAACAAGACCTTTGTTTGTGTTAGTTCATTTAGTTAATTGAACGGAATAACTTGTTCATGTTCATTCATTAACTAAATGAACGAACATAAACGAACTTTCCGTCTAATGGTTCACGAACTGTTCATTGAACTTTCGGTTCGTTTACAACCCTAACTTCAAACCCATACCCATTGTGATTTCCGACTGCAAACCAAACGCCACCTAAATGTACATGTATAACATTTGCAGGTGCATGCTTTTGTTGCTCCTAAAATAATTGGCGGAAAGAACGCTCCTTCGCCAGTAGGGGAGCTTGGAATGGTTGAAATGACACAAGCTTTGGAGTTGAATGATGTGTCTTATGAGCAGGTTGGTATAAAGTATAAACTATAAACCGTAAATTCTGAACACTAAATGTTTATATATCTTAAATGTTAAGTGTTGACTAAAATGGCAGATAGAACGTGATATGCTTATTAGTGGATATTTGCAACCAATTCCTGATATGAGGCCTGTTATTCCTTCGGTTGATGAAACCTCAGCCATTGATCCATCTTTATCTCCTTATGATTCACTGATCATATTCTTCTATAAGACATGGGACTCATACGGCAGTTTCTCTAACTTTTCACATCATCCTATTAGACTGCCTGATGAAAATGGTGATTATGTCACTTGGTCAAGTGTAGAGCACTATTATCAGGTTATATTCTAAACCCGTTTTAGCAGCTTACATTTATGATTAGAGGTGGAAAAGTGTCAAATACGAATATAAGAATTATATTGTATATTGTTTCAATTATAATCTAGTATCTTGAATAAATTAGTTTGAAAGGGTGTATGAATTAAAAATACTTTCAAAATCTTGGTATTTGACACTTTTCCGTGTGACCCATAGTTGTTAATGGCGAATAGCTACAAATAGCGATAAGGTACGTATATGATCCATAGTTTTGACCCATAGGGTGTATGAATTAAAAATATAATTTGGCCAACTTTTGACACATTTTAACCCATAGGGTGTATGAATTAAAAATATAATTTGGCCAACTTTTGACCCATAGTCGTTAATGGCGAATAGCTACAAATAGCGATAAGGTACCTATATGCTACATAGCGAATAGCGTAGATAGTGGGCACTATTTTATAAATAGTACCGCTATTTTATAAATAGCGATAACACTAGAAAAAATTAAAATTTTTTTATATGTATATTATATCAAAATACCCTGGTATATACGCTAGTTTACATGTATATATAACAAAAACTTAAAATCCAACTATATTTAATCGCTATTTAAATTTAAAAAAAAAAAAAAAGCTGAAATCCCGCTATGAATCGCTACATACCCTGTAGCGACCTTCGACCTATACGCTAAGCTATTCGCTATAGCGACCATAGCGACCGCTATTGACAACTATGATTTGACCGTTTCCTCCGAAGTTATTACTATTCTTTTTGCATTTATTTTACCCAATCGAGTTGAAACATAACTTGAATCAACCATTCAATAGTAAACGGGCCAAAACTGCAACCTGTACTTATAATGCATATGATGCCAATAAAGTTTTTCCTTTTTTATTTTATTCAAATGCAGGCACACAAGTTTGTGGGCTCAAGCAATCCGGATGCAAGAAGCTACGTTGAAGCAATACATTCAGCAAAAAGTCCTGAAGAAGCAGCAATAATGGGAAGGAAAATACAAAGGGAACACCCCGATATGGTACGCGTTTCAAAACAGTTTTAGTTTCTGACTAAAAATAAAGGTGGTCAACAAGTTAATATTACAAGTTTGGTATGCAGGTAAGGGGCGATTGGGAAAGTGTTAAGACAGAGGTGATGTATAAAGCGTTAAAATGCAAGTTCTCAATTTACCCACACTTGAATTCAATGCTTTTATCAACGACGGGTTGTGTACTAGTTGAAGCTTCTCCTCATGATCTCTTTTGGGGCGGGGGTCGCGATGGTGAAGGTTTAAATTATTTAGGGCGGCTACTAATGAAGTTAAGGTCTGAGTTTCTAGGTGATGATGACACATATTACGCTGAGGTTTCTGCAGGTTACCGTGAATCCTAATCATATGTGTATCAATTGTAATGTGGGTGTAGCTTGTCTTTTTAACGTAAGTGCATTTTCTTGCTTTATATTTGTACCAAGTTTGTCTCCTACTAACTTCCTTTTCTTGCTATTGTTTCAGGTTTAGAACTGGTGGGTTCGACAAGAAGTAGGGTGGGACTATGTCAGGCAGGCAACCTTGCTGGGTCTCACCCGTCTCCACCAAATCAAGGTCGTGTGATGGTAACATTATGTCCGGTCATGACACCGATGCCGATCCTGGTAGTGATGTTGCTAATTGTTTTGTTATATAGGTTTGTTTTATGAGTGGTATGAGTGGTAACATTATGTCCGGTCATCACATATTGTTTTATTATGTAAAAGATGCTCGAGCTCCGGGTAAATTTGACCTGATATTTAGAATTGATATCCACCGTTTAGTATATTAAAACGGTTATATCAATGGGTATAAATACCCTCATATATATGACATGTGTGAAATAGAAGTGCATTTTGTCTCTGTTTCATCGTGTTAACCAAAACTTGGTTCAACTCCAACCCAAATTTATGTGAGATTAAATCAAGAACTATCAATTTTAAACCCCAAAACACAAGTGAAAATGAGAAAGTACGAACCTCTTAAGTTCAGACAAACGCAACGATAGGCAGAGTTCAATATATCGATTTTGCAAGTCATTAAAAGGTAAAACAAACAAGGGAAATCCCAACGGGTCAACCACCCGACACTCTGAGCTGCTGACCCATTTGAAAACGCTAACCAAGTTCAACACGTCCATTTCAATCCTATCTGTCGAACCCATACTTGATCCAAACCATCCACTTTGCCACCTCTATACAGTCTTCTTTTTAAGCGTTGCCACCATTCTTTGGAACTGATTGCACAAAAAAGACGATTAGAAAGTCGTATAATAAATGTAATCATGAAGATCACATCCAACCAGTTAAGCAAGCCGCATACAAGTTTTAAACTTCAGCAAGAATACACAGAAAGCATAATCATAAACATGCAACATACTAGGTTAGAGAATAATCCCACAAACAGACTAAAATCGAAGTTCATTAGTTTCACTTCAATGCCGATTTCCATTTTGTTACAAATGGTTTCATATAACATTCAACAGGATCCCATTATGTTGATTAAGAATCTTTACGCTAAATAAATAACACATACGCAAACATACAGTTCTGTCCACAAGTCTCAAAATATACACACAATCATGCCAAAACAATGTACAAAAAAGGATCAAGAGCCATATAATAAGGTACAACACACCTTCATAGAGGAAAACATAACCAAAACTACTGCTCAGAGGCGGTGATGAGGGTGTGCGGGGAGGACCAGACCACCGAACCGTGATTTCAAGGGGCACGTGTTTTTTTCTAAATCCGTTATATATATGTTATTTTTTTAAATAGTATACCCATACCAACTCCAAGATAGGCCCTTTTACAAAACAATTTTTATAGTTTAGAACTTAACCCTTGGCATAGGTTTAGTGAGCCCAATACCCATTTGATTTAAAATAATAATAATAATAATAATAATAATAATAATAATAATAATCGTAATAAAACATTACGGAAGGGCACATTTTCTCAAGCTCGAACAGGGTACATGATTCTCAGAGACGCCACTGCTACTGCTACTAACAATCTAAAATATCCTAAGGCGCGGCGGCTTACTAGGAACGATACTAAAAAAAGCTAACAATCATCTCATGGTCTATGTATGCAACTCAAACAAATTCTAAGATAGAAACTTAAAAGCCTAATAAACTTGCTTAAAAAAACAATTCGAACCTTACTTCCACGCAGGAACCATCACTCGAACATGTCGATTTCCAACTGACTCAAATGAATTTTGGCGATACAAGGCTTTCGACATAACTACCTTTGACCTTCAAACCTTTAACCTTCCTAGAAATATCAATACTTTCACAAAAAAACTTCTCTTCAACATCATATATCCACATTACACCACCACTCACCAACAGAATTCTTCCATCTTCATGAAAAATCTCCGGATCAACAACCGGAATCTCATTAATCCCACACATTACAATCTCAACCCAAGATTCCCTCACCCCATACTCATTCATCAACCACACCACATCTCCAAAAAACACACCAAGCTTTTCACCCACAGCAACAAGCTTACAATCACTCTTATCCAAAACATCACCCCGATCACCAAACTCGGGCGATGCCACTTCACTAAACGTCTCATCCGCTAAACTAAAACCAACAATCACCCGTAAACCATCCGAACCTCTACTAGCAACCCAATGAAGCACCCCATTAACCAACACACCAGGCAAACTCCTCCCATGAGAATGATCATAAACCGAATCATCCACCCGCCTCCAATTACCATCTCCAAGACTATAAACACACACACACATATCACCCGGAGCAACCAAATAATTATAATGAAAATACGAAACCGTAACAACCTTATAATCATCAGTAACCGAATCATAACCAAACCCATACATAATATCAATCTCTAACAAGTTACTAATCACATCATAACCCGATTCCGGTATTGTTACAAGCTCTCTAGTTGTTGGGTTAAACACAACGAGCGAGTGACAGTTTATACAGTCATCGGTAGAGCATAAAACAAGACCGTTGCAAGAACCATAGAAGATGAATCTGTCGGTGTGAGGTGAAAGACAGGTGATGTTTTCTGGGGTTTGGTCTGATTGGTTATCTGGGTTGATCGGGAGTGAGTAGAGTGAAGTGTTGTGGGAATTGCAGATCAGGTGGTGGTGGTTGAGGGTTTTTTGGTGGTGTTTGATGAATTGGGGGTGTGAGATTTGAGATTGCCAGTTTTTTGAAACGGATTTGAAGCGAGCGAGGGATTTGGCGGGAAGACGGTAGAGGATGTCGGTGATTATCTCCGGTGAGAGTTCCATGCCGCCGGCGAGAAGTTTGATTTGAGAGAAGTTATGGTGGAAGATGTCAGAGGTTTGGTGTGAGTGTAACCGTTTATAACAATATGCGACCAAAGGCCTACCACGTGTGGATGGTGCTTGTGGTATACTTCTATTGCAAGTTTGGTTCTTAACTTTTGAAAAACTACAGATATGGTTCTTATTGTTTCGGGATGAGGATTTGGTACCTGGGTTATTGGTAGTGTACTGTATCGAGTCATTTTTTGTACCAGTTCGGTACTTACTTTTTACGTTTTTTGGGATTGGTAGTTTTGGTTCGGAGCGATATGGTATTTTGGGTTGATTTACATTTCGAATACCAGTACCGTACCGTACGAGCCACTTTCAGTATTGGCATCCACTTTTGTGTTTTTGGGGATCAGTACTTTCGGTTTCGGACCAATACGGTACGAGCTCATCCTACTACTGTTTGCTAAGACGTGACTTGCTCCAAATGTCTCACAACAATGTGTTACGGTAATGGTAGTTGATGACGTGGCACGGCAATTGTATCATAAATGCTAGAAATGTCACGTCAACTAAGTATAAATACCCATTATGATTATGGGCAGGGTCGGGTGAATCGGATAAAATGTCAAAATGAGTTTGGATCAAATGAGTATTTTGTGTGGATCTAAAACGGGTCGGATTGACAGAAAACACTTATTAATATTTTATAAATATTTAGTGCTTCAAACATGAAGTGATAACGTAATATCTTGTATAAATATGTTTCGAAAGGTTGTATGTACTATAAGTACAATTAAAGCTCATGTTTACTTCTAAGTTATTACTGATTTTTTTTTCCATACATGGAGTCATTGCTTTTATCAACAGTAGATTGTGTGCTAATTGAAGCTTCTAATGATCTCTTTTTGGGACGGAGCGTGATGGTGAATGCATCGATTAATTAGGGCGACTACTAACGAAGGTTACTATGTTCAATACTCGGTTACAAGAATGTTAAACACTACTTAAGTCTTAATTTCGATTGCATGTTATCTTAAACAAGAGAAACATGCCATATTAAAAGCATTCCTGAATTCGATGAAAATCCCCAATACCGACCGATAAGGCATCCCTGATCCAACTAATAAATTTCCAGGTTTCCAATTTATATGTTGGGTTCGGGTTGTTCCGTCCCTACCAATCACCCAGTTTCAAAGTGACCAAAATGGAACATTTTTACAAAATATATATATAAGATTCAACTCCAACTCAAATTTATGAGTGGAAATGAAAACTTAAATCAAGAAAAATCAATTTTGAACCAAAAGATAGAGAGCACAAGCAAAAACGAGACAAAAGCAACGATAACATATCTATTTTGCAAGTGACCAAAAGGTAAAACAAAAAAGGGTACTCCCAATGGGTCAACCGCCCAACACTCTGAGCTGTTGACCCGTTTAAAAAGCTAACCAATTTCAACAAGTCGAATACAACCCTGACCCGATACCCTATCCATCCAACCCACCGGGTACCATACTTGATCCAAACCGCCCACTTTGCCACCACTTTTAGTCTTCTTTTGTAAGCAACATCACCATCCTACACACAAAAAAAAAAACACTATTTGGAACCATAACTGAAATAAAAGTCTTATTGAGTTATTGCTGCTGCATACAAGTTTTAAACTTCAACAAGAATACGCAGAAAGCATAATTACTAGGCTAGTTAATCATAAACATTCAACGCAAGCCTGCAACTTAATTATACTAGGCTAGAGCATAATTTCACACAAACAGATTAAAACAAAGTTCATTAACTTCACTTTAATGCCAGTTACCATTTTTGTTTGAAATACATTCATATAACATTCAATAGCATCCCCATTATGTTGATTAAGAATCTTTACCTTATATAAAGATGTGGTAAAATAGGTTTGAGAGAATCAACACATACACGAACATATAATTCTCTACGTAAGTGCATACTCACCCGATCATGTCAAAACAATGTACAAGAACTCAACAAGGGATCAAGAAAAGCATAATACAGCACTACACAACATCATCAAAGACTCATCTTCAAGATACATAATCAACGCTATTGCTACTAATGATCTAAAATATTCAAAAACAACTTATTATGGCCGATACTGAAAAAGATTGACAATCATTTCAACGGCAATATATAAAAATGCAAGCTTTAAGTAATAAAATAGTTGAAAATAAAAATCAAACTTACTCCCATTCACTTCAATTGATGATTTCTAACCGTTTCATCTGAATTTCGGCGATACAAGACTTTCGACATAACTACCTCTAACCATCAACCGGCGAGCACCCCCACAAATACCAATACTTTCACAAAAAGACTTTTCTTCAACATCATATATCCACATTACACCACCAATAACCAACACAATTCTTCCATCTTCATAAAAAATCTCCGGATCAACAACCGGAATCTCATCAATCCCACACATTACAATCTTAACCCAAGATTCCCTCACCCCATACTCATTCATCAACCACACCACATCTCCAAAAAACACACCAAGCTTTTCACCCACAACAACAAGCTTACAACCACTCTTCGACAAAACATCACCCCGATCACCAAACTCGGGCGATGCCACTTCACTCAACGTCTCATCCGCTAAACTAAAACCAACAATCACCCGTAAACCATCCGAACCTCTACTAGCAACCCAATGAAGCACCCCATTAACCAACACACCAGGCAAACTCCTCCCATGAGAATGATCATAAACCGAATCATCCACCCGCCTCCAATTACCATCTCCAAGACTATAAACACACACACACATATCACCCGGAGCAACCAAATAATTATAATGAAAGTAGGAAACCGTAACAACCTTATAATCATCAGTAACCGAATCATAACCAAACCCATACATAATATCAATCTCCAAGAAATTACTAATCACATCATAACCCGATTCCGGTATTGTTACAAGCTCTCTAGTTGTTGGGTTAAACACAACGAGCGAGTGACAGTTTATACAGTCATCGGTAGAGCATAAAACAAGACCGTTGCAAGAACCATGGAAGATGAATATGTCGGTGTGAGGTGAAAGACAGGTGATGTTTTTTGGGGTTTGGTCTGATTGGTTATCTGGGTTGATGGGGAGTGAGTAGAGTGAAGTGTTGTGGGAATTGCAGATGAGGTGGTGGTGGTTGAGGGTGTTTTGGTGGTGTTTGATGAATTGGGGGTCGGAGATTTGAGATTGCCAGTGTTTTGAAACGGATTTGAAGCGAGCGAGGGATTTGGCGGGAAGACGGTAGAGGATGTCGGTGATGATCTCCGGTGGGAGTTCCATGCCGCCGGCGAGAAGTTTGATTTGAGAGAAATTAGTAATTACAGTTGAAGATATCAGAGGTTTGGTGTGAGTGTAACCGTTTATAACAATATGCGACCAAAGGCCTACCACGTGTGGATGGTGCTTGTGGTATACTTCTATTGCAAGTTTGGTTCTTAACTTTTGAAAAACTACATATATGGTTCCTATTGTTTCGGGATGAGGATTTGGTACCTGGGTAGTGTACCGTATCGAGTCATTTTTCGTACGAATTCGGTACTCACTTTTTACGTTTTTTGGGGTTGGTAGTTTTGATTCGGTACGATACGGTATTTTGGGTTAATTTACCTTTCGAATACTAGTACCGTACCGTACGAGCCACTTTCAGTATTGGCATCCACTTTTGTGTTTTTGGGGATCAGTACTTTCGGTTTCGGACCAATACGGTACGAGCTCATCTACTACTGTTTGCTAAGACGTGACTTGCTCCAAATGTCTCACAACAATGTGTTACGGTAATGGTAGTTGATGACGTGGCACGGCAATTGTATCATAAATGCTAGAAATGTCACGTCAACTAAGTATAAATACCCATTATGATTATGGGCAGGGTCGGGTGAATCGGATAAAATGTCAAAATGAGTTTGGATCAAATGAGTATTTTGTGTGGATCTAAAACGGGTCGGATTGACAGAAAACACTTATTAATATTTTATAAATACATGGAGTCATTGCTTTTATCAACAGTAGATTGTGTGCTAATTGAAGCTTCTAATGATCTCTTTTTGGGACGGAGCGTGACGGTGAATGCATCGATTATTTAGGGCGACTACTAACGAAGGTTACTATGTTCAATACTCGGTTACAAGAATGTTAAACACTACTTAAGTCTTAATTTCGGTTGCATGTTATCTTAAACAAGAGAAACATACCATATTAAAAGCATTGAATATAAACGAAACGGTTCAAGTGAATAAAAGGGACCCTGAATTCGATGAAAATCCCCAATACCGACCGATAAGGCATCCCTGATCCAACTAATAAATTTCCAGGTTTCCAATTTATATGTTGGGTTCGGGTTTTTCCATCCCTACCAATCACCCAGTTTCAAAGTGACCAAAATGGAACATTTTTATAAAATACATATATAAGATTCAACTCCAACTCAAATTTATGAGTGGAAATGAAAACTTAAATAAAGAAAAATTAATTTTAAACCGAAAGATAGAGAGCACAAGCAAAAATGAGACAAAAGCAACGATGACATATCTATTATGCAAGTGACCAAAAGGTAAAACAAAAAAGGGTACTCCCAATGGGTCAACCGCCCAACACTCTGAGCTGTTGACCCGTTTAAAAAGCTAACCAATTTCAACAAGTCGAATACAACCCTGACCCGATACCCTATCCATCCAACCCACCGGGTACCATACTTGATCCAAACCACCCACTTTGCCACCACTTTCAGTCTTCTTTTGTAAGCAACATCACCATCCTACACACACACAAAAAAAAAAAAAACACTATTTAGAACCATAACTGAAATACAAGTCTTATTGCTGCTGCATACAAGTTTTAAACTTCAACAAGAATACGCAGAAAGCATACATTAGTAGGCTAGTTAATAAAAAACATTCAACACAAGCCTGAAACTTAATTATACTAGATTAGAGCATAATTGCACAACCAGATTAAAATCAAAGTTCATTAAGTTCACTTCAATGTCAGTTGCCATTTTGTTTGAAACAAATTCCTATAACATTCAATAGCTTCCCCGTTATGTTGATTAAGAATCTTTACCTTATATAAAGATGTGGTAAAATAGGTTTGAGAGAATCAACACATACACGAACATATAATTCTCTACGTAGGTCTCAAAATACTCACCCGGTCATGTCAAAACAATGTACAAGAACTCAACAAGGGATCAAGAAAAGCATAATAAAGCACAACACAACATCATGAAAGACACATAATCAACGCTATTGCTACCAACGATCTAAAATATTCAAAAACAACTTATTACGACCGATACTGAAAAAGATTGCCAATCATTTCATCGGCAATATATAAAAATGCAAGCTTTAAGTAATAAAATGGTTGAAAATAAAAATTAAACTTACTCCCATTCACTTCAATTGATGATTTCTAACCGTTTCATCTGAATTTCGGCGATACAAGGCTTTCGACATAACTACCTCTAACCATCAACCCGCCAACACCCCCACAAATATCAATACTTTCACAAAAAGACTTTTCTTCAACATCATATATCCACATTACACCACCACTCACCAACACAATTCTTCCATCTTCATAAAAAATCTCCGGATCAACAACCGGAATCTCATCAATCCCACACATTACAATCTTAACCCAAGATTCCCTCACCCCATACTCATTCATCAACCACACCACATCTCCAAAAAACACACCAAGCTTTTCACCAACAACAACAAGCCTACACTCCCTCTTCGACAAAACATCACCCCGATCACCAAACTCGGGCGATGCCACTTCACTAAACGTCTCATCCGCTAAACTAAAACCAACAATCACCCGTAAACCATCCGAACCTCTACTAGCAACCCAATGAAGCACCCCATTAATCAACACACCAGGAAAACTCCTCCCATGAGAATGATCATAAACCGAATCATCCACCCGCCTCCAATTACCATCTCCAAGACTATAAACACGCACACACATCTCATCCGGAGCAACCAAATAATTATAATGAAAGTAGGAAACCCTAACAACCTTATAATCATCAGTAACCCAATCATAACCAAACCCATACATAATATTAATCACAACGAAAACCGATTCCGGTATTGTTACAAGCTCTCTAGTTGTTGGGTTAAACACAACGAGCGAATGTGCGCCATTGAAGTCGTCAACGGAAGCTAACACGAGGCCGTTGCAGGAGCCGTGAAAGGTGAATTTATCGGAGTGGGGTAAATGGCGGGTGAGGTTTGTTGGGGTTTGGTGGTGTGGGTTGATGGGGAATGAGTAGAGTGGTGTGTTGTGGATGTCGCAGATGAGGTGGCGGCGGTTGAGGGTTTTTTGATGGTGTTTGATGAATTGGGGGTCGGAGATTAGAGATTGCCAGTTTTTTGAAACGGTTTTGAAGCGGGTCAGAGGTTTTGATGGAAGACGGTAGAGGATGTTGGTGATGATCTCCGGTGGGATTTCGATGGAGTCTTCCACTGCCATGAGTTTGATCTGTTGGTTCGGTTCTGTTGAAACGTAAAGGAAAACATGAAAACATACCTGTTACAGCAGACAGTGCAGTGGAGAATCCAGTCAAAGATGATGACATCGAGTTTGACATGTTTGTCAATGTGATCTGGTTCCTCCTTAGAGTGCTAACTGATGATGGGGACTAAGAAAACCGACAAGGGAATTGGTTATAGGAGAGGAGGTCGATGATGATGATGTTATGATTAGGTTATCTGATTAAGTGTGTAACCTTTTAACCTCTACATAATTCTCCTTATATAAGCACCAAGGAGGAAACCTAATTAGTTAATAAGGGTAATATAGTCCATCAACAATTACCAACTAATTATTTAATTGGTTATTATATATTTTGATCTATATTATGTAAATGATTATAATGGCTACTAGATTAATACATAATATATTTAATCTTACATTCTCCCACTTAGCCGAGTAATCATTTACCATGAGTATTAGATAAGCCTGATCAGGAGTTAACACTCATTTTAGCCTTAAACAAGTACTATAACAGAGAAATACAACCGTTGAATCATTATGCGACTCAGGACTCCCATTAGTCATACTATAGCCTTAATTTAAAACATAATTATCATGATCAAAATACGCATAAGCCCTTTGTTTGATTTGTAACTTTATTTGTCTATATGCCATTATACCGGTTGAACATATTCTAAGAGACATACAAAATCAAACTGAGTAAATTTCATTAATCATAAAACATAAGCTAGTACAATATGCTTAAATAAGGTCTTTACTAAATCCCATATTCCGAACATGTTCTTCGTAAACCTTAGGAGGGAGACCTTTAGTCATCGGATCCGCAAGCATATCTTTAGTACTAATATACTCGATACAAAGATTATTTTCCTCAACTCGTTCACGTACGAACAGATATTTTGTATCGAGATATAAACCAGCTCCAGTCGAACTGTTACTGTTCGAGAAACTAACGGCAACTGAGTTATCACAATAAAGCTTCAATGGTCTAGAAATGGAATTAACGATATTTCTAAGCAACATTCCATGACATGTTGCGTTATAAACAGTAATGTACTCTGCCATCATTGTGGAAGTTGTGGTCAACTGTTGTTTATGACTCTTCCATGAGATAGGGCCGCCTGCTAACATAAAAATATAGCCCGAAGTGGATTTCTTGTCATCTTTGCATTTGGCAAAGTCAGAATCAGAATAGCCCCCCACTTCTAAATGATCACTTCTTCTATAAGTCAGTTTATAGTCTTTCGTCCCTTGCAGATATCGAAGTACCTTCTTAGCTGCTTTCCAGTGATCTAGGCCAGGATTAGTCTGATAACGGCCTAGCATTCCAGTAATATAAGTGATATCTGGGCGAGTACAGACTTGAGTATACATCAAGCTCCAGACTACTGACGCGTAAGGTATCTGGCTCATTTGCTCCTTCTGAAACTCTGTTGTCGGACACTGGAATGAACCGAAAACATCTCCTTTAACTACTGGAGCGATGGAGGGTTTGCACTGTTGCATGTTATAACGTGTAAGAACACGATCTATGTAAGCCTTTTGGGACAATCCTAAGATCCCTTTGTGTCTATCTCGGTGAATTTCGATGCCAATGACGTAAGAAGCATCTCCAAGATCCTTCATGTCGAAGTTATGCGAGAGTAACTGTCACACCCCCAAAATACCACCTAGGGAGTGTCCCTGATAGGCGTGTGACGTACTGACAATGAGCCACTAATTACATTGAACCCACATAGTTTCAAAATAAAGTTCTCAATCATTGATAAAATACCATCACAAGTTTATACGAAAACCATTATGTTCAGCGGAAGCAAGTATTAAACCATAACTAAATTATTCAAAAACCAATGGGTAACCGTAAACAATCAATCACATGAGTATCTTCAGTCGACCCATGACCACTCCTGCACCTCCAGACAGCAAGTTTCCACATCCAAGATACCTAACGTCCTGCGAGCATGCAACAATTGTATCAGACAAAGCTGGCGAGTTCACAGTTTATGAAAGCGTTTGTTACCAAGTGTTTAAAACAGTTCATTAACAATTGTACAAGTAATATTGATAATATCTCGATACTGAACAAGACGGCTCCTGATGTATGTTTTGCCCTTTCCCCAGTGCTCCTATCAAAGCACTGGGCCCGACTGGGTAATTAGTTCACAACCGTCCTCCCCGGTACGGCGTGAGGGTGCCAAACCTAAGTAGCGCTACCAACTAATACCCCGTTACCTCCCCGGTAACAAAAGATGAGACTTAAGAATGATAAGATGAGAATATTATCAAATATATACCAGTTTTTTTTACCCAAAAGACTTATCCCTCCTCGGGATACCCACAGACTGTCCCAACCACCGGGACGCATGCTCAAAGTAGTGAACTCACCTTAGAGTGCTCGGTAGATTTAGTTACGTGGTTACAATTGGTCAACCGAATCCTAACATAATTACCGGTAACTGTCAGTCTCGTAACACTTAATCACAATTTCCTTATATATATTACACATAAATTCACTAACTGTTGTAAACATATATTAAACATAAATTCACCAACTTGTAAGCATATATTAAACATAAGTTCACTAACTGTATGGCCGACCAAACACAGTTCAATTTTACTAGACATAATCTATCAATGGTCAAAGGTTATAGATAATAATGAGGGAAAATTACCAAACTAGCCGCTTGACCAACCTTTTTACGAAAATAGCCATTTGACCTGGCTTAATGGACCTTCCCATCCAAGTGAACCCCCATTTTTATGCACCTTCAATCCAGCCACAACCAAGCGGACACGTGTCCCTTTGGCCTGAACCGGCTTTATGCCGCCACGCCTGTCAGCCGAGCCGCTTCATCCCCAAGCCAAGCCGCTTCGCCCCCTGCCCACAAGTACAAGCCATGCCGCTACAAGTACAAGCCGAGCCGCTTCAGTAGTATTTTTAAAAAAATATCAAAATACATAAAAAAAATCAAAAAACATCAAAAAAATATCAAAAAACATCAAAAAATATAAAAAAACATCAAAAAAATATGAAAATACTCTTTTCTCCATACATTTTTATGAAGGCCGTCTATAAATGAAAGGTTAGATTAAACTAACCTAGTTAGTTAAATCATATATGGAATAAATAATAACTAAGTTAGATACTTAACTAGGTTATTATGTAATAAAGGAATCAATCAACTGAGTTAAAGAACTCCGTTAGTCCAGTTAGTCAAGTGCCATAGGTAAAAATTATGATTTGACCGATTTAAAAAGGGGGGATCTCTTGTATGATCCGCCCCTTACACGAATCGAACCCGCGACCTCGGTCTCACAAACACACACACTAACCAGATGGGCTACCATCATCGCTGGTTTTATTTGGAAACTTTTATTTTTATTAATTTGAAGGTATCATTATTAGCTTAAAAATCCGGAGCTCACTTTAATTTAATGTTGCCGTAATTTGTAAAATTAAATTGTAATTTTCCCGTTAATATATGATAAATTTTATATTTTATGTACATTGCCATAGACATTAAATAAGACAAAGACTTTATTTATTAAGATACAATAGGAAACAAACGGACAAGCATTTATATAAACGTACGATTAAACTTAAAATCTAAGAAATAAAAATAGATTATTCCTAAGGCCAATCACCCAAGAAGAATGGGGGCGGCGAGACCGAACGATCACTGTCACGACCGTCAGATCTTGGCGAGTACCAACATGTACGACGTGGGCTCTCCGGTGTTGGGCATCGAGTGTCCTCCTCCCCCCACCATTCTACGTACTCCCCTCCCGGGTCCGTTTCATAGCCTTCCGGTCTTCCTTGCTCCAGCATCTGGTTAGGTTGATTAGTGTTTGGCGATGCAATTTGAAGTGTGCTCATTGCTAAATCGTATGCCAAGTTCAACTCTTGATCTGTTAAATCATCTGGATGTTCTTGCTGGTAATATTCATAAACAATGTTTTCGTTTTTTAGTGGTTGGTTTGCAACTGAGTTAATTGAAGGTGGTGGGTTTGTAGTTTCTTGGTTCAGACGACGTCGTGTTAATCTCCCAGGTGCGGGAAGTATTTGGTTCGAAGGAGGAGGGTTCGGTCGACGTCGAGTGGATCGCCGACGGGGTGCGGAAACCACTGGTTCGATAGGATCTTGGTTACCTACACCCATGTTGGTGTTCATAGTGAGTTATGTTTATTTTGAAGGTGTAATGGTGTGTGTGGATGTTGGGGGGTTTATATAAGAACGAAGTCATCATAATTCCATATAAATAATTAAACATTTAAAATAAATATCACTAAACAACATTTGGGCGTGGTAAACATCGCCAAAAATACAGTTTATCGGCCATGAAACGTCTGTATGCTAAAAAATTTTGAATTGTTTGACCGGATCGATTAATTGGTTTGTCTGTTACTAGATGCTCCATAAGCATACACAGATAGACTCCCTCATTTCCTGAGAGTGACCTGTTAGACACCATGTATTCTTCATTAAGCTCGAAAGTCATGCATTTTTCCGGTTTGCCCGTCTTTTTCCAATACCGCAAATGCACCAACAAAGCTCCTAAATAAACTGCGATCTTAGTCAACCGTGGGTGAATGACATTTCTGTACTTTTCACCAACACATATGTCTTCACATGCGTATATAACTAATTCTTGAGTTACCAACTCAAGTCGAAGCAGCAGCCATTCTCTATTTTCCAGCGGCAGTGGGAAAAAAACGTAATCAACGTCGATGAAAGAAGGAAATGGGTTTAATTTACCATTAGCATACATAGCCACGTTTTTAGTAACGGAGTCTAATAAATTCTCATAAAATTGTGGTGGTAGAATAGTCCAACGCAAGTTTAGCATTGTATCCCTTTGAAGTTTTCTACTCCTCCAAGCCATTAGTTTTCCAACCCAACCTTTATGTGCAGATGTGGATCATGGAGGTTTTTCCAGAATTTCGAGCAGAACCCGAGTTATTTCAAAAACAGACGATTCCAAGATTTTTAGGTTGGGGAGCCGGAACTAAGTACCAGAAGCAAGGTGTGGAAAAATATCTTCGTAATGCCATTAAGGTATTTTCACTAAATTTAACATTATAAAACATATTTATTTACTTTAGGGTAACTGTTTTTATAATTTTTTGTATCGCAAAATATAGAAACCTGAATTCCAACCTCTTATGTGCATACTACCCACCGATGCTGAGATGCGAACTGAGTGGTTTGCCGCCAGTTCAGATTATTTGGATGCCCAACGTCAACTGTATGAATTTGACACGTCGGCTGATGTACGGTCACATATGCCGGCTCAAGTACGGGCTGAAGATTTAAATGCGGTGTATAGCAATATTTTCGGTTTAAATGAGCCGAAACAACCGTTTTCCCCGGCACCAGACCGAACAGAAATTCCACAACAAAATTTTGGTCCCGCTCATCTTGCGAATATAACTTTTGAATATTCGCAATATTTTGAATATCCGGTAGGATATCCGAGTAATATTTTGAATATCACACATCTTGCGAATATAACTTAAAAAAGTGATGTAGGAAAAATTGGTTTCAACTTCTAAACCACGTCTAGTAATACAATCGTGACCGGCAACATACTCGATGTTCCCGTTAACAACCTCCCACTTTCCCCCGGTGTATATCACAAACTTAACACCCATGAGTTATACTAAACGTGACCAAACTATGTATTCATACAAAGATAACGAGAAGACAAAAAACAAATGTGTGCAAAATCCAGATGTTATATATATACATACGAAATTATACATAAAAAACACATGTGTAGCGGCTTGGGGGTAGCTGGGATGCTGAAGCGGCTCGTATCCAGGGTGTAGCGGCTTGGGCATAGGTTGAAACGGCTTGGTGGTAGCTGGGATGCTGAAGCGGCTCGTATCCAGGGTGTAGCGGCTTGGGCATAGGTTGAAACGGCTTGGGGGTAGGTGGCATTCTGAAGCGGCTTAGATCCAGGGTATAGCGGCTTGGAATGGGGCAAAACAGCTCGGCTTGGCCATGAAGCGGCTCGGCTTGGCAGTACCACAAAGCGGCATAAATCAGGCAGGGGGCGAAGCGGCTTGGCTTGGGGATGAAGCGGCTTGGCTGACAGGCGTGGCGGCATAAA
The DNA here is from genome assembly GCA_030545235.1 of Helianthus tuberosus. Lineage (NCBI taxonomy): Eukaryota > Viridiplantae > Streptophyta > Magnoliopsida > Asterales > Asteraceae > Helianthus > Helianthus tuberosus. Next base: position 190,279,414 of record CM060418.1, read on the forward strand.
GCCGGTTCAGGCCAAAGGGACACGTGTCCGCTTGGTTGTGGCTGGATTGAAGGTGCATAAAAATGGGGGTTCACTTGGATGGGAAGGTCCATTAAGCCCGGTCAAATGGCTATTTTCGTAAAAAGGTTGGTCAAGCGGCTAGTTTGGTAATTTTCCCATAATGATCACATGCAACTTGAAACACTAACCCAACATTCTGACAAATTAATGATGAGTTTGATTAAACAATGTAGAATGATTAGATCACATGGTAGGTCATCACCTTCCCATGCATTTATTATCCTTACTTAATAACATGCATGTCACCACAATCCAGTATCCATATATTAACCTAATCGACAAACATCTGTCATGCACCTTCACAACAATTCGGTCCACTATTGGCATACGACAAAGATCTACCGGTTTCGTCGAGTTATAAGGTTTCGTCGGCAATAGGGATTCGTCGTCACTATAACAGTTGGTCCAACACCCACACATAACCCTAACTGCCGTCGACCCCTTTATGACGAATGATCAGTTTGAATCATCATTTAATCGTTTAACTACTAAGTATCGGTCACATATGATAACAAGGCATCAACATTCCACCTGTTCTAAGTATACATTCAACAGTTATATGCGGCCCTACTATTAAGCTTACTCATTGATTCCGATCGGTTTAATAATGGATAGCAAACCAACTAATATGTACGTAAGTTGTTAACGTATTTGGTTCAAACCTACGTCGATATCATATATTCACGGCTTACATTAGTGATCCGAGGATCGACTAATCATACAACCTAAAAGGGATTCAATCAGAATAGCACTATCGATTTGAACATTCAATCAACCACTATATCCTTACCATTGATCGAACAGTCTAATTGAACAACATCAGATATTTAACACATGTACACACTTAATCGAACAACACTAGACATTTAACGCATATACACACCTTGATCGAGCAACAATTAATCAAGCACTAACATGAAATGAATAAGTAGAGATGACTAACCAAACAATCTGCCAAGGTGAGATGCAAATCGAAACAGAAGGGTTTTGCTACTGCCGTCACACGTAGGGTTTGTAGGTTGTTTTCAGTTTTGAAGTTTTCTTCTCTACTACCTTAAACATGTTACGTAAATATAAAGTGCAAGGGTTTGGAATAGTTTGGGCTTGGGCCGAACTAATAGGTTTACTAAGGTGGGCCGGTGGTTAACTTGGTTAACTTGCAATATTCAGGGATAATTCACAACATATAGTGGGCCGGGATCAAATATAATGCGTAGGATGTTGGGCCGAATTCAATGTGAATGTGCAGTGGGCTCGTGGCCCAATTGATACACGGCCCAAATATCGAAACATCACTTGATAGATTATTGTAGCGATTAGTTTAACAAGGTTAAGTGAACAGAACGTATGACTTAACAGATAACAAGAAGTAAGGATCAAAAGATGGAGTGCTACCTTGAAAGTTTGGGTTGTCACATCATCCCCAACTTGAAAGAAATTTCATCCCGAAATTTGGCAAGTCAGCACTGAACAGTGACGTGAGGAAGTCAAGATTGTTGCGGATTCTGCTCGGGTGTCACATCATCCCCAACTTGAAGAGGAATTTCGTCCCGAAATTTGCCTGTCTTATCAGATTTAGATTTGTCTTTAGGGAAAATGTGAGGATATTTAAGCTTCATCTGATCCTCACGCTCCCACGTGAACTCCGGTCCACGCCTTGAATTCCAACGAACCCTAACAATCGGAATACGACTGTGTTTACGCACTTTGACCTCCCGATCCATGATCTCGATAGGCTCTTCGATAAACTGTAACTTGTCATCGATCTTTAACTCTTGAAACGGCACAACCAGTGTTTCATCAGACAAACACTTCTTCAACTGTGAGACATGGAAGACATCGTGAACATTACCCAACTCAGCAGGTAACTCAAGCTTGTAAGCGACCTTACCGATCCGCTCCAGAATTCTAAATGGTCCAACGTAACGTGGATTAAGCTTGCCGCGTTTCCCAAAACGCACCACACCCTTCCAGGGTGAGACCTTCAACATGACATGATCATTAACTTCGAACTCCAAAGGTTTTCTACGCTTGTCGGCGTAGGTTTTCTAACGATCACGTGCTGCTGCCATACGGTTCCTGATCTGAACAATCATTTCTGAAGTTTCAAGTACCAACTCAGGACCTGTGATCTGGCTGTAACACCTTGGTTATTTTATATGTAAATACCAACAATTAGATGTGTAGTTAAGACTACACATGCTATAAAAATACGGGTTTATTAAAACTTTTACAAATCATAGGTTATTCTACAAAACGTGATCGAATTCGTTGTTTAAAATCTACAACGTTGCAATGTGCGGAAGCGTGTATCTTTATCGTGTTCGGTTCTTCGCTGAGCTTGATCGTCTTCCGGCATCCCAGAAAGTACCTACATTTCATAAACATGAAATGCTTTAGTCATACGGTATTTAAAACGCATCTAAACGAGTCCGGAAAATAAAACTGATCAAAAATGCATTTTTGTACAGGGTCCACCGTAAATTACGGTGGACACCGTAATTTACGGTAGTCCTTGTTTTGATTTGTTTCCACCGTAAATCAGGAGTGTTTCACCGTAAATCATTTCAGGTCCACCGTAAATTACGGTGGCACCGTAATTTACGGTGGCACCTGCATCCCACCTTTCCATTTTGCCGTAATTTGACACGAAATCTTTCGTATCTTTCAAACCGCTTATCCGTTTGACCTACCGTTTCTTCCTGCATGTTTGTAATTTGATTCTCCATCATATGGAGTTAAAATCCGACGTCCGGCTTGATAAAATTCAAGACTTTTAAGTCTTCGGCTTATTACTCTTTTACCAAAATTTGACCCGTTCGTGATTTTATCAAACATACAAGTTTATTTGACCCTTATTTCTCATAAACCTATTTAATTCAAAGATGTCTAATATATTGGGTTCCAATTATAGAATTATATACATTCTTTAACCCTTTTTCACCCATACGCTTATTTTGACCCGTTTGAGGTATTCAAGCATATTTTAAGCACCAAATGCTTTCGTTCATTTCTAAATACATATATCCACATTTCTTAACAAAGGATCTTCCACCACAACTATATTTGTGGTGGATTCGATGTGGTGATTTATATATATACCAGAATTTACCCTTCAAATAGTTATTTTACGGCAAAGACTCAAATAGAGCCATTTGACTAACGTTTTACATCTTTCAACTTCTATACTCCTCCTAAGTAATTATTTAATTGTAAAACTCATTTCCAAACAACCTTTAAGGGTTGTTTGTTCAATTTAGCCTACAAGGGCGTTTTGGTCAATATTAGTCCTTCATTTACGACGAATGACTTTTAGTTACTTGTTTAACCCAACTCCGATCTTTTAACTATGATTTTATTTAAAAGGGCACTAGGCCTTTCAAATATAATGACCATCGTCCGTAACCTTTGGTTTACCTATTAAAGTAACCAAAAACTTAAATTTAGACTTCGTTTAACTCTCATTAGCCTTACATTTAAATGAGAGTTTTCTTATTATGCGTACCTGGCTCGGATCATTACATTGACCCATTTAAGTACCTTGCCTCAATATTTACTAAGTAATAGCGATGTAGATATCCACTCGATATTTATTTCTGAAATCAAACAACTCATCAAACCATTAGTCGATATTGTCAAAAAGTGGTATTTCCACCTTTTGACCCGTTGGTCTAAATGACCGCTAATATTGGCGAGATAAAGCTTATTGCCATCTCGTCTACACAACTCGTTCCGATTTACACCGCACGGTCGTTTTAACTATAAACCACCTCTTAACGCTTTTTGGCCTATTAAGGCTTACGTAATATATATCTTTCAAAAACCGATAATTATTGTCAACAAGTGTCCAAATATCAATTTTTACCCTTATTGGTTATCTTGTTCCGTACGACTACACGCCGGAAACACCATATCTCAATTTCCCCTTTGTCTTGTTCGGAATCAAAACAACAAAAGGACATTCTAAACTATATGACTAGTGTAAGCTATACTTACCTTGCATCCATGCCACGCTTTTCTTTCCGTACGCGCTCCGTTTGACCCGCTTCATCCACAAGCTTCCACCTAGCTTGTTACGCGTCAAACTATCATCATCGTTTTCAAGGTGGTTAGTTTAATCATAATTTAATACGATTATTCCACCTTACAAATTTCATATCAAAACTACCATTTATCGGATTATAGGTCAGTTTGACTTTCAATAGTCAACTAACTTCAATCATATTATACACACAATAAGCTCAATCAACATCACGTTTAGAACCCCTATTATTCCGTATTACACGTAGTTAGTCGAGTTAGCCAATTACGCGTTTCTTTCATACTTTCATTATGTCAACATTCATTCGGGCATTTTAACAAACACCTAATGTGCATAATATTACTTATTTACTAACTAGTTCATAACTAGTTATCTTTACCAAGATTTACATCAACACATTCAAACCTCTAAGTCTAGTGTTCATGAACTATATCAAGAACTTATATCATCATCTCAATATTCATAAATCTTACATTCTAACATGAGTGTTCATCATATCATCATAAAACCCACTTAGCTTATCAATGGATCATCATGAATCTCATAGACTATCCAACAATCTAACATGTTATTTGACTAGGGTTTACTCCTAGACATCATATTACTTCAAGATTCACTCATGCATGACACAATCAAGCTCAATTTCAGTTTTTCACAATTAACCTAGAACTTGAGATGAATCAAAATACTAGAATTTCGCATACCTTATGATCCCTTCAGTGAGGTGATCATTAATTCGTGTTTAGAACTTGATTTGGGACTGAATTGAACCTCCAATTTCTGAGATTTGTGAAGTTTTTGGGTTTGAAGAACCCTGGTCGCCCTTCTCTTCTCCTGATCGAACCAGACACCAAAATGGTGTGTTTGGTTTTTGTTTTAATTATTTCTAGTTTCACTTTTTACAAGATTAACCCCTCATCTTTTGTGTAACTTATAGTTTGGCATGTTTTTAACCTTATTATAAGTTATTTCTAGACTATTAGCTAACTAGGTTATAATTCCTAGTCAGTAAATTCTTGTTTATTTAATAATCCAAATATTCACCGGGTTACTTTTACCACTAAAGGTAAATTACCCGTCTTTTAATGTAAACGTGATTTGATTACCAAACCCGTTTTTGGGGTGTTACAAGTCTACCCCCTTAAAGAGGTTTCGTCCTCGAAACCCTTTTCTTACATAATTCATCGAGTTCAACTCCATGTATTTGCTCTCGATAATCAATTAAGCATTTCTCATATCTTAACCGATTGTTAGTATTACCAGAAAAGTATGGTAATATTCTTTTGGTTATTAATCATCTACATATCTTACATGACATAATGCGACTGGAAATAACGTAATCTCGTTATTTCCACTAGTTTAATTAACTTAGCGATATTCCTCTCTTTCATATACTATCGAATTCTTTATGAATCCATTACTTTGACCCTTTTAAAGGTTTCTAATGAAATCTTTCACTTCTAGCAACTATTCCTTTTATTTTCAAATTTACTTATTCGGTTTAGTTATACCGAATTTACCGTTTACAAGCGAACCAAATTTCTTAACTTAAATTGCTGACTTTAACCGGTTTCATTAACTAGACTTATTTGTCCAGTTCCTTTTTACCGCTTGCTTGGTTATATTGTGATTCTACTTCACATCACATTTCTTGACCGTGATTGTGTTACATCATGTTTAATTTATATCAACTTTTCATTTTTGAGAATATCACTTTTCGAATATATCATCTTGCGCCTATCAGTGTCAAGACTTGTATCTTTCATGCTTACTATTTAAATTCCTATCAGAATTTATGTTTGTAAAAACATTATTTCTTACTAAAACCGAAGTTTTAGTTTTAGGATCTTTTCTTTAACTTGTGTCAATCATCCATACTGGGATATTGACAGTCCGTAATTTAATCCTTTACAGTCTTAGTTTTTATGCGGGGATTCTTAACTGATTTCCTCGCTTTATTCCATCTAACCCGTAGGTTTTTTTTTTTTATCACTTAGCCTTATGGGCTATTTTTGATTAGACATTCACCTCTTTAAGGCGAAGTCCTTATAACTTCTTTCTAATCATGACCCGTGGGTCGTTTTAGTCCGTATATCTCTCATTTGTTTATAACCCTAAAGGTTATGTTGATCCCGTAGATCACTCTTTTTTTACTCATGTCTTATTAAAATATATATTTGGTGTCAAAGCACTCTTTTTTTACGTTTGAAATTCATTTGTCTCAAGCTTACCGTTATCCGGCTTGCGCTTACTTACGCCTTCAAACATTATACTTTATTCAACCCGTTCAATCTCAAAATAGTTGAATATAATTATCAGAATTTCTGTTTACGAAATTTTTATGGTCTTTTAGTCATAACTCATAATCCGAGTCTTTTGACTTTAAATTCATGTTCTCGTTTCTCGGTTTACGCATGTGTTTAATTCTTACCCATCAACCGGGTGTTTTACCAAAGTCGTTATTATTGCAATCCTCCCGGTATGCATTAAGACCTCGCTTCATTTTTATATTCTGACTTTGTCTTTAAGTTCGACGTTTTACAAAAATGACCCGTTAAGGGACAAATTTGCATTTTCCGGGTTCGAGTGCAAGTACACTCCCTCCCATTGCTTGTCTAAATCATTTTTCATGTTTGCGTTTTCTGGGTTCGAGTGTAAGCACACTCCCTCCCATTGCTTGTCTAAATCATTTTACTTGCTTGCGTTTTATGGGTTCGAGTGTAAGTACACTCCTTCCCAATACTTGTCTAAATCATTTTACATGCTTGCGTTTTATGGGTTCGTGTGTAAGTACACTCCCTCCCAATACTTGTCTAAGTCATTTTACATGCTTGCGTTTTATGGGTTCGAGTGTAAGTACACTCCCTCCCAATACTTGTCTAAATCATTTTACATGCTTGCGTTTTATGGGTTCGAGTGTAAGTACACTCCCTCCCAATACTTGTCTAAATCATTTTACTTGCTTCTTTGTCCCTTCGCTCGGGCTCACTATCCTGATGTAATACGCTTCAGTCACTCGGTTGTGCGTTTACATTATTATCAAATATTTTGCTTATCTGATTCATTTGGGTACTTTTTAATTAGTCCCATTTACTCCGCCTTTACTACATCGGATGTAAATGTGTCCGCTATAAGAAACTCGTGGTACCATATGCCACTACTTACTTGGCCAGAGTAAGTGATTTAACACATGACGTACACGACCTTTTTATAGTTTTCACATCCCGCCCTATGTAAGTAACGCCTCTATTCAGTTTTCTTGGAAATTATATCCTGGATATGTATTTCTGTTCAGGCTTTCCAAGTTTCTAATTTACCCATGCAACGATCATTCTCTATGTGTTTGTTGCATATAGCTAATTGTGCGATTATTTAAAATGTGCACCTTGTAATGTTTGCCCCTACGGGCGTTCCTTGCTATTAACCTTGTTCGCGACCGTTACGCGATTTTGGTCCTTGATGAGTATGCTCTTCCTGTCATACCTCGTACCGTTCCATCATCATATCCATAATTCGTTCAACTCCCGTCATCTTCAGACGCGAGTGTCCTTCAATTAAAACATTCACAAGAGTTAGTAATGTCAACTTCAATAATCGCCCGTATTATAATACAAGGCTTTTTCTACTATACGCGTCAACGCGCGTATTTTCGTCAACCATATCAATCATTTAAATTGGGGTAACATATACCACACGATAGCTCTATGTGTTGTTTACAACACTTTAGCATACTAACTATTAACGTACTTGTACTTACCGGATTTGCGATCAAGCCTCGAACCGAACACTATTCTTTGTCAAGAGCACAAGGTTTAAGTCCAAGCATGGTTCCTCCCCACCATACTCGAATCTCTTAAACCAAGGCTCTGATACCAACTTGTAACACCTTGGTTATTTTATATGTAAATACCAACAATTAGATGTGTAGTTAAGACTACACATGCTATAAAAATACGGGTTTATTAAAACTTTTACAAATCATAGGTTATTCTACAAAACGTGATCAACGTTGCAATGTGCGGAAGCGTGTATCTTTATCGTGTTCGGTTCTTCGCTGAGCTTGATCGTCTTCCGGCATCCCAGAAAGTACCTACATTTCATAAACATGAAATGCTTTAGTCATACGGTATTTAAAACGCATCTAAACGAGTCCGGAAAACAAAACTGATCAAAAATGCATTTTTGTACAGGGTCCACCGTAAATTACGGTGGACACCGTAATTTACGGTAGTCCTTGTTTTGATTTGTTTCCACCGTAAATCAGGAGTGTTTCACCGTAAATCATTTCAGGTCCACCGTAAATTACGGTGGCACCGTAATTTACGGTGGCACCTGCATCCCACCTTTCCATTTTGCCGTAATTTGACACGAAATCTTTCGTATCTTTCAAACCGCTTATCCGTTTGACCTACCGTTTCTTCCTGCATGTTTGTAATTTGATTCTCCATCATATGGAGTTAAAATCCGACGTCCGGCTTGATAAAATTCAAGACTTTTAAGTCTTCGGCTTATTACTCTTTTACCAAAATTTGACCCGTTCGTGATTTTATCAAACATACAAGTTTATTTGACCCTTATTTCTCATAAACCTATTTAATTCAAAGATGTCTAATATATTGGGTTCCAATTATAGAATTATATACATTCTTTAACCCTTTTTCACCCATACGCTTATTTTGACCCGTTTGAGGTATTCAAGCATATTTTAAGCACCAAATGCTTTCGTTCATTTCTAAATACATATATCCACATTTCTTAACAAAGGATCTTCCACCACAACTATATTTGTGGTGGATTCGATGTGGTGATTTATATATATACCAGAATTTACCCTTCAAATAGTTATTTTACGGCAAAGACTCAAATAGAGCCATTTGACTAACGTTTTACATCTTTCAACTTCTATACTCCTCCTAAGTAATTATTTAATTGTAAAACTCATTTCCAAACAACCTTTAAGGGTTGTTTGTTCAATTTAGCCTACAAGGGCGTTTTGGTCAATATTAGTCCTTCATTTACGACGAATGACTTTTAGTTACTTGTTTAACCCAACTCCGATCTTTTAACTATGATTTTATTTAAAAGGGCACTAGGCCTTTCAAATATAATGACCATCGTCCGTAACCTTTGGTTTACCTATTAAAGTAACCAAAAACTTAAATTTAGACTTCGTTTAACTCTCATTAGCCTTACATTTAAATGAGAGTTTTCTTATTATGCGTACCTGGCTCGGATCATTACATTGACCCATTTAAGTACCTTGCCTCAATATTTACTAAGTAATAGCGATGTAGATATCCACTCGATATTTATTTCTGAAATCAAACAACTCATCAAACCATTAGTCGATATTGTCAAAAAGTGGTATTTCCACCTTTTGACCCGTTGGTCTAAATGACCGCTAATATTGGCGAGATAAAGCTTATTGCCATCTCGTCTACACAACTCGTTCCGATTTACACCGCACGGTCGTTTTAACTATAAACCACCTCTTAACGCTTTTTGGCCTATTAAGGCTTACGTAATATATATCTTTCAAAAACCGATAATTATTGTCAACAAGTGTCCAAATATCAATTTTTACCCTTATTGGTTATCTTGTTCCGTACGACTACACGCCGGAAACACCATATCTCAATTTCCCCTTTGTCTTGTTCGGAATCAAAACAACAAAAGGACATTCTAAACTATATGACTAGTGTAAGCTATACTTACCTTGCATCCATGCCACGCTTTTCTTTCCGTACGCGCTCCGTTTGACCCGCTTCATCCACAAGCTTCCACCTAGCTTGTTACGCGTCAAACTATCATCATCGTTTTCAAGGTGGTTAGTTTAATCATAATTTAATACGATTATTCCACCTTACAAATTTCATATCAAAACTACCATTTATCGGATTATAGGTCAGTTTGACTTTCAATAGTCAACTAACTTCAATCATATTATACACACAATAAGCTCAATCAACATCACGTTTAGAACCCCTATTATTCCGTATTACACGTAGTTAGTCGAGTTAGCCAATTACGCGTTTCTTTCATACTTTCATTATGTCAACATTCATTCGGGCATTTTAACAAACACCTAATGTGCATAATATTACTTATTTACTAACTAGTTCATAACTAGTTATCTTTACCAAGATTTACATCAACACATTCAAACCTCTAAGTCTAGTGTTCATGAACTATATCAAGAACTTATATCATCATCTCAATATTCATAAATCTTACATTCTAACATGAGTGTTCATCATATCATCATAAAACCCACTTAGCTTATCAATGGATCATCATGAATCTCATAGACTATCCAACAATCTAACATGTTATTTGACTAGGGTTTACTCCTAGACATCATATTACTTCAAGATTCACTCATGCATGACACAATCAAGCTCAATTTCAGTTTTTCACAATTAACCTAGAACTTGAGATGAATCAAAATACTAGAATTTCGCATACCTTATGATCCCTTCAGTGAGGTGATCATTAATTCGTGTTTAGAACTTGATTTGGGACTGAATTGAACCTCCAATTTCTGAGATTTGTGAAGTTTTTGGGTTTGAAGAACCCTGGTCGCCCTTCTCTTCTCCTGATCGAACCAGACACCAAAATGGTGTGTTTGGTTTTTGTTTTAATTATTTCTAGTTTCACTTTTTACAAGATTAACCCCTCATCTTTTGTGTAACTTATAGTTTGGCATGTTTTTAACCTTATTATAAGTTATTTCTAGACTATTAGCTAACTAGGTTATAATTCCTAGTCAGTAAATTCTTGTTTATTTAATAATCCAAATATTCACCGGGTTACTTTTACCACTAAAGGTAAATTACCCGTCTTTTAATGTAAACGTGATTTGATTACCAAACCCGTTTTCGGGGTGTTACACTGGCTGTCACCCACCTCAGCCCAACAGAGAGGAGAACGACATTTCCTCCCGTACAATTGTCACACCCCAAATTTCCACGTGTTACCGGTGGGCCCGGTAGGGGAGTATCATGACGTGGTTGGCAACATAATAGTCAAACAACACAATATTTAAATGCACAGCGGAAGCAAAGTATAGATTCATTTCAACCAAAAGATATTGTAATATTAAGTATCACAAATAGTCGAATATAAATCCACAGGTAGATCAAAATAAAAAGGAAACAAATGTTCAACAGTTTATGACATCCAAGCTGGCGAGACTTATTGTGGATGCTAGGAGACAAGCCAGCCTATTTCGCGTAGTACCTGCACTTAACCTTTTTGAGAAAATACGTCAGTTTACACTGGTAAATACAATCAACCGACTCATTTTGAAAAGAGTTTAAGAAAATGCATTTAAGCACAAGGCACAAATAATATTTTATAACTTGGGATAATTATTTAAATATAATACTTGTAAACGAATTACATGTTTCTTATGCGTTCAGTAGCCCGATCCGTAGACCGGGTTAAAGATCAATAGACACACCACTTTATTTAATGAGACACTGACAGGTGTACGCCTACACCTGAGTGCTAAGGTCGTGGTCATTTCGTAAAATGATGCCAGGAATATCCGGGACATGGTCATTAACCCCCCCAAAGGCTTTAAGCAAACAAAACATTTCAAAACATAGCATATCAATGATTTAACCTCTATTCGATTAAAGATTCAATGCCGGACCAAGCGGTATTTTATATACCGTACCCCAAGCCCGTATAGGGAAAATAAGTTAAAAGTATTTACCTGAGCAAGTATAGTTCAAAATCAGCGAGTGCAAGTATCTTTTACCGGTTCTCCTAATCTGGAACGAAGGTTTATAATAACCTATTAGAATCCTAACGGGCCTTTAGTTAAGCTTACGCTTAGACCGGTTAGTTTTAAAGATACGGTTCGTACGCACGATTAAGCGAAGACCGGATAGAATGTGATTTAGACCCGACAAGTTTGAAGACTTGCTTAATATGGGCATATTATACACATTCTGGATTTTGGATAAAACCGATAAGGTTTGACCCGTTTCGGCTAATTTATGTAAACTAGTTACATAAACCGAACCGAACGCGTATGAAGCGTAACGGGTAACCATAAGAGTCCTAAACAGGTTTTCTAAGTTAACATGCCTTAAATATGTCATGATATCAGTAGGATACCTTCCGTTATGCCCAAAACGAGTTTAATCGCATATTAAGCCCCGTAGGGGTATTTTGGTCATTTTAAAGATTATAAAAGGGATTAATTACATTTCTGTGAACCGGGTCTGAATACATCAGTAAATTAGTTTATTTTAACAGGTTATAACATTTGGTTATAAGTCTTATATGTCAAAATAGTTTTAAACCCTAACTATGCGTATAATACGCGTATAAAGCCGTTTTAAGCGACGTACGGGTTAAAATAGAATTTTGAGTTTCCTGATCAGTTAAACAGGTTCAAAACACTCTATTTAATATTTAAAATCAGTAGCAATTGGATTGGTGTCAAAAGGATTTGTAAAACTCATTTTTTGGCCGAAAAGGGTATATTCGGTATTAACCGAATTAAGGCACTAATCCTAGCTTATGATCAGTTTAAAAATAATTAAAAATCTTCAAAAATCCCAAAATATTATATTACATTAGTGGGTAAAAGGTTTGGTGTTAAAAATGGGTTTTAGATAGGCGTTACGCTAATGACGTCATTTAATTACTAAGAATCGCTATAATTACGTCATTAAGCATAACTCCTAATCTGGACCTCCGCTTGATGTGAAAATTTACAGACATGTCTAATAATCAGTAACTAAGATTATTTTACTTTCATATCTCCAAAAATCTCGTTTTATGATCATAAGGGCATTACGGTCAATATTTAGGCGATTAACGGAAACATCGGACAATTAAGGATTCATGTGGTATAAATGCAGAGGGTTATACACACATGTAACTAGGTCCTAATGGAACTTTAAGGCATGTCTAAAACTATCTAAACCGGGTCAGAACTGAGGTCAAAGCAAAAGTCAAACTTTTGCGTCTTTCGGTTCCGAATCGGTTCAAAACAGAAAGTTGTCGAATCAAACAAGCGTAGACAAGTTTTTATACTTATTATCAGTTTATAAGAATGATAAAATAGGTGATACGCCTTTTACATCGTTAATCATGCGTTAAATCGAAAATACCATTTCTGTTGACTTTTTCGGACAACGTTTGACTCGACAAACGACCTAGTTAGGATTGGAATCAGTGGGTGCCCTTTTAAGGGTTTAAAGCCCACATGATTACCAACTTATAACAACTTTCGATTCGACAAAACCCTGGACCATTTGTGTTTTATCGTGAAGTCAAACCGTAGTTACGACGGTTTGATTTCTAGGCTAAAAACTAAGCATAACTGAATTAGAGAAGATCAAGGGTACTTACACTTGTCTAATGGATGATTTGGAATGCTTGGAATCTGCTTGTATGCTCCAGAGATGATCAAGAAGTGAATGCAAGATGAATGCAAAGAATGTGGGTCTTTTATATGAATTCAAACATCTTAGATCATCAACACATAAGTCTAGGAGTGTTACCAAATGACCAACATGTGTCCTACAAGCTATAAACCACCTTAGGCAGCCCAAGGTATCGAAAAACTTGCATGTAAGTCAGTTAGGAGCTGAAAACAGCCACCTGCCATTCTTTTCTGCATCTGGCAGTCGTAGGCGGCCCGCGTGGCCTTTTGTTATATGGGAGGCGGGCCGCGTGGCCCTTCAGATCAGGTCACACATGATTTTCGTTATTGCATTTTGGTCCTTGGTCCCCCGAAAGGTCGTTTTCACAACAATTCTTGCATTATGAGGCTTCAATATTAACATATGGGGGCTTTAGGGCTTATACCATCTTTGTTAAGTCCTCGGGTAACTTTGTGATCACCCGAAAAGCCCTAAATTTCAATGTTAACGATTCTAACCCTCACACACGAATTTTATCACAACTTTCTCATACGGTAACGAAACTTGGTGAAATTTTTATGGTAGATTCTAGTGAGCATAATTTATCGTTACAAGGCTTCGGGTTTGCTAAAAGGTCACTCAGAGGTATAACTTAACATGTTGACACATTTAACCCCTGTAGTTTGTAATCTCTCACTTTCTTTCACAATTCGTTTCGTATGATCCATGATCCATTCGTTTAAGGTTATAAACATCATGTAGGGTTATTGTAAAGTATATTTATTCATTGTTGACACTTTGAACCCTTATATTTACACAGTTTCACTGTTTGTCAACTTTAGTCCTTCAAGAACATTCTTTCACACGTTCAAACCTATGACACGTGTCAACACATTATAGGCCGTAAATTTTCGAGGTGTTACATCCTCACCCCCTTAAAAGAAATCTCGACCTCGAGATTTACTGAAACAGATAAGGGTACTTTTCTTTCATCGTGGACTCAACCTCCCACGTATACTCGGGACCTCTACGGGCATCCCATTTGACCTTTACAAAAGGTATATGCTTCCTTCGAAGCTTCCTTACCTGTCGATATTCGATCGACAAAGGTTTTTTTCCACAAATTTCAAGCTCTCATCTATATGCACATCTGTATGGGGTATAACCAGTGATTCGTCAGCGAAACACTTCTTCAGATTGCAGATGTGGAACACATTGTGTATACTACTGAGCTCTTCAGGTAAGTTTAACTTATAGGCAACTGACCCGACACGTTCGATAACCTCGAAAGGTCCTATGTATCTCGGGCTTAGCTTGCCTTTCTTACCAAATCGCATCACTCCCTTCCAGGGTGACACTTTAAGTAGGACTTTGTCACCTACTTCGAAGTGAAAATCCTTACGACTTGGATCAGCGTAACTCTTCTGCCTATCCCGGGAAGCTTTGAGACGGTCACGAATCTGGGCAATCTTGTCCGTCGTCTCGAACACTATCTCCGGTCCAGATAATTGGACATCTCCAACTTCTGCCCAACAAATAGGCGATCTACACTTTCTACCGTATAATGCCTCAAAAGGCGCAGCCTTAATGCTGGTATGGTAGCTATTGTTGTAGGAGAACTCAACTAATGGTAGGTGCTTATCCCAGCTACCACCCAAGTCAATTGCACATG
Organism: Helianthus tuberosus; assembly: GCA_030545235.1. Lineage (NCBI taxonomy): Eukaryota > Viridiplantae > Streptophyta > Magnoliopsida > Asterales > Asteraceae > Helianthus > Helianthus tuberosus. The sequence goes on from CM060418.1 coordinate 190,294,574, forward strand.
CACGAAGCATGTCTTCCAACGTTTGAATAGTACGCTCACTCTGACCGTCTGTCTGTGGATGGTAAGCCGTACTAAAGTTTAAACGTGTGCCCAAAGATTGTTGGAAGCTTTTCCAAAAATGTGATGTATATCTAGTATCTCGGTCAGAGATAATAGACACAGGTATGCCATGTAAAGCTACAATCTTATCCACGTACAGTTGGGCTAACATATCGGAGCTGTAAGTCTCCTTGATGGGTAGGAAATGTACTGACTTAGTCAGTCGGTCAACTATCACCCAGATGGTGTCATTTCCTTTCCTTGTCTTGGGTAACTTGGTGATAAAATCCATAGTTACCATTTCCCACTTCCAAGTAGGAAGTTCAGGCTGTTGTAGCAAACCTGACGGTTTTTGATGTTCTGCCTTGACTTGCGCACACGTCAAGCATTTAGCTACATAGGTAGCTACAGATTTCTTCAAGCCTATCCACCAATAATTCGCCCATAAATCCTGGTACATCTTATCAGCTCCAGGATGAACGGAGTATTTGGAACTATGGGCTTCCTGGAGGATAACATCTCAAAGTCCCCCATAAATTGGAACCCATATACGTCCATTCAATCTAATAATTCCATCCTTGCTAAGTGTTAACTGCTCCTCAGTTACCCCTAGCTTTTCGTTAGGATAGTTAGCTTCCAACACAGCTTCCTTCTGTGCAGCTAACAACCTTTCCATCAAATTGTTCCTTATTTCCATGCGCTTGGCATTGATTCGGATGGGTTTCACTTTCTCCTTTCGACTCAAGGCATCGGCGACTACATTCGCCTTGCCGGGATGGTATCTTATTTCACAATCGTAATCATTCAGAGTTTCCATCCAACGGCGTTGCCTCATGTTCAAGTCCTTCTGATTGAACATATGTTGAAGGCTCTTGTGATCAGAATAGATCACACATTTGATTCCATATAAATAGTGCCTCCACAGTTTTAGTGCGAATACAACGGCACCCAACTCTAAGTCATGGGTGGTGTAATTCTTTTCGTGCACCTTTAACTGACGTGAAGCATAGGCAATGACTTTGCCTTTCTGCATAAGCACACATCCCATCCCGGTGTGTGATGCATCACAGTAAACTACAAACTCCTCTATTCCATCAGGCAATGTCAGTACTGGAGCATTGCTCAACTTTTGTTTCAGAATATCAAAGGATTCCTGCTGCTTAGTACCCCAGTCAAACTTAATCTTCTTACGTGTCAGCGAAGTCAGGGGTGCAGCAATCCTTGAGAAGTTTTCAATGAATCACCTATAGTATCCTGCCAAACCTAGGAAGCTACGTATTTCTGTAGGCGTCTTTGGCTCATGCCAATTCATGACAGCTTCAACTTTAGCGGGATCTACTTGGATACCACGCTCGCTAACAACATGTCCAAGAAGTTGGACTTCCCGAAGCCAGAATTCACACTTCGAGAACTTGGCATAGAGCTTTTCTTTATGAAGTAATTCCAGAATGCAGTGAAGATGCTTCTCATGGTTAGCTTGGTTCTTTGAGTAGATGAGAATGTCGTCGATGAAGATGATGACGAATTTATCTAAGTGCGGCTTGCAAACGCGATTCATGAGATCCATGAACGCGGCCGGTGCATTAGTGAGCCCAAAAGGCATCACTAGGAACTCGTAATGACCATAACGAGTCCTAAATGCTGTTTTGTGCACGTCTTCATCTCTAACCTTCAATTGATGGTAGCCTGACCTCAAGTCAATCTTCAAGAAGAAACTTGCCCCTTGAAGTTGATCGAACAGATCGTCGATTCTGGGTAAAGGATACCTATTCTTGATAGTGACCTTATTAAGCTCGCGGTAGTCGATGCACAGACGCATCGATCCATCCTTCTTCTTGACAAATAAAACTGGTGCTCCCCAAGGAGATGAACTAGGTTTGATGAAACCTTTGGCTAGCAAATCATCTAGCTGCGTTCTCAATTCCTTCATCTCTGTTGGTGCCAACCTATAAGGCGCCCTTGCAACTGGTGCTGATCCAGGAATAATGTCAATTCTGAATTCTACTTGCCTATCTGGTGGCAAACCAGGTAGTTCTTCAGGAAATACTTCGGGGTATTCAGAAATGACGGGGATATCCCCAATCTTGGGCTTCGGCTCATCTATAATCACTTGTGCCATGTAGATGACAAAACCCTTCTTCAAACACTTAGAGTCTTTGAGTATAGACATTTTCTCGGGCAGCCCATACTGGGTATCTCCCTGGATAGTAAGTGATTCACCAGACGGAGTCTTGATCATCACTTGCTTCTTATTGCAAATAATCTGGGCCTGGTTATGAGATAACCAGTCCATACCCAAAACAATGTCGAAACCGGCTAGTTTTAAAGGAAGTAGGGACAAAGGAAAAGAGTGGTTCTTAATGGATATGAAACATCCATCTAATAAGGTTGAAGCGGTTTCTAAAGTGCCATATGCTAGTTCCACCTCATACTTCACACTTAAAGTTTTAATAGGTAGTTTCAACAATTCACAAAACTTATTATCTACAAATGACTTATCAGCGTCTGAATCAAATAACACTCTCGCATAAACATCATTTACGAGAAAGGTACCTGTTATCACGTTATCGTCCTTGACGGCTTCCTTAGCATCCATCCTGAAGACCCTCGCATTGGTCTTCTTCCCCTCTTCATTCTTCCTTGTAAGTTTCGGGCAGTTGGATTTGATATGCCCCTTTTCATTGCAACTATAACACGTTGCGTCCTTTATCTTCTTGCACTCCAGGGTCTTATGTTCCGTAGACTTGCAAATCCCACAAGGCCTCGGCTGATATTGGGATTTTGAGTCAAGTCTGCACCTTCCAAAGTGGTGCTTCTTGCAAATTTTACATCTGGGTTTTTCACCTGACTGCTGACCATCCTTCCTAAATCCTGACCCCTTCTTATGGTCATTGTTTCCCTTCTGCTTCTTGTCTGAACGTCGTGAGTTGTCATCCTCACGCTTCCTTTTTTCGGTATCAGTGTTCCTCTGTGACCTCAGCCTGACAGCATCCAAGGTAAGGGACAATGATATGTCCGCTACGGACCGAAAAGTAGTTGGTCTGGAGGCCTTCACATTTGCTTTGATCTCCGGTTCCAAACCCCCAATGAATCGAGCTATACATTTAGGCTCCGGAGTTACCAAATATGGAACTAACCTTGACAAAGTGTTGAAACTGGTAAGGTAGGCCTGACAGTCTAGGTTTTTCATGACCAGCGACAAGAAGTCAGATTCAATTCTCTCAACCTCGTGTTGAGGGCAGAAATTTTCCTTGATTAGTGTCATGAACTGTTCCCAGGTCATGTTGTATAAAGGGACTTTCCCTGTAGCTTGGATCAAAGATCTCCACCAAGCTAATGCTTCTCCTTTGAAAGATTGTGACACGAATTTCACAATATCCCTATCATCACAACCACTAATATCCACAACCGTATCCATTTCGTCCATCCAAGTCATGCAATCTACCGCTCCTTTTTCCCCATTGAAATCCCTGGGTTTGCACGAAACGAAGTACTTATAGGAGCAACCCTTATTACGGGGTTCTTGATTCCGCATGACTCGTTGGGATGGAGCACTCCTCTGGTTTGATGAGTGGTGAGAATTACTGTTGTGGGCAGTGTGGGTCCTGGAGGGTGTTCTGGAGTGTGGTGCAGATTGGGTCCTTGCATGGGTACCACCGGATTCATGGAGCTGTCTATCCATAGCTCTATTAACCGCATTATCTATCATTGCTTGTAACTCTGCACCCGCTACGTTTACTCGGGCATTATCATGCACTATCCCTGGGTGACTGTTGACCTCCTTTGAGTCTGCCATGTAGCTTGAACTGTAACATATCGACAATAATTTATTGGTGAGTTTATTATAGAATTGTCTTTTATGGCAATTTTATTAACCGTGGTAACATAGACCATATATGGTTAATTTATTACTCACATTTATTTAGGATTTCTAATATAATTTATCCTAATTATAAAACAATAATAGTTTTATTAGCACATAAGGCCTAGTCACAGGGACAATTTAGATTATAAGCTATGATTTCGGAGAATCAAAGCATGAAGGTTTGAACAAAGCTCATTACCTTTATCAGACAGGGTCACAGACTAATACTGTCTTTTGTCTCATATGAAAATGAGAAGGGCCCGCAGGCATTCCATTACCAATGGATGGTAAAAAGAACTGATCATATTTATTAATGATTTCACCCATGATTCAGAGATCATTTATTTGGGTTTAGAATCTTTAAAAAGATCCATATATAAGAATAACACGTGTGTTTTTAACGAATCATGTCTGCCAGGAGTGTTAACATGTTTTCAGATGTTAACAGGGATTTGAATCTTTTTAACGAGTTTTACCATCTGGGCCATGTCTTAAAATGACATGCAGGCTAGGTTATACTTTTAAGATCCTTAATAAAAATAACATAGGCAGATAGATTTTTAAAAGGAATGATTCTGATTTATTTATTTCATATATAATTTAATTATGCATAACATAGCAAAGATGAAATTTATAAACTTACATTCCATTAAAACTAAAAGTAGTACATTTTGCCCTAAACGAGACTTTTCACATAAACACATGCCCACGCAGGAGCTATACAGATAATACATGTCCTCACAGGGACTGTTTACAAAAGTAAATGTCCACGCAGGGACTAATAGAGACAAGTCCACGTAGGGACTAAGTACAAGGGTAGATGTCCACGCAGGGACTACATACACACATAAATAACTGTCCACGTAGGGACTTGATTTAAACAAGGAAATACAACAATATATATGGGGATTTAACGATCCCGTTTCTTCTTTTCCTTCAGCAAGTTTGCCAAACCACTCATGAATCCCTCATTCTTCTTACGCTCTTTCTGGAGGTCTCTCTCAACCTTGTCCAGTCTTTGACGGAGATCCTCCTGCTCTGGTGGAGAAAACCATGGTGGCTGGTACTGTGGCGGCGGCTGAGCAGGTACTTGATACCCTCGAGCTTGATGTCCCATTCCCTAAGGGGTTCCATACGGTCCCTCAGGGTTTTGGGCAAGGTAGTTTGCTGCCACTAGGTATGGGTCGGCCTCGGCATAGTTATAGTTATGGTATGATGGCGGTCCGTAAGGGTTGTAAGCTGCCGGAGCAGTATAGGCAGGGATAGGGTGGCCAAAACCCGACGATGGCGGTGCAATAGGTGCCGAATTCACCTCTGAAACTGGAACTGAAGGTCCACCCATCTGTGGGCCTTCATATATAGGCGGGTAGTGGCTGCCGCTAGAGTGTTGAGGGGTGTTGAGACGAAAATCCACTTCTCGTGCTGAGATCCGTGCGCCAGTCCTCCTACGTCTTGGTGGTTCTGGAGGCTCTAGATGAACTGGCGGCGGTGGAGGCGGTGGCGTGACTGCCTCATAATGTGGATCCCAAGAGGGATTTTGCTGCACGAAACGTGGATCCCCAGAGGGATCTTGCTGCTGCTGTGGCGGCTGCTGGTGAGGTGATGAGTGTTCAGATGGTGTATAGTACCACTCACACCGTTCGAACCGTGCCATGTGACTATCCGGACCCTGGTATGGTGTTCCGTGAAAAGACGAACCGCCTGAGATCACGAAAGGATGGTTCAAGGATCCAGTTGAAGCTTCGACGGGATCTGTGTCCTCGTCCATATCTTGATCACCAGAAAAGTGATCCTCCGGTCCTAGTGGGTTAAAGCCCACGTGTTCGGGTAGGTACTCTGCTGGGTTAAACTGACCCCGAAAAACAGGAGTAGGGTCGTGGAAGGAATCTTGCGATGAGGATCGCTGTAACGGTATGTATGATGGTTGCGGGTTGTTGGGCTCATTCTCAGACTGAGGCCCAAAAGAGTGATAATATGGAGGTGTGGAGCTATGTGACGTGGATTGTCTAGCAGGCTCCTCATAGACCCTCCAAGGTTCTTGCGGATCTATACTCCTTGTAACAGAAGGAGTTCGCCGGCCTGAAGGCCCGGCCTCATGGTCGTTAGGGGCGCTGATCGGCGCCTTTCCTCGATCTCCTCGTCTGAATCTTGGCGGCATTGCTAAACCTGTTAATATAACAAAGGTAATGACAAGGAAAAATATAAAGGACAAAATTTAAATTAAAATAAAAAAAAATATTTTGGATTATTCCTAAGTTCTTTGTCTAGACTCGAAGATTTAGGAATGTGCAATTGTGTAACTGAGATTAAACACAAAAAAGGCTAGTGTTTAATTCACTCAGTGTTGGCTCTGATACCAACCTGTCACACCCCAAATTTCCACGTGTTACCGGTGGGCCCGGTAGGGGAGTATCGTGACGTGGTTGGCAACATAATAGTCAAACAACACAATATTTAAATGCACAGCGGAAGCAAAGTATAGATTCATTTCAACCAAAAGATATTGTAATATTAAGTATCACAAATAGTCGAATATAAATCCACAGGTAGATCAAAATAAAAAGGAAACAAATGTTCAACAGTTTATGACATCCAAGCTGGCGAGACTTATTGTGGATGCTAGGAGACAAGCCAGCCTATTTCGCGTAGTACCTGCACTTAACCTTTTTGAGAAAATACGTCAGTTTACACTGGTAAATACAATCAACCGACTCATTTTGAAAAGAGTTTAAGAAAATGCATTTAAGGCACAAGGCACAAATAATATTTTATAACTTGGGATATTTATTTAAATATAATACTTGTAAACGAATTACATGTTTCTTATGCGTTCAGTAGCCCGATCCGTAGACCGGGTTAAAGATCAATAGACACACCACTTTATTTAATGAGACACTGACAGGTGTACGCCTACACCTGAGTGCTAAGGTCGTGGCCATTTCGTAAAATGATGCCAGGGATATCCGGGACATGGTCATTAACCCCCCAAAGGCTTTAAGCAAACAAAACATTTAAAAACGTAGCATATCAATGATTTAACCTCTATTCGATTAAAGATTCAATGCCGGACCAAGCGGTATTTTATATACCGTACCCCAAGCCCGTATAGGGAAAATAAGTTAAAAGTATTTACCTGAGCAAGTATAGTTCAAAATCAGCGAGTGCAAGTATCTTTTACCGGTTCTCCTAATCTGGAATGAAGGTTTATAATAACCTATTAGAATCCTAACGGGTCTTTAGTTAAGCTTACGCTTAGACCGGTTAGTTTTAAAGATACGGTTCGTACGCACGATTAAGCGAAGACCGGATAGAATGTGATTTAGACCCGACAAGTTTGAAGACTTTCTTAATATGGGCATATTATACACATTCTGGATTTTGAGATAAAACCGATAAGGTTTGACCCGTTTCGGCTAATTTATGTAAACTAGTTACATAAACCGAACCGAACGCGTATGAAGCGTAACGGGTAACCATAAGAGTCCTAAACAGGTTTCCTAAGTTAACATGCCTTAAATATGTCATGATATCAGTAGGATACCTTCCGTTATGTCCAAAACGAGTTTAATCGCATATTAAGCCCCGTAGGGGTATTTTGGTCATTTTAAAGATTATAAAAGGGATTAATTACATTTCTGTGAACCGGGTCTGAATACATAAGTAAATTAGTTTATTTTAACAAGTTATAACATTTGGTTATAAGTCTTATATGTCAAAATAGTTTTAAACCCTAACTATGCGTATAATACGCGTATAAAGCCGTTTTAAGCGACGTACGGGTTAAAATAGGATTTTGAGTTTCCTGATCAGTTAAACAGGTTCAAAACACTCTATTTAATATTTAAAATCAGTAGCAATTGGATTGGTGTCAAAAGGATTTGTAAAACTCATTTTTTGGCCGAAAAGGGTATATTCGGTATTAACCGAATTAAGGCACTAATCCTAGCTTATGATCAGTTTAAAAATAATTAAAAATCTTCAAAAATCCCAAAATATTATATTACATCAGTGGGTAAAAGGTTTGGTGTTAAAAATGGGTTTTAGATAGGCGTTACGCTAATGACGTCATTTAATTACTAAGAATCGCTATAATTACGTCATTAAGCATAACTCCTAATCTGGACCTCCGCTTGATGTGAAAATTTACAGACATGTATAATAATCAGTAACTAAGATTATTTTACTTTCATATCTCCAAAAATCTCGTTTTATGATCATAAGGGCATTACGGTCAATATTTAGGCGATTAACGGAAACATCGGACAATTAAGGATTCATGTGGTATAAACGCAGAGGGTTATACACACATGTAACTAGGTCCTAATGGAACTTTAAGGCATGTCTAAAACTATCTAAACCGGGTCAGAACTGAGGTCAAAGCAAAAGTCAAACTTTTGCGTCTTTCGGTTCCGAATCGGTTCAAAACAGAAAGTTGTCGAATCAAACAAGCGTAGACAAGTTTTTATACTTATTATCAGTTTATAAGAATGATAAAATAGGTGATACGCCTTTTACATCGTTAATCATGCGTTAAATCGAAAATACCATTTCTGTTGACTTTTTCGGACAACGTTTGACTCGACAAACGACCTAGTTAGGATTGGAATCAGTGGGTGCCCTTTTAAGGGTTTAAAGCCCACATGATTACCAACTTATAACAACTTTCGATTCGACAAAACCCTGGACCATTTGTGTTTTATCGTGAAGTCAAACCGTAGTTACGACGGTTTGATTTCTAGGCTAAAAACTAAGCATAACTGAATTAGAGAAGATCAAGGGTACTTACACTTGTCTAATGGATGATTTGGAATGCTTGGAATCTGCTTGTATGCTCCAGAGATGATCAAGAAGTGAATGCAAGATGAATGCAAAGAATGTGGGTCTTTTATATGAATTCAAACATCTTAGATCATCAACACATAAGTCTAGGAGTGTTACCAAATGACCAACATGTGTCCTACAAGCTATAAACCACCTTAGGCAGCCCAAGGTATCGAAAAACTTGCATGTAAGTCAGTTAGGAGCTGAAAACAGCCACCTGCCATTCTTTTCTGCATCTGGCAGTCGTAGGCGGCCCGCGTGGCCTTTTGTTATATGGGAGGCGGGCCGCGTGGCCCTTCAGATCAGGTCACACATGATTTTCGTTATTGCATTTTGGTCCTTGGTCCCCCGAAAGGTCGTTTTCACAACAATTCTTGCATTATGAGGCTTCAATATTAACATATGGGGGCTTTAGGGCTTATACCATCTTTGTTAAGTCCTCGGGTAACTTTGTGATCACCCGAAAAGCCCTAAATTTCAATGTTAACGATTCTAACCCTCACACACGAATTTTATCACAACTTTCTCATACGGTAACGAAACTTGGTGAAATTTTTATGGTAGATTCTAGTGAGCATAATTTATCGTTACAAGGCTTCGGGTTTGCTAAAAGGTCACTCAGAGGTATAACTTAACATGTTGACACATTTAACCCCTGTAGTTTGTAATCTCTCACTTTCTTTCACAATTCGTTTCGTATGATCCATGATCCATTCGTTTAAGGTTATAAACATCATGTAGGGTTATTGTAAAGTATATTTATTCATTGTTGACACTTTGAACCCTTATATTTACACAGTTTCACTGTTTGTCAACTTTAGTCCTTCAAGAACATTCTTTCACACGTTCAAACCTATGACACGTGTCAACACATTATAGGCCGTAAATTTTCGAGGTGTTACATCCTCACCCCCTTAAAAGAAATCTCGACCTCGAGATTTACTGAAACAGATAAGGGTACTTTTCTTTCATCGTGGACTCAACCTCCCACGTATACTCGGGACCTCTACGGGCATCCCATTTGACCTTTACAAAAGGTATATGCTTCCTTCGAAGCTTCCTTACCTGTCGATATTCGATCGACAAAGGTTTTTTTCCACAAATTTCAAGCTCTCATCTATATGCACATCTGTATGGGGTATAACCAGTGATTCGTCAGCGAAACACTTCTTCAGATTGCAGATGTGGAACACATTGTGTATACTACTGAGCTCTTCAGGTAAGTTTAACTTATAGGCAACTGACCCGACACGTTCGATAACCTCGAAAGGTCCTATGTATCTTGGGCTTAGCTTGCCTTTCTTACCAAATCGCATCACTCCCTTCCAGGGTGACACTTTATGTAGGACTTTGTCACCTACTTCGAAGTGAAAATCCTTACGACTTGGATCAGCGTAACTCTTCTGCCTATCCCGGGAAGCTTTGAGACGGTCACGAATCTGGGCAATCTTGTCCGTCGTCTCGAACACTATCTCCGGTCCAGATAATTGGACATCTCCAACTTCTGCCCAACAAATAGGCGATCTACACTTTCTACCGTATAATGCCTCAAAAGGCGCAGCCTTAATGCTGGTATGGTAGCTATTGTTGTAGGAGAACTCAACTAATGGTAGGTGCTTATCCCAGCTACCACCCAAGTCAATTGCACATGCACGAAGCATGTCTTCCAACGTTTGAATAGTACGCTCACTCTGACCGTCTGTCTGTGGATGGTAAGCCGTACTAAAGTTTAAACGTGTGCCCAAAGATTGTTGGAAGCTTTTCCAAAAATGTGATGTATATCTAGTATCTCGGTCAGAGATAATAGACACAGGTATGCCATGTAAAGCTACAATCTTATCCACGTACAGTTGGGCTAACATATCGGAGCTGTAAGTCTCCTTGATGGGTAGGAAATGTACTGACTTAGTCAGTCGGTCAACTATCACCCAGATGGTGTCATTTCCTTTCCTTGTCTTGGGTAACTTGGTGATAAAATCCATAGTTACCATTTCCCACTTCCAAGTAGGAAGTTCAGGCTGTTGTAGCAAACCTGACGGTTTTTGATGTTCTGCCTTGACTTGCGCACACGTCAAGCATTTAGCTACATAGGTAGCTACAGATTTCTTCAAGCCTATCCACCAATAATTCGCCCATAAATCCTGGTACATCTTATCAGCTCCAGGATGAACGGAGTATTTGGAACTATGGGCTTCCTGGAGGATAACATCTCAAAGTCCCCCATAAATTGGAACCCATATACGTCCATTCAATCTAATAATTCCATCCTTGCTAAGTGTTAACTGCTCCTCAGTTACCCCTAGCTTTTCGTTAGGATAGTTAGCTTCCAACACAGCTTCCTTCTGTGCAGCTAACAACCTTTCCATCAAATTGTTCCTTATTTCCATGCGCTTGGCATTGATTCGGATGGGTTTCACTTTCTCCTTTCGACTCAAGGCATCGGCGACTACATTCGCCTTGCCGGGATGGTATCTTATTTCACAATCGTAATCATTCAGAGTTTCCATCCAACGGCGTTGCCTCATGTTCAAGTCCTTCTGATTGAACATATGTTGAAGGCTCTTGTGATCAGAATAGATCACACATTTGATTCCATATAAATAGTGCCTCCACAGTTTTAGTGCGAATACAACGGCACCCAACTCTAAGTCATGGGTGGTGTAATTCTTTTCGTGCACCTTTAACTGACGTGAAGCATAGGCAATGACTTTGCCTTTCTGCATAAGCACACATCCTATCCCGGTGTGTGATGCATCACAGTAAACTACAAACTCCTCTATTCCATCAGGCAATGTCAGTACTGGAGCATTGCTCAACTTTTGTTTCAGAATATCAAAGGATTCCTGCTGCTTAGTACCCCAGTCAAACTTAATCTTCTTACGTGTCAGCGAAGTCAGGGGTGCAGCAATCCTTGAGAAGTTTTCAATGAATCACCTATAGTATCCTGCCAAACCTAGGAAGCTACGTATTTCTGTAGGCGTCTTTGGCTCATGCCAATTCATGACAGCTTCAACTTTAGCGGGATCTACTTGGATACCACGCTCGCTAACAACATGTCCAAGAAGTTGGACTTCCCGAAGCCAGAATTCACACTTCGAGAACTTGGCATAGAGCTTTTCTTTATGAAGTAATTCCAGAATGCAGTGAAGATGCTTCTCATGGTTAGCTTGGTTCTTTGAGTAGATGAGAATGTCGTCGATGAAGATGATGACGAATTTATCTAAGTGCGGCTTGCAAACGCGATTCATGAGATCCATGAACGCGGCCGGTGCATTAGTGAGCCCAAAAGGCATCACTAGGAACTCGTAATAACCATAACGAGTCCTAAATGCTGTTTTGTGCACGTCTTCATCTCTAACCTTCAATTGATGGTAGCCTGACCTCAAGTCAATCTTCAAGAAGAAACTTGCCCCTTGAAGTTGATCGAACAGATCGTCGATTCTGGGTAAAGGATACCTATTCTTGATAGTGACCTTATTAAGCTCGCGGTAGTCGATGCACAGACGCATCGATCCATCCTTCTTCTTGACAAATAAAACTGGTGCTCCCCAAGGAGATGAACTAGGTTTGATGAAACCTTTGGCTAGCAAATCATCTAGCTGCGTTCTCAATTCCTTCATCTCTGTTGGTGCCAACCTATAAGGCGCCCTTGCAACTGGTGCTGATCCAGGAATAATGTCAATTCTGAATTCTACTTGCCTATCTGGTGGCAAACCAGGTAGTTCTTCAGGAAATACTTCGGGGTATTCAGAAATGACGGGGATATCCCCAATCTTGGGCTTCGGCTCATCTATAATCACTTGTGCCATGTAGATGACAAAACGCTTCTTCAAACACTTAGAGTCTTTGAGTATAAACATTTTCTCGGGCAGCCCATACTGGGTATCTCCCTGGATAGTAAGTGATTCACCAGACGGAGTCTTGATCATCACTTGCTTCTTATTGCAAATAATCTGGGCCTGGTTATGAGATAACCAGTCCATACCCAAAACAATGTCGAAACCGGCTAGTTTTAAAGGAAGTAGGGACAAAGGAAAAGAGTGGTTCTTAATGGATATGAAACATCCATCTAATAAGGTTGAAGCGGTTTCTAAAGTGCCATATGCTAGTTCCACCTCATACTTCACACTTAAAGTTTTAATAGGTAGTTTCAACAATTCACAAAACTTATTATCTACAAACGACTTATCAGCGTCTGAATCAAATAACACTCTCGCATAAACATCATTTACGAGAAAGGTACCTGTTATCACGTTATCGTCCTTGACGGCTTCCTTAGCATCCATCCTGAAGACCCTCGCATTGGTCTTCTTCCCCTCTTCATTCTTCCTTGTAAGTTTCGGGCAGTTGGATTTGATATGCCCCTTTTCATTGCAACTATAACACGTTGCGTCCTTTATCTTCTTGCACTCCAGGGTCTTATGTTCCGTAGACTTGCAAATCCCACAAGGCCTCGGCTGATATTGGGATTTTGAGTCAAGTCTGCACCTTCCAAAGTGGTGCTTCTTGCAAATTTTACATCTGGGTTTTTCACCCGACTGCTGACCATCCTTCCTAAATCCTGACCCCTTCTTATGGTCATTGTTTCCCTTCTGCTTCTTGTCTGAACGTCGTGAGTTGTCATCCTCACGCTTCCTTTTTTCGGTATCAGTGTTCCTCTGTGACCTCAGCCTGACAGCATCCAAGGTAAGGGACAATGATATGTCCGCTACGGACCGAAAAGTAGTTGGTCTGGAGGCCTTCACATTTGCTTTGATCTCCGGTTCCAAACCCCCAATGAATCGAGCTATACGTTTAGGCTCCGGAGTTACCAAATATGGAACTAACCTTGACAAAGTGTTGAAACTGGTAAGGTAGGCCTGACAGTCTAGGTTTTTCATGACCAGCGACAAGAAGTCAGATTCAATTCTCTCAACCTCGTGTTGAGGGCAGAAATTTTCCTTGATTAGTGTCATGAACTGTTCCCAGGTCATGTTGTATAAAGGGACTTTCCCTGTAGCTTGGATCAAAGATCTCCACCAAGCTAATGCTTCTCCTTTGAAAGATTGTGACACGAATTTCACAATATCCCTATCATCACAACCACTAATATCCACAACCGTATCCATTTCGTCCATCCAAGTCATGCAATCTACCGCTCCTTTTTCCCCATTGAAATCCCTGGGTTTGCACGAAACGAAGTACTTATAGGAGCAACCCTTATTACGGGGTTCTTGATTCCGCATGACTCGTTGGGATGGAGCACTCCTCTGGTTTGATGAGTGGTGAGAATTACTGTTGTGGGCAGTGTGGGTCCTGGAGGGTGTTCTGGAGTGTGGTGCAGATTGGGTCCTTGCATGGGTACCACCGGATTCATGGAGCTGTCTATCCATAGCTCTATTAACCGCATTATCTATTATTGCTTGTAACTCTGCACCCGCTACGTTTACTCGGGCATTATCATGCACTATCCCTGGGTGACTGTTGACCTCGTTTGAGTCTGCCATGTAGCTTGAACTGTAACATATCGACAATAATTTATTGGTGAGTTTATTATAGAATTGTCTTTTATGGCAATTTTATTAACCGTGGTAACATAGACCATATATGGTTAATTTATTACTCACATTTATTTAGGATTTCTAATATAATTTATCCTAATTATAAAACAATAATAGTTTTATTAGCACATAAGGCCTAGTCACAGGGACAATTTAGATTATAAGCTATGATTTCGGAGAATCAAAGCATGAAGGTTTGAACAAAGCTCATTACCTTTATCAGACAGGGTCACAGACTAATACTGTCTTTTGTCTCATATGAAAATGAGAAGGGCCCGCAGGCATTCCATTACCAATGGATGGTAAAAAGAACTGATCATATTTATTAATGATTTCACCCATGATTCAGAGATCATTTATTTGGGTTTAGAATCTTTAAAAAGATCCATATATAAGAATAACACGTGTGTTTTTAACGAATCATGTCTGCCAGGAGTGTTAACATGTTTTCAGATGTTAACAGGGATTTGAATCTTTTTAACGAGTTTTACCATCTGGGCCATGTCTTAAAATGACATGCAGGCTAGGTTATACTTTTAAGATCCTTAATAAAAATAACATAGGCAGATAGATTTTTAAAAGGAATGATTCTGATTTATTTATTTCATATATAATTTAATTATGCATAACATAGCAAAGATGAAATTTATAAACTTACATTCCATTAAAACTAAAAGTAGTACATTTTGCCCTAAACGAGACTTTTCACATAAACACATGCCCACGCAGGAGCTATACAGATAATACATGTCCTCACAGGGACTGTTTACAAAAGTAAATGTCCACGCAGGGACTAATAGAGACAAGTCCACGTAGGGACTAAGTACAAGGGTAGATGTCCACGCAGGGACTACATACACACATAAATAACTGTCCACGTAGGGACTTGATTTAAACAAGGAAATACAACAATATATATGGGGATTTAACGATCCCGTTTCTTCTTTTCCTTCAGCAAGTTTGCCAAACCACTCATGAATCCCTCATTCTTCTTACGCTCTTTCTGGAGGTCTCTCTCAACCTTGTCCAGTCTTTGACGGAGATCCTCCTGCTCTGGTGGAGAAAACCATGGTGGCTGGTACTGTGGCGGCGGCTGAGCAGGTACTTGATACCCTCGAGCTTGATGTCCCATTCCCTAAGGGGTTCCATACGGTCCCTCAGGGTTTTGGGCAAGGTAGTTTGCTGCCACTAGGTATGGGTCGGCCTCGGCATAGTTATAGTTATGGTATGATGGCGGTCCGTAAGGGTTGTAAGCTGCCGGAGCAGTATAGGCAGGGATAGGGTGGCCAAAACCCGACGATGGCGGTGCAATAGGTGCCGAATTCACCTCTGAAACTGGAACTGAAGGTCCACCCATCTGTGGGCCTTCATATATAGGCGGGTAGTGGCTGCCGCTAGAGTGTTGAGGGGTGTTGAGACGAAAATCCACTTCTCGTGCTGAGATCCGTGCGCCAGTCCTCCTACGTCTTGGTGGTTCTGGAGGCTCTAGATGAACTGGCGGCGGTGGAGGCGGTGGCGTGACTGCCTCATAACGTGGATCCCAAGAGGGATTTTGCTGCACGAAACGTGGATCCCCAGAGGGATCTTGCTGCTGCTGTGGCGGCTGCTGGTGAGGTGATGAGTGTTCAGATGGTGTATAGTACCACTCACACCGTTCGAACCGTGCCATGTGACTATCCGGACCCTGGTATGGTGTTCCGTGAAAAGACGAACCGCCTGAGATCACGAAAGGATGGTTCAAGGATCCAGTTGAAGCTTCGACGGGATCTGTGTCCTCGTCCATATCTTGATCACCAGAAAAGTGATCCTCCGGTCCTAGTGGGTTAAAGCCCACGTGTTCGGGTAGGTACTCTGCTGGGTTAAACTGACCCCGAAAAACAGGAGTAGGGTCGTGGAAGGAATCTTGCGATGAGGATCGCTGTAACGGTATGTATGATGGTTGCGGGTTGTTGGGCTCATTCTCAGACTGAGGCCCAAAAGAGTGATAATATGGAGGTGTGGAGCTATGTGACGTGGATTGTCTAGCAGGCTCCTCATAGACCCTCCAAGGTTCTTGCGGATCTATACTCCTTGTAACAGAAGGAGTTCGCCGGCCTGAAGGCCCGGCCTCATGGTCGTTAGGGGCGCTGATCGGCGCCTTTCCTCGATCTCCTCGTCTGAATCTTGGCGGCATTGCTAAACCTGTTAATATAACAAAGGTAATGACAAGGAAAAATATAAAGGACAAAATTTAAATTAAAATAAAAAAAAATATTTTGGATTATTCCTAAGTTCTTTGTCTAGACTCGAAGATTTAGGAATGTGCAATTGTGTAACTGAGATTAAACACAAAAAAGGCTAGTGTTTAATTCACTCAGTGTTGGCTCTGATACCAACCTGTCACACCCCAAATTTCCACGTGTTACCGGTGGGCCCGGTAGGGGAGTATCGTGACGTGGTTGGCAACATAATAGTCAAACAACACAATATTTAAATGCACAGCGGAAGCAAAGTATAGATTCATTTCAACCAAAAGATATTGTAATATTAAGTATCACAAATAGTCGAATATAAATCCACAGGTAGATCAAAATAAAAAGGAAACAAATGTTCAACAGTTTATGACATCCAAGCTGGCGAGACTTATTGTGGATGCTAGGAGACAAGCCAGCCTATTTCGCGTAGTACCTGCACTTAACCTTTTTGAGAAAATACGTCAGTTTACACTGGTAAATACAATCAACCGACTCATTTTGAAAAGAGTTTAAGAAAATGCATTTAAGGCACAAGGCACAAATAATATTTTATAACTTGGGATATTTATTTAAATATAATACTTGTAAACGAATTACATGTTTCTTATGCGTTCAGTAGCCCGATCCGTAGACCGGGTTAAAGATCAATAGACACACCACTTTATTTAATGAGACACTGACAGGTGTACGCCTACACCTGAGTGCTAAGGTCGTGGCCATTTCGTAAAATGATGCCAGGGATATCCGGGACATGGTCATTAACCCCCCAAAGGCTTTAAGCAAACAAAACATTTAAAAACGTAGCATATCAATGATTTAACCTCTATTCGATTAAAGATTCAATGCCGGACCAAGCGGTATTTTATATACCGTACCCCAAGCCCGTATAGGGAAAATAAGTTAAAAGTATTTACCTGAGCAAGTATAGTTCAAAATCAGCGAGTGCAAGTATCTTTTACCGGTTCTCCTAATCTGGAATGAAGGTTTATAATAACCTATTAGAATCCTAACGGGTCTTTAGTTAAGCTTACGCTTAGACCGGTTAGTTTTAAAGATACGGTTCGTACGCACGATTAAGCGAAGACCGGATAGAATGTGATTTAGACCCGACAAGTTTGAAGACTTTCTTAATATGGGCATATTATACACATTCTGGATTTTGAGATAAAACCGATAAGGTTTGACCCGTTTCGGCTAATTTATGTAAACTAGTTACATAAACCGAACCGAACGCGTATGAAGCGTAACGGGTAACCATAAGAGTCCTAAACAGGTTTCCTAAGTTAACATGCCTTAAATATGTCATGATATCAGTAGGATACCTTCCGTTATGTCCAAAACGAGTTTAATCGCATATTAAGCCCCGTAGGGGTATTTTGGTCATTTTAAAGATTATAAAAGGGATTAATTACATTTCTGTGAACCGGGTCTGAATACATAAGTAAATTAGTTTATTTTAACAAG
Organism: Helianthus tuberosus; assembly: GCA_030545235.1. Taxonomy (NCBI): domain Eukaryota; kingdom Viridiplantae; phylum Streptophyta; class Magnoliopsida; order Asterales; family Asteraceae; genus Helianthus; species Helianthus tuberosus. The sequence goes on from CM060418.1 coordinate 190,312,537, forward strand.
TTATAACATTTGGTTATAAGTCTTATATGTCAAAATAGTTTTAAACCCTAACTATGCGTATAATACGCGTATAAAGCCGTTTTAAGCGACGTACGGGTTAAAATAGGATTTTGAGTTTCCTGATCAGTTAAACAGGTTCAAAACACTCTATTTAATATTTAAAATCAGTAGCAATTGGATTGGTGTCAAAAGGATTTGTAAAACTCATTTTTTGGCCGAAAAGGGTATATTCGGTATTAACCGAATTAAGGCACTAATCCTAGCTTATGATCAGTTTAAAAATAATTAAAAATCTTCAAAAATCCCAAAATATTATATTACATCAGTGGGTAAAAGGTTTGGTGTTAAAAATGGGTTTTAGATAGGCGTTACGCTAATGACGTCATTTAATTACTAAGAATCGCTATAATTACGTCATTAAGCATAACTCCTAATCTGGACCTCCGCTTGATGTGAAAATTTACAGACATGTCTAATAATCAGTAACTAAGATTATTTTACTTTCATATCTCCAAAAATCTCGTTTTATGATCATAAGGGCATTACGGTCAATATTTAGGCGATTAACGGAAACATCGGACAATTAAGGATTCATGTGGTATAAACGCAGAGGGTTATACACACATGTAACTAGGTCCTAATGGAACTTTAAGGCATGTCTAAAACTATCTAAACCGGGTCAGAACTGAGGTCAAAGCAAAAGTCAAACTTTTGCGTCTTTCGGTTCCGAATCGGTTCAAAACAGAAAGTTGTCGAATCAAACAAGCGTAGACAAGTTTTTATACTTATTATCAGTTTATAAGAATGATAAAATAGGTGATACGCCTTTTACATCGTTAATCATGCGTTAAATCGAAAATACCATTTCTGTTGACTTTTTCGGACAACGTTTGACTCGACAAACGACCTAGTTAGGATTGGAATCAGTGGGTGCCCTTTTAAGGGTTTAAAGCCCACATGATTACCAACTTATAACAACTTTCGATTCGACAAAACCCTGGACCATTTGTGTTTTATCGTGAAGTCAAACCGTAGTTACGACGGTTTGATTTCTAGGCTAAAAACTAAGCATAACTGAATTAGAGAAGATCAAGGGTACTTACACTTGTCTAATGGATGATTTGGAATGCTTGGAATCTGCTTGTATGCTCCAGAGATGATCAAGAAGTGAATGCAAGATGAATGCAAAGAATGTGGGTCTTTTATATGAATTCAAACATCTTAGATCATCAACACATAAGTCTAGGAGTGTTACCAAATGACCAACATGTGTCCTACAAGCTATAAACCACCTTAGGCAGCCCAAGGTATCGAAAAACTTGCATGTAAGTCAGTTAGGAGCTGAAAATAGGCACCTGCCATTCTTTTCTGCATCTGGCAGTCGTAGGCGGCCCGCGTGGCCTTTTGTTATATGGGAGGCGGGCCGCGTGGCCCTTCAGATCAGGTCACACATGATTTTCGTTATTGCATTTTGGTCCTTGGTCCCCCGAAAGGTCGTTTTCACAACAATTCTTGCATTATGAGGCTTCAATATTAACATATGGGGGCTTTAGGGCTTATACCATCTTTGTTAAGTCCTCGGGTAACTTTGTGATCACCCGAAAAGCCCTAAATTTCAATGTTAACGATTCTAACCCTCACACACGAATTTTATCACAACTTTCTCATACGGTAACGAAACTTGGTGAAATTTTTATGGTAGATTCTAGTGAGTATAATTTATCGTTACAAGGCTTCGGGTTTGCTAAAAGGTCACTCAGAGGTATAACTTAACATGTTGACACATTTAACCCCTGTAGTTTGTAATCTCTCACTTTCTTTCACAATTCGTTTCGTATGATCCATGATCCATTCGTTTAAGGTTATAAACATCATGTAGGGTTATTGTAAAGTATATTTATTCATTGTTGACACTTTGAACCCTTATATTTACACAGTTTCACTGTTTGTCAACTTTAGTCCTTCAAGTACATTCTTTCACACGTTCAAACCTATGACACGTGTCAACACATTATAGGCCGTAAATTTTCGAGGTGTTACAACAATGCTTCGAACGGAGCTGCCTTAATACTAGTGTGGTAGCTGTTGTTGTAGGAGAACTCTCTCAACGGCAAGTGTTTCTCCCATCCTTTCCCAAAATCAATCACACACGCCCGCAACATGTCTTCAAGTGTCTGAATGGTGCGCTCACTCTGACCATCCGTCTGTGGGTGGTAAGCAGTACTCATATCGAGTTGTGAACCGAACGATTTATGCATTGACTGCCATAATTCAGAAGTGAAACACGGATCTCGATCTGAGATGATAGAAGTTGGCACCCCGTGCCTAGAAACTACCTCCTTAAGATAAACTGCTGCAAGCTGTGAAAACTTATCTGTTTCCTTGATTGCCAGAAAATGCACTGACTTCGTGAGACGGTCAACAATCACCCATATAGTATCGTTTCCTGCCTGAGTCCTCGGTAACCCTGTAACGAAATCCATGGCGATCTGCTCCCACTTCCACGTGGGTATCTCTGGCTGCTGAAGTAGACCCGAGGGTTTCTGATGCTCTGCTTTGACTTTAGCACAAGTCAAACATTTACCCACGTATGTGGTGATGATAGCTTTCATATTCGGCCACCAATACAAAACTTTAAGATCCTGATACATCTTATCCGATCCCGGATGAATAGAGTATCGTGACTTGTGCGCTTCATCCATCACAAGTTCTCTGAGATCACCAAACAGAGGAATCCATACTCTTTCCATAATATAATAGATGCCATCCGATCTCTGCTCGTGCTGCTTTTTCATACCACGCAAACCCTCAGCTTCAATGTTTTCTTCCTTTAATGCCTCAGTCTGAGTCGTACGAATCTTATCAGGGAGGTTCGAATGAATAGTGAGTTGCAATGCACGAACCCGTTTAGGCTTTGTCTCCTTTTGGCTAAGTGCATCAGCTACTACATTAGCTTTACCCGGATGATACTTGATAGCACACTCATAATCGTTCAAAAGCTCTATCCAACGACGTTGCCACATATTCAACTCCTTCTGGCCGAAGATATACTGGAGACTCCTGTGATCGGTGTAGATGGTGCATTTGGTATCGTACAGATAATGTCTCCAAATCTTCAACGCAAATACTACAGCCCCTAACTCCAAGTCGTGAGTCGTATAATTCTTCTCGTGTACCTTCAACTGACGAGAAGCATAAGCTATCACCTTCTCGCGTTGCATCAACACGCAACCGAGACCCTGAATCGATGCATCACAATAAACCACAAAATCTTCCGTGCCCTCTGGTAGAGATAAAATCGGCGTGCTACATAGTTTCTGCTTCAAAAGCTGAAAGGCATCCTCCTGTTTCGTTCCCCAAGAATAAATAACGTTCTTCTATGTCAAAGAGGTAAGAGGTTGAGCAATCTTCGAAAAATCCTGAATAAACCGACGATAGTACCCCGCAAGACCAAGAAATTGTCGCACCTCCGAAGGATTCTTCGGTGCCGCCCAATTCCTAATAGCCTCGATCTTGGCAGGATCCACATGTATCCCCAACTCGTTAACAATATGCCCAAGAAAGTGTACTTCTCGTATCCAGAAATCACACTTAGAAAACTTCGCGTAAAGCTGCTCCTTCCTCAGGAGCTCCAAGATAAGACGTAGATGGCGCTCGTGATCCTCCTTGCTCTTGGAGTAGATCAAGATGTCGTCGATGAAGACAATGACAAAGTCGTTGAGATACGGCTTGCACACACGGTTCATGAGATCCATGAAGACCGCTGGTGCATTAGTCAATCCAAACGACATAACTAAAAACTCATAGTGGCCATACCGCGTCCGAAACGCCGTTCTGGGAACATTCTCCTCTCTAACTCGTACCTGATGATAACCCGACCTTAAGTCGATCTTGGAATAAACACTTGACCCTTGCAGCTGGTCAAACAGGTCGCGATAATCTATGCACATCCGAAAGGACCCATCCTTCTTCTTCACAAACAGTACTGGGGCTCCCCAAGGCGAAGAGCTAGGTCGGATAAAACCCCTATCCAACAGCTCCTGGAGTTGATTCGACAACTCTTGTAACTCCCCTGGCGTAAGACGATAAGGAGCACGAGCAATCAGGGCTGCTCCTAGCGCGAGGTCAATCTGAAATTCCACCTGACGGTGTGGAGGTAAACCAGGGAGTTCTTCAGGAAACTCACGAACTACTGGAAGATCCTCGATTCTCCTCTCATCAGACTGTGAATCAGTAACAAGAGCTAAGATAGAAGGATAGCCCTTACGCAGACACTTCTGAGCCTTCATTTCCGAAATAATGCTAACTGTGGCACCACTACGATGACCCTGAACCGATAGAGATTCTCCACTAGGGAGAGGAACACGCACGATTTTCTCCTTGCAGAGAATTTCCGCCTGATGCTTGGACAACCAGTCCATGCCGATAACCACATCAAAACTTCCAAGAGTAACAGGGAGCAGGTCAATATCGAACACTTGACCCAGGAGGTCGAGTTTGCACCCAACCAGAACATGTGAAGCTTTAATTGTTTTACCATCAGCTATCTCTACTATGTGTTTAGTTACAAGTGGTGTAGGACTCAACCCTAACTGACGACTGAACCCCAAGGATACATAACTCCAATCGGGCACCAGAGTCGAATAAAATATAAGCAATTATACCATTTACTGAAAACGTACCAGTCACTACGTTGCCATCATTCCGAGCCTCCCCAGCTCCAATAGTAAACACGCGCCCATGCGCACCATTTCCCCCATTGTTCCCGTTGTTGTTCCCAGCATTGTTGTTATTCTCATTGTTATTACCACCTGCATTCTGATTCAGCTGAGGGCAGTCTCGCTTGATGTGACCCTCAGCTCCACATTGAAAACAACCCTTACGAAAACCCTGATTCTGCTGAGGCTGCTGTCTACCCTGCTGCAGTGACGACTGCTGTGGGTTCGGGAGTGAAACCCTACAATCCCTAGCCATGTGCCCTGCTCTGTTGCACCTGTGACATATCCGAGTACACTGCCCCCGATGATGATAGTTGCACTTATTGCACTTTGGTAGTTTTCCCGCATAAGAACCCTGACCTGAACTGTTACCCTGATTCTGATTCACTGAAGAAGACTGGCTGAAACTACGATTGCTGCCAGTATCCGGCCTTTTCTGTGACTGCACTGAATTGGACGCCTTGTCCACATCGCTCCACTTAGGCTTGCTGTCAGTGGCGGGAGTAGTGACTGTAGTAGCGGCAGTAGTAGTAGTAGCAGAAACACGCGGTGGCAGTGAATTACTCTCCACCTCTTGATCAACGATCTTGTGAGCCAAACGGACAATCTGAGTCAAGTCGTTGAGGTTTGCTGCAGTAACCAAACCCTTCACTCGTGGAGGTAATCCCTTGATGAACAACTCAATTCTTCGAGACATAGGTCGGGACAAATTCGGGCACATGACAGCCAACTCATACGACCGCTTCACGTATGCTTCAATCTCAGATCCCACCATCTTCAGATCATAATACTCGTTCTCCAATTTATGAATCTCATCGCAAGGACAATACTCCTCCCTGATCAACTCCTTAAAGTCGTCCCAAGTAGTGGCGTTCGTCGCCTCGATGCCCAACAGCTGAACCTGGGCATTCAACCATGTCAGGGCACCATCCTCGAGTGTGCCCGTAGCATACTTCACTCTGTCCCCAACAGGACAGTTACACATCGCGAATATGGACTCCGCCTTCTCGAACCAGCGCAAGAGTCCTACAGCCCCTTCAGTCCCACTGAAAGTCTGCGGCTTACAATCCATGAAGGTTTTGAACGTCCAAACAGGTGGATGGTGCAGATTATGTTGCACCTGTTGACCTAATAACGAAAGAACATAAAACAAACAAGTAAGACTCAAGCATGCGACACAAGGGTAAAGAGTATTTGGTACATATCATTCCAGCCTGATAAGCCGCTAAGGCTTCAGCCACGCGAGTGTTGATGAGATCGGTTAACTCAGCCCGAGTCATAGTAATATGGCCACGTCCACCACCGCGGCCTCCACCACGTCCACCATTACGTCCGCCACGTCCGTTCATGACTCTATATATAAGAAAAGGAAGAATTTCAAAAGGCAAGTTCAAGTAGGGAGTCAAGCATTACTATAACCTCCCATAGACTACCGAGTTCTATAATAGCATCAACTAGCAGAGCAGAATCCTTTTTCACACTTGTCAAGTTTCACTGGGACTCACATGCACCCCACATTATTATTATGTGTAACCCAGTTTGCATGTTTATCTCAGTTCCTTCCAACTCGTGTTAAAAGGTTTCCCCGAATTCAAGCAACACGACAAATGACATCACAACATAGAGCATGTAAGTTCAAGAAGAGTCCCTCTCTTAAAACACGTAACATGGGTTGGTAACATAGAAACTTATACTGTAGTGCCAAGTGTGCATTCGCATGTGATGTTAATCATAAGCAAACACTAGATATACTATGCAATAGTAAACAAGAGACGAACCTTGCAGTCTGGAGCTGAGTGTCATGGTCGATTTCGGATCAGTTCGGTTATAGTCTGGTTTTATAAAAACGTTCTAAAACCAAGTTCACTATAACCAGTGGCTCTGATACCAAACTGTCACACCCCCAAAATACCACCTAGGGAGTGTCCCTGATAGGCGTGTGACGTACTGACAATGAGCCACTAATTACATTAAACCCACATAGTTTCAAAATAAAGTTCTCAATCATTGATAAAATACCATCACAAGTTTATACGAAAACCATTATGTTCAGCGGAAGCAAGTATTAAACCATAACTAAATTATTCAAAAACCAATGGGTAACAGTAAACAAACAATCACATGAGTATCTTCAGTCGAACCATGACCACTCCTGCAGCTCCAGACAGCAAGTTTCCACATCCAAGATACCTAACGTCCTGCGAGCACGCAACAAGTGTATCAGACAAAGCTGGAGAGTTCACAGTTTATGAAAACGTTTGTTACCAAGTGTTTAAAACAGTTCATTAACAATTGTACAAGTAATATTGATAATATCTCGTTACTGAACAAGACGGCTCCTGATGTATGTTTTGCCCTTTTCCCAGTGCTCCTATCAAAGCACTGGGCCCGACTGGGTAATTAGTTCACAACCGACCTCTCCGGTACGGCGTGAGGGTGCAAAACCTAAGTAGCGCTACCAACTAATACCCCGTTACCTCCCCGGTAACAAAAGATGGGACTTAAGAATGATAGGATGAGAATATTATCAAATATATACCAGTTTTTTTTACCCAAAAGACTTATCCCTCCCCGAGATACCCACTGACTGTCCCAACCACCGGGACGCATGCTCAAAGTAGTGAACTCACCTTAGAGTGCTCGGTAGATTTAGTTACGTGGTTACAATTGGTCAACCGAATCCTAACATAATTACTGGTAATTGTCAGTCTCGTAACACTTAATCACAATTTCCTTATACATATTACACATAAATTCACTAACTGTTGTAAACATATATTAAACATAAATTCACCAACTTGTAAGCATATATTAAACATAAGTTCACTAACTGTATGCATATATTAAACATAAGTTCACTAACTGTATGGCTGACCAAACACAGTTCAATTTTACTAGAGATAATCTATCAATGGTCAAAGGTTATAGATAATAATGATCACATGCAACTTGAAACACTAACCCAACATTCTGACAAATTAATGATGAGTTTGATTAAACAATGTAGAATGATTAGATCACATGGTAGGTCATCACCTTCTCATGCATTTATTATCCTTACTTAATAACATGCATGTCACCACAATCCAGTATCCATATATTAACCTAATCGACAAACATCTGTCATGCACCTTCACAACAATTCGGTCCACTATTGGCATACGACAAAGATCTACCGGTTTCGTCGAGTTATAAGGTTTCGTCGGCAATAGGGATTCGTCGTCACTATAACAGTTGGTCCAACACCCACACATAACCCTAACTGCCGTCGACCCCTTTATGACGAATGATCAGTTTGAATCATCATTTAATCGTTTAACTACTAAGTATCGGTCACATATGATAACAAGGCATCAACATTCCACCTGTTCTAAGTATACATTCAACAGTTATATGCGGCCCTACTATTAAGCTTACTCATTGATTCCGATCGGTTTAATAACGGATAGCAAACCAACTAATATGTACGTAAGTTGTTAACGTATTTGGTTCAAACCTACGTCGATATCATATATTCACAGCTTACATTAGTGATCCGAGGATCGACTAATCATACAACCTAAAAGGGATTCAATCAGAATAGCACTATCGTTTTGAACATTCAATCAACCACTTTATCCTTACCATTGATCGAACAGTCTAATTGAACAACATCAGATATTTAACACATGTACACACTTAATCGAACAACACTAGACATTTAACGCATATACACACCTTGATCGAGCAACAATTAATCAAGCACTAGCATGAAATGAATAAGTAGAGATGACTAACCAAACAATTTGCCAAGGTGAGATGCAAATCGAAATAGAAGGGTTTTGCTACTGCCGTCACACGTAGGGTTTGTAGGTTGTTTTCAGTTTTGAAGTTTTCTTCTCTACTACCTTAAGATGTTACGTAAATATAAAGTGCAAGGGTTTGGATTAGTTTGGGCTTGGGCCGAACTAATAGGTTTACTAAGGTGGGCCGGTGGTTAACTTGGTTAACTTGCAATATTCAGCGATAATTCACAACATATAGTGGGCCGGGATCAAATATAATGCGTAGGATGTTGGGCCGAATTCAATGTGAATGTGCAGTGGGCTCGTGGCCCAATTGATACACGGCCCAAATATCGAAACATCACTTGATAAATTATTGTAGCGATTAGTTTAACAAGGTTAAGTGAACAGAACGTATGACTTAACAGATAACAAGAAGTAAGGATCAAAAGATGGAGTGCTACCTTGAAAGTTTGGGTTGTCACAGTAACCGCTTCGACTCATGCAACATGTCTAACTATTACTTGCCAATAGAATATCATCTACGTAAAGGACAAGTATAGTAAAGTTTCTCACACTCATCTTGAGGTAGGTGCATTGATCCACTTGATTCTTCATAAAACCTTGCTTCTTCATGACTTCATCAAACTTAAGGTACCACTGACGTGATGCTTGTTTTAACCCATAAATGTATTTCTTCAACTTACAGACTAGATGCTCCTCACCTTCAGGTTTAAAGCCTTCAGGTTGTTTCTTGTAAACATCTTCGTCTAATTAATGTCCATCTGATGTAACTCCAAATCAAAATGAGCTACTAGGGCCATGACGATCCTTAATGAATCTTTACGAGAGACTGGTGAAAACGTCTCTTGATAATCAATTCCCTCTTTCTGAGTGTAGCCTTTTGCAACCAATCTCGCTTTGTAGCATTCAACGTTCCCATTCGGATCCAGTTTTGTTTTGAACACCCATTTACATCCTACGGGTTTGACTCCGTTGGGTAATTCTACCAAATCCCAAACGTCATTTTTCTTCATGGATTCAAGCTCATCAATCATTGCTTTATTCCATTCAGAAGACTGATCACTGCTAATGGCTTCATTGTAAGAGATAGGATCATTGAGGTTTCCGGGATCCATTTCAGTCAGGTAGGTAACATAATCATCCCAATTAGTAGGCCTTCTTTGCCTAGATGACCTCCTGAGTGGATTATCGAGTTCAGCGTTGTCTTGGTTTTGAGCGTTTGATGTACCTTCGTCATGAGGTATAATGGGTTCTGATTGTAGAGGTAAATTTGCAGTTGGTGCAGTAGCTTCAGGTATAGTAGTTGCATTGGGTACAAGAGGAGTAATCGGAGTAATGGTAAGCGACGTGTCTCCCCCCCCCGCGTCTTGTACTTCTTGCAATTCTTCGTAAGGGTTGGTACTACTCCCACTGACCTTGAAATCCTCCAAGAACGCAGCACGCTTGGTTTCAACAATACGGGTGACATGAGAAGGACAATAGAAACGATAACCCTTTGAGTTCTCAGGATACCCGATAAAGAAACAGGTAACTGTTTTAGGGTCAAGTTTCCTTAGGAAAGGATTGTAAAGTTTTGTTTCAGCTTAGAAGGAACTCTATTGAGTATATGAACATCTGCTTTTAACGCTTCAGTCCAGAGAAATAATGGTAAATTAGTGTTGGCTAACATACTGCGCACCATGTTCATAAGGGTACGGTTCCTTCTTTTAGCGACACCGTTCTGCTGAGGTGTACCAGGCATGGCGTATTGGTTCACAATCCCCTGGCCTTTACAAAACTCATAAAATGGACCAGGAGCTTGACCCACAACAGTATGTCTTCCATAATATTCACCGCCTCTATCTGATCTCACAACTTTAATATGACGATCTAATTGCTTTTCAACTTCAGCCTTATAATCTTTAAAAAGTTGTAAGAGATTCAGACTTTTCCTTAATTAGATACAAGTACATGTAACGAGAATAATCATCAATAAAAGTGATAAATGAAGTATGTCCTGTTATGCCAGAGATTTGGTAGGGACCACTAATGTCAGTATGAATGAGTTCTAATAAATTAGAGCTCCTAGTGGCACCTTTCTTATTCGCTAATGTCATTTTACCTTTAAGACATTTGATACATGTTCCAAAATAAGAGAAATCAAGAGGAGGTAAGACTTCATCCTTTACAAGACGATTTAATCGTTCTTTTGAAATATGGCCTAAACGCTGATGCCACAACATGGATGAAGTCTCTAAGTCTCGTTTCTCTTTCATCTTTGTGATTGATTCATTAATGTTATATGACAACAAAGATTTGGAAAAATTATCATCCAGTTCTAATCTATAGAGACCACCATCCAGAATACCAGTACCATAAAGAACAGAATCATAGAGGATAGAGAGTTTGCGATGACCTTGGGAAACAATAAAACCGTCCATGTCTAACTTTGGTCCTGATACAAGGTTCCGAGTTACCTCAGGAACATATAAGGTATCATAAAGTTTAATACATAAACCAGTTTTCATAAATAATTGTAATGTTCCAATGGCCTTCACTTCTAATTCTCGATCATCCCCAACCTTAAGCGTTCTTTGGTTTCTTTCTAGCTTCCGGATTGTAAGGAATCCCTGAGTTGAATTGGTAACATGAACCATAGAACCAGAATCAAACCACCAAGAATTAGCAGGAACACTTAAATTACAGGACTCAAGTATCATAAAATAATCGTTACCTTTCTTAGCCAGCCACTCCTTAAAGTCAGGGCATTCCTTCTGCATGTGTCCTGTCTTTTTACAGAACTTGCAGTGGATTCTGCCTAAGGAGTTCTTAGAGCTGGAAGGTGCACTTGCATTAGGATTGGGCCTTTGGACTTTTGAAGCATCCTTCCTCTGATGATTGTTCTTCCTCTTCTTTGAGTTGGAGGTGGTGAAGTTAGCAACATCAGTAGTGCGATCCATCCTCATACGCTCTTCCTCCTGTACGCACATAGCGACCAGCTCACTCATCGTCCATTTGTCCTTCTGAGTGTTGTAATTGATCTTGAATGCTTCAAAAGATGAAGGAAGCGAAGTAATGATGAAATGAATAAGGAAACCATCACTGATTTCCATTTCCAGCCCCTTCAGTTTATTGGCCATGTCATGCATCATCATGATGTGCTCGCGAATGCCGCTCCTCCCGTCATACTTAGTTGTCACCAGCTTGAGGATAAGGGTAATAGCGTGTGCTTTAGACGTTCCCTTGAACTGCGCCTCCATAGAAGCCAAGTAGGTTTTAGCATCTTCAGAATCAGGAATAGCTCCTCTGATTGCATTGCTGATGGACTGCTTCATAAACATGAGAGACATGCGGTTACACCTAGTCCACTTTTCATGAGTTAACTGCTGAGCAGCAGTACTTTGTGGAGTAAGGTCCGCTGGCTTATCCTCTCTTAGAGCATAATCGAAATCCAGCAGCCCAAGAGTAAGCATGAGAGCATCCTTCCATGCAGCAAAGTTATCACCAGTCAAAGGTGGAATACCGCAATTTGTTGCTGATAGTGGAAATAAGATGAGCAAGTTATGATACTAAGGAAGAAGTTCTAATGTGATCTAAGGGCACGTAATACTAAGGTAGGCATAAATAATGACCATTTTTTAATCATGAAGCTGTGATATTGTCTATTACTAACATCAAAATAATAGACTTGGTTAAAATTCTACTTAAACGAAGACAAATCAGCTTTGGCTAGAAGTGTAATCATTTAAGTATGTGTGCAAAATGATTGTAACAAATCAGCTTTGGCCAGATATTGAGACAATCACTTTAGTTATGCACTTGTTAAGTATGCCATCTATGAAGGAATTAAATCAGCTTTGGCCAGATATTAAGACATTCATGTTTATGATGTACACTTAACATAGCTTTCGTAATACTTGAACGATAAGTAGATGTATCAAATCAGCTTTGGCCAGAAATGATACATGCCATTTTGATTTTGTAAAACATTATCTGATTCTGATTAATTAACTAAGTAATTACAAAACCATTTATTTAATAGCAAACCACCTGTTAGTGCGGATCGAATCATGTCTTGGATTCATCCGAGATGAATAAGGTAATAGGATTTCGAATAAGTCTTGGTTATGAACACTCATGATTTTGGATGAATCATGTCTTGGATTCATCCGAGGTGAATGATTTCGAATGATTTCGGATGTGTCCAAGACGCGTAAGTCGAGTCATTTCGGATGATTTCGGATGGTGATGCTTAGTCCGAGATTGATCCGAAATGGTGATGCTTAGTCCGAAATTGATCCGAAATGGTGATGCTTAGTCCGAAATTATCCGCAATCCTTAGTTCGAAATGATCCGTAATGATCAAACAGATGTTGATCCGTGATGGACACTTAGTCCGAAACGACCTGTAATGATCCGGAATGATCATACGAAATGCCTATCTGTAATGTGTTCCACAAGCTACAAAAACCCTAATCTTGGCAGTTAATAGCTGATAAGATTTAAATCCGAAATCTTAGGGATTATGGGATTAAGTTTCCTGTTTAAATATTAATTATATTTATCTGTTTATTTCAAAATCATATCCATTAATAGAAAAAACAGACTTTTCAAAATTAAAGTGGATAAAAATGGATTAAACAGGAACAAAACACCCAATAATCCGAATTCATTCCAAAACTAAAGGATTTTTTTCGAATTTAATCAAGAACTTATGATGAACCCTAAATCAGAAAATTCAAACATTCATCCGAAATCAGAACTGTTGATTTTGGAACAGTTATAATGGAGGAATATCTGATCCATAATGGATCCGAGATGGTCCGGAATCATATCAATGTCATCCGGAATGGAATCTCGGATGCAGTTATATGAAAAACCTTATCCGTGATGCATCCGGAATGATATTTCGGATGACAGAAAGCGGATTCTGTTATGGTTTTTCAATTCTGTTTTCTAGATTTTCGGATACAAAACAGAACCGACTAATCAACATATGCTTTGATACCACATGTTGGTTCGGTTATGTTGAAACATAAAGGAAAACATGAAAACATACCTGTTACAGCAGACAGTGCAGTGGAGAATCCAGTCAGAGATGATGACATCGAGTTTGACATGTTTGTCAATGTGATCTGGTTCCTCCTTAGGGTGCTAACTGATGAAGGGGACTAAGAAAACCGACAAGGGAATCGGTTATAGGAGAGGAGGTCGATGATGATGATGTTATGATTAGGTTATCTGATTAAGTGTGTAACCTTTTAACCTCTACATAATTCTCCTTATATAAGCACCCAGGAGGAAACCTAATTAGTTAATAAGGGTAATATGGTCCATCAACAATTACCAACTAATTATTTAATAGGTTATTATATATTTTGATCTATATTATGTAAATGATTATAATGGCTACTAGATTAATACATAATATATTTAATCTTACATTATCGGATCGGAGAGAATTTACGGCGGTGTAGGTGATGGAAATGTGATGGTGTGATTGCAATTTGCAGGTGATTTAACACACGTTAAAGGTGACATAACAAGTTATCATTTCTTTAGGGTGAAGACTTGTCCACAAGAACTGACATTCATGTCACAACTTGCCTGATCAAAGGCAGGAATTAGACTAGAGGGTATGGAGAGTCTCATCCCCAAGGGGATGGGCCGTCATGTCCCCGCCATTTAAGCGAGGCCTAAAGAAGATGGACCTAGGGGGTGGGGGATGAACCCTTTATATATATATATATGTATATATAGGGTAGGGTTCCAGCGTGAATAACCTCCCAAGAGTGAACTGCGTGAACATATCCTGACCGTCGATTAATATGATCTTGATTTGTTGATGGGGTGGCATGATTGTAATTAATAGGTTAACTTTTATTGTTTTATTAAAATCAAAAGGGTAAAAGTGTACTTATATTAATTACTTATTTAAAATCAGGAAACAATATTATTTCCATAATAATAGATGAAATTCCGGATTAATCTATTCATTTGTTTATTATTTGTTTTGATATCACCTTTATCAAAACAAAAAAACCCCCTTTTCTCCATTCTTCATCGGCGACGGCAGAGGATACCATGTGTATACCCATATAGTTACACATGTGTACTGTTGTGTTCTATTCAGATTCAGAGTACACCTGTGTACGTTTTAGTTTGAGTGTGTTATTTGAAGAATAGGTCTGGTCATACGGTGTACACATGTGTATACCCATATAGTTACACATGTGTACTGCTGTGTTCTATTCACGCCAACAAGACAATACACATGTGTACTCGACATAGGTCATACATTCTGTGAACATGAGCATGTGTTCGAATTTGAAAAAACCAAAACTCCGACAAGCTACACATGTGTATGGTTCTGTATGTACTAAGTACACATGTGTACTGGTCTGTCTATACTTAGTACACATGTGTGCAGGAAGAAACGTGTATCCTTCCGTCATGCCTACGTCACTCTTTTAAACAAAAAAAAAAAAAACAAATTCCACTTCCACCGGCTGCGGTGGTGCTTGTGGTGGCTACATTGGTTGATAACCATGGTAATATCGCTGAATAACGACGGAGTTAACTCAGGCAAGCTTATCTAATCCTTCAAAAAAGTCTTCGTCCATTACCATATCAAAGTTGTTGCCCTCATCACTGCCGTTGTCGTTTTCGTTGTCGTTATCCTCTGTTTTTTATGTCGCCGGAGAGTGGCTGGTCGGCGGAGAAACCGACGGAGATGAAATGGGTTTGTTTGTTGTGGTGCCGTCTCCGCCGGAGGTGGTGGGTTTGTTTATGCCGTCTCCGATTAACGTTGGCCGGAATACAACTACAATAACCAATCAACTACTGGCGATGATACAATTGATACCGATCTTCAGACGAAATATGACGTGATGAACGACGAAAAATGAACGCGCTTTTCTGGGTTTATGAAACTGATGAACAAGGAATGTGATATCAATGTAAATCGCATGAGAATAGGTGATTGGTTAAAGATATTATGATGATAATTTTATAAAAATATAAAATATGTTGAAGATTTCGAATCACTAAAATATTACGTAACTGAAATCAAATTAAATAATATAATGATTTAAATTTAATTGTTTATAGCTACTTTATACAATTACAATCCTACCCCTTATCATCTTAAACAAAATCAAGGGCCAAGATTAGTTCACGCAGTTCACTCTTGGGATTTTGTTCACGTTTGAACCTAATCCTATATATATATATATATAGGGGAAGGTTCATTGGGGAACACTAAAAAAGTGGGGAACAGCGGGGAACCGACTCAAACGAACTCCGATTGGACTCATTCCAGCGGCGTTGGAACCGGCTCGTTGAACCCTAACTAATGTCTCTTAACCCTAAACCCTAAATCCTAACTCCTAAACTCTAAACCCTAAAGCTAAAAAATAAGGCTAAAACCTAAGCTAAACCGTAAAATCTAAACTATAAACCCTTAAAGCTAAACTCTAAAGGCTAAACCTAAAGCTAAACCCTATAGTTAAACCCTAAACCCTAAAGCTAAACCCTAGTCCCTAAAGCTAAACCCTAAAGTTAAACCCTAAAGCTAAACCCTAAAAGCCAAACCCTAATATATTTAGGGTTTAGGGTTATGATTTATGGTTTAGGGTTAAGAGATCCTAGTTAGGGTTCGACGAGCCGGTTCCAACGCCGCTGGAATGAGTCAAATCGGAGTTTGTTTGAGTCGGTTCCCCACTGTTCCACACTTTTTTAGTGTTCCCTAATGAACCTCACACTATATATATATATGTATGTATGTATGTATGTATGTATGTATGTATGTATGTATGTATGTATGTATAGCTGCGTGCGTGTGAGGAGAGAGAACACAGGCCCGTCGAGCACGTCGTTGGGGAGCCGGAGTCGCCGGGACGCGCCTATGGGGGGCGGTGTGGGGGTGTGGCACCGGGCCTCGCCGGGCCTAAGCCGGCCCCCATACCCTCAGGTCTTAAAAAAGGGACGAGTATCAGGGTCGTACCTACAAGTACTTCTGCAAGGAAAATGGAAATATTTATAACTGAACCACCAACATTTGAAGTCCCATTGGCACATGATGACACAGAGAGTGGTCTGATGACCTTGTCATCAACCTGTACAAAAAGAGTATAAAAAAGAAACAGGTCAACATTTCAAGTCTCATCGTGAAAAACAAGCCAATATGGCACAAACCAATGCCATAAATGTCAAAGAAGACGGAGACATTGGAATCGGGACACTATTCCACATCTACTTCCGATACCATTGACCTCGATAACAATGATACTCTGACTGATATTAGGGATTTCATTATCAATCTCAAGGACAATGAAACTCCGACTGTGTTTGAAGAATTACCTAGTCCAATCGGGCAAAAGAAGGCCTAGGAGGCGAGGGCAAGGGTAAGAGGGAAACCAAAAATGAAGGAGACACCGAAGCCAACATCGATGGACCACATCAAGATACAGATACATCAATAGATGGACAAACGAGAGCAAACGATTGATATATTCAGGGGTCAAATGTCTCAGTTTTTACTTAATCAAGACCTCAACATTCTATTTTTGGACCACTTTACAATGTATCCAATAGCACGCTAAACGCACGAAAAGCTTTGTGAAGATATCAAAAACGCCATGCCTTACAATAGTTATTATTTAGGGTTTTGCATGTTTCTTATTTTTAATTTTAGGTGTGCTTTTTTTGTCATTAGGTTTAAGTGTGTTTTTTAAATCACTAGTTTTGCCCCGCACGCGTTGTAGGACACTAACCTGAATATTTCTCTCTCATAGCATGTACATCTGTGTTTCAGTTACTTGTACACACTACTTGAGTCACACCCCAATATTTCCACATATTACCGGTGGGCCCGGCGGGGAGTATCGTGACGTAGTTGATGTCATCATAGTCAATATACACAATATAATAGCACAGCGGAAGGCTTGGTGAATAAACTATTACAAACCATAATGTCCGAGTGAAAGAATATACAGACTGAAATGTAATAAGATCCACAGGCGGATCATAAATAGTTACAAAGAAACAAAATAACAGACTTCAGGTATCTATGGATTTGCAAGATCCTCTTATGACACCTAATAGCTCCAGCCTATTACGAGAGATACCTGTCAATCAGCCTTTAAGAAAATACGTCAGTTTACACTGGTAAATACAATTAACTGACTCTTTTGAAAACATTTATGAAAATTGATTTAAGTGCACATGGCACAAATCTTTTATAACTTGGGACAATTATTTAAATATAATCTTGTATACAGATTTACATGTTTGTCTTACAATTGGGCCTGGTTGGAAGCCGGTCGTGATTAACCGACTCACCACTTATAGAACCCACAAAGGAGTTATCCCCAACATGTGGGTTTATATTTTAGCATTTGCATCTGTCAGGTTTATGCCTACACCCTGTGCATAGGTCGTGGCCATTTTCAAATTAAATGAGCCGAGGGTATCCAGGACACGATCGAATTAACCCCCAATGCTTATGTTATCAAACAAGACAGATTAAAACGGGTTATGTAAATTTATTAATCACAATCCGATTAAATGATTTCATACCCGACCAAGTGGTATTATTATAATACCATATCCCAAGCCCGTACAAGGGAAAATAAGTTAAAAGTATTTACCTGAGCTCAAAGGTGAAAGTAACTCAGCCGTAAATCCTAAAGCTGTATGATGATACCTTCTACTGGATGCTACTTAATCTGTATAGAGGGTTTAATAACCTATTAGGATGCTAGCGGGCCTTTAGTTAAGTCAAGGACTTAGACCGGCTAGCTAGAAAGAAACTTTACGGTTCTAAACGCTAGATTAAGCGGAGACCGAAATAGAATGTGGTTTAGACCCGACAAGCTTGGAAACTTGTATAATATGGGTAAACTAATCACATTCTGGAATTTGTGGATTAATTGATAAGATTAAACCCGTTTCGGCTATTATACACAAACTAGTCACGTAAACCGATCCGAACACGTAAACGCGTAACGGGTAACCAAATGAATTATATATAGGTCTTAATTGTTATTATGCTTAAAATATGTTAATACATCAGTAGGATGTTAACATATATGCCCAAAAAGTAATTTAAACCAATTAAAGCCCCGAAAGGGCATTTTGGTAATTTTAATACTTATAAAAGAGATTTTATAATAAACTGAAGTTCTGGTCTTTTGAAATCAGTAAAAATATTCAATTTAATAAGTTATATCAGTAGGGTATTGCCTATATGTGAAATTTATCATTTATAACCAATTCATGCACCTAAAAGGCATTTTGGTAATTTCACATAAGTTTTGAAGGTCAATTTCGGAAATCTGGTTTTAAAACTTTTGCTTACTGTTAAAGTATAGAAATTTACTAAAAACATCAGTAGATATTAAGTCTTATATGTTTATATTAGTTTTAGCTCATACTATGCGTTAAAAACGCGTAAAAGTCGCTTTTACGCGATTTTCGGGTTATATAAGAAAAGCTGATATTTTTATCATTCCAGAAAGCTTAAAATATTTTATTTATCGTATAAAATCAGTATCAAAAGATTTGGTATCAATATGTGATGTAAAACTCATTTTATTCAAGAAAAGGGTATAACCGACAATTACCGAATTAAAGCTAGAACCCTATGATATGATCAGTTTAAAAATAAATAAAAATCTTCAAAAATCTCAAAATATTATATTATATTAGTGGGTAAAAAGTTTGGTGTCAAAATTTGGGTTTAGCTAGGCTTTATGCTAATTATGCCGTTTAATTAATAAAAAATTTATTAATTACGATATTGAGCATAACTCCTAATCTAAACCTCAAACTGATGTCAAATTTTTAGGACAAGTTTATAAATCAGCAGCAAAGGTTTTTGTCCTCTCACATTTCTAAAAATCTCATTTGTGTGTCAAAAGGGTGTTTATGGCATTTATAAGCATATTAACGATCAAGAGCATATAATTCAAACCACTAAGAACCATGCACTATAACTCCAGAGGGTTATACTACTGAATAATGTGGTCCTAATGGAAGCTTAAAACATAGGAGAATGAAGCTTGAACGGGTCAGAACTGAAAGTCAAAGCAAAAGTCAAGCTTTTGCGACTTTCGGTTATAAACTGACCTTAGACTGATAATCGTCGGGTTAGGACTGATAAAACATATTCTAATATTAATTACCAAGTCATTAGAATGTTAAAATATAATTTAGAACTTCTGTTTTACTAATTTAAATCATTTTTAAACATTTTGTCTAGTTTGACTTTTTGTCAAACTAGTTTGACCCGACAATTAACTAGTCAAACGAAATAATTAGGAGGTGCCCTTTTAAGGGTTAATCACCTACATTAATATGGTTCTATAACCACTTTCATTTTGATCAGTGGCTGGACCAATTGTGATTAAACCGAAAGTCAAAGCTTAATTACGATAAGTTTGACTTTTCAGTTATTAAGCTAATTAAAACGACTAAGCAGGGATTAAGACTCTTACTAATGGTCCTTGCTATCTTTTCTACACTTGGTATTCTTCTCCTACTGATTGCAAGCTCCAGAAGTGAGGTAATTGAAATTGTTGCAAGAGTGAGTTCATGAACTATGAACTAAAGTCATTTATATACTAAGTTGCAAGCTCTAGGATCATCCACAGCTGTTATGGGAGTCCCTAGGATCACCCCAGGTGTCCTAGTGGTTTATCAAGACCGACAACAGCCCCTAGAATCGTTACAATTGAGGTTAAGGCGGTGCAACAGCTTAAACCCGCACCTGTCAACATGTTTCTGTGCTGGGCACTTCTACGCGGCCCGCGTAGACATGTTAAGGGTTTTACGCGGCCCGCCTGAACCTGTTTAACAGGTTAAAACACTTTAAAACTTGGCAGCTTTAGTCCCTGGTCCATTTAAACCCTATTTAACCTCCTTTTTGACATGTAAGGCCCTTGTAGTTAATTTATTGAGGCTCAAGGATGTATAAACAAACTTCGTTAGGCTCGGTCTCGTTAAATATCACTACAAATGCAAGTTTCTTCAAGTTGACACTTTTTACCCAAAGTCTTGAAAACTCGCTTAACGATCCCGAAACCATGTGAAATTTATACCACTTATTCTTGAGAGTATATTTGAATATTTCAAGCCTCGGGTTCGTTAAAAGGTCACTCAGAGGTCAGAATTAACATGTTGACACGTTTAACCCTCGTAGTTTTATAATCCTCCGATTATTTTCACAAACGGCTTCTTATATCCAATCAATCACTCGTTTAAGAATATATATTCATCATGTATGGTCATTCAGAGGCACAAGTTTGGCATGTTGACACTTTTAGTCCCTATGGTTTCATATTTCCACTGTCTGACAACTTTAGTCCTTCAAACTCAATCTTTCACATGTTTAGAGTTTAGGACACATGTCTTTACATAATTAGACACGTTTTTACGTGGTGTTACATCCTCACCCCCTTAAAAGAAATCTCGACCCTAAGATTTACTGGAATAAATTAGGGTACTTCTGTCGCATAGTGGACTCAACTTCCCACGTATATTCGGGACCTCTACGGGCATCCCATTTGACCTTTACTATAGGCACGTGCTTTCTTCGGAGCTTTTTAACCTGACGATCCTCGATCGATATAGGTCTTTCAACAAATCTCAGGCTTTTATCAATTTGCACGTCTTTATGAGACATAGCTAGCGATTCATCAGCTAGACATTTCTTGAGATTGCAAATGTGGAATACATTATGGATTCCGCTGAGCTCCTCAGGCAAGTTTAGCTTATAAGCTACACTGTCGACACATTCGATAATCTCGAATGGCCCGATATATCTTGGGCTTAGCTTGCCCCTCTTACCAAAATGCATCACGCCTTTCTAGGGTGATACTTTCAATAAGACTTTATCGCCAACCTCAAACTTTAGAGGTTTTCGCCTCTTGTCAGCATAGCTTTTCTGTCTATCCCTGGCAGCTTTCAGGCGATCACGAATCTGGACAATCTTGTCCGTCGTTTCAAGGACTATATCAGGTCCTGATAGCTGAGCTTCTCCTACTTCCGCCCAACAAACAGGCGTTCTGCATTTCCTACCATATAGTGCCTCAAAAGGCGTAGCCTGAATGCTTGTATGGTAGCTATTGTTATAGGAGAACTCGATCAAGGGTAGGTGGTCATCCCAACTACCACCTAAATCAATAACATGCACGAAGCATGTCTTCCAAAGTTTGAATTGTACGCTCGCTTTGTCCATCTGTCTGAGGATGGTACGCAGTACTAAAATTCAAACGAGTGCCCAAAGATTGTTGGAAACTTTTCCAAAAGTGAGAGGTGTATCTAGTATCTCTATCCGATATAATAGACACCGGCACTCCGTGGAGAGATACAATCTTATCCACGTAAAGCTGAGCTAGCTTGTCAGAGTTATGAGTCTCTTTAATGGGTAAGAAGTGTCTGACTTAGTCAGTCTATCAACTATGACCCATATAGTATCATTTCCATGTCGTGTTTTGGGTAACTTGGTTATAAAATCCATAGTTACCATTTCCCACTTCCATGTAGGAAGTTCTGGCTGTTGTAGTAGACCTGATGGCTTTTGATGCTCTGCTTTAATCTGAGCACAGGTAAAGCACTTAGCTACACGGGTGGCAATAGATTTCTTCAACCCTATCCACCAATAATTAGCTTTCAAATCCTGATACATCTTGTCACCTCCAGGGTGAACTAAATATTTGGAGTTGTGAGCTTCCTGGAGGATTACATCTCGAAGTCCTCCATGAATAGGAACCCAGATTCTTCCATTCAGTCTGAAAATTCCATCCTTGCCAGGTGTTAACTGTTCAGCAGTTACACCTAACTTTTCATTTGAAAGGTTAGCTTCCAAAACAACATCTTTCTGTGCAGCTAATAGCCTTTCACCCAGGCTATTCTTGAGTTCAATGCTCTTAGCATTAATCCTGATAGGTTTAACTCTTTCCTTTTGGCTTAGAGCATCTGTGACCACATTCGCCTTACCCGGATGGTAGCGAATTTCACAATCGTAGTCATTTAAAGTCTCCATCCAGCGGCGCTGTCTCATATTGAGCTCTTTTTATTGAACACGTGTTGGAGACTTTTGTGATCCGAATAGATCACACATTTAGTTCCATATAGATAATGTCTCCACAATTTCAGTGCGAATACAACGGCACCCAACTCCAAATCGTGGGTGGTGTAATTCTTTTCACGCACCTTTAGTTGTCGTGATGCATAGGCAATCACCTTGCCTTTCTGCATAAGTACACAACCCATACCGGTGTGTGACGCATCACAATATACGACAAACTCTCCGATTCCATCAGGTAGTGTTAATACCGGAGCATGGCTCAATTTCTGTTTAAGAATCTCAAAGGATTCTTGTTGTTTCGGACCCCAATCAAATTTTACATTCTTACGGGTCAAAGAAGTCAATGGTGCGGCTATCCTTGAAAAGTTCTCAATGAATCTTCTATAGTAACCTGCCAAACCCAGAAAGCTATGAATTTCGGTTGGAGTCTTGGGTGCTTCCCAATTCATTACGGCTTCTACCTTAGCGGGATCTACTTGGATACCATGCTCACTAAAAATGTGTCCAAGAAATTGGACTTCACAAAGCCAGAATTCACACTTGGAGAATTTAGCATATAGCTTCTCTTGTTGAAGTAATCCTAAGATGCATCGGAGGTGCTTCTCATGATCATCTTGATTACGGGAGTAGATAAGTATGTCGTCTATAAAGACTATGACAAACTTATCTAAATATGGTTTGCAGACTCTATTCATGAGGTCCATGAATGCTGCTGGTGCATTAGTGAGCCCAAAAGGCATCACTAAAAACTCGAAGTGTCCATATCTCGTTCTGAATGCTGTCTTAGGCACATCTTCATTTCTAACTTTGAGTTGATGATACCCAGATCTCAAATCAATCTTCGAGAAGAAGCTCGCTCATTGGAGCTGATCAAATAAGTCGTCGATCCTGGGTAAGGGATAACGATTCTTTATCGTTACCTTATTCAGCTCACGATAATCAATGCATTAGTGCATTGATCCATCATTCTTTTTCACAAATAATATTGGAGCTCCCCAAGGCGACGAGCTAGGTTGTATAAAACCCTTTTCCAGTAAGTCATCTAATTGAGTCCTGAGCTCTTTCATTTCAGTAGGTGCTAGACGATAAGGAACTGGTGCAATAGGTGCAGCTCCTGGTAGAATGTCTATCCTGAACTCTATTTGCCTCTCAGGAGGTAATCCAGGTAACTCGTCAGGAAAGACATCAGGATACTCAGAGATGATTGGGATGTCTTCAATCTTAGGCTTCGGATCATTCACAGTCACTTGTGCCATGTAGATGACACATCCGCTCTTTAAACACTGCGATACCTTGAGAATAGACACATTGTTGGGCAACCCGTATTGTGTATCTCCTTGAATAGTGACAGACTCACGCGAAGGGGTTTTGATAATGACTAGCTTTTTATCACATGTAATTTGGGCTTGGTTATGCGATAACCAATCCATGCCCAAAACGATATCAAAACCAGCCAATTTCATTGGCAGGAGGGATAGCGGGATGGAATGATTCTTGATGGATATAAAGCATCCATCAAGAAGAGTCGAAGCTGTTTCTAAGGTACTGATGACTGTCATTAGGGTTAATCAAAAACCTAAATAAGCTACGTAGATAGCGTAAGTAGGGTATCGTATCCACGGGGAATTTGTGATCAGTGTTAAAGAAATTAATTAAAAGTAAACTATCTAAATCGGGGGTTTGTTTGTTTGATTGTAAAGAAAACACAATTTGTCACGAAAGGTGTTATCAAAATGAGAAGAAGTAACCTCCACCCGGAATCCCGAATACCCGTTTTAATGTAAAAATCCGTTTTCTGATTCAAAACACCACATAGACATGGCATCGGAATTAATAAATTTGATTAGTTAATAGGGATAGTTTTTAAGATTCACTATGCAACCTAATAACCCGTTTGATTATGTCAACTACCCACCGATTTACCAACCCGCTAACAACGCAAGAAAGTTGCCAATACGCTTAATAAACGACAAGTAATTCAAACACAAGAAACGTTTACCAATAATCCAACACAAGTGGTCAAGCTGTACCAGTTTACAAGAATCAGAAAAACAAATTATTATGTCAAACCGTGTAAACGTTCATCCGGACAGAAGTCACGAGAGGCTTAGCCGCGCATAATGATCTTCACAGCTTCGGTTGTCATCCCGGGTTGATCAGATTTCATAGAATGGCTTGAGAGGACGGCTGATGTTCGATGTATGACTGCTGTCTGTTCCTCCCGAATGTACTCCCCATATAATAGGCTGATGTTTGCGTCTCAATATTCACGTCCCCCAAATAAATGGGCTTCGGCCCAACAAGCAAAATACCGCCTCCAACAGTTATGGAATTTACGTCTAAAACTCCTGCCGTCAAAGATGATGCCTTGTTGTATTAATAGGCTTTTTCCCTTAATTTCTCCCTTGGTCTTTGTTGTCAGCCCACACAATTCCCCTCTATCAGCCCAAGTGTGCAGCCTCTTTCCTTGTTCCACGTGATGTTAAAGTCTGCATCCAATTAATTCCTTCACGTGAGTTAAAGCTTCCAACCTAAATTCCTAGGATGAATTATCAATTAAATGAAATAATGGCCCCCAATGCTTTCTAATGAATTCAATTCATAAATTTGTTCCCTGCCCATCAAACGAAAACATGTATGTTACTTTGCATTTCAATTTATATTTCTTATCAAAACTAATTTAATAAATATGGTTTAGATTATTATTTATAATGCTTAAACATGGTACAAGATCCAACTCGTTTAAATTACTATAATAGCATCACTTTTTGATATATTTCTTTCATCACTCAAAAATATAAAAACCGATTAATATAGTATATTTTAAACCAATATCAATGCATTTTAACTATAATTAATATGGACAAGAATGTACCTAAAATGCAATGATCAAAATCCCCACACTTATATTTTTTCATCCCGAAAAAATTCTTGCAATGGAATCACAATCAGGACATCGGCATCCAATATATTCAATTACTTTATTAACAAATCTAATCAACCGTTAACCAAGATTGCAGGTATTCGATCCACTTAAACCCAACCGCCAGCTTCCAAGCCCTTATTCACGATCCATTTAAGTGCAAGTAAGTTATAGTTATCTATGGATCTCACACTCAAAAGACTACAACGCCACCTAATCCCGTTTCGAGCTTATGAGATTAAAAGATTTTAAATCTACCGTCTTATATAAAAAAACCCTTATGCTATTCCGATTAAATTTAGGATGGATAGATGGATGATATTGTGAGCTTTGCATGCTTTTGTATACGGTCAGTTTAGCGGACATACGCCACACGAGTCACCATCCCCATGGTTAATGCCATAAACTTCACATATTTTTTATAACTCCACCTAGAGGGTATGTACCGCATGAGTCGCTATCCACGCGGCAATACCATAGGCTTCGTTTTTTCCTCTTTTTTTTCAACCTATAGCTCAAATGGATTGATGGAATGTTTTTTTCGGGCGCCACACTGTTTCGGATTTGTTGTCACAAAAAGAAACGGTTGTGCCAATTTAATCGGAAAAACTTATAAGTTTTTTACTTATAACGTACCTCTTATACTTTCCACAGTTTCAGCTTTATCACAGCTTCTAAGGCGAGGACCCACAAGACTCCTAATTTAAGGTATATTATATCATTCCTAAGAAACCTCTCAGCTGGCTGGGCCTACCCACATATCCTAAGTTAGACGCATGACTGATCGTTTTTATCTCATATATATAATAATCAAATGCCAATGATCTAATTATACCTATCATTTTCCATTTATTGCAAAAAATTTCTCGAAACATTTTTTCTATTTTTTTTTAGATTTTTGAATTTTTAATTTTTTTTTCAATTTTTTTTATTTTTTACGACACGACTGACACGACTAAGACACACTAAACGCTAGTTTCCCCTCCCCACAATTAATTCCTACATTGTCCTCAATGGAGCAAGAAACTATTGACTAAACTACAAATATAAATAAAAACACATAGATAAATGGAACAGACTCCCCTGATTTTTAAGCAGTTGAATCCTTTGAGCCTTGTTCCACAGCAACCGTATAGCATTTCGTTCGCGGCTGCTTCAACATTGGACGCTTGTCTTGAAATAATTCGAATCATCTTCGTCCAAATGGAGATTGAGTATGGACAAAAAACGATCGTCACCTGCAAAATAAATCTCACAATCTCCCAAAACTGGTTAAACGGTTAGTAACAAAGAAAAACCGAGAGAAAAATCAGCTTCGGATGACATCAAACAAGATTGGGCATTAAAAAAAATTGATTTTCTCTCGGCCCGCACCCTGATGCACGTCGTGACATACTCTCCAAATCCTTCCGCGTATCGCAGGACTGCACTAATTGACTTTTATTTTGACTCGAGCCCCCGACCAAACCAACCGGCTTTACTTTCCGCTCAACTCACTTTAGTAGCTAATAGAAGTTAACCGAATCGCTCATCGACTTCATGAAACCTTTAAAACACTTTACTCACTTAAACTTCCAACCTAGTACACATTAACCAGTCGCTCCTACACCCTTTCTAGATGTCATTGCACACTTACTATCCGCAACGCGCCTACTACTTAAACTCGCCTCATTAAACCAATATACCTTGCACCTATCTCCGACATAATGCAACTCAATAATTATATCTCAATAACTACCACTCAAGCTCAACTTAACAGTCCCCTTTCTAAATCCAATTAACCCAACACTACCCGCAAAACAAATCCTACTTCCTTTTATCCCAATTTCATAATCACTGTATGTATCTATCAACTCAAAATCGACTTCCTAGCAATTTCAACAACATCACAGCAGGCCCCAATAACTCTCATAATTTGAACTACATGCAGCCTAAATCAAAGTTAATGATCTATCAATGTGTTCAACCTTACCTTTTTCACATAATCTTCATAAAAATTTCAATCACAAACAATGTAAAAATTGCATAAAACATTAAAAATCAAAACTTCATACCTGGCTTTTTCACTTGAAACTAACAATTAGAAACAAATCGAAACATTATTGTGCAATCAGACTCGGCCGACCGTCTTCTATGGTTAATAGGAGATGGAGAGTTGGTCGCCGACGGCGACGATGGTCGGTGGTGGCTGGTAATCGGAGATTTGACAGCGGTGGTGGACGATGATTTAATCGGAGATGGTGGTTGAGGGACTGTGGTGGAGGTGGTGTAGGTTCAATGGAACTCGGCAGGAGGTGGTACAGGTGGTTGCCGTGGTCAATTGGAGATATGGAATAATTATTGGAGATGGGGCTGTTTGGTAGCCTCTGAATGGTCATTAAGAGGCTACCTCTTAATGGAACCATTAAGAATTTTACCAATGAGATTGTAGAAAAATGTGACATGTGATGATTTACCATTCAGAGGTTACCTCTTAACCATTC
The DNA here is from genome assembly GCA_030545235.1 of Helianthus tuberosus. Classification (NCBI taxonomy): domain Eukaryota; kingdom Viridiplantae; phylum Streptophyta; class Magnoliopsida; order Asterales; family Asteraceae; genus Helianthus; species Helianthus tuberosus. The sequence continues at coordinate 190,340,520 of CM060418.1, forward strand.
AGACTTGAGGCTGCCTCTTATTCATTCAGAGGTTTTAAACCATTAAGAGGTAGCATCTGAATGGTTATTAAGAGGCTACCAAACAGCCCCTTATTCACCGGAGAATAAAGAAAAGGGTAGAGGATTTTAGGTGTAAACATCTGAATTAATTGTGTGACGTAAGGGTTTTTTTTTACTTGGCCGCGCCACGCGGAGATGTAATTGGAGACCCCCCCGCGACACGCGTGTGACCCACTTTTCCGAATTTTTTTTAGAAATGGTGTATTTTGAATAGATTTTTAGGATAATGGGGAAGTGAAACAAAAAGAAAGGTTTTTGGTGTATTCGCTGTTGCTAATAGCGGATTAGGAAGGAAAAGTAGCCCGTTCTGCAGCCATGCTCAGGAGGTGTCAGCTTTCTTAGGAGGTTTTTACTAATCCTCTATTCTCAATAGAGGATTAGGAGGAAACCCTTAACCATGGTTCCAAACTCACCCGAGACCAAACATAACCCGGTTAAAAACCTAAACCCAGTTACAAAACTTAACCCAATTAACTTTTTTCAAACCAAAGTTATACTTCTACCTAACAACCTTGGATTCCTCCTCTATTATTAAAGAGATTCTGGCAGATCACATGCAACCTGAGTAGTCTGCCTTCTTTTGGCCATGAACATGCATCATTCACATCCATTGCAGAACATCACATGCATATGTTGAATGGTTTTAATTGAGTGCTTTAACTTTACAGCTTTTACAGGTTGTTTGATGGTTGCTAGATGATGTTGGTGGGTTTGATGTTGAACATGGTTATGGAGGGTTGAATATGATACAGGGGTTCTCATGTTGAACATGGTTATGGAGGTTAAAACTTTACCCGTTAGAGTAATGTGTTCGTCATAAACCAGCTCCCAAAATGAACCGTCACCACGTTTAAAATCCATTGTACACCTCTCCCCCTCCAGGGGATTCAGGAACAAATTTCTTGCCCGGTGTTCGGCTCCTAGATACAAGAGACTTTCATCCCTTGGACCCGGGTTGAGATGCACGTTCATATTCATGTTCTTGGTTGAATTAGGATGTGTGTGGGTTTTAAGAATTCGAAGAATGGGGTGGGTTATAAGTTGGCTAAGAGGTTATTTATAAAGATTGAAGGGTTGGTTGCTAAAAAATATCGATGTTATACTCGCCAATAAACCGACGACAAACTAAAATTCAAAACCATATGATCTTGTTTTTTTTTAATATTAAATTGGGATTGTATTATTGGGGTGACCCACTTTAACAAATATTGCCTGTGAACTTGGTACTATTGTAATAATTGAGTGTTTCAAGATTAAAAAAAGGGTTGAAATTATTGTCAATTACTGTTATGTAATTTAGAGCCATATTCATATCTTATATATTTTAACCTTTTATAATAATATCGTGTTGGTGCATGTTTGTGACAACAGCTTGGATTTGGTCTTTGGATATCTTGTAATTAGTTAAACGATAAACAGTTAGCGGGTTTAGCTTTGTATTAGTGAGATAATAGAGTTTGGGCTAAACAAAAACCCAATTAGGGTGATGGGGGCGAATTGGGCCTGTCCAATTCGCAGTCCATGATGTTTAACCTTGGCCCAAGTAGTAACCTTGTGTTATATAAACAAGGTTAGGCTTTAGGGTTTAGGTAAATCAGCCAGAACATTGTGAGAGAGTAATTTCGTGAAAGGCTTAGGGCTTGGACGAAATTTAGGTTGTTAGGGATCTTGATTGATTGTAATTCTGTTGATTGATAATCAATAAAGATCCGGTTTGAAAGTGATTTACTGTTTCTGTTCATCTACTTGTTTCTGGTATATTCTGATCAAGAGGATTCCGCACTCTTGATCGGATTGACAATTCTGTGAAGATCCATACACGAATAGGGGACCTACAATTGGTATCAGAGCATTAGGCTCTTGAAGGCTCGGTTCAGAATTGTTGGCTGCAGAAATAGGAAAAATTTTCGAAAATTTTGAAACCTGATAAATTAGGGTTTCGAAATTTTTCGTTTGTTTGATACAGATTTTCGAATTTTTTGGCTGTTTTGATCTTCTGCATTGTTTGTTTATTGTTTTGCAGGTTTTAGAGATTGTTCTGGTTGAGTGTTTTTGAAGAATTTTGGCTGAATTTCGGAGATTGTTCTTGTTTTGTTCATCAAATTTTGGTCAAAAAGTTGCTGATTTGCTGCTTCGATTGTGAAGAAACTGTTTGAAGAATCCAGAAAATCTTCAAAATTTTCGAAAAGATTAAGTTTCCAAAGTTACTGGACCAGCGAATTTGACTATTGGCGATTTTAACAACTTCGCAGATTAGTCTAGCATAATTAACTGATCAGCGAATTTGGGACTTGATATCTCGGTGACCGGCGACGTTAAATCCAAAGGCGACTTTGGTAACCGTATAATTTTACACAGCGAAATTATCACGGTTTTCGGCGATTTTACAGGTCGTCGTAATAGCGAAATTGACCAGCGAAATTGAACTGTTGAGCGAAATTGACCTGACAGCATAATAAGCAGCGAAATTAATCTTATCAGAGGAATAACCAGCGAAATTAACAGGCTAGCGAAATTAAACCAGCGAAATTAGTTAAAGTGGTGGAATTTCCGTTGGCAAGCGTCGATAAAATTTTAGTGTTTTGCAAATAGAAATTGATTCGTAGCTCGTTAGACAGAACCGTTTGGACCGTTGAATTCCTTGTATTTTTAGGGCAAAAAATGGAAAATCCTGAATTCGGTTTTTGACATTATATATCATTGGATTCGTCTTTTCGAGACGATTCTAAAGGTGTAATTTGGTAACCACTGTTTTCGGAGATATTTTGTACGGTTTTTATCAGTACGGTTACGATAAAAACGTGTTTAAAGATGGTCAGAATGAACAAGGTCAGTGAGACTGTTAAACATTGGCCAAAGCTGAAAAATGTCAAAGAATATGCTGACTGGAAAGAGGAGTTTGAGGCATTTGTGAAGAGTGAAGATACTAGAATGTGGTACTGTATGATAGATGGCTATGTTGCTCCTACGCGTAGTATTGAAGGAAGGGTCTTAGTGCTGTCTTATGACCAGATGGATGAATCTGAGAGATAGGTGGTTGATGCTGAAAAGAGAGCCTTGGCGGCAATAAAGATGTCCTTACCTGATAGCATCAAGCATACCTTCCAAAAGTACACTGATTTAAAGGATATGTGGGATGCATTACAAAAGCGATATCAGGGAAATGAGAGTGCCACTCAGGCATTCATGGCAGAGATAGTGCCAGTTGATGAGGCTGAAACTATTGTGAGTGATGCTGAATCTGAAGTGAAAAATGCTGAAGCTCAAGTGGAGAATGCTGAAGCTCAAGTGGAGAATGCTGAAGCAAAAGTGAATGCTGAAGTAGAGAAGAAGAGTGAAGCTGAACAGGTTGTTCCTGATGAAAATACAGAAGTTCATGAGGAAAAGGTACAATCTAATTATGTATGTTTGAGATGTCGTGAACTACAGGGTGAGGTTGACAGGTTGTCAACACAGAACCAAAGTCTGGTAAGCGAGATGTCTAACATTAAAGAGTCAAATTTTTTTGCTAAAAGAAATGAATCGTCATACTTGAAGAAGATAAAAGGTTATGAAGCTGAAATTGAAGCTTTAACTTGCAAACTAAATGAAAAACTTCAAGTCATAGACTTAGCTCATGACATGATGGCTGAGAAAACAAAAGAGATTTCTGAAAAATGCAAAGAGTTGTCAGATGCACAACTCAAAATTGTTGAACTTGAAAAGAAATTAGGTCAATTCAGGGACTCTACTTTTGTTATGAAACACATGATGGGTGGGTTAAAGAAGAGTAATGACAAGACCAGTGTGGGCTTCCAGGGTTTTAATGAAGTTCCACCTCCTCTTAGTCATAACTATTCATTCCTGCCTAGTGAAGATGAGCTAGCAGACTTTATGGCATCTACACCAAGTAGTTTCGCATCCACATCAAATCAAGGTGATGGATCTGAGAGTGATGATACTAAGGAAAACAATAACAGGGAGCCTTTGAAAAAGAAAAATTCACCGCCTAAGAATAAAAATCAAGCTTTTGTCAAAAAGATTAATTTTGTTCAAGGTAGTGATATGAAAAACGAAACTGCTGTTATTGAAAATGAATCGAATGTAGAGTTTGCAAAAAATAAGAACATAGAAAAATCTGAAATCAAGCAAACTAAACAAGGTTCATCCAAGGGATCATCACCATCTGATAAGGGATCTACCTCAGAGACTCCAGCTAAGAAGTCTTCGAGAAAGAGATCGTGCTTCAAATGTCACGTCAAGGGACATGTAGCAAGCTGCTGTCCTAACAAAAAGAGTGAAGCACAACTTAGTGAAAAACAGAGAGGGAAATTACCAGTGAAGGAAGGTGATAGTGAGGAGAAAGGCTCAAATTCTCCAAAGAAATCTGCTCCTAAGCAACCAGAAAATGTTGCTGTTGGTGTAGATAAGGCTGGAACAGGAACTTCACAGGTTCCACGTTTTCAAAGAAATCAACCTAGATTTCAGCCTAGATCTCCACCAGGCAGATATGACAGACCTAGAAGCAGTTCACCTAGAATGAACAATTTTAATGGAAATACAAGTAATTTCAGAAGTCAAGGTCAATATCAAAATCGATACCAAAATAATGGTTGTCGAAATTTTTATAGCAATGGCTTTAGAAATTATAACAATCAAGCTTCTTGGAATCAAAATTCAAGATATCAAAATCAAAATTTCCAAAGGTCAAATAGTCCAAATATATATAGGAACCCTCAGGACCATAGACCTTATGGAAATCAAAATCAAATTCCATCAACAGGTCTGAGATCCAAGACTCCAGTTAGGAGTAATGGATATTGGATGGATGTTCCAGTGGTTGGTGAATTTGGACGACCCAAGACCATTAAGGCTTGGGTCCCCCAATCTAACTAATTTCTTGGTTGGTGTGTGCAGGAGCTGCTAAGGAGGATTATCAACTTATGGTATGTTGATAATGGCTGCTCCAGGCACATGACGGGGGATGCGAGATTGTTAACTGAATTTGAAGATTATGATGGTGGAAAGGTGAATTTTGCGGGTGCTAAAGGTGGTAGAATTACAGGACGAGGAAAAGTGACCAATGGGAAGATCACACTGGACAAAGTGAACTATGTGGAGCAGCTTAAACACAATCTGATGAGCGTGTCACAAGTCTGCGACAAGGGTCACTCGGTCCATTTTACCAAGAATGAAGCATTAGTGTTGAAACCAGGTTTGAAGATTCCGGACGATTGGATAGTGATGCGAGCGCCAAGGAGAAATGACACTTATGTCATGGACATGGGTGCTAAGGATCCAACTGCTGTGGTGGCGTGTTTACTATCAAAAGCATCTGAAGCTAAATCGATGTTGTGGCACAGACGCATGGCCCATATTCACTATCGAAAAATGAATTACCTTGTTAAAAATGAGCTAGTGAAAGGGGTTCCAATGCAGAGGTTTCACGTGGAAGATAAATGTCTTCCATGTCAAAAGGGAAAACAACATAAGAAACCTCACAAATCTAAAACAGTAAATTCCATAGATGCCCCTTACGAATTACTTCACATGGATTTATTCGGTCCAGTGAACGTAAGGAGCATAGGTGGAAAGTACTATTGTTTAGTTGTCACAGATGATTACTCACGTTACTCATGGGTTTTCTTTTTAGGTACAAAAGATGAGACGGCGGAGATGCTGATAGATCTTTTTACGAAATTGGAAAATGTCCATGATGCAAGGATAAAGAGGATAAGGAGTGATAATGGCACGGAGTTCAAGAATCGAGTTCTGGATCTCTACTGTCTTCGAAAAGGAATTGAACATCAATATTCTGCTCCTTATACACCTCAACAAAATGGAGTTGCTGAGAGGAAAAACAGGACGTTGATTGAAGCCGCTAGGACGATGCTTTCAGATTCAAAGCTACCAGTTCTTTTCTGGGGAGAAGCTGTGAATACAGCTTGCTACGTCCTAAACAAAGTTTTGACTGTTAAACGTTTTAACAAAACATGTCATGAATTAATGTTTAACAAGAAACCAAACTTAGAAGGCTTTGAACCATTTGGATTACCCTGCACCATTGTGCGAAATAAAGATAAACAAAAATTCGGTGAGGTGGCTGACGATGGCTACTTTCTAGGTTACGTACCTGGCGCACCGAATAAAAGGGTTTTTAATCTAAAAACTGGTAAAATTGAGGTTGTTTATAATGTGGAAATTACTTCATACAAACCTTAACAATCAACGAGTGGTCCTGCTATATTATATGATTATGAAAGTACTTTTAAATCATTTAATATTCCTGAGTTTCCAAATGCAGATGATTCTCAGTTGATTCAGACAATGATTGGTGGAGACGATGAAGGCGAGTTCATGCCTAGATCGAATGTTGATATGACAGATGCTGGGGAAACTTCCCAATGTGTTGCTGATCCTGATTCAAGTGATAGCGACTCTGAACCCATTGAGGGGGAGGATTTCATTAATCCATTTGCAGATCAGAACATTCAGGGGGAGGTTGGATCAAACCTGGGTGATAATCTTGAAGTTGATACCGTTGCTACTACACGAGCAAATAGAGATCATCCAGTTGACATGATACTTGGAGATCCTAATGTAGGTGTTCAGACGAGAAGAAGCATAGCAGCGAATTCCGGTTTATTTGTGTCGATTGAGAAGACTGGGATTGTGAACGAATGCTTGTATAGTTGCTTTATTTCCCAATAGGAGCCTAAAAACATTCACATGGCTCTTAAAGACAATTCATGGGTTGAAGCTATGCAAGAGGAATTGGCCCAGTTTGCTAAGTTGAAAGTTTGGGAGTTAGTTGACCTTCCTAAAGGTGAAAGAGAAATTGGCACTAAGTGGGTGTTTAAGTGCAAGAAAGATGACAGAGGGATAGTGACGCGAAACAAGGCTCGATTGGTGGTTAAAGGTTTCAATCAGCAAGAAGGGATTGATTACAATGAAGTGTTTGCACCAGTGGCAAGGTTGGAGGCAATTCGTTTGTTTCTAGCTTTCGCAACATTCAAGGGCTTCAAAGTTTACCAACTAGACGTGAAGAGTGCATTTCTTTACGGGCAAGTCCAAGAAGTGGTGTATGTCTCACAACCAGATGGGTTCGTTGATCCAGATTATCCAGATCGAGTGTACAAACTCGATAAGGCTTTGTATGGGTTACATCAAGCTCCCAGGGCGTGGTACGAGACACTGTCTACACATCTGATCAAGAATGGTTTTGAAAGAGGTCAGATTGACAGTACACTGTTCATCAAGAGGAAGAAGGAAGATTTTCTGCTGGTACAGGTGTACGTGGATGACATCATCTTTAGGTCATCAGATGAGAGCATGTGTAAAGAGTTTGAGCAGGTGATGAAGAGCAAGTTCGAAATGAGTGCTATGGGTGAGCTGTCTTACTTTCTGGGATTACAAGTTGAACAGAAGGAGGATGGGATGTTTATTCATCAAACAAAGTATGTGTATGACATTTTGAGTCGGTTCAAAATGAATTATTGCTCTACTTTCAACACACCCATTTGCGAAAATCACAATCTTGGCCCAGATCATGAAAGTACTGAAGATGTTGATCCTACTCAATACAGGGCAATGATTGGTTCACTAATGTACTTGACTGCTTCAAGACCTGACATTATGTTTGCAGTATGCTTGTGTGCCAGATATCAGGCTAATCCAAAGGACTCACACATGAAGGCGGTGAAGCGTATTCTTCGTTACTTGAAGGGGAAACCTAAACTTGGGTTGTGGTATCCAGCTGATAGTGATCTGAATTTTGTCGCTTACACTGACTCAGACTTTGGAGGATGCAAGTCGAACAGAAAGTCTACAATAGGTGGTTGTCAGTTCTTAGGAGGCAGGATCGTGTCTTGGCAATGCAAGAAGCAATCCTGTGTGTCTACATCTACGTGTGAAGCTGAATATATTGCTGCGGGTAGCTGCTGCTCTCAGGTTCTCTGGATACAACAACAGATGCGCAATTACGGTTTGGATTTCACTCGTACTCCTATTATGATAGACAATAATGCCACAATTTCAATAACAAATAATCCCGTGAAACACAGTCGCACAAAACATATTGACATACGTCATCATTTTATACGGGATTGTGCTGAAAAACGACTAATTGAATTACATCGAGTCGACACAGAAGATAACCTGGCAGATCTTTATACTAAAGCTTTTGACAGGGCTCGCTTTGAACATTTAGTCGAACTCAACGGGATGAGGAATCCTGAATAACTGGTTTTTTCATAAGAATTTTTGTATATAGTTTACTGCTTTTCTTAAAAAACAAAAATAAAAAAAAAATTGAAAAATCAAAAACATAAAAAAAATAGAAAATCAAAAAATGAGTTATCACTGTGTGAAAAAGAAGAAATGATAGTACATCGGCAAGTTAGACTGTCACACTCAAACTGAATTAAATTGATTAAGTGTGATAGCAGCTTCATCATATGATGTACCAGTAGGCAAAAAGCATGAAATAATCAACTTACCAATGTGATATAAACTTATCTGAACTGTGTATGAGTGGGGAACACATCAGTGGTGTATGGTTTAATGACCTTAAATCTTGCGTTGATAGATTGCCAAAATCTGAAGTTTTGGGTCTTTATACTGTTATTTCATCTAGGGATATCTTGGCTGTCTTTCTGTTCAGAACTAAAATTGTACATGACCCCAGGAAAGAAAGTCACTTGGAATTAGCTCATTTCTATTTGAATGTCTGTATGTGTCCTGATACACACAGTTTTGATCTGATTCTGAAATCTTCTCTGAAAAAAGTCGTGTACCTCCTCTGCTGCATCCAGATATATAATGACCTGGAGGTGCTAGGCAACGACAGCTTCTGCTGCATCCAGATACATGCTGACCTAGCTGTACGTTGTCGCGCTATAGATCTAATACACCCGAAAGAGGCCCTCTAGTGCCCAAAAGAAACCCAAGAAACCTATATCAAACTGAGAAAAACTCATTTGATCTGTATATTATACCATCTCTCCTAAAGATCTATTCTGTTCTCTTCTCAACCTATTCCCAGTTAAGATTTCAGAAATCTGGATTGGACTTGTGAAATATGTGGTAGGGAAGATACTTGCATGATAGAGTGTGTTGTTTATATTTCCAGGATTTGATTAGTATTTATTTGGGTGTTCATTGTTAAGCAATCAAAACATGATAAAACAGATTATATGCAGGCCTAGACATTGTCAGGATATCTTAAAGGATGAATTCAGTATACTCACCTACTACGATGAATCTTTGTGCATACCTTGATCGCGGGGGTATATTCTGAAGTGGGACACACTAATATATCAGTAAATAAAATTACCTTAACGTATCATACGGTAATGGTACTTGAAATGTTCATGCATTTTGTTTAAGTGGACAAACATACTGGTAATCGTCTTGGACTGCTTTTCACGAAAAATTAAATAAAGAATTATGTAATAGTGTGAAAACAGTTTGATTGTGCTGATATGATCTTCTTACCAGTGATTCTCACAAAAATAGAGTGTTTATTGCTTTTTGTATTTACTTGCTTTCAGAAAATATAAAAAAAATCCAAAAATAGTGTCTTTTTCTGTTTAAAATTCTTAACGTATGGAAAACTGTTATTCTTGGAGGAATTGTTACTGATAGGGGGAGACGGTGTTGGAAAGTGAGTTCAAAATTTTGAATTATGCGGGTTATAGGGTGTGTGATTAAAAAGTTTTGCGTGTTGGTGAAAAATTGAAAATGCTTAATCTGTGATACAGTTTAACTATCTCTTGAATAATAATAATTTATTTAACTGTGTTGAAAAATTCTTATGGTTTCTCGAGATGTTTGTTATAGTAAACAGATTGAAGCAGTGTGTTGCTGAGAAGTTGCTGTGTTGCTGAGAAGTTGATGTGAAGAGATGAGAGTTTGATTGGATGCATGGTAGAACCTCCTTTCTACATTGCAGACAAAGTTGAAGAGTTTGAAGATTGCTATACAAATGCTGAACTGGAGTTTACTCAAACGCTAATGTTTTTGAAGATTTGGTGATTGGATGCATCAGCTTAGGGGGAGTCTGTTGCTGACAGAGCTATTGAAGCTGAAGCTATCCAAAGACCAAAGACAGTGCAAGACTACATGAAGATTGCAAGAAGACTGAAGACAAAGTTATTTTATGAAGCTATTGTCAAGGGGGAGTTTGTTGGTGCATGTTTGTGACAACAGCTTGGATTTGGTCTTTAGATATCTTGTAATTAGTTAAACGATAAACAGTTAGCGGGTTTAGCTTTGTATTAGTGAGATAATAGAGTTTGGGCTAAACAAAAACCCAATTAGGGTGATGGGGGCGAATTGGGCCTGTCCAATTCGCAGTCCATGATGTTTAACCTTGGCCCAAGTAGTAACCTTGTGTTATATAAACAAGGTTAGGCTTTAGGGTTTAGGTTAATCAGCCAGAACATTGTGAGAGAGTAATTTCATGAAAGGCTTAGGGCTTGGACGAAATTTAGGTTGTTAGGGATCTTGATTGATTGTAATTCTGTTGATTGATAATCAATAAAGATCCGGTTTGAAAGTGATTTACTGTTTCTGTTCTTCTACTTGTTTCTGGTATATTTTGATCAAGAGGATTCCGCACTCTTGATCGGATTGACAATTCTGTGAAGATCCATACACGAATAGGGGACCTACATATCGACGCTATACAAAGCAGTGAACCTACAAGAAACTAAAATTCAAAACCATATGATCTTATTTTATTTTTATTGAATATTACATTGGGATTGTATTATTGGGGTGACATTACACTCTACTTTACTTCCAGTGGCAGTCATCATTCGACCAGTCGGAATCGGATGAATGCTCCCAAGGATACGGGTCATGGTAGTAATCCGATTCAACTTCTTCGCCTTCATTTTCATAAATACTCTTAAGTACATCCGGGTTTTCTAACAATTCAGGGTTCAGTTGGTCAAAAGTTAACTCCGGTTCCTTTGTTTCATTCACTTCCACTTGCTTAGGCTTAGGGACATCACAATGTAACAACCCTCGGTAAAACCGACACCCTCATAATATTTCCGACACCCTAGTATATTTTAAAATATTCCCTTATGTCTTATAATACATCCTGTATGTGAAAACCGAGCCCGAAATATGTTATAACAAATAAAATAAATTAAAAACAATAATTATTAAGCTGAGGCGGGCCGCGTAGGACCTCACCTCAAGCTTACACGGGCGGTATCAAGGCTGAAACTTGATTCCAGTGAAATTATAAGTTAAGGCGGGCCGCGTAAACTCACCTTAACTCTTACGCGGGCCGCTAGAGATCATCAAACGCAGAGACACCAGAAGACGACACGTGTCGACATCGTGGCAGGTCTACAAGCTGACCCAGCTAAGCTACATGTTGACCGGGTGTTGACGCGGGCCGCGTAAGGCTTCTCCTTACCTTACGCGGGCCGCCTGAAAGTCGAATTCAGCAAGTATAAATAGATGGCATCGGATCTCATTTCAGTTCGCTCACAATTTCAATCTCAATCTCACTTTCTGAATTAGAGGCATTATAGACGGGTATTATACCCCTAATTAGCGAGGTTCTGCTCCGTTGTAAGTATTATAACCCCAATTTCGTAATAGTTACGATGCCCGATTGATTTAGGGTTCCGTAATAACTGTCGTGGTTCTGCCCGACGTAGTTGTTGGAATGCCGTCTCGGGGAGGGTATCATTAATATTTTCAAAGGGTTATGATACTAACCAATGTACATTTGTATAAATTATAGATTATATCCAGGAAACCCTTACGCGAAGTCTAAGATAGCAATGTGAGTTTATCCTCTTTTTGATAACCTTTTTATAACTAATTTACAAAACCTTTAATGCTTAATAATATGATTAAGCAGTGATTGAGTCTTTGTAGTTCTTCAATTACTGCCGGTATGTTGGGGTTTTGTATACAAAATTTACTACTTGTGAGTAGTAAGTCGGGGATGACAAGACGTTACCATTGGACAAAGAGTTAGCCAATGAGTAATATGACCCACAAGTCAGGATTGACAGTACTGAATGAGTAATTGTGTAGAAATAAACAATGTGATCGCTCTCAATACTGTTGTAATTGATAAAATGTTTCTTGATTAAACTGGGATTCACTCACCAGTATTTCCCGCTGACAAATGTTTTTAAAACATGTTTCAGGTAACAAAATGTGACAGCCAATTTAGTTAAAAGCCAGCTGGAGAGCACTGAAGGCTTGGGAAAAATGTGGCTATAAAAGTTACCTAAAAGATGATGTTTTAAATTCAATAAAATAGGGTTTGTCCCTATAAATGTATTGTAATAAGAAACTTGGGTTTTGCCCATGTTATTATTAATATCAAATATGGTGGTTTTACTCTGATAAACATTTCCTAACTACGGTCCTGATGTAATTTCCGCTACAAGATTAAATAGCTGATACCACCGAAAATCTGAGCTCGCGTTTGCCCGTTCCCGGGACAGATAAGGGATCGGGGGTTGCGACAGAAGGTGGTATCAGAGCCTAGCCACTGGTCTGAGCCAAAGAAGTGTTCTGCTGACACTTAAAATTCTAAATTTTGTGTTAGGAAATAAATTATGGAAATACTTGCATAACTGTAATTATTTGTTATGTGTTATTTGACTATTTGTTAGTTTACAGTATGAGTGATCAAGGACCCTCAGACATGAATCACCAGTTGTCTGATTCACCTAGGAGTGAAGATACATCATCACAGCCTGCCCTTTCTGGGTATTCTGCTGATCGGGAAGAAGGAATATTTGCTTTTAGAGCTCAGTCGGAGGAGCCATTTCCTAAGAAACGAGGATGGTTCAGTAAGGAAGCTTTTGCTCGTAGGAAAAGAATGCGAAAGTTGCAACAACAAAGAGTTTTAGCGGCTGCTAAGCGAAAAACAGATGCTCATACACAGGATATGCTTAATAGAAACCTAGCTAATTTCCATATCCTAGCCACAACTGCTGCTGACCCAAGTCTGGAACAACTAGTAGCCCCACAACCACAAATCCCAGAACAACCCATGGAGATAGAAAATCCTGACAACCAAGTGGAGATGCATGACTTTAACCCAGAAGAAATCCCTTGGGTACCTGCACCAAACCCCCTAGATCCAAATTACGACCCCTGGTGGGATGACAATAGGGACTTTGTGCAACGTTACCCTATCCAGGAATACCCACATAGAAGCCTATCCAGGTATGGAACCTTCAGATCCCTATTACCACGATGAATATATTAGGGAGATCTTAGAAGATCCTTACCAATTTCAGGCACTTTCACCCTCATATCAGGAACCCGCACCCCAGATTCCAAACCCAGTCCGAGAACCTGCACCCTCAATGAGTGCAGAAAACGTTCAAGAACATACGGATTTCGGGGAGGAAATTTTAGAAAGCAGTGAGAGAATGCGTCAGGTGGGAGAGCGTCTCGTATGGAAATACGATGAACGCTGTTGGTGCATTCATCTGTCGTCTTCGTCTGGTATCGAGTGTTGTGCGTAAATTGTTAGATCGTGTCATTATGTACGAGAATATAGGAGGTCTTAGGGTTTGTTTGTGGAATTTAGCTTGAATAGGGTTTTACCTTGAAAGTGGCAAGTGACAGTTTCAAGCTAAACCAACATGGTTGGTTTCCCTTGAAAGTGGCTTTCCCTTGAAAGAGGCTTTCTCTTGAAAGGGGCTTTCCCTTGAAAGTGGCATGTGACACTTTCAAGCTAAAGGTCCTCACCTATAAATACCTTTCAAGCTAAACCATTTGGAAGAGTTTGAACAGATCCTTGTATTCCATACCGAAGTGCTGCCGGTGTGAAGACTGATTGTAATTGCTATTATATCAATCAAATCAGTGTTTAAAGTGATAAGCAAGCTGTTTCAAAGTCAGTTTCTTAGTTTCCGCCTCTGAAACTGATAAAATCTCTTCTGAACGACTCGTTTGGGTCACAAAACGATCCTACAAGTGGTATCAGAGCTCAGGAGGAAGAGATCTTGCAAAACAGCCTGTTTTCGTCACTTTTTCTGATTTCTACACCATTCTTTCACAAAATTAAATTTTTTTCACGGTTAAAATTGGTTCAAACTTTCACATATTGTGCGTAATCATGTATTAACAAATCCTGGAAAGTTTCAGCGTTAAAATCGGCTTAAAATTGGTTCAAATTGTGGTTTCGCTTGAAATTTGTTCGTTTTTTTGCTGATGTCATCAGGTTTCTCTTGAACATTCCATCAGCTTTCTCTTGAACATTCCATCAGGTTTCTCTTGAACATCAGGTTTCTCTTGAACATTCCACCAGGTTTCTCTTGAACATGCCATCAGGTTTAGCTTGAACATTCCATCAGGTTTCTCTTGAAAGTGTGTTTTAAGTGAAATTTGTCGAGACTATTTGAAAAATGGAAGTGATGTTTGATGAAAAAGAAAACTATTATTTTGAGAAATTTAATGATTGGAATCGAGGGTTTATAGATGAAAGTTATAGAATGGTGAAAAAGATTGGATAGGAGAAAAGGTTTAAATACTTTGTGTGCTTGAAAAATGAAACATTGGATGATCTAGTAAACCGATATAATGTTTTACTTGATTATCTAAAAGATCATGAGATATTCTTGACAGATGCTGAAAAGATAACAAAGTTTGCCGATGCATTACCTATTGAATGGATTGAATTTTTGAAAAATTTAAGAAGTGAATCAAATTTTTCAAAATTACATCTAAAAGAATTCATTAGCAAACTTAAAACTCATGAATATGAAAATGGAAAGAAAAAGAAAGAATTGATAAAGGCCTTAGAAAAACATTTAGAAGATATGAGTTTAGATGTGATTGATGAAATGAACAAAAGGATTGTTGAATGTGTTAGGGCAAAATATGTTATGAAATACGATAACAAGAGGGGTTTGTTATATTGATGAGAATGCAAATCCTCTTAATTTCGTTAAAATTTTTTGTGCAGGATCATTCAAGACGAGAACAAAGGAAGTTCCACAAAATGAAGAATTTGTGAAGAATGAATCTTCAAGTTCTGCATCAGTGTGCTCTAAATGTGATAAACTTGAAGCTGACAATGGAAAACTCTTGAAAGATGTGGAAAGTTTGACATTGGAAGTCAAAAAGTTGAAGGATGAGAAGCAAACTGATGTTAAACAGATTTTTATTTTGCAGGAAATTTGTGAGAAGCAAAAATCTGAAAATGTTAAACTGTTAAATGAATTGAACAGTTTGACATCAGAAAACAAGAAGTTGAAAGAAAATGGAAAAATTTTTGAAGATAAAATTAAAAGTTTTGGAAATGAAAAATCAAAAATTAAAAAAGATTTTCAAAGTCAAATGAAGATTTTAGAAGATGAGAAATCTGCTATTTTTAAAAATAATCTTGAAAAACAGATTGAAATAAACTCTCATCTTCAGAAAATCATTCGGCTTGAAAATGAAGCTGAAAAAGCTCGGATTAAAATCAAAGAGCTTGAAGAGAAATTGAAAGGTTTTGAGACTTCGTCATCAACACCAGATTATCCCTGTCCAAAACCGATCAATTCTGTTCCAATAAGTGTCAATGTCACAAACTTTGACAAAGTCAAAGTTGAAGATTGTGATGAAAAAACTGATGATGATGAGAAAAAGAAAACATTTTTGAAATTAAAAGAAATGTTTAAAGAAACTGTTTTACATTCGACTGAGAAAGGTGAATGCTCAAAGCAAAAACCTGTAAAGAAGAATGTGGAACAAAAACAAAAAGATAAAAAGCCGAAAAATTTTCAAAAAGAAAATAAAAGCTCATCAGTTCAATCATCCAATCAAAACAAAAATTTTTAAAAATTGAAAAATGAAAACTCAAAAATAGTTGGTGAAAAGTGGTGCAGGTTTGACCACAGTGCTTCAAAGCTAAATCCAGTTTTTAGGAGAGATGATAATTACCACAAAGCCAGACAATGCTATGATCTGAGTGTTTGGACTGAAGGTGGTAATTGGTACGATAACAGAGTGTGTTACCGATGTGGTTATCAAGGACACATTGCTGTTAACTGCCAAAATCAGTGGTTTGAGACGAGGAGATGCTTTAACTGCAACATCATTGGCCATATTGCTAGAGATTGCTCAAAGAGATCAATGAGAAGATCGAGGGATGAATCTCAGAAGCAGGTGAAGAAACCAATCAATGTCAAGCCCAAAGAACAGAAGGTTCAAGAACCTAAAATTCAAGAAAAGAAAGTGAAGCTTTCTCAGGGGCAAAAAGATAGACTGAGGAAGAAGAGAAAGAAGGCGAGAGAGTATCTCGAAAGGATTTTGTCCTCAGATACAACTGGTAAAACAGATAAAAGTTCTGATAAATCGTCTTGGTCGCCAAAGAATGACAAATCAAGCAAAACGGATTCATCAGATACAAATCTGAGGACGAAAGAGGAAAAGAAGAAGAAGAAAGTTTGTGGCGATGAATCTGTTTCTGTGGAAACAAAGGAGCCACATGTCGGCGATGAATCTGGCTCATCAAAGTCAGACAAGCCACATACAGGCGATGAATCTGGTGTGGTAAAGCCAGAAGAGCCGTGTGTTGAGGTAAAAGTTGAGAATTCTGGTCTAAATATGGATTATGCAAATTTTCCACCATTGTTGAACAAGAATTCAAAATCACCCAAGGACCGTCAGGCTTGGGTGAATCTATTTAAATGAAAAATCTGACTTGCCGGAGTTCCCAGGTTGGTAAATGTGGAACATGAATCGGCACATTTATTGAGAAATTCACGAAAGTGATATTTCGAACTTACATGTGGTAAATCAGGGACATTAAGTTGTACTTGATTTTCTACAAGTGATGTTTGTGAATTGATCTTAAAAATGTTAGTTTTTACAAGTGGTTAAAGAAAATAAGGTGATAAAAGATCCCCATGATTGAGAAATGACTCACAAAACTTATTTTCCGAAAAAACCATTTTAATTAAAACAAACTTAAGTGTTTTGAAAGCACTATGGGAAAATGTTTTGTTGTCAGGGGGAGTTCTGATTGTTTATGCCAAGTGAATGGAGAATTGAAGTAATTCTCATCATGTTGTCATTTACTTTGTACAGTTCATTTTCAAATTTTCCCAGAAAATCAAAATTGAGATATATTTTGATTTTAGGGGGAGTAAAAATTTTAAAAAAATTAGAAAATTTGAAAATGTCAAAAACATTGAAAAATGCAAAAAATGAGTTTTGTTGTAAAAAGAGGAAATGATAGTAGATCAGTGAGACTATCACAGCATGCTAGAGAAATGGAGAGATAATATGTAATAAACGATCTTACTAAAGATGTGACGGTAGGCTCAGCTAGACTAGTAGATTTGCGATAACGATACAAACTTAAATGAAAAAGCCTAGTTCTAGTGGGAAACGCGGTTGAAAGCATAGTACTTAGTTTTGTCCTTCTTGATTGTGTGCCTACTCAGTAATCGCTGATTGTCGAAAGACATAAAACTGGTTAAGTTTGTGAACTTTCACAACTTTGCTAAAAAGTCGCTGTGATTGTGCATTTCATTTTGCAAAGATTTAAACTTGTTTTATTTCTTTATTTTGTTTAAGCATTGGACATCCTCTGCGTATACGTGAGTATCGACCTGGATGTTATTGCCTAAATGTTCTGCTTTATTTTCTTTGGTGTTTCATTTAAGCTTTGGATCACCTCTGCGTATACGGAAGTATCGACCTGGTGGTTAAAGCCTAAACAACTTCAACTTGTTTTATTTTTCTTATTTTGTTTAAACATTGGACTTTCTCTGCGTATACGGAAGTATCGACCTGATTGTTAATGTTTAAACATTCTGCTTTGTTTTTCGCACAATTCACAGTTGATAAAAGTTTAAAGGCATTACTTGAGATAGTTTATTGCATGATGAGGGGATATGCTGAGATTGTGGGATCCATAAGAATTTAGTGCTATCTAAATATACCTAATCGTATCGGTAAGCATTTCAAAAATTTTTAGATTGAGCTTAAGTGGACAACAATATCGTCAATCTACGTGAATCGTTTAGAGCTTAAAATGTTTAAAGCTTAACGGTGCTGGTGATTTGTCTCAGAAACTGATATGATCCTCTTACACAAACTCACAAAAATATTGTTTGTAAATATTTCTTTACTGCATTTCATTTAAATCAAAAATCCAAAAAGATTTTCGGAGTGTTTTAGCATAAATTTTGAAAAATTCAAAAAGATTTTCGACAACTGATGTTGGAGAGCTGATTTTCAAAATTCTGAGTGCTGAACATGATGAACTGGTTTGGGAGTGTGTGTATTGAATTGAAAATTTTTGATTTGAAAAAGAAGTTGAGATTAGTTAATTGGGATCATTAATTTGAACTTGATGTAACTATTTCTAATAAGTTTTTCTTATTGATTTCAGTAAAAACTTATGTTTTGATGAGAAAATGTGTGCAGGAGTTGAGCTGAACAGAATTAAAGCCAAGATGTGATCTCTAGGTGATAGCTAATTCAAGACAGCGATCCCATCATGATGAGAGGGGGAGTCTGACGAGGTTAGAGCCAAAGAGAAGATTCTGGTATATGCTAAGAAAGAAAAGAGACTGATAAAGACTGAAGATGCGAAGACTCGACACTTAAGACTCGACAACATCTGAGGGGGAGTCTGTTGGTGCATTCATCTGTCGTCTTCGTCTTGTATCGAGTCTTGTGCGTAGAATGTTAGATCGTGTCATTATGTACGAGAATATAGGAGGTCTTAGTGTTTGTTTGTGGAATTTAGCTTGAATAGGGTTTTACCTTGAAAGTGGCAAGTGACAGTTTCAAGCTAAACCAACATGGTTGGTTTCCCTTGAAAGTGGCTTTCCCTTGAAAGAGGCTTTCTCTTGAAAGGGGCTTTCCCTTGAAAGTGGCATGTGACACTTTCAAGCTAAAGGTCCTCACCTATAAATACCTTTCAAGCTAAACCATTTGGAAAAGTTAGAACAGATCCTTGTATTCCATACCGAAGTGCTGCCGGTGTGAAGACTGATTGTAATTGCTATTATATCAATTAAATCAGTGTTTAAAGTGATAAGCAAGCTGTTTCAAAGTCAGTTTCTTAGTTTCCGCCTCTGAAACTGATAAAATCTCTTCTGAACGACTCGTTTGGGTCACAAAACGATCCTACAAACGCAATATGGATTTTTGGATAAATCCATATCCGTGAATGTGAGAATGGAGGAAATGGTAGTAATAATAATAATAATAATATAATAAAATAAAATAAAATATGTGTGTACGGATGCATATTACTATTAGTATGATTCTGTTTCTGTTGGTATTTGTAATTTTATTTCAGTACTAGTATGTAAGAGACGCATAGTATATGAAAATAGAGTACAAGTCGCAATGATCTACGTTTTTGGCTAGATTGCGTGTCATGAGATTTACTATATTACTTATTATCTTGTGATATTAATACAGAATAAATGTTTAAAATTCAGATGGCCGACGAAGGAAATCAAGGAAATCTGAATAACGATGACCAGAGTAACATTAACGTGGTTATTGAGAATCCAAGTATCAATAACAATGGAAACCAAATGGATAATAGTGCTGTTCAACACATAGTAGCACAAGGAATCATAGATGCCATGCCATTTATTATTCAAACTATTCAAGAAGCGAATAATAAAAGTAAGCATAGCAGTAAGCGACCCATTGAACCCGAAAACAGTGTGAACAATGGACCTGTACTTCAATTGCCTATTCCCAAAAGAAGAAGAATCGTGCCTTACGGTTGTTCTTATAAAGAATTCTAGTCTTGTAAACCAATAGAATTCTCGGGCAACGAAGGGGCCATTGCAACCTTACGCTGGATAGAGAAAACTGAGGCAGTCTTAAGAATAAGCAAATGTGCTGAAGAAGATAAGATATTGTTTGCTTCAAATCTGTTTAAAAATTTAGCCTTAGAATGGTGGAACACTATCCTTCAATCAAGAGGAAGTGATAGAACCTATAATATGGAATGGGAAGAATTTAAGAACATGGTAGAAAGGAAATTCTGCCAACCCAATGAAAAAGAACAGATAGCAAACAAATTCTTAAATCTTAAGATGACTGGTGTGGATAGTAAGGGATACACTAAGTTATTCTTTGAACATGCTAGAATAGTGCCAACTCTTGCTTCACCAGAACCAGTGTTAATCTCCCGTTATATCTGGGGATTAATCGGAGAGATTAGACATGTAGTCAAGGCAGCTAGACCTCAAACTATAGAAGAAGTTGTAGAACTAGCCAATACCTTGAATGATGAGTTAGTCCGTACCCGAGAAGAGGATCAAAGGAGGAACCTAACCCAGAAATTGATTCAAGAATTTCGTTCTGGAAATTCTAACCGTGGGAGAAATGTAGGTTCTACCTCTGCACCCTACTGTAGGCATTGCAAAAGAAAGCATTCAGGAATAT
This sequence comes from Helianthus tuberosus, assembly GCA_030545235.1. Taxonomy (NCBI): domain Eukaryota; kingdom Viridiplantae; phylum Streptophyta; class Magnoliopsida; order Asterales; family Asteraceae; genus Helianthus; species Helianthus tuberosus. Next base: position 190,360,974 of record CM060418.1, read on the forward strand.
GTTCCATATACTGTAACTTTTGCAAAATATCGGGACACAAGGAAGAAAATTGCAGGAAGAAAGCTAACAACAAGATATGTTACAACTGCGGAGAACAAGGTCATATCAAGCTTAATTGCCCAAAAATAGCTCCAGCCATAGACAACAAGAATACCAAAAATGCTAGAGCATTTGTTCTGACTGCAGATGAAGCCAAGATGATTCCAGATGTCATAGCTGGTACGTTTTTAGTTAATGATGTCTTTGCTAAAGTATTATTTGACTCTTGTGCAAACCAAAGTTTTATTAATACAACATTTTTCAAATTTCTAAATCAATCATTAACTAAACTACCACAAGAATGCTTAGTAGAGACAGCTAATGGAGAAACTGTTAGAATTTCTAAAATCTTGCAGGGAGCAAGAATAGAAATTTTAAATCAGAAATTTATAGCAAACCTTTATCCCATGAATATGGCAGGATTCGATGTTGTTTTAGGAATGGATTGGTTGATAGCCAATAAAGCCAGTATTTTATGTGATCAAAAGTCAATTCAAGTAAATTCACCAAAAGGTAAAACGATCACAATTAAAGGAGATAAACCATCTAGAATTTCAAAATTCATCTCTGTGATGAAAACTGCAAGCTATATAAGAAAAGGTTCTATAGTGTATATGATTTCCATAATCACTAACACTAAAGGAAAAGATTTAAAAGATATTCCAGTAGTATCTCAGTTTTCAGATGTCTTTCCAGAAGAATTACCAGGACTACCTCCAGACAGAGAAGTTGAATTTAGAATTCACCTGCTACCAGGAACATCACCAATTGCCAAAGCACCTTACCGTTTGGCACCCGCCGAAATGCAGGAACTGAAGAAACAATTAGATAAATTGTTAGAAAAAGGATTTATACAGCCAAGCTCATCGCCATGGGGAGCACTCATCTTATTTGTTAAAAAGAAGGACAGATCGATTACCGTGAATTAAACAAAGTCACGATTAAGAATCGGTACCCATTACCGAGAATCGATGATCTGTTTGATCAACTGCAAGGAGATCGATTTTTCTCTAAAATCGATTTAAGGTCAGGATATCATCAATTAAAGGTACAGGAAGAGGACATTCCTAAAACCGCTTTCATAACAAGGTATGGCCATTATGAATTTATTGTCATGCCATTTGGTTTAACCAATGCCCCAGCTGCATTTATGGACATGATGAACCGAATATGTAAGCCGTATTTGGATAAATTCATAATTGTTTTTATAGATGATATTCTAATTTACTCTAAGAATAAGGAAGATCATGCAAAGCATTTGCACGCACTTTTGAGTTTACTACGAAAAGAAAAACTTTACGCTAAGTTTTCTAAGTGCGAATTTTGGTTAGAACAGGTACAATTTCTTGGACACCTAGTCAATCATGAAGGAATTCATGTAGATCCAACAAAGATCGAGGCAATTACTAAATGGAAAACCCCTGAGTCACCAACCGAGGTTAGAAGTTTTTTAGGACTGGCCGGTTATTATAGAAGATTTATTAATGCTTTCTCTAGAATAGCCATTCCTTTAACTAAATTAACCTGTAAATCTGTTAAATTTGAATGGGGATTAAAACAAGAAGAAGCATTTAGAATCCTTAAGCAAAGATTAACTAACACACCCAAATTAGCGTTACCAGAAGGAACTGAAGACTTTGTAGTCTATTGTGATGCTTCTAAGTTAGGTTATGGATGTGTATTAATGCAACGTCAAAAGGTTATAGCTTACGCATCTAGACAACTTAAGAATCATGAAGAGAATTATTCAACCCATGATCTGGAATTAGGAGCCATAATTTTTGCTCTTAAAATTTGGAGACATTACCTTTATGGTAGTAAGTTTACCATATTCACTGATCACAAGAGTTTAAAGTATATTTTCAAACAAAAGGAGTTGAATATGAGACAAAGACGCTGGATGGAAATGCTTAGTGATTATGATTGTGATATCTAGTATCATGAAGGAAGAGCAAATGTAGTAGCAGATGCTTTAAGCCGAAAATATCATGAAAAACCAAAAAGGGTACATTCTCTTAAATTAAATCTGCAAGTAGATTTAAATGATCAAATAAGAGAAGCACAAGAATCAGTAATCAAGGATGATACTGAAAAATTAAAGGGTGTGTTAAAAGAATTAAAACAAGGAACAGATGGAATTTGGAGATTCCATGAAAAGAGAATGTGGATACCTAAATTAGGAAACCTACGTCATCGTATACTAGAAGAAGGCCATAAGTCTAAATATACGATGCATCCAGGAAATGATAAAATGTACCAGGATTTAAGGAAAAATTTCTGGTGGATAGGAATGAAAAAGGACATAGCAGCTTATGTTTCTAAATGTTTAACCTGTTCACAAGTCAAAGTCGAACATCAGAAACCCTCAGGATTTCTACAACAATTAGAAATGCCGGTGTGGAAATGGGAATTAATAACAATGGATTTTGTTACTAAATTACCCAAAACAAAGAAAGGAAATGATATAATCTGGGTGATTGTAGATAGGCTAACTAAGTCAGCTCATTTCTTACCAATGAAAGAAACTTTTAGTATGGAACAATTAGCTAAATTATATGTAAATGAAATTGTTTCTTTACATGGTATTCCTTTATCAATTGTTTCTGATAGGGATAGCCGATTTACCTCTCATTTTTTGTCAAGTTTCCAAAAGGCAATGGGAACTAAGTTAAAGTTGAGTACAGCTTATCATCCTCAAACGGACGGATAAAGTGAAAGAACAATTCAAACAATGGAAGACATGCTTAGAGCTTGTGTAATTGATTTTGGAGATAATTGGGACGATCACTTACCTTTAATAGAATTTTCTTATAATAATAGTTATCACACAAGTATCAATGCTGCACCATTCGAAGCACTTTATGGACGTAAGTGCCGGACCCCAGTCTGTTGGGCAGAAATTGGGGAAAAGCAATTATCTGGACCTGAGATAGTGCAAGAAACAACTGATAAAATCATTCAAGTCAAGGAACGACTCAAAGCCGCCCGTGATCGACAGAAGAGCTATGCTGATAACCGACGCAAGCCATTGGAGTTTAAAGTAGGAGATAAAGTATTGTTGAAAGTCTCTCCTTGGAAATGAGTAGTAAGATTCATCAAACGAGGAAAACTAAGTCCCAGGTATGTTGGACCTTTTGAGATTATTAGAAGAATAGGACCTGTAGCTTATCAGCTACAACTGCCAGAGGAAATGGTAGGAATACATGATGTATTTCATGTATCTAATCTCAAAAAGTGTTTAACTAATGAATCACTAATAGTGCCTCTTAAGGATATAGAGGTAAATGAACAACTCAAGTTTGTAGAAAGACCTCTACAAATTGAAGACAGGAAAGTCAAAAATCTCAAACATAAAAGACTAGTTCTAGTCAAAGTGAAGTGGGACTCCAAAAGAGGACCTGAGTACACATGGGAACTTGAATCGGAAATGCAAAGGAAATATCCGCACTTGTTCCAGTAGATCTCGAGGACGAGCTCTAAAACAAGGTGGGGAGAATGTAACAACCCTCGGTAAAACCGACACCCTCATAATATTTCCGACACCCTAGTATATTTTAAAATATTCCCTTATGTCTTATAATACATCCTGTATGTGAAAATCGAGCCCGAAATATGTTATAACATATAAAATAAATAAAAAACAATAATTATTAAGCTGAGGCGGGCCGCGTAGGACCTCACCTCATGCTTACGCGGGCGGTATCAAGGCTGAAACTTGATTCCAGTGAAATTATAAGTTAAGGCGGGCCGCGTAAACTCACCTTAACTCTTACGCGGGCCGCTAGAGATCATCAAACGCGGAGACACCAGAAGACGACACGTGTCGACATCGTGGCGGGTCTACAAGCTGACCCAGCTAAGCTACATGTTGACCGGGTGTTGACGCGGGCCGCGTAAGGCTTCGCCTTACCTTACGCGGGCTGCCTGAAAGTCGAATTCAGCAAGTATAAATAGATGGCATCGGATCTCATTTCAGTTCGCTCACAATTTCAATCTCAATCTCACTTTCTGAATTAGAGGCATTATAGACGGGTATTATACCCCTAATTAGCGAGGTTCTGCTCCGTTGTAAGTATTATAACCCCAATTTCGTAATAGTTACGCTGCCCGATTGATTTAGGGTTCCGTAATAACTGTCGTGGTTCTGCCCGACGTAGTTGTTGGAATGCCGTCTCGGGGAGGGTATCATTAATATTTTCAAAGGGTTATGATACTAACCAATGTACATTTGTATAAATTATAGATTATATCCATGAAACCCTTATTTCCCGCTGACAAATGTTTTTAAAACATGTTTCAGGTAACAAAATGTGACAGCCAATTAGTAAAAAGCCAGCTGGAGAGCACTGAAGGCTTGGGAAAAATGTGGCTATAAAAGTTACCTAAAAGATGATGTTTTAAATTCAATAAAATAGGGTTTGTCCCTATAAATGTATTGTAATAAGAAACTTGGGTTTTGCCCATGTTATTATTAATATCAAATATGGTGGTTTTACTTTGATAAACATTTCCTAACTACGGTCCTGATGTAATTTCCGCTGCAAGATTAAATAGCTGATACCACTGAAAATCTGAGCTCGCGTCCGCCCGTTCCCGGGACAGATAAGGGATCGGGGGTTGCGACACATGATGCCTAAACAACCTCAATAAAAGATAAGTAGTTACACAAACAACATATATATTGTATCAACAAAGTAAATATATAAACACTTACGCAATGTAGGATCCACGTCTTGGATATACGCCGGTTGGCAAATTCATGGGGACCCATCAAAGATAACTATTGTAAGGGGAAGACGGCGTGCGAGGAGGATGCATAACGAGATGGACGCCAGCTATGCTGAGGAAAGGACGGGTCGTAGGTGTTCTGGTTGTAAAAGAACGGGTCACAGGATCAACGCTTGTCCAAACCGACAACATTAATTGTCGTGGGTTTTTTATTATGTATTTGAGTTTCTGTTTGTTTCATTTCATGTTTTTAATATTAGTAGTGATTTTTGTTGTATCTTGTTTCATGTTTCACGTTTTTCATCTTATTATTATTTATCATTTTATTTTATTATTGTTAATGATAATATTCTAATCATAACTAGAATTAGTACCCGCCGCAAATGCGGCGGGGCACTAAAGCTAGCTACATAAGGTGTACAAAAGTTGCTAAATCAAATGCTGTGTTTACAAGTTATGTTACTACAATTTGATCCAAAAGCAACAAACAAAACTCAACATGCTGAAGCAAAAGTGCATGCTACAAATATTACTGATAAACTTATCAAGAAATGGCTAGATGCTCTACTTTGTTGACATATCGATAAGAATCGGGCGCTGCAGCAGGAGACACTTGGCTTTATAGCTTCCAAAGCTTTGCACAAAAAACTTTATGAAATTATGCATGAACATCTGGAATTATGGTATACAAAAGACACAACTATTAGTAAATTAAAGCAATACCAACTGGAAAATTAAAGCATCAAATAATGAATATTGTGTCCATGTGTACAACAATATTTTTATAACAATAAACAGGAAGAGGTTAACTTTATAAACCTCATAGATGCCCATATCTCCAATTACACTCTCGAGCAACACTACTCACCTTCAGTAACTGTGCAAAGTCGAATACAAAATCAATCAGCAGCCATGAAAATTATACAAAGCGGCGCCGACAAATCATCATAGCCACGAAATTATCTACAACCGAAGTTCAGATATACATCATAGAGGCTCAGATCTCCGACAACAAAGGTTGTCTTTACTCCGATAATCACAACCTTATATATCAACAATCACCGCCAGCTAGAATTTAAACATAAAAAACAAATTTAAAGACAATCACTGCATGAAAGTATAAAAAAGAAATAAAATACACAACAAAAAAAAATTAAAAGATAACAGCAACAACTGAAATTTTCTACTTGCAAAACAAATAGACTCAGATGCAAAGCTCATCATCGCCATCATCAAGAAAGGACGGCTCCGTGCCGCCACGGCTGCAATCGAAGTTGCCACGCCAAGTAGGAAGCAACCATCATAGCCAGGTTAAACTCACAACAAAGGGAGACTATAAAAGTGGTACAATAACCATTCGCATTCCAGACTTGGTGACATAGGCTTTGGGTTTGAGCTATTAAACCCGAAACACGCTAACCAAACCGACCAGTGGATTATCAAAAACCACTGTAAAGAACTTTATACAACAAAGAACATTACAAAACAATGTACAAATGTGGTGTATAATTATAGATACCGATAAATCGGCATGTCGTAAGTCCAAAGAAACCCTATTCGTTATGCCGGAGGCGACGGCTAGGCATTCTAAATCAGCTTTAATGCTGATTCCCGACCATCAACGGCCGATTTGGGATTCAATATTTGATAACAGATGCCACAAAGGAAGCTAATAGAGTTAGGAAATACAAAAGTTTTCAATACCGTTATACCGTTAGATAGATAATCAATAACCTTAATTCAAGTTACCATAAACTTTAAAACGTAAAGAAACTTCGATGATGCTAAGCTCATTCCAAACCATAATCGACAGTTTGTTCAAAGTACATCGATAACTGATTATTACACATGAAATTCTATTTTTAGTCAAAATTGCCTAAGAAAAAATACTCCATAGTTCTGATTAAGCTAGATAACCTTAGTAGAAAAAAAGGAGCGAAGCCTAATTAGGTTCTGACTTCTGATAAACATACACTGCACCAAGAGAAACCAAACCAAAAGTCTTTTCAAGATTTGAAAGTAACCTAAGTTGTGTGAGGCTCCTCTTGACGGTGGTTTTCGCTTAGTAGCACTATCGCTTTCACTACCACTGGGGTTGAAGGGCTTTATGTCGGTACCGCCATTGTTTAGCATATCGTGACTCATGTCGGGATCTAATACAGCCTCGATTCACCGTCTACAACTGTCACAGATCTAATCAACAGCCGTCGGACGGAATTAGGTCATGGAAAAAACAAAGTAACCAGAAAATGAACTCAAATGTAATCAGATATTACCTAATACACGGAAGACTGAGGATAACCCGTTACCACTGCCGATATGCCCTAAAATCGACTGCATGACACCAAATCTACTTTTCAAACTCATCTTCATCGACATCAAAGTTCATAACCTTCGCCGTCATGGAGCTATTTACTATCAACGTCGGAATCCTAAGTCACCGGAACGACCGCAACCACCCCCGTCGCTGCTGCCGGAAACATGGTTGTAGTGGTTCACCCCTTCTTCCTCTCCTTCATTCAGAGTTTTAAGAGAGAGAAATGGCGGTGGTATCGTGACTGTGGAGATATAGGGTTTCATTTTAACTAACGGTAGTTAACGTTAATTCACAGTAGACACTGTTCATCAGTTATGTTGTAAATTAATACATATATATGAATTAGTTAGGGTTTGAAACATTAAAATAAATTAATTAGAGTTAGGGTTTCAACAATATAATATTATTTAACAAAATATTATTAAATGGGTTTTAATTTTTTATAAGGTGATCCGCTATTTGTAATAGAGGATTAGGAGATATTGTGTTTTTTTCCTAATCCGCTATTCTGAATAACAGCTTAGGCCATATATATTTTTTATAAATTAAAACATCGTCATCTTCATCCTCCACTTAAACCCTCCATGACCATGTTCAACATCAGAACCCCCTCCTCCACATAAACCCTCCATAATCATGTTCAACATGAGAACCTCCTGTATCGTATTCAACCCTCCATAACCATGTTCAACATCAAACCCACCAACATCATCTAGCAACCATCAAACAACCTGCAAAAGCTGTAAAGTTAAAGCACACAATTAAAACCATTCAACATATGCATGTGATGTTCTGCAATGGATGTGAATGGTGCATGTTTATGGCCAGAAGAAGGCACACTACTCAGGTTGCATGTGATGTGCCAGAATCTCTTTAATAATAGAGGAGGAATCCAAGGTTGTTAGCTGGAAGTATAACTTAAAAACTTAACTAGGTTAAGTTTTGTAACTGGGTTTAGGTTTTTAAGTGGGTTATGTTTGGTCTCGGGTGAGGCTGGAACCATGGTTAAGTGTTTCCTCCTAATCCTCTATTCTCAATAGAGGATTAGAAAAACATCTGACACCTACCTAACACCTACCTGAGCAAGGATGCAACACAATTTACTTCCCTTCCTAATCCGCTATTAGCAACAGCGGATACACCAAAAACCTTTTTTTTGTTTGACTTCCCCATTATCCTAAAAATCTTTTCAAAATACACCACTTCTAAGAAAAATTCCCACTTTTCCAGCAGTTTCAAGCAATTGTTGGGGTTTTATGCCTTAGAAAAGTTTTTTTTTTCTTTTTTTCTGTGTTTTCACCACCCAAACATCCCAGACGAATTTTTATATGATAAGTTTATAATATCAAAAGGCACCTGGGACTCCTTTTTTTCATGAATTTCCTTCTCCAAATCATCCCGTATTCCTGAAATACTCCGAAAATATACCAAAAAATGTCTAGAAATGCTCCAAAAATCATTTTTTCGGGCCAAATTCTTTATGTAATCCTACAATCGCTTTGCCCTACCCCGAAACAAATGTGTGTTGCCCTCAACTGCACTAGAGTTTAACCAAACCTCCTGGGCTTCCCCACACTTGAACGATAGCACGCTTTTTACATAAAAAATAATAAAATAAACTACACTAATACGAAAAATAAAATTAATGACAAATCTTAGGCTGCCTCCTAAGAGCGCTAAGTTTTAGATCTTCAGGCAGATCATAGCTGCATCTTCAAGGTGGTTCAAAGGCCAGCTTACTTCCAAAATTCTCTAAATCACTTTGCTTCCAATAGTCTGGAAATTTCGCAGCTTCATAACGGTTATGATCAAACTCGGCCTCATTGCCTCTGCATTTCCACTATCGGGTGGTTTACCTACTTTTCCTCTCTTTTTCCCCTTCACCTTTTTCGCCGATTCTTCATTCATCTCTTGTTTAAACCTGTCACACTTAATACCAATCTCATCAGTAGCATCTGCTTCATATAAATTATCAATAATTTCGTAAGTAATAGATTTGGAATAAACATTAAAAATCAACTTACGGTTTTCAAAACTCATTGTAATCAATCCTTCTCTGTAGTTGATTTGAGCATTGGCGGTATTCAAGAAAGGACGTCCCAATATCACCTTTTGTTGCTCGCTCGTTCTCGTGGATGCATAATCCAACACTAAGAAGTCTACTGAATAATAGAACTCACCCAACTGGATCTTCACATCTTTAACAACCCCACGCGGTTGCTTCCAAGTATCATCAGCTAAGATCACATTTCTATCAAACTCATGCAACGGTCCGAACTCGTACTAATCAAACAAACTACCTGGCAGAATATTCATGCTCGCCCCGTAATCCAACAACGCCTTATGGATTTTCAGCTTCCCTACCTTAATAGGTACGTGCGGCGCTCCTAATTCACTTTCTTCACTTCCATCACTTATACCTGCAACTACTTGGGAAGAAGAAGTAAGATCTGTATTAACAATTTCACAAACATGAATGGTACTTACCGAACTAACTCTTGCGTGATGTTGCAGATTCTTTGTAGTGTCACTCGGTAGTTTCCCCAGATCTCTTCTCACCTCTTTTACATCAACTGCCAACTGAGCAACTTGCTTTTCTAACGCTTGATATGCCTTCGATTGCAACTCTTGGTCCTTTCTGATTTGCTTAAGTAACTCCATCACCTCGCTATTGGAAACTTCGCTTTGATTGTTGGATTTGCTTTGATCTTGGTTTTGTTGGTAGGTCCTTTGATTTCCGGGGTTATAGCCTCCTTGGTTGTAATTTTGATTATAATTCGGCTGCCGGTTTTGATATTGCTAGCTCCCTTGATTTGGTACCTGAAAATTCGGATTCAACTGATTAGAAGTATTACTGTACCTAAAATTGGGATGATTACGCAAACCTGGATGATATGTGTTGGAATTCATATCATAATTCTTTTGATCACCATAGACTTGGTGAACTTCCTCGTGAGTCGTACCAAACTGTACCGGGCATTCTTCCCAAATATGGCCTAAATCACCACATGAATCATAAACTGGATTCGACTGAGACGCATGTAACGCATCTCTTCCTCTAATACCCTTAAACTTCGCCAACTGGCGTTCCAATGTCTCTTTCTCTCTTTCCAACTGAGCAACCCTAGCTGTAGACGTTCCTGCACTAGTTGACGTTGGTGTTGGATATTTCTTTCCTCGATCAGATTGGGCCTGTCTCTTCGAATCTCCCGCCACAATATCTAGGTAATCCCAATCGACATCCACATGATTTCTCAGAAACGTGCCACCCGTTATGGCCTTTATATATTGCCTATCCTCCTTCGACAACCCATCATGGAAAGCGGTGATTAATTCCCATCGTGGTATACCATGATGAGGACAATTACGGATCAACTGATTGAACCGCTTCCATGACTCATATAACAACTCACCCGGAAGTTGTTGAAATTCCCGAAGTGCAGCTCTCCCCATTTTAGTTCGCTGTGGCGTATAATATTCCTGTAAGAATTGCTGTTGCATCTCTTGCCATGTATAAATGCTCGCGTAAGGCAAAGAGACAAACCACTCACGTGCCGAGTCCTTTAGGGAGAACTGAAACAAAACCAGCTTGACTTGATCAGGGGTGAACCCGTGTCCACCTATCATGCAACAAACCGCTTCAAATTCTGCAATGTGAGCGTATGGTTCTTCAATACCCTTCCCGTGAAAGGTAGGTAGCATGTTCAGAATGTGAGGTTTTGCCTCAAACGACCTATCTGCATTCCCTTGTGCAACGGGCATGACAATCGGTGATAAGTGTTTCGCAATTTGTGGGCGGAAGTGACTCTCAACTCTTCTGATGTTAGGATCCGGAAATCTAGGATCCCGTTGACGGTGACATGGAGCTGTTGCTGGTGCCCGATAAACCTGTGGTGGAGTTTGATATCCGTTTCCCCCATGTTGTCTCTGCTGAAACACTGGTTGATTCCAGTTCATTGCCGGATTTTGTAACCCACCTTGGTATCCCATATAACCATCGTTAATTCCCCATTCTTCATCTCCATACCCATCGTCCCATATATTCGCTCTTACCCTGTCTTCCACTTGATCAAACATAACACCCGACCGGTTCCGGTGTGGTACTAAATTTGGTTGATTCACGGCCCGCAACGGATTGGACTGTGGTGGTAATCGGCTTTCTAAGGAGTAAAGTGGTCCACCAATAACTTGAAATTCTCCAGTTGGAGCAGAGGTTGGTTGGGTGGTCGTGCTTGATGATGGTGCAATGGGTGGGGTTTGTTGTTGTGGTTCAGATGTAAATGGAGGTGGTGGCATTGGTGGCATCACAGTAATCGGTGGTTGTTGTGGTGTCTGCTGCTGTGGGGTGGATTGGTTTTTTGATGGATTCATGGTGGTTTGAATTGCTTTTCCTTTCAAGGCTGAACGAAGAAGCAGATTTTGGTGTGCGGTCTTTTCAATTTCGGGATCAAACAAGAGCGGGGAAGATCTTCCTGAAAACCTAGTATGCATGCAAAAAGATCACCTGCACACAAGGAAACAAGAAAACAAAGCATAATACCGAACAAGACAAAAATAAACAAAAAGAAATATTTTTGGGTTTTTATGATTTTTTTCAAAAACAATAAAAGAAACAACTACTACTAAACTAACACTAAACGCACGAATTCCCCGGCAACGGCGCCATTTTGATGACTGTCGTTAGGGTCAATCAAAAACCTAAATAAGCTACGTAGATAGCGTAAGTAGGGTATCGTATCCACGGGGAATTTGTGGTCAGTGTTAAAGAAATTAATTAAAAGTAAACTATCTAAATCGGGGGTTTGTTTGTTTGATTGTAAAGAAAACATAATTTGTCACGAAAAGTGTTATCAAAATGAGAAGAAGTAACCTCCACCCGGAATCCCGAATACCCGTTTTAATATAAAAATCCGTTTTCTGATTCAAAACGCCACATAGACATGGCCTCGGAATTAATGAATTTGATTAGTTAATAGGGATAGTTTTTAAGATTCACTATGCAACCTAATAACCCGTTTGATTGTGTCAACTACCCACCGATTTACCAACCCGCTAACAACGCAAGAAAGTTGCCAATACGCTTAATAAACGACAAGTAATTCAAATACAAGAAATGTTTACCAATAATCCAACACAAGTGGTCAAGCTGTACCAGTTTACAAGAATCAGAAAAAAAAATTATGTCAAACCGTGTAAACGTTCATCCGAACAGAAGTCACGAGAGGCTTAGCCGCGCATAATGATCTTCACAGCTTCGGTTGTCATCTCGGGTTGATCAGATTTCATAGAATGGCTTGAGAGGACGGCTGATGTTCGATGTATGACTGCTGTCTGTTCCTCCCGAATGTACTCCCCATATAATAGGCTGATGTTTGCGTCTCAATATTCACGTCCCCCAAATAAATGGGCTTCGGCCCAACAAGCAAAATACCGCCTCCAACAGTTATGGAATTTACGTCCAAAACTCCTGCCGTCAAAGATGACGCCTTGTTGTATTAATAGGCTTTTTCCCTTAATTGCTCCCTTGGTCTTTGTTGTCAGCCCACACAATTCCCCTCTATCGGCCCAAGTGTGCAGCCTCTTTCCTTGTTCCACGTGATGTTAAAGTCTGCATCCAATTAATTCCTTCACGCGAGTTAAAGCTGCCAACCTAAATTCCTAGGATGAATTATCAATTAAATGAAATAATGGCCCCCAATGCTTTCTAATGAATTCAATTCATAAATTTGTTCCCTGCCCATCAAACGAAAACATGTATGTTACTTTGCATTTCAATTTATATTTATTATCAAAACTAATTTAATAAATATGGTTTAGATTATTATTTATAATGCTTAACCATGGTACAAGATCCAACTCGTTTAAATTACTATAATAGCATCACTTTTTGATATATTTCTTTCATCACCCAAAAATATAAAAACCGATTAATATAGTAAAAACCGATTAATATAGTATATTTTAAACCAATATCAATGCATTTTAACTATAATTAATATGGACAAGAATGTACCTAAAATGCAATGATCAAAATCCCCACACTTATCTTTTTTCGTCCCGAAAAAATTCTTGCAATGGAATCACAATCAGAACATCGGCATCCAATATATTCAATTACTTTATTAACAAATCTAATCAACCGTTAACCAAGATTGCAGGTATTCAATCCACTTAAACCCAACCGCCAGCTTCCAAGCCCTTATTCACGATCCATTTAAGTGCAAGTAAGTTATAGTTATCTATGGATCTCACCCTCAAAAGACTACAACGCCACCTAATCCCGTTTCGAGCTTATGAGATTAAAAGATTTTAAATCTACCGTCTTATATAAAAAACTCTTATGCTATTCCGATTAAATTTAGGATGGATAGATGGATGATATTGTGAGCTTTGCATACTTTTGTATACGATCAGTTTAGCGGACATACGCCACACGAGTCACCATCCCCATGGTTAATGCCATAAACTTCACATATTTTTTATAACTCCACCTAGAGGGTATGTACCGCATGAGTCGCTATCCCCGCGGCAATACCATAGGCTTCGTTTTTTCCTCTTTTTTTCAACCTATAGCTCAAATGGATGGATGGAATGTTTTTTTCGGGCGCCACACTATTTCGGATTTGTTTTCACAAAAAGAAACAGGTGTGCCAATTTAATCGGAAAAACTTATAAGTTTTTTACTTATAACGTACCTCTTATACTTTCCACAGTTTCAGCTTTATCACAGCTTCTAAGGCGAGAACCCACAAGACTCCTAATTTAAGGTATATATTATATCATTCCTAAGAAACCTCTCAGCTGGTTGGGCCTACCCACATATCCTAAGTTAGACGCATGACTGATCGTTTGTTATCTCATATATATAATATTCAAATGCCAATGATCTAATTATACCTATCATTTTCCATTTATTGCAAAAAATTTCTCGAAACATTTTTTCTATTATTTTTTAGATTTTTATATTTTTAATTTTTTTTCAAATTTTTTTATTTTTTACGACACGACTAAGACACACTAAACGCTAGTTTCCCCTCCCCACAATTAATTCCTACATTGTCCTCAATGGAGCAAGAAACTATTGACTAAACTACAAATATAAATAAAAACACATAGATAAATGGAACAGACTCCCATGATTTTTAAGCAGCTGAATCCTTTGAGCCTTGTTCCACAGCAACCGTATAGCATTTCGTTCGCGGCTGCTTCAACATTGGACGCTTGTCTTGAAATAATTCGAATCATCTTCGTCCAAATGGAGATTGAGTATGGACAAAAAACGATCCTCACCTGCAAAATAAATCTCACAATCTCCCAAAACTGGTTAAACGGTTAGTAACAAAGAAAAACCGAGAGAAAAATCAGCTTCAGATGACATCAAACAAGATTGGGCATTAAAAAAAAAATTGATTTTCTCTCGGCCCGCACCCTGACGCACGTCGTGACATACTCTCCAAATCCTTCCGCGTATCGCAGGACTGCACTAATTGACTTTTATTTTGACTCGAGCCCCCGACCAAACCAACCGGCTTTACTTTCCGCTCACCTCACTTTAGTAGCTAATAGAAGTTAACCGAATCGCTCATCGACTTCATGAAACCTTTAGAACACTTTACTCACTTAAACTTCCAACCTAGTACACATTAACCAGTCGCTCCTACACCCTTTCTAGATGTCATTGCACACTTACTATCCGCAACGCGCCTACTACTTAAACTCGCCTCATTAAACAAATATACCTTGCACCTATCTCTGACATAATGCAACTCAATAATTATATCTCAATAACTACCACTCAAGCTCAACTTAACAGTCCCCTTTCTAAATCCAATTAACCCGACACTACCCGCAAAACAAATCCTACTTCCTTTTATCCCAATTTCATAATCACTGTATGTATCTATCAACTCAAAATCGACTTCCTAGCAATTTCAACAACATCACAGCAGGCCCCAATAACTCTCTTAATTTGAACTACATGCAGCCTAAATCAAAGTTAATGATCTATCAATGTGTTCAACCTTACCTTTTTCACATAATCTTCATAAAAATTTCAATCACAAACAATGTAAAAATTGCATAAAACATTAAAAATCAAAACTTCATACATGGCTTTTTCACCTGAAACTAACAATTAGAAACAAATCGAAACATTATTGTGCAATCAGACTCGGCCGGCCGTCTTCTATGGTTAATAGGAGATGGAGAGTTGGTCGCCGACGGCGACGATGGTCGGTGGTGGCTGGAAATCGGAGATTTGACAGCGGTGGTGGATGATGATTTAATCGGAGATGGTGGTTGAGGGACTGTGGTGGAGGTGGTGTAGGTTCAATGGAACTCGGCAGGAGGTGGTACAGGTGGTTGCTGTGGTCGATTGGAGATATGGAATAATTATTGGAGATGGGGCTGTTTGGTAGCCTCTGAATGGTCATTAAGAGGCTACCTCTTAATGGAACCATTAAGAATTTTACCAATGAGAATGTAGAAAAATGTGACATGTGATGATTTACCATTAAGAGGTAGCATCTGAATGGTTATTAAGAGGCTACCAAACAGCCCCTTATTCACCGGAGAATAAAGAAAAGGGTAGAGGATTTTAGGTGTAAACATCTGAATTAATTGTGTGATGTAAGGGTTTTTTTTTACTTGGCCGCGCCACACGGAGATGTAAGTGGAGACCCCCCGCGACACGCGTGTGACCCACTTTTCCGATTTTATTTAGAAATGGTGTATTTTGAATAGATTTTTAGGATAATGGGGAAGTCAAACAAAAAGAAAGGTTTTTGGTGTATCCGTTGTTGCTAATAGCGGATTAGGAAGGAAAAGTAGCCCGTTCTGCAGCCATGCTCAGGAGGTGTCAGCTTTCTCAGGAGGTTTTTACTAATCCTCTATTCTCAATAGAGGATTAGGAGGAAACCCTTAACCATGGTTCCAAACTCACCCGAGACCAAACATAACCCGGTTAAAAACCTAAACCCAGTTACAAAACTTAACCCAGTTAACTTTTTTCAAACCAAAGTTATACTTCTACCTAACAACCTTGGATTCCTCCTCTATTATTAAAGAGATTCTGGCAGATCACTTGCAACCTGAGTAGTCTGCCTTCTTCTGGCCATGAACATGCATCATTCACATCCATTGCAGAACATCACATGCATATGTTGAATGGTTTTAATTGAGTGCTTTAACTTTATAGCTTTTGCAGGTTGTTTGATGGTTGCTAGATGATGTTGGTGGGTTTGATATTGAACATGGTTATGGAGGGTTGAATATGATACAGGGGTTCTCATGTTGAACATGGTTATGGAGGTTAAAACTTTACCCGTTAGAGTAATGTGTTCGTCATAAACCAGCTCCCAAAATGAACCGTCACCATGTTTAAAATCCATTGTACACCTCTCCCCCTCCAGGGGATTCAGGAACAAATTTCTTGCCCGGTGTTCGGCTCCTAGATACAAGAGACTTTCATCCCTTGGACCCGGGTTGAGATGCACGTTCATATTCATGTTCTTGGTTGAATTAGGATGTGTGTGGGTTTTAAGAATTCGAAGAATGGGGTGGGTTATAAGTTGGCTAAGAGGTTATTTATAAAGATTGAAGGGTTGGTTGCTAAAAAATATCGATGTTATACTTGCCAATAAACCGACGAAAAACTAAAATTCAAAACCATATGATCTTGTTTTTTTTTAATATTAAATTGGGATTGTATTATTGGGGTGACCCACTTTAACAAATATTGCCCGTGAACTTGGTACTATTGTAACAATTGAGTGTTTCAAGATTTAAAAAGGGTTGAAATTATTGTCAATTACTGTTATGTAATTTAGAGCCATATTCATATCTTATATATTTTAACCTTTTATAATAATATCGATGCTATACAAAGCAGTGAACCTACAAGAAACTAAAATTCAAAACCATATGATCTTATTTAAGTTTTATTGAATATTACATTGGGATTGTATTATTGGGGTGACATTACACTCTACTTTACTTCCAGTGGCAGTCATCATTTGACCAGTCGGAATCGGATGAATGCTCCCCAGGATACGGGTCAGGGTAGTAATCCGATTCAACTTCTTCGCCTTCATTTTCATAAACACTCTTAAGTACATCCGGGTCTTCTAACAATTCAGGGTTCAGTTGGTCAAAAGTTAACTCCGGTTCCTTTGTTTCATTCACTTCCACTTGCTTAGGCTGAGGGACAACACAATGTAACAACCCTTGGTAAAACCGACACCCTCATAATATTTCCGACACCCTAGTATATTTTAAAATATTCCCTTATGTCTTATAATACATCCTGTATGTGAAAACCGAGCCCGAAATATGTTATAACAAATAAAATAAATTAAAAACAATAATTATTAAGCTGAGGCGGGCCGCGTCAGACCTCACCTCAAGCTTACACGGGCGGTATCAAGGCTGAAACTTGATTCCGGTGAAATTATAAGTTAAGGCTGGCCGCGTAAACTCACCTTAACTCTTACGCGGGCAGCTAGAGATCATAAAACGCGGAGACACCAGAAGACGACACGTGTCGACATCGTGGCGGGTCTACAAGCTGACCCAGCTAAGCTACATGTTGACCGGGTGTTGACGCGGGCCGCGTAAGGCTTCGCCTTACCTTACGCGGGCCGCCTGAAAGTCGAATTCAGCAAGTATAAATAGATGGCATCGGATCTCATTTCAGTTCGCTCACAATTTCAATCTCAATCTCACTTTCTGAATTAGAGGCATTATAGAGGGGTATTATACCCCTAATTAGCGAGGTTCTGCTCCGTTGTAAGTATTATAACCCCAATTTCGTAATAGTTACGCTGCCCGATTGATTTAGGGTTCCGTAATAACTGTCGTGGTTCTGCCCGACGTAGTTGTTGGAATGCCGTCTCGGGGAGGGTATCATTAATATTTTCAAAGGGTTATGATACTAACCAATGTACATTTGTATAAATTATAGATTATATCCAGGAAACCCTTACGCGAAGTCTAAGATAGCAATGTGAGTTTATCCTCTTTTTGATAACCTTTTTATAACTAATTTACAAAACCTTTAATGCTTAATAATATGATTAAGCAGTGATTGAGTCTTTGTAGTTCTTCAATTACTGCCGGTATGTTGGGGTTTTGTATACAAAATTTACTACTTGTGAGTAGTAAGTCGGGGATGACAGGACGTTACCATTGGACAAAGAGTTAGCCAATGAGTAATATGACCCACAAGTCAGGATTAACAGTACTAAATGAGTAATTGTGTAGAAATAAACAATGTGATCGCTCTCAATACTGTTTTAATTGATAAAATGTTTCTTGATTAAACTGGGATTCACTCACCAGTATTTCCCGCTGACAAATGTTTTTAAAACATGTTTCAGGTAACAAAATGTGACAGCCAATTAGTAAAAAGGCAGCTGGAGAGCACTGAAGGCTTGGGAAAAATGTGGCTATAAAAGTTACCTAAAAGATGATGTTTTAAATTCAATAAAATAGGGTTTGTCCCTATAAATGTATTGTAATAAGAAACTTGGGTTTTTCCCATGTTATTATTAATATCAAATATGGTGGTTTTACTCTGATAAAAATTTCCTAACTACGGTCCTGATGTAATTTCCGCTGCAAGATTAAATAGCTGATACCACCGAAAATCTGAGCTCGCGTCCACCCGTTCCCGGGACAGATAAGGGATCGGGGGTTACGACAGAAGGTGGTATCAGAGCCTAGCCACCGGTCTGAGCCAAAGAAGTGTTCTGCTGACACTTAAAATTCTAAATTTTGTGTTAGGAAATAAATTATGGAAATACTTGCATAACTGTAATTATTTGTTATATGTTATTTGACTATTTGTTAGTTTACAGTATGAGTGATCAAGGACCCTCAGACATGAATCATCAGTTGTCTGATTCACCTAGGAGTGAAGATACATCATCACAGCCTGCCCTTTCTGGGTATTCTGCTGATCAGGAAGAAGGAATATTTGCCTTTAGAGCTCAGTCTGAGGAGCCATTTCCTAAGAAACGAGGATGGTTCAGTAAGGAAGCTTTTGCTCGTAGGAAAAGAATGCGAAAGTTGCAACAGCAAAGAGTTTTAGCGGCTGCTAGGCGAAAAACAGATGCTCATACACAGGATATGCTTAATAGAAGCCTAGCTAATTTCCATATCCTAGCCACATCTGCTGCTGACCCAAGTCTGGAACAACTAGTAGCCCCACAACCACAAATCCCAGAACAACCCATGGAGATAGAAAATCCTGACAACCAAGTGGAGATGCATGACTTTAACCCAGAAGAAATCCCTAGGGTACCTGCACTAAACCCCCTAGATCCAAATTACGACCCCTGGTGGGACGACAATAGGGACTTTGTGCAACGTTACCCTATCCAGGAATACCCACATAGAAGCCTATCCAGGTATGGACCCTTTAGATCCCAATTACCACGATGAATATATTAGGGAGATCTTAGAAGATCCTTACCAATTTCAGGCACTTTCACCCTCATATCAGGAACCCGCACCCCAGATTCCAAACCCAGTCCGAGAACCTGCACCCTCAATGAGTGCAGAAAACGTTCAAGAACTTAGGACTTTCGGGGAGGAAATTTTAGAAAGCAGTGAGAGAATGCGTCAGGTGGGAGAGCGTCTCGTATGGAAATACGATGAACGCAATATGGATTTTTGGATAAATCCATATCCGTGAATGTGAGAATGGAGGAAATGGTAGTAATAATAATAATAATAATAATATAATAAAATAAAATATGTGTGTACAGATGCATATTACTATTAGTATGATTCTATTTCTGTTGGTATTTGTAATTTTATTTCAGTACTAGTATGTAAGAGACGCATAGTATATGAAAATAGAGTACAAGTCGCAATGATCGACGTTTTTGGCTAGATTGCGTGTCATGAGATTTACTATATTACTTATTATCTTGTGATATTAATACAGAATAAATGTTTAAAATTCAGATGGCCGACGAAGGAAATCAAGGAAATCTGAATAACGATGACCAGAGTAACATTAACGTGGTTAATGAGAATCCAAGTATCAATAACAATGGAAACCAAATGGATAATAGTGTTGTTCAACACATAGTGGCATAAGGAATCATAGATGCCATGCCATTTATTATTCAAACTATTCAAGAAGCGAATAATAAATGTAAGCATAGCAGTAAGCGACCCATTGAACCCGAAAACAGTGTGAACAATGGACATGTACTTCAATTGCCTATTCCCAAAAGAAGAAGAACCGTGCCTTACGGTTGCTCTCTTATAAAGAATTATGGTCTTGTAAACCAATGGAATTCTCGGGCAACGAAGGGGCCATTGCAACCTTACGCTGGATAGAGAAAACTGAGGCAGTCTTAAGAATAAGCAAATGTGCTGAAGAAGATAAGATATTGTTTGCTTCAAATCTGTTTAAAAATTTAGCCTTAGAATGGTGGAACACTATCCTTCAATCAAGAGGAAGTGAAAGAACCTATAATATGGAATGGGAAGAATTTAAGAACATGGTAGAAAGGAAATTCTGCCCAACCAATGAAAAAGAACAGATAGCAAACAAATTCTTAAATCTTAAGATGACTGGTGTGGATAGTAAGGGATACACTAAGTTATTCTTTGAATATGCTAGAATAGTGCCAACTCTTGCTTCACCAGAACCAGTGTTAATCTCCCGTTATATCTGGGGATTAATCGGAGAGATTAGACATGTAGTCAAGGCAGCTAGACCTCAAACCATAGAAGAAGCTTTAGAACTAGCCAATACCTTGAATGATGAGTTAGTCCGTACCCGAGAAGAGGATCAAAGGAGGAACCTAACCCATAAATTGATTCAAGAATTTCGTTCTGGAAATTCTAACCGTGGGAGAAATGTAGGTTCTACCTCTGCACCCTACTGTAGGCATTGCAAAAGAAAGCATTCAGGAAGATGTTCCATATACTGTAACTTTTGCAAAATATCGGGACACAAGGAAGAAAATTGCAGGAAGAAAGCTAACAACAAGATATGTTACAACTGCGGAGAACAAGGTCATATCAAGCTTAATTGCCCAAAAATAGCTCCAGCCATAGACAACAAGAATACCAAAAATGCTAGAGCATTTGTTCTGACTGCAGATGAAGCCAAGATGATTCCAGATGTCATAGCTGGTACGTTTTTAGTTAATGATGTCTTTGCTAAAGTATTATTTGACTCTGGTGCAAACCAAAGTTTTATTAATACATCATTTTGCAAATTTCTAAATCAAGCATTAACTAAACTACCACAAGAATGCTTAGTAGAGACAGCTAATAGAGAAACTGTTAGAATTTCTGAAATCTTGCAGGGAGCAAGAATAGAAATTTTAAATCAGAAATTTATAGCAAACCTTTATCCCATGAATCTGGCAGGATTCGATGTTGTTTTAGGAATGTATTGGTTGATAGCCAATAAAGTCAGTATTTTATGTGATCAAAAGTCAATTCAAGTAAATTCACCAAAAGGTAAAACGATCACAATTAAAGGAGATAAACCATCTAGAATTTCAAAATTCATCTCTGTGATGAAAACTGCAAGCTATATAAGATAAGGTTCTATAGTGTATATGATTTCCATAATCACTAACACTAAAGGAAAAGATTTAAAAGATATTCCAGTAGTATCTCAGTTTTCAGATGTCTTTCCAGAAGAATTACCAGGACTACCTCCAGACAGAGAAGTTGAATTCAGAATTCACCTGCTACCAGGAACATCACCAATTGCCAAAGCACCTTACCATTTGGCACCCGCCGAAATGCAGTAACTGAAGAAACAATTAGATGAATTGTTAGAAAAATGATTTATACAGCCAAGCTCATCGCCATGGGGAGCACCCATCTTATTTGTTAAAAAGAAGGACGGATCGATTACCGTGAATTAAACAAAGTCACGATTAAGAATCGGTACCCATTACCGAGAATTGATGATCTGTTTGATCAACTGCAAGGAGCTCGATTTTTCTCTAAAATCGATTTAAGGTCAGGATATCATCAATTAAAGGTACAGGAAGAGGACATTCCTAAAACAGCTTTCAGAACAAGGTATGGCCATTATGAATTTAATGTCATGCCATTTGGTTTAACCAATGCCCCAGCTGCATTTATGGACATGATGAACCGAATATGTAAGCCGTATTTGGATAAATTCATAATTGTTTTTATAGATGATATTCTAATTTACTCTAAGAATAAGTAAGATCATGCAAAGCATTTGCACGCACTTTTGAGTTTACTACGAAAAGAAAAACTGTATGCTAAGTTTTCTAAGTGCGAATTTTGGTTAGAACAGGTACAATTTCTTGGACACCTAGTCAATCATGAAGGAATTCATGGAGATCCAACAAAGATCGAGGCAATTACTAAATGGAAAACCCCTGAGTCACCAACCGAGGTTAGAAGTTTCTTAGGATTGGCCGGTTATTATAGAAGATTTATTAATGCTTCTCTAGAATAGTCATTCCTTTAACTAAATTAACCTGTAAATCTGTTAAATTTGAATGGGGATTAAAACAAGAAGAAGCATTTAGAATCCTTAAGCAAAGATTAACTAACACACCCATATTAGCGTTACCAGAAGGAACTAAAGACTTTGTAGTCTATTGTGATGCTTCTAAGTTAGGTTATGGATGTGTATTAATGCAATGTCAAAAGGTTATAGCTTACGCATCTAGACAACTTAAGAATCATGAAGAGAATTATTCAACCCATGATCTGGAATTAGGAGCCATAATTTTTGCTCTTAAAATTTGGAGACATTACCTTTATGGTAGTAAGTTTACCATATTCACTGATCACAAGACTTTAAAGTATATTTTCAAACAAAAGGAGTTGAATATGAGACAAAGACGCTGGATGGAAATGCTTAGTGATTATGATTGTGATATCCAGTATCATGAAGGAAGAGCAAATGTAGTAGCAGATGCTTTAAGCCGAAAATATCATGAAAAACCAAAAAGGGTACGTTCTCTTAAATTAAATCTGCAACTAGATTTAAAAGATCAGATAAGAGAAGCACAAGAATCAGTAATCAAGGATGATACTGAAAAATTAAAGGGTATGTTAAAAGAATTAAAACAAGGAACAGATGGAATTTGGAGATTCCATGAAAAGAGAATCTGGATACCTAAATTAGGAAACCTGCGTCATCGTATACTAGAAGAAGCCCATAAGTCTAAATATACGATGCATCCAGGAAATGATAAAATGTACCAGGATTTAAGGAAAAATTTCTGGTGGATAGGAATGAAAAAGGACATAGCATCTTATGTTTCTGAATGTTTAACCTGTTCACAAGTCAAAGCCGAACATCAGAAACCCTCAGGATTTCTACAACAATTAGAAATGCCGGTGTGGAAATGGGAATTAATAACAATGGATTTTGTTACTAAATTACCCAAAACAAAGAAAGGAAATGATACAATCTGGGTGATTGTAGATAGGCTAACTAAGTCAGCTCATTTCTTACCAATGAAAGAAACTTTTAGTATGGAACAATTAGCTAAATTGTATGTAAATGAAATTGTTTCTTTACATGGTATTCCTTTATCAATTGTTTCTGATAGGGATAGCCGATTTACCTCTCATTTTTGGTCAAGTTTCCAAAAGGCAATAGGAACTAAGTTAAAGTTGAGTACAACTTATCATCCTCAAACGGACGGACAAAGTGAAAGAACAATTCAAACAATGGAAGACATGCTTAGAGCTTGTGTAATTGATTTTGGAGGTAATTGGGATGATCACTTACCTTTAATAGAATTTTCTTATAATAATAGTTATCACACAAGTATCAATGCTGCACCATTCGAAGCACTTTATGGACGTAAGTGCCGGACCCCAGTCTGTTGGGCAGAAATTGGGGAAAAGCAATTATCTGGACCTGAGATAGTGCAAGAAACAACTGATAAAATCATTCAAGTCAAGGAACGACTGAAAGCCGCACGTGATCGACAGAAGAGCTATGTTGATAACCGTCGCAAGCCATTGGAGTTTAAAGTAGGAGATAAAGTATTGTTGAAAGTCTCTCCTTGGAAAGGAGTAGTAAGATTCATCAAACGAGGAAAACTAAGTCCCAGGTATGTTGGACCTTTTGAGATTATTAGAAGAATAGGACCTGTAGCTTATCAGCTACAACTGCCAGAGGAAATGGCAGGAATACATGATGTATTTCATGTATCTAATCTCAAAAAGTGTTTAACTGATGAATCACTAATAGTGCCTCTTAAGGATATAGAGGTAAATGAACAACTCAAGTTTGTAGAAAGGCCTCTACAAATTGAAGACAGGAAAGTCAAAAATCTCAAACATAAAAGACTAGTTCTAGTCAAAGTGAAGTGGGACTCTAAAAGAGGACCTGAGTACACATGGGAACTCGAATCGGAAATGCAAAGGAAATATCCGCACTTGTTCCAGTAGATCTCGAGGACGAGCTCTAAAACAAGGTGGGGAGAATGTAACAACCCTCGGTAAAACCGACACCCTCATAATATTTCTGACACCCTAGTATATTTTAAAATATTCCCTTATGTCTTATAATACATCCTGTATGTGAAAACCGAGCCCGAAATATGTTATAACAAATAAAATAAAATAAATTAAAAACAATAATTATTAAGCTGAGGCGGGCCGCGTAGGACCTCACCTCAAGCTTACGCGCGGTATCAAGGCTGAAACTTGATTCCGGTGAAATTATAAGTTAAGGCGGGCCGCGTAAACTCACCTTAACTCTTACGCGGGCCGCTAGAGATCATCAAACGCGGAGACACCAGAAGACGACACGTGTCGACATCGTGGCGGGTCTACAAGCTGACCCAGCTAAGCTACATGTTGACCGGGTGTTGACGCGGGCCGCGTAAGGCTTCGCCTTACCTTACGCGGGCCGCCTGAAAGTCGAATTCAGCAAGTATAAATAGATGGCATCGGATCTCATTTCAGTTCGCTCACAATTTCAATCTCAATCTCACTTTCTGAATTAGAGGCATTATAGAGGGGTATTATACCCCTAATTAGCGAGGTTCTGCTCCGTTGTAAGTATTATAACCCCAATTTCGTAATAGTTACGCTGCCCGATTGATTTAGGGTTCCGTAATAACTGTCGTGGTTCTGCCCGACGTAGTTGTTGGAATGCCGTCTCGGGGAGGGTATCATTAATATTTTCAAAGGGTTATGATACTAACCAATGTACATTTGTATAAATTATAGATTATATCCAGGAAACCCTTACGCGAAGTCTAAGATAGCAATGTGAGTTTATCCTCTTTTTGATAACCTTTTTATAACTAATTTACAAAACCTTTAATGCTTAATAATATGATTAAGCAGTGATTGAGTCTTTGTAGTTCTTCAATTACTGCCGGTATGTTGGGGTTTTGTATACAAAATTTACTACTTGTGAGTAGTAAGTCGGGGATGACAGGACGTTACCATTGGACAAAGAGTTAGCCAATGAGTAATATGACCCACAAGTCAGGATTAACAGTACTAAATGAGTAATTGTGTAGAAATAAACAATGTGATCGCTCTCAATACTGTTTTAATTGATAAAATGTTTCTTGATTAAACTGGGATTCACTCACCAGTATTTCCCGCTGACAAATGTTTTTAAAACATGTTTCAGGTAACAAAATGTGACAGCCAATTAGTAAAAAGACAGCTGGAGAGCACTGAAGGCTTGGGAAAATGTGGCTATAAAAGTTACCTAAAAGATGATGTTTTAAATTCAATAAAATAGGGTTTGTCCCTATAAATGTATTGTAATAAGAAACTTGGGTTTTGCCCATGTTATTATTAATATCAAATATGGTGGTTTTACTCTGATAAACATTTCCTAACTACGGTCCTGATGTAATTTCCGCTGCAAGATTAAATAGCTGATACCACCGAGAATCTGAGCTCGCGTCCGCCCGTTCCTGGGACAGATAAGGGAACGGGGGTTTCGACACATGATGCCTAAACAACCTCAATAAAAGATAAGTAGTTACATAAACAACATATATATTGAATCAACAAAGTAAATATATAAACACTTACGCAATGTAGGATCCACGTCTTGGATATACGCCGGTTGGCAAATTCATGGGGACCCATCAAAGATAACTATTGTAAGGGGAAGACGGCGTGCGAGGAGGATGCATAACGAGATGGACGCCAGCTATGCTGAGGAAAGGACGGGTGGTAGGTGTTCTGGTTGTAAAAGAACGGGTCACAGGATCAACGCTTGTCCAAACCGACAACATTAATTGTTGTGGGTTTTTTATTATGTATTTGAGTTTCTGTTTGTTTCATTTCATGTTTTTAATATTAGTAGTGATTTTCGTTGTATCTTGTTTCATGTTTCACGTTTTTTCATCTTATTATTATTTATCATTTTATTTTATTATTGTTAATGATAATATTCTAATCATAATTAGTTAGGGTTTGAAACATTAAAATAAATTAATTAGAGTTAGGGTTTCAACAATATAATATTATTTAACAAAATATTATTAAATGGGTTTTAATTTTTTATAAGGTGATCCGCTATTTGTAATAGAGGATTAGGAGATATTGTGTTTTTTCCTAATCCGCTATTCTGAATAACGGCTTAGGCCATATATATATTTTTTATAAATTATAACATCGTCATCTTCATCCTCCACTTAAACCCTCCATGACCATGTTCAACATCAGAACCCCCTCCTCCACTTAAACCCTCCATAACCATGTTCAACATGAGAACCCCCTGTATCATATTCAACCCTCCATAACCATGTTCAACATCAAACCCACCAACATCATCTAGCAACCATCAAACAACCTGCAAAAGCTGTAAAGTTAAAGCACTCAATTAAAACCATTCAACATATGCATGTGATGTTCTGCAATGGATGTGAATGGTGCATGTTCATGGCCAGAAGAAGGCAGACTACTCAGGTTGCATGTGATGTGCCAGAATCTCTTTAATAATAGAGGAGGAATCCAAGGTTGTTAGCTGGAAGTATAACTTAAAAACTTAACTAGGTTAAGTTTTGTAACTGGGTTTAGGTTTTTAAGTGGGTTATGTTTGGTCTCGGGTGAGGCTGGAACCATGGTTAAGTGTTTCCTCCTAATCCTCTATTCTCAATAGAGGATTAGAAAAACATCTGACACCTACCTGACACCTACCTGAGCAAGGCTGCAACACAATTTACTTCCCTTCCTAATCCGCTATTAGCAACAGCGGATACACCAAAAACCTTTTTTTTTTGTTTGACTTCCCCATTATCCTAAAATTCTTTTCAAAACACACCACTTCTAAAAAAATTCCCACTTTTCCTGCAGTTTCAAGCAATTGTTGGGGTTTTATGCCTTAGAAAAGTTTTTTTATCTTTTTTTCCGTGTTTTCACCACCCAAACATCCCAGACGAATTTTTATATGATAAGTTTATAATATCAAAAGGCACCTGGGACTCCTTTTTTTTCTTGAATTTCCTTCTCCAAATCATCCCGTATTCCTGAAATACTCCGAAAATATACCAAAAAATGTCTAGAAATGCTCCAAAAATCATTTTTTCGGGCCAAATTCTTTATGTAATCCTACAATCGCTTTGCCCTACCCCGAAACAAATGTGTGTTGCCCTCAACTGCACTAGAGTTTAACCAAACCTCCTGGACTTCCCCACACTTGAACGACAGCACGCTTTTTACATAAAAAAATAATAAAATAAACTACACCAATACGAAAAAATAAAATTAATGACAAATCTTAGGCTGCCTCCTAAGAGCGCTAAGTTTTAGATCTTCAGCCAGATCATACCTGCATCTTCAAGGTGGTTCAAAGGCCAGCTTACTTCCAAACTTCTCTAAATCACTTTGCTTCCAATAGTCTGGAAATTTCGCAGCTTCATAATGGTTATGATCAAACTCGGCCTCATCGCCCCGAGCATTTCCACTATCGGGTGGTTTACCTACTTTTCCTCTCTTTTTCACCTTCACCTTTTTCACCGATTCTTTGTTCATCTCTTGTTTAAACCTGTCACACTTAATACCAATCTCATCAGTAGTATCTGCTTCATATAAATTATCAATAATTTCGTAAGTAATAGATTTGGAATAAACATTAAAAATCAACTTACGGTTTTCAAAACTCAGTGTAATCAATCCTTCTCTGCAGTTGATTTGAGCATTGGCGGTATTCAAGAAAGGACGTCCCAATATCACCTTTTGTTGCTCGCTCGTTCTCGTGGACGCATAATCCAACACTAAGAAGTCTACTGAATAATGAACTCACCCAACTGGATCTTCACATCTTTAACAACCCCACGCGGTTGCTTCCAAGTATCATCAGCTAAGATCACCCTTCTATCAAACTCATGCAACGGTCCGAACTCGTACTAATCAAACAAACTACCTGGCAGAATATTCATGCTCGCCCCGTAATCCAACAACGCCTTGTGGATTTTCAGCTTCCCTACCTTAATAGTACGTGCGACGCTCCTAATTCTCTTTCTTTACTTCCATCACTTATACCTGCAACTACTTGGGAAGAAGAAGTAAGATCTGTATTAACAATTTCATAAACAGGAATGGTACTTACCGAACTAACTCTTGCGTGATGTTGCGGATTCTTTGTAGTGTCACTCGGTAGTTTCCCCAGATCTCTTCTCACCTCTTTTACATCAACTGCCAACTGAGCAACTTGCTTTTCTAACGCTTGATATGCCTTCGATTGCAACTCTTGGTCCTTTCTGATTTGCTTAAGTAACTCCATCACCTCGCTATTGGAAACTTCGCTTTGATTGTTGGATTTGCTTTAATCTTGGTTTTGTTGGTAGGTCCTTTGATTTCCCGGGTTATAGCCTCCTTGGTTGTAATTTTGATTATAATTCGGCTGCCGGTTTTGATATTGCTAGCTCCCTTGATTTGGTACCTGAAACGTCGGATTCAACTGATTAGAAGTATTACTGTACCTAAAATTGGGATGATTACGCAAACCTGGATGATATGTGTTGGAATTCATATTATAATTCTTTTGATCACCATAGACTTGGTGAACTTCCTCGTGAGTCGTACCAAACTGTATCGGGCATTCTTCCCAAACGTGGCCTAAATCACCACATGAATCATAAACCGGATTCGACTGAGCCACATGTAACGCATCTCTTTCTCCAATACCCTTAAACTTCGCCAACTGGCGTTCCAATGTCTCTTTATCTCTTTCCAACTGAGCAACCCTAGCTGTAGACGTTCCTGCACTAGTTGACGTTGGTGTTGGATATTTCTTTCCTCGATCAGATTGGGCCTGTCTCTTCGAATCTGCCGCCACAATATCTAGGTAATCCCAATCGACATCCACATGATTTCTTAGAAACGTGCCACCCGTTGTGGCCTTTATATATTGCCTATCCTCCTTCGACAACCCATCATGGAAAGCGGTGATTAATTCCCATCGTGGTATACCATGATGAGGAAAATTACGGATCAACTGATTGAACCGCTTCCATGACTCATATAACAACTTACCCGGAAGTTGTTGAAATTCCCGAAGTGCAGCTCTCCCCATTTTAGTTCGCTGTGGCGTATAATATTCCTCTAAGAATTGCTATTGCATCTCTTGCCATGTATAAATGCTCGTGTATGGCAAAGATACAAACCACTCACGTGCCGAGTCCTTTAGGGAGAACTGAAACAAAACCAGCTTGACTTGATCAGGGGTGAACCCGTGTCCACCTATCATGCTACAAACCGCTTCAAATTCTGCAATGTGAGCGTATGGTTCTTCAATACCCTTCCCGTGAAAGGTAGGTAGCAGTTCAGAATATGAGGTTTTGCCTCAAACGACCTATATGCATTCCCTTGTGCAACGGGCATGACAATCGGTGATGAGTGTTCCGCAATTTGTGGGCGGAAGTGACTCTCAACTCCTCTGATATTAGGATTCGGAAATCTAGGATCCCGTTAACGGTGACATGGAGCTGCTGCTGGTGCCCGATAAACCTGTGGTGGAGTTTGATATTCGTTTCCCCCATGTTGTCTCTGCTGAAACACTGGTTGATTCCGGTTCATTGCCGGATTTTGTAACCCACCTTGGTATCCCATATAACCATCGTTAATTCCCCATTCTTCATCTCCATACCCATCGTCCCATATATTCGCTCTTACCCTGTCTTCCACTTGATC
This sequence comes from Helianthus tuberosus, assembly GCA_030545235.1. Classification (NCBI taxonomy): domain Eukaryota; kingdom Viridiplantae; phylum Streptophyta; class Magnoliopsida; order Asterales; family Asteraceae; genus Helianthus; species Helianthus tuberosus. The sequence continues at coordinate 190,391,212 of CM060418.1, forward strand.
AAACATAACACCCGACCGGTTCTGGTGTGGTACTAAATTTGGTTGATTCACGGCCCGCAACGGATTGGACTGTGGTGGTAATCGACTTTCTAAGGAGTAAAGTGGTCCACCAATAACTTGAAATTCTCCAGTTGGAGCAGAGGTTGGTTGGGTGGTCGTGCTTGATGATGGTGCAATGGGTGGGGTTTGTTGAGTTTGGGTTTGTTGTTGTGGTTCAGATGTAAATGGAGGTGGTGGCATTGGTGGCATCACAGTAATCGGTGGTTGTTGTGGTGTCTGCTGCTGTGGGGTGGATTGGTTTTCTGATGGATTCATGGTGGTTTGAATTGCTTTTCCTTTCAAGGATGAACGAAGAAGCAGATTTTGGCGTGCGGTCTTTTCAATTTCAGGATCAAATAAGAGCGGGGAAGATCTTCCTGAAAACCTAGTATGCATGCAAAAAGATCACCTGCACACAAGGAAACAAGAAAACAAAGCGTAATACCGAACAAGACAAAAATAAACAAAAAGAAATATTTTTGGGTTTTTATGATTTTTTCAAAAACAATAAAAGAAACAACTACTACTAAACTAACACTAAGCGTACGAATTCCCCGGCAACGGCGCCATTTTGATGACTGTCGTTAGGGTCAATCAAAAACCTAAATAAGCTACGTAGATAGCGTAAGTAGGGTATCGTATCCACGGGGAATTTGTGGTCAGTGTTAAAGAAATTAATTAAAAGTAAACTATCTAAATCGGGGTTTGTTTGTTTGATTGTAAAGAAAACACAATTTGTCACGAAAAGTGTTATCAAAATGAGAAGAAGTAACCTCCACCCGGAATCCCGAATACCCGTTTTAATGTAAAAATTCGTTTTCTAATTCAAAACACCACATAGACATGGCCTCGGAATTAATGAATTTGATTAGTTAATAGGGATAGTTTTTAAGATTCACTATGCAATCTAATAACCCGTTTGATTGTGTCAACTACCCACCGATTTACCAACCCGCTAACAACGCAAGAAAGTTGCCAATATGCTTAATAAACGACAAGTAATTCAAACACAAGAAACGTTTACCAATAATCCAACACAAGTGGTCAAGCTGTACCAGTTTACAAGAATCAGAAAAACAAATAATTATGTCAAACCCTGTAAACGTTCATCCGGACAGAAGTCACGAGAGGCTTAGCCGCGCATAATGATCTTCACAGCTTCGGTTGTCATCCCGGGTTGATCAGATTTCATAGAATGGCTTGAGAGGACGGCTGATGTTCGATGTATGACTGCTGTCTGTTCCTCCCGAATGTACTCCCCATATAATAGGCTGATGTTTGCGTCTCAATATTCACGTCCCCCAAATAAATGGGATTCGGCCCAACAAGCAAAATACCGCCTCCAACAGTTATGGAATTTACGTCCAAAACTCATGCCGTCAAAGATGATGCCTTGTTGTATTAATAGGCTTTTTCCCTTAATTACTCCCTTGGTCTTTGTTGTCAGCCCACACAATTCCCCTCTATCGGCCCAAGTGTGCAGCCTCTTTCCTTGTTCCACGTGATGTTAAAGTCTGCATCCAATTAATTCCTTCACGTGAGTTAAAGCTGCCAACCTAAATTCCTAGGATGAATTATCAATTAAATGAAATAATGGCCCCCAATGCTTTCTAATGAATTCAATTCATAAATTTGTTCCCTGCCCATCAAACGAAAACATGTATGTTACTTTGCATTTCAATTTATATTTATTATCAAAACTAATTTAATAAATGTGGTTTAGATTATTATTTATAATGCTTAAACATGGTACAAGATCCAACTCGTTTAAATTACTATAATAGCATCACTTTTTGATATATTTCTTTCATCACTCAAAAATATAAAAACCGATTAATATAGTATATTTTAAACCAATATCAATGCATTTTAACTATAATTAATATGGACAAGAATGTACCTAAAATGCAATGATCAGGTACCATCGGCAAGTTCTACCTCATATTTTATGTCTAGAGTCTTAATAGGCAAATTCAGTGACTTACAAAACTTATGGTCTACAAAAGACTTCTCAGCACCTGAATCAAATAAGACTCTAGCATAATTATTATTAATGAGGAAGGTACCTGTTATGACGTTCTCGTCGTTCACCGCTTCCCTAGCATTCATTTGGAAAACCCTTGCATTGGTTTTCTTTGCCTCCTAGGGCTTCTTAGCATTCTTGGGGCAATTGGTCTTGATGTGCCCCTTTTCATTGCAACCGCCTTAATGTTCTAGCACTCTACAGATTTGTGACCTTTCTTTTTACAAATCCCACATGGTTTAGCTTGTGGGTCTTGATTGCACTTTCCAAAGTGCCTCTTATTGCAGGTTTTGCATCTAGGCTTATCACTTGACTGCCCCTTCTTGAAAGTAAAGTTCCCTTTACTCTTTTTTTTTGACTGAGGGAACTTGTCTTCCTCTCTTTTCCTTTTCCCTTCATCGGTAGTTTTCTTTGCCCTACTCCTCACAACATCAAGAGTAAGGGACAAAGATAGATCCACAGCAGATCTATATGTGGTTGGCTTAGAAGCCTTAACATTCCCTTTCACTTCAGGGGCCAAACCACCGATGAAACGCGCAATGCGTTTGGGTTCAGGGGTACCTAAGTATGGTACAAGCCTCGACATCGAGTTGAAGCTAGTCACATAGGATCTACAATCCAGGTCCTTCATTACCAGGGTAAGGAAATCAGTCTCTATCCTTTCAACATCATGTTGAGGACAATAAGTGTCCTTCACCAAATCAACAAACTTGTTCCATGAAAGGTTGTACAAAGGAACCTTTCCAATGGCTTGCACTAATGCCTTCCACCATGTAAGGGCATCGCCCTTGAAATATTGAGACACAAACTTCACTATATCTTCTTTAGCACATCCACTGATGTCTATCATAGTCTCCATTTCGTCTAACCACTTCATACAGTACATCGTTCCCTTTTCTCCTGTGAAATCCCTCGGTTTACAGGAGACAAAGTATTTATAGGTACAACCCTTAGTATACCTGGGAGTCGGTTCAAGGACAACTTACCTCTGCGGTTCACTCTTCTGATTAGACGAGTGTTGAGACTCACTCTTCTTCTGTGTATGCGAATGAGAATGAGGCTTTGAATGAGTTTTGGACCGAACATTACTCGGATCCTTAAACTTATCATCCAAAGCCTGAGCAACTGCTGTGGTTATCATTGCTTGCAATTCAGCAGCAGTGATATTGATCCTGGTATTGTGGTTGTCTCCCATGAGATGACTGTTTGCTTCGTCAGAGCCAGCCATGATTCGTGTACTATATTAAACAATAATGATATATTTAAATTACATAATGAATCATCGCATTGATGATTAGATGGTCATGGTATTATTAAACCATATAGACCATTTAAAATAAAAATCATTTAATCATGATTTGTCTAGGTTATAACAGAACCATAATAAACAATTAAAAGGATATAATCCTTTATATTTATTAGACAGGGGATATAAATCACAACTGTCAATGTCATGAAAGACATATTCATATAGCACAAGGCTCGTCTCGAAGGACATTTAGATGGCACAAAAACCTTGTCACAAGGACGATTATGATCATTGATCTCTTGGATCAGTGATTTCTTTAAGGGTCGAACAAAGTTCATCGCCTTTTTGACAAGAAGTCTATAAATTAAAACTTTTATTGTCATTATTACACCTTTGCTTATAAGCATACATCTCAAATGGATGCTTTGGTGTATACATCTTATTGACGTTTATTAGCCATGATTTACATTGATCATATAGGCTATATATAAGTGACTTGGAAAAGTCCAAGTATATTTGGAAGCTTGTGTGGTTTTTTCGTACCGCACAACTAGGAATGTTAACATGTTTTCAGATGTTAACAGGGAGTTATTATCTTTGTCACACCCCAACCGATGGCGGAAACATCGGGGCATGGCACTGAGCGAAACAGATTGTCCAGAAGTTTCCATAACAACTATATTTACCAAATATTTAAAGCAACATGTCCCATACCATGTCATAAGTGATAATATAATTATTACAGACAAAAATCTAGTCAAGTAGTTCTGTTCCGACAACTCAGATTTATACATAGATAGTTTATTTATTGGTTTCTAGAACCTCTTTTCCTAGCTTCGATTTCATCACAGCACAGAGAGCATCCTAGACCTTTCCTTGCCTCAAGTTCACAGCAAGCTAAGCATATAAACAACTTAAGAACATGTCACATACGTTAAAGAAAAGTCAATACACATAGTGTAAAGGTAAGCATACAAGTGATTCTGCACAAACCCTAAGATTTTCAGAAAGTACTAATTATTACTTTAATTGACCAATAGGAAACCCTAAATAAGAAACCCAAGTGATTCTGCACAAACCCTAAGATTTTCAGAAAAATCAGAATCAGGATCAGGGCCCCTAAAACTCAGGGGGGGTATTTCCTAGTTACGTTTATCCACATAAATAGCTGTCCAATTCGAATTTTCAGAAACTGTCGACTCAGCTGAGCTAGTCTCACACGTGGCAACCCTATGCCTAAAAATAGTTCTTACGCGGGCCGCGTAAGGTTAGCTTAAGATCTCACGCGGGCCGCCTGAGGGTCAAAATTCGGCTATAAATACAGGAGATTGGGACTTGAATTCTGGCTTCAGAACGACGCTCAAATTCACTTTGTGCGCTGAGATAAGTTCTGTATACTCCAATTAACACACACAGGCACTAAATCGACGCCGCAATCAGGGTATTAGCACGATCGCTATTACGATTTATTGTCCGATCGATCAATGTACTCAACAGGTGTTTAAGTGCTGCCCACATTAGGGTGATGCTTTGTCATTAGTCGTTAATTCGACAGATGTTAAGCATAGCACTTTGTCACTCGTTGTGATGGTTGATCTCGTAAGTTATCGTAAAGGCTGTATTGATTACTAACCCCGAATTGTGTGCCTGTTATTAAATTTAGGTTAAAAAGGCTAATCAGTAGGCTAAGCTCTGCCCGTATAAATTTGCAATGTGAGTCATTCTCTTTTTATCAACTATTTTACAATACCTCAAATTATTTTCAAGGTTATAATTACAGGGACTAAGTCGTGGATATCTTGAATTACTGGTTAGTGGGGTATTGTGCACATTACTAATTTTCTCCCAGTTAGGTTCATTGACCTACTCGGGATAATCACTGTTAGGTTCATTGATCTAATAGTGGTATGACCATCGTCACCATTGTGACTTGTCACCATTGTGACAGAATGCCAGATAAAAATAAGATAGAAGCCATTGTAATCGCTCTTATGCTGTAATTGATAACTATGCATCATTATGCAAAATAGAATGATTCACTCAGTATTTCCCGCTGACAAAACCTTTTTCAAACATGTTTCAGGTGATCTGTTATGATCTAGGAAAAGTGCCATATAGCACTACAAGCTCAAGGAAGTGGCTCAGTATAAAATAAAGAAACATGTTTTGTAAAATAAAGGATTTCTTCGTGAAATCTCAAGATTGTAAATTACCGGGTTTATCCCACATTGTGAAATAAAATAATCGGGAAATATATTTACAATTTAAAAGATCCTGATGAAAACTTCCACTGTCAAACTCAATTAATTAAATACCACGGGATTTCTGTCCTGCGGCTCCTGAAACGGGTCAAACCGGGTCGGGGGCCGTGACAGAAAAAGGTGGTATCAGAGCCACTTATCGAGCCACTGATTTAAGCCAATTAAGTATTTAGAAATACTTAATAATTTTTATTAATTGCTATTTTATGATTAGGTGTTTTATTATCTGATTAATTTTTACAGTATGAGCAGATTTTTATATGATAACCGCTGTAGCAGTAAGTATAAATCTTTAAAATAATTTGACCTAGGTTTTAGCATCTCTATTATCTACAGTCTATAAACTGTAGTCAGTAAATAAATTTACAAATAAAACCTAGTGTATTTTAATTTTCAGTTGTTTTGGTAGTTACCCAGTATGAAATAAAATTTAAAAGTTTTTCTATAAAATTTTGTCATAATTTTAACTTAGTAATTGTGTATTTTGCATAACAGCATGAGTGACTTGTCTGACGCCCTTCAGAATTTAAATCTCTACCCAGTAAGAATAGAAGTTTCCAAAGATTTCAATAGGTATATTCCAGACTTAGAAGAACCTATAGAATTCAACGCTTTACCTCTCGAGAAACCCAAGAAAAAGAAAATGGAAATTGGGGAAAGCTCTAGGCAAATTGAAGAGTTACCATCTCAAGAAGAACTAGATTTTATAATGGCAACTGATGATACTATTAAGCCTGTTAATGAAAATGATTTTATTCATTCTCTTGAAACACAACTACCAATGAATTTAGAACCAGCTATTTCAAACCTTTCAATACACTCGCAAATAGACGAATGGGTGACTAATGAAATACTGTTACAAAACCATCCCTATAGGCTTTTTCCTAAGTTCAATCCAGAACCTTTATCAAATTCACCAATAAGTAACGAGAATATGGCTAAACTCCATCATTTTGACGAAATGGATGCTGGGAATAGGATCCAAGAGATTTTGGGGCAGATCTCCTGGAAATACGATGAGAAGGAACGCCGTTACTAGAACATCACCTGACAAAGGATAGGGGATTATAAAACTATGATTGTGTAATAGTAATAGTAAAATCAGTTTGTGTAAAATAAATAAAATAAAACGATTGTATATAAAAGCATGATATAATCTATACAACAAATGAAATATTAGAAAATTTACAATTTTGTTATATATTTGTTTACGTGATTATGTACAATTAATTGTGACATTGGATTATTTCCTTTATACTAATTATTTATCTATAAATTAGATATCAGATGGAAAACGCTAATAATGAACCAGTTAATGAGGTTAATCAATCTGAGCAACAACCGGGGGACCAATATGTGACTAGGCAAGATATAGAAAATATCGTTGCTCAAGGGATAGCCAACGCTATTCCAGGAATAATTGCTCAAGGGATAGCCAATGCTATTCCATCAATCGTTGCTGCTATTAAAAATCCAATCGAACCGCAACAAATCGTTCCTAGCAAACGCATTTCTGAAGATAACTTCAGTAATAGCGTAAATGGAGGCGGTAATCATGTTAATCATGATAATGAACCACGGCAAGCTCCGCTCCCTAAGAAAATGAAAGCTGCAACGTCTGGTTGCACTTATAAAGAATTTCTTGCTTGTAAACCCACTGAGTTTGCAGGCAATGAAGGAGCGACTGCAGCACTGCGTTGGTTAGAGAAAACCGAGGCAGTAATTGCCATAAGTAAATGTGCTCAGGATGATCAGGTCATGTACGCATCAAACCTTTTCAAAGAAGTGGCGCTAGAATGGTGGAATACGGTATTACAAGCGAAAGGAAGAAGGATGGCGTATGCTATGAACTGGGAAGAATTTAAGAGCCTTGTAGAAAGAAAATTTTGTCCTGAATATGAAAAAGATCAAATGACAAATAAGTTTCTAACCCATAGGATGGTAGATGTAGATTGTCGAGGGTATACTACGACATTCTTCGAATATGCTCGAGTGGTACCAACCCTGGCTTCGCCAGAGCCGGTACTTATTTCTCGTTATATTTGGGGATTAATTTCCGAAATCCGTAATATCGTCAAGGCTGCGAAACCTCACACGATTGATAATGCAGTAGAATTAGCCAATACTCTGACTGACGAGCTAGTACGGACAAGAGAAGAAAATAGAAGGAAGGAAGTAGCCCAAAAGATTACCCAAGAATTCCGTTCGGGTAACCATAACAATTTCAAGAAAAGAGAGAATGGGCAATCTACCACTAGTCCATTTTGAAATTCTTGCAAAAGGAAGCATTTTGGAAAATGCAAAGGATATTGCAATTTTTGCAAAATTCCGGGGCATCAAGAAGAAGACTGCAGGAGGAAGAAATTTTCAGTCTGCTACAACTGTGGAGAAGCTGGACATCTTAGGCCAGATTGTCCAAAATTGAACAAACCATCTGACAATAAAGCCAAACCTGCAGAAGGAGCAAAAAGGAACGTAAGAGCCTTCCAACTGACTGCTAAGGAATCAAAGATGATTCCAGATGTGATAGCTGGTACGTTCTTAGTTCACAATGTTTACACAAAAGTATTATTTGACTCTGGTGCTAACCAAAGTTTTAGAAATACTTCATTCTGCCAAGCTCTTAATTTACTTTTAACCAGTATTAGGCAGATTTCTATATTAGAAACGGCAGATGGGAATTCAGTTAAAATAAATAAGGTTATGCAGAACATAGAAATAAGTCATAAGTTTTTTGCAATCCTATTATCTATGAAATTAGTTGAATTCGATGTTGTGTTAGGAATGGATTGGTTAGTAAACAATCATGCTCGAATTATCTGTGATCAGAATTTCATAGAAATTCAGGCACCTACCGGAGAAGTAATTATGATTATAGGAAATAAACCAAGTAAGCCCATAAAGTTCATATCAGTAAAGAAAGTTGCTAAATTATGAACGAAAGCAAGGAATAGTATACATGATTTCAGTTATCATCAATACTAAAGATAAAGAAATTAAGGAAATTTCTGTAATTTCAGAATACCCAGATGTATTTCCAGAAGATTTACCTGGATTACCACCAGATAGGGAGATAGAATTTAGGATTCATCTAATTCCAGGAATTTTACCGATAAGCCAGGGAATCTTATCAGTTAGCACCTACAGAAATATTAAAATTGAAAAAGCAACTAAATGAGTTATTAAGTAAAGGTTTCATACAACCTAGTTTATCCTCGCGGGAGGCACTAATATTGTTTGTTAAGAAAAAGGATGGTTCGATGAGAAAGTGTATTGATTATAGGGAATTGAATAAGGTTACAATTAAGAATCAATACCTATTACCTAGAATTGATGATCTATTCAATCAAATTCCAGGGAAATAGATATTTTCCTAAGATCGATTTATGTTCCGGATATCATCAATTGAAAGTACAAAAGGAAGACATACCTAAAACTCTTTTCAAGACTAGGTATGGTCATTACGAGTTTACAGTCATACCCTTCGGATTAACGAATGCACCTGCAGCATTCATAGACATGATGAATATGATCTGTAAACCGTATTTGGATAAATTTGTAATTATCTTCATAGATGATATACTTATTTATTCAAAAAGTCAAGACGAACATTGTCAGCATTTGCATATACTCTTAACTCTGTTAAGAAAAGAAAAGCTATACGCCAAATTTTCGAAGAATGAATTTTGGCTGCTAGAAGTGCAATTTTAGGTCATATGGTGAATCCCGAAGGTATTCACGTAACTCCTGATAAGATATTATCAAAATGAAAGATTCCATAATCCGCAATGGAAATTAGAAGTTTAGTTGGATACTACAGACGATTTATTAAGGATTTTTCTAAAATAGTTATATCATTAACTAAGTTAACCTGTAAAATAGCTAAGTTTGAATGAGGATCTTAAAGCAGAAATTAACCAAATACTCAGATATTAGCCTTATGAACTAAAGATTTTGAAGTATAAAGTAATGCTTCAAAGTTAGGATTTGAATGCATGTTAATGCAACACAAAAAGGTAATTGCGTATGCATCAAGGTAATTGAAAAAGAACGAAGGAACTATACCACTCATGAGTTAGAATTAGGAACCATAATTTTTGCCTTAAGATTTGGAGACATTATCTGTATGGAAGTAAGGATACTATCTATACGGATTATAAGAATTTAAGATATATATTTTTGGGCAAAAAGAATTAAACATGAGATAAAGGAGATGGATAAAAATCCTAAGTGACTATAACTGTGATATTCGGTATCACAAAGGAAAGGATGAAGACGACAAGAGATCGTCAGAAAAGTTATACAGATAATAGATGAAAGCTGTTGGAGTTCGAGTTGGAGACAACATGTAATTGAAAGTATCTCCTTGGAAAGGAGTAAGAAAGGAAAGCTAAGTCCAAGATACATAGGACCATTTCAGTAATCCAACGTATAGGACCAGTTGCTTATAGTTTACAACTACCAAGAAAGTTAGTTGGAATACATGATGTATTTCATGTATCCAATCTCAAGAAATGTTTATCAGACGAATCATTGGTAGTATCTCTTCGAGATATAGAGGTAAATGAAAAGCTGAAATTTGTTGAAGAAACCACTTCAATTTTGAGGATCGAAAGATCAAGTTTCTCAAATATAAACGACTAGTTTTAGTCAAAATTAGTTGGGATTCAAAGAAAGGAGCTGAATACACTTGGGAGCTGGAATTAGAAATGAAGCGAAAGTATCCTCAATTATTCCGGTAAATCTCGAGGACGAGATTTTTCTTAAGGTGGGGAGAATGTAACAACTCTCATCAAAAAGTACTAATTATTACTTTAATTGACCAATAGGAAACCCTAAATAAGAAACCCAAGTGATTCTGCACAAACCCTAAGATTTTCAGAAAAATCAGAATCAGGATCAGGGCCCCTAAAACTCAGGGGGGGTATTTCCTAGTTACGTTTATCCACATAAATAGCTGTCCAAATCGAATTTTCAGAAACTGTCGACTCAGCTGAGCTAGTCCCACACGTGGCAACCCTATGCCTAAAAATAGTTCTTACGCGGGCCGCGTAAGGTTAGCTTAAGATCTCACGCGAGCCGCCTGAGGGTCAAAATTCGGCTATAAATACAGGAGATTGGGACTTGAATTCTGGCTTCAGAACGACGCTCAAATTCACTTTGTGCGCTGAGATAAGTTCTGTATACTCCAATTAACACACACAGGCACTAAATCGACGCCGCAATCAGGGTATTAGCACGATCGCTATTACGATTCATTGTCCGATCAATCAATGTACTCAACAGGTGTTTAAGTGCTGCCCACATTAGGGTGATGCTTTGTCATTAGTCGTTAATTCGACAGATGTTAAGCATAGCACTTTGTCACTCGTTGTGATGGTTGATCTCGTGAGTTATCGTAAAGGCTGTATTGATTACTAACCCCGAATTGTGTGCCTGTTATTAAATTTAGGTTAAAAAGGCTAATCAGTAGGCTAAGCTCTGCCCGTATAAATTTGCAATGTGAGTCATTCTCTTTTTATCAACTATTTTACAATACCTCAAATTATTTTCAAGGTTATAATTACAGGGACTAAGTCATGGATATCTTGAATTACTGGTTAGTGGGGTATTGTGCACATTACTAATTTTCTCCCAGTTAGGTTCATTGACCTACTCGGGATAATCACTGTTAGGTTCATTGACCTACAGGGATAAGCATCACTATTTAGGTTCATTGATCTAATAGTGGTATGACCATCGTCACCATTGTGACAGAATGCCAGATAAAAATAAGATAGAAGCCATTGTAATCGCTCTTATGCTGTAATTGATAACTATGCATCATTATGCAAAATAGAATGATTCACTCAGTATTTCCCGCTGACAAAACCTTTTTCAAACATGTTTCAGGTGATCTGTTATGATCTAGGAAAAGTGCCATATAGCACTACAAGCTCAAGGAAGTGGCTCATTATAAAATAAAGAAACATGTTTTGTAAAATAAAGGATTTCTTCGTGAAATCTCAAGATTGTAAATTACCGGGTTTATCCCGCATTGTGAAATAAAATAATCGGGAAATATATTTACAATTTAAAAGATCCTGATGAAAACTTCCGCTGTCAAACTCAATTAATTAAATACCACGGGATTTCTGTCCTGCGGCTCCTGAAACGGGTCAAACCGCGTCGGGGGCCGTGACAGTTTATGTGGAAATCGGTTAGATCTAAGTTATCCTTGGTGGATTGAGGCCAAAACATGAAGTTCTTCAAGAACACATGATGATGTCATCCTAGAACACCTTGAATCTTGATGATTTCACGGTTAAAAGTTAAGATTCAAAAGATAGAAAGGTGTAGGAGTGCGTGTAGATTAAGGAAGTACAAGCTTTAGGACGAAATCTTACCGGGATTGCGAGAAATCGGAGAAAAAGCAAGGTTAGCGTGCTGGTCGGACGTCAGTTGCCAAAAGTAGAAAGAATGAAAGTGACAAGGTTATTTATAGGGTTACCCAAAGTGGAAAGGGGCTGGTCGAACGGTTAGGCAGCCCGATCGAAGAGCCTGTCCGATCGCACGGCAGTCCGATCGAACGGCTGGTCTCCTGGTCGATCAGTCGCTTCGTTCGAGTATTCGGTGCGATGAGTGTTGCCGATTCGATTGCGATTGCGAGCGTTTCGATGCGATAGGGTTTCCTAGTCAAATTACTTTTAATCCCAACTACTATATCAACATACAAGCATCCTTATTTCGTATTCGTTTAGCGTTTGCGATTCGATTGCGATTGAGTTCGATTGAGTTTCGATTGATTACCACAACATAACATAAATAAACATGCACAAGTAACACATAAGGCACACACACGTATAATAGTAACCAAAATGCGTATTTCGAGTTACGAGTGTGATTGCGATAGCGATAAAGCGATGAATCAAGCGATAAATAACGATTACCATGCGATTATTAATAGATACTCCACATAATACAACTAAAGGAAAAATAAAATAGACTAATTACAAGTCAAATAAGTCAAAACAGGAATTGAGCAAGGAGAGACAGATCGCAATTAGCAATCTTGTCTTCCTTTGACTTCAATCTTGACTTTGACTTTCGAAACACGGGGTGTTACAGCCTCCCCTAGTTGAGGGAATTTCGTCCCGAAATTATGCCGAAGCCGTAACAAACAACTGCGGGTACTTCGCCTTCATGTCGCTTTCGAGTTCCCAAGTGAACTCTGCGCCTCGTTTGCCTTCCCATCGGACTTTCACAATAGGAATGCGCGAGCGTCTGAGCTGCTTGGTTTAGCGATCCATGATTTCAACAGGCTTCTCCACGAAGTGTAGTGTTTCGTTTACTTGAAGGTCATCGAGGGGTACAATTAAATCATGCTCAGCCAGGCACTTTCGGAGGTTTGACACATGGAAAGTCGGGTGGACGTTACTAAGTTCCTCCGGTAGTTCGAGTCTGTAGGCGACTTTTCCGATCCTTTCCAGAATCTTAAAAGGTCCAACATATCGAGGCGCTAGTTTCCCTTTCTTTACGAATCTGACCACACCCTTCCAAGGTGATACCTTTAGGAGTACGTAGTCGCCAACGTCAAATTCAAGGGGCTTACGTCGTCTATCGGCGTAACTTTTCTGTCGACTTCGAGCTTTCATCAAGTTGTCTCGAATTTGGAGGACTTTGTCAGTCGTTTCTTGTAAGAGCTTGGGACCGGTTAATTGCGAGTGACCGATCTTGTGCCATACAATAGGCGATCGACATTTTCTTCCGTATAACACCTCGAATGGTGCCATTTGAATGCTGGTATGATAACTGTTGTTATACGAGAATTCGACCAACGGCATGTATGCATCCCAATTACCACTGAAATCTATAACACACGAACGGAGCATGTCTTCAAGAGTACGGATTGTTCTTTCAGTCTGACCGTCGGTTTGAGGGTGGACTACGGTACTTAGGTTAAGCGTAGTACCGAGAGCCGCTTGAAACGTTTCCCACAGTCGCGAGGTAAACCGAGCATCACGGTCAGAGATGATGTCGCGAGGCGTCCCATGATTACAAATGATCTCGTTGGTGTAGATTCGGGCTAATCGTTCTACCTTGTAGTCTTCCCGTATTGGCAAAAAGCGAGTAGATTTGGTCAAACGGTCAACAACAACCCAGATGCTTTCGTGACCTGATGACGTGTGCGGAAGCTTTGTTATGAAGTCCATAGCTATACTATCCCATTTCCACATAGGGATCGGCGGTTGTTCGAGTAAGCCAGATGGTCTTTGGTGTTCAGCCTTGACCCTTGCACAAGTCAGGCACTTCCCAACGTAGAGAGCTATATCTCTTTTCATGCCAGGCCACCAGTACTTGTAGCGAAGGTCCTGGTACATTTTTTTGGCACCGAGATGAATTGAAGACCGGGATTTGTGAGCTCCATCCATCAAAATCTGTCGCAAATCGGTCCGTTTAAGGATCCAAATTCGGTCCAGGTAATGGAATATCCCATTCGGCTTATTTACAAGCTGGGCTCCATCGTGATAGATTCGTTCCTTCTTCAAAGTGCGTTCATTAAAACAAGCATGCTGGGCTTCGCGGATGAGAGTTTCGAGATTGTGTTGGCCTTGGACGTTACGAATGCTCAGCAGATAGCTCCGTCTGCTGAGTACGTCGGCAACGACATTTGCTTTGCCTGGGTGATAACGAATCTCACAGTCGTAATCGTTGAGAAGTTCTGCCCATCGGCGTTGACGCATACTAAGTTCTTTCTGATCAAAGATATGTTGTAGGCTCCTATGATCGGTGAAGATCGTACACTTGGTACCATACAGGTAGTGTCGCCAAATCTTTAACGCAAAAACAACTGCGCCTAGCTCGAGATCATGGGTTGTATAGTTCTTCTCGTGGATTTTGAGCTGACGAGATGCGTAAGCTATAACCTTGTCTCGCTGCATAAGAACACAACCAAGACCAAGTTTGGAAGCATCACAATAGACAATGAAGTCGTCGTTTCCGTCGGGTAGAGTAAGAACAGGAGCATTGCAAAGCATGTGCTTGAGGGTTTGGAAAGCAGACTCTTGTTCGGTTCCCCAAACAGAAGGCTTGTCTTTATGCGTGAGAGCGGTAAGCGGCACAGCGATCTTTGAGAATCCTTCGATAAATCGTCGATAATAGCCCGCTAGTCCGAGAAAAGAACGGACGTCAGACGGGTTCGTAGGTGTAATCCAACTCTTAACTGCTTCAATCTTCGCCGGATAGGCGTGGATACCTTGACTATTTACGATGTGACCCAGAAACTGAACCTCCTCCAGCCAGAATTCACACTTGGAGAATTTGGCATAGAGTCGATTCCCTTGGAGTAGCTCGAGAACCAAACGTAGATGCTGCGCGTGTTTGGCTTTCGACTTGGAATAGATCAAGACATCGTTGATGAATACGATGACGAATCAGTCGAGATATGGCCTACACACACGATTCATCAGATCCATGAAAACCACGGGTGCGTTGGTTAAACCAAAAGGCATAACAACGAATTCATAATGGCCATAGCGAGTGCGAAACGCGGTTTTGGGTATATCTTCCTCTTGAATGCGTAGTTGGTGATAGCCTGAGCGTAGATCGATCTTCGAGAAACACGTAGCGCCTTGTAGTTAATCAAACAAATCATCAATGCGAGGCAGGGGATAGCGGTTCTTAATAGTTATCTTATTCAATTCCCGATAGTCGATGCACATCCTGAACGACCCATCCTTCTTTTTGACGAAAAGGACTGGTGCGCCCCAAGGAGAGGTGCCCGGGCGAATGAAGCCTTTCTCAAGTAATTCCTGAAGCTGACTCGAGAGTTCACGCATTTCGGACGGTGCGAGTCGGTAGGGAGCTTTGGCAACAGGGTTGGCTCCAGGAATGAGGTCGATACGAAAGTCGATATCACGACTTGGCGGAAGTCCGGGAAGATCGTCAGGGAACTGATGTGTTCAAAATGTAACATATAAATTTCATCAAATGAGGCATAAAACTAACCCTTTTTTAGTACTAATGTTGGAAAAAGTGTGCTTTTGTCTTCCTTTTGTATTTTCAGGATTAAATGAGCTCAAATTAACAAAAGAAGCAAAAAGACATCAAAATCTAACATAAATACAAGAAAAGGAACAAGATGTGACATGCCCGACCCCACGACAGCATCTTCCCAAGCAAAACAAGAGATCAGAAGCCTGAACACGCCCCGTGCTCAGCCAGCACGGGGGCGTGCCCAAGTGTTAGCAGAAAAGACAAAGTGGTAGAAGCTTCTATTGCCCACCACGAGGCCGTGCTCAGCGGACACGGGGCCGTGCTCAACTATAAGATTCGCACAATCCAGGCAAATCTTCATAGTACAAAGATTCTTCTGCACACGGGGTCGTGCTCAGCGGACACGGGGGCGTGGTCAACTAATAAGACAAAGCTGCATTAAATGAAGAAAGAGAAGGATGTGGACACGGGGCCGTGCCCGAGCTTCTGTTCAGCCTATAAATAGAAGTGCTTGGCTCAAGCTCAAACCATCCCTTGGCACACCACCTCTCTCACACTTCACCCACCACCCACCACCACCATAACACCATCATCCACCATCATCATCCATTGTCCATCGTAGAGTGTGTGAGTCGTCTCGGGAGATTGATCGTAAGAGTTCTTGACAATCAAGGCCATGTTTGCCTAAGTCTCTTACATCACTTGGTGAAGACAAAGTGTTTAGTGTAATACTTTTTATTTCTAATCTTTTGCACTTTTTATTTGGTTTTGTATTAATGACTTTAATAACTAGTTGCTTATGTTGAAGGTGATCTTTCCTTATCGTTTGTCCGTGGTGTCTTGGCATTATTTTGCTGTCTATATAAAATAAAAGATTTTCACCATTCATATCTCCACGGTCTATATGGAGGTATGTTGGCTACCTGGTCGGGGGTTAAGGGAACGGTTTGGTAAAGGTCTTGCCAATGTTCAGCGTTTAGAGGTCCTGCAATGGACCTGGGTCAAATTTAGTAGGACCTCCTTCAATACTTAACGGTATTGGATGGCGGGGGTCCAAACTCTTTGATCCCCTCATAAGTTAACTACTATTATTACTATAACCCGGCTACTTAGGACTGTATCCCTGCTGACTCAGACTACTTAGTCGAGGGTAACGTCACCTCTAAAAGAGGGGCCTACCATAATATTGCTTTAATAACTTAATTAATTATCTTCCAATAATCCACCCTTTTAGGATTGTATCCTTGCTGACTCAAACTACTGGGGTGAGGGTAACGTCACCTTCAAAAGAGGGGCCTACTACAATAACTAAGATAATCTCTTAATTATGTGCAAAAGTGCGGAAATAATCAAAGGTTACACTAGATACGAGTCGGAACCAAGTGATTCATCTTGTCTATCTGTTTTTATTTTTATTTTTATTTTCAGCATTTTAGTTAGTTTTTACTTTTCTTAGTTTAAAACATTTTTCTAAACCTTTTTATTTTGATTAGACGTTGAGGATAAACCGGTACTAAAAGCTCTTGTGTCCTTGGACGACCTCGGTATCTTACCAACACTATACTACGCTCACGATGGGTGCACTTGCCCATATGTGTGTTTAGTGTTAGTGAAATATCGTGTTTTATAAATTTAAAACTTGGCTAAAAATAAGTGTTAAAGGGGCTTAAAATATCACCTAAAATATATAACACTTCACACGCATCAAGTTTTTGGCGCCGCTGCCGGGGACACAAGGATTTTAAGAAAGTTAGGAATCAACGGCCTAATCGTTTTTCTTATTTTTCATTTTTTTAGGATTTTTTTTTTTTAGTTTTTCAGCATCTGCAGAGCTCAGCACGGGCTGTGCCCAGCATCATCACTGGCAGTTCTTGTTTTCTGAATTACAGGGAGCTGAACACTGGGCCGTGTCGGTGCAACACGGGGTCGTGTCCAACTCCCAGTAACAGGGATCCAGAAAACAATCACTGTACCTCTGACCACGGGCCGTGTTCACTGAGCACGGGGCCGTGGTGAACATTCTGACCAACGTTCTTTTTTGTTTTTATTGCAGGACTTGGAACCCAGGCGCCACATTTGAACCTCCTACGTAGTGCATGAGCTCCAGTTCTAGTAGAGACATAAAAGAACCTCTAGAAGAACCCGAACGCTTTCTCAGAAAAAGACTTAAAGCTAAAAATCAAGAGAAAGTTTCGGGGGACCCACTTCCAATGGCGGACCAACGTACCCTCATGGATTACCTACGGCCCACCGTAGGCAATCTCGGCGCCGCTATCAATGCACCAAATGTCGAAGCCAACAACTTCGAACTTTGGCCGCATTTGATACAAATGCTCCAAAACTCCGCAACCTTTCACGGGCTTGCGGACGAGGATCCCCATCTACATATTACTAATTTCTTGGAAATATGTGATACTTTTCGGATCAATGGAGCATCAAACGACGCCATTCGCCTTAGGATGTTTCCATTTTCACTAAAAGACCGAGCTAAGGCTTGGCTTAACACCCTCCCAGTTGGCTCGGTAAACACCTGGGATGAACTAGCCCAAAAGTTTCTATATAAGTATTTCCCTCCTGCTAAAACGGCTAAACTAATGACTGAAATTAATACATACTCACAAGAGGATGGGGAATCCTTATATGAAACTTGGGAAAGGTTCAAGGAGCTTCTAAGAAAGTGTCCTCATCACGGTCTAGCGGTGTGGCAACAAGTATCCACTTTCTATAATGGGTTGTTGCCACACACAAGACAGACACTTGATTCAAGCTCCGGGGGACTTTTAGGTAATCGTCGCCCAAATGAAATATATATTCAAATTGAGGAAATTGCTCAAACCAATTTTCAATGGCACACTCCCCGAGGTAATAAATCTATTGCCCCGGGCGCCCATAAGGTTGATGAAAGCACCTCTTTACAAGCCCAAATCGAGGCCCTCTCTTCGAAAATCAAAAAGTTAGAAATGACAAAAACGGCCTCGGTTATGGCTTGTGAAGGGTGTGGTGGGTCACATGAAAATTGGAGTTGTATGAAAGAATTAGATGAACAAGCAGAAACGGTAAACTACATTGATAATAGACCTAGGCCGTCGGGTCCTCCAACGGGTACCTACAACCAAGGATGGCGTAACCACCCAAATCTTGGTTGGAGAGATCCCGGCAATAGTAGTAACCAACAAAACCAGCGAACTAATTTTCAACAACCACAAAATTTCTCTCAACAACAAGGTGGAAGAGAAAGGCTTGAAGATACCATATCTCGCCTCATCTCCGACACCGAAAAGAAAAACTCGGATCGATTTCAACAAATAGAATCGAATTTTAGAAATCAACAAGCTAGCATTCAAAACGTTGAAAAACAATTAAATCAACTAGCTCAAAATTTCTCCGAGAGACCACAAGGCGCGTTACCGAGTAATACCGAAACCAACCCAAAGGCACAAGTACACCTCATCACTTTGAGAAACCGAACCGTGGGTCCCGAGGATGCACCGTTACCATCAGTTAAGGAAGTCAACACCAAAACACGACTTCACCTACACCTCAACCAGAAACGGCTTCTTCACCAAATCAAGAGCCCACCAAGACTCCTCTAATTCCATACCCCGGTAGGTTAAATCGTCAAAAGGCCGATGAGCAATTCGCAAAGTTTGAAAGTTTACTAAAACAATTGCATTTTAATATTCCTTTTATTGAGGTCCTAACCCAAATGCCTAAATATGCAAAATTCATGAGGGATTTCCTCACTCACAAAAGGAAAATTGAATCATTGCAATTAGTTAACTTAGGCGAAGAATGCTCCGTTTAGTACTCAACAAACTTCCACAAAAGAAAATCGATCCCGGGAGCTTCACAATTCCTTGCTCGATTGGGAAGTCCCCCGTTCGTAATGCTTTAGCCGATCTTGGGGCTAGCATTAACCTCATGCCCACGTCAATGTTCAAACGACTCGGCCTAGGAGCAACAAGCCCTACAAAGATGAGCATACAACTCGCCGACAGGTCCGTCAAATTTCCACAAGGTGTCGCTGAAAATCTGCTGGTCAAGGTAGACAACTTCGTTTTTCCAACCGACTTTGTCATCTTAGACATGGAAGAAGACACTGATGTCCCTCTCACCCTCGGGAGGCCATTTCTAGCCACCGCCCAAGCAGTGGTGGATATGAATGACGGAACGTTAACATTGAAGTTTGGGGATGAGGAAGTGAAGTTTGAATGTGGAAAGAAAGTAGAGGAAGAAGACCCAGTCAAATACATGAAGGTCATAGACTCAAGCTTGGATGACGCTCTCCGACGGTGTAACATGGGATGCAATACATCCCACTTGGGTAACATGTGACCAGGCTTTGGGTCTAGCCAAGGACCCTTATAAACGTGGCGCACCATGGAGGCATTCCACGGAACTATCCTTAGTTTAGTTTAGATTAATTTTCTTGTTTTCTAGTTAGTTTTAATTTTCAGGAATAAAACACACTTGAGATGGCAAAGGATGCAAGGGAAACTTGAACCAGCACTCCATACAGGAAAACAGAACCGTCCGACAAATTTCTTCATTTACAGTAAGCTCGGCACGGGCGGTGTCCACCCAACACGGCCCCGTGCTGCACTGTCTGCAGAAAAAAGACCCAGTTCAGGTAACTGGACACGGGCCGTGTTCACCCAACACGCCCCCGTGTCCAGACTTCTGTTTCTCTTGTTTTAAATTTGTTACTGGCACTTGAACACGGGGCCGTGCCCGGCTAACACGGGGCCGTGTTCAGCGCCCAGTAACACAAAATTTTTGCTTTTTTTCACACCTTTTACACATTCAATCAACCTAAAAACTTATTTTTGGGACACATTGAGGACAATGTGTAATTTAAGTGTGGGGGGATGCTAAAACCTTGAATCTTGCAAGTCCTAAATACAAGCCTTACACAAAACTCTATTGGAACCGCTAATCACCCCAAAATTTTTCAAAGAAATTTTTTCATTTTTTTTACTTGTCTAGGTTTAACTCGGGAAATTCAAGTTCTAAAAAGGTTATATTTTTACGAATTTACAACCGATAGCGTCGTGATAAAAAGAACCAACATAAGAAAGTTATGAAGAGGCATGACAAGCTTAGTTAAAATTTGATTATATATACTTGATCACATAAAAACCCATTCCCACAAAAGTGAGTTTTGAGCCTTTATTGAGCAAACACTTACATATCATTTGACTAAATGCTCATTTTCGTTTCTTGTGTGAATAGCCGCTTGGTTCTTACGACTCTAGAACATGCCATGACGATACATTCCCAGTCCTTACCAACTTAAACCCGAGTAAGTAAATGATGGAGGCATTAGGACTAACCTTTTTTTTATTTCTACACCATTTTTTTTTTACCACCTACCCAAAATCCCCCTAGTTAGCCGGGTTATAGTATTAATAGTAGTTAACTTATGAGGGGATCAAAGAGTTTGGACCCCCGCCATCCAATACCGTGAAGCATTGAAAGAGGTCCTACTAAATTTGACCCAGGTCCATTGCAGGACCTCTAAACGCTGAACAATGGCAAGACCTTTACCAAACCGTTCCCTTAACCCCCGACCAGGTAGCCAACATACCTCCATATAGACCGTGGAGATATGAATGGTGAAAATCTTTTATTTTATATAGACAGTAAAATAATGCCAAGACACCACGGACAAACGATAAGGAAAGATCACCTTCAACATAAGTAACTAGTTATTAAAGTCATTAATACAAAACCAAATAAAAAGTGCAAAAGATTAGAAATAAAAAGTATTATACTAGACACTTTGTCTTCACCAAGTGATGTAAGAGACTTAGGCAAACATGGCCTTGATTGTCAAGAACTCTTACGATCAATCTTGGATCCCGAGACGACTCACACACTCTACGATGGACAATGGATGATGGTGGTGGATGATGGTGTTGTGATGGTGGTGGGTGGTGGATGAAGTGTGAGAGAGGTGGTGTGCCAAGGGATGAGTTGAAATGAATCCAAGCACTCCTATTTATAGGCTGAACAGAGAGCTGGGCACGGCCCCGTGTCCGCTGGGCACGGCCCCGTGCCTGTCTGACACTCTCTCTCCTCATTAATTGTAATTCGCAATTACAATTAATGCGCCTGCTGTACTTTCGACACGCCCCCGTGTCTGCTGGGCACGCCCCGTGGTGGGCAATAGAAGCTTCTATAGGTTTGTCTTTTCTGCTGCTTCTTGGGCACGGCCCCGTGCTGGCTGAGCACGGGGCGTGTTCAGACTTCTGCCTTCTCTGTTTTGCTTTGGAAGGTGCCGTTGAGGGGTCGGGCAGTCCACTAATGTTCCTTTCCTTGTATTTATGTTGGATTTAGCTGTCTTTTTGCTTCTTTTGTGTTTTTGAGCTCATTTAATCCTGAAAATACAAAAGGAAGACAAAAACACTCTTTTTCCAATATTAGTACTTAAAAAGGGTTAGTTTTATGCCTCATTTGATGTAATTTATATGTTGCATTTTACACACATCAAATACCCCCACACTTGAACTTTTGCTTGTCCTCAAGCAAAACTCTTTAATATGTGGCTTACACTCCCAAATGGAATAGGTAGAAGAGAAGGTTTTTTTGGGCTTGTCGTAGAGTGTCGGGATGTCCAAGATCTTTTTGGGTTTTATTTTTATTTATTTACAATCCTATTCGTAATGATTTATTTAGAACGTTTCATAGGAGAAATTACTTATTTGGGCATAGCATGCCTTTTTAAAATTTCATATATATACAAGTTCACATACCTCACGGGAGAAATCACTCACACTCGGCCGAAGGTGTATTTTTAGTGAATCACTCGAGAGCGGCATGGAACTTATTCCTACCATAAGCTTGCCAAGCAATCAATCCTCCTCCTTTTTAACTTTTATACCTTTGTAAATATCAAGAGGACTTTGTGGGTTAAGGGTTAGGCTTGGGTTAAAGGTAGGTGGTTGGGATAGTGGTTAGTAGAAAAAGGGCGAAAAGCGTAACAAGTGTCGGTTTTCGTAAGACTTTCTAATTTTTTTGTAACTTTTTATTTTGATGAAGCTTTTATTCAAACAAAGTTATTTTTGATGAACTTGTTTGTTTATTTTCTTTTTGCTTCATCATCAACACATTTTTTTTTTTATCATACGAAAAACCGAACTTGTTACTAAAACAAAGGGTTAAAAATGAAAAAGGTTTTGGTGGGTAAAAGGGTTTTTGGTTTGGGTGATGAAATGAAAAGGTTTAGGCTCAAAGGGGCTAACTAGGGGGATTTTTTTGGGTAGGTGGTAAAAGAAAAAGAAAAATAATGGTGTAGAAATAAAAAGGGTTAGTCCTAATGCCTCCATCATTTACTTACTCGGGTTTAAGTTGATAAGGACCGGGAATGTATCGTCATGGCAAGTTCTAGAGTTGTAAGAACCAAGCGGCTATTCACACAAGAAACGAAAAATGAGCATTTAGTCTAAAGATGTAATTTTGTATGCTCAATAAAGGCTCAAAACTCACTTTTGTGGGAATGGGTTTTTATGTGATCAAGTATATATAATCAAATTTTAACTAAGTTTGCCATGCATTTTCATAATTTTCTTATGTTGGTTCTTTTTATCACTACGCTATCGGTTGTAAATTCGTAAAAATATAACCTTTTTGAGAACTTGAATTTCCCGAGTTAAACCTAGACAAGTAAAAAAAAATGAAATTTTTGAAAAAAAATTGGGGTGATTAGCGGTTCCAATAGAGTTTTGTGTAAGGCTTGTATTTAGGACTTGCAAGATTCAAGGTTTTAGCATCCCCCCCACACTTAAATTACACATTGTCCTCAATGTGTCCCAAAAATAAATTTTTAGGTTGATTAGATGTGTAAAATGGTGTAAAAAGCAAAAATTTTCTGTTACTGGGCGCTGAACACGGCCCCGTGTTGTCCGGGCACGGCCCCGTGTTCAAGTGCCAGTAACAAAATTGAAATAAGAGATACAGAAGTCTGGACACGGGGGCGTGTTGGGTGAACACGGCCCGTGTCCAGGTACCTGAACTGGGCGTTTTTCTGCAGGTGGTTCAGCACGGGGCCGTGTTGGTTGGGCACGGCCCGTGTTGAACCTTCTGAAATGGAGAGAATTGTCGGGTTGCCTTGTTCTTGTGCATGAGTTCATTTTTCTCGTTCCCCTTTTCATCCCTTACCACCATGAGTGTGTTTTATTCATTAAAGACCATCCAAACTTTAAAACCATCATTTCATTTCATCATAGAGAGAACTTACATAAACCTAAATAAAATTAAAACTTAAATAAATAGGTCAGCAGGTACACGAGGTTATCATAAGGAGTTCTAGAAAATTTCGAGAATAGTTTCCCGATATAGTAGGACTTTTAGCCGAATGGATTTTTCCCTAAACGTTGTTTAAAGCCATTCTTCGATCTCCCTAGGAAGGAAGAATGAGGCTTCATTTTCCTCCGCAGCTGGTGGTTGAGGGGGAACATTTACCGGGACTCCTTGCACCACTCTTCGCGGAGGCTCTTGGTGCATGGCGTACCATTCGGCTGGAATGATAACTTCGGGTACCATGTTCCACGCCCTTTGGGTTATTATAGGTACCAAAGGCGGGGAGGCGAGAAGGTTCAACCTCTGGTGCAAGAGGTTTACTTCATGGAGACAGCCCTCCAGCCCCACTGTAAGATGGTTGATACGGTCGACCAATGCTTCCTCCACTCCCGTCATTTCATCAATAGCCTCCCTTAGAGCGTAAACATAGTTTACAAGAGAGTCTTCTGCTGTTGAAGATCTCCTCCCTTGTCGGTTACTTCTTGAAGATGATCCACGTGTTCTGCTTGCCATTTTCTGTGAAGGAAACCGAAGAAAGCTAAATTTTTACAAAACAGAGCCCTGGACACGACCCCGTGCTCGTTGAGCACGGCCCCGTGTCCATTTGTCTGCAGGATTTTTGGCTAAAGAATCTTGGAGTTTTAAATTATTTTCATGATTTTTGTCTGGGTTTTAAGCTCAGATAATTTAAAGCAAAGTTATACAACTAACTTTAAACAAGAATCTCTAGCAAATAATCTTACAAACTTCACATAGAGGGTTGGAATCAAGGGATTTCCAAGCTTCCATGGAGGAAATTTTGAAAAAAATTTGAAAGAGGAGGAAATGAATAAAAGTGGAAGGGACAAGAGGGTCCTTTGGAACCTTATTTTAGCACTTACCTAGGATGGTATGAGTGAAAATCCCAGGAATCTCTGTCAATTGAAGTGCTCAAAAATGAGCAGGGATCAGGCTGCATTTAAAGAAAACGACAGCGCACTGGGCACGGCCCCGTGTCCAGTGGACACGGCCCCTTGTGCAGAGAAAATCCTGACACATTTTGTCCGTATTCTGACCAAATCAGCAGAGAATCTTTTTGGTGAGCACGGGGGCGTGTTGACCTGGACACGGCCCCATGTCTGGAGGCTGTTTTATGGAGTTTTGCTACTTCAAGGATCTCGTCGAAATCGGGTGGTTCCTTACTGGTTGGAACAACCCCATAGTGCCTAAGATACCTTAATTGTCCTAGACTAAGGTGAGAACGCAAGAGGTTGTCGGTGAGGGTAATTCCTATTTTCATTCTAGGTGGACAAGTCCAACCCTTTCCCGGGCTCTTGTTAAAGAAGGTGTATGCCGAATCGCTCAGGTCTATGTATGCACCGAACGAATTCGATGGAGAGTCCTTCACGGCACAATCGACACAGGGACGACTATCGTCCAAGTCTTTGCTAGGAACGAAGGTATTTTCGGGAGCAACGAGGTTGTCAGAATGCGGTTCCAACATTTCTTCATGGTTATCGTCTTGGGGTGGATCAATAAAATCCTTCCTAAGCTCTTTTAACTAATTCAGAATTAGCTTTTCTAGTTGAAATAACTCATCAAGGAGCATTTCCCCTAGAATATCTGGCTGGGCGCATTCGAGTGAGAAATAGTGCTTATTTTTACTTTCGCCCCTCTTAAGGTTGTAAGAAGTCGGTGGGTCCATGTAGTGGGGCCTATAATTTAGAAAGTAGCATTCTACTTCTTCATGTTTGCCACCACATAACTGACACCACGTACCATAAGAGTGCCGAAAGTAAAAACAATTACTATCACTCATGTTTATGTCAGAAATTACCAACCGCTGGGATCTTACGGTTCTGTTTTCAGTAACTGAAACTTGGGCACGGGGGCGTGTTGAGTGGGCACGGCCCCGTGTTCAGCTTACTGTCTGACGTAAAACAGGATTGCCAGTTCCAATGATTGAGCACGAGGGCGTGTTCAGCGGGCACGGCCCGTGCTGAGCTCTGCAGAAGCTGAAAAACTAAGAAAATCCTAAAAAATTAAAAAGAAAAAATAAAAGATGATTAGGCCGTTGATTCCTAACTTTCTTAAAATCCTTGTGTCCCCGGCAGCGGCGCCAAAAACTTGATGCGTGCGAAGTGTCGTATATATTAGGTGTATATTTTAAGCCCTTTTTAACACTTATTTTAGCCAAGTTTTAAATTTATAAAACACGATATTTTACTAACACTAAACACACATATGGGCAAGTGCACCCATCGTTGAGCGTGGTATAGTGTTGGTAAGATACCGAGGTCGTCCAAGGACACAAGAACTTTTAGTACCGGTTTATCCTCAACGTCTAATCAAAATAAAAAGTTTAGAAAAAAATGTTTTAAACTAAGAAAAATAAAAACTAACTAAAATGCTGAAAATAAAAATAAAATAAAAACAGATAGACAAGATGAATCACTTGGTTCCGACTCGTATCTAGTATAACCTTTGATTATTTCCGCACTTTTGCACATAATTAAGAGATTATCTTAGTTATTGTAGTAGGCCCCTCTTTTGAAGGTGACGTTACCCTCACCCCAGTAGTTTGAGTCAGCAAGGATACAATCCTAAAGGGGTGGATTATTGGAAGATAATGAATTAAGTTATTAATGCAGTATTGTGGTAGGCCCCGCTTTTGGCGGTGACGTTACCCTCGGCTAAGTAGTCCGAGTCAGCAGGGATACAGTCCTAAATAGCCGGGTTATAGTATTAATAGTAGTTAACTTATGAGGGGATCAAAGAGTTTGGACCCCCGCCATCCAATACCGTGAAGCATTGAAAGAGGTCCTACTAAATTTGACCCAGGTCCATTGCAGGACCTCTAAACGCTGAACAATGGCAAGACCTTTACCAAACCGTTCCCTTAACCCCCGACCAGGTAGCCAACATACCTCCATATAGACCGTGGAGATATGAATGGTGAAAATCTTTTATTTTATATAGACAGTAAAATAATGCCAAGACACCACGGACAAACGATAAGGAAAGATCACCTTCAACATAAGTAACTAGTTATTAAAGTCATTAATACAAAACCAAATAAAAAGTGCAAAAGATTAGAAATAAAAAGTATTATACTAGACACTTTGTCTTCACCAAGTGATGTAAGAGACTTAGGCAAACATGGCCTTGATTGTCAAGAACTCTTACGATCAATCTTGGATCCCGAGACGACTCACACACTCTACGATGGACAATGGATGATGGTGGTGGATGATGGTGTTGTGATGGTGGTGGGTGGTGGATGAAGTGTGAGAGAGGTGGTGTGCCAAGGGATGAGTTGAAATGAATCCAAGCACTCCTATTTATAGGCTGAACAGAGAGCTGGGCACGGCCCCGTGTCCGCTGGGCACGGCCCCGTGCCTGTCTGACACTCTCTCTCCTCATTAATTGTAATTCGCAATTACAATTAATGCGCCTGCTGTACTTTCGACACGCCCCCGTGTCTGCTGGGCACGCCCCGTGGTGGGCAATAGAAGCTTCTATAGGTTTGTCTTTTCTGCTGCTTCTTGGGCACGGCCCCGTGCTGGCTGAGCACGGGGCGTGTTCAGACTTCTGCCTTCTCTGTTTTGCTTTGGAAGGTGCCGTTGAGGGGTCGGGCAGTCCACTAATGTTCCTTTCCTTGTATTTATGTTGGATTTAGCTGTCTTTTTGCTTCTTTTGTGTTTTTGAGCTCATTTAATCCTGAAAATACAAAAGGAAGACAAAAACACTCTTTTTCCAATATTAGTACTTAAAAAGGGTTAGTTTTATGCCTCATTTGATGTAATTTATATGTTGCATTTTACACACATCAAGGGGCTTAAAATATACACCTAAAATATATAACACTTTACACGTATCAGAACACATTAGGAAATTCACGAACCACAGGAACGTCTTTTACTTCTGTCTTTCCTTTATTTTCCTTCTCCGCTACTACAATGTTAGCCAAGAAAGCTCTGTATTCCTTGCGGAGATACTTGCTAGCTTGGACACATGACATGAGTTTGAGACTTTTCAAAGCAGTTTCACCATAGACACACAATAAATCACCATTTGCGAGCGAGAATCGAATCATCTTATCGAAGCACACAACTTCAACATGGTTTTCGTTAAGAAAGTCCATGCCTACTATGACGTCAAAACTTCCGAGTTGCATCAGAATAAGGTCGATTGGGAAGATGTGATTGTTTTGCTCAAGGATACAATCACGAAGAACAGAAATAACGGCGACAGTTCTTCCAGTGGTGACTTCAACATCGAACGTCGAGGGGAAATGGGAGCGCTTACGACTAAGGAGCTTCTCGAATTCAAACGACACAAAGCAGTTATCGGCTCCAGTATCAAACAAACATGAAGCATAAATACCATTCACAAGGAACGCACCATTGACCACGTTGTTGTCAGCCTGGGCTTGGTCCACATTGATGTTGAAAGTTCTGGCGCGTGCGGCTTGTTGCTGCTGCTAAGGCTGTTGCTGCTGCTGCTGGGGCTCTTGTTTCACAACCCTGTTAGGGCACATGTTCGCAAAGTGGTTGGGATCACCACATGCGAAGCAGACTCGGGCATTGATTGCGGGTGCCTGAGCCGCTTGTTGGCCTTGCGGGGCTGGGAGCAGAGCTTGATGATCAGTGGCTTGAGCTGGTGCTTAACGAGGACCAGTATGACAATTAGCGGTGAAGTGGCCATACATGTTGCAGTGAGCGCAGAAACGATAGGCGAGACCTACCGGGTGATGGTAAGAACATGTTGAGCAAGCCGGGTGGGGGCCTGTGTATGCACGCTTTGCAGGTGGTGCATAAGTAACTGGTGCTGGACGGTGGTGGTGCTGCTGCTGGGCCGGTACGGCTTGGAGTGGAGCAGCAGTGGTAGTGACAGCACAGTTCTTGTTGCTGGAGCTGTTGTTGTTGTTCTTCTTCTTTCGGCGTGAGGACTTTGATGATTGAGCGGCGGCGGTTTCAGCGGTTGATGCGGTGGTGACTTGATGCAGGTTCTTCGAAGTCTTATCCCAAAAACCAGCTTTTACTCGCTTGTCGTTGATTTTGGCGGCAAGCAAGTAAGTTTCTTCGATCGTTGCTGTCTTTGCGGCATGCACGAAATCCGCAACACAGTCGGGTAGAGCTCGGATGTACTTCTTGATCGCCATGTCGGGCGTCTTCAGTTGATCGGGGCAGATGATGCTGAGCTGCTTAAAGCGAGCAGTAAGGGCAGCGTTGTCACCTTCCTTCTGCTTAATGTTCCAGAATTCGTCCTCCAGCTTTTGACGTTCATGGGGAGGGCAGAATTCGTCCATCACGATAGCCTTCAACTCTTCCCACGTCAGCTCATAAGCTGCATCGTTCCCGCGTTTGTTTCTCTCGGCCGTCCACCAGTCTAATGCGCGGGACTGGAAAACGCCGGTAGCGTTTAGAGTGCGGAGATTTTCCGGACATCCACTCTGGCGCAGAGTGACTTCGATGGAATCGAACCATTGAAACATAGCCGTCGGGCCATCTTCTCCAGTGAATTCCTTCGGATCGCAAGCCTTGAACTGCTTGAAGCTGAAAGCAGTCTTGGTAGCAACTTTAGGAGCTTCAGTTCTGGACTCCTCAGACGATTTGCTAACATTCTCGTAAATTTCACTCACGATCTGAGGCACAACCTTGGCCACTTGTTTCGCGAGGATGGCAGCAAGGCGTTTGTCCCTCTGTTCTTGACGAGAGAGTCGTGAGTGACGGGGTCCAGATGATGGTCCAGTTGACATTGTCTGCAATAGACTTCGTCATAGGTCTCAGACACATCATAATCGAATCTCACCTCACACGTCTAATACTTACTAAAGCTCAGGAACACAGTGAAACATGTATCACATAAACACATAGGCACATAATCACAGATTCACATAAACACCGAAGCACATAATCACGTAAGCACGTAGAGCACAGAAGCACGTTTGCATGTAATCACAAGATGCAGTCAGAATAAAGAAACCTATCATTCACAGCCCGTGCGCGTTCGAGAATAGTGATCGCGATTAACATATCGAGTAGTATAGTATAAGCGTAAAATCGTAGCATAAGGTCGTCCATAATTTAGCGATTTGTCAGCATTTTGAGATAGAATGCAGTGCGAGTCGTGCGTGTCGATCGTAGTGAAGCAAAAATCGAATAAGTCTCCAAAATTTAAACACATAAACAGATAAATACACATATAAACACATAAAATCGACGAATCATCAGAGTCAGCAGTTGCGGGCCCAAAATCAAAACACATAAAAAAATCGAGAAATAGATCGTCTACGGCTATTAGCGTTGACTATCCAAAGTGATTCGACTATTCTCAAGGACTTTTCGTACACACTTTAACTTTCAGGACTGTGCTTCTGCCTCGATTCTTGGGCGTTTGGCACGCATCCCGTTAGTCATACCGTGACTTCAGGTCGTTGGAGTCCATCAAGACTTTGGTGAGAGTTTTGTAAAACCACGTAAAAATCGGAACAAGTCGTCAAGGTTAGGGTTTCACCCCTGGCTTAACAACTTTGCTCTTGTTTTCATAAAATAAATGAGAATTATGCGTCAAAGTATGGATTTCACCCCTATTACAACGCAATTTCTCGTGTTTATAGATAAAAATAGGGGTTGATCAAGCAATTCAGTCGAGAGTTTGCGGTTTTCACACCTATTCTCGACTTAATCGCTCATTCATAGTTGAAAATTCGAGTGTAGTGATAGTGTAGCGTAGGCGAGAATAGTGAGAAATAGCAGTGAGCTCGTACATAATCCATACTGGACATGCACGAGTCGGTCTGTTGGTTCCTAACTATAGACTAGGTCTCTAAGACATCGACTTGGACTAGGTCGAGTCTTGCCTAATTCCCAATAGTTATGGCTCTGATACCAATCTGTCACACCCCAACCGATGGCGGAAACATCGGGGCATGGCACTGAGCGAAACAGATTGTCCAGAAGTTTCCATAACAACTATATTTACCAAATATTTAAAGCAACATGTCCCATACCATGTCATAAGTGATAATATAATTATTACAGACACAAATCTAGTCAACTAGTTCTGTTCTGACAACTCAGATTTATACATAGATAGTTTATTTATTGGTTTCTAGGACCTCTTTTCCTAGCTTCGATTTCATCACAGCACAGAGAGCATCCTAGACCTTTCCTTGCCTCAAGTTCCCAGCAAGCTAAGCATATAAACAACTTAAGCACCTGTCACATACGTTAAAGTAAAAGTCAATACACATAGTGTAAAGGTGAGCATACAAGTTTGATAATAGCATATAGAGTTCGAAAGCGTTACGCATAACCAGCACGTACATAGAGTGAAATGAGGCATGTTAGTTATCAACATGAACCTATCGATACCAATGACTGCGAGTTGACTGCCCAAAGCAGTTCGCGATACATTCTCACCACTGTGAGCCATGTAGGTAATTGTCCTTAACAACCCCCTGAGTGAACGGGTGCTGAGTCCAAACTAATAGTACTACCGTTGCTAAGGAAGGTAGACAGTATTCCATGTGTAAACATAACAAACAAGCGTTCATTTAGTCACGTATACATGCGATAACGGTTGGCGTTTAAAGTATTGCGTGGTGTGTTCGATGTGATTTTGTATTAGTAACGTATGTAACACCCAAAAGTGCGTAAAGGAAAAAGGGATCGAGTATACTCACAGCGATTGATGGACTGAAGGGAGCACTAGAGAGTAGGGTTAGCCTGAACAGATCGATAGCATAATGATAAGCGGCGCGTAAAACGATACAAGTACAAGTGGTTCGGACAGTAGTTCGATCTGATGGTAGTCCGATCGGATGACTGTTCGAGTGGATTGTTTCTTCCTTTGGGAAGGATGTGTTTGTGTATGATGGCTTGACTTTTGAAGTTTTCGTTGTAGTATTTTGAAAACACAGAAGTATCTCTACCTTTTAGGTCGGTCGATCGGACGGTCGTTCGATCGGATGGCAACCCGATTGGTTTGGGCACTTTAGTGAGAACAAGTTCACAGCAGGTTGTCACTCGATCGGACGGTCGTTCGATCGGGTGGCATCCTTTGTGCATTGATCATGTTGAAAATTGTTTAAGTGTGGAAGTTCAAATGTTTCATGATTCGGATGGCAATTCGATCGGATGGTAGTCCGATCGGACAGCAATTCGTTCAACATTCAGACTTCCAATGTTGGCAAAATGGTTAAGTGTGGGACCCAAGGTGCAAGTCGTTCGGTTGGCAACCCGTTCAGCTGGCAGTCCGTTCGGACGGTGGTCCGATCGGACGGCATTCCGTCTTGGTCGTTCCGTTCGTCTTACACTTGGCTGTTTTGATAGTTTGTCGTTTTATCGAGATGTTCTGATAACGTGTTAAGCAACAGGAACCTCGTCAATACTTGGTGCTCCTGATCGGACAGGAATCACCCAAACCCGATCAGTTGACGGTTCGAGACGATGTTCCATGTTTAACCCATAATCGATAATCTCGTGGATAGAATATGGATCTTGAACCAACGCAACCACAAGAATGAGTAGTAAGTCGGCACAAGCTCCGATTCTATCGGTTTTAAGTGCATTGAGTGTAAAAGTGTTGAAAGAAAATTGGAAAAGCATCTTTCAATGCTTTCCAGTGTGAATATGTTTAGATCTATGAAAGATATTTTTTTGTTTATGTGGAAATCGGTTAGATCTAAGTTGTCCTTGGTGGATTGAGGCCAAAACATGAAGTTCTTCAAGAACACATGATGACGTCATCCTAGCACACCTTGAATCTTAATGATTTCACGGTTAAAAGTTAAGATTCAAAAGATAGAAAGGTGTAGGAGTGCGTGTAGATTAAGGAAGTACAAGATTTAGGACGAAATCTTACCGGGATTGTGAGAAATCGGAGAAAAAGCAAGGTTAGCATGCTGATCGGACGTCAGTTGCCAAAAGTAGAAAGAATGAAAGTGACAAGGGTATTTATAGGGTTACCCAAAGTGGAAAGGGGCTGGTCGAACGGTTAGGCAGCCCGATCGAACAGCATGTCCGATAGGACGGCAGTCCGATCGAACGGCTGGTCGCCTGGTCGATCAGTCACTTCGTTCTAGTGTTCGGTGCGACGAGTGTTGCCGTTTCGATTGCGATTACGAGCGTTTCGATGCGATAGGGTTTCCTAGTCAAATTACTTTTAATCCCATGTACTATATCAACATACAAGCATCCTTATTTCGTATTCATTTAGCGTTTGCGATTCGATTGCGATTGAGTTCGATTGCGTTTCGATTGATTACCACAACATAACATAAATAAACATGCACAAGTAACACATAAGGCACACATACACGTATAATAGTAACCAAAATGCGTATTTCGAGTTGCGAGTGCGATTGCGATAGCGATAAAGCGATAAATAGCGATTACCATGCGATTATTAATAGATACTCCACATAATACAACTAAAGCAAAAATAAAATAGACTAGTTACAAGTCAAAGATGTCAAAACAGGAATTGAGCAAGGAGAGACATATCGCAATTAGCAATCTTGTCTTCCTTTGACTTCAATCTTGACTTTGACTTTCGAAACACGGGGTGTTACAATCTTTAAAAGGTTGTACCATCATAGCCATTTAATATTTTGGCTAGGTTATACCTCTAAGAATTTCTTTGGCGGATCAATAAAATTTGAAATGATATAGCATGGTGTAATAAAATACATATTTAAAAATCAAAAATAACTTCATTGAATCACGAAACTAGTACAACGATGCCCTAAACGGGACTTGAAACAACATTCTGCCCATGCAGGGGCAACGGAAATAGAAAGTAAGTCCACGCAGGGACTTGGTACATAAAATAAAATAATGTCCTCGCAGGGACTTGATTAAAAGACAATACAAAATAAAACAACAACTTCCTACTTCTTTTTTCCTTTAATAAGGTTCGCAAGGCCCTTGAGAAAGCCATTATGCTTCTTCTTAGTTTCATTGGCTTCACGTTTGTAACGACCCTCGAAAAGACCCATAAACAAAATCCGAAGTATGCACAATAAAACTTGAATACCTGATGGTTGATGAACCAACCCACACAAAAGTACCTTTATTAGACTCGCAAATAAAAAAACCAAACCAACTGGAATCAAGACCCAAGGATACATGATAAGTATCGGCACGAAAATCGAGAAAAACGTGCGATTGGAAGAGAAGGGCGGCCAGGGACACGTGTCACGACACTGCGCCTCGTGTCAGACCTACGTGGGAAACATGGCAGTCGAAGCCAGGCCAACCATCCTCGCGCCACGCACCAGGGACGGCTGGTCCGTGCGTGACGCACGAGAGAAGCCAGACTGGCCTATATAAGGGCCAGGTCTGGGATGAATTCAGTGTACCAGTTTTGATTGAAATCGATACTTCTTTCTCTCTCGTTCTGTCGTTCTAACACCAAAACCCCTAAACCTCGGAACTCTGCTCGTTATCATGGTAATAACTCAAATCACAGACACGGTACTATATCCGATTGATTGAAACTGATCCAACGGATGTTTAAGTGCTGCCTGTATATGGCTATACTTTGTCATTCGTTGTGAGTTTTGATCTCGTGATTATCGTTAAAGCTAATACGAGTTCCACTGTATCTAGAAATTAGAACTCGTAACCAGGGAGCTGTTAAAGCTAGAATACTTAGCGATTAAGTAAACTTAATAGTTAAGTAAACTTAATAGTTAAGGAAACTTAATAGTTTTGAAAAACTTAGCAATTAAGGAAACGTAGCAGTTAAGCAAGCTAAGTAAATTATAATCAGCTAAGTAAATTATTTAATTAAACTGTTAAGTAAGATTAATTAATCAGTTAAGCAAGACTAATTAAACTAAGTAAGATCAATTAATCAGTTAAGTAAGATTAATTAACTAAATAGATATACATGAAAATAAATATATATGAGATAGATAATATCAAAGGAAGGTGCAAGGAAGGTATAAGAAGATATATATATGGGTAGGAAGCTTCCTAGAAAATGTATAGGTAACTTCCTAGAAAAGCTATATGAAATTTCCTAG
This sequence comes from Helianthus tuberosus, assembly GCA_030545235.1. NCBI lineage: Eukaryota > Viridiplantae > Streptophyta > Magnoliopsida > Asterales > Asteraceae > Helianthus > Helianthus tuberosus. The sequence goes on from CM060418.1 coordinate 190,426,077, forward strand.
AAATTTCATATTTCCTACCTATAAATAGGAAGCTTAGGATTCATTTTTCTTTGCTCGTTCCTTCTATCCTTCTCTCTATACGTTGATGTTCTAACCAATAATCACCGATGCGATATTTTGTCCGATCGATTCAGGAACCAACTAACGAATGCCAAAGTGCTGTCTAAACAAGACTATCCTTTGTGAATTTCGTTAAACGAATGCCAAAGTGTTGTCTAAACAAGACTATACTTTGTGAATTTCGTTGAGGTTCTGATCTCGTGACCATCGTTAGGTTTGATTTGGTATAATACTAAAACGTATTCCACTCTGTTAAACTATATGTTTAACTATCAGAAAACTCCAAACTATACACTTACTACCAAACAAAATATTTAATCATCAGAAGATTCAGAACTCTAAAAGAAAGTAGATGCTTAGTTATCAAGAGGCATAGAATCAGAAGGCTTGTTAATTAAGACTGTATGCTAACAAGGTGAGTCATTCTTTTTTTATCAACAATGTTTTACAATACTCAAATTATTTTCAAAAGTTATAGTTACAGGGATTAAGTCTTGGTTATCTTGAATCACTGGCAAGTGGGGTATTGTGCACATTACTAATTTCTCACGGTTAGGTTAACAAACCTAACAGTGACAATCATCACTACTTGGGTGAAAGGACCCAATAGTGGTATGACCATCGTCACCAGGGTGTGACACGGCGCCAGATAAAAATAAGATAGTAGCCATTGTAATCGCTCTTATGCTGTAATCTATAACAACGTGTCTTTTTGTACAAACTGAATGAACTCACCAGTATTTCCTGCTGACAAAACCTTTTTAAAAACGCGTTTCAGGTAATTACAGTAGATCGGAATAAGAGTTGGATATGGCACCAACAAGGCTTACAGAAGTGGCTTATTTTATCAAATGAATTAAATTAAATGTTGTTTATGAAATCGGGTTTATCCCAATACTAAAGCTATCTTTGTAAAATATGGGTTTATTCTCATCTGTTTAATAAATAAAATCCGGTGTTTCAAAACTCTGATATTTTTCCTAACTCACGGTCCTTATGAAATTTTCCGCTGTAATACTTTTCAAAATAACCACCGGTACCACCTGGTTGCTCGCGGCACCCGCTCCCATCCAAGGGCGGGGTCGGGGGTCGTGACAACGTTCAACCCGGTCTAACCTCTGCAAAATCTCCTGAGTTTGCTCCTGTTGGGGAGGAGGAGGTTGATGGTATGGTGGGTATTGGTATCCCTACACCGGATATCCAGTTGGGTAAACTGGAGGGTAAGAAGAAGGATAAAGTGCATTGTACTGAGCAGCTGTAAGGTATGGATCATGATTTCCATAATCCGATGGGTATCCAGATGGATTATACCCAGATGAACCTGGGTATGTCGGGATTGGGTTGTTAAACCCCACTGGTGGTAGCGGTGGTGCATGAGAAACTGGCGGAGGGTTGATTTCTGGCATCGCATGCGAGGGTCCACCCATTTGGGGGTCCTTGGGAATAGGAGGGTAAGAACTTGAACCATGAGGGGATGCGAACTGTGGTCCCCCACGTACAGACATTCGAGCATTTCTCCTTCGCCTTGGCGGCTCGGGAGGCGGTTGAGGTGGTTCCTCAACTAGTATAGGTGGTGGGGTAACAACTTGAAGGTAAGGCTCATTCAAAGGAGGTTGAGTCGGGGAGTTGTGATATGAAGGGGTAAAGAACCAATCATACTGAGCCATCCTTTTAGCATACGAATCAGACCCTCGGTACGGCGATCCTTGATATGGGGAACCGACCGATATGCTAATAGGGTGGCCCGGTGTTCCGGTTTGCATTTCAGGGTCCGGGTCGTCGTCCATTTCCATCTCCTGAGAGAAATGATCTTCGGGTCCTAGAGGATTGAAACCTAAAAAGTCGTTGACGTAGTCATTGGGATTAAACTGAGCTGGAGAGTAGGTAGAATCCGAGTGACGAAGAGAATGGGGATGAAAAGAGTGGTGAGATTGGTTCGAGTGATGTGATCCCTGTGAATGATGGGAATGTTGGGGTTCATTAAGAATGGGCAACCCAAAGTATGGAGGGTCGGATGGTGAGGATCCTAGTGAGACAGAATACCTCGCTGGCTCGAAGCTATGACTCCAATGGTCCCGTGAGTCGGAGTCAGAGAGTGTATCAGATGGGGTACGTCGGTGGGAGGGTCCCGCGTGGCCTGATGGCCCTCCTCTCATTGGTCCTTTTCCTTTGCCTCTCACTCGTGGCGGCATTTTCCAATTGGTAACCTGTCAAAACAAGTAAATATAATATAAACAATAAAAGGAGAGTTAAGAATAAATCCTAGGTCATTAGCCTAGACTCGGAAGTATAAGGAATGTGCTTATTGTGTCATTGAGATTAAACACCAAAGGTTAGTGTTTAATTCACTCAGTGTTGGCTCTGATACCAACCTGTCACACCCCAATATTTCCACATATTACCGGTGGGCCCGGCGGGGAGTATCGTGACGTAGTTGATGTCATCATAGTCAATATACACAATATAATAGCACAGCGGAAGGCTTGGTGAATAAACTATTACAAACCATAATGTCTGAGTGTCCGAGTGAAAGAATATATAGACTGGAATGTAATAAGATCCACAGGCGGATCATAAATAGTTACAAAGAAACAAAATAACAGACTTCAGGTATCTATGGTTGCAAGATCCTCTTATGACACCTAATAGCTCCAGCCTATTACGAGAGGTACCTGTCAATCAGCCTTTAAGAAAATACGTCAGTTTACACTGGTAAATACAATTAACTGGCTCTTTTGAAAACATTTATGAAAATTGATTTAAGTGCACATGGCACAAATCTTTTATAACTTGGGACAATTATTTAAATATAATCTTGTATACAGATTTACATGTTTGTATTAGAATTGGGGTCGGTTGGAAGCCGGTCGTGATTAACCGACTCACCACTTATAGAACCCACAAAGGAGTTATCCCCAACATGTGGGTTTATATTTTAGCATTTGCATCTGTCAGGTGTATGCCTACACCCCGTGCATAGGTCGTGGTCATTTTCAAATGAAATGAGCCGATGATATCTAGGACACGGTCGAATTAACCTCCAATGCTTATGTTATCAAACAAGACCGATTAAAATGGGTTATGTAAATTTATTAATCACAATCCGATTAAATGATTTCATACCCGACCAAGTGGTATTATTATAATACCATATTCCAAGCCCGTATAAGGGAAAATAAGTTAAAAGTATTTACCTGAGCTCAAAGGTGAAAGTAACTCAGCCGTAAATCCTAAAGCTGTATGATGATACCTTCTACTGGATGCTACTTAATCTGTATAGAGGGTTTAATAACCTATTAGGATGCTAACAGGCCTTTAGTTAAGTCAAGGACTTAGACCGGCTAGCTAGAAAGAAACTTTACGGTTCTAAACGCTAGATTAAGCGGAGACCGGAATAGAATGTGGTTTAGACCCGACAATCTTGGATACTTGTATAATATGGGTAAACTAATCACATTCTGGAATTTGAGGATTAATTGATAAGATTAAACCCGTTTCGGCTATTATACGCAAACTAGTCACGTAAACCGATCTGAACACGTAAACGAGTAACGGGTAACCAAATGAATTATATATAGGTCTTAATTGTTATTATGCTTAAAATATGTTAATATATCAGTAGGATGTTAACATATATGCCCAAAAAGTAATTTAAACCAATTTAAGTCCCGAAAGGGCATTTTGGTAATTTCAATACTTATAAAAGAGATTTTATAATAAACTAAAGTTCCGGTCTTTTGAAATCAGTAAAAATATTCAATTTAATAAGTTATATCAGTGGGGTATTGCCTATATGTGAAATTTATCATTTATAACCAATTCATGCACCTAAAGGGCATTTTGGTAATTTCACATAAGCTTTAAAGGTCAATTTCGAAAATCTGATTTTAAAATTTTTGCTTACTGTTAAAGTATAGCAATTTACTAAAAACATCAGTAGATATTAAGTCTTATATGTTTAAAATAGTTTTAGCTCATATTATGCGTTAAAAATGCGTAAAAGTCGCTTTTAAGCGATTTTCGGGTTATATAAGAAAAGCTGATATTTTTATCATTTCGGAAAGCTTAAAATATTTTATTTATCATATAAAATCAGTATCAAAATATTTGGTATCAATATGTGATGTAAAACTCGTTTTATTCAAGAAAAGGGTATAACCGACAATTACCGAATTAAAGCTAGAACCCTATGATATGATCAGTTTAAAAATAAATAAAAATCTTCAAAAATCTCAAAATATTATATTATATCAGTGGGTAAAAATTTTGGTGTCAAAATTTGGGTTTAGCTAGGCTTTATGCTAATTATGCCGTTTAATTAATAAAAAGTTTCTTAATTACGATATTGAGCATAACTCCTAATCTAAACCTCAAACTGATGTCAAATTTTTAGGAAAATTTTATAAATCAGTAACAAAGGTTTTTGTCCTCTCACATTTCTAAAAATCTCATTTGTGTGTCAAAAGGGCGTTTATGGCATTTATAAGCATATTAACAATCAAGAGCATATAATTCAAACCACTAAGAACCATGCACTATAACTCCAGAGGGTTATACTACTGAATAATGTGGTCCTAATGGAAGCTTAAAACATAGGAGAATTAAGCTTGAACGGGTCAGAACTGAAAGTCAAAGCAAAAGTCAAGCTTTTGCGACTTTCGGTTATAAACTGACCTTAGACTGATAATCGTCGGGTTAGGACTGATAAAACATGTTCTAATATTAATTACCAAGTCATTAGAATGTTAAAATATAATTTAGAACCTCTGTTTTATTAATTTAAATCATTTGTCAAACTAGTTTGACCCGACAATTAACTAGTCAAACGAAATAATTAGGATGTGCCCTTTTAAGGGTTAATCACCTACATTAATATGGTTCGATAACCACTTTCGTTTTGATTAGTGGCTGGACCAATTGTGATTAAATCGAAAGTCAAATCTTAATTACGATAAGTTTGACTTTTCGGTTATTAAGCTAATTAAAACGACTAAGCAGGGATTAAGACTCTTACTAATGGTCCTTGCTATCTTTTCTACACTTGGTATTCTTCTCCTACTGATTGCAAGCTCCAGAAGTGAGGTAATTGAAATTGTTGCAAGAGTGAGTTCATGAACTAAAGTCCTTTATATACTAAGTTGCAAGCTCTAGGATCATCCACAGCTGTTATGGGAGTCCCTAGGATCACCCCAGGTGTCCTAGTGGTTTATCAAGACCGACAACAGCCCCTAGAATCGTTACAATTGAGGTTAAGGCGGTGCAACAGCTTAAACCCGCACCTGTCAACATGTTTCTGCGCTGGGCACTTCTACACGGCCCGCGTAGACATGTTAAGGGTTTTACGAGGCCCGTCTGAACCTGTTTAACAGGTTAAAACACTTTAAAACTTGGCAGCTTTAGTCCCTGGTCCATTTAAACCCTATTTAACCTCCTTTTTGACATGTAAGGCCCTTGTAGTTAGTTTATTGAGGCTCAAGGATGTATAAACAAACTTCGTTAGGCTCGGTCTCGTTAAATATCACTACAAATGCAAGTTTCATCAAGTTGACACTTTTTACCCAAAGTCTTGAAAACTCGCTTAACGATCCCGAAACCATGTGAAATTTATACCACTTATTCTTGAGAGTATATTTGAATATTTCGAAGCCTCGGGTTCGTTAAAAGGTCACTCAGAGGTCAGAATTAACATGTTGACACGTTTAACCCTCGTAGTTTTATAATCTTCCGATTATTTTCACAAACGGCTTCTTATATCCAATCAATCACTCGTTTAAGAATATATATTCATCATGTACGGTCATTCAGAGGCACAAGTTTGGCATGTTGACACTTTTAGTCCCTGTGGTTTCATATTTCAACTGTCTGACAACTTTAGTCCTTCAAACTCAATCTTTCACATGTTTAGAGTTTATGACACGTGTCTTTACATAATTGGACACATTTTTACGTGGTGTTACAACTTGTAACACAATCTTAAAAAAATTACATCGACTCAACCAGTTAAAACAAAACACTACTATAGTTTTGCAAAAAAAAAAAAAAAAAAAAACAATAGCAAAACTGTAAATTTTAAACGGTACAAAATCGTAATTTGGCTTGACCAACGGAAAAGTGCCGCAGCTGACCCACCCATTTCCTCCAATGAGAGAGAACACTATTTCCTTCCATGTCTTTTGTTGTTACAGGTGTTTTTTACATTATTTGTTTTATGTTTTTAAAATTTCATTTAAGACTTGATTTTTAAGGAAATTATTAATGCTCAACTAATTTTTATCAGTCACATAATACCATAAACTATAAGAATTAAATTATCATGATTCGAAAACTTATTCACACTATAATAAGATTATCATATAACACAATATATGAAAGATAAAATATAGATTAGAAATTGGCTACAAAGTAGGGGTGAGTAAAAAATGAACCGTAACTGAAAATTGTACCAAAGTTAAACGAAAACCAAATTAACCGAAGATCGGCTATCGGTTATCTTTTGTACCCTCGGTTAACCAAACCGGGGCATTTATAATTTTTTATATATCTGGCTTTTATACCTTCATTTCATGTATTTTATGTATCATACATCCATTTCATATATTTATACATCCAATTCTTGTTTTTATACCTCGGTTTTTATATATTTCATCTCCATTCTATATATTTATATCTCCATTCCATTTATTTCTGTGTAACAAATTTAGCTTAAGTTTGGTCTGGTTATTAACCGAAATTAATCGAACTGAATTGAACTGAAAACTAACAAATTAACCGAACCGATAACCTTGGTTACGGTTTCGGTTAAAGCTAATAACCGAACCGAACCGTGCACACCACTACTACAAAGTGCAAAACTCCTAAAAAGTGTGAGAAGTTATAATATGTGTAAGTAAAACACCACCATAAAACACCCCAAAAGCACATGTAAGAAAGTGAAAATCATTAAAACACACTTTGTAGCTAAACCAAACTATGAGAATATAAATATAAATATAAATAATATGATTGAGTAGGATCAAATAGAAACCACATTTCGCATATAATCTGTAAGAACCATTTTAAAAGTGTTACGTGACATCCAACCAATTATAGAGAAGTGATAAAATAATATCATAAATAAAATCAATTACATTGAATTCCCTATAAATATGCTAACAAGCAATTAATTCTTAATTTGGATCTTCCTTTTGTTTTCAATGTGCTGATTAAGAAAAGTGCTGATATCATTCAAATATGTGCTAAAATTAATTATCTTGATTAATTTTCATGTGCTAATATAATTCAAAAGTGTTACTTTTATGTATGCATTGTTTTGGTATGTGCTAATTTAACTTTTTTTAAGTGCTAGTATATGTTCTTACGGTTTGTAGGATAAATATGGTTTGTACTGGAACCAACCCCATGATATACGGGTTGAGTTCAAATACATAGTCTCATAAAACTAGGATGTCGTAGGAAGGGTACTAAATGGACTCCAATTGAACTCATTATAGCGGCATTGAAATCGTCTTATCGAACTCTACAATCTTAGATTTTAGCTTTTAGCTTTTCGCTTTTAGATTTTAGCTTGTAGATTTTAGAATATTTGTTTGAGATCATTGTGTTTTTTATTTGGTATTGTTTTATTCTATTTTCGTCATTGTGCTTTTTTACGATTCATTATCTTTTTTTCTTCAGCATCATGTTAAATTTTGTTGGCATTGTGTTATATTGTGCAATCTATTGTGTCTTTATACCCTTTTGCAAACTTAAAAGGCTGTAATAACACAACCCTATGATTATATTAAAGGTGCTAAACGGGTCGTGTACGTGGGTTGACGGGTTCAACCCGACCCGGAAATTTTAGACGAACCCAAAACCGACCCAAAAATCGTGTCATATATATGAATTTGATCCCGTTGGTCCGAACCCGACCCGTTTAACTATACGGTTTCACGAGTTCAACCTGTTTAAACTAAACCAAATCCGCAAATTTCGTGTAAGATATGCTAATATGACTGCAACCTTAAACGAAAAAAAAACATACCTGCTTGAAGACCCACTGAACCCTTCATGGGTTATTAATTCCCTCTTTGAATCTAGGGATTTAATGCTCAAGTGATTCATTCGTTCCCCCAACATTCAACCTTCATTCCAAATTTCACATTCTAGGGTTTTGAAAAACCCTAAATTGTTCCCCAATCGTAAATGGGCGCTATGGCGAACAATCGCTTCAAGCGCAACGCACAATTTCAATCCTCATCACCATCTACCTTCGATTATGATCATCCACACGTTTCAAAAAAGCTCAAATCATCTCATCCGGTACCCAATTCCATCGCCTCAAGCGCCGTTTCACGCCTCCGTTTATATCCACAGCATGTATCCCCAATTGTCAGAGAAATTCAAGCTCCTTGTGTAGTTGTTAGAGGATTTACCGCAAGTTTGAAAAGATTTAACGGTAGTTGTAGTGAAAATAGTGGAAAAAGTGGAAAAAGATCGGATCTTTATGGGAATTGTGTGGTTTCAGAGTGTAAGTTTGTTGATTCTGAGATGGAGGATGATGTTGTAGAGGTTATTGATGTGGTTAATAATGGCAATGATGCTTCAGGGGATTCAGGTGTTGAGGAGATTGCAATGGTGGAGAGTGAGAAAGAAGAGGTTAATAAGTTAGTGGAGGTGCAGGCTATTAGAGATAAATACAGGGAGTTAGATGTGAAGGCGGAAGAAAATCGTCGGTTTCAGGTTACGAATGATTTAGGAGTGGTGTCAGAGTTGATAGATGGGAAGCCGTTGGAGTCGTTATCGTTGAACCGGAGGCCGGAGGTGGATGGTTTGCCTTATTATAAAAAGTTGTTGTATGATTCGTCTGAGCGGGACAAGCAGTTAAGTAGGTTGAAGTTTGATATCAGTTTAGTGGAGGAAAAGAGAGATTTTTATAAACAATTGTTTCTTGCGAAGAAAGATGAGGCGAAGGAAGATGAGGTGAGCTGTTTATGCTATGTATCTTTGAAATTTATACTTATATTAGTTGTTATTGTTGTTTGTCTCGTGTTAATGTGATTTGTGTTTTAGGACATGTTGATTGAGCCCTTTCGACCACTTGCCGATGATGACCTGGAAAAGGTGGCTAATGCATTTTCTAATTCTAGCAGGTATGAAGTATAAGTGTGTGTGTGTGTATGGAGTTAGTACGTGTGTGTATGCACGTGCAGTTTGTGTGTGTTAGACGTATATTAATGATTAATGAATTCTTTGTGTGTTTTGCTATATGGTTTTGGAAATAAAATGTTGCTTGAAATTTGTAGAAGGAAGGTTTTGGTCACTCATGAGAATTCAAATATTACAATTTCCGGAGAAGTTCTAAGGTGTTTAAGACCTGGTGCATGGTTAAATGACGAGGTAGTTATTGATTTCACATGTAATATTTGGTTGCAACATAACTTGTTAAGCAAGATCTTTAACGTTGAGTTTTTTCATATTATAGGTTATTAATCTTTATCTTGAGTTGCTGAAAGAGAGGGAAAAGAAGGAACCGAAAAAGTTTCTAAAATGCCATTTCTTCAACACGTTTTTCTACAAGAAGGTTAGTTAAATTCATCTCTTTCCGTCTCCTTGTTGGCGTTATTCACATCATCCTTATGTGACACATATTTTGGAGTATTCTTGTTCTCAAGATTTTTTTCTTTCTTTGGGAAATTTGAGAGTTAATTTACCACCTGACCCTGATATCGTGATTCATTTTTGTCCGCAACTTTTATGTTGGTTTATATGGAGGATATGAAAGCAAGTTATCGCCTTTTATAAATGTGCTTAGTGCTGACGACTATGAGTAAAGGATTTTGGAACCATTTATGTATAAATTGCAAACATGAACAAAAAGTGAAGGATCAAGGTAATAGGAAATGCTTGATAGAATAGGTAAGCACAGTTTAAACTTAGTTGTAGAAAAATTGCATAACGGATAACTAGGATTAGTAAATATTTTTTTTTCTAAAATTTACAAATCGGTCCAAAATATTAAATGTCCCTTTTTTAAAATTTAAAATGCCTGCATCCAAATCGAACCGTTTTTTGTACCTCCCTTCTTAATTAATGACCTTCCTTTTTTTACCGTTTCTTTGTCACCATGGTTTATACAACTTAATAGTTAATTCAGATAAAATTTGGGATTGTTCATGATTCTTATTTAATATATTTGTTGCTACTATAGTTGATAAGTGGAAGGACGGGCTATGATTACAAGTCAGTTAGAAGATGGACTACTCAGAGGAAGTTGGGATACAGTCTCCTTGAATGTGACAAGGTAATATTAAATAATTTGTTTTCGTGTATTTCTTAGTTATCGTACTAATCTTGCTTAAGTACGGTATCTTGTCCATATCTTATAAGCAGATATTTGTCCCTGTTCATAAAGAAATACATTGGTGTTTGGCTGTCATCAACAAAAAAGAAGAAAAGTTCCAGTATCTCGACTCACTTGGAGGAGTTGATAAACAAGTAATGAGAGTATTGGTATGTATCACAGTGACTTCTTGTTTGGCACGTATGCGTATAAGTGTCATCACATCAATTACCTGCTTTTTTAGGTTTGAGTAGTGTCAAGATGGTCAGTTGATGGGTTAAAAAACAGTTCAATGTGAAGCATAGCAAATTTAGTGCAGCTTGAAATGGGTTGGGTCAAGGTTTAAAAAGGCTAAAACGGGTATCGAGGCGTTTTCCCTTAGCCTCACGAGGCGTAAGCCTCGAGGCAGGTCGAGGCGTAAGCCTCAAAACATTATTAAAAAAAATTAAAAAAATATATAGATGTCTCATAAAAATCACAAATTAGCATAAAACAAACATCATAAATAGAAAATATTTCAACAAACAAGGTTTAAACATAAAACAAACATCATAAAATAGTTCAAACAACTTAAACTAGTAATGTTATGACATCTAAATATCATAGAACTCGTTCCACTCCGCATCATCATCATCATCCTCAAAGTACCCTTGTATATATGCTATTTTACATGTATATTTAACAAAAAACTAATAGTTAGTAGCAAAGGACTTATATGTTGGGTGTGTGAATGAAAGCCTCAAAAGGTGGTAAATACTTTGTCCCACATCGGTGTGTTAACAAAGTTAGTGGTTGTTTATAAGGTAAAGTCTTTACTACTCCATTGTAGCTTTATGACATGTTTTACCAAAAGTCCTACCCGCGCGCAGGGGGGGTGCAAAAAATGAGTTTCTGAATTGAAATTTAATTGAACTCGTGCATGCCCGCACGTCCTGCGGATACGAATGCAGCTCCGAAAACCCCAGGTCAGCGTGGGCCAGTTTTTGCACAATTTATTTTTCAGACGATATTTTTTTTTTTTTTTTGTGTTAAAGCCCAGACGAGAAAACTTTAACCAGTTTTTTGGCTTTTTTGGCTGCATTCTGTTCTTCGATTAGGCTTTTTTATAACCTAAGATGTTTTTTTAAGTTGACTGTTGGACTTGACCACCAATTAGGCCCAATAAAAACTAAATGGGCCGAAAAAAAAGTCCAGAAAACAATAAACTGATCAATTTGCACATGTCTAGTGAGGCTTAAGCCTCACCGCCTCGCCTCAACGCCTCACCGCCTCATACCGCCTCAAACCGCCTCGTTATGACTGAGGCTTAGGTTTCAGTTCCCCCCTGTGAGGCTAAGCCTTTATTGCGATTTTTCACCGCCTCACCTGAGGCGTACGCCTTGAGGCGCGCCTCAAAACGCCTTTTTAAACCTTGGGTTGGGTTGACCCACAAACACATTTTGTCTATTTTAATTTGTATAAATATAGATCATGACTTACAGTTAGCTGTTTATATGCATATACATTTCCCAACCATAGTACCATACATGATACGTGTAGCTTACTGTTGGCTAATATTCTCCAGGCCAGATACGTTGTAGATGAGTTCAAAGATAAGAATGGGGAAGACATTGATGTTAGTTCTTGGCAGCAAGAATATGTTACAGACCTTCCTAACCAGGAGAACGGGTGTGCAATCCTTCTATTGCTTTTTTTTTTTTTTGAGTAAAATGCCATTTTTGTCCCTGAGGTTTGGCTACTTTTGCGACTTTCGTCCAAAGGTTTGTTTTTTCGCATCTGGATCCAAAAGGTATGAAATCTTGCTATTTTCATCCGGCTCGTTAACTCCATCCATTTTTCTTCGTTAACTCAGGGGTATTTCCGTCTTTTTTGTTAACTTAAAGGGCAATTCGGCCATTTTCAGGGGTATTCGGTCTTTTTACATAAACTGAAAAAGACCGAATTGCCCGTTAAGTTAGCAAAAAAGATGAAAATACCCCTGACTTGACTTAACGGAGAAAAATGGTGGAGTAAACGAGCCGGATGAAAATGACAAGATTTCAAACCTTTTGGATCCAAATGCAAAAAAATAAACCTTTGGATGAAAGTCGCAAAACTGGGCAAACCTTAGGGGCGAAAAACATTTTACTCTTTTTTTACTTCAAACCTTATCAATCAATGCAATTCTGCTAGTTTACAGCCTATGTGTTTCTCTTTTGATCATGATTAGTTTTTTCTTTTTACCAGGTTTGACTGTGGTGTATTTATGATTAAGTATGCCGACTTTTATAGCAGGGGACTTGGCCTCTGCTTCAAACAAGTGAGTTAGATGACAATCCCGCTCTTCTTTTCCCTAAATATATTAAGTATTTTGCTTTAATTGCATGATCTCATTATTTGCGATGATTTCAGACGTTAATTAAATCTTTGTAATCATGCTTTATTATAGGAACATATGCCGTATTTTAGGTTGAGGACTGCCAAGGAGATATTGAAACTAAGAGCTGACTAAACATCTTTTGTGCTGTGTTGTAAGCATGTGGTGTATATAACAATCTCTATAAGGCAAAGCATGAGGTTGAGGTAACATACTTTCATAATTTTCAATTTTTCGACTTTGTTGAGGCTTCATCAAAGCAGCCAGAAATGTAGTTAGTTATAAGTTTTGTTTGTTTTGTGGGTTAATAATGTTTGGTTATTTAGATGATCTATCGGTTTTGAAATTTTGAATTATGGGAACCTTTTTGCAAAAGTTGCAGTGGCCCTTTTTGCAGCCATTGATGCTTTTGAATAGAATATCAGATACTGTTTTTATGGATTTTTTTTGTTGTTTTTGTTAGGAAAATGATAAAGGGCTATGGTGGGGTTGTTTTGATGGTTAAAACGGTTTGCGGTTTGGGTGGTTAAAGTCCAATAGATAAAGCATAAAAATAGTGAATGGTCTTCTAGCCATAATTACCAGATTAGGAATCTAACCATATGTAATTTCATTCTTGATTGGACAAGCAAGGAGATTTCAATCTTTCATCTCCCCATTGTTGCGCTCACCGTCAGTCCGTCACAACCACCTTACCGTTTATTTAACAACGTTACAAATCTTCTATGGTTGTTTTGTCAACTAAACTCGTTACAGATTTTAATACGGACTTTAAATTTATTCCTTCAAAGTTCAGTAGATTATCGTCCGTATCCAATCCTAGTCCTGATGTGTATCGATCCCCACTTTCCTTTTAAATGAGAAAGTGCTTCTATAAACACAAATTGAAGCTCATCAAATATTTCTAGCTTCAAGAGAGTTTATCCAAGGACACGAATTGAAGCTCTTACTATGGTAAGTAACACTTGCCTAAAGACAACCAAATAAGAATTTTCAAGATTGGTTTAGGAGGTTTGAATGTACGATTCCACCCGCAATCCCTTGGTGAACATCTGTGAGGAAAAGAGTGTGTACATAGACTTCACTGACGGATCAATTACAATGAATACAGAGTGTTCACCTATTGAAATAATCGCCGGTGTAACACTGACTGCTACATTGTTTTTAGAATAGCGGTGGATATCTTGGATCAATGGCGTATCACTGACTGCTCTTCGTTGTTGGATCACCGACAACACTTGTAAAGCCTGTCAAAGAAAACTCCTCAAATTTATTATCTTCAAATTTTCTGGCAGGTCACCGGCGGCCATCCATCGCAAATACAAACTCACTGACAACGTGTGAAAAGTCTGGAATGAAATCTTATTTTTAAAATCCGTTTAGGTAATCATCACTCCAGCCCAACCAACAACAGATTTATGCTTCAAACACCATATGATGAAGACAAAAGGATTTAGGGGAGGAGAAAGTACTTCATAACAAATAAGTTTTCCTAAATATGAGGGTTGTGGCAATTGGATAACCGACCAAGTCGACAACAAACCTGAATATCACGCCAACTTTGTGAACCGATTTCACTTAAAAGATATAGTTTATAAACTACTAATAATTACTATAAAAGGTTTCTCATCAACGATATATAAATTACTCGGTTCAATTCTAATTTCAATGGCTATCAATCATGCATATCACTCTTTCTTACTCCTTTTGATTCTTTCAGTATCTATGAATCGCGGTTTATTTTCTCTCTCTTATACTTACATATACTGCATGCATACAGTTGAGCTTCTTGTAACTTGTAACTGGCATTTGTATGGTCAGGTGGTGCTAGAAACTGTGATGGTTGTTGTAAGGATTGTATATCAGAAGAATCATTTGGTAGAAAATGGGGTTTTGTTAAGAACAATGTCGAAAATGAGAAGATCGATGTTGGCTATTGCATGCCGAGGTGTTGGTTTTCGAGACGATGTTACTGTTGTTTGAAGGATCAAAAATGTTATCAACAATCCCATGGTTGCAATGACAATTGCAAATAGTTATTATTACTAATTTGAACTAATTAAGATCCTAGCTAATTTGTTTGTCAAATTTCAAATTCAATTCCAGCCTTTTATTGAACAACAATAATATTATCATATAAAAGGCTAGCGGGAGACGAGAAAAAAATCCTGGATACCTATCCATCAAAGCTAAAAACGAACCATAAAAACGAACAAAGCACCAAAAACAACCATTTCCAACTTGAATTTGATAGCACCATGCGATTAGGATCTAATCGGTTGATAGTATTTTACAGTTTTAAATATAAGCAACTAATACACTGAGTTAACAAATAGTCGACGAGAGTGATGCAGTGTTAAATTTAGAAACCACAAGCACATAGGTGGCGAAAAAAAGTTGGGGGACACAAGTTGATCTCGCTAGGGCTGATCAAATTCCGGTTCCGAATCGTCAGAATTGGGGAACTGAACCGGAACCGCCAGATCCAAACCATATTGTTGTATTTAGGGCCAGGTTCTTAAATTTGGGAGAAAACGGTCATTGGTTCGGTTCCGGTTATAACCGACGGGGACGTTTAAAGAACCGCTAGAACCGGTTTGGGTTTTAACTTTAAATATTATATTAAAAAACCTTATTAATTAACTTATTTAAACGTTAAAAATTATATTTAAAAATATGTTTTTACTTTTTACGATTAAAGAACATATAAATAGTTTTTACATAATGTTTGAACGAAGTTTTTGTAATGGTTAACTAAATATTTTAGTTAACTTTAGTTTTATCGTTTGAAACATTTTACTGTTGCTACTTTTACTTTGGTTTGAATTTTGAAATGTTGCAACCCTTAGTTATATCATATATGTTTTAAATGGTTTGATTGTTTTAATTGTTTTTATTTCATTGTTAATTTTATGAGTTACGTGGAGAACTGTTTAACTCGGTTCCGAACAAAACTGGAACCATTAAAATACAGTTCAGTACCGGTTCTTATATTTAGCATTTAACGGTTCCAGTTTAGTTCGGTTTTAAACCGTTGCACAACCCTAGATCCCGCTTGTATTTACAATACATTAAACTTTTTTATATTAACCTTTATCTTAATTAAATACCATCACATACTTTTGTGAAATCTATAAATTTTTTAATAATTGGTAAAAAAAATGAATATTGAAAAGATGCTAAAGGCATAAATGAAAAAGATGCTTAGTCAAAAGCCGAAAGAAAGAGTGAGGGAATCTAGTGCTTTTAAACCAACCATACATACAAGCAAATAATTAAAAAGGGTACAAACGAAAATCCCAAAAAGCTGAAGGACCATTTTCGTAATTTCACATTAAAAATTCTGTTCTCCATCCCCAAAACCCTCGCCTATATATACAACCTGTATATCTATTCTCCAAACCCTCTCCCCTTTGCAAGTTGCTTTGTTCCTTTTGATTTCAATCCATTCGAGAAGCATCTTGCAAACATGTTGGTCTATCAAGATTTGATTTCTGGTAATCTTTTCTTTTATTTTTATTATTTCTATTATAAAGTTTTTTTTTTTTTTACTTTTTTTAGTAACATAGCTTTTTGATTGAGAATTTTAGGGTTTTTTGGTTATTGATTGTGGTTAATTGTTATGGAATTGTGTAGATCTAGGATTGATTTGTTGTATGTTGGATGGATGAATTTGTTGGTTTTTATTTGATGCTTTGATTTGTAGCTATTTTAGATCTGATTATTGGTTTGCGTTAGGGTTTTTTTTATTTTACTTGTTTTTATATATGTGTTTTTTTTAATCTTTAAATTTATCAAGTTGTGGTTATTGAGTTTAAAGTTCGTATCTTTCTAGCTGCAAATCTTTGTGTATGTTTTTTAATCTTTTAATTTAATAAGTTGTAGTTATAGAGTTGGAAATTTTGTATCTGTTTAGCTGCAAACTATTGTGTATGTTTTTGTTTAGTCTTTTAATTTAACAAATTGTTGTTATAGAGTTTGAAATTTTGTATCTTTTTAGCTGCAAACCTTTGTGTATGTTTTTGTTTAGTCTTTTAGTTTAACAAATTGTTGTTATAGAGTTGATTTTTTTGTATCTTTTAGCTGCAAATCTTTGTGTATGTTTTTATTTTTATAGTTTATCAAATTGTAGTTATGGAGTTGATAATTTTGTATCTTTATAGCTGCAAATCTTTGTGTATGTTTTTCTTTATCTTTTAATTTAACAAATTGTAGTTATAGAGTTGAAAATTTTGTATCTTTTTAGCTGAAAATCTTTGTGTGTGTTCTTTTAATCTTTTAACTTATCAAATTGTAGTTATAGAGTTGAAAATTTTGTATCTTTTTAGCTGAAAATCTTTGTGTGTGTTCTTTTAGTCTTTTAACTTATCAAATTGTAGTTATAGAGTTGAAAATTTTGTATCTTTCTAATTGCAAATCTTTGCAACTTTTTTTGGATGATTTTATTTCAGTTTCTAATCTCTGCCTAAATCTGTTCTTTATCTTCCTTTTAGCATAACAGATTGCCTTTTGTGTTTAATCTTTTTGTAAATATAGCCTTTAGTGACCTTTCAATTATGGTGTTCTAAATAAAAATATTGCTATGAAGTGGGATGAACAGAACAAAGGGATGCTGGATTCTCTGTTATTTGAATGTCGTTTATTGTGTGTGAAACTATCTTTTTTTTATCTGTATGTTATAAACATAGTTAAAATTTTGGCTTCCAAAGTCTTTTAATTAATGAACACACACCAAGAAAAGGGCGACATTTGTGGACTTGTAAATTTAATAGAATGCTTATTTCAAATGCGTTGATTATTATGTGATGCCGATTGTTTCTTTAGCTCAAATTGTACATGTAATTTTAGGCGACGAGCTTCTTTCTGATTCGTTTCCCTACAAGGAGATCTTGAATGGTATCCTATGGGAAGTTGAAGGAAAGGTATATCTTGTTTCTTGTATACCATCATATGTTTTGTAAACGTATGATTATCCGCAAGGATTTCAGTAATCTGTAATATGAAAACTTGGTTTTGTAGTGGGTGGTACAAGGAGCAGTGGATGTTGACATTGGTGCAAACCCTTCTGCTGAAGGAGCTGATGACGACGAGGGCGTTGATGATCAAGCCGTGAAGGTGGTTGACATTGTTGACACCTTTAGACTCCAGGTAAATAATATCATCCAATTATAACACCTAAGTAAGTTTCAAACAGTTTATATATGAGTACTTATAAAACATTGCATTTGTAGGAACAACCCCCTTTCAACAAGAAGCAATTTGTTGCTTACATCAAGAATTACATCAAAAATATTACCCCCAAGCTTGATGAAGAGAAACAAGAATTCTTCAAAAAGAACATCGAGGCCGCAACAAAATTTCTCCTTGGCAAGCTTAGCGACCTCCAGTTGTAAGTAGTCATGTTTTCTTTTGTTACTTTGCATGTATATGTATATATGTGTGTGTATATATATAGGGTGGGGTTCTAGAGTGAACACTAGTGTATTGGTGAACTGAGTGAACAAATCCTGACCATTGATTTAAATCATCTAATCGTAACATCATCAAATCTTGGCCAGTGATTTACACTTGTGTTTTGATAATCAAGGGCTAGGATTAGTTCACTACTGTTCACAATCAAGGGGGTTTTTCACTAATGAACTTAATCCTATATATATATATATATATATATATATATATATAGAGAGAGAGAGAGAGAGAGGCCGGTTAACGTACAAGAGTGCTTATCGTGCAAAGCGTATGCCAGGATCTCAATCGCACATCTGACCTACCCTTTGCTTTAAATTGAACGCGGTGGCACAATAGTAATTAACTTGACATAATTACGCACGTGATAATCGAGCCGAGGGTCTCACTGGAAGCAGCCTCTCTATTCCTACGGGGTAGAGGTAAGGCTGTCTACATCTTACCCTTCTCAGACACTACCTTAGCCTTGCTATTGGTGGGATTTACCGAGTATGATGATGATGAATTACGCGCGTGATATTGCATAATTATGCATGGGTTGGGTTAAACCCTAATCACGCACTTTATTTGCATAATTACGCACGTTATTAAAAAAAAAGCCCACATGCCACCAAACATGAAAATTACGCATGTTTACGCATGGGTTGTTTCAAACCTTAATTACGCATGTTATATACATAATCACGCATGTTATAAAAAAATAAGGAATGACACGCGGCGCAATCTCCTTCTCGCGTACGCTTCACACGATAACCAATCTTGTATTTTACACTCTCTTTATATATATATAGAGTGCTAACTGTATGGGATTGTTTTGCAGTTTTGTTGGGGAGAGCATGCATGATGACAGTTCCATGGTGTTTGCTTACTACAAGGAAGGTGCTACTGACCCGACATTTTTGTACATTGGTGTGGGGTTGAAGGAGGTGAAGTGTTAAGAAGGATTATCATCCCAAGCCAGCAAAGAGTTTGAGGCACTTGCTGTAGCTGTTGCTTTAAAATGTTTGGTTTTTGTTCTATTAAATATGGATCTATTTTTCTTGTGTTGATGTTCGGTTTCATTTTTGGACTAGAATTGGTATTGGAAATTGGAATTAAGTAAATCTTTTGATATTCAGAGTGTTTGGTTATCTCCTTTGATTTGAATTTTTTTTAGTCTCAACTGAAAATTGGGTGTAATGGTGGTTTTTGTCGGGAACTAAAAAGCCGAATGGCCTCGAAACTAATAGAGTGGTATTTGTTTTGGTTCTTATTTGTGTTTTGAGTCTCCTTAGCCATTACAGATGAGCCTGCTTGGCAACCCTAACAAAAAAGATGTGTCGGGTCAAGTAACTGGCTGGTACGATTTTGGCCAAAATGAGTTGCTACCAATTTTTTTTTATTTGTTCCAGTGTAAGATTTTTAAGACAACTAGGGGCTCTTTGAAACCCACCATCTGAGCAGTTGATACCTCTAACCGAATAAGAGGCTCCATTCAGCATGTTTATAAATCTGACCGATTTAGAGGCTCTGACCGATTCAGAGGTTTCCTTTTAGTGAGCCAAACACACTCTACCTGCCTCTTTTAGTAAACCAAACACACTCTACCTACCTCTGACCGATTTAGAGGTAGTCTCTTAATCATTTAGAGGCTATCAAATACGTAATGTGTGGGGGTGGTAGTGGCAATGACAATAGCGGCAGCAACAGTGATGGTGGTGATGGTGTAGGTTGTTATGACGGTGGAGACTGCAACAGTGATGATGGAGACGCCGATGGGGCTTGTGTCGTTAGCGGTGGTGTGTGGTGACCGTGGTGGTGTTGGACTACCGGCAAGAAGTAGGCGGTGGTAATAGACATTTCTGGTGGGAGGGTGGTCAATTTAAACCCATTTTAAGTTAAAAAGTTGCATATAAGAATTATCTTTAACACAAGATGGTAGATTCAAAATCCCCTTTACAAAACCATGGAAAAGTGGAAAACCAACAATAAGCAAATAATAATGCAAGCCACAAGAATGGTGCACACATTGTGAACATCCACTTTCATGACCAAACCTTAACAAAAGTGATATAAATCACCAAAACAAAATCATAATACCAACTTTATTCCAAATCAACCATAATCACACATCGCATAAGCGCACCTACCTGGGCTAGAACAACCCTCAAAACACCCTCCACAATGTCGAGGATCGTTTCTAACGTCTACACATTTCCCATCACAACAAACAAACTCATAACCACAAACATGTCCACACCCGCCACAATGGTTGCGATCCGCCATGACATCTTTACAAAACTTGCCGAAACAACACACTGAACCGCCCCATGGGTTCTTCTCGGGATTGGAGCAAAAGTCAGGATCGTTTTGACACCATGAAACTTTCTGTCTACCCCTCGAGAGAGCTCGAAAAAAGTTTGAGTGCGTTGGAACGCTAGAAACAGAAGCTATTCGATTTCCGAATACCAAGAGACACAATAACAGCAACCAATGGCCAAAATTAACATAACTGAATTTAGAAGGGTATGAACAAAGCATGCATGGATGATGTTGATGAAAACTGAATGATATTTCAGTAAATGGAAGCAGGTTATAAGTGTTATAAGATGAACATAGATATAGAGAGCTGGTAAGCAAGAAAAAGTTTATTATTTCGGGGTTACGCAACAATCGACCTAACATGTAATATATGAATGTGACAGGGTTATATAAACAAATGAAATCAATAAAACATGCTATGTGTTATCACTTAAGTGTTCATAAGTCAATGAGCATCTACTAACTGCTCAATTTTCTAAAGCTGCAGTAGCTAAGGTATGATAATATTATAATTAACTAATAGCACAAGAGTAAGTGTGGGACTAGTGAGATCAGCAGTTTGAAAACAGAAGCATGAGAAGAAGAAAAAAAACATAACTTTACACACATATAGAGAGTGGGGGTTACAATGCTCTTGTACCTTTTTATTTTGAATCTGATACACAAAACGTTACGTTACATTTCTCTCCCACTACGCTTGATTATCTTTTAAGCACTGTGTATAAGTGCATCATGCGGTTCTCAAGGTTCTCTACATGATCTTAGTTCTTATACGAATGTGCCCTATTTGTTTCATAACCAATAATATGTTGAGAACCACATAAACACATGTACATAGTGCTTTAATGAAAATAATGGTAAAACAGTAAAACAAAAAATGGTACTTCTCTCACGATTCTTGTATACGTATATAGACAAAATACTATCAATACCATATTTTTTAAAAATAAATCTCAAACATACTGAAATGAAATCCACTTACATTTTAGTGTTATATAATAAATAGCACAAAACGGTTAAACAAGTTCTTGTAGTTCTCAACATATTATGGGTTCTGAAATCAGCATCCCTCTGTATACCAAGAAGATAACAACGTCTAATATGTAACACAAAAAAGGGCTATGATTAAGATTATAAAATAATGTGCTCAAAACACTCAATTTAACAATATCATGAGGATGTTGCTGATGAAAATTGACAAGTACTCAATCACTTGAAACAACAAAGAGGCACACAAAATTGCGCCAACTTTCAAGAAATAAAATAGATTGCACACTTCAACCATTATTGTAAACCGGAAAATTTGATAATTTTACACTAATGATGAGGAACTCCATCTCCATCCCCACCTTTTGCCTTCTGTGCAGCAGCTCTTATCTGACGTTGTTCCTCTTTGTAAATCCGGTTTCGTCGTTGAAACTGTTTCACAATCAAATTTGAGTATATTAGTGACGAATTAGACATCCTCAAAATGATTATAAGATGAGTAAGTTGACCAACAGAAGTCAACATCATTTATATTTCAATTTTCAAGTAAAGATTCAAAATTACACCAACAATTTTACATGCTAAAATGCACCTCTCCCTCGGTCTAAACCGAAAAACAGACTGTACATGTTCCTTTTATAAGAAACACCTTTGAAACTACAAACACTTAGGTTAACTTTTTATTGTATATTAACATATATAATGGAAAATACATGTCACCAACAAGATAATGGGTAGCTGAGGAGAGTGTATAGCAGGCTCTTAATGTAAAATTACAAAACCAAATGATTAACTACTAGAAAATATATATGTTATAGAGATAACTTACGGGGCCAACAGGCCAAGATACAAAATTCCAATGTTAACTCAATTCACAATACTAGGGGTGTTCAGAAAAAAACCGTAACCAAATAAAAACCGTAAACCAAACCGTAACCAAATAAACCGATCCGAATAATGAATTCGGTTTTTGGTTTGGTTTCTAACCGAAACCGAATTGTGAATATGGTTTTTGGTTCGGTTTATGGATCCACATTTTATTTTATTTGGTTTATTCGGTTTATTTGGATAACCGAATAAACCATTTAAGTTAATTAATTATTGAATAAAAATTATAATATTTTATAAATCATATACAATTTATTAGCCCAAAATAGTTATTTTTTTATGCAGGCCAAAATAACAAATGTAAATCTAAAAGCCTAACTCAAAACCATTCATTTCTAAAATAATAAAACTTCTTCACACCTTTAGTATAGAAACTAGGGTTACTACATGTTTGGAGATTATTTATATTTTGTGTCATTAGACGTGTTAACTATTTATAATTTCTATGATCTATGTTTTGAAAGTTAAGTTTGTGGTTGTGTCTACCACTACTTTATGGATGTGTTTATTTTATTTCGCAATGAAACTTTCTTCTATTCATATGTTGTTAGGTACTTGGTTTTAAATTGCGTAATGCGCTCTGATGCGTTTTGGTCCAAAAATCCGATGCGTGATGCGCAATGCGTGATGCGCACGCATCACGTATACTGGGCGTCTCTTAGTATAAAAGTACCATAAAATAAATCATACATATAAAAACTACTCATAACAAACTTATAAAACATACTTAGTCTTTAAAATAACAAAACATTAATAAACATACTTAGTCTTTAAAATAAAAAAAACATTAATAAAACATACTTAGTCTTAGACATAACAAAACACTTAAAAGTTAAACACTTTTTCCAGAAAAGTTACCTTTTTCCAGCTTATTTTCCCGAAAAGTTACCTTTTTCCAGCTGTGTAAAGCTGTGTAATGTTAAAATATAAAAAAAAGGGTGACTGCATTTTCCCTCCAAAGCCAAAATAAGGAAAACCCTTCATTTTACATGTTGCACGCATCAGACCGCATATTGCAATGCTTCGCATCACGCATTATGCGCGCATCACTGCCGCATCACGTAATAGCCTCGCATCGTTACATCTGATGCGCTATTTCAATCGCAACGTGCGCATCACGCATTATGCGCGCATCATGCGCGCATTTTAAAACCAAGGTTAGGTATAAATTAGTCGCGATGTTCGGAAGTTGGAAAACAGACATAAATATAAATTAGGAAAAAAAATACTTAGGTACAATTTGGTTAGATTTGGTTTATTCGGTTTATTTGGTTTCTAACCGAAACCAAACCGAATTGAATTTGGTTTGGTTTGGATCGGTTTGCATATTCCTTATTTGGTTTGGATTGGTTTTTGGTTTGGGGTAAAAAAATTTGAAAACCGAATCAACCAAATAAACCATAAACCGAACCGATGAACACCCCTAGCTGATTGTAAAGTTGTTAGGTATACCCTATACAAGATTAAAGGAATTATTATCATTATCATTATCACTAAAGTTTAAAAGGCATTTGATTATATCAATTTCCATTTTCCTCATTTTATGTTGAAATTGCAATCGTTCTCTTTTGCTATCTGTGCATGTCATTTTTTTTATTTTAGTTTTCTTTTAAATATAAAAGCTTAAATGATTATTCAAAGTGTGCATTTCTTCGTGTTTGTTAAGACCATTTGTAATGCCATCCTTTGCCACCTCAGTGCAAAGGGATGTGGCACACCGCCCTGAAGGGCATGGATCGCATGATTAAGGGCGTGAGAGGTTTACTATAGGGCAATTTACGAGGTAATCCAACAAACAAACTTTTTTTTCCTACTTTTAGGTGGTGTTTGTTTTTCCTGAAAAGATCTTCAGAACCTTTGGGTCTGAAGACTGTTTGTTTTCTCGAAGACCTTTCTTTAAAAAAGGTCTGCGATACCACTTCTTGGTGCAGACATGGACCAATGTCTTCATAGGTCTGCACACCTCTTCTTCTTCACAAAACCCTACCACCTTTTCACCTCTTCTCCTTCACCCCTTCTCCTCCACCCTTTCTCCTCCACCACCTCTACCTCCGCCGCCCCTCCACCTCCGCCGCCCTACTCCAGCCGACACCCCTTCTCCTCCACCCACTCTCCTCCACCTGAGGTCCTGACGCTACCAGCCTCTTCTCCGTTGAATCGCCTCACATCAAATTCGAGATCTCATCACTTCATTGGCGGTGTTGTTCGCCGGAAAAATTGAACGTCGGCGATGCAACAGCAGCAGCTAAGCTCCGTTCTCAGTTCCTTCAACTTCTTTCCAGTCGCCGGTCTGCTGAAGGTACTCTCATAAGTTCTTCAATTACATTTATTGATGTCATATATTATAAGATTGTTACAGTATAGCTACTTTATGTTGTTGACTCAAATCATTCTAGCTAATTGAGATTTACTCCAATAAACTCAATTACTATCTAGTTTTAAACATAAAAGCAACAGCAGCAATTGGTTTGATGTAAAAAGGGACTCAAATGTGGATGGATATTAGACTTTTTAGAACTCAAAGAAATAAGTTGCCCTAGTTTTTATTTGAGTTATGTTGCTGTGCTCACATTATGATTAATTGTCACAAATGTCTAAGAATCCGTAATATGATGAATTTATTAGTTTTAGAATGTATATAAGTTAGGCTCTTATTGTAATCATAATAGTTAGGTGATAAGATTTTATTAGGTTCCTTTGTTTGGTATTATTTCAGCAGTTTGCAGAAGATAAAAAACAAACAGTCTTCTTCTTCCAGACTGCAGAGGTTTGGTCCACCTCTTCTACTATAGATGTCTGCAGATGTGGTCCGCAGACTACAGACATTTTACCTCTGAAAAAACAAACAGCACCTTAGCCAATCATAATCAACCAAAATGACAAACGTTTTCTTTTATTTTTGTTCTTTTGTATAATTTTCATGTGAAACCTTCTAAATTTAGTGAAAATAGCGAGTAGAATCAATCATGTTTGCGTGACAGTGACGTAGCACCAACTTTTTCATTTTTTAATGAAACCATTACACAGCCTAATTATTAAATCCAAGATTTGAAGTTTGAAAAACATACTTGAAATTTAGAAAATTTCAAGTTTAAAAAATGATGACTTCGATTTATCTGGTTGAAAACTGAACCGAATTATAGTTATGTTTTTAGTCCACTTTTTAAATTACCTGAATTCAATTCGGTTTGATTTTCGATTTTGACCAGATAGAATTTCAAACTGCAGACCAAAACTGTGAGACTTGAGTTCCTATAACTTTTGGAAGATATCTACAACTATTGATTCAGTGGATTATACACCCCGCTTACGGTGTGCACGTATAATGTATATATGTGTGGGCCTTCGGGGGCAAAAGTGAAATTGCACTAATTTTAATGTTATTTTACTAATTTCGTGAAAATAACGTTAAAAGCGGCGGACGGTTAAAAACCTTGGGAGAGTGAGGTCTTGGGTTCAAGTCCCACAGACGACATGATCAAAGAAATTTGCCGTCCAAAAAAAAACTCAATTCACAATATACTTATGTTAAGGCATGTTCAATTGCATAATCAACATAATAAATACTATTAAATGACTTGTGTTGTGTGTTAGTTTGTCAAAATCAAACTGATTCAATGAACTTATTTACACATTACAGATAGATCACATGGCTAATTTATTCTGTCATGTTTCTATATGACCTAATGTAAGCCTATATCAAGATTTGAAAAAGGCATACAGGTATACAGTCATGCACAGTTTCACAATCGTATACCTTCTCCCTAGGCTAATTTAAATTTTCTTCTCTAATTCACTATTCTATATGGTATCACAGCATCCAACGATCCTGATGACCAAATCATTTCAGTTGTCTGTATAATTTTTTTTTATAAATTAGACACCGGTCCTAAATTTTAAAAACCAGAGAAAATGCAGCAAAGATCTGCAGAGAAACACAGCAACAATTTGCCACGAATAGCAGAATTTAGATCAAGGAACAAGCAACCAGAAAAGAAAAGAAAAGAAGAACAGATTAGAAGTTGTTAACAATGAATTGTTCGCCATGGCATCATTAACAACAAAGAGAATAAATTTATCTAAAAAGAAATTTCCCAACTTGGCTAAAGCCGAGGCAACGCAAAAAAGCAACAGCCTTGGCTATTGTGGCTGCATGAGAACCGAGCAAAGACAAGCAAGGTGTTGACTGTTGACCATAAGAACAGTTTTCGAGTCAGCAGGACTGCCTTTCTGGGCACGAGACACAAGGCAAGACAGCCACTTTGCCGCTGATGTTGGCATCTTTTAACTTTTCATTATCTTTCGAATCTATTATTTATTTCAAGCTAAACATTGTGTTTGAGGGGACATGCTAAGAGTAGTGGGTTCCTAATAGTGAGTAGTTTATTATGCACTTATGTTACTTGTGAAGTTAACATTCATTTTCTATACAGGTAATCATAAAAAAACTCTCCAGTTTGGGAAAAGTAAACACATTTCAAAATACACTTTCTCCCTCTAGATTTACCTTAATCTAGATCTAGTTCCGCAAC
The DNA here is from genome assembly GCA_030545235.1 of Helianthus tuberosus. NCBI lineage: Eukaryota > Viridiplantae > Streptophyta > Magnoliopsida > Asterales > Asteraceae > Helianthus > Helianthus tuberosus. The sequence goes on from CM060418.1 coordinate 190,452,988, forward strand.
AACACGTACCAAGAAACCCAAAGCAGTTGCAAATTTCTATCAGTGCAGTAATGCACATATTTTAAGTATAAAGATTAGAACAAAAGTAATTAACTTCCATAACTAATTGGTAACTGGAACTATTGTAGCAGGGCTACTTAAGGCCTGGCTCCTAATCAAATGTTTTATAAAATCTCTCTTTTGTTTCTACTTCCTCTTCTTATTTGCTAAGTAGTCAATGCGGCAAAATATCGGATTTTGGTAAAGGACCAATATTTGAGATATCGGTTATTGCGGTGGGATATCGGTAATTTTAATATCATGCTAAAGTTATATATATAGCAATTTAACACCAACAATTCAGTATACTCTCCTACCATTAACAAATTAACCTTTTGCAACTTGCAAAACACTAACCATTGAAGCAAGTAGGAACTGATTAAGACTTAAAACACTAACATTTAACAATAACAACTAACAATTAAGACTTAAAACACTAATAGAAATAAGAAGAAAGGTACTGTGGTCAAATATTGGTCCAATATCGGTCAATATCGCCGATATTATCTGTACCGATATTCTAACCAATATTTTGCAACGTTATCTTGGTAGGGGACCGATAACCGATATATCAAATGATATATTTGGATATTAACTACATAGCTTATTTGTAAATCCAATTGTAACCCTAACAATTTCCGTAGCAAAATAATGCAAATCATCAATTAGGGTTTAAAATAGACTATACATAACAGCTTTATAACATTATCAATCATTTTAATTTGAAAATAAAGCTAGAATACATATATATAATATTCAATTAGATCGGATCTGTGGATTGAAGTAGATTGTACCTCTTTAGAGTGGTGAAGACACTCGAGATAGTCTTCACGGAGAAGAGAGCAGTCTTTGGGTTCTCTGCAACGAGACATACACTCGCTGAAATCCATCCAGAAGTCGTAGCATCTTCCCTTGTTTCCGGTTATCCCCCATCCTGACGCCATTGATTCTGATTTTGATCTTTCTGAACCTAACCGAGGTTGAAGATGATGTGAATTGTCGCCCCTTCACCACTCTGTGTTTGATTATGGGCCTCCTAGCTTTTATTTTGGGTCATTTTATTGGGCCTTATAAATCCCGAGTTGCTAATTAGTCGCTAGTCACTGGTTCACTGAGTAATTTTTATCTAATCGGTTAATTAATCAGAGGGCGGTCAACGGTGGTCAAATCCAGTCCTAATTGGACAAAAATCGGTGGTAGTGTAGCAATTCCGACCAAATTTAGGCCAGATTCTTGATTAAAACTTGTAAATTCCGGTAATTAATCTTATTTACTTGAAAATATGGGTTGAATAAGGTGTTAAAACATGTATATTTAAAAAATACATAAAAAAATGTGTGTGTATACATATAAAACTGAAAATTACATATAAAATCTCGATCCGATTAATAAATATTAATCTCGATTAATCACTAGTCGATACCTCACCGACCGATTAGTGCCTAGCGATTCTTACAACCTTGATAAATAGAAGTGCACAAATCGGGTTCTTGGCTCAAACCAATTTGGGGTTGGTCAAAGATAGTCAAAACTGGTTTTTCTCTAGCCCGATTAGGTTTAAAACCTGTTTTTGTGAATGGAGAGGATCGATTTGGTTTGGGTTCGGGTTTGAAACCAGGTTTTAACTGGTCTCGTTTAGTATATTTTTTCCTATTAATTCTCATTAAAATGCCAAAACAACAAATTACAAGCAAACGACAGGTAAACGGGCAACAAACTGCGTCGCAACCCCCTTTTGAATTGCAAAACCGATCCTAATAAAGACAAATCGACTCTTAAGGGTCAAGACATTACTATTCACGACCAGCTGGATCGTGTTTAGAAATTCCACGGCCTCCAGGGCTAGGGAACCAAATGTATCAAAAGCAAATGGTATAAACACATGTTGATTTTCTAAACAAGCTTTCTCGTGTTTAGTGACTTTGCCTGATTCCGCCTTCAGTATTATTAACGGGTTTTAAACCGATTTAAAAGTATAGATTTGCAAACCAACTGCTGTTGGTTCGGGTGGGTTCAAAACTGGTTTTGGCTCGAGTAAAAAAATTGGTTCGGTTCCCAACGCGGGTTTTATAATTCACCTCCATCTATAAAAACAAGTGTTAAATACTTGGTGGCTACACATACGTAGGGCTGTTCACGAGCCAAGCCAAACCGAGCGGACCTTTGCTCATGCTTGGCTCGTTTACAAATCGAACCGAGCGGAGCGACTCATTTAAAACCGAGTCACAAATCAAGCAAGCATTTTCCGAGCAGTAAATATTTCGAGCGAGCGGCGAGCGAAGTTCGAGCGATTTGAACAACCGTGTCGCCCGATTTAAATTTGTTGAGAGAGATAGTGACAATGTAAGGTCTCAAGTTTTTATGTCTTAATAAACAAACACATTTCATGGCATAATATTTTTCTTATGAATAACAAGATTACAAGTTATATTGCATAATATAAATTCATCCCTTGAGGTGGTAGCAAAGACCAATGAGACCTCCATAAGGTTGAGGGAGGGTTCACGCACAAACCATAAATATAAATTCATATATCACCGTCAATTTCTAACCATCCTTCATTTTCTGAGTTCCTCTCACATAAAGCAAAAAAACATATGCATGAACCCATCCCTCCTTCCTCTCTACCTTCTTTTACCCACTAACAAAATTTGTATTTGTGGGTCAATCTCTCCACATACATAATAGGTTTTGATTTTTGAAAATGACTCCAGAAACCAATCAAAATGAGATCAACCCTAGAAGGTTTTCAATCCCAGATTCGATCAAGTACGTGTTTAGAGAACAACGTCTCCTGTTTGTGCTCGTAGGAATCGGCATTGCAGCTCTCATATCCAATGTCGTTCTCATTCGCCCCTCGTCCACGTGGCATTCCCAGCCCATCGCCAATTCATTTCACATCGTCGAGCCAGCTTTCGTACCACGAAGGATAGCCTTCGAGCTCCATTCTGATCACGCTAATGCCGGTCTGTCTTTTCGTTTCAGTTTTGTATAAATATTATTCATGTCTAGGGTTTATGTTGTAATTATGGACCTATGGTATACATTCTTAATCATATAAGATAGTTTTGTTAATAAGTATATATATAACAATATAACATAGGAAAAAAATATGAAAAACAACAAAAAACCAAAACAAAAGTCTTAGGCTGTTTTTTTTTTTAAATATTAAACATTTGTTGAGTTTTATTTTTGATGATATGCAAGGTCGGAGGATCCCTCTTGGGTTGAAGTCGAAGAGATTGAGGGTGTTAGTGACAGGTGGATCCGGGTTCGTGGGAAGCCATCTGGTGGACCGTTTGATGGCTCGTGGTGACAGTGTAATCGTGGTTGATAACTTTTTTACTGGTCGGAAAGAGAATGTTCTCCACCATCTTAGGAACCCTAGGTTTGAGCTCATTCGACACGATGTGGTTGAGCCCGTCTTGTTAGAAGTTGATCAAATCTATCATCTTGCTTGTCCCGCTTCGCCTGTCCATTATAAATACAACCCTGTCAAGACGATCATATCCTTTTTTACGTAGGTTTTGTATCTTAGATTTCTAGATAGCTTTCTAAGTCGTGCATTATTCCACTATGAGATTAAAGTATCCCGTGTGACTAGGCAGCACACCACTCACCAAGGGCTTTGCCCCTTGGACCCCAGTAGGGCCGCCCTTAGACCCATCAAGGGACGGTGCCCTCTTGGAACTCCCATAACCATTTAGGTTTCATGATCTCGAAATTGGAATAGTTTTGACCAAATGTATACTCCACACATTCTAACTCGTATAAGTGTTTATTTCAATATGTTATTTGGTATAATGAAAATCCAATTATACTAAAATAAAATCACCAATATTTTTATATACATTCATTGTCTATACACATTACCATATTGTTTGAATATTACTTAGTGTGTTGCTTTGGGTTACATTAAAAATCCTTGACGGAGATAGAGATCACAAGACAAACGTGGTGGGCACGTTGAACATGCTAGGACTAGCGAAGAGGATCAACGCACGATTCTTGTTAACGAGTACTAGTGAGGTCTATGGGGATCCCCTTGAACACCCTCAAGTCGAAACCTACTGGGGCAACGTTAACCCCATCGGTGAGTCTTTAATCCTATAGATGATTCATCTTGAGTAAATGTAGGCTATGTAGCTTCAGCCTTTTACTTTTCTACATACAACCACCAAATGGGTTGATTAAGTTTGGGTACATTTGTGGGCAGGTGTTAGAAGTTGTTATGATGAAGGAAAGCGTGTTGCTGAGACTCTCACCATGGACTACCATAGAGGACTTAACATTGAGGTTCTAATGGTCTTCCAATACTTAGCTATAGTGGCAAGGCTATAAAATCTTTAAAATGAACAATTTTATGGTGAAAGTGTCATTTTTAAGCTCACTATTACCTAAGAAAACACATATACATCTTTCTTGATATAATCCACTTTTCTTATAAAATTAAAAGACTTATACAACCTCTTTTCATGCTCAAGAAAGTAATAGGCTCCGATCCGGTTTGCAACAAAGAAAACAAGTTATATTGTTATGGAGAAACTAATAGAACACGATTAGAAGTAGCAAATCAAACTCTATTTCATATATATAGCTTGAAATGAGTTCCATTAGTTTCTTCATGAGGAACCCAATTTCCTTTCCATAACCGTTAATTCTCTATTTCATATATATAGCTTGAAATGAGTTCCATTAGCTCCTTCCTCACTTCATATGCTTTTTTGATGATATTGTTTGCAGGTTAGGATTGCTCGGATTTTCAACACATATGGACCACGAATGTGTCTTGATGATGGACGTGTTGTTAGCAATTTTGTGGCCCAGGTGCGCATCTAGATACCCATGAAGTTCATATGCCTACAATGTTAAGAGTATGTGAAACCTTCAAGGGGTGATGGAGTGGTAAACACCTGATTCCCCTCTAGCAGTGGTTTCAGGTCGAATCTTGTTTCCACTAGTTTTTACCATAACCTCCTGAGGGCCACCCGCCCAATGTAAATTGCAATTTACATGATCATGTTAGTTAGCAGGGTATTGACGTTGACAGTCTATATGAATTTAGTTAATTTTTCTTGTGTCATGTACATCAATTAGGCCTTGAGGAAGGAACCAATGACAATTTATGGCGACGGAAAGCAAACCAGAAGTTTCCAATACGTTTCAGACCTGGTAAAATCTAGTTTAATTTGGAATTTTTTATTTATTTAGATGGTTTAGAGTTTTTAACATGGCTTCTCGTCAATTTTTGAAACATGTTTAACTTCTATGTGAACTAGTACATAACGCTACCGACTCCTCAAAGAACCATGTTACAATGTAAGAAACGTACCTAATCTACTAGTTGATCTACTAGATCAACTAGCCAAACATGTTTCAAAAATTGACTAGAAACCACGTCGAAAACTCCAAACCACCTAAACATAAAAAAAATTGTTTAATTCTTCTTCTAGTTTTATGTAACATCCATCAAATACTTAAACAAAATGAATACACAATGAAGAACAGGTGGAAGGATTAATGAGACTGATGGAAGGAGATCATGTTGGACCATTTAATCTAGGTAACCCAGGCGAATTCACCATGCTCGAACTCGCAAAGGTAACCTTGATCGCCATAATTATATACATAAACTTAATAATGGTTTCTATGAATTCAAAAAATCATGATAATGGCTATGATTGTAGGTAGTGCAAGATACGATCGATCCAGGTGCAAAGATAGAATTCAGGCCAAACACAGAAGATGATCCTCACCAGAGGAAACCGGACATTTCAAAAGCTAATGAGCTTCTAGGGTGGCAGCCGGTTGTGCCGCTGCAGGAAGGGCTGCCTATGATGGTGTCGGATTTCCGGCAACGCATCTTTGGAGAACATAAAGAAAGTAGGAGCAAATTTTCATCTGTGTAATATGTTTTTTTGTTAGGTTAGGATAGTTTAGATGTAGAGAAAGCAAGTAGGCTTTCTTGAATAATAAGGTAGATCAACAAAAAGAAAATGAGACAAATATATTGTTGTATAACTTAGATAGGGGGAATAATTGATGGAAATACCAAAAACCCAAAAAGCACGTTTAGGTATATGTATATATGTATATATCCTCATGTGGAGTGGGTGTACTCATGTATCTAATCAAAAAATATATGTAATATATAGAACTTGTAATTGTATAGATGATTGTATTCCATTTAGCTTTCATTGAAGTATAAAATATATTGTACGATAATGATAAATGTTTCATGTTTGTATGTTAATTTTAAAAACAAACTTGAACATTTTTAGTGTTTGGCTATGTATGTTCTTGTTTATTAACTCTTGTCATATCACCTTTTGTATCGAATCATAGGCACAACTAGAGAGAACCCCTAGGTCTATGGAGCTTAACAACTTGAATTGCCATAGTTGAATCAAAATTAAAAATAATCGGGTTGTGACTAATTTAAAATATCTAAATTAATGACTTTATAAGATATCTTGAATGTTTGCATGATATCAATGTGTTATCAAGTTTCATGGAGCTTAACATATTGAATTGCCATAGTTGAATCAAAGTTAAAAATAATCTGATTGTGACTCTAATTTAAATTTCTAAATAATCTTTTTATTGATTAGTATGTTACTATGTTAGTCTTCTAGAAAACCTTCCTTGTTAGTCTTCTAGAAAACCTTCCTTCTTATTGAGAGAATTTTAGTCAACACAAAAGCTTCCTTCATCCATCATCTTCTCAAATTATGGGTATGTTTGGCATGGAGCTTTTAGGAGTTTTTAGGAGTTTCTAGGTTTAAGCTTTTAAGAAAAAGCTCATACTCAATAAAAAGTCTTGTTTGGTTGAAGTAGCTTTAAGCTTTTAGGTTAGGAGCTTGAAGCTTTTGGTTGAACGCTACTACTAGTAGCGTTTAGAAAGAGCTACAAGCTTTTAGGGAAAAAATGACTATTTTAACCTCTAAAAATAAACTTTTTAATGCATCAACTTTCTAAATTTTTAGTTATGTCCATTTTGGTCATTTTATACATTTTATTAAAAGCTCCAGCTACTCTACCAAACACCAAATAAATCTAAAAAGCTACAGCTACTAACTACCAGCTACAGCTACCAGCTACCAGCTTCCAGCCACCAGCTTACAGCTTCCAGCTAGCAGCCACCAGCTACTTTTGCCAAACATACCCTATGAGTAAACATCAATTTACACCCTACCATTAATTTGTACGCCTCTAAGGAAAGCATGGACACCTGAGTCATTCATGTTTCCATTTTCCATCACTTTGAACCATTCCGTCTGTTGACCGTGTGTTTGACCGTTTACATAAAGGGCATTTTGGTAACCTAATTACAAAATTATATATAATAACACACTTTTGCTCTCCAGCCACCACAACCTGCCACTCACCACTACCATTAATTCCGACCACCAGCAACCATAACCCTCTCCTGAACCACCGCGACTCTACCCAAACAACTACAAATCCGTTAGCGCATTTTTAGCATGTTCTTCTTCTCTTTCTTTTTTCCTTTTGTTTCCCCCAAATCAAGAACAACCCATCGGTTTTGCTACAAATCTTTGGTTTTGAACAACAAATATCGATTTTGTAAAGATTAACCCATGCACCCATACTAGCGTTACCAGAAGGAACTGAATATTTTGTAATCTATTGTGACGCTTCTAAATTAGGTTATGGATGTGTACTGATGCAACGTTAAAAGGTTATAACTTACGCTTCTAGACAGCTTAAGAATCATGAAGAGAATTATTCAACCCATGATCTAGAATTAGGAGCTATAGTTTTTGCCCTTAAGATTTGGAGACATTACCTATATGGTAGTAAGTTTACCATTTTCATAGACCATAAGAGTTTAAGGTATGTCTTCGGACAAAAGGAGTTGAACATGAGACAAAGATGCTGGATGTAATTTCTTAGTGATTATGATTGTGATATCCAGTATCATGCAGAAAAGGCAAATGTAGTTGCTGATGCTTTAAGCCGAAAGTATCATGAAAAGCCAAAAATGGTACGTTCACTTAAATTAAATCTGCAAGTAGATTTAAATGAACATATTAGAATGGCACAAGAATCAGTAATCAAGGATGATACTAAGAAGTTAAAAGGAATGATTAAGGAATTAGAACAAAGAACATATGGAATTTAGAGATTCCATAAGAAAAGGATGTGGATACCTAAATTAGGAAATCTATGCCACCGTATATTAGAAGAAGTCCATAAGTCTAAGTATACGATGCATCCTGGAAATGATAAAATGTATCAGGACTTAAGAAAGAATTTTTGGTGGATAGGAATGAAAAAGGATATAGCAGCATATATTGCCAAGTGTTTAACCTATTCACAAGTCAAAGCTGAACATTAGAAACCTTCAGGTTTATTGCAACAATTAGAAATGCCTGTTTGAAAATGGGAATTAATAACAATGGATTTTGTTACTAAATTACCCAAAACAAGAAAAGGTAATGATACAATCTGGGTGATTGTAGACAGACTAACAAGTCAGCTCATTTCCTACCAATGAAGGAAACTTTCAGTATGGAACAATTAGCTAAATTATATGTAAATGAAGTAGTTTCTTTACATGGAATTCCTCTATCAATTATTTTTGACAGAGATAGTCGTTTTACCTCACATTTTTGGACAAGTTTCCAAAAAGCAATGGGAACCAAGTTAAATCTAAGCACCGCTTATCATCCTTAAACGGACGGACAAAGAGAAAGAACAATTCAGACCATGGAAGACATGCGTAGAGCTTGTGTAATTGATTTCGGAGGTAATTGGGACGATCACTTACCCTTGATAGAATTTTCTTATAATAATAGTTATCACACAAGTATCAATGCTGCACCATTCGAAGCACTTTATGGACGAAAGTGCCGAACGCCAGTCTGTTGGGCGGAAATTGGAGAAAAACAACTATCTGGACCTGAGATAGTACAAGAAACAACAGACAAAATCATTCAAGTCAAGGAACGACTGAAAGCAGCACGTGATCGACAAAAGAGTTATGTTGATAACAGACGAAAGCCGTTGGAATTTCAAGTAGGAGATAAAGTATTATTAAAAGTCTCTCCTTGGAAAGGAGTAGTAAGATTCATCAAGAGGGGAAAAGCTAAGCCCCAGGTATGTTGGACCTTTTGAGATTATTAGAAGAATAGGACCTGTAGCCTATCAGCTACAACTGCCAGAGGAAATGGCAGAAATACATGATGTATTTCATGTATCTAATCTCAAGAAATGCTTAGCAGATGAATCACTGATAGTACCTCTTAAGGATATAGAGGTAAATGAACAGTTAAAATTTGTAGAAAGACCTCTACAAATTGAAGACAGGAAAGTTAAGAACCTCAAGAACAAGAGATTAGTTCTGGTCAAAGTGAAGTGGGACTCCAAAAGAGGACCAGAATACACATGGGAACTTGAATCAGAAATGCAAAGTAAATATCCACACTTGTTCCAGTAGACCTCGAGGACGAGCTCTAAAACAAGGTGGGGAGGATATAACAACCCTCCCGAATATTTTTTCGACGCCCTAATATATTTTAAAATACCCCTATATGTCTCTAAATACACCCCGTATGTGAAAACCGAGCCCAATATATGAAATATCATTAAAAATAAATAAAAACTAAATTTTAGGGGCGCTCACGGGCCGCGTAGCCCTTGACTACATATTATGCGGGCCGCGACAGCTTCAAGATCCGGCGAGCCCCGGTGTTGACACGTGTCAGCAACTTGTTGAACCTAGTTCGTGACCCGGATCACCTACGCCTAGACCCCCTAGTACGCGGGTCGCGTAGGCCTTAGCCTAACCTTACGCGGGCCGCGAGAAAGTGAAAATCAGGCCCTATAAATAGCAGGCATCGGATCTTCAGTGAAACTCGCTCAAATCTTTTCTTTCTAAACGAATTTCTACGTAGTATAAGTAATACTCGGGTATTATATCCCCCTAATTAACGAAGTTCTGCCCCATTGTAAGTATTATAACTGATGTGTGTAAAATGCAACATATAAATTACATCAAATAAGGCATAAAACTAACCCTTTTTAAGTACTAATATTGGAAAAAGAGTGTTTTTGTCTTCCTTTTGTATTTTCAGGATTAAATGAGCTCAAAAACGCAAAAGAAGCAAAAAGACAGCTAAATCCAACATAAATACAAGAAAAGGAATATTAGTGGACTGCCCGAACCCTCAACGGCACCTTCCAAAGCAAAATAGAGAAATCAGAAGACTGAACACGCCCCGTGCTCAGCCAGCACGGGGCCGTGCCCAAGAAGCAGCAGAAAAGACAAATCCATAGAAGCTTCTATTGCCCATCACGGGGCCGTGCTCAGCGGACACGGGGCCGTGTCAAAAGTACAGCAGGCGCATTTATTGTAATTGCGAATTACAATTAATGAGGAGAGAGAGTGTCAGACGGACACGGGGCCGTGCCCAGCGGACACGGGGCCGTGTCCAGCTCTCTGTTCAGCCTATAAATAGGAGTGTTTGGATTCATTTCATCTCATCCCTTGGCACACCACCTCTCTCACACTTCATCCACCACCCACCACCATCACAACACCATCATCCACCACCATCATCCATTGTCCATCGTAGAGTGTGTGAGTCGTCTCGGGATCCAAGATTGATCGTAAGAGTTCTTGACAATCAAGGCCATGTTTGCCTAAGTCTCTTACATCACTTGGTGAAGACAAAGTGTCTAGTATAATACTTTTTATTTCTAATCTTTTGCACTTTTTATTTGGTTTTGTATTAATGACTTTAATAACTAGTTACTTATGTTGAAGGTGATCTTTCCTTATCGTTTGTCCGTGGTGTCTTGGCATTATTTTACTGTCTATATAAAATAAAGGATTTTCACCATTCGTATCTCCACGGTCTATATGGAGATATGTTGGCTACCTGGTAAGGGGTTAAGGGAACGGTTTGGTAAAGGTCTTGTCATTGTTCAGCGTTTAGAGGTCCTGCAATGGACCTGGGTCAAATTTAGTAGGACCTCCTTCAATACTTCACGGTATTGGATGGCGGGGGTCCAAACTCTTTGACCCCCTCATAAGTTAACTACTATTAATACTATAACCCGGCTATTTAGGACTGTATCCCTGCTGACTCAGACTACTTAGTCGAGGGTAACGTCACCGCCAAAAGCGGGGCCTACCATAATACTGCATTAATAACTTAATTCATTATCTTCCAATAATCCACCCTTTTAGGATTGTATCCCTGCTGACTCAAACTACTGGGGAGAGGGTAACGTCACCTTCAAAAGAGGGGCCTACTACAATAACTAAGATAATCTCTTAATTATGTGCAAAAGTGCGGAAATAATCAAAGGTTATACTAGATACGAGTCGGAACCAAGTGATTCATCTTGTCTATCTGTTTTTTTCTTTTATTTTTATTTTCAGCATTTTAGTTAGTTTTATTTTTCTTAGTTTAAAACATTTTTCTAAACTTTTTATTTTGGTTAGACGTTGAGGATAAACCGGTATTAAAAGCTCTTGTGTCCTTGGACGACCTCGGTATCTTACCAACGCTATACTACACTCAACGATGGGTGCACTTGCCCATATGTGTGTTTAGTGTTAGTGAAATATCGTGTTTTATAAATTTAAAACTTGGCTAAAATAAGTGTTAAAAAGGGCTTAAAATATACACCTAAAATAAGTAACACTTAACGCGCATCAATAACCCCGGTTACATATTAGATACGCTGCCCGATTGATCCAGGATTCCGTAACGACTGTCGTGGTTCTGCCCGACGTAGTTGTTGGAATGCCGTCTCAGGGAGGGTATCGTTAATATAAATAAAGGGTTATTATACTAATATATATACATTTATGTAAATTATAGATAAATCACCAGGAAACCTTAAAAGAAGTCTAAGACAGCAATGTGAGTTTATCCTCTTTTTGTAAACCTTTTGTGAACTGTTTTACAAAACCTTAAATGCTTTACAATATGATTAAGCAGTGATTGAGTCTTTGTAGTTCTTCAATTACTGTCGGTATGTTGGGGTTTTGTATACAAAATGTGAAACACGTTACAATTGGACAACGAGTTAGCCAATGTGTAATATGACCCACCAGTCAGGATTGACAGTACTGAATGAGTAATTGTGTAGAAATAAACATTGTGATCGCTCTCAATATTGTGTTAATTGATAAAACTTTTCTTGATTAAACTGGGATTCACTCACCAGTATTTCCCACTGACAAATGTTTTTAAAATGCGTTTCAGGTAACAAAATGTGACAGCCAAATTAGAAGAAAGCCAGCTTGAAAGCACTGACGGCTTGGAAAAATGTGGTTATAAAAGTTACCTAAAAGACGATGTTTTAAATTCAATAAAATAGGGTTTATCCCTATGTTGTAATAAGAAACTTGGGTTTTACCCATGTGGTTATTAATAAAATATGGTGGTTTTACTCTGATAAACATTTCCTAACTACGGTCCTGATGAATTACCTATGTCAAATTAATAAACAAAATGATACCACCACAACTGATGTTCGCGGCCGCCCGTTCCCGGGACAGATAGAGGGCGGGGGTTGCGACACTCAAGCACCCCATGGATAGTTAAAACAAAAGCGATGGCAAGAAAAAAAGTATCGGGTTCGGGTGCGAGTGCGAGAGGGAGTGGCTCGCAAAGTAGACAAGACGGATCAAGTGTGTACCAACCCAACTTCCCACCACAATTTTTCCGCAAACGTACCCAACCCCAACCCAACTATCCACCACAATTTTTTTCATTACCACAAGGTCCCATGATGGTTGCACCGGGTGTATACGAGTATCCTACGGAAGCCCAAAACGCTTTTGACCCGTTTGCTTATCGGAGTCCACCATCTCAATCTCCAAGAGATAATGTTGAACACATGCTTCCCATATATGATGACAACGAAGATGAAGAATTTGTACCTGATACTCAACACTTAGATGAAGATGAAGAAGTTGACGGAGAGGAAGATCTTCAAGGTGAAGTAGAAGCCGAACAAGAAGGGAAATGGAAAGGAAAAGGGAATAGGGTGGATCCGCAAAGATGGACGAATAAGCAATAAAAGGCTTTAGCGATGGCGTATGTGCATTGTAGTCTTAACAAGAAAAAAGGAAATGCCAAAAAAACGGAAAGTTTTTGGAAGAAATGTTCTCGCACACTACAATGCAACCGTTGGAGGAAGCTCACGGACCATTCATCAAGTCCGTCTGAAATGGAAAAACATGCAATCAAAGTTGAACGAATTCAACGGTTTTTGGCATCAAGCGTTATAACTTTTAACGTTTACATAGTTTTTGTTTTTTTACCATAAAATATATTCTTATTTTTTACATTAAGATAATTTATATTTTTATTATAGGATCGTTTACGTCCTAGCGGGAGTGACGATGCTCATGTTATAAAACAAGTGCTAAAAGATTACCAAAAACGACATTCGGGTGGCTTTCCTCATATTGAGGCGTGGGAGGTGGTTAGAAAGCATGAGAAATGGACCCTGGTACCATTGGTGGGTGAGGATAATGGTGCTTCGGGGCAAAAAAGAAAGTCATCCGATTATCAAGCGGGTAGTGATATACCCGACATAATCGTAGACCCCTCTCCAACAAGGAAAAAAAAAGAAAGAGAAAAAAGATAAAGGACCCGCAACGTCGAGCGAAAAGTCAGTTGGTATGTCCGACAAGCTCCAAGAATACAAATATGTGAAACAAGAGTTGGTAGAAATTAAAAAGAAACGAGAGGAAAAATATATCGAGTTGGCGGATGAACATCGAGAGACGTTGAGATCGATTCAGTTTGATAAGGATATGGAGACGTTTAACAGGCCACACGACAACGTTCCACCGGAGATGTTGGAAATCACACTAGCTCGAAAACGCGAGATCGCAAAAAAATATAGATGGCCATGTAGTTTCTAAATTTTTTATGGTTTTATTTTTTTAGAAGGTTTAATTTTTTGTAATGTCTTTTTTTTTTAATTTAGTTAATGTTATTTTAGTTTGTTTATTTTAATGAATGTTATTTTAGTTTGTTTATTTTAATGTAATGTTTTTTTTAATTTAATGTACTTTTATTTTGTTAAAATTAAGTTTCATTTATTAATTATGTAGTTTAAAAAAATAGTTTGCCTAATCTCATTTTAGACATGCACTCCTTATTTTTTTTCTCACATTAGGCAAGAATGAGAGATAAAATATGACTGGGTGAGTGGAAAGTTTGCCTAATCTCATTAGGCATGCACCCCTTACACCCTAAGGGTACAAATTCACATTTATTTGTATAAAAACTACCCTAAGCTTTTATTTTTCTCATCATTTACAAATTAACATTATACGAAAAGAAAAAGAAAATATTGGGAGAATTTTAGCTGACATTTTTTTGTGATTTTAATTTCAAATAACCATCTGTGTAAGAGTTTTTTTAGCAAATAATGCAAATTATCACTTATACAAAGTATTATTTTGTATAGGTTTCATATAAATTTAGTTGTTTTTTTATGGGTTTATTTTTGTTAAACATGAAAACAAAAACAAAAAAAAAAAGAGGAAAGGACAAATAAAGAAAACGCCAATTGTACATTATCCACTAGATCAAGTATATTGACTTCACTCTTCCCGTCAATCTCATTGGCTGATCCGGGCGGTTTGTGGGTCCCACGTCAAGTCAGATAGCTTATCCGTATTTTACACAACACTTACGTTTATAGCAAGTCAATACAAACACACTTTTTCCTTTTTTGTTATTTATGTTTAAACAAAATTATAAATCATAAATATTATATCAATATCCATATAAACATTATTAATCTTCAAAATTAAAGGATTATTGATGTTTATTATAAAAATAAATATTTAAACAATAATTATTTTTAAAATATTGAAAATAACTCGTCAAAACTGTATTAAGTAACGTTTCAAAAGTGTTAAAACTATGACGTATTGGACGATATGTTTTCATACTAAAAGCATTCACATCCCATTCTCCTTCTCTATCTATATAATTTAATTAAAAACATATTTTTTTTTATAAAAATTGACTATTTAAAAAACACACACACACACATCCATTCTCCATCTTTATCTAAATTTTACTCACAAACAATTATTTTATATTTGTTTCTCTTTATCTAAAGCATTCACATTGCATTCTCCTTCTCTAGAGGTTTGGATTTGAACCTCTAAATATATAGTTTATGTTTTCTTTAAAGTGTTCTCTATTTCAGAGGATGAGATATGATGGTCTTTTGGATGATAACTTTCAGTTATTCTTTAAATTCTTGAGAATAAGATAGTATAAAGGGCGGGATGCTAATGCTTTAATAATCTTATCATTGCACTCACAATTTTCAATTTTGCTACACCAAACAGTCACACGCTAACAAATTATTAACCCAGTTTGTTCTCAATGTCGTGGCATGTGATGAGTAATGACTTGAATTTTTGCTAACCTAGGTAGATCTCAATCCAATTCATTACCAAATAGTTCTTATATCACACACCACGTCATCAAATACAAAAAAGAGTTAACATTCTATTAGAGCGAGAGTGTTTAAAACAGCAAAATTAAAAATTAGGAATATCAGTGGTCTAATTGTTAGTTTATATTTACATCAGCTAGAGGTTATAATTCGAATTATTAAAATCTAATTTTCTAAAATATTAAGTTTTTCAATGAATAAAAATATCATTTCATAATACATGGTTTTTGTGGTTGACATTAATTAAAAAGTAAATGTACACTGTGACACCCCAGGAAAACCAGTAAATCACACAACTTAACTAGCTTCCTCAGTAACCGCATGCTAAATTTCGGGACGAAATTTCTTTCAAGTTGGGGATAATGTGACAACTCGAGTTTCCAAGATTCCGTCTTCACGTTAATTGTACGTCAACTGTTTAGTTGTTTACTTACACGACTTGTTTGCCTTGTAATTGTACACGTTGGACTATATGTTGAGATGTCTGTTTGATATGTTATCTATTTAATGTGATTAAAGTGTTTGGTTACATGAACTTGTAAACTGTTTGAGATTAGGAACTATACCCGACGAAACAATTAGTGTTTCGCCACACCTCATTCGACGAAACACATTCGACAAAACATGGAGTTTCGTCATAACCCACACGACGAAAAAGGGAGTTTCGCCAGCCCACTGTTACGCCGAAGCCCATTAAGGGCCCAGTACGTTTATAAGGGTATTTGTTGCGTGAAACTGTTACACTCGACATTCATCAGGCCAATTAGAAACCCTAGAGCTCTCTCCCCCTATTGACGGCGACTGTGTGTCCTCGAAGCCCTCTAAGATCGATCAAGTCATTGTTCCGTTCAACCGGTTAGTGTGTAATATCTCGGATTGATCAAACTGTTAGGTTGTTGTGTAGATGGTTGTTATTATGTTTGGATTCCATTGATTGTTGATGATGATTATTGTGATACTTACGAACGCCAATATTTAATGATAATGATACTTGTAAACGTTACTCGGATTATGAGACGGCAAAATGTTGAACCTGTTAACGATTAGGGTTTCTTGGTATTATTGATTTGAATAGATTCTGAGCAATGAGATAGGTTGTTGGTAATGATGAATCTGTAAAATTGTATTCGTGCAATGGCCATCATATATGTTAGATTGTTTAAGGTTAACATATGAATCTGTTATGATTGGATAATGATTAGAAACAGTAAGGTTGTTTTGTGAATTAGGGTACATGCTAGATGTTATGTGCCATGATGAATTGATATGATAAAGTGGTATCGATGATTGTTGTATGATTGTATGATTGCTGTATGATGATGATCGACGGTTAGGGTTTTCTGGGTAATCATCAGTTACACGACGTAACGGACCAAATGGACGAAACGCCAAGGTCGACGAAACGGGTGAGTTTCGCCGAGGGTAATCACGACGAAACGGGTGGGTTTCGCCGAAGGGGTTCACGACGAAACAAGTATGTTTCGTCAAGTTGTTAATCAAGCACAGTAACTCGGTTAATTCTGTTAGTAGTTAACTAGATTAGTGAAGATTATGTTAACTGATAAGGATAGTACAAGTAAATGTTAATTGTAAAGCATGGTTGCATGAGCTTGTATATCTGATAAATGCTATACGTTAGCGTTAGTTGTTACCTGCATGTATGTGATGATCTTGACTGTTAGTCGAACTTTGTGAATGTCAACTGATTGTGTATACGTGCATACCATAGGCCTTGACTGATTAATTGGAACCAAGTAATTAATCAAACCGAACAAACCAAGGTGAGTTCACACTCCTAAGGCATGGGATTCCCGGTGGGTTGGGAATGGGATTGAGTAACTATGGCAGAACTTGTACATATACCACTACTAGACTACTTACCACCGTCCTCGGATTGGGAAGGACGCCAGCGCAAAACCTACATAATCGCTACGTACCACCGTCCTCGGATTGGGAAGGACGCCAACGCTAAATCTGCGTACTCGCTACGTACCACTGTCCTCGGATTGGGAAGGGCACTTACGTAAAACCTACGTAATCTCATACTTATCACTGTCCTCGGATTGGGAATGACACCTATAGATACAAATAGTCTAGTAATATACAACATGGGAAGCCCCCACTAAATATCGTAAAGGTTTGGGAAACAAGGATACTGGGTAACACATGACTCTGAAACAAACTTACGGTTTCTGAAACAAACTCAATAACTGAACAATCAACTGTGAACTCGCTCAACTTTATTGTTGACTCGTGGTTACATGCCTTGCAGGTTGATAGGCACTCATGGAGCTTGCACAGGGAGGCGCGGTCGTTGTGGGACATGGACAGTGGGTGCCATGTTAAAAACATTATAACATTTCGAACTTAATACTTATGTTGGGTTTTCACATTTATGCTCCCGCTAAACACTTAACTATGTTTTGTTTTGAAACCTTTCGTATTGTTGGATTGAATTTTATTTATTACTTACAATGTTCAATATGATTGGTGGCTTGATCCTGGCCAGTCACGCCTCCAGGCGGTGATACTCCGCGTGTGGATTTTGGGGATGTGACATAGACGAAAGGAATATATGTAAATATATATTTTATAACTTTCTAATACATATGGGTCAATGACAATCTGGTTAATTGGTAGTCACATAACCTTTCAAAATGAAGATTATAAGTTCAAGTCTTATTTTGAGTAAAAATGTCTTGGGTTGAGCCAAATGTTTTAGCATAACAAATTGTTAAGCGGTGGATTCTTTGAAACAGTGTTGGGTCGGGTCACCGGCAATATTTGCAAACATAGATAGCCCTTTATTATTAGGTTTACCAAGATGATCAAACTTGTATATTTATTCCAAGTTAAATGCCATTTTAGTCCATATGGGTTGGACCATTTTGTCAGTTTAGTCCAAAGGTTTCATTTTTCGTCTGTGGGTCTAAAAATGTTTCACTGTTGCCATTTTAGTTCTCTGAATTAACTTCATCCATTATTTCTGTTAACGAGAACGACAATTCGGTCATTTTAGATGGGAAAATTACCCTTCTAGTTCACAAAATTACATATACAATGACCGAATTGCACTTCTCGTTAACAGAAAAAATGAATGACGTTAACCGAATAGACTAAAATGACAACAGTGAAATCTTTTTGTACCCACATACGAAAAAAAATTAAACATTTGAAATAAACTGACAAAATGACTCAGACCTCGTAGTTTAGAATCCATTTAACTCCTTTTAAAAAAAAAAAAAAAAAAAATGGCAACAAAGTCTTGAATTCGTACAATTCACAACAATCACATCCCTTGCATAGCCAACCTGCAAACCCCAATCTTACTTCCTTCCCAATGGAACGCCTAGATTTTGGGAAGATGAGTTACGGGTACAATCTTCTTCTTCACAATCAACCTTCCGATTGATTAATAATAATAATAATCCTGAACAATTCTCTACTAAACATATTCGTTTCTGCAGATGCAAGCACTATCGAAGACGATGTTTGATTCGTGCTCCCTGTTGCAACGAGATCTACGGTTGTCGCCATTGTCACAATGAAGCTACGGTACTGATTTCACCTCAATCTGCTTCTACTTTTTGTTCCATTTGATGTTATAAAATATGTTATCAGTTTTGTTCGTTTCTGACCTAATTATGTCTATTTGAATCAGTTCAGTTTTGTAGATCTATATTTTTTGTGATTAAATTGTTGCTAATTGACGGTTAATTGTTGTTATCCTGTTTAGAATATGTTGAGTAGTCCTTCTGATCGGCATGATCTTGTTCGGTATGATATAAAGCAAGTACGTTTCCCTGTTTCAGTTTTTTTTTTTTTTGGTAATTTTAATAAATGCTGAATTTGTAGGCCTGTAGACGAACCGAAACTGTTCGTGAACTTGTTCGGCGGGAAGTTCGTTTGTGTTCATGAACACGAACACAATTTTTTGTTCATTTAATTAGACGAACGAACATGAACACATGTTTTGTTTGTGAACTTCAGTTTATGTTCGTTCATTTAAGTTTGTTCGATTCAATTTAAATACATAAGTAGTTATATGTATATAAATATTAAAGCATAAAAGGAACTTTCTAACTACTTATATAACTAATTGGTAATTGGGCTTTATAGTAATAAAAATGGGGTTTCCAACAGAATTTATCATAATTAATCACTAATTTATATTAGAAAATTACTTTATGTTCGTTTATGTTTAGTCAGTTATGTTCATTTGTGTTCATTCAGTTATATTCATTTGTGTTGTTTACTGTTTGTTAAATTATGTTCATTTAAGTTTGTTTGTCTATGTTGGTGAACTGTTCGTTTAGGTTTTAAACGAACAAACATAAACGAACACGAACATGAACAAAAAAATGTGTTCGATTATGTGTTTGTGTTCGGTTAAAGTTATATGAACGAACACGAACATGCCCATTTTCGTAATAAACGAACATGAACAAAAATATATGTTCGATTATATGTTTGTGTTAGTGTTCGGTTAAAGTTAAAACGAACATGCCTCTGTTTGTGTTCGTTCGGTTCATTTACAGGCCTATGAATTTGGACTCGAAATTGACGGTTTTAAGAGTTGTGTACTTTTTCTGTTGTGTTGAAATTCATGATTGTTGCAGGTTATTTGTGCTGTTTGTGACACCGAGCAGCCGGTATGTTTCTGTGGTTTAAAGTAGAACTGATTGTTGAGTTTTATTTTTTTTACTGTGTTTATCATTTATGAGTGTTTCTATCGTCATCCAGGTTGCTCGTGTCTGCACGAACTGTGGTGTCAATATGGGGGAGTATTATTGTGACATTTGCAAATTCTTTGACGATGATGTATAAATAAGTCATTTCATTCACCATTTGAATTCTGTATTGTGTGTGTGTTTGCTTCACTGATGCTAACTTTCACATTGCAGACCAACAAGGGTCAGTTTCATTGTGACGATTGCGGCATATGTAGGTTAGTGTGAGCTTTGCACAAGAAGATTATGTTTATCGAATTAATTTGATTTTATTTTTATTTGTTTCGCGTACAATTTTTGATGAATTTATATTGTTTAGAGTTGGCGGTCGTGAGAATTTCTTCCATTGCAAGAAGTGTGGTATGCATCTAACTATGGTTTAATCAGCTGATTTTCATATTTGACTTCTGATTGTCTTTTGGGTTTTGTTATCTGTTTATGCTGTTCAATTCTCAGGATCTTGCTATTCTGTACAACTGCGTAATAATCATTTATGTGTTGAAAATTCTATGCACCATCACTGTCCTATATGTTATGAGGTTCTTTTCCTTTTCATTTCCCGTTTTACATTTATTTGTAAGTTGTAACCATTCATTGCGTTTTGAACGCACATTCGAAGTTCTAATATATCCACCACTGCATTTACAGTACCTATTCGACTCACTGAAAGACACTACTGTCATGAAATGTGGACACACAATGCACTCTGAATGCTGTAACGAGATGACAAGCCGTAATAAGTAAGTATTTCTATGATTCTTTGGTTCATGTATTTATTTTTTTGCATTTTTACTAAAAACTAATTCCTTTTTTTTTTCAACTTTTGCATTTTTACTAAAAACTAATTCCTTTTTTTTTTTCAACAGATTCTCCTGTCCTATATGCTCCAAGTCAGTAATGGATATGTCTATGATTTGGAGAAGACTAGATGAGGAGGTGAGTCTAGTTAATCATTTTTATGGGATATCTTCTTATTATTGCTGTAGTTTGTCGCAAGTTATAACAAGATTTATCAATCGTCCTTTTCTATAATTTCATTCGTTCTCTCTCAGATTGAAGCTACCGCCATGCCTGAAGATTACAGGCAAAAGAAGGTTTGGATCCTATGTAACGACTGCAGCGACACTTCAGAAGTTATATTTCATATAATCGGGCAGAAATGTAGCCACTGCAATTCATATAATACTCGGAGCATTTCCCCGCCTGTTCTTCCTGAAGTATGATAATGTGGAACACGCCTAATGGTGGCGTGCACTATGATTATGTGGAAGTAAGAGATTCATCATAAGCTGGTGGTCTCAGAAACTTCATTTATTTTTATGTAATTCTTTCTCCACTTGTGTGGATTGAATCAAACTGGCCCAGTCAAATTACTGGTTTTGTTGTACACAGGTTGCTTGGTTGGCTCATTGATAGTTATTGAGTTTGATTGTGTTTGGATGTCCTCAACTCTTTAGGTTTGGTAGTAAAATGGGTTGTAGGAGATGGTGTTTCATCTGTTTAAAGTTGTAATAATCTAATTCCCTGGGAAATTAGCAGATGAAATAAGGGTTTAGGTTAAAACTTATTTTTCTCAAACTGCCTCTTATGAGTTAAATTTTAGTAGGGGTGTAATCGAGCCGAGCTCGGCTCATCATACTTTCATGAAGCTTGGCTTGGTTCGAGCCTACTAATTTGAGTTCAAGCGCGGCTCAAAAGTAAAACCTAAGAGCTCGAGTTCGGATCGAGGTAATTTGAGAACAATGTTAAGCGAGCTAAAAGCTTGGCTCAAGCTCACTTCGATAACTTAAACCAACCAAAGCTTGTCTAGAGCTCGGCTCGCCAATTAGTAGGTATATAATTATATAGGTTTAGGATCAAATACGAAGGTTCCTAAAATAAGTTGTACAAAAGGGTATCAAACAGACTCTGATTGACCTCATTCAAGCAACATTGGAATTGTCTTATCGAACTCTATGATGTGAGATTTTAGGTATTCACTTTTGGATTTAAAGATCATTGTGTTCTTTATTTATCATTGTCTTTTCTATATTTGCTTCATTGTGTCTTTTTTGATACTCATTGTGTCTTTTTTCCTCGACATTGTGTTACATTTTTCGGCATTGTGTTATATTTTGCTCGACATTGTGTCATCTTGTGTGATCCATTGTGTCTTTGTACATTTATTATTTTTAGGAGCCCTTGTAGAATAACTTAACCCTATTATATATAAAAATCAAAATAAAATTTGTCTGGGATCGTTTAGGCTGAGCCTAAATGAGTTTTGTATGTAAAGCTCGAGCTCAGGCTCGATAACTAAACATGTCATATTTCAGGCTCGGCTGCTCGCGCTCATTAAAGCTCGACTCGTTCAAGCTTTTTACCTATCTGATTCAGAGTAGCTCTTGAGCTGGCTACCTCATTTACACCCCCTACATTTGAGGTTGTGAAAAATGGAAAACCACATGTAGCTTGTAACTTATTGCTAGCTCATACAAAATTAACCGATCAAAACCTCAGAACTGATTTGACTTGATCTAGCTTGAATTTACAGGCTGAGTCTGAGTTGGAGATAGCTTACTCGTATAAACACTCAAGTTGATTTAGCTCACGAACTAATTTGGCTCTATTAAATTGCATGTTGGCTCGTATGATTTTAGCTCAATTCCTTGTATGTTGGTTGCTTAAGTGCTTAACGCTATATTATTTGAGACTTGTATAATTTGATATTATTGTTAACTTCTGACTTGGTTAAGATATCGAGTCAACATGGATCTATTCGTATTATCACTTAATCAAGCCTAAATTTATATTACTTCAACTCAAACTCACTCATTAAATAACCTAGTGATCAATATATCTCCATTTCATGGAATGAAAGGTGCTCAAATAATGAGAATACTAGAAATTTCATACGGTTATTACATATAACTTTTGTTTTAACATATCATATTGTCACAGGGTCATCTTTAAAGGCCATGTGTGGCACACCTCGTTGCTCGACTGTCTACCAATCCATCCTGCTTATGACATGGGTTACTAATTTTGTCCTGCTACACCGTAGGTTTTGAACACGATCAGAGAGGGCACACAAGGAATCAAAGTCATCATCGGAAAATGTGTTCAAGTCAAGGAAACCGAAGAGCAAGAATCTGATGGCAGACTTTTCTGTATTCTATAAATAAC
Organism: Helianthus tuberosus; assembly: GCA_030545235.1. Classification (NCBI taxonomy): domain Eukaryota; kingdom Viridiplantae; phylum Streptophyta; class Magnoliopsida; order Asterales; family Asteraceae; genus Helianthus; species Helianthus tuberosus. The sequence continues at coordinate 190,476,399 of CM060418.1, forward strand.
ATTACCAAAATAGTATTTTTGGGTCGACTAGTTCTCATGTACAAAATTTACATATTAATACAATTACAATAAAAAATTTTAAAGTCATACAACAATTGGTATCCTTAGTATTAGTATAGGTGTTACGGATGCTCTTACTTTTGTTTCTATTCGTCTTAGAAGCTAACCTTATTCTTTAAATTCTTCGATCATCTGCCTCTTAGATGCTCGTTTTTATATTTCAATCCTCATGTATATAACATATATGCTTTTTAAATTCTGTTATAACCAGGGGCGGACCCACACTTAGTGGGTCGGGGTCCACGGACCCCAATCTTTTTTGAAAAAGTAATAGAAACGATATATAAATTTTTTGAAGGTCCCCATAAAATTATTTTAAAGGACCCCATTGTCATAAATTCAACCCTGTTGCGGTGGTAAACCCTTTGCATCTTAAACCAAAGGTCTCAGGTTCGACACTCCCTACCATCTGTTTTTTTTTTTTTAATTTTCTCACTAGCATGCAAGTGTCCTTCTCTAGCTTCTCTGTACAGATCACTAAGGGGCTGTTTGGCAACATCTGAACCAATAAGTGCTGAATGAATAAGAGGTCTGAATGGGTAAGAGGCTCTGAACCAGTAAGTGCTGAACCAGTAAAGTACTGTTTGGTTGCACCTCTGAATGAGTGTGTAAAATGACAGTTTTACCCTCTGAACTAATTGTTAGATATTAAAAACTTTTAAATCATGTTACTTCTGGCAAAAAATTAAAAATCGTTTCATTGTATAATATCTTATATCTACAAATAAGGGCACCATCTTCCACACCATTCCATCATCTTCTTTACGACAACCACTGGTTTCTCATCAGAAAAACCACCCCCTGCTCTATTAAAAACCTATCACACATGAAAGAGGGGTTTGCCAGCCAGAGATCAGAGAAGAGAAGAGACGGGAGACAGGGACAGAGAAGGCTCTCCGGCGTCGATCCAGCGGCTCTGAACCAGCGGCTCGTCTTCGATTTCTCTCTCCCGTCTGTCTTGTCGATGTGTGCCACCACCGTTCGTTCAATCGATCCAAGGTGATGGGTTGTGTGGCGGTTTAAGAAGATGGGTTGTGAGGAGAGGGCTGAGGGCGGCGGGAGGCGGAGGTGGTGAGGAGAGGGAGGAGGAAGGCGGCGGGAGGCGGAGGTGGTGAGGAGAGGGAGGAGGCGGCGGAGGTGTTGGCTGATGAACTTGGGTTTGTTGTTGAGAAGAGAAGGAGAAGAGAGGGGAAAGGGTAACCAAGTCTTTTGTTTCCATTCAGCATGATATTAGATCTGTATGATACAGACTGATTCATGCCATTAAGAGGCTAACATTTTGCGTGCCAAACAACTACACCTCTGACCGAATCAGAGGTGCACCTCTGAATGGTTTCATTCAGAGCGTGCCAAACAGGCCCTAAGTAAAAGTCAATAGTTTATGTTGAGCATTGGTAGTTTTGGTAACTATCCATATTTAAATAAAAGTCAATGGGTTTATAAATTCTTAGTTGTAAATGTAAAAATAATGTATTCTTTCATATTAATTATTGTTAATGCTAATGTTATTTTTTTGTTGATGAATCCAATGTCTATAACAATATTGACGTTAATCCAAATCTTCTGAATTCATTAACAAAAATAAGCACAATCAACAACAAAGTCATGAAAAATAAATTTTGAAACTCCAACATATTTGAATCATTAAGGCACTTCTGATGGTATATGGGTTTAAGAACTACTTGGTCGCCCCGCCCCGAAATTCTAACTTTTGTTATGAAAAAATTAAACACTGAAAAAAGAGGACCCTATTGAAAAAAAAATCTTGGGTCCGCCACTGGTTGTAACACACAAACAAAAATTCATTCTTTAAGCTAATGAAAATACAATACTTTATATATTTATTTTTTATTTAGATGGTGTTTGATACCACTTCAAATATTTATATGTCGTGATACTAGATTTAAATAACCTCAATTTTCATTGATTAGCCGATAACACTTCCAACATTCGATTTCTATCACACCATTCCAAACTTTCAACTTATTGGTCGATAAGACTTACAAACTAACCCAACACTAACCCAAACCGGTGCCACGACATAAAAAAAAAAAAAAAGCAAAGTTGATTACCGCCTCATCAAAAAAGCCAAGTCAGTTGCCACGTCATAAAAAATTCCACGTTAGACGCCACATCACCACACAAGTGCCATGTCAGCAAAAAAACTAGTTGAGTTAAGGTTCAGTTAGTTTGGGGTGTTATCGATCAATAAGTTTAAAGTTGGGAGTGGTTTAGTACAAATCGAAAGTTGAGAGTGCTATCAGCAATTGGTGAAAGTTAAGATTATTTAAATCTATCATCCTTATATATTTATAAAGACAACCACAAATAGTGAATCTTTATATTTAGAGAATTGCTATTATTAAAACTTTAAATTTTAAAGATAGAAACGAAGATGAAGCTATGATTAACATGCAAAACTGAGAATATATTAATATCTATAAATTTTAGAGACAAAATAAAGATAAAGAGCAAAATGTGAATGCTATTCAGCAGTCAAAATGCTGAGAAATGATAGTCGGCGGCATTAACTACACCACCCTCAAATTGAAATCCCCTTATATATACACATGTATGTATCTATAGTCACACAAATTTTCTCTTCCCCTCTTAAATCATCCGGGATATATAATGGAGACGCAGAAGAAGGTGGCGATGATCAACGGTGGGCGTAGGGATATGGCGGTGAGGGTGTTAGCGTTGGTGGTAACTCTGGCGGCAGCCGTTGTTGTGGGAGTGAATAAGCAGTCAACAACCGTAGCCATCACAATTGTTGCCTCGCTGCCGCCGGTTGACTTGCCGGTCACTGCTAAATGGCTTCACCTGTCTGCTTTTGTGTATGTATTTTTCTTTTTCCTCTCATTTGCAACTGCAACCACCGCGGGTAAAACTAACTCAAAACTAGGGGTGCAAACGAGCCGAGCCCGAGCTCGACCATGCTCGAGCTCAAGCTCGTTTAACATATGAAAGCTCGAGCTCGAGCTCGGCTCGATTCAAACTTTATTTCTAAAGCTCGAGCTCGGCTCGGGCTCGACTCGTTTAGTATTTATTAATTAATTTATATTAATTATAAGTATTATTATACATATAATTAAGTTATTTTTTATATTTATATAAATGGTACTTATTATTATATAAATATATGTTTAATATATTAATAAAAAATATATAAACAGAAAGCTCGTTTAGGCTCGCGAGCCGGCTCGAGCTCGATAAGCTCAGCTCAGGCTCGGGCTCGTTTACTAAATGAGCTTGGTTTTTAGGCTCGTGCTCGAGCTCGTTTAAGCTCGGCTCGTTCGAGCTTTTTTTCGAGTCGAGCCCGAGTAGCTCGCGAGTAGCTCGGCTCATTTGCACCCTTACTCAAAACGATATTATTATTAATATTTTTGTTATGAAGTTAATATAAAATGGTAAACATATTGGATTTAGTAGTATTACCGATTTATGTGAATATAGTTTTACTATAGGCGTTGGTTGATTTACAAAAACTAAGGGAGGAGAGAGCACTTCCGTGGGTAAGGGTTTGAGCGGTGACGGATCTAACAACTTTTTTTACTGAGTTTCTTTTGTTAGATTCTCACTAATTCTTACTATATTTTTTTTTCTAAATTATACAAGATTCTCACTAATTTTTTCCAAACCGAATGGGTTCCTGGGAATCCACAAAAGTGGCCTAGATCTAACTCTGGGTTTGAGGGTATGTACCAGAATCGGGTACATCGTCGTTAATGATTATACGGTAGATGAAAAGAGTGTTGTTAGTAATTTAGTGCTACTACAGTGATTATGGGTAAAAATAAAGTGACAATGCATAATGCATGATTAATAGATTTTAGAGAAAAATGCCCGGATAGTCCCTGTGGTTTCACCTTTTTTCACCTATAGTCTCTATCTTTCTAAAACTACTTGAATAGTCCCTGTGGTTTTCCGTTTTGTTCTCGGATAGTCCCTAGGTCTAACTTCAGTTACTTTTCTCTGTTAAGTGGGTGTTAAGAGGGTGTGAAATGACCAATTTACCCTTTTTTTAAAGGCCAAACCACAAGGACTATCCGGGCATTTGAAACCCTAATCACAAAACAAAACCCTCTTCATTTGAAACCCTAATCACAAAACCCGCACACTATAGATCCCCCTGCTCCCTCTCTCTCCGAACTCCGATCACCGGAGGTGATCTCCGGCCGGTTTTACCGGCGTCTCCTCGTTCTCCGACCAATCACCTCCCCCACCTCCACCCTCCTCTTCCGACGAGACCCTCACACCACACACCACTCTCCTGTTTCACGAAATTATACGGCCACCACCTGATGGTGGTGGCGTGCGGTGCTGCTAGACAATGAGAACAAAGAAATAGAGAGGGGAATCAGAGAAAGGAGGGAACCGGCGAGGTGTCCGACGACCGGCGACGGCGAGAACGACGACAGTGGCCGTGAGCGACGGTGAAGGCAATCTTCCGACAAGTTTTGTATCTCGGTAAGAACCGTCGTTGATTATCAGCAAATCAGCTTGAAATAGTGTTCATTCATCAATCTGATTATCAGCAAATCAGCTTAATCTGATTATCATTGTTCTATTTGCTGGTTTGAAATAGTGTTGGTCGTGTTCAGAGTGAATCCGCTAATCAAGATCTGCTGAAATCATCTACAGAATATGTTGTTCAGAAGTTATAACGAATCAAGTCTGATTTGAGTTTAGTGTTGATTGATTTTCACACGGATCCAGGAGTATTACAAAACTGTTTTTACAAACCAGTTTATTCGCAGAAGGTCATCCATTGAAATCAAAACAGGTCTTTTCGTTTGAAATAAGTTCATTTGCTGAATCAGACTTATTCATCCACTATATTGTGCAGAATTAGTTTATCGCTGCAGAATCAGTTCGTTCGCTGCAGATTGTTTGTATTGAATCAGTTTATTCAGTGCAGTTTATACAGTTCAGTAGTGTTGTTTTAATTGCACGAATCTGGACTGTTGTTATTAGAATTGCACGAATCAAAGTCAGCGAGAGATGAAGGGTGATTTTTGCGGGTAGAAATGGGAACTCATTGCAAGATTTGATTTTGTGGGGAATTGTAATTTTGGGTGTTGGGTGTTGGTGGTTTGCACGGCTGTCGGCTCTGTAAAAGGATGACCGGCAGCGGCCGGAGGCACTGGATGACCGGCAGCCGGCGATGGTGGAGGGTGGAGGAGGGTGATGGTGGGTGGAGGTTGAAGATGAAGTGTGGTGGTGGGGTTTTATAAATAAAAATGAAGAAGATGCTCGGATAGTCCCTGTGGTTTGGCCTTTTAAGGAAAGGGTATTTTTGTCATTTCACATCATTTTAACAGAGAAAAGTAACTGAAGTTAGACCCAGGGACTATCCGAGAACAAAACGGAAAACCACAGGGACTATTCAAGTAGTTTTAGAAAGATAGGGACTATAGGTGAAAAAAAAGTGAAACCACAGGGACTATCCGGGCATTTTTCTCTAGATTTTAAAGTAGGAGAAAGGAGCGCCTCCTTAAATTAAAAGACTAGTTGTTAACAATAGTTTTATGAGCTATGCGTGTTTATTGAATCTTAGTTTATATTTTTATAATTATTGGTACACGAATTAAAAGTAATATTCTTCTAGTTGTTTTTTTTTTTTTTTTTTTTTTTTTTTGCGACGAAATTTATCACCATCAAGAAGCTAACAAGAACAACACTAAGACAAGATTAAAAATAAAAATTACACCAGTTTTATCATAACACGAGCTTAAACGGAAATTTATTTTTAATCCATCAGTAATTAAGAGACTTGATCTCCTCCACCGTCTTAGTGACATTAACCGATTTAGTTTTATCTTTACTTAGTTAATATTAAAGATAAAGAAATAGAGAGATCGACTTTTTAGAATTGAACTTTGACATCCAAACACTCATATTTTTTTGTTTTAGATATGATAAATATAACGGTTAATTTAACCCGTTTCAACATCGACCCAGAGGTCAAGCCGGAAGCATCTCTATGGCTTTTACATTAAATTACTTTTTAAAGGAATAACCATCTTGCCTAACTTTCTTTATATATTTCTATGGTTGTAAAACAAGGTTTTCAAGTCCGAGTACTCTCAGAGTAATCGCTCCAAGGTAGGTTGTCGAGACGACTTTCTTCAACTCCACCTAATTACTCGGAATCGATCAAACGCGGTCAACCTCGGCCAGAATCGGATCTAGCTGGTCAACTCAGGCCAAGTTTGACTTTAAAAAAATAAAACATAATTTCTATGCCTATCATATTAAAGAATGAATATCATTTTCACGTATTTTGTTATAATTATTACTAAATTTATGTTATTTGACATATATTTAATTTCCAAAAACTAGTTTCTTTATAATTTAACATGTGTGAATACCATTTTCAACTCCCCGCTCGACCGGCTAGGGAGCGCCTAGCGACTTTTGCAACCATATCTCCATTTTAATTTGTGTTCAATTAAAATTTCATTCTATATATTAATTTTTTTAAAGGAAACACTAAAAGACGTTGAAATACTATTTTAGATAAAGATAACAAAATATATATTATCCGGTTGTGCATAAATACGTTGACTGATGCAAAGATTTATGAACTTCAATTCCCCACAAACATAACTTATTAGTTATGACATCCCCACCGTTTTTTTTTTTTTTTTTTTAATTTCAATTCTATAGAAAAAGTGAAAAACTGGTCACATGTATTGATGTTTCCTAACATACCTAAAAACAGTTAAACATGACAAGTTATATACATTAATATTGTTACACCCGTTTTTTACCGGTATCACAACATATAAAATAAACAGGCAACGAATATCGAATATTATATAGCACAACATATAACATAAACTTTTAGTGTCATGTGACCGCCGATTTATTCTACTTAGATTCGCTTATGCGCTACACCATAGAGTATCCGTCGCATTGGGATAAAATTTGTTTGGAACAAGTGATAGATGAAATCATTATTTTATAATTTTGAAAAAATGTTGTTACAGGTATTTTGTGATTGCAAATGTAATAGCATGCTCTTATACGGCAATCTCTTTGATCCTAACATCATTAGCAACTAAAGGTGGAATAAAGAAGGTATCGATAATGGTAACCATTTTAGATCTAATGGTGGTGGCGCTCCTCTTCTCAGCCATTGGCGCTAGCGGTGCTGTTGGTCTTATTGGCTACCGAGGCAACTCACATGTACGATGGGAGAAGGTGTGCAATACGTTTGATAAGTTTTGCCACCAAGTCATGGCGGCAATGGCCTTGTCTTTCGTCGCCTGCTTGGCCTATCTTCTACTCGTCGTGTTAGCTATTTTCAATGTTTACAAGAAGCTTTAAAAAAGTGATAGGAGTTATTTCATTAACTTGTCTAGCTTGTTATTTGCTCTTTTACGATTAATAGTTTTTTTTATTCTATGTTATACAATTTACAAGTGTCATTTTAATTTATTTTATATGAAGCTATGAATGTGGAGGGAGGAGCTATGATTACGACAATGGTAAGAGAAGAGTAAAACAAACTTCCTTTGTATATTTGTACAACTAGTCTTAAGCCCCGCGTTGCGGGACAAGGGGTGCAAAACCGTACAACCGGTGTATCTTTGTTTTGAGGGGGGGGGGGGGTGCGGGGGCGTAAGACAGGGCTAACCGAACAATGACCAAAACCAGTAAAAAGTGTAAATCAAAAACACGAATTTCTAATACCAAGTGACTTATGTGAACTAACACATAGACGACGTTTTATACCAACAACTTTATTAAAATTTAAAAGTTTTATGATAACTTTATTAGAATTTAGGGGTAGAAAAGTAAATTGTTTAAAGAAAATAACAAAATACTAAAATGGTTAAACTACCGGGGTTGCGATTGGTGATCATCAAAACATCATAATACGAAAAATAAATGAAGAATAACCAAAGTTGATCAACAAATGATTTATCATTCAGAAATCACATTGCATTCATACATGTACTCGACAATTCATCAACCAAAGTTACTTGATTTACAAATTACACCACACAATAAAAAATGATTAACAAATTAATCAAAAGCGGTGATCTAGCAAGCTACCAATGGAAATTGCACATGCTAACAGTTCAATCTGTTGAACTTGACTTGGAACAAACCAAGACACACATAACTGGGATCAAATTTACTCAGAATTTAATTGAGACCCTTTTCTAATTATAGCCATTTTAGAGGCACAACATGTAGGGGATCGAACGGGTCAAACACGAACACAATCACAACACAGAACTCACACACACACTCTATTTAGAACACAAAGATTTATAGTGGTTCGGTCCGGTTCTGACCTACATCCACTCTCGGTAACTAGGAGTATTTGTTATTAAGCTTGGTACAATTTTACAGATATATAACAATCTCATATATATAAGATTGAGGAAAGAGAAGAATGTCCCAAAACATGATCCGTGAAATCTGGATCACCAAGACTTTTATTCTCTTATCAACTTGATCAGCTTTGCTGACCTCAGGCTGATCAAGTTGTCAAGTGGCTTGGCTTCACACTCAACAATCTCCCACTTGAAGCCACGGAATAATCTTCACATGTGCTTCAACTGTGCATCAGTATCTCTGTAAAAAACTTTGATCTTATCACATTCCTAGTTACCTGGCCTTCTCTTCAATTATCCTGAAGGCCAGTTGAAGCTATGCAAAGCTTCAACTTCTCTAAGGTGACAACCTTATTCAACACATCAGATGGATTTTCACTTCCTTTGATCTTCTTCAACTTCAGAGTGCCTTCACTAACTTGCTCTCTGATGAAGTGATATCTCAGCTGTATGTGCTTTGTCTTCAAATGGAAGACAGGATTCTTTGCAAGATGAATTGTACTTTGATTGTCACAAAACAGTGCACAATCAACTTGTTCCTTGCCGATCTCTTTGAGAAAATTCTTCAACCATATAAGCTCTTTGCTTGCTTCAGCAACTGCCATATACTCTGCTTCTGTGGTTGAAAGGGCAACATTTTTCTGCAGTCTGGACATCCAGCTTACTGCAGTGCCTCCCACTGTAAAGACATATCCGGTGGTGCTTTTGTAAGATTCTTTACAACCACCAAGGTCAGCATCCGCAAAACCCTTCAGAATAACATCTTTCCCCTTAAACAGTAATGCCACTTTTGAAGTCCCCTTCAAATATCTTAGCAGCCATTTAACTGCTTCCCAATGTTCTCTCCTTGGATTGGACATAAACCAACTAACAACTCCCACTGCATGAGTTATATCTGGTCTCGTGCATACCATTGCATACATGAGGCTACCAACTGCCGATGCATACGGAACTTTAGCCATTTCTGCTTTGTCTTCATCTGATCTGGGTGACTGAACTTTAGAAAGCTTAAAGTGACTTCCCAAAGGTGTGCTTCGAATCTTGGCATCTTTAAGGCTGAATCTTTCTAACACTTTCTCAATGTATTTCTCTTGAGAGAGTGTCAAAGAACCATCTTCTTTGTTTCTGAAAATACTCATCCCGAGTATTTGGTTTGCAACTCCCAAGTCTTTCATCTCAAACTATTCAGACATCTACTTCTTCAGCTTCTTGATCTCTGTCATGTCTGAACCTGCAATCAACATATCATCCACATATAGTAGTAGAATGATATAAGAACCCTTAAACCTCTTGATGTAACAACAATGGTCATTGCCATATCTCTTGTATCCGACTCTTCCCATGAAGTTATCAAACTTCAAATACCATTGTCTGGGCGCTTGTTTCAGACCATACAAATTCTTCTTCAACTTACACACCAAGTTTTCTTTGCCTTTAACCTGAAAACCTTCTGGTTGTGTCATGTAGATATCTTCTTCTAGGTCACCATGTAGAAAAGCTGTCTTGACATCTAGCTGCTCTAGATGCAAGCCTTTTGCTGCTACAATACTGAGAACAAGTCTGATAGTAGTCATCTTCACCACTGGAGAAAATATTTCATTGAAATCAATTCCCTCTTTCTGCTGAAATCCCTTGACCACTAATCTTGCTTTGTACCGTTTGGTACCATCATGTTCATCTTTGACCCTGAAAACCCACTTGTTCTGAAGAGCCTTCTTCCCAGCTGGAAGCTTTGTTAAGTACCAGGTCTTGTTCTTATCAAACGACTTCATCTCATCTTTCATTGCTAACTCCCACTGCAATGAATCTTTCAACCCCATGGCTTCTGAGTAACACTGGGGTTCACCATTTTCTGTCAAAAGTATGTAATTGACGGATGGTGAATATCTGTCTGGTGGTCTAATGACTCTGGAGGATCTTCTTGGTTGAAACTGAGGAGTTTCTGGGGATTCTGGAATTTGAGGAGCGACCTCTTCTTCTTCTGCAGAATCATTACTAGAATCATCCCCTGAGCTCCCACTGTCGATTGACTTATTCCCATTTTTTGGAATGTCGACTGAAGCTTCTTTTCTTGTTTTACCACTTTCAAATTCAACATAGTCTTTCTGAACTTCTGGTCCTTTGGTGTTTCTGTCTTTATACAATTCGTTTTCATTGAAGACGACATTCTTGCTTCTGATTACTTTTCTGCCTTCATTATCCCAAAGCCTGTAACCCATTTGTTCTGACCCATAACCAATGAATGTGCACTTCTTGGATTTTGAGTCTAACTTATCCCTATCACCATCTTCTAACAAATCGTAAGCACTACAACCAAAGACTTGTAAGTGTTCGAGACTTACCTCCTTTCCTTGCCACATTTCTTCAGGCAACTTGAAATCTAAGGGACCGGTTGGTGAACGGTTGATCAAGTAGGCTGCAGTGCTAACTGCATCGGCCCAAAATGTCTTGGGCATCCCGGCATTTAGCCTCATGCTTCTAGCCCTCTCATTTAGAGTTCTATTCATTCTCTCAGCTACACCATTCTGCTGAGGAGTTCCGGGAACTGTCCTGATCATCTTTATCCCTTCCTTGGCGCAATAGTCAGTGAACTGCTTGCTTATGTATTCACCACCATTATCAGACTTTAAGCACTTTACCTTCAAGTTAGTTTCATTTTCAACATCAGATTTCCATATCTTAAAAGCATCAAATACGGCAGATTTATGCTTAAGAAAATATACCCATACCTTGCGTGTTGAATCATCGATGAAAGTAACGTAATATCTTGAGCCTCCTAGAGATAAAACTGAGGTTGGTCCATATACATCCGAGTGAACAAGCTCTAACTTCTGAGCTTTCAGTGTCCTTCCTGTCTTCACAAAAGTAACCCTCTTTTGTTTTCCAAGAACACAAGGTTCACATAATTCAGTTTCCACTTTCTTCAAGTCTGGAAATTTACCTTTCTGAGCCAACATCTTCAATCCCTTTTCGCTCATGTGTCCGAGTCGGTTGTGCCATAAATTTGATGGACTCGGACCGGTGGTCATTGCATGAACACCTTCAGCAGAAACTTCTGCCATGTATAGAGTACCTTGTTTCTTTCCTTTAGCAATCACTAAATTGTCTTTGATCAATTTCCGTTGTCCACCCCCAAAGTGAACATTAAACCCTTCATCATCCAGTTTACCAACTGAAATCAACTTTCTCCTCAAATTAGGAATAACCCTGACATTTTCAATGTCCATATAGTTCCTAATGAGGTCTTCAAGTCTACATCTCCAATACCTATGATATCAAGCATTTGATCATCTGTTAAACGAACTTTACCAAAGTTACCTGTTCGTAGATTCTTGACCATATCTGGGCATGAGATAGCATGGAAAGAAGCACCTGAATCCATAATCCAAGATTCAACTGAATCTTCAACAGAACAGATGAGAACATCACCTAATTCTTCCTAGGATACACTGTTTACTTCTTCCTTTGAAGCGGGCTTTGTACATTGGCTTCTATAGTGACCTTTTTCTTTACAATTCCAACATTCAACGTCTTTTCTGTTCTTTGACTGTCCCCTTCTTCTGGACTTGGACCTGCCTCGACTATGTCCTCTTTCGTTTCTTCTTCCTCTACTTTCTGTATGCAATAAAGAACTATAATTAGAAGTCTCACCATTGCTTCTCCGTCTGATATCTTCGTTTACTATCAAGTCACGAATACTATCGAAAGTGAGTTTGGTAGTGCCGGATGCACTACTAACAGCTTTGACTGTACCTGACCAACTGTCGGGCAACGATGATAAAACGAGTAGTACTTGCACTTCATCTTCAAACTTTATTTCAACTGAGGCTAAACGAGAGATAATCGAGTTAAACTCATTTATGTGGGTGGTAACCGGCATGCCTTCCTTCATCTTGGTGTTAACCAATTGTCGGATGCGGAATACTTTGTTTGAAGCGGATGGTTTTTCATACATGTTGGACAAAGCTTTCAATACACCATATGTGGTTGTTTCATTGACAATGTTGTAAGCAACACTCTTTGCCAAAGAAAGCCTAACCACACCCAAAGCTTGTCTATCCAACAACTTCCATTCTTCATCATACATGTCATCTGGTTGTTCACCTGACATAGGCAAATGCAAACTTTTCTGATACAATAAATCTTCAATTTGCATTTTCCAAAATCCATAATCACTTCCATCGAACTTATCAATCTTGATTTTACTATCTTCCGTCATTAAAAAAATTACCAAATTACTACTAACCAAACGGGTTTGTACTGCTAAGTGGTAATTTATACGAGCGAAAACAATAATCAGAAACAAATAACTTATATGTTTCAGGCTTTAATGGCAAGGGACAACTATTGATGGATAATGAGATCTTGTTCAAAGTTGAGGGACCTTTCTTGATAAAATTGAGAAATTCAATTTTCTTCACCAGAAATAAAAGTTGAGGGGCTTTTCTGATAAATTGAGAACTTCAATTTCTCCACCACCAGAAATAAAAGATGACGGGCCTTTCTGATCAAATTGAAAACTTCAATTTCTCCACCAGAATAAAAGCACGGACGTCTGTCTTCTTCTTCATACGCACAGAACAAAGAAAAAACTTCTTTCTCCTTTTGAAATCCAGCGAACCCCAAGCAAAATCGAAACCCTAGACCTTCGATTTTGAAACCCTAGATGCGATATTCGGCAACAATGGTCTCTAATTTGAAACCCTAGGCGGCGGCGGCTGGCAGCGGGAAGATGACCGGCAGTTCTGATGGCGTTGGAGGCGGTTCTGATGGCGGTGGTCGCGGTTCTGATCGGAATCCGACGGTGTGGGCGGCAGAGGCTTCGAAGAGAAAATGGCTGACGTGAACAATCCGGTAGAAACTGATGCAAATCGGAACCCTAGTTCAGATTTCTTCACCTTCAAGTATCTTCTTCTTCTACACCTTCGTTTCTGATCGGTTTCTGTTCGTTCTGTTCGGTTCAACAACACGAGCCTGAGCTCTGATACCAGTTGTAGGGGATCGAACGGGTCAAACACGAACACAATCACAGAACTCACACACACACTTTATTTAGAACACAAAGATTTATAGTGGTTCGGTCCGGTTCTGACCCACATCCACTCTCGGTAACTAGGAGTATTTGTTATTAAGCTTGGTACAATTTTACAGATACATAACAATCTCATATATATAAGACTGAGGAAAGAGAAGAATGTCCCAAAACATGATCCGTGAAATCTGGATCACCAAGACTTTTATTCTCTTATCAACTTGATTAGTTTTGCTGACCTCAGGTTGATCAAGTTGTCAAGTGGCTTGGCTTCACACTCAACACAACATTGTCATATTGATAATGGCGTCTAATATATTCTAATATAGTGTCTCTAACTAGTGAGTGGTTATCATGTAGCATCGCCTTATAGCAAAGTTGTTCATCATTGAGATGACTCCATCATGACCTTCTTCATTAGGTGACTAGTCATTAACATCAAGTCCCATTCATTAGTGACAAGTTTCCACTTAGTTCTTCAACCATGGTAAGTTTCTTATGATAAGGAAACTTACATTGTCAACAACAAATGCCATTTCAATGCAACAATATTAGTATTTAGAGTTTGTCACATAAGAATCGAAATCGAGATGCTAATTGAGTCTTGGTGAACACATCTGTAATTTGCAAGGTTGGTAGAATGGGGGGAGGGAGATCATCCCAAGCTGCAGATGATAACGAGTAAAATGACAATCAAATTCAATGGGTTTTGTTTGCCCACAAAAAACAGAGTTTTAGCAATCTGCATAGTATTTTGGTTATCACAATGTAAAGGGGTAGGCTAATAGATGGTAACACCCATATCCGCAAGAAGCCATCCTAACCAAACAATCTCACATGTAGTCACAAACATAGCACGATACTCAGCCTTAGTAGAAGATCTTAAAACAGCATCTTGTTTCTTACTTTTCCATGAGATTAATGAATCTCCAAGAAAAACACCTAAACCAGTGGTGAATTTGAGAGAGGATGTTGAGTGAAACAAAACACTCTGAAACTAAGTCCCGAAGATATCTCAGAATACAAAGAATAGGTCCCCAATGAACAAAGGTAGGAGCAGTAACAAACTGACTAACCACGTGAACATCATAGGCAATATATATTAAATTGCTTGATTTTCTCTCCTTATTTTAATCTCAATCACCCTCATTAGTTGGCTATATTCATTTACAGAATATTGTGAGTTGTCCATATTTTTAGATCCTAGAATATTGTGTTTCCTTTTCTTTGTTTTTCGTTTGCCTATTAAGGCTCCTACTGTACCAGCTTTCAATTGCAGAAAACATACAGAAACAATTCATTTGTTTTGTTTATGGTATCAGAGCAGTGTTTATCACGCTCTATCCATACTAGCCAACCCTAATCGCCAAAACCCAAAGTCGCCATGGCCGGCAACGACACAAATAAAACCGAACCCAAAACCGATGGGAGTTCTTCTGATCACGGTTCTCCCTATTACCTACACCCATCCGATTACCCAAGGCAAATGCATGTTAATGATACATTAACCGATAACAACTATCTTGATTGGGTTCAAGAGATGGAGAATTTCTTGTTTGCCAAGAACAAGATAGGATTTATGTTATTTTGTACTGTAGAATTCTTTTCCTTGTGGGATCATTTTCCCGCGAGAAGTAATGAGAACAATGATAGAATGGATTGCTACCTATGTCTAGATCGCGGATAAATGGAAATTTTATTGATAAAACCTTTTCAATTGTGAAAGAATGGGCGCTTCCGGTTCTGTCGGTGCTTGAAACAATTTTGTCTTCTCCATATTACTATATCTCTAGAGTCAATAATTTTATATGAGGAACTACTGAACTCAATCACTTGCTGCCGTTACTCTTCAGTTTTCTGTTGAGGTCTATCCTATAGAGGTACTCAAATTGGATCAGTGATCGATTTCTAGGTTTCGTCGTAAACCTAATTGGTTACTTCCAATTACGTAAATCAACATACGAATCAGTACTGAGAAGCATGTGCCCATCACTCCAGCAATGGCACCAAAGATGAAATATAGAGTCCCTATATCCTTGTTATAAATTATCCCTTTCTTTAGCAGACTTGGGACTAAAAGAATGGTTGGGACAACAAACATCCATCTCGTTTGTATTTTGGATACCCGTATAACCATCGAAGGCTGTTGAAGTGAGAGACAAATGCTGATCACTTGGCTTGGAAGCGATGTGATGCAATGATCGAAGGTTGGCTCACCGCGGCCATGGACAAGGAAATTCGAGGAAGCGTCAAGTATGCCAACTCCACTGCGGAAATATGGTCGGACCTCCGAGAGCGGTTTGGCAAAGAGAGTGCACCTCGTGCATATGAATTAAAACAATCGATTTCAAACACGAGGCAAGATGGGATGACGGTGTCGGGTTATTACACAAAACTTCGTGGGTTGTGGGATGAAATGCAGCCCTTCCTTCCTACCCCAAAGTGTTCATGTAATGGCTGCACCTGTGGCCTTGGAAAATCGCTCAAGGAGCTGCGTGAAAAGGAGCAACTCTACGAGTTTCTCATGGGCTTGGATGGCGAGTTCTCAATTATTAGGACTCAAATCCTTGCCATGAAGCCTATCCCGTCCCTCGGAAACGCGTATCACTTGGTCGCTGAGGATGAGCAACAAAGGTCAATAACCAGTGGAAATAAGAAGGTTAACGAGGCTGCTGCTTTTTAAGCTTCTGTGAAACGAAACACATGACCAAACAAAGTCACACAGAGGGATGAGAAACCCACTGGTCACTATGATTTTTGTGATAGGGACGGACATACACGGGATGGCTGCTTCAAACGGATCGGCTACCCGGAATGGTGGCCAGGGAAGAACAAACGGGAGAAAGGAAGACCGAAGGCAGCATACGCTGAAGTTCAAAATAGTCCGGTTGCAGGCCTGACAAAGGAGCAATATGAACAGTTTCTAAAGCACTTTGCTCCAGAGGATAAAGCGACGCAGAATAACACACCACGGTCAGTAAATGTGGCAGGTAAACCTTATTGTAATGACGGATGGATTGTCGATTCAGGGTGTACGAAACACATAACACACAGAACCGACATTCTTGAAGGAAGAACCGTCTCAACCAACGAGACACCCGTCACCATCCCAAATGGAGACACCGTACCCGTTGAAGGAAGAGGCAGTCACTTGTTGCCAAACGGAACGAGGGTGCAATGAGTTTTACATGTCCCGAAATTTAATTATAATCTCCTATCTGTTAGCAAACTTTTAAAAGACTTAAAGTGTGCTATAACTTTTTTTCCCGAATTCTTTGTAATGCAGGGCTTACGTTCGAGGAGATTGATTGGAGCAGGTAAGTGTAAAAATGGTCTATATCAAATGGGAATGATTGGAAGGGGAAGGAAGGCGATGATGGTGACAATGGATACATGGCACAAGAGACTTGGGCATGCCGGTGATGAGAAATTGTCAAAAATAAATGATCTCAGTAATTTTTCTTTTAGAAATAATGGAGATGTTTGTGATTCTTTCGTTAAGTCAAAATTAACAAGAAAACCTTTTCCTATTAGGACCACCAAAACAAATGCTTGTTTTGAGCTATTACATTGCGACATATGGGGAAAATATCGAACGCCCACTCTTTCAAAGGCGAACTATTTTTTGACAGTTTTCGATGATTATAGTAGGGCCGTTTGGGTTTTCCTCCTCAAGCACAAGTATGAGGCAAGCACTTGCTTAATTGATTTTCATAAATTAATCCAAACATAATTTGAAAGAAACGTTAAAAGAATAAGATGCGACAACGGTGGTGAGTTCGTTTCTAATCAAATGCTAAACTTTTATGCCAAACAAGGAATCATCTTGGAAACTTCATGTCCACACACTCCACAACAAAACGGAGTTGTAGAGCGTAAACACCGCCACTTGCTCGAAACGGCTCGAGCACTCAAAATTGAAGCCAATCCCCCAACAAGATTTTGGGGAGAATGTATCTTAACCGCTGCCTATATTATCAATAGGCTACCTTCCAAAGTTATAGAAAACAAGACCCCATATGAATTATTACATGGGGAGAAACCGAGCTATGATCACATGAGGGTTTTCGGTTGTATGGCTTATTATCGAAACATTGAAGCCAAAGGTGACAAGTTTGAAATCAGAGGAAAGCCGGGAGTTTTTATGGGCTATCCCGGGGGCACAACGGGGTACAAAATCTATGATCCAAATAGTGACAAAATCATAATATCCAGAGACGTAATGTTTGCAGAAAAAATGTTTCTTTTTTCCACAAAAATTAAGTGTAACGAACTTGAAGAGGAAGATATTTTTCAAATTCCACTTATTGATGAAATTAAGCTCAAGGATGATATGCCCATTGAAGCAAACAAAAGTCAAGTTGAGCAAGAAAGTTTAGGCCTAAATGACCAGGCTACTCACCTCGACAGGCTTGAACAAATGGATGTGGAAGAGTTGGACTTTAATGGCCCAATTGAGCAACAAACTAATCTTGAAGGCCCACAAACTTCACACAATACTGGGCTAAGTAATGGGCTCAACAATTTGAATGAAGGGATTGAGGTCCAAAATGAAAATATTGCACCAACCCGAGAAGCACGCAATAGGTCAAGACCAGCTCACTTCAACGACTACGACGTCCAACTCCCCCGTCTATAGACCATGCACAACCCGACTCCGGTCAACGATCCTCGACGGTATGTCCCCTTGCTAACTTTGTCTCTTATGATAAATTCTCCGACTCACACAAAGCCTTCTTGGTGGCCATCACTTCCAACAATGAGCCAAAGAATTACAAACAAGCCATGCAGATTCAAGAGTGGAGAGATGCCATGCAAAAGGAAATAAAAGCTCTCGAAGAAAATGGAACAAGGACGATAGAAGATTTGCCCGATGGGAAACGACCTATAGACTCAAAATGGGTCTATAAAATAAAGTATAAACCCAATGGCGAAATAGAGCGATACAAAGCAAGGCTCGTTGCAAAGGGCTACACACAAATGGAGGGCATTGACTACCACGACACATTCGCACCGGTGGCCAAGTTGGTCACGGTTAGAAGCCTACTCGCTATTGCCATCAAGAAAGAATGGACTATTCACCAACTAGATGTGAATAATGCATTCTTACATGGCGACTTAAGTGAGGAGGTATATATGCGAATCCCACCCGGTTATAACAAAGGGGGAGAAACGAAAGTATGTAGATTGAGAAAATCGCTATATGGTTTGAAACAAGCCTCAAGAAATTGGTACCAAAAGTTTACATCGGCGTTACTCGATCTTGACTTCAAACAGTCCTATGCAGACCATTCGCTCTTCATTTACAAAAGGGGAGATGTTTTCGTTGCCGCTATCATATACGTTGATGACGTGATCATAGTGGGAAACGACCAAAATAAAATACAGGGAACAAAGGACTATCTTGATGACAAATTTAGCATCAAAGACCTTGGGCCACTGAAATACTTCCTTGGAATCGAAGCTGCGCGAACAAAGGATGGGATGGTACTCAGTCAACGAAAGTACACTCTAGATATCTTGGAAGATAGCGGAATGTTGGGGTGTAGACCATGTTCTTTTCCTATGGAGCCGAATCAAAAACTACAACAAGACAATGGAGACACTCGTGTGGATGCTAGCAAGTACAGGAGGCTTGTTGGGAGGTTATTATACCTTCAAGCCACTAGACCGGACCTTGCGTATTCAATAAACATCTTGAGCCAATATGTCTCGGACCCAAGGCAGAGACATTGGGATGCTGCCATGAGAGTCCTCCGGTACCTGAAGGCCACACCAGGACAAGGCATCTTCTTCCCTAAAGAAGGAGGAACAAACTTGGTCATGTATTGCGACGCAGATTGGCTAGGATGTTCCGCTACAAGAAGGTCACGAACCGGGTACCTTTTACTCTTGGGGGGAGCTCCTATTTCTTGGAAATCCAAGAAATAGTCGGTTGTTTCCCGGTCTTCCACCGAAGCAGAGTACCGAGCAATGGCAACCACCACAAGTGAAATATTATGGATGCGTTGGCTACTGAAGCATCTTGAAGCTGAGCAAAAAGGACCTACTGCCCTTTATTGTGATAACCAAGTGGCTCGACACATTGCAAATAATCCCGTCTTCCATGAATGGACGAAGCATGTGGAAATGGACTGTTACTTTGTCAAGGAGCGGGTTGAGTCGAAAGAGATCGAACCATTTCATGTTGATACTAAGATGCAAGTGGCAGACCTATTCACTAAAGCATTGGGATCAAAACAACTCGAATTGCTACTTGACAAGCTGGGCATGCGAAATCTACATGCTCCATCCTGAGGGAGAGTATTAAATTGCTTGATTTTCTCTCCATATTTTAATCTCAATCACCCTCATTAGTTTGCTATATTCATTTACAGAATATTGTGAGCTGTCCATATTTTTAGCTCCTAGAATATTGTGTTTCCTTTTCTTTGTTTTTCGTTTGCCTATTAAGGCTCCTACTGTACCAGCTTTCAATTGCAGAAAACATACAGAAACAATTCATTTGTTTTGTTTAATATATGGGCGAGTAATTGTAAGATAAACCAAGCTGCCTACAATAGTACGATACAAACTCAGATCAGCCAATGGAACACCATCAGTGGGAGATTATCGCTCATTAGTTTCAAGAGGAGTATCTACAGTTCTGTTATCAGAATGTCTTGCCCACTGATGTGTTGCTAAACACATGCTTTTATTGTTTAGATTTCGTATAGTTTTGTATATTTTTGGAGTCGTTTCATGGAGTTTTACTGTATATATGACTAGGTTATCACCCGGGACTGCTTCCCGGGTAGTTTAATTTTATTAGTTAATAAACATGTGCTTTTATTAAAATGTAACATATTATTTCATTAAACTTTTACACGACATTGAATAATTGTTAATAGAATTTTTAGATTAAATAAAGATAAAACAGTACTAAAACAATTTTGTCAAATCGACTCAACCAACAACATGAAAATAGTGTGTGAAAAATTAAACGATTTTGATTAATATAATGTAAACAATAAAAACACACAATTCATAATGTTCAGTTACTAATATAATCAAATAACAATACTGAAAATAAGTTAAGAATGTTCGGACCATTTTTGTTAACCAAAAGAGGCCAACTTTACTCCACACTTTTTATCCAAAAACAACACAAGCGACACTTACACAATGAACTAACATAGCTTCACGTTCTTCAGATTTCTTTATGCGAATTTCTAGTTCAACTCTGGCTTCATCATTTGCCTGTGATTCTGCTAATGCTTTTGTTTTTTTGGCTGCACTTAAAGCATTTCTATAGTATTCTTTTTGCGTTGCCAGCTCAGATTGGTTGTTCTCTCTGTAGCAGCTTTGTCCCTCTTTATACTCCCTACCTTGCTCTCTTCAACCTAAAAACTTATACTCAAATAATAGATATAATTAGAATTGGCAATTAAACAATTCAACTATGGTGATCGTTGGTATAATAGAATAAATAATAAATATTAAGATATGATCATTAGTTAAATAAGTCGTTTAGAGGACTTACAAATAATACTTATTTTTTCAACAAATTTTATGTAGGAATGTCGAGAAAAATCATATTAAACACATTCACGTATTGAACTTCAAATTAAAATAAATCAAGGAAGCCTATTTACAAAGAATACTTCAAATTAAGCATCCAACTAAAGTAATTAAATCAATCTTTTTTTATCTTAACGGGGCACCCTGTCAAAACTTTTTAATAAAATAAAAAAACAAATTACACCTAAAGAGCATTGGGTCTTTCGGGACATACCCCAAGAAGAACACCAACCCTCAAAAACACCTAAGGCTTTACAGAATGGGTTTTAACAAACCCCTACCCCAGCCACTCTAACCAATACCAAACCTATTCAAAATCCAAACAATTAAACAAACGAAATCAATACAAAATACAAATCAAACAAAAAAAATCAATCTTCAAAACTCTATCGACTTCCATAGTCCACACATCAGCATCCAACTTGAAGCTTCTAGTCATCATCCAAGTCATACCCAAGTCCAATAACCTGCACTTACCACCAAACCCAGCAATACCTATCAGCAAATAAACATTCAATAACCCATTACAAAATTTACCCATTCTGGCCTTTTTATAAAGTAGGATTATAACATCTCTAAACACTACATACGTATAAGTCGGTGAATAGTAGGTGAAAAACTTATAAACATCTTAATTTATAAAGCTCAAAAAGGGAAGACACTCACCTCAACATCCTCCCGTAAGAACTGTTGGGTACTTTGCATGTATATCTTTCCCATATAACGATATTAGAAACAACTTTTTTCTCCAAAACAATTGTAAAAACAATCAAATGTGTAAATCAATATTAAAATATAAACATAAAAACAATACATTACAATCACCTTAACCTACATATAGACAAAAATTAAAAGGAAAAAAAGATAAGCTGCTAACCTTTTTTATATAGATTTCCATTAGTTGGGTCAAGTTTACAATCCATCTTAGATGAGGATCATGGTCTCAACGCAAATTTAAATCAAACTATTTGGAAATGTTCATTGAGTATACAAATATACATTCTTTATACCTGGATATTAACCAAGTAAGAAAGTACATTATCTCCTCATATTGTGTGTTGTCATTTGCTCATCAAGTTCTAAACTTGGTGTTGAATTAATAAACATTATACTCTATTCCATACTTGTTAATTAATATAAAAAATACAAGTAAAACTCGATTTATGATCACAAATATACAACCAATATTAATAAGGGGTAGTATGAACTCACATTGGTTCTCGTGTTCCCACATTGTGAATCCTCATGGCACCTTGTTGACCTCCTAAAGTCAAACATCACCAGTATGCATATATTATGATTAAGTTCAATATTCATTAACCATATAACTAATTTCATGACTTTATCATCTATGCACACTCAAATTAGGCACAATGATGTTGGGATTTATTTTACCCCAAACTAACATGTAGTAGAGGATAATGATGAGCACGATACCCATTCGGTACCGAACCGGTACCCGTACCGAAAAACGGAAAAAGTGGGTACCGGTATCGAATATACCGGTTCGGTACCGGTATTTACCGGTGTTTTACTCGTAAATACCGGTACCGATACCCGGTATCAAATGCTCATCCTTAGTAGAGAATATGAACTACGAACTACTTTATCCAACTCGTTTGACCCGTTTGAAAGTCCCAAACTTGTATAACTCATTTGGCTTACCAATTTCTTCGTTTTAATACCTTAAACACATCATATTATGTACATTTAAACTTTTGCCACCATGTTAGAGTATCAAAACTCAACAAAACAACATTTTTTTTCTTTTAAGGCTTAATATAACATATAAAACACACCTAAAACCAATTTACCAGGTTTTACTTTCTCAAACTCAATTCTTTGTGCCTAAACATATTTCAACGTTAGCATTTGAACTTTACTAAATGTCGAACTTATCTAAAACAATTTTTTTTAAAATCCCTTCTTGAGTTAGCTCCACCCGCCGCTACCGCCATTAAAAGATATAGTCTTTTTTCCTAATACAACCTCATTTCAACTCAAGCTCGACCTTTTGGTAAAAAAGATTTTTTTTTTCCTAATACAACCTCATTTCAACTAAAGCCCGACCTTTTGGTAAAAAAATTGTTTCGACCCAATCCTAGTTCGACCTGACTCTCATTCATTAAAATTCCAAATCTATGAAATAAAGAGCAAAAAAAAGGAATATGTAATAAAATTTAAATTAAATCCATCTAAAAGTTAGATTTAAAATTCATATTTGAGATAGGTATCAAACATCACAAATCTCTATTTCAAAACTCTTTCATAAGATGTAAATTTCGCATTAAAACTTGCTCTAAAACTAAAAATCTAGCATCTAGAAATGGTGATGAACAAAACAAACAACAGCAATCTTATATATAATCCATGATGAAGTTAATAAAAAATGATCAAAATTAAACGCACAGACACACACATAATGAATCTATTTTAACTCAAATAGTCCATTCTTCCTCATTTCTTTCACAGTTATACAATAGGTAACTTTTTCCCTTACATTTTTCCAATGATTCAACACCTTAGTTTCTCCCTTCAACAAAAATATAGTAGTAAAAAGGGCATGTAGTCAAATACCTGAAGTTCCAGCCTCTAAAGCAGTTTGTTTTCTCTTAAATCACCTGAATAATAGAAAAATTTACCAAGGGTTAGTACATACCAACAACATCAAAATTAGTATAAGAACTTTCTTCTAACCATTTAAAAAAAAGAAATCGATGCATAAAAGAACCTGATAACCCTTGTAAATTGTCATCAAATGTGTGACTTTCTACCTCTATTGTTGTCATATTGTGCGTCAACAGGTATATATGGCAGCCCACAATTTTTGACAAAACTGCATAATCCGAGCTGTCAACATCTCTAAATATTGTTCTTTTTAATAAAAATTTGTTTATCACCCAGAACTTTAGTCAAGAATCAAGAAGCTATGCCAATATAAAGTTATATAATCACTTTATTCAGAATTAAGTGTAAGGTAATATAATGTTTCAGACCTAGATGCTGCCAAAACTTCTCATTAATCACCTCACAAAGAAGCCGATCCAGTGGATCCACTAATGTATCTTGCTACACACCAAAATTAGCGATTTCAAGTCGAATCATAAATATTTACACCCACAAAATGTTAAATGGCTTGTAATTCTTACCTATTTGCTGCATAACCTGAAAATGGGTTGCAGTATGGAGGAATATAAGCATAAGGGAGAATCCAACCTAGGTTTTGAAACATAAAGGAATGAACGGAAATAACTTACCTTAAGACGAAGAACAAACACCACATGTCGATGAACAAAAAACCCTAATCTTTGACATGATTGTGCCGAAATCAATCAATAAAAAATACAAAGAACTAAAAATCTAAGTATTGGAACCAATTACTGAAACACAACACCAACCATTTGAAATCAAATCAGGGACGGGCGATTCCAAGTAGAAATTTCAACATTGGCGACTTGAGAGGTAAGAGGAGTTGCAGCGGCAAGATCAGAAAGTTGATTCCAATTAGGGTTTCTTCCACAACAAAATCATCTAGTAACACCAAGATTTATTGAGAAAGATGAAGATGTAGAGATAGATTCTGAGAGAAGATGTGGCGTCTAGGGTTTGTTACAGGATGGAGAGGATGATGAGTTTATGAGAAAAAGGAATATAAAAGATCCACTTTTCGAAAATTTGGGTCAACAAAATGGATTCGGATCCCGCATAAGTGAAAAGCGACCCAGGATTTTCCCGCCAAAACTGAATCTATGATGCCCTAATATTGCGACACGTGTCCCAAATTATTTTTGTTTATTATATATAATAGATTAGTTTCTGTAAATGCAGGTCACGGGAGGAAAAGGAACTGAAAAGGAGCTGAAACGATCAAGGAACGAAGAACCGGGAACCAAGGATGAAGTCTGAGGGCTAAAATGAAAAATTGAGAAAAAGGGACCTCCCGCGCCACGTGTGAGGGATAGATGAACCCCGCGCGATGTGCGGAGGAGGTTTACTAAGGCTGGATATTTACAAAAATGTCACCGCATCAAATTTTATAACAATAACCCTCCACGCCACGCGAAGGGCACAAGAGGTTCTCCCGCGACGCGAGGGAAAAGTGAAAGTCGGGAAAAACTAGGATTTTGAAAAGTTTTGAGTATTTAAGCATAAACACAACCCTAATTCGCATATAGAACTCAATTGACGAACTTAGAGCTGCAGAGAGAGAGAGAGTAGAAGGTTGATTAGAAGCTTTGGAAGCTAAAACTTTGAAGATTCAAGTTGCAAAGTGATTAGATTCGGTAAAGTGTCTTGCTTTCTTGTTATTGAGTTCATGAACTTGATGTTTGCTGCTTCTAAAACTGAGTTTTGATCTTTTAAACATGATTAGAATCATAGCTACTTAGGTTTGATGAACTAATTGCATGTTTTGACTTTTGTTTGGTTGACTTTTATTCAAGTTCTTGTGTATGATTTAAAATACTTTTGATTGTTGCTGAATATGATCATGTATGCTATTGTTTTCTGATTATTATTAGGTGGTTGTCATTATTGATGTGTTTGTAAAGAAGAGATTCACATTAAACCCGCTAAAATCACTAGTTAACTCGTTAATCCGGCCAATTATCGTTTTAACCCTATCATTAGAAATAATATAGGTTAATTAATCAATAAAATTCAATAACAAATAGGTGTGCATCCAATTCCCATTGAATAGAGATATAATTTGGGGTTGCTAGGGTTTGCCTAGTCGTTGTTTGGTAGTTTTAGGCACGATAGCTCGTGTAACACCCCAAACCAAAGCGGATTATCGGTTGGGGCGCCTAGATTGTTCATAGCTCATGTCACTAGTAAAATTTTAATAATATTTGAATTCAAATTAAAATTTCAATGTTACACATACAAGTAATTTCCATAACAAACATAATAGAATTATATATTTGATAAATGATTCACTTGTTAGACTAAGGGGCTGTTTGTTTACCTCTTAATGAGGTTCTTAATGATTCAGACTTCTTACTGGTTCAGCACTTAATGGTTCAGATTGTTTGTTTCACGAGCAGATGTCTGAATGGTTCAGACATTTGCCTCTGAATGGTTAAGATTTATACAGAGTCTGAATGGTTAAGACCTCTAATCTGAATTACTCAGACATTTGCCTCTGAACGGTTCAGCACGTAATGGTTAAGACCACTTACTGGTTCAGCACTTAACCATTCAAATGTTGCAAAACAACCCCTAAGTCCATAGCGATCATATGTTACTTCAAATCCTCCAAGCTTTATCAAAATTTATAACATGTATCACGTGCAAAACAAAAACAAGTAGACAAGTAGTTGGTGAGTAAACTTAGGTTTTGAATGATTGTAAAATAGTTTGAAAAATAACATGCAAATCATGTGTAATCATAAACATCAAAGAATGTTGATGCGTGTCAAGTGTCGTTAGTTTTTAATATATATATTAAGCCCTTTTTAACACTTTTTTAGTCAAGTTTTAAATTTATAAAACACGATATTTACTAACACTAAACACACATATGGGCAAGTGCACCCATCGTGAGCGTAGTATAGTGTTGGTAAGATACCGAGGTCGTCCAAGGACACAAGAGCTTTTAGTACCGGTTTATCCTCAACGTCTAATCAAATCAAAAAGTTTAGAAAAATGTTTTAAGCTAAGAAAAATAAAAACTAACTAAAATGCTTAAAAATAAAAATAAAAAAAATAAAAACAGATAGACAAGATGAATCACTTGGTTCCGACTCGTGTATAGTGTAACCTTTGATTATTTCCGCACTTTTGCACTTGTTTAAGAGATTATCTTAGTTATTGTAGTAGGCTCCTCTTTTGGAGGTGACGTTACCCTCAACCCAGTAGTTTGAGTCAGCAAGGATACAATCCTAAAGGGTCAGATTATTGAAAGATAATTAATTAAGTTATTAATGCAAATTATGGTAGGCCCCTCTTTTGGAGGTGACGTTACCCTCGACCAAGTAGTCTGAGTCAGCAGGGATACAGTCCTAAATAGCCGGGTTATAGTATTAATAGTAGTTAACTTATGAGGGGATCAAAGAGTTTGGACCCCCGCCATCCAATACCGTTAAGTATTGAAGGAGGTCCTACTAAATTTGACCCAGGTCCATTGCAGGACCTCTAAACGCTGAACAATGGCAAGACTCTTACCAAACCATTCCCTTAACCCCCGACCAGGTAGCCAACATACCTCCATATAAACCGTGGAGATATGAATGGTGAAAATCTTTTATTTTATATAGACAGTAAAATAATGTCAAGACACCACGGACAAACGATAAGGAAGAATCACCTTCAACATAAGAAACTAGTTATTAAAGTCATTAATACAAAACCAAGTAAAAAGTGCGAAAAGATTAAAAATAAAAAGTATTACACTAGACACTTGTCTTCACCAAGTGATGTAAGAGACTTAGGCAAACATGGCCTTGATTGTCAAGAACTCTTACGATCAATCTTGGATCCTGAGACGACTCACACACTCTATGATGGACAATGGATGATGGTGGTGGATGATGGTGTTATGGTGGCGATGGGTGGTGGGTGAAGTGTGAGAGAGGTGGTGTGCCAAGGGATGGTTTGAACTTGAGCCAAGCACTCCTATTTATAGGCTGAACAGAAGCTCGGACACGGCCCCGTGTCCAGTGGGCACGGCCCCGTGTCCACATCCTCTCTTTCTTCATTTAATGCATCTTGTCTTTATTAGTTGACCACGCCCCCGTGTCCGCTGAGCACGACCTCGTGTGTAGAAGAATCTTTGTACTATGAAGATTTGTCTGGATTGTGCGAATCTTATAGTTGACCACGGCCCCGTTGTGGGCAATAGAAGCTTCTACGACTTTGTCTTTTCTGCTGACACTTGGGCACGCCCCCGTGCTGGCTGAGCACGGGGCGTGTTCAGTCTTCTGTCTTCTTGTTTTGCTTGGGAAGATGCTGTCGTGGGGTCGGGCATGTCACGTTTGTTTCTTTTCTTGTATTTATGTTAGATTTTGCTGTCTTTTTGCTTCTTTTGTTAATTTGAGCTCATTTAATCCTGAAAATACAAAAGGAAGACAAAAGCACACTTTTTCCAACATTAGTACTAAAAAAGGGTTAGTTTTATGCCACAATTGATGTAATTTATATGTTGCATTTTGCACACATCAAATACCCCCACACTTGAATGTCCTCAAGCAAAACTCTTTATAATGTGGCTTTACACACCCAAATGGAATGGGTAGAAGAGAAAGTTTTCGGGCTTGTCATAGAGTGTCGGGATTTCCAAGATTCTTAATTTAGTTGTATTTTTATTTATTTACAATCCTATTCGTCATGATTTATTTAAAACTTTTCATAAGATAAATTACTTATTAGGGCATAACATGCCTCTTTAAAATTCTATTTATATACATGTTCACATACCTCACGGGAGATCACTCAACACTCGGCCGAAGATGTATTTTAGTGAATCACTCGAGAGCGGCATGGAACTTACTCCTACCATATGCTTGCCAAGCAATCAATCCTCATCCTTTTTAACTTATATACCTTTGTAAATATCAAGAGGACTTTTTGGGTGAAGGGTTAGGCTTGGGTTAAAGGTAGGCGGTTGGGTTAGTGGTTAGTAGAAAAAGGGCGAAAAGCGTAACAAGCGTCGGTTTTCGTAAGACTTTCTATTTTTGTAACTTTTATTTTGATGAAGCTATTATTCAAACAAAGTTATTTTTGATAAACTTGTTTGTTTATTTTCTTTTGCTTCATAATCAACATTTTTTTTTTTTGAAAAGTCATACGAAAAACCGAGCTAGTTACTAAAACAAAGGGTTAAAAATTACAAAAGGTTTTGGTGGGTAAAAGGGTGTTTGGTTTGGGTTATGAAATGAAAAAGGTTTAGGCTCAAAGGGGCTAACTAGGGGGATTTTGGGTAGGTGGTAAAAAAAAATAATGGTGTAGAAATAAAAAGGGTTAGTCCTAATGCCTCTATCATTTACTTACTCGGGTTTAAGTTGATAAGGACCGGGAATGTATCGTCGTGGCAAGTTCTAGAGTCGTAAGAACCAAGCGGCTATTCACACAAGAATTGAAAAATGAGCATTTAGTTTAATGATATGTAATTGTATGCTCAATAAAGGCTCAAAACTCACTTTTGTGGGAATGGGTTTTTTTTATGTGATCAAGTATATATAATCAAATTTTAACTAAGCTTGTCATGCCTTTTCATAATTTTCTTATGTTGGTTCTTTTTGTCACGGCGCTATCGGTTGTAAATTTGTAAAAATATAACCTTTTTAGAACTTGAAATTCCCAAGTTAAACCTAGACAATTAAAAAAATGAAAAATTTTTGAAAAAAATTTGGGGTGATTAGCGGTTCCAATAGAGTTTTGTGTAAGGCTTGTAATTAGGACTTGCAAGATTCAAGGTTTTAGCATCCCCCCACACTTAAATTACACATTGTCCTCAATGTGTCCCAAAAATAAGTTTTTCGGTTGATTAAAATGTGTAAAAGTGGGTTAAAAACAAGATTTTATGGTACTGGGTAGCTGAACACGGGGTGGTGTTGGCTGAGCATGGCCCAGTGTCCAGACTGCCAGTACCAAAAGTAAACAGAAGGCTGGGCAAGGGGGCGTGTTCAGTGAGCACGGCCCTGTGTCCAGGTACCTGAACTGGGCATTTTCTATAGAACCTCGGGCACGGGGCGTGTTGGGGTGAGCACGGCCTCGTGCTGAACTTGCTGTAATGAAGAAAATTTGTCGGGAGGCTCTGTTTTTGTGCATGGGTTGTTGGTTCAAGCTTCCCTTAGTATCCTTCACCATCCCGAGTGTGTTTTATTCCTGGAAATTAAAATTAAAACTAAACCAGAAAATATAAAAGTTAATCTAAATTAAACTAAGGATAGTTTCGCGGAATGCCTCCGTGATGCGCCACGTTTATAAGGGTCCTTGGCTAGACCCACCTTGTCAGGTGGTTTTGGTTCATCTTCAATTAGGGGGTCGTCATTGCCGAATGGATATTTCATTGACCGCTCAAGATCGACACTCCTTTTAAATGCCCAATTGAAGAGGTAGATTGTTGTACTTCCAGTTTTTCAAAGCTTCGTGTGTTTTTACAAATGGTCGTCCCAACACTAGAGGAGCGTCATCGAGGATGACAAAGTCGGTTGGGATTACCATTTGATTTGTTTGAACCAAGACATCCTCAACTACACCGATTGATTTTATTATTTTCTGATTAGATAGAAAAATGGGTATTTGAAGTGGAGAAAAATCACTAATACTTAATTTTTCGAAAATGTAGTTAGGCATTATGTTAACACAAAGATCTTTATCAATTGTGACATTACTAATAAATGAATTTTGAAAGAAACATGGAACTGGTGTAATGTTAATTTCAAATGGGTCTTCTTTTATTAGCGAGGTTTGATCATTAGTTAACTTAACACTTACCGTTTCGTCAATTTTAGTGTTAGTATTTAACTCTTTTAAAAACTTAGCATGAGTGGGGTACTAAACAATGATTTTCAAAAGAAGGTGACAAGAGATTAATTTCTTCAAAATTAGACTCTTCTTGTATTTTAACGTTGTCGGACTCACCTTTTTCGTTGTTTAACTCATGTGTCGGCTTTTCACTTATTTGTTCTTCCATTTTTACACTTTCGGTTATCTCTTCTTTATTTAATTCTTCTCTTGCACGGGACTCCTCTTCCCTTGCGCGAGATTCTTTTATATAGCGATCGATAACTCTAAGGTGTTCTAATATCCTTTCGGTCACTTTGGTTATAGAAAAAGGATCGGGATTTTCAAAGCTTGAATCCGGTTGTTCGATCCTTTGTTCCTCATAGTACCCATATGAAGTAGATGGTTCACACCATTGTTCTTCATTGTAAGCATATGATGGATAAGGGTCGTAATTTTGTTCTTCATAATACTCGTATGAGGTGGGTTGTTCACGCCATGGTTCCTTATAATAAGCATACGAAGGTGGTGGCTCATATCTTGGCTCCTCAAAGTATGAGTATGAAGGCTCATACCTTGGTTCATCAAAATATGAGTATGAGGGAGGAGGTTCATACCTTTGGTCTTCATAGGATGTGTATGAAGTCGATGGCTCGTACCTGGGTTCCTCATAGTAGGTGTATGAATTGGATGGTTGATATTAGTGACTATATTGAACCGAGTGTGGATTACTACAAATAGTGCAATAATTACTCTTATAATCATCCTCCTCATAGGTGTAGTTGTAACCTCCTGAGTATTGATCCATAAGAATCACTCAGCAGACCACAACCAAGTCTCGAGATCAGAAAACAAAAATAAAAACGGAAACAGAGGCTGGACACGGCCCCGTGTTCAGTGGACACGGCCCCGTGTACAGAATCTGTATCTGGGCGTTTTAATTAAATTTACTGATTTCGTTGAGCACGGGGCGTGTTCAGTGAGCACGGCCCGTGTTCAAGCTACTGTTACTGGGTGTTTTTATGAAAACGTGCAGCATAGCCCCGTGTTCAGTGAGCATGGCCCGTGTTCAACCTACTTTAAATGCAAAACTAAACTAAAATGCAGAAAAATGTGCGCGCGTTTTAAAAAAGGTTTTGAAAAACTGATTAGGCCGTCGATTTTAAGCTTTCTTAAAATCCTTGTGTCCCCGGCAACGGCGCCAAAAACTTGATGCGTGTGAAGTGTCGTTAGTTTTTAATATATATATTAAGCCCTTTTTAACATTTTTTTAGTCAAGTTTTAAATTTATAAAACACGATATTTACTAACACTAAACACACATATGGGCAAGTGCACCCATCGTGAGCGTAGAATTGTGTTGGTAAGATACCGAGGTCGTCCAAGGACACAAGAGCTTTTAGTACCGGTTTATCCTCAACGTCTAATCAAATCAAAAAGTTTAGAAAAATGTTTTAAGCTAAGAAAAAAAAAACTAACTAAAATGCTGAAAAATAAAAATAAAAAAAAATAAAAACAGATAGACAAGATGAATCACTTGGTTCCGACTCGTGTATAGTGTAACCTTTGATTATTTCCGCACTTTTGCACTTGTTTAAGAGATTATCTTAGTTATTGTAGTAGGCCCCTCTTTTGGAGGTGACGTTACCCTCAACCCAGTAGTTTGAGTCAGCAAGGATACAATCCTAAAGGGTCGGATTATTGAAAGATAATTAATTAAGTTATTAATGCAAATTATGGTAGGCCCCTCTTTTGGAGGTGACGTTACCCTCGACCAAGTAGTCTGAGTCAGCAGGGATACAGTCCTAAATAGCTGGGTTATAGTATTAATAGTAGTTAACTTATGAGGGGATCAAAGAATTTGGACCCCCGCCATCCAATACCGTTAAGTATTGAAGGAGGTCCTACTAAATTTGACCCAGGTCCATTGCAGGACCTCTAAACGCTGAACAATGGCAAGACTCTTACCAAACCGTTCCCTTAACCCCCGACCAGGTAGCCAACATACCTCCATATAAACCGTGGAGATTTGAATGGTGAAAATCTTTTATTTTGTATAGACAGTAAAATAATGTCAAGACACCACGGACAAACGATAAGGAAGAATCACCTTCAACATAAGAAACTAGTTATTAAAGTCATTAATACAAAACCAAGTAAAAAGTGCGAAAAGATTAAAAATAAAAAAGTATTACACTAGACACTTGTCTTCACCAAGTGATGTAAGAGACTTAGGCAAACATGGCCTTGATTGTCAAGAACTCTTACGATCAATCTTGGATCCCGAGACGACTCACACACTCTATGATGGCAATGGATGATGGTGGTGGATGATGGTGTTATGGTGGTGGTGGGTGAAGTGTGAGAGAGGTGGTGTGCCAAGGGATGGTTTGAGCTTGAGCCAAGCACTCCTATTTATAGGCTGAACAGAAGCTCGGGCACGGCCCCGTGTCCACATCCTCTCTTTCTTCATTTAATGCATCTTGTCTTTATTAGTTGACCACGCCCCCGTGTCCGCTGAGCACGACCTCGTGTGCAGAAGAATCTTTGTACTATGAAGATTTGCCTGGATTATGCGAATCTTATAGTTGACCACGGTCCCGTGTCCGCTGAACACGGCCCCGTTGTGGGCAATAGAAGCTTCTACCACTTTGTCTTTTCTGCTGACACTTGGGCACGCCCCCGTGCTGGCTGAGCACGGGGCGTGTTCAGTCTTCTGTCTTCTTGTTTTGCTTGGGAAGATGCTGTCGTGGGGTCGGGCATGTCACGTTTGTTCCTTTTCTTGTATTTATGTTAGATTTTGCTGTCTTTTTGCTTCTTTTGTTAATTTGAGCTCATTTAATCCTGAAAATACAAAAGGAAGACAAAAGCACACTTTTTCCAACATTAGTACTAAAAAAGGGTTAGTTTTATGCCACAATTGATGTAATTTATATGTTGCATTTTGCACACATCAAATGTACACCCAACAACAAATGAAATAACCTAAGCTTGTGTCCCGAACCTACACGGGCTCAACTAAATGGTGGCGATACCAACATCCCATAGTCATGAGGAAAGGTCAGCCTCTGAAAAAGGTGAGACGATACCAACATCCCTTCCACCGGAAAATAGATGGGATTCAACTCCCCTTGTGTCGTCAAGAACCACCACCACAACAACCTACCTCTCACTCTCGTTCTCTCTCTTCTCTAATTTCTCTCTCCCATGTCGTCGTTATCTCAAATCTGTAAGAAAAGTGGGCTGGTGGTTACAGGAAGTGGAAGGCAGTGTTGTATGGTGGTGGTAGTTATTGTTCGCGGTGGAGGTTCGCGGTGTTACGTGGTTGCACATTGGGGGTTTCGAGGGTGCAGGTTTGCGATGGAGATGGAGGTTGTTGGTTGGTGCGATGGTGGATAGGCGTTGTTCGGAGGGAATGACGACAGTGGTGGAAGGGTTTGCGGTGGAGATGAAGGTGATTTGTTGTGTGGTTCCTAGTTGGGTTTGGTTTCAAAAGAGAGCGAGAGAGGGTGGTGGTTATGGTGGGTGTATGTGTGTATAATATTTTAAAGAGGTTTTTAAAAAAAAAAAAAATTCCATATCATTGTCTATGTAATCAACCACATAACGAACCAGTTGGTGTTTTTTACACATCAGCATACACGTCATCAAAAACTAACCGAGTTAGACTCAGTTAGAAAAAGGCTCAATATAAGAAAATAGTTTAAAAGTTGATATTGTCATTAGAATTTTCTTAAATCAAGCCCGTTGCCCGTCAATAAATCAAAATTCAAATTATTAAAATCAAATTCTCGATATATGGACGTAGTTTTTAAAAGACTTAGTTTTGCTATCCAAAAATGGGTAGCGACGCAGCTTGTTGCCCGTTTACCAACTATCTCAATGTAAATTCGTAACTTATATATCATATTTGTTATCAATGAAATAGACTGCGAAAACAATAACAATAAAAAAAATTCCCTAAAAATATCAATTCACAAGGGATATGTTATTGGTTTAAACAAAAGTGAGATCTTTGAATATACTAGTGGAAAACGAAATAAATACATAGGATAGGAGCGCCTGATATCGACAGGGGTCGAATATTACAACTTACAAATTACAAATCAAATCGAGCGATCAATTGCTGAAGCCCAGGAGAGAGAAACAAACCCTTTGTCTGTCCATCTGTCTGTCACTCTGCAAATAAATCCACCAAACCCTCTTCTTAACAAACCCAAAGTCGTCTACAGTTGTAATCACACACACAGATCTTCAATTCAATCACACGTCCTTATTAACAAACCCACCATTAAAGCCACTCTTCCATCAACCTTTTTGTTTTTCACCGCCATTAATTGTGGCCTTTCCACCTCAAATCATTGCTGCTTTTGCTTTCTTGTACAAACAAAAGAAATTAGGGTTGTTCACCACATCCTCCTAATCAAATCTCATTATTCCACTTCATTCATTGCTGTTCCAATAGCATTATTATGCTCCTATCCATTATTATTGTTCAGGTGTGTATGATACAGATAGTCTCTGAATCTCATGAGAAATGACTGTTTCTGTTAGTGTTAGAGCTAGGGTTAGGGTTTCTAGACTGTTGAGCTATGGGCTGTGTATTTGCTAAACAAACGACGTCGTCTTCTGCGCCTGCTGCAAGTTCTGAGATCGTCAAGAGAGATAGAGATAGTGGATTAAGTGTTCGTTCTGGTGGAGGTGAAGTGGTAGTGAATAATACAGGTGGTGGCGATGCGGCGGCGGCGGGGGAATCTGGAGTGGATCAGAGAGGGGAAAAGGATCGGAGTTCGAGAAGGAGGCGGTCGAAACCGAATCCTAGACTCAGTAATCCACCTAAGAATGTTCTGGGTGAACAGGTGGCTGCTGGTTGGCCGGCTTGGTTATCGGCTGTAGCCGGAGAGGCGATTAATGGCTGGACGCCGCGCCGAGCTGATACTTTTGAGAAAATTGATAAGGTGAGTTGTTTTGTTTGAATGTTTTTTTGTTGAAATTGAAGTTTGTTTGATTGGTTGGAATTTTTTGATATCATTAGAAAGATTTGTGACATTTAAATAGGGAAAGAGCCGTTTTTAATTAGGTTTCGTCGAGCTGACACTCTATATAGATACCACTGATATGTTTGTTATAAGGTGTTGTAATGTTTTGTATGGGCCGTATGAGTTGATGTGATCAAATTATATGGCCCTTGTGATATATGGTACATTGACAGGAAACTATTTGATATCATAAGTAAGATTTGTGACATTTAAAATACGGAAAATGACATTGCCATTAAGGTTTAGTCTAGGAACACCACTGACACACTATACGGGCCGTATGACATGGGAAAATTGCTCATATGGCATGTATAACGTGTTAGACTCGTACATCATACGGGCCATAATGTTTGATACTGGCCGTATGAGTTGGTATGGTCAAATTATGCTTCCGTATGATCTAAGCAGTTAATGCGGTAAAATATCGGATATCGGTCAAGGACCGATATTTGAGATATCGGTTATCGCGGTGGGATATCGGTAATTTTAATATCATGCTAAATTTATATATATAGCAATTTAACACTAACAATTGTAATAAGTAAGAACTGACTAACACTTAAAACACTAGCATTTAACACTAACACCTAACAATTAAGACTTAAAACACTAATAGCAGCAATAAGAAGAAAAACGAACGGTAGAAATAAGAAGAATGGTATTGATATCGGGAAGTTTTGGTGATTTATCGATCAAATGTCGGTCCTATATCGGTCAAATATCGGACAATATCGCTGATATTATCGGTACCGATATTCTGACCAATATTTTGTACTGCTATCTCGGCAGGGGACCGATAACCGATATATCACTGATATATCGGTTGATATATCAGGATATTAACTACATAGCGTATGATATGGCACATTGACACAAAAAGTGAAAAGGGACCAATGGGACCACTGACAAAGTCGTACGGCCCGTAAGACCATATTCACCCTGTCATACTGCCCGTATGATGACGTCAAGTGGTGTGTGTATTTTATTGCTTGTGTATCTATAGTAGCATCCTTCCAATAAACTAGATTTGTGATATTTATTGTTTATTTGATTATAATATATGTTTTGATGTTGTGATTAGATTGGACAAGGTACATACAGCAATGTATACAAAGCCAAGGACACAATGACAGGAAAAATCGTCGCATTGAAAAAGGTTCGGTTTGACAATTTGGAACCCGAGAGTGTGAAGTTCATGGCCCGTGAGATTTTAATCTTAAGGCGTCTCGATCATCCAAACGTCGTGAAACTGGAAGGATTAGTGACATCAAGAATGTCGTGTAGTTTGTATCTTGTTTTTGAGTACATGGAGCATGATCTTGCTGGACTTGCTGCTAGTCCTACAATCAAATTTACAGAGCCTCAGGTCAAATTCTATTACTATCATTAAGTCAACCGATACTGTTGTATAAATATTCTTAATTTTAACTTTTAAGTACCGTGAATGCTTATAGGTCAAGTGTTACATGCATCAATTGCTGTCTGGCCTTGAACATTGTCACAACCGCCATGTGTTGCATCGGGATATCAAGGGGTCAAATCTGCTTCTTGATAATGATGGGGGTTTGAAGATTGCTGATTTTGGTTTAGCGTCCTTTTTCGATCCGAATCACAAGCAGCCGATGACTAGCAGGGTGGTCACACTGTGGTATAGACCACCAGAACTTCTTCTCGGGGCTACTGATTACGGTGTCAGCATTGACCTCTGGAGCGCAGGGTGCATATTAGCGGAGTTACTGGCCGGAAAACCCATCATGCCTGGTCGTACAGAGGTAATAATTAATAATCTTTTGCAACTTAAGACATCATTAATAGTATTTTCTATTCAGTTCTTTGATTTTCTGTTGCTGCTTCATGTGAAATTACTCTTTACCCCTTTACAAGGTAGAGCAGCTTCACAAGATTTTCAGGTTATGCGGATCTCCATCTGAAGAATATTGGAAAAAGTCAAAGCTTCCACATGCAACGATATTTAAGCCCCAACAGTCGTATAGACGATGCATAAGGGAAACGTTTAAAGATTTTCCACCGTCGTCATTACCAACAATTGATACCCTTCTAGCGATTGATCCAGCTGAACGTTTAACGGCAACAGCTGCTTTGGGAAGCGAGGTGAGTGTATCTTGATATCTTCTCTTTTCTTGCAACACAAGTTCCTCATAATTCTATCTGGTACTGATATCCATTACGCGTTGTTTTTTAGTTCTTTACAACAGAACCTTATGCCTGTGATCCTTCGAGTCTTCCGAAATATCCACCTAGCAAGGAAATGGACGCTAAATTACGCGATGAAGAAGCTAGAAGGTAAGCAGTAAATCTAAGTCGTAAGAAATACATTTGAGTTTAGGATATTATTAGCTGTGCAGTTAATGCTGTAAAAATCGGATGTTAGTCAAGGACCGATATTTGAGATATCGGTTATCGCAGTGGGATATCGGCAATTTTAATATCACGCTGAATTTATATATATAGCAATTTAACAATTCAGTATCTCTCCTAACATTAACAAATTAACCTTTTGCAACTTACAAAACACTTGTAGCAAGTAGGAACTGATTAAGACTTAAAACACTAACAATTAACAGTTAAGACTTAAAACACTAATAGCAGCAATAAGTGATATTGGGAAAATCGGTCATATATCAGTCAAATACCGGTCCAATATTGGTCAATGTCTCCATTAATATTCCGACCAATATTTTGCACCGATAACCGATACTTCACTGATATGTCAGTGATATATCAGCGATATTAACTGCATAGATTATTAATCAACTCCGATTGCAATTCGATCCTCTTTTTATGGTAGACTGAGAGCTGCTGCTAAGTCAAATGCTGATGGTGCGAAAAAAGCACGCACACGTGAACGATCTGCTAGGGCAATCGCTGCTCCTGAAGCCAATGCCGAACTGCAAACAAACCTTGATGTATGTCAATTAGCTTTAATTTTTTTATTCTTTAATTTCGGCAACTTTTGACCTGTTTTCGTGATTCTTCAACAGAGGCGGCGGTTGATCACACACGCAAATGCAAAGAGCAAGAGTGAGAAATTTCCGCCACCTCATCAAGACGGAACACTCGGCTACACATTGAGTTCTTCAAACCACATGCACATGGATCCATCTTTTGATCCACCAGATGTTCCATTCAGTGCAAACTTTTCATATGGTAAAGAACCCATCCAGACTTGGTCCGGCCCATTGGTGGAACCGGGCCCAATGAGGAAGTCATCAAAGAGCAAGACGTCGGGTCGGTCAAAGGAGAAGTGAATCAAAACACAAGTCAGAAACATGCAAATGCTATTTATTCAAAACATTTTTTTTAAAGTTTTTAAAATGAGGAGGTGAGGTAAAGCGTTTTGTTATTTTTCCATTGTTTGTATTGTTTTTTTGGAATATGATGAGAAGAGAAGACCCTGTTAGTCCCAAAGCAAAGCAATGTAAATGTTACTCAGGTGGCCTACTTTAAATTTAAAAATAAACATATTTCTTTTTGAACGACAGAATCTCACATGTAAACCCACCCTGCTCGGGGCTATGTCCAAGGTCGACTCTTCGACTGCCATGAGATCGTGCCCTTCTGATGCGTGGGAACCGGATGAAATCCGTAAACCCTCGCCTCTGTCAGCTTCAAACCTGGAATTAAAGCCCCAATCCGTCCCTTCATCCAGATGTCCTTCGGAAATGGCTCAAACGGGAATCGAACCTGTGTCTCCATTAGGGTTAGGGAGGAAAAAAGTAAACATAATTATTGAGCACTTTTTTGGTTCTTTAATCCATCAATCTTGGTCAGGGTCTGCTAAAAAGCCTACATGGTGGCCCAAAAGCTGGGCCCGTGCAGTGTAAGGCCATAGGAGTTGGTTTAAGTAGAGTTGGTTACTGGGCTGGAAATAAAAAGATAAGTACAAATGTGGGTTGTGTAATGTGTGTGAATGTGAATGGAAACAAAAATTGCCGCTCAAGTATAGTATAAATAATAAATACCCTCCTTTGTAATGTAATGAAATAGCTTCCTTACTAAAAAAAGCGGTGGTGACA
The DNA here is from genome assembly GCA_030545235.1 of Helianthus tuberosus. Lineage (NCBI taxonomy): Eukaryota > Viridiplantae > Streptophyta > Magnoliopsida > Asterales > Asteraceae > Helianthus > Helianthus tuberosus. Next base: position 190,515,928 of record CM060418.1, read on the forward strand.
AGATGTGGCCGAGAAATGAAGCAGACAGTTATGCTGCCCCCACAGGTTTCTTTGGTAGCTTTTGCAACGCAATCTCTTCTTGGTTAGTTACTTCACTTTCTTTCTTTCAACTCTGCTTCTTTTTTTCTTGCTAAATTATTTCTTTAGTTGTTTCCCATTAATCACGGAAGAATTATGCTTTTATATATATATAATATAATAATAGACCAATTTCTTAGCTACAGTATATTTTTATTTTCCTGTGTACTCTGCTCTTTTTGACTCTTCAAACTGGCTAACGACCGGAAATTGAAACGTTGCCGGCAGCGGGCCAACAAACAGGGGCGCAACTTTTAAGGGGCAAGGGGTGCACCCGCCTCTGCCAATATTTGAGTCAGTAGTGTAATTTTTCTGGTTTTTCGTTCGAAATTTTTAAAATTATATAGATCTGTCCCTGCCAATCATTTTGCTTAAAACTTCCTTGCCCCTACCAAGTTTGTTGTCCAAAAAAATTATACATATTTTCGTATTGAGTTAAAAAAACTTGAAGAAATGGGCTATCAGTATTTTTTTATAATTGTTTTTAAACTTGAAGTGAGTTTAAATAAAGTTTTAAACTAGTTTATTTAATAAATTAAACATTTTTTTTTAGGTATAGGGGAGAGTTCATTGGGAAACACTAAAAAAGTGGGGAACCGGGAAATACTTTTAAAAATTCAACTTAACATGTTAAAAATCTACTTTTTTCTAAAAACTAAAAAATATTAAAAAAAATGTTCTAATAAATTCACACTTTTGCTAACAACAAAAACCACTCAAATATCATCCCATTCTCGTGAGAAATATAAATGTTGGAAACTTTTTAAACAAGTGGACCTAAATACCAACGAGTTTGTAGCTATAATGAGAAAAATATAAATGTTGGAAACTTTTTAAAGTCAAGTGGACCTAAATACCAACGGGCTTGTATAAGGTCACAAAGGATGAGATCATGACGGAAAAAATAAATATACTAATGATTTTTTAATAGAGTTAAGAGTTTAACGTGCTTAATTAGCTTATTATTTTAATAATATGCCTCTTGGATCCATGTTTTAACATCAACCAAAAAAATAAAACATGACAGGGCTATGTGGAAATTAAAATGGATGACTCACAAAGAAGTGGTGAGCCTACAAAGGAATAATGTCAGGCAGTTGCATTATCTGACACTTCCTCATTAGCTCTGAAAAATTAGCTTTTACCCCTAGTTTAAAATTATAGTTTTGCTATTGGTAGTGTTAGGAGTTATCTCGCCCTTCCTCATTGACCCTGACAAATTGTAATTTTGCTTCCAGTTTAAAATTATAGTCTTGTCATCATTTTACTTTTTTTTTTTTTTGCAAAACTATGGTAGTATTTTTTTTAAGTTGGTTGACTTGATGTAATTTGTTTTGAGATCGTATTATGAGCAGTATGTACAAGTAACCGAAACACATGCGTACATGTTATCAAACTAAGAAATATCCGGCTTAGCACCCTGTAACACGGACAGGCATAAAACTAATTGAGAAATAAAGAAAGATATACAGTAACTTAAAAGAATTCACTAAATTGTAAGGATCACATAATTTAGATCACTTGATTTTTAAAAACAAAAAATCTAAATTTCTTATATACCTTTGAATCAATATCGAATCTTGAGTGAATTTTAATTAGATAATAGTGTGAAGACTTAAATCAATATTGAATCTCGAGTGAATTTTATTTAGATAATAATGTGAATGACTTTAGTGACAGTGTTGGATTAAATACTCTTGGTTTAAAATGAAAATTTGTAATTTGAAAGATAATTCATGTTCTCTTGCACTTTTTTTTAACTTCTTTAATGTTTTACGTTTGTTGTAGCCTTGGTTTGTTATGTTGCTGTTGGCTCTTGCGAGACTGTTTGGGCCGCGAACGAAGACCAACTACTCCTTTATTGGCTCCACCTCCAAGCCCAGCGGATGATCATCTTGCACATTTAGGAGGTCCCCATAGTCCATTTGAACCCCGTCATCCAGGCCGGATGGAAGATCGTCTTGGAGGTCACCACAGTCCATATGGGCTGTCTAACCCATTCGGTCATCCTGGTCGGATGGATGATCGCCTTACACATTTAGGAGGCCCGCACAGTCCATTCGGAGCGACTAAGCCACCCCCTCTTCCAGGCCCAGTTGATGACCGTCTTGTTAACTTAAGAGGTCCTCACAGACCATTTGGGATGTCCGATGCACCCGCTCCTCCAGGCCTACATAGGCCACCTATCCAGCATGGTTCTATGGTTCACCCTGGACCTCCCCACCCATATGGACCGCCAGGCGTGCCTGAACCTCCAAGAGTTCCTGGTGTACAACCTGGGCTACTTTAATCAGTTGCAACTTGTAGAAAGTTCCCAACTGTTGAAGTGGCCTGTAAATACAAAGATAGTAATAAAAGATACATGGTTTTATTTTGTACTGTTTTACCCCACTTAATTGTTTCTAAATATGTTATGTGTGTAATTAACATTTGCAACATTCTCTTTTATAAACTCTTGATTCCCCATATAGATATTCAAAATGCCTGTGAATGCAATTGTATAATTTGTATGCTTTAGATAACATGTCACCATAATTGTGTGCTATGCATATCAAATTATGATTTATAAGATACAGAGACATTATGTACATATCAAAGAGTGAAAAACATGTGCATACTTACCAGATAAATTTACCCTGAATAAGGGCTCATATCAACAAATCAAATTTGAAAATACTTAAACGACTTTTACGTTTTAACAGTCTCATCGTCATCTTCGATGTCCCAAGTAAGATCTTCTTCCTCGTCCGCAACACTCAGTCGGTTACGCAACTCCGCTCTATCAGCGCTTCCATGGCTGCCATGAGAGACTGTTTTATCCTTATTCTCATCACTGCTCCCTATATCTTCAATTTCATCCCACCCGTCTTCCTCAGGTGACGGTTGACTCGAAACAATCGAAATATCACTATCTCTATCCGTCTTAACTTCCGATGCCGTTTTCACATCTGAATTTGCTTCCAACTTATGAGCTTCTGCTTCATTCTGATCCTCATTTTTTGACTCAAAAACACCTTTTTTCTCATAATCTTTCTTCTCCAATATCTTCGTTTCCTTTTCAGTTTCTTCCGCGTTTTCTTCATACTCGTCTTCATCTACATCCCAACTCAACTCCTCATCATCCTCCCCCGCAATCGCTCGCTTCACCAGCCTAACCCTAGCCTCCTCCGCCTTCTTAACCTTGTTCACCCTATAAAAATACCGAATCCAAAACGAACTCTCGTCAACTCTCGCCGGAACAATCTCTCTATATATCTCACCAACCACTCCATCATTCTCCTTCATAACATCATCAATCTCCTGCACCTTCTCACCAACATCAAACCCTAACTTCCACTCATTAAACTCTACAACATCCTCAGGCTCATTCAAATACGTGTTCATATCACTCTGAATCGTTCTAATTTGTGCATCTAGTCTACTATAAGGCTTCGGAAACCCTAGATCTACACTACTACTACTATTACTAATTCTCTTACTGTCAGCAATAATATTATTATTATCAGAATCAGAATAATCAACGGCTAGAATTGAATCCTTACCGTGAGTAATAATATCGGTGACGGTGGCTCCGAGATCGTCGATGGCTTGACCGACGGATTCGAGCGAGTTCTGAGCGAAGCCGGCGCCGGCATCGAGTGATGACGGTAGGTTGTTAACGGCTTTAACGGCGGCTTCGCGGATGACGGCGGTTTCTTGCTTGATGCCGGAGGTGAAGTCGTGGAGGTCACGGCGGTAGGTTTGGATGACGGAATCGGATTTGGAGGCTAGGGTTTTGATGAGGTTGTTGCCGAAGGTCCATGCGGAAGTGATGGATGGGATGCTAGGGTTAGGGTTTTCAGGAGTTTGTGGTTCCGGTTGTGGAGTAGAAGGTTCTGGATCGTCGGAGAAGACGGATTGAAAGAAGTTCATTGGTGGTGATGCGGTGGGTTTTTTGCTTGCCGGCAAAGAGAACACTGTTTGCTTTTTTCCTGATTTTAAACCATTGAAAGTGATACAAACTGATAATTTTAAAATAAATGAGTATGTGTTAGATTTTTTTTTTCAACGGTCAAACAGAATCAATCCCGAGCACTCTCAGGGTACCTACTGGACAAACGAAGAACTCCAAGAGTAACCCGAGTCCACCACCAACTAGGGGTGTTCAGAATTCGTTTCGAATTCGAAAAATTCGAAATTCGTTTAAATTCGATTCGAATATCAAGAATTCGTTTCGATTAAAAGAATTCGAATTCGATTCAATTCGAGTCAAGTAAATCAAATACGAATCGAATACGAATTTATAGTTTCAAATTCGATTTGATTCGAAATTCGAATAAAAATTATACATTTTATTTATTTTCAAATTCGATTTGATTCGAATACGAATCGAATACGAATGTATGTGGATTGAAGGGTCTTGAAATCGGCAAGATCTTCTATTTTAGTGAATGGCTCGCCTACTTTCGTGTTTCAATGTGAAAAAGGATTGAGACAAGGCGACCCCTTATCTCCTTTCCTTTTCCTTATTGTAATGGAGGCGTTTACGAATCTTGTTAATAAAGCCGTGGCTATTGGCGAGTTTGATTGTTTGCATCTTGGGAATGACGGGCCTCATATCTCCCATTTGCTTTACGCGGATGATGCTCTTCTTGTTGGGAAATGGTCAATGAGGAATTTCAAGAATATGATTCGGCAGCTTCGCGTTTTCCACTTATGCTCCGGATTAAAAATTAATTTGTTCAAGTCGACTATTTTTGGTGTTAATTGTACCGAAGAAGAGCTTAAGGTTTTTTCTGAAGTGTATGGGTGTAAGCATGGGTCTCTTCCTTTTGATTATCTTGGAATTAAAGTTGGAGCGAACATGCATCGAATCCGGAATTGGGAGTCGGTGATAAAGAAATGTAAATCTCGGCTAAAGTTATGGAAGGCTAGAACTTTATCTATTGGTGGGCGTCTTGTGCTCATTAAATTGGTTCTATCTAGCTTGCCCATATATTATTTTTCCCTATATAAGGCTCCGATCAAGGTTATTGAAGATATGGAGATTATTATGAAGCGTTTTTTGTGGGCGGGTGACGAAAATATTAAGAAGATTCATTGGGTCGCTTGGGATGTTGTTACGACTCCTAAGAAGGAAGGGGGTTTGGGCGTTTCTAAATTGGCAGAAGTTAATATGGCTTTGCTGGTTAAATGGGTTTGGAGGTACAAGAATGAAGCTGTTTGTCTCTAGAGAAAAGTGATAGAGGCTTGTCATGGTAAAAATAAAAAATGGCATATCCTTCCTGTTAATAATTCGCAAACAGGAGGCTGGAAAGCGATGGTGTTATGGCTGAATAAAGTGGTTCTGCAATCCAGAAATGTTAACTCCCAGTTTCGAGATGTAGTCGGCAATGGTTCTGAGGTTCGCTTCTGGATAGATAAATGGCGAGGGGACTTGCAGTTTAAAGACGCTTTTCCAGCTTTGTTTAGCGTGGCAAAGGACAAATATGCTTCGGTGGCTGAATCATGGGATAATGAGGCTGGAATTTACTGCTGCAGGTGGAACAGGAGCTTGTCGAATGCTGCTGAGTTCGAGCAGGCTGATCAGATAACTTCTCTGCTGAACGGTTTTGTGTTAACTGATTCGGACGACCGTTGGGTATGGGAAGGGAACAATGATGGAGATTTTGTTGTGGCCGATTTCAAGAAATTATTGGTTCAAGAGAGGTGTCAAAAGAGGGATTTTTGTATGAAATGGATTTCGTGGGTTCCTCTAAAGGTTAAGATTTTTGTTTGGCGGCTCGAGATGGACCGTATTCCGACCCGCGCTGCTCTTCGAAGACGACATATCAACCTCCAAGATGTTTCATGTGCATTGTGTGAAGCGGAAGAAGAGACGTCGTTACATCTTTATACCGTATGTGGTTTTACGTTTGGGGTTTGGTCGGCGATTGGTGCTTGGTGCAAGATAGACCCTATTTTCACTTTTGATGTTAAAGATTTATTAAAGCTTGAGAATGGGAGAAGAATTAAGGAAGAAAAGAAGATTATTCAAGGTATTGTTATGGTTTCCATGTGGGTTATTTGGAACGCGAGGAATGAAAAGATCTTTAGAGACAAAGGTGCGAAAGTTGGAGAGCTAGTGGCGTCTATTAAGTCTTTGTCCTTTATTTGGCTAAGGTCAAGATCTAGGTTTAAAAAGATTGTTTGGAAGGATTGGATGGTGAACCCATTGTATATGTTGTAGTTTGTGCGTCGGTCCTTGTTTTGAGGATCGGTCGCGGTTTTATTGAAGTTTACCTTTCAAAAAAAAAAGATTTTTCAAAGGAAAAATGCCGTGGCGATCATATATCCTTTTGGTTGGATCCTTGGTTTTCTAATGTTTCTCTTAAAGATTTGTTTCCTTATTTATTTCAGCTTGATAGTAATAAAAAGTGCAGGATGATAAAGCGGGTCCCGGGCGGTGAGCATCAAGGGGCGGTGGCATGGAAGAGAAGTCCTTTGTCGGAGCAGGAGATCGAAGAGTTGGGAAGATTAGCTAATGTTTTGGATCAGGTTCGAAGGTTCGAATGATCAGCAAAGAGGACGAATGGACTTGGATCGGAGAGTCTTCGGGCGAATTCAGTGTTGAGGCGGTGAAGAGATTATTGACAAAAGGGGTCGATAACAGTAATAATTATGTTCTAAAGTGGTGGAAATGGGTCCCGATTAAGGCCATGTTTGGCTTAGCTTTTCAAACAACTTATGATTTTTTGAAAAAGTTAATAAGTCATAATTGAGTGACATATTGATTTTTCCTCTCAGATAATAATCTCATGCCAAACACCTTTTAACTTTTCAAAAAGTCAATAATAAGCTAATAAGTCACTAAAATAAGCAATCCCAAACACCCCCTAAGTGTAATATTTTCGCTTGGAGGGAGGAGATGGGAAGACTTCCGACGTTAGTTGCCCTAAAAGACCGAAACATTATGGTAGAAGAGACAATTTGCCCGCTTTGTAGAAGTGATGAAGAGACGGTGGAGCACATCTTCACAAAGTGTGTGTTTGCTTCGATTTTATGGCAGCGCATTAGCTCTTGGTGCCGGGCAGGGGCGGACTTAGAAGCATATTAGGGGTAGCACGGGCTACCCCTCAACCCCGTCTCCGTAGTGTAAAAATACACCTTAACTCCGTTTTCGTAGTGTAAAAATACCCTTAACTTCGTCTCCGTTATACAAAGGATACCCCTGGTCTAAAAAATAAAAAAATGGGATACCCCTAAATTTTTGGGCTAGTTCCGCCACTAGTGCCGGGTTCAAAAAAACTTTATTTTCTCATTCAGGCACCTGATGGAACTACACAATTTTCCAGGCCTAAAAGAAACAGAGAAAGAAACGCTGCCTGGTATTGTTATAATCGGTTGTTGGGCCCTTTGGAGAGCCAGGAATGAGTCGCATATGTGATTAGCGAAGTTAAGACGGTTGGATTCCTTTGGTTTAAGAATAGATACAAGTTCAAGAATATCAGTTGGAAGGCTTGGTGTAATTTTGTAATTATGTAGTGTGTTGTTTCTTTGGGCGACCAGGGTTTCGGGTTCATTTCCGCTGTTTTAATGAAATTCTCCTTTTAAAAAAATGCAATGTAAAAAAAAGATGTTACATTTACACATATTCTCTCTGTCATCAGGAGAGACATTATTATTATGGGTAGTCGTTAAAAAAAAGTAACAATTAATGTCAACGGTGGTCACTTGCTCTAGGGAAGGTTACACTTGACCCACCAATCAACACGATGCCGTTGTCCACATGCATTAAGTACGTTGGATCAAGATCACCTACATTAATAAAAATATATATATATAAAGATTATAAAGTTTTTTATTCACACTTTAAATTAACAAATTTTCATATTGTATAAAATCTTTCATAAGTGTTAAGCTTTTAAAAATTAGCATACCTATGACAAGCAAGCATCACTAAAATAATAATGAAGTCTCATAGTCCAAATGAAAAATAATTACTAAAAATAGTAATTAAACGTATGTATATCTTATTTAAATCACTCGATTCTAAAAGAATCGGAATAATAAAACGCTAAAATGAAACTTAGAGTCATTTAAGCTTAAAGTATGAATGACTTTATTGGAAGAATATTAATTACTTTGAAATGGAATGTTGTGTACAAATACATACATTGGAAGATAAAAAACAGAAAACTATTCAAATGCCGGAAAAAACTTCTTTGTAGACTACATTTGTTGTTTTACTCATTACATTACCATCTTTGTCTAGTATAAGCAACTTCACACCGGCTCTGCTTTTAACTCTTGATAACGCAATATAAAGCTGACCATGTGAGAAAACTGGATATTTCAAATACAATCCAACCCTTGATAGAGACTGTCCTTGACTTTTATTTATAGTCATTGCAAAACATACATTTAAGGGGAATTGTCGTCGTTGAAACTTGATAGGAATTCTTTTATCAGACGGTGTCAAACTGATTCGTGGAATAAACGTTATGGTCCCTATGTTTCCGCCGGATATAATCTCAGCCTCTATAACACGTTTATAAAGTTTAGTAATCCGTAGTCTCGTACCGTTGCATAAACCATTTTGTTGATCAATATTACGAAGCAACATTACAGGTACACCAACTTTAAGGACTAATCGATGATTAGGCAGACCAGAAATTTTGAGACCATTAAGAACATCGGGAGAATATAGTCTCGCATGTGCTTGGTTTTTTGCTTGATCAGTTTGACAAATACTATCAGAACTCAGATACTCAACTTCATCGCCAGGAAACGAAGCAAGCAATCTTTCATTAATTTCCTGAACAACCTCGTTTGTTGGTGCTAGTATAGCTCTTTCAGCAAAATAATCTTTATCTTTGTACAGTTGGAGAAGTGAAGGATATACAAAGTCGATCAGATCTGACATAGGATCCTCACAGCACTTGATTAACAAATCTTCAGGAATATCTATAACCACCTCACAATCGTCACTGCCACCAATTTTTCCCTCCCCCAACTCGAGCAACCAATTCGCAAAAGCTTTAATCTCTTCTATATCAGATGCATTCGCTCCTACGGTTAACCTCATGTTTTTGGTTAACGTAAGGACCTTGCAACTACTCCAAATATACGACGAAGTGATTGAAGCATTAACGATTTCTCGCCTACTGCCATTTGGTACAACCGGAAGTATCTGTCTAAAGTCACCACCGAACACCATAACTTTACCACCAAAGGTCATCTCACATTTGAAAATATCTTTCATTGTTCGGTCAAGTGCTTCAAACGCATGTTTATGATTCATCGGTGCTTCATCCCAAATTATCAATTTCGTTTTCCTTAACAAATCAGCAACGTCATCGTCTGGTTTAATAAAACACATCGATCTTTCTGTTAAATTCAAAGGTATATGAAACCTTGAATGTGCAGTACGTCCACCAGGTAACAAAAGAGATGCGATACCACTTGATGCAACATTAAGTACAATATCTCCTTTACATCTAATAGATGCAGATAATGTCTTCCACAGAAACGTCTTGCCAGTCCCTCCGTAGCCATATACGAAGAACACACCGCCAGCATTACTATTAACTGCTGCAATTATCTCATCAAACACTAAACGCTGCTCATCGGTTAGGCTTCTTAAATTATTATCAAACTCGATGGCAGTAGCGCTTATATCGTACCGAAGCTCGTCAGCAATTAATCGGTTGTCTGCTGAATATATTGACTCACTGTCGGGTTGAGGCATAGTCGGAAACCGACTTAGACTTGAGTTGTTACGTAATAAGTAACGCTCAATTTCCAGCAATGTTAGGTTCCTTATTTGTTCTTCTGGAAGAGACAAACCTATTACAATTATACGAAAAACTTATTTAACTATTAAAATTATTATAACTAATAAATAAATGTCATAAACACTTAATAATAAGACATAAATATGAAAATATTAAATAGCAGTTTGCGTACCTTCGATCCTCAAAAGTTTTTGACGATTGTATAAAATACCATCCGAAAGGTACTCCCATGTGTTTTCCCAAACATGTTCCGGCCTTGATAATGTATTAGACGCCAACATTGTAGCAAACAGATTACGAAGATAGTATCCTGAACCTGTGTAGTATGCCTCTTTGATAGCTTCTATATACTCCTTGTCGCCATCTAAAAGGCCTCTAGCATAGCACGCATTTCTAAATGTTGGGAAGACTTCTCCATTAACAGTACGAATCTCTTCAAAAGACTTAGGCCCTTTTACCTTATTAAGAAGGATTCTTAAAAAGTAAGCCTCGCCCATAGAAGGATTAACACAGTGAATTCGACCAATGGTTTTGCCTATTATCCGCTTATCCCATACCCTTTCCTGCTGCTTCCAAACAAATTTAGTAGGGAACTCAACGTAAGTAAGACTGCGCGCCACCGGATCTTTTTCGTTCTTTTCCATCCACCCCAAAAACATCGTAGAAGCAACAGATGATTTATAAAGAACACTATCAATATCGTCATCGGGGCCGTATACGACGTTTTGTTTATCTGGTAGATGAAATGGAAGCCTCATTACGGATGGATACCGGTAATGAACATCAAATGCAAAGATGCGCCATGTAGCTTCGCAAGCCGATAGATATCTGCAATCGTAATACTCTTTGATTTCATCTTTACTATCTTCAAGCTGACCTTCATCAGCATTTTGTACAAAACCAAATTCTGCCCTATCTGGTCCTTTATTAATGTACTTAAACAAATACTTTATGGACGCAGCCTGGTTACACCATTCGACGTTAATGTGTGCCTGATAACGTCTCAAAAGAGTTTTGCTATACGGAACAACGCTTCTGTTATCAAGTTGAATACCAGATTTCTCAACAAAAAATCCTGAATCTGCTCGTCTATATACCGGATATCCATTCGAATCTAGAGTAGTCTGCTCAGAAAACTTCTTTGGAAATTTCTTCGAACAGGTACCTTCTACCATACACGGACAATTTGGTTTTGCAACACCACAAGGACCGTGAATCATGTAATCGCTGACAAGATTATACAGATCTGGATCTAAGTTTTTGTCAGGTATCTCGGTAGAAATAAAATTGTCAACATGGTCAACCGATGGAAGCTTGCTTTCGTCATTTAAGAACAAACAGATATGGGCATGAGGTAGACCTCGTTTCTGAAACTCTATCGTATACACAACTGCAATATGATAATTAATGTTAAAATACTAATTTCTTTAATATTATAATAAAGTAATTCAATTAAATGGATGTTTACCGGCCGATGCGTTGCCGAATAAAGATTTCTCTCGCAAGTCTTTTATTATTGCGTCAAGCTTCATTTTGAACAATCGACATAGAATGTCTGGTCTATCCTCCGGATTAATCTTCTTGTCCTTCAGAAATCGTTTAATCTCCGGCCATTTTGGGTTACAAGTTATCGTAATGAAGAAATCGGGGTAACCAAACCATTTACAAATGGCCATCGCATCATAATAATTCTCCCGCATATAACGCGATCCTCCGGTAAACGAAGACGGTAGTAGTACGCGTGTTCCAACATTTGACATATCTGGATTACCATTTTGTCCAAGCTTCTTAAGGTTCTCATATGTCTCAGATCTGAGGTTCCTTTGCTGTAGACGTATGAATAGTAATCGTTCACTTTCTATCATGGTATAAACGTCAACCAAGAACTGTTGCAAAAGTCTTCGAGCATTAAGAATCAAAGAGAAATGATTCACTCTATCTTGAACATGGTAGGCAAAATACTCTCTCATTGTACATTTTGACTCTTTCTTCTTCGTTGACGCCCTTCCTTCTCTATGAAGAATATCAATTCGGTAACCATCTTCACCAAAAGGGAAAAGAAGTGGATACTGAAGAGCAAGATACGATGGATGAAGCTCGATTATACGCTGTAGACCATCTTTCTTCGACTCAACAACTACATCACGATTATCAAGAGCTTCCTCAAGGTCTCCAACTATAAGCGCAGCAACTTCGGACGAAGTCGGTAGGTTGTATGTACGACCATCTTTAGACCTATTTGCCTTAAGCCGTAGTTTTAGATCAACATGAGGATTATCAACCAACCGATCTCGTACACGCCTATAAGTTTTCACCAGCTGATTATTTGAATCTAAAACCAGCTTAAGATACTGTATGAGTTCATTGTCAAGCAAATCAGAAGTTGTGGAAGCTGCTTTCTTTGAGTTACTGTAATGCAATTGTAATACAAACGCTACATGTATCAGTAAGGGTTTTTATATAACATAAAAACAATAATAAATCAAACAAATAAATAATGAAATGGTTTGAAAGGATACCTAAGTACGGTTTTCCGATTACACACTTCATTATCTGTATCGTAAATGTAAAGCTGCGCAAATTTTGGTTCAGCACCTTGTTTAGGAAGAAGACTTCCCAACGAATGATAATTCTCGCCGCTAATTCGGTATACATACGGAGCATTTCCTCTATTTATTTTCGAATCAACTTTACCACCCATTGAAGTGAAAGCAAACATAGAACTAAAACGACGAATATTCAGTAAGAAATGCTTGCTCTTGTCGTCTAAACTCTTGAAAAGATTTTGATATTCCTCACACGTCACTTTAAAATCTGGAAGATGTACTTTTCCATAACCACAACAAAGCGTGTAACTTGTTCTTCCTAAGTAAACCCTTCCTTTGCCGGCTTCAAATTTCCACAACTTAGCGTTACATACGCCACATACAACTACTTGATCTCCATGATCCAAATAATCTATTATACAACAATATAAATATCAAACTGTGATAATTGTTACAAAAATAATATAGTTAGGTTCTTCAAATTAAATTTAAAGTAGTGAGTGTATAAGCTACTTACTATTAGAAACTCCTTTATATGGATCTTCAGCTAATTGTTCAGGAATAATAGGATCCTCGGAAGATAAGTCAACCATTGGAATAGGATGTACGCAGCGACCTTTATTAGACAACCTTTCTTTACCTCTACGTATCGTCTTAAAATTTGATCTTTCAGTTGACAGCAAATGTTGATTTATTGAATATGGAGTTGATGACGTTGTATTTACTTGGAATGTAAAAAACGGACTCCTATAAATATTCAAATTGTCATTGACACCTATACATTGATATCAAGTAAATAAATTAAAAAAGTCAAAATCATAATAAAAAATCTGAATTCCATTAAAAAATATCACGAACCTGAAGTAGATGCTTCATACGAACTTGTTAAATGTGTGGTTGGCCAAAAACGTCGATCGATGGTATTCATATAAGACGATTAACGAACTGGTGTTACGATCGGGCATCCAATTGAAGTGGAGGTTGAAACGTTCGATGACCGAGTAACATTTTTAGAACTGGAAGATTTGTTATTCACATGACTTCTTTTATTATCTAAATGTGACTTCCTAAATTTTCTTCGTTCAGCTGATTGTTGATGATGAACATCATTAGGAGCAACTGAAATAAAACATGGATATCCATAAAAAATCAAAAAAATACATTTAAAATTTAAAACCTATCTAAAAAAGTAAAAAGGTTACCATTTGTAATGTCAGACAAAGGAATTCCTCCAGACTCAAGTGCAACGTTGGTTGACCGAATTACGTTCTGTGGAGTGGAAGATGAACGAATTGGTGTTACGACATGACATTCATTAGTATTGGATACTGAAACGTTCGTTGAGCGAATAATGTTCTCTGAAGTGGAATATTTATTTTTGGCATCACGACTTTTGTTATCCGAATATACTTTCCTAATTTTTTTTCGTTCAACATATTCTTGATGCTCGACATGATTATGAGAAACTGAAAAAAAAAAGAGGCATGTCAATCAAATATCAAACTATAAATGAACAATTGTATTCATTCGTAAAAAATAATAGAACTCACCATTTGTAATATTAGATAATGGACTTCTTCTATATTCAACTGCAACAAAAAAAGATAAATTAACGGTATGAAATATGTATATCGTTTGTATAATTGGTTATGTTAATGAAAAGAAAGACATTAATAATAAACACATTTATTATATGTAATTAAATAAGACCAACCTGATGTATACGGCTCGTACGGACTTGTTAACGGTGTGGTTGGTAAAATACGTATATCCATGGTATTGATATAAGAGGATGATCGAATTGGTGTTACGACACGAGAATCATTTGTATCGGATAATGAAATGTTTGATGACCGAATGACGTTTTGAGAACTCGAAGATCTATTATTTGCTTTAAGTCTTTTATTATCCAAACATAGTTTTCTTAATCTTCTGCGTTCAGCATAGTCTTGACGCTGAACTTGATTAGGATGAACTGAAAAATAAAATGCATATAAAAAATAAAACAATTTATAAAAACAAAATTACTTCATCTCTACAAAATTGGGTAAGTTTCCTTTTGTAATATTAAACAAAGGACTTCTACCAACACCAACTAAAACAATTTAATTAAAATTAACAGTACGTAACATTTTTACATATTATACGAATTTTTATAATATTCATAAACAGAAATAAGAATAAAATACGTACTATTCGAAGGTTGCGCAGCAGTAGGAAGTGGAAATGAAGGTAACGTTTGACGTTTTGCACGTTTAGGCATTTCCTAATATTGTATCATAGAGAACATGCAAATGAATTTAGATAGGCATTTCAATAACTTAAATGTATAAGTATAATACAGAAAGACAACACTTACTTGAATGAGAAATTACGAAACCTCAAACTTCAAAAATGCATGAATGTTGTGATAGGGTGTTTTGTTTTTACACTAAAACATTCAGTGTGTGTTCAGTGTGTGTAGTATGAAATAAGAAGAGAGCTTCTTATAGTGTTGGAGTGTAATGTAAAAAAGGAAAGTTTAAAAAAAAACGCTTATAAGTTTTAAAAAGGAAATGATTTAAATCAAAATAATTTGGAGGTAAATCTATAAATATGTCGCTAATTTTATTATGGAAAATTGAAGATTTTCGGTTATATAATTTAAAAAAGGAAACAAATTCTTTCAATTTTATTTGTTGGTCAATTATTTAAAAATCGGCGGTTTATTTATAATCTCATATTATAAGTTTAAAAATATTGAGGATTCTTAAAAATATAGTTGTACTATTTATAACATTAATACAGTATTTAAATTAGTTCATATGAAATAAAACCAAAGCAATAACACTTTTAACAATAACACTTTATAAAAGACAAAATTTATACCTGGATAATCATTTTTGTCTATATAATAAAATTAACAAATTTACAAAACAATAAAACAAACATAACTTAACCAAAATATAAACCTTAAATTATTATAAATCATATGCAATATTGAAAAAACAAACATTACTTTATCCAAAAACCAACCAACAAAACAACCAACCATAACAAAACTTGTCCAAACCAATCAAACATCCAAACCAAACCAAACCAAACAATCAAAATAGGGAAAACAGCCAAATTGTTTGTGCAACACATACTTCAAACATGAACTACTTTTCAATCTTGGGAACCAACATCATGGTTTCCAAACCCTCAGTTGCGACATCTGTGTCACCAGTCTTTTTAACCTTCGCTGATGATAGAGACGTGGTTTCTTCAACTTCATAAACGTCCGCAAGGTTACGCTTCAGTTCCGCAGACGAAGTCTTTGAACAATCTTTAGATGTGCAATCGGGTGTGAAGCTATCGCCAATAGAATCCACAGCATCCTGTATGATATACTCAACATTAGAAAATAAAAAAAAATCTTCACCAAATTTGGTATTTTATGAAATTAATATTATTACATACCTTTAGAGCAAAAGGATTTTGAGTTGATAAATCGCTAAGTGAAACATCAGCATCCGGCTCCTCCACACCCTAGAATTCATATAATAATAAATTAAAAACAACACAAAAATAATAAACTTTCTAATATGTCTTTAATTAAAAGGTTGGTATGATTTAACCTGATCAGCTGGAATTCGGCTCTCCAAAGATTCAATAATGGCTGGATCATTCACCAGCTTATGAACAGCATAACCATCAGTGTGGTTGTCAATATTAAATTGACTAACCTGAATCTTGAAAGCATACTTTTTATCATTCAAACTTTTAAACTGATAGGGTATGATTTTCTCTTCCGAAGATGCCTATAATACGTGAATTAAAATTTATTGAAAACACAAATATCATATATCGATATTAATAATATGTAGCATACATAACAACTTATAAAAAACTGATGTAAAATAATTTACCTGTTCCATTTTTTACTTCTCAAGCATCTGAATTGCAGTCATGCCAAACATTTTTCTGGCTTCACGGTCAAACAAAGTCAATGACGCAATGGCTGCAGAATCCTGTACTCTGATCGGAATCCAAAAACTAAATGGACAAAAAATATTTGACAAAATATATTGAATTAACATCTGTAAAAAATAGTAATATAACCAAAGAGATTATAAATTAACAACAAATACAATTAACTTACACTGGTGTTGCACCGACAACTTCCTTGGGACATTGAGGATTTGAACAAACCAAAACCTGCTTAAACTTGGGTTCCTCAGCACCGTCTTCAGCCTCATCTATGACCAAAGTTGTTTCCACCTTTCGGTTGCACTCTTCACAGCCAAGGTAATACCAGTCGTCTTTATCATCAATACCCAAGACGGTACCAACAACTATGACCTCACATGGCTGAAATTAAATGTAGGAAAATAGAGATTGGATGTATAAATTGAAAAAATAGTGTCTTTAATTTATTTATTTAAAATATTTAAAATTTAAAATTGGATACATACCTGATCAAACAAAGTAACATCACGGAAATTGGAAAACGGATGCTTAACCAAAAAGTCGTCCGCAACACTGATACTTCCTGATGAACCAATTGATTTCTGGCCGTTAGAGGATGTTTTACATATCTTCTCCACAAACCTGTTTACAACAAAATAAAAAATTAACATTTTAACAACATCAATAAGTAATTCATATTAATTAAAACCATATTTACTTGGTTTTGAATGACCGAATCTCCTCTATGTCAGCATTGATAAACAGTCTTGTTATATGGAAAGCATTAGAGAGCGTTGTCTTCCCTGAATTAAAAAGTTAATATCAATTAATGGATACTGAAATTTAAAAATCATAGAAAAAATTATGTAAAATTAACAAAGATTATAAATAGGAAAATACCTTTATACTTGTTGAAACTACCAAACTGCACAAGAAGTACAACATGGACTTCCTCTTTATGGCTCTGAATGTAGTCAAACATCTCTTCACAGTACTCGTCCCATAAGGTGCAGTTTAATTTGATACCCCTACATGAATAGAAATTTAAAAAATCAGAGGATATCATAAAAGAAAAAATATATAATAGTAAACTTTGAATGAATAAAAATTAGGTAAAACAATAAACAAACTCTTCATCCAGCAATTGCAAGTTCATGTATTTGCTATCTTTTCCCATCTTTGTTTTCGTCGCCTCTGGTTCAGACCATTCATCAACATATCCAATAAAATCTGTAAAATACAAAAATTGATCAACACCAAATATACTCAGCACAAAAGCAATAATGTTAAAAAAAATATGTTCATATTTTCAGAAATGCCGATGTGGTTGTTATATATGATGAAGTACAAACCAACTCGATAGTTGACATCCAATTCACCGGCTTTAATGGACTGAAACGATGCTAAACAGATACCGTGCACACTTCCATCAAAGTTCTCACAATTTTTAACAGATGTATCAAAATTTAAGCTAATAGCATGTTGCTTGTCAAAGTGTCTGAAATTAGACTTAATCACAGAAAGTTGAGATTTATAAATATAATAACAATCATTTTCTTTAAGCAAAATTTCATGTTTTTTCATAAACTTGTTCCAAACAGTAGCCTGCATCTTTGTCCCCTGATAAAAAAAAAATTAGTTAACATAAATATAAACAAATAAAGTCAAATAAAATTTTAAGATTAAAATGATATTCAAACTCTAACCTGCTCATCCATCAACACCATTTCAATAGCAAGTACTTCGCCTTCTCTCTTTGGATTCACACGCATCCAGAGTCTTAAAACTTTTACCTTTATGGTAAACAACTTTGATCTCCAATCAAGATTGTTTAACATACTCACATTATTTTCATCCATTTCGTCGAAATAGGACCAGGATATGATGAAACTGATTTGAGGATGAAACAAATTGTAATTAGTAAGTATATATATATAAACTCACATAAATTATTTATGTAAACTTCGAAATTAAAGTTATTAATAACATAAATAATTACCGTAATTATAATGATTTATTTATAGAAATGGATTGACTTTAGTTGAATTTCTAAAAATTGCTTTCAAAAGTGTTGAAATTTAAAAAATACTTACCGTAATCATATACTATTATTAATAGAAAACTCTAATTTATAAAAAAAATACATTTGTAAATTTGAAAATTAAAGTCATTAATAAAATACATAATTACCGTAATTATAAAGATTTATTTATAGAAATGGATTGACTTTAGTATAATTTCAAAAAATTGGAGTAAAGTTGAAAACAAAAAAATACTTACCGTAATTATATACAATTATTAATAGAAAAACTCAAATTTATAAAAAAATACAGTTATTTTGAATAATCATAAAACTATTAAAATACATAAACAACATTTATTTAAAATAATCATAAAATATATTCTATATCACGATTCGAAAATGTACTTTCCAACATTTCCCTAACTTTTTATAAAGTTAATAATAGTTATGAATTACAGTGGATATCAAAACCGTTACTAAATTAAAATTTACAAAAGAAATACTTGATTACAGGATGAAGTCTATATAAATCGAGATTTTTGAACACCCCTATATGGCATGATTCTAATGGTTTTAAAATCTGTTTTTACTTTCCAAACTTAAATAAAACAACCTTAAGAATGTTTTATTAAAATATAAAAAACGGCCACAAATATTTTAAAATTTTAAAACTTAAACATTAAAGATAAAAATTCAATTTCATATACATCATTATTTATACTGTATATCAAAAAACATTTTAATTATTCATTGTTTAAACTTTAATTTATTTATACTTTCTAATTTATGCAACCAAAAAGTCAATCTATATAGATTATATAATACATTCCTACATACCGGATTTAAGTTACTAATCTATACTAACAAAACAATTTGAACAAAAATTTAAAAAAAAGTGACGGTTTATTATAAAATTTAATGAAATAATACAGATGGCACTAAGCAAACACATTACCTAAATGGTGTGTAATATGATGAATACTTTAGTTGATTCTAAAGTAATATACATACAAATTCGGATCACTAATTATTTCACAAAAACATAAAATATTAAGCACAAACACGTAGCAAAAACAGTAACATCAACGTCTACTAATATATAGCATCAAATATGTTCAAAAAACTAAGAGATTCGGCCACACATATAAACGGCCCAAGAAAGGATCAGCAACATCTACCATCACATATGTTCAACGTAACTACCACGCCAAAAAACATACCTTTCAATGTATTCTACCGACCAAACCAAAAAAAATACTACCAAAACATACCATGTACCTTCACCAACTCAGTTATAAAGCAACATACCTTTACTTTTAACAAATAACATCTGAAACGAAGAACCATATACCAACTGTTTGTCTCTAACAAACTCTCTCATACCGGTAACATTGAATCGCGGACAGCCTTGCGAGAACTCCTTACCAATAGCTACATCCCAAGTACGACCAGCACTGTCCTTGATAGTCAAACCCATCTTTCGATCCAAGCCATGAGTGTTTGCCCACTTCTTCTTAAGACGCTACAAATCAGAATATAAATGTTAATAATACATACAATTAAAATTGGTTTTCCAACAACTAATGATTTCAACTGGATTGACTAAACATATATTAATGGTATGAAGAATTAAATAATAAAAACTTACATAATGATTGTCAACAACAAAAGTAACCGGTACTTCGTCATCAACACTCTGTTCAACTACAGGTGCAGCAACCGCATTAGGCACCTCATCATCAGACACTTCAATTAACTCATCACTTGCTTCTTTTTTTATAACACAAAGTTCAGGCGGGTAAGTTAGAAGGGCAGGCTTACAACTAAAAACACTCAAATCAAAAGTATGTTTATCAATCATTTCAAAAACCAACAAATGATCATCCGTTATCGACATATCTTCCTTGATTCGACTCCAACCTGTGGTAATATAAATCTCATGGTCTATAATTTCCATCCGAACAACCCATTTACGACTTCTAGCAGAACGAACCAAAACAGGATCTGAAGGACAGGTATTCAGCATCGAATGATGGACAAACAACCTATTTACATACTACACAAAGAAGCAAAAAATATCAGGATCGATGGTATACACGAAATACAAAAAAATGTATGAATGCAAGGATAAAAAAAATTAAAATGTATATGTTCAAATACCATGCAGTCGTCTCGGTCTTTAAAATCATTTTTAGGTTTGTAGTAGAAGTAGTTAGATGGCGCTAGAGAAATGTCTTGATAAAAGTGGAATAGCCGAAACGAAGATAAAGCTTCTTCATACTGACAAACAACCCATGAATCGTCCGGTAATTTCAATACCGTGACGACATCAAACCAGCCATTGTAAAAGAAATAGTCGCCTGCAAGGTTGAAAACTTTGACTTGAAAGGTCCTCCCATCGAGGGTCCTGATGATTGCATTCTTTTCTGGATAACCAAACTCCTTAATCCAGTCACCATAACCAGCAGGAAGTTTCTATAAAATGATAATGAAAAGTCGTTAATGGCAATTATAATATGAGTGAATCTATGCATGCTTATAATGACTATACTAACCAACGATTTTCTGTCGCTCTTCCACACACGGGCAGCAAATCCGTACACCATCTCGCCTACAAAAGATGTACGGTAAATGAATATATACAAACAGGGGTTGTATTCATCAAAAGATGGAAGATAAATCATACAATCAAACGAAACCGAAAACTTTTGACTAACAAACAACACCAAAGAGACAGATCAAACATGAATCTTTAACTAACATGAAGTGCCTGAATCAAAAAATAAGGAAACCAAAACTTATGTTGTAAACAAAAAACAACATAAATCGAGGTTTAATTGTCAACAATAACTTCAAACAGCGGCTGTGTAAACCAAAAGTTGGATCAAAAAAGATAAAATCAAACCAAACGATTTCTTGTGCAAAAAAACAAACCCAAACGGACAACATAAATTAGATATTTAATTAAAATTTAATCACTAAATTAATATTTAACCCTAATTTCGTCAGTTAAAACACTAAATATAATAATCATCAACCAATAACACAAAAATTACCAAAACACTTTACAAAAAAAATTTCAATCGCGATCTATTTTATACAAACAGGGGTTGTATTCATCAAAAGATGGAAGCAAAATCATACAATCAAAGCAAACCGAAAACTTTTTGCCTAACAAACAACACCAAAAAGACAGATCAAACATGAATCTTTAACTAACATTAAGTGCCTGAATCAAAAAATAAGCAAACCAAAGTTATTGTT
The DNA here is from genome assembly GCA_030545235.1 of Helianthus tuberosus. Taxonomy (NCBI): domain Eukaryota; kingdom Viridiplantae; phylum Streptophyta; class Magnoliopsida; order Asterales; family Asteraceae; genus Helianthus; species Helianthus tuberosus. The sequence goes on from CM060418.1 coordinate 190,537,524, forward strand.
TAAATCAATCGGAAATTAAGAGATTATCGGAATGCTTACCTACGATTGTCAATGATGAAACTCTTCAGATTGATAAAAGATGTAGAAGAGGAAAGATTGAAACACTGATAACAACAATCGCCGACGAAGAAGCTTGAATCAAGAAGCGATAACCAAATCGCCGTTTAGGGCTTTCGTTAGGTGTAACGGATGTGGACTGATTGATGATAGAGAGAGAGAGATTAAACTTACCAAATAAAATACCGTGCAATCCTCAACTATCACCTATGCCACATGTACATCCACATGGCTGCTGAGTTGGCTTGCTCCATTGGGTGACAAGTGTCCCCCAATGGTTTTGTTTATTATAGATATAGATATTAATTTGTCCCATGATGAAATAGTAACTTAGTTGTACTATTGTTTAATTGTAATTAAATAATTTCTTTAATCAAACTATGGAGTGCATTTCATTAGAAACCAAGAAGAGTAACAAATATGATCGATTTTAGTTTTCTTGAATCAAGTTTTAATATATTCTTTGAAATATGGCAACGGGTTTATATAGGAATCGCTAGTATAAAATAAGATTGTAAATAATATTAGGGGTTGTTTGTTTGCCTCTTAATGAGGCTCTTAATGGTTCAGACCTCTTACTGGTTCAGCACTTAATGGTTCAGAGTGTTTGTTTCGCGAGCAAATGTCTGAATGGTTTAGACATGTGCCTTTGAATGGTTAAGCATTATATTGAGTCTGAATGGTTAAGACCTCTCATCTAAATTGGTCAGACATTTGCCTCTGAATGGTTAAGTATTATACTTGCTCTTAATGGTTCAGACCTCTTACTGATTCAGCACTTAATGGTTCAGACCTCTTACTCGTTCAGTACTTAACCATTCAGAAGTTACCAAACAACCCCTTAGTAATAAATTTTGAAATCAGACTAATAAGTAATAATCACAACCTGTGTTATTTTCCGAAAATAAACTAATGTGTGCTACAGCACATATTCATAGCTTACTTCGTAGGATGAGCAAATGGTACCGGGCTTGGAACCGGTATTGGTACCGAATTCCTCGAACCGAGTTGATTTCCGGTGTCACACCCCAACCGATGGCGGAATCATCGGGGCGTGGCACTGAGCGAGACAGATTGTCCAGAAGTTTCCATAACAACTATCATTACCATTCAATTTAAATGATACGTCCCATACCGTATCTTAAATAGTCAAACAAGTTATTACAGATAACATCAAAACAAATACTCTGTTCCGACAACTCAGATTTAAACATAACAATTTATTCGTTGGTTTCTAGGACTCCAGTTCCTAGCTTCAAGTTCATCACAGCACAAAGAGCATAAAAGCAACCTAAGCACCTATCACATACGTTAAAATAAAGTCAATACATATAATGTAAAGGTGAGCATACAAGTTTGATAATAGCATATAGAGTTCGAATTCGTTTACGCATAACCAGCACGTACACATAGTGAAATAAAGCACGTTAGTTATCGAAATAGATCCATCGATACCAATGACTGCGGGTTGACTGCCCGAGGCAGTTCGCAATACATGATTACCACCGTAATCCATGCAAGTAAAAGATCCTTAACAACCCCCGTGTGAACGGGTGCTGAGTCCAAACTATAGTACTATCGTTGCTAAGGCAGGTAGACAGCATTCCATGTGTAAACATAACAAACAAGCATTCATAAGCCACGTATAACATGCATAAATGGTTTAGCGTTAAAATAGCTTGAGTAGTGTGATTGTTGTAGTTTGAATATTCGTAACGTATGTAACACCCACGAGTGCTAAAGCAAAAAGGTTCGAGTATACTCACAGCGATTATGGATTGAAGGGAGCGCTTTTCAGCGAGTACGGTTAGCCTGAATAGATTCGATAACGTAATGATAAGTGTCGCGTAAAACAGTACAAAGTGAGAGTGGGTAGGATAACTGATCGTGCGGATCAACTATCCGTGAGAGGAAGTTATCCGTGCGAGTGAACTATCCGTGCGGATAGTAATCCGTGCGGATGGTGACCCATCCGGATAAACTATCCGTGCGAGTGAGCTGTCCGTGCGGATGGTAATCCGTGCGGATTAGTCGCTCGTGCGGATTGCTTATCCGTACGGACAAGTTGTTCGTGCGGATAAACGTTCGAGTGGGTTGTTTCTTCCTAAGGATGTGTTTGTGTATGATGGCTTGTGCTTTGAAGTTTTCGTTGTAGCATTTAGAAAACACCTAAGTACCTCTACCCTTCAAGCCAGTCGTGCAGACAACAATCCGTCCGGATGGCAGTCCGTGCGGACAACGTCTTTAAGGCTGAGTCACTAAGTGGATTAGGTAATCCGCCCGGATGGTAATCCGTACGGAAAGTAGTAATCCGTCCGGGTAGCTGTTCGTGCGGACAAGACAATCCGTCCGGATAGTCTGTCCGTGCGGACAACTGGTCCGTGCGGATGAACTTTGGTTTGAATGTATTCAAGGTCTTAGTATCTCATGATCCGAAGAGTAATCCATTCAGAGGTCGTCCGTCCGGATCGCTCATTCGTCGATACTCAAACCTTGTTTGGAAAGTGGGTCCCAAGGGTAGCTCGTCCGGGTGACAACCCGTCCGGATAGCCTGTCCGTGCGGACAGCTCGTCCGTGCGGACAGCTCGTCCGTGCGGACAGCTTGTTCGTGCGGACAGCCTCTCGTTCTGGTTGTTCCATCCGTCTACTCTTGGTTGATGTTATCGTTTTATCGAGACGTTCTGATTACGTGGCAACCAATTGGAATTGTATTCTCACCCGCATGACTAGACCGGTCAGGAACCACCCTAACTTGGCCTGTCGGCGACCCAGAACGGTCATTCCGGTTGACCCCGAAATCAGGTGTCTGGTGGGTAGAATCCAGATCTAGGACTAGTGCATCACTATTATCGAGTAGAGACTAGAACCGATCAGATTCGTACCGATCTTAAGGGTAAAAAGAAGGAGAGAACTTAGGTTTATTTCTTTCAACTCTTTTATCCTTAGAAAAGTTTAGATTTAGGTGAAGTTGTTGTGAAATCTTGTGGAAATCGTTCAGATCCGAGTTATCCTTGGTGGAATGAGGTCAAGCTTGAAGTTCATGAGAACTTCATGATGACGTCACCCGAGAATACCTCAAATCTTGATGATTTCATGGTTAAAAGTTGAGATTTAAAAGATGGAAAGGTGTAGAATTGTGTAGTGATCAAGAATGTACAAGAATTAGAGCAAGATCTTACCTGGATTGAGAGAAATCTGAGAAAATGTGAAGAATGCGTGCGGTTCGGACGTCACTTGCCAAAAGTGGAAAGGTTGGAGAGTGACTTGCGTATTTATAGGATGCTAAAAGGGGAAAGGGTGAGCCGTGCGGATGGCACGTAACCCGGATAGGCTATCCGTCCGGATTGGCAATCCGTGCGGATTGGCAATCCGTGCGGATTGACCATCCGTTCGGATGTCGCCTGATTTGGTGCGTTCGGTGCGACGACGCTTCGGCTTCGGTTTTCGAGCGATTCGATAGGGTTTCCTAGTCAAATTACTTTCAGTCCCAACTACTTCTTATATGGTTCGACTCGGAATTCGGGTTCGGGTTCGTTTATATTCGAGGTAGACTTCGAGTTCGATCGAGTTCGCTTGATTATCACAACATAACATAAAATAAACATGCACAGGTAACACGTAAGGCACACACACACACGTATAAACAACAAGTAAAATACACAGCTCGAGTTACGATTCGATGTCGATTCGATTAGCATTGCTTGATCATTAGTTGTTTAACTTTATCGCATTGTTACTTCCTATTATTCACAGTCGTAGGTCGATTGAAATACGATTAATATGATGCGATTATTGTAATGAACGACACTTACTCCACATAATATAAATAAAATAAAAACATTTCTACGAGTCGAGTCGCGCGAAATCGGTCGTTGACTTTGACCTTGACTTTGGCTTTCACTCGTGAAAACACGGGGTGTTACATCCGGTACCGACATTTAGCGCTTCCGGTACCCTTTTTGGGATTTTCGCTATTTTCGGTACCGGTTGGTACCGAGCTCATCCCTATCTTGTATTAAAGTTTTATGTAGAGTTCTTTTTTAATGTACTGATATTGTAATGTATTTTACTAATAATTTTAAAAGTCTAAAAACTACAAAATGAATTTCAGCAAAATTCAAATACGAGGTTATTCACATCAAAATGATAAATTATATTTGTAAGTACTTTAAAATAACATTATATTGTTGCTCATTTTCTTGAGAATCTACATATAAAGGTTGATAAAATTGATTTTCAAACATATACAACTTCATTTTTTTTATTTTAAACTTTATTTTGCATAATATATTTTACAAAATATTTCTATTTTTAATACTAAAATATCTAACGTAAAATAGGCAAATATGATGGTTTATAGATAGCCAGATGCATTTTAATTTATATAGTTTGTGAAGGAGGGTAGTTCTCAAAGGATACTCCGCCACATAGGATGGGTGTAAGAATGGGCCGAAAGGGGATGGACCTAGGGAAATGGAGGATGGGCCTATATATATGTGTGTGTGTGTGTGTGTGTATAGGTGTGTGTGCGTATAAAGAAGAAGAGAGAGGACCGGCAATGTCGTCTTGGGGAGGACGTTCACGACGCCGACGTCCCTGTGGAAACAGCGTGGAGGGCCGGCGACGGGGCTCGACGGGGAGCCGTACCGAGTAGCCTTATAGTGGTTCTCTATGAGTCCTTATTAAACGGATATATAAAGGTTTCCAAAAGTAAGCATTTCAAATAGGTTATCACCACAATGTCATGCAAAATACTAAACTTTTTTCCTATTCTTAACCTTTGTGAATCCTACAAGTCGGAACAAAATATAAATTCAATATACCAAAAGTCGGTCAGCTTCTGTACGTTACACAGTCACACAGATCATAACAATCAGCTTCTTCATCCGCACACGTAAAAAACACAGTTAAGGATTACATAAGAAGACATGCTGACGTGTCATTTACCCATGTGGGTTAAGATCCTATTGATCAAAACTTCTTTTTTCCCAGCAACAGTAAGCTTATTCGCTGTTAGGTAGGTCTTCAACTCTTGTACAGTCAAATCCTTCAACTGCATAATAAAATAGAACAATTTAAGAACATATATTTCTATTTGTTAAACGTTAAAAATGCCCTCGAAACAATTACAGCAAAGTTGAAGATCACCTTTCCATCATCAGCAAGTTTGCCCCAATCATAATATGAAGCCTTGTTAACCGCTTCTTCGGTAATTTGTTTCCTTTTCTTGCCAGCATTATTTGCCTTTTCATCTTCTTCTTCGTAGTTTTCTCCATACACACAAATCTTGAATTCTTCCAATGCTTTAGCAATCCCTGGCCTGCAATCACGCAGCTAATCCTATAAGCATGTATACGCTGAGGTATGCATATAAGTGTATGTACATGTGTATGCGTATGAGGTTGCATCATGCATGTATGTGTTGTGTGTATAGCATAGATATTACCTAGCCATGCCTTCTTTATCCGGAAGAGTTTCATCAATAATTTCAGGCATCTCATCTTCATCAAGAGCCATAGCTTGTACTAGCGCATAGTGGCTCTGCAGTGCTGCACCAAAGCGTTTCGGTTACATTTAAGTTTTTATTATTATATAGAGTAAAATGCCATTTTCGTCCCTTAGGTTTGGTTAGTTTTACGAATTTCATCCAAAGGTTTGTTTTTCTGCATCTGGATCCAAAAGGTTTGAAATCTTGCCATTTTCATCCGGCTCTTTAACTCCATCCATTTTTCTCCGTTAAGCCAGGGGTATTTTCATCTTTTTGTTAACTTAAAGAGCAATTTGGTCTTTTTCACTTTATGTACAAGCATTTAGCATAATGTACAAGTATTGCCTTTTAAACAAACCTTTGGACGAAAGTATCCCCAGGGAGGCAAAGTGAAACGTATGGTGAGTTTATATATGCAGCACAAAAAAAGTCTTTCCTGGAGGGAGGCAAATTGAAAAGTGCCCCAAACCACAAGGAGGCAAACGGTAATTAACTCTCTATATACAAGAGTAAAATGCCATGACGAAAATGGCATTTTACTCTTATATATAAATAGAAAAGGCAACCTAATACTAACATGTCTAAAAAATAATATTAACTTTTTCTTTAAATTGTTTTACATAACATTCTAAACCAAAGGGGCTACCGGGATTAGAGAATTGGCAGACAGAAAAATCTTTTAAGTCAACACGTTTGACCAAAGCAGCAGCCTTTTGGATTTGATCGTCAGTGGCCGAAGGCACGCCACTAGTATCTGCATGAAGCTGCCATAAGTAAAAAAAACACCATTAATAACATTCAACCTAAGATAATGATGTGAATAACATGCTTATGTTGTTCCTTGATAATTTTGATAATTAATTTCCAAAAAGTATATTGCAGTCATATTTACTGTTAATAAAGTTAAAAAGGTGAAAACGTGATAAAAGCATTAAGATTATCACATCTAAACTAAGGTTTTTTCTTGCCTCTTCAATGGGTCTTATGTCATCTGAATACGGAAGATATATAATGTGCATTCCTGGCGGCTCAATCTGACCACCACCGTCAATGATTTCCTCCTGTGATTTAAGAAATAAAAATGAAAATAATCACAAGAAAATAAAATGAAGAATAAAAGTAACCTGTTTGACCCATGAATTTGACCATATCTTACTTGCGCAACCAGAGCAACCAACTGAGGTCGAGATGAACTCCCGTAAAACGCAACTGCAAAACTGAAATCACAAAATATATAAAAGACTTTGACAAAATCCTAAAAAACATACATATGTTAACTATAAATATCTATCAGACCTATCTAATTAACGTGATCAATTACAGAATTTTCTTGAGATAATAAAATACTAATTGAGTAATTTCGAACACTAACCGTTTGAGGCGTATCATAGATCTGTAAAGAGCAATGAAAATGCATGTGCTTCCCATGACTTCCTGCAAAAACATAAAAACTAATTGCATAAAAAAATAATAATAACAGAGCTTAACATCTACTTGATTAAAATAAATGAAATTTTAGGTGTGACAAGTGAAAACAACCTCATCACTAGGGCAGACAAATAGTGACGGCTTCAAGTTGTGATAATCCTTCAAGCAACTTAGCGGCTTGAACCCTAAAAGCCGTAGATTTCCTGTTGATACTCTCTTGATTTCTGACAGCTCGTCTGTGGTAAACGTGATATCCTTACTATAAAAGTGTATGACAGTCAGTTAAGATACGCGCAGAAACCCTTTAGGACATATTTTTTTATTTTTTTTTTCCATTTACTATAACGAGTGCACCGAAACCGACCGAGTTCCTATCGTTTTCTTTTATGTTTACCTTTGTTATTTACCTTATTGTTTTATGTTTTCTTATTAATTATGATATTGATGTTCAGATCCGAGCTACGACGCAAATAACATTAACATATTTAGATATCATTTTGTTTAATTTTACGAATTTATTCATTGGTTATCATGGTGTGCAATACGTAGCGAATTCCAATGGCGTCCTGGCGCAACGTGCGGGTGACTACGACCCTAGTTGCTATAAAGTTAACAGGTCACAGAAATTGTAACTTACTTCTTGTAAGTTTGAAAACGCTTATTAGCTTCTTTCACAATTGCTCCAGTGTCAGCACAAATGAGTGATCTTTCAGCCTGCAAAATGCGGTACCAACATGACTTCAACGATCAAAAAAAGGAAAACAACTATTTAATTACCTTTAGAGGAAGATTAGTGACGGAATCGAGCCATGTAACTTTTCCTGAAACGACAGTAAAAGGAATCAGTCCTCAAGGCCCGTAATTTCCATTTTGTAATTTTTGTTGAAAGAAAAATGAAGACACTTTGCTGACCTGGAACACTGGGACGAATGAGAGCGTATGTATTGAGTTCAATTGATAATCCACCTGGAATCATAAAACTGATCCTACGAACTCTACGCTTCTTGAACATGCGTTTTCGTAATTGTTTATTCATGTCTTCAAATCTGAAATTTAATAAACCCTTTTTCTTATAAAAAGTATTTAGACATAATAACCATGAAGAATTATCATAGAATGCATACAACAATGTATATGTGAATCACGTGATAATATCTTTTTCATTGTTTTCTCTGTTATAATATAAACCATGCATACCTTTCTCCAGCCAATGGCATAAACTGAGCAAGCTCATCACCATCTAATCCGATCAAATCCTGATATATTTAAAATTAACACAATGATATTTATATAACTGATAACTATAAATCTATAATATAAAACATATATTCATAGAGTCAACTTACAGCATAAAAAAGCGAGACGTTAAATTCTTCATTTGGCCTACTTAAAGGAAGAAGTTCAATGGCAATTCCAAGGTCTTGTGCATCCTGCAACAGTTGAAAATAAGAATCTTGTATGTACTAAACAAAACTCTGATTATTATCTTATTTTCATTATAGAGTAAAATGCCATTTCTTCCATGAGGTTTGGCCGGTTTTGCGACTTTCGTCCAAAGGTTTGTTTTTCCGCATCTGGATCCAAAAGATTTGAAATCTTGTCATTTTCGTTCGGCTCGTTAACTCCATCCATTTTCTCTGTTAAGTCAGGGGTATTTCCATCTTTTTTGGTAACTTAAAGGACAATTCAGTTGTTTTTACTTTATGTAAAAAGACCAAATACCCCTGAAAAGGACCGAATTGCCCTTTAAGCTAACAAAAAAGACGAAAATACCCCCGAGAAACATGGATGGAGTTAACGAATGATTTCAAACCTTTTGGATCCAAATGCCGAAAAACAAACCTTGGGATGAAAGTCGCAAAACTGGCCAAACCTCAGAGACGAAAATGACATTTTACTCCTCATTTTATGATAACTGTCTTAATTAAACCTTTTATAATAATTAACGATCACCTTAGCCCGCTGCAATGTGGTTCTAGCCATGTCTAGTTTTGTCACTCCTTTGATACTTCCAAACGGATCATCTTCATTTGTAAGCAACAAGATGCGTTTATCAGCTGTTTTAGCAGATCTGAAGAATTCATCGAATTGTTGTTATATAAAGTGGAAACTCGTATCGTAGGAGTAAAAACATATAAAAAACAAACCCTTTACGCAATAGTGCTTGTGCAACCCAGATTGCATTGTACAAAGAATTATCCCTAGATCCAGGAACAATACCATACTGACTCCCGATAACTTTACTGAAGGATTCTGCATTCATATAACAAACATAATGTAAAATAACAAACAGGTTGTATAAAAGACTTTGGAATCCTAAAGCATGATCATTTGAATTTAGTAAGATTACACCACAAGCATACCTTCTACACGATCAAATTCTTTTATGAACCGCGCTGTAAGGCTGTCCAGATATTCTCTCTCAGCAACGTTAAATACATAAACACCATTAAGATCTTGCAGATTTTTCTTCTCTCTCTACCAATAATACCCGTTGAAATACATAAAACGCTAATTACTTCAGGCCGTAAAGATTAAAAAAGAAGTTGGTGTATAAAACAATTAATAATGAGAAAAGAATTAGTGGGGGGTGTTCTTACGGTATTAAAGAAACATATTGCAATTTCATCATATGGCCTGTTGATGATCTGAACTTTTAAAGACTGTGCAATGCAACTGACAGCAACATGAAAATGAGACGTGTTCTCTTGATCTTCCTGTAGAGCGTCCATCAACAAAAACACTGATTATCTTACAAACTTAAATGGCGAAAACCTATATTTTCAATTAATACTTAGAACGAAGCTAAAAGAACACGAATCTAAAGGTTAAAAATGGCTATGCCTACTAATAGATAACATAAAATCATCTGTCCAAGTGAGCTAAGGTGTGAATACTGAATAGATATTTGAACCTTTAACAGTCTTGCTACACATTAAACAAAAAAAATCCTCCTTTTGTCCATGAAACTGCAACAACTTCCATTTTAGAACATGAAGGTTGCCACATTTATAACTTCTCAATCCAGAATTACATATTTATTCATTATCATCATTACATTGTCCATTATACAAATATAATAAACGTAATTGGAACTATTGAAGCATTACTAGCTATTTGGTGAAGAGTCAAATAATTACATAAAACTACTTGTAAAGTCAAAACATTGCAACTTCCTGGAAAAGGGGAAACATACACGACTATCTTAATCACACTCACACCAAGGCTCTAAGAATCATTCGTCGTCCTCACTCTAATCACATCGATAAATAAGAGGCATGATAAAACTTAACTTAACTAAACAGTTTTACCCACTATAATAATGAAGAGGCATGTTAACTAGGAATGAGATCGGTTCTGGTACCGTAACAAACCAAACCAGTACCCTGCGGTACGGCTACTAAAATTGAGTTATATCAAAAACCTAAAATCATACATTATATGGTTGGTCGGTACCGGTACGGTATCAGTAACGTACGGATATTTAGTCCAAAATTTCTCATCCCTAATGGTAATTACCATGGTTTTAAAAAACGCTTGAGGCGTGCGCCTCGAGGCGAAACAGCCAAAAAAAGAGTCTGAGGCGCGCCTCATGGGGTTTTTACTGCATATGCGCCTCAGAGGGGCTGAGGCGCTAAGAAAGGCTGCGCCTCATAGGATTTTCATAGTTGTTTTTGATGTTTTAGACTTTTTGTGTCAATTTCAAGCATTTCATGTCTTTTTTATGTATGTTTTTGATGAATCTGATGATGAAATTAGTTAGTATTATTATTTTTATAACATATGTAATTTTTATATTTATTTATTAATACCGCCTCGTTTCGCCTCAGGCGAAGGGAAAACGCCTCGAAACTCGTTTCCGTTCTTTTAAACCTCGGTAATTACTAACGATATTAAAACAAAAAATATGTAGCAATTGTGTATGCGTAGAAAAGATGAAATCAAACCCCAGGACAAGTGATGTTGAACATTTTGGGTGAAGCATCCACCAAGAAGACCACTAGTTCTTTGCTTGACTGTCTATCCTGGTGGCCAATATAGTCTAATCAAAATCATATTCATATTCATAATAATAATACAAGAACTAACAAATTATTATAAAACGAATGAAAACCTGAAGCAGATCATTTTCAGGATCGTCTTCATCGTCTCGGAAAACATCATCAGGATCCATATCCATTAAACCTAGCGGGCGACTGACTGGCTGACTGACTGACAACTGCATGTTAAAAAAGAAACTCTAAATAACTAAAAGAATGAACGAATAGTATGGATGAAAGAGTGAGATTATACCGGAGGAATCCGGCAACCGTCTGGGATCAAGGGTTTACTTTGGGGGTTTTAGGATGAAAATTTGGGGGGAAATGGTTTCCTCCTTCTTGTGGAAGTTTCAGGTGTAATTAGTGGGGGATAATTTGATTTTTCTAATTTGAAAAGAAAAACTAGTGGGTTACGCCAGCGCACTGGGCCGGTCTGAAATTTTTAGAAAGTTTAGATGGGAACTTTTGAAGAAACGGTGAAAAATAACGTTAATGATGTGAATTTGATCGGTGTTAAATTGGTTTATTATCCGTATCGATACGATATTGACACCCGGCAGAGTAACCGAAAAAGAAAAGCCCAAAAATAAAGTCACCCAAAAGGATTTAGACATTTGGTTTAAATCAATTGAAAAATATAAAAAACAAGTGTTAGTAACGCGTTGAATCGGAGGTGTTGATCTGACGGAAAATATGTATGGGTCAGTTTTGAAAACTTGTGCATTGGTATTTAAAAAATACGTTGGAATGACGTTAAAAATAAGCATGTCATACAGTTAAATAAACATGTCTAAAATTAAAAGTTAGCTTCAATTATAATAAGTTAAATAAAAAGAATTAAACGTAGAAAAAAGATAAAAGAAATAATACAAGTTAAAAAATAACTTTATTAAACTTTAAGGATGGTAAGATAATTCAGTAGAAGTAGAAACGTAATTAGTTAAAGAAATAAATTCTGTAATTCAAGGATCGTATAATAACTCTATTAAAGTCAATGGGTACAAACGTAATTAATTTAAAACGTAGAGGTGCAAGTGTAAAAAACACACTAAAAGACAAAAAAAAAACTTCATTTACTTGAATGACAACGGTTACTTCTATTCTGTTACACAAATAATTATAAAATATTTACATTTGCCCAGGATTGAACTTGTAACCTCTCCTTTAAGAGGCATAAGTCAAACCTCTACCAAGTGGGCTAGCCCCATATGGCCACATTCACGAGTAATTTCATTTTGTGAGTAGGAAGGAGTGTTAATAAATAAAACTTAACTAGAAAAAGAATTTTGAAAATTTTTATATGTATATTATATCAAACGGATTAAAATAGATGTGTTGTGATTGGCCTGTCCAACGGGAAAAACAAACAAAAAAACGTTGAACATCACATGCACGTTGCTGCGTGTTGACTCGCAAAATTTAGAACGAAGTGTGAAATGAAAAACTTGTGAAAAATGAAAAGTATTGGGGACCAACGTTGAAAATTAAAAAGTGTTGAGCTTAAATTGACTAGTTGAAAAGCATAGGGTTAAAACTAAAAAGTCAAAGGGGTTAAAAGTGAAAAATGCAATTTTTTTTTTGAAAAACTCACCATCCATGTGTTACAACCATATAAAACAACTAATTGATGCTAATTTATAGATTTTAAATTAATTGAAATTTATGGGAGATTTTCTCTCTTTTCTGAGATCTTCTCTACTCTAACTGGATTATTACAGAAATGTGTCTCATTCCTAGCCTCCAGATGCACCAACAAGTGATCTTTATAATCCACTGAATCATCATCATTATCATACTCAGTAAATTTTACCAATAACAAAGCTAAGGTAGGAAGGGTAAGATGTAGACAGCCCATCTAACCCCCATAGGAATAGAGAGGCTGCTTTCAGTGAGAACTCTGACTCGATAGTAGTTTTGCATCAAGCTTTGGACATAAGCAGGGGCAGAACTACAGGGGTCAGGAGGGTCCGTTGACCCTCCGGCCGACCAACCTTTCTTTAGAGGGGTATCCGAAGTTTGATGGTTTTTTTTAGAGTTTGACCCCTCATATTGTCGGTATAGTAGCTGGAATGTAGAGAGAAAGGTGAAAAAATTGAAGATCTAATTTTGTTTTCGGATCTGGACTTGTTTTTCCGGCGAGACAGTGAAGGATTTAAAGTGCAGGTGCTGATGTAAAAAAGATACGAAGAAGGGAAAGATGGGAGGTTGTTTTTGTAATTTATATTTAGGTTTTTCTTTTTGGACCAATTTAATCAAAGTCCAGGATAATTATATTCTTTCATTAACTCTTGATTATCCAACATGAGATAACGTAGGCTTTCTAATAATGAAGAAAGTATTACATTTCTTTTAAAACTTTAAATTATTGTCACTGCATCTTTTTTTAACATATAAATTATGCTATAAAAAGTTTGTAGGTTATTTTATCTAAACTACTTTTATTAAAACTTTATCAAGTTACTGTTTACATGACACCAATTAGTGGCGACTGGCGAAGCTAGAACAAAAATTCAGAGGTTTCCTTGGGGTATCGTTTATATAAAAAGATAAAAAAAAGTTATACACTACGTAGACGGAGTTGAAGGGTATTTTTACACTACGAAGACGGAATTGGGCTACCCCTCCTTATACATTGCCTCCCCCCTTGATTGTTAAACAAAATTATAGTACATTAATGAATTAAATTGATTGTGACCCCTCGGTTAAAAATTTATGGTTTCGCCACTGGACATAAGGCACATGACACTCAACAATCGGGACAAAGACCGATTAGTGCATGTACCCTTTTGTCTTCTGGCTATCAATGCCACCATATGATGCGTGATTAACTGTCCGCCACTTTTAACGTTATTTTCACGAAATTAGTAAAATAACGTTAAAATTAGTGCAATCTCACTTTTGCCCCCGAGGGTCCACACATATATATATTATATGTGCACACCGCAAACGGTGTGTATAATCCACTAAATCAATAGTTGTAGATATCTTCCAAAAGTTATAGGAACTCAAGTCTCACAATTTTGGTCTGCAGTTTGAAATTCTATTTGGTCAAATTCGAAAATCAAACCGAATTGAATTTAAGTAATTTAAAAAGTGGACTAAAAACATAATTATAATTCGATTCAGTTTTCAACCAGATAAATCGAAGTCATCATTTTTTAAACTTGATTTCAAGTATGTTTTTCAAACTTCAAATCTTGGATTTAATAATTAGGCTATGTGTAATGGTTTCATTAAAAAAATGAAAAAGTTGGTGCTATGTCACTGTCACGCAAACATGATTGTTTCTACTCGCTATTTTCACTAAATTTAGAAGGTTTCACATGAAAATTATACAAAGAACAAAAATAAAAGAAAAAGTTTGTTATTTTGGTTGATTATGATTGGCTAAAAGTAGGAAAAAAAGGTTTGTGTGTTGGATTACGTCGTAAATTGCCCCATAGTAAACCTCTCACGCCTTTGATCATGCGATTCATGCCCTTCAGGGCGGTGTGCCACGTCCCTTTGCACTGAGGTGGCAAAAGATGGCATTACAAATGGTCTTAACAAAAGAGAACACGAAGAAACGCACGCTTTGAATAATCATTTAAGCTTTCATATTAAAAAGAAAACTAAAAAAAATAAAAAAAATGACATACACAGATAGCAAAAAGAGAACGATTGCAATTTAACATAAAATGAGGAAAATGGAAATTGATATAATTAGATGCCTTTTAAACTTTATTGAATAATGATAATAATATACCTAACAACTTTACAATGAGCAAAGTCGATAACATGATTCTAAAAAGCACACTTTCGAGAACATGAGACTATGAGAGGACCCATTGTGTCAAACAAACTGCCAATGGAGAAGATTGGGCCACTTTTGGGTCAAGCCTAGAGTTGGGTTTCAAAGCAGAATTGGGCTGCTACAATTTGTATTTCGTATTGGGCTATTTACAACTTGTATTGCATATCGGGTTGCTAAATAAAGGCTGGACTTGGACTAAGCCACTTATTTACCATTCTTGGTCACAAAACTAATTTTTTTCTGAACGGCAAATTATCTACATCGACTCATCGCACCTTCCCATTGGAAGCTCGGTCCCATTAAGGTCAGACGGTCGTTCATTAAAACAGGCCCCACGCTAGCACAGAGAGTGACACGACATTCAACTAGAGAGAACCCCATAAGAACCTCCTAGCCAGTTGAGTGCCCCCACCCAAACTGCAATGGGTGTGACTCGAACCCAGGTATCAAGGGGAAAAACTAGGATGTCTCAATCATGTTACCATGGCATCATTGGCCACAAAACCATATATTAGCATGATGAATGATGGCTACCCTCAACATGGGAAATGCATGTCTAGTTTGTCCATTACAAAAGAAAAAAAGGAACACCCAACTATGACAACACGAGAACCGGTTGAAGAAACATGACACTAAGGTTATAACCCATGACGAGTTTTTCGCTTCAACAAATTCAAGTGACGTGTGTGCTTACCACACACTAAGCACGTACATTTGAAAATGTCACGATCTTTCAATCATCAACTAGATAGTCTAGATTTGAGCTGTAAAACTAAAATACCACGAATACAAAAGCAAGAATAACTCATCCCTTTAAAAAGTGAAGAGAGAGATGGAAGAAAACAAAAGTACACATACAATTTCTCATAACTTAACTAGACATGTTTGAACATGTAGGGTAAATTAGTTTCGACTTTATAGTCCTACTATTAAAGATCATCCTAACTTTTTATTGCTTGTACAAGAAGAATTGCCACTTTCTAGATTGAGTATTACACAACCTCGCGGTTTCATGTATATGAACACTAACATGCAAGACCATCATAGCGAGACATGGACAAGTAACTACACACAACCATATAGTATCACGCTGCCTTCATTCTGATATATAAAAAAACCGAACTACTTAAAGAGTACTCACGATATGTCATGCATTTGAGAAACGTTGAACTTTAAAAAAAACACAAATATCAGTAGTATATAATGTGTCTCGTTTGGCCACGTATAATGCATACATGGCACATTAAATATAAATCCCTAGTAACGTAGAATCTTACTGGGAAGCAATCAATATCATGTTACTACAAAATACAAATTAGGGGTGGGGTTTGATTAGGTATTTTGTGTAAAAAGACATCACCAAAGGGCTTTTATGGGTTCTTCATTATTAAAACCACTCTTAAAACGTTCCTTTCAAATTATATGCACATAAGAGCAGTTACAATAGCCAGAAGTTCTACAAAAGCTTGGTTAATTTGTTTCCTTCATGCATAAAGCGACCAAGCTTGTAGTCCTGACATTCACATTTTATGATCTTCTTGTTTATCCAACGCATGGTCCAAAAAGAAACATTATATTTCTAGTGACGGAACTATGAATTATTTTATGGGGGTGCGAACGAAGCGTTCAACCAAATTTTCAAGGGGTGCAGTCTGGATTTTTACTTCAAAATTAATACACTAAATTTCTTTTTTCAAAGGGGGCGCCCGCCCACCCAAGTCAAAGCTTGGGTCCGCCCTTGTATGTTTCCCATATGAACCAACCATGACACCTTAGTGAGTAAAGGCATCTCAGGTTATTATATAGCAACTTAGTGCTTATATTTTTTTTTAACGGAACTTACTGCTTATATACATAACTAGGAGATGCCTCGTCCGCGTTGCGGGGCGATGGCCGAATAATTCTCAACCAATTAAAAAAAAACTACTATAATTTTGCTAGGGAAAAAAAACAAAAACGATGATAAGACCGTAATTTCGGGCTCAGGGCAAAAGTGTAATTTTTCAGGACTAATGAGCCAGTGTTAGGCAGCTCCTTGACATGGAAAAAATTAAATCGAGTAAACCAATTAAAAAAAAACCTTTATAGTTTTGGTAAAAAAAAAACTAAAAGGATGTGAAAAACGTAATTTTTAACTGAGGGAGAAATCATAATTTTAATTCGGGGATAAATTGTAAACTAATTGGACCAACGGGGGAGTGCAAGGAAGCTGCCGGCATGACAGTAACTTTACACTGGGGGCAAAATTGTAATTTCACCAAGGAAACAAACAAAAACGATGGGCAAAATGTAAATTTAAGTTGGGGGTAAAATTGTAACTTGCCTGTGAGAAAAAAAAAACTAATGACAAAAGTATAAATTTATACGGGGCAAAGTCGTAATTTTGAACCGAGGGCAAAACTGGAATTATTAACTGGGAGCAAAAGCGTAAATTTATTTTTAAGTGGGGGAAAAAACATAACTTTGAACTGATGGCAAAATCGTAATTTTAAGGGAAAAAAACTAATGGCAAAACTGTAAATTGAAACGGGTAAAAATCGTAATTTTTAACAGGTGGCAAAATTGAAATATTTAGCTGGGAGCAAAAGCGTAAATCTATTGTTAAGCGGGGGCGAAAACATAATTTTTAACTGATGGCAAAATCGTAATTTTAAAGGGGGATAAAATCGTAAATTTGTTGGGCCAATAGGGGAGTGCCATGCGTAAATTTATTTTTAAGTGGGGGTAAAAACATAACTTTGAACTGATGGCAAAATCGTAATTTTAAGGGAAAAAAACTAATGGCAAAACTAACAGGTAAAAATCGTAATTTTTAACCGGGGGCAAAATTGAAATATTTAGCTGGGAGCAAAAGCGTAAATCTATTTTTAACCGGGGGCGAAAACATAATTTTTAACTGATGGTAAAATCGTAATTTTAAAGGGGGATAAAATCGTACATTTGTTGGGCTAATAGGGGAGTGCCAGGCAGCTGCCGCCCATTTAGCCCAATGAAAGCACACTACTATTACCGTGTCGGCGGCCGACACTTGATTTTGTAGTAGTTGAAAATACATATGCTCCATGCCTATACACTCATTATATATTATACTTGAGCTCTTCTTAGAGGACTTCACACCCAATCATATTAGTTAATAGTTATGATCACATAAAACATAGAATAAATTACATTTTAAGTCATTGTGTTTTAGTGATTTTAATCATTTGTGTCCAAAATCAAAATGTTTAAAAACGATGTATTATCTATAACACAAGATTTGATTCTGATATCATAAAACCAAAAAACGGGACCACCTGGAAAGACCAACACTTCAGTATATTTGATTTCACAGATTATATATGTTACATTGTGATTTGTGTTAACTGATTTCACAGATTAGATTGTAGTTAGACAGCATATATCAACATGTTTGTTTCTTCAAGATCACAAAACTTTCATAAGTAATATTAATAATTACAGTGATGAAACTTAATCCTATTAAAGCACATTTATCTCATGGTATTAGATTTATAGAAAAAATGTATCGTACAATATGCCTTAGCGCTTCGCACGTTATAACTAAAAAGTTGCATGTTGTAAAAACAAAAGATCACATGCAGTGGCGGACCCAGGAATTATTTGCTGGGGGTGCGGATGAGGCGTTCAACCATATTTTCAAGGGGTGCGCACTGTTTTTTTGCCTAAAATATACACTAATTTTTTTCTCAAGGGGTGCACCCGCCCTCCTGTCCACGACTATGGGTAGGTCCGCCCCTGATCGCATGTTAAAAAAAAATGAAAAACGCTTGTTTAAAAAAAAAATATTTCGCATGTTATTAAAAAAAAAACAAATTCGCATGATTTTAAAGAATACCAAAATCGCATGTTATACAGCAATTTTCGAATGTTGATACTGAATCTCGTACGTTTCGTACGTTAAGACAACTTATACAATAACCGGCCTTTAGATTTATATGTCTATGTGACTATGTAATCACTTATACAATATGAACATAAAAACCTCATTTTCATCACGACACTAAAATTTAAGCTGACTACATAAATGTCACCATTTTTCTAAAGCAAAATGAAGCAATAGAATATATGTGTGTGTAAGTCAAGGAACCACCATTTGCATAACATGCAAAACGGAGGGCTGAGATTGCATCGTCAACTTCAAGACAAAAAGACAAACGAACGGTTCACAACACAGCATCTAGCAATATTAATATTAATAATAATAATAATAATCCAACTTAACCTTGCATTTTTACAATTAGGAAATGAAATTGGTGCATAGAAAAGAATTGCAAACCCCATAATAAACTAAAATAAACCAAAACAAAACAAGAAGGCAAATATATATATAAATTTATAAATATATAAAATGACCACAATACCCTTGTGTGAGGTTGTTACAACGGCAGAACACCAACTTCCACAAGCTTTGGAACAAGGTGACCACTCAAGTGAAGTCCAACAAGACCCTCTAATCCACCAACACGCGCTCCACCGATGAACACCGCGGGAGCCACCGTCTCTCCGCCGTCTTGTTGAGACGCGGAGAGCGCGTCGATCTCACCCTCCTCCAACTCGATGACGGTAGGGTGGACACCGAGTGATGACAAGAGTCGTTTCATTACGTGGCACATGCAGCAACCTGATCGGCTGAATATGATTACAGGATTCTCGGTTATGAGGCGTTGGATCCTCATTTCTGTGGATTCGGAGACGTCGATGGCGAGTGGGGAAGTGGTTGTGGGGGTGAGTTCGAGGCGGAAACCGGCGGTGGGGCGGAGAGGGTAACGGTGGAGGTCTTGCATTTAGAGAGAGAGTAGAGAGAGAGAGAGAGGGAAGTGGGGCGGTGGTGCGTCAACGGGTGGGTGTGTGGTTGTGGTGAAGGGAAGGGAAGGGAGGAGTTATAAATGGAAGATTGGGGTGATTTGTTATGTCATAAAAGTAAACGTATTACGTAGACTCTACGCTTTCCGTACTTTTTACCTATGGTGTGTGTTTCTCACGCGCTTCCACTACATTCATTCATTTGGAGGTATTGCAATTTGCAATGATAGTAAATTGGATTCGGTTAGTTTTTCAAATTATTGTAGTAATGAATAAGTAGTAAATTGTATTCATTAGGGAAGATATTTTGGGAGACATCAAGTCTTTAACTAATTCGATTAAAAGTTACTAGGATTATCCACAATACAAAGGTTACGAATGTCTATGGCCAGTGACGACTCAAAAAAAATTTCTACGGGGTTGCTTTTGGTAAATTCTCACTAATTTTTCCCAAATCATACAAGGCTTCCACCACTTTTTTCCAAACCGAGGGATCTGCCACTGTCAATGGCGGACGTATGTGGTTCCAACCTGATAGAGGGAAGGAGATAGACGACATTATTTCCTGGACCATTTCTATGAGAGGAGATGGCCAGTTAGGGAATATATTTTGGGAGACATCAAGTCTTTGGTTATCTATGATTAAAGAATAGATCTAATCACAATATTAGGGTGAGGGTATGGTTCAATCACTTTAGGGTGTTTAAGTTATTCTCTACTCAATAATAGCATGCCATGTCAAGTCCTCATTTCACTCTCCATTTTGCACTCAATCAGAAGGTATGGTTCAAACACCTAGAGAGTGGTAAAGAATTAAAAAAAAAATTGTGATTTGTTGAAAGAGGTTGGGACCCACCATTAAACCCCTCTCCCTCCTCCTTCCCTCCTCTCCTCACATCGGTGACTATACACCGAAAAAAAGCTATCACCGACCCCGAATGTTCCTCACCGATTTAGCGGCAACCATTCACCGATCGGTGAATGGCATACCCCGATCACTTCACCGAAATCATACCGAGTGCCCTTATTGAGTGGATAGAATGGTGTAAATATCCGATATATGTGGTGTAGTTTGGTTATTTTTTCGGGCCTTCTGTTTTTGGGTTGGTGGCGGGCTCTTTCAATGAAATTTTCCTTTCAAAAAAAAAGTAGAGTAAAATGCCCGGATAGTTCTTGTGGTTGTCATTTTTTCATCTTTAGTCTCTAACCTTTTAAAATTACAGCTATTGTCCCAAACTTTTCAAATTTCGTTCCCGGATAGTCCCTGGGCCTAACATCAGTTAGTTTTTTCAGTGAAGAGGGTGTGAATTGACATAAATACCCTTACTATAAAACAAGGATTACTAAGAGGCACTTTTGACTTTTGCCTATGTAACTAAGAGAGGTATTTTAGAAATTTTATCACCGTTTCCACCTAAATTGAACAACCACCACCATCAAATTATTGCCATAATAAATAAATAAAAGTAAATGGGATTTTTTAGTCTTTAATATATTTAAAAAATCGTTTAAATGTTTAAGAATTTTATTTTATATCATGTATATTGTATAGTTTTTTCAACCGAATTTTTTTAATCCTTATTATGTGGAACTTAAACCCAAGACTTTCTGCTCCCAAACCTAGGTATTTAAATGTTTTGTTTTTACCGATGGATCACCACCTCATTGGTTATATCATGTACTTTGTTATAGATCTAAGGGTCTCTAAGACCGTGGGGTATGGTGGGGCGGGGGTTGGGGGCATGGGTTGACACGTGGAGTTCGAGCCCCCCCCCCCCCCACGCGCCGGTGAGTGACGTGTCCGTGGGGTATGGCGGGGCGTGGCTAGCGCGTGTAGCTTGGCAGTTTATTAAAATAAAAAAAAAACAAAAATTAAAAAATACACACAACATTAAAAAAAAGCCTAAAATTTTATTAAGTTCCTAAAAATTACAAAATGCATAAAAAAAAAACCTAAATAGGATTACAAAAAAAAACCTAGAGCGTTAGGTAAATTTCGAAAAGGGCGAGCTTGTCGAACGGCTTCCGCTCCTTGCCCCGGAACTCGATGTTCGCCACCCAATCCGGTCGTCGTGGCTTATCTCCCCGCCTGGGACGCTGTCGTAGTAGGCTTTGAACCGATCGAGCTTCGGTCTTAGCTCACGCCATTTGTGTTGGCACGCGTTTAAATTGTGCTGGTCGTTTCCGACGTTATGCCGGTAGCTAACAAAAGCTTCCGGCCAGTAACGGGCCTCACCGGGTTGGCGGCCCTTCATTGCGTCAACGATGCTCGTGACAAGAGCTAGCTCTTCCTCGTGTGTCCAAGGGACCATCGATCAAGTGTGTGTGGGTAGCGGGTTCGATCAAGTGTGTTTGGGTTGGGGTAGCGGTGGACAGCATGTGGGGTTGGGGGTTAATATATATAGCGATGTTGACTGTTGGGTGGGTGAACCGCTTGGCTTGGCCAAACGGTTATAATTTGAATTTTAAATGTAGCCCGCTATGACTTAGCCAACAAGCGAATAGGAGCCGGCCACATAGGATCGCTAGCATGCCCCACGCCCGACTTTAAACTCCCGCCCCTTGAGCCACGCCCAAACCCAAGCCCACCCGGGGTGGTGGCTTGGGCGTTTTCAGCCAACCCACGCCCCATACCCCATAGTCTAAGGAAGGAGTTTCTCTATCCTGGAGGATATGGATAAGGTTTGCCAACATCTCACTCTCACCAGTCACTACCATTAGCTTTGCTTTGTGCGAGATTTACTGGGCATGGTTATTGTTGTTGTATAGTTATTAAATTATTTTAAGAAGACATGAGTTGTCAGATGAACGTTTTAGTTGTGATATATCGGCAAATGTCAATTACCAATGGGATGAAAAAAACTTGTCAACTTCAAACTTGAAATGTTTAATTACTTATAATTTATAAGTAATTTAAAGTTGTTTAATATAAGAAATTGTTACACCGACAGTCCATATGTTCAATGGCAATTTCATGATTTTTTTAGTAGGTTCTATATAAGTTTTCATTAAAAATTCTATATAGTTTCTTATTAAAAATGGCAAATCAAGTAGGTTCATGGAAATCTAATAATTATTGCTAGTTCCGCCCCTGCACATGTTATAGATTTGGTCCTCGAGCTTAAAAATTTGTACATAAGGCTTGGAGGGTATAATCCTCGGTGACTTGATCGGGGAGTGGGTGTCACCGATCGGTGACCACCCCCACCTGTTTGAGTTAGGTGTTTGAGTTGGAGAGAGGGTGGGGAATTCGGTGTGTAGTCACCGATTGTGTTGAGAGGAGAGGAGAGACGAATCAAGTTTTTTTTTTTTTAATTGAGGGGTGTTTGACCATACCTAGTGACTGAGTGTAAAATGAGGAGTTGACATGACATAATATTATTGGGTAAGATTTCACTCAAACACCCTAGGGTGATTGACTATACCCTCGAGGCCTCCACCCTAACATATTTGATCCTTCTAGCTAGCGTTGATTAAAAGTTTATGTTAATATCATGTAAGAAAATAGTTAATACTAATATCTTTTAGTAGTTTTTAATGGAAAATTAATCACCACTATATTGTTTGATCACTAAAAGTTGTTTTAGACATGATATGATATTAAGTGAGGTTGGATTAAGAATGATACTTCTGACACATAAACATTAGAGGTGATAATTTTTGAGACAGTCCAAACACCAAATGAAAGTAAATAGGTTTTTGTCAACTAACATAACCTTTTATTTAACATATCAATCCAAACACGATCCATTTAATAAATAGGTTAACTCAAACATAACGTGTAAAATAAATAGGTTAACCGAAACATAATGTGTAAACCCTTGTAGTTGAAGAAAATTCATATTTCGGTTTTAATTATATAAGTGTTAAAATTAAAACTGAATATTTTGATTTTAAACTTTATACAGGTAAATTTCGTTCAGCTCATCATACAACCAAGTTTATTGAGACCATGAGGGCCAAAATGGTTAGTTATAGAGACCACGGGGGCCAAAATGGTAAATTTCATTCAGCTCATACAACCAAGTTTATTGATTCAGAACGAGAGAGAATGATTTAAAGACATTAAGAAAAACAATTACAAAAACATTTATTTGAGTTTGAGTTATTGATTGATTAAAGTTTTATTAAGTCTTTAAGTATTACTATTACTCAAACTAAAAATTTTAGGGAAAATTACAAAAATGTCACTTGACCAACCAACATTACCAAATTGTCACCCTCAAGCCCCCTTGGACAGACTCCTGCACCATGGGAGGAGTCCGTTTGTCACCTTGAAGAGTCCATGTATGAGGAGCGGACACGTGTCCGACAAAGCTAATGCGTCGACGACCGACTCCTCCCATATACTTAGTAGACTCCTCCCATTGGCTCGGCAGACTCCTCATGTTTTTTGCTGACTCCTCCCATTGCTCGGCTATATATATATTCACGTTATTCTATTTAATATAACATAAAACATTACAACATAATTTAAAAATTAGAAATATAACATAAAACATTACAATATGACTTAAAAATTACAACCTAAAACATTACAATATAACTTTAAAAAAACAAGACACTTAAATATAATTCTTCAAAGTCTCAAACACGAAAAGGTGTTCCAAGTCCTCCCCATAAAGCATAACATAGTCGAGCAGGGCCTCTTAAATGAACTCTTCATCATCCGTCTTGTTATCCTCGTTATTCACGTTTTTGTATCTTCCTAGAAAACGGGCACATTTGAAGCGCATAAAAGCACAATGAGTCCTCACGACCTCTAACGTACGAGTTGTCTATTGTAGGTGAATGCAACCCAGAATGAATTACATCGTAACTGGTATAGATGCCTAGTCCACGAACTGTCGCGTATGAGACGACAACCGCAATATCTTCTACTTTTAAGTTATGTTGTATTTTTTTTTAGTTATGTTGTAATTTTTTTTAGTTATGTTGTAATGTTTTAGGTTGTAATTTTTAAGTTATATTGTAAATTGTAATGTCTAAGTTATATTGTAATGTTTTATGTTATATTTAAATGAGAAGAGTCCGCAGAGCAGTGGGAGGAGTCAGCCGAGCAATTGGAGGTTTCGGCCAAAACATGAGGAGTCAGCCAAACCGATGGGAGGAGTCTGCCAAATATATGGGAGGAGTCGGTCGTTGACGCATTAGCTTTGTCGGATACGTGTCAGCTCCTCATACATGGACTCTTCAAGGTGACAAACGGACTTCTCCCATGGTGCAGCCGGTTTGAGGGTGACAATTTGGTAATGTTAATTGGTCAAGTGACATTTTGGTAATTTTCCCAACAATTAACCAATAAACCCGAAACATGACAAACATGTCTCGATTTTTAGTGTGACTGATACAAAAACGATGCTGCTACAATATAAATCATGTGAATCTAAGAGCGCGTGAAATGCATATGAGGGGAAGGGCGCGTGAGGACCGTTAATATTGAGGGGGTAGGGCCAGAAATAGCGGAGTTTTGCGGGGTAAAAATTTGACGTTAAAACCGATCACATGGTAATGGTGGGACCCAATCATAATGGCATCTGACGTCATCTTGACTTCGAACGTGGAAACGACAGCAAAAGTAATCCCGTAGCTTACGTCACGCCCACAGCTGAAAGCGAAACCAACGGTCCAACAGCACTCTTTCTTGCTACTCGCTTACGTAATCAAGGTATCCCTGATTTATTTCTTCTTTTTTTTTTTTTTTTTGCCGTTCAAAAAAAAAAAAATTCTTCTTTTTTTTTTAAAACAACGTATACACAACATATATTTAAATGATTATACACGATCGCATATATGTATGGAAGTTTTTTATTTTTTATTATAATATTTGTCACACAACTAATCAAGATGAACTATTATATTCCAAGTATCACTGATTTATTTCTTCTATTTTTTATTTTAATCGTTTATAGAGAACAACATATATACAGCATATATTTAAATGACTATACACGACCGCATAAATGTATGGAAGTTCCTTATTTTTTTATTATAATATCTGTCTCACAACTAATCAAGTTGAACTTAGACATGGTTATTTTCAAAAAAAAAAAAAAACATGAACTTTATAATATTATTTTGAGTTAAATGCCACTTTAGTCTATGTGTTTGGGCCATTTTACCAGTTTGGTCCAAATGTTTGAAACGTTGTCATTTTATTTCAAATAGTTTCAAACGTTGCCATTTTAGTCTACTAGGTTAATTCATCCATTTTTTCTGTTAACTAGAAGGGTAATTCAGTCATTTTTTTAGGTAATTATGCTAACTAGAAGGACAATTATTCCATATAAAATGACCGAATTGCCCTTCTCGTTAACAGAAAAATCGATGAAGTTAACCCAGTGGACTAAAATGGCAACGTTTCAAACTATTTGGACTATAATAGCAACGTTTCAAACCTTTGGCCTAAACTAGCAAAATGACCAAAACCATAGGGACTAAATTGGCATTTAACTCTATTTTTTTTTATAATAACCCCGCATATAACATCTACTATTTTATGCGATAATTATTTGGAGATACACTTTTTTGGGTGAGTTAATTGCCATTTTCGCCCCTGAGGTTTGGGCACATTTGCCATTTTCGTCCAAAATGACAGTTTGGTACCATTTTGCCCCTGAGGTTTGGGCACATTTGCCATTTTCGTCCAAAATGACGTTTAAAAACCATTTTGCCCCTCACGTTTGGCCATTTTTGCCATTTTCATCCAAATCTCTAACCTAGTTAAAAAGTTCTATTAAATGAGAATTTTTTTGATTTAATTTTTTATATTTACTCTATAAAATACAATTGTTTAATTTAATTTTTTAAAAAGTTCTCTAACATAATTGTTTATTATATTTTATAGAGTAAATATAAAAAATTAAAGAGTTAATTACCGTTTCGACCCGTACCGTTTCGAGCCGAACCGTTTCGACGCGAACCGTTTCGACCCGTACCGTTTCGACGCGAACCGTTTCGACGCGAACCGTTTCGACGCGAACCGTTTCGACGCGAACCGTTTCGACCCGAACCGTTTCGACCCGTACCGTTTCGAGCCGAACCGTTTCGACGCGAACCGTACCGTTTCGCCACGTACCGTTTCGAGCCGAACCGTTTTGACGCGAACCGTTTCGACCCGTACCGTTTCGACCCGTACCGTTTCGCCCCGTACCGTTTCGAGCCGAACCGTTTCGACGCGAACCGTTTCGAGCCGAACCGTTTCGACCCGTACCGTTTCGAACCCGAACCGTTTCGACGCGAACCGTTTCGACCCGTACCGTTTCGACCCGTACGGGTTCGAAACGGTACGGGTCGAAACGGTACGGGTCGAAACGGTTCGCGTCGAAACGGTTCGGCTCGAAACGGTACGGGTCGAAACGGTTCGGGTCGAAACGGTTCGGCTCGAAACGGTACGGGTCGAAACGGTTCGCGTCGAAACGGTTCGGCTCGAAACGGTACGGGTCGAAACGGTTCGCGTCGAAACGGTTCGCGTCAAAACGGTTCAGCTCGAAACGGTACGGGTCGAAACGGTTCGGGTCGAAACGGTTCGGCTCGAAACGGTACGGGTCGAAACGGTAATTAACTCTTTAATTTTTTATATTTACTCTATAAAATATAATAAACAATTATGTTAGAGAACTTTTTAAAAAATTAAATTAAACAATTGTATTTTATAGAGTAAATATAAAAAATTAAATTAAAAAAATTCTCATTTAACAGAACTTTTTAACTAGGTTAGAGATTTGGATGAAAATGGCAAAAATGGCCAAACGTGAGGGGCAAAATGGTTTTTAAACGTCATTTTGGACGAAAATGGCAAATGTGCCCAAACCTCAGGGGCAAAATGGTACCAAACTGTCATTTTGGACGAAAATGGCAAATGTGCCCAAACCTCAGGGGCGAAAATGGCAATTAACTCTTTTTGGGTGATTAAGAATAACTAGTAGTTAGGACTCATGTAATGGGGCGGAACCGTTAAACCGAACAAACAGTAACATAAAAGCATTAATCAATGCACACATGTTGCGGCATGTTAATTCATAAAAAGAATAGTCCGAAACATAAAACATGGAAAACAATAATTAACCCGACTTAGGGCCCGTGCGTTGCGACAAAGCTTTTAAATCAGAAAAATATGTATATATAAAATGTTTAACCTTAGTTGATTCTTATTTTTCTTTGAAATATAAAACACATTTAAAATTGTGAATCACAAATTCATAATCAACTTATAAAACAGAATTTCTTTCAATGGAGTTAGTTCCTTACTTTATAAAAAAAAAAAAGAGTTAGAAGTGGGAGATAACATGGGCTAATTAGGGGTGTTTAAAATATCCGTATCCAAAAATCCGATACGAAATATCCGATATCCAAATCCAAAATATCCGAAAATTCGGATATCCGAAATTTTCGGATTCAGATTCGGATAGTGATTTTAATTTTTTTTGGATATTTCGGATATCCGAAATATCCGGTTCCGAATATAAAAATAATAAAAACTAAATAAAAAGTTGGATTTTTGGATATCCGATTCACTATCCGATCGGATATCCGAATTTTCGGCCAAAATTTCGGATAGTGAAATCTGGTATCTGAAAATTTCGAATATCCGGTTTTGAACATCCCTAGGGCTAGTGAGTTAGGGACGTAAGGAAGTGTTTAACAATAAAAAGAAACAAAAACTGAATAGTAAATACTACTAACAAATTTTGATAAATAATCTAGGGTTAATTAATGTTTTAATTTATTACGTAAATATATATATTTTTCTTGATTAAAAGTAAGGTAATTGAGTTAAGAGATGCTATGAATTATGAAAAGAAAAAAAAACAAAATTTAATTAGTTGCCAATGACGTAAGCATTTAAGTAGTGGCCCCACTGGCACGTGGCAATTTCTTTATCTCTCCCTTGGTCATGGAGATTTTGGACTGGTGGGTCTTGAAAAGCATAAAGAACACTAATATTCGTGATGCACCATCATTTACCATATCGTTTTCACAAGCTTTATTATTTATTTTCTAACCCTAAAAGTTAAAACGCATTAGTAAAGAACAAAATTAAGAAAATATAAATAATTAATTGCACTGATGGCATGTGTGGTTTGATTATATTACTATAATTATATTATCACAACCCTAATTCTCAAGTTTCAAAGGTTAAATTTAGACCAAGTGTTAGTTAAAATGTAACACCATTTGTTTTTAAAGTGGATGGATATTATGTGTTTATGTTAGGTAGCATGTAAAACGGCCAAACTACCATTTAATATTAAAATAAAAATAAGCAAACCTAAGTCACATACAACTAGGGGTGCAAACGAGCCGAGCCGAGCCCGAGCTCGGCCAGGCTCGAGCTCGAGCTCGATTAACTTATGAGAGCTCGGGCTCGGCTCGATTCGAGCTTTGTTTTCGAAGCTCGAGCTCAGCTCGGTCTCGGCTCGTTTATTATCTATTAATTAGTATATTAAATAAAAATAATGTAAATAATAGACTTTTTAGGCTTGCGAGCTCGATAAGTAGAGCCCGGGCTCGGGCTCGTTTACTAAATAAGCTTATTTTTAGGTTCGATGTCGGCTTGTAAACAAGTTTAAATAAGCTCGGCTCGACTCGGCTCGACTCGGCTCGTTTACACTAAGGCTCGATAAGGCTCGACGAGCCTAACGAGCTTCACATGTGAGGCTCGAGCTCGGGCTCGATAAACAAATGAGCTTTGTTTTGAGGCTCAAGCTCGGCTCGGGCTCGATAAGACTCGGCTCGTTTCGAGCTTTTTCTCGAGCCGATCTCGAGTAGCTCGCGAGCCGCTTGGCTCGTTTGCACCCCTACATACAACCATATCTCTAGTCTCTACTCTACTCAAATCTTCTTCCATGCTAAATGCATAGATGCATGTCAAACATTATTCCTGCTCATTCTCTTTCCCCCACACATTCTCTCTTCTTTTTCTTTTTCATTTTATCTCACAACATCAAATGCATTCACAAATTCCTACACTTGGCCAATGATTTTTCTGCCCCCTTTCTTCCGTCTCTCTAAACTCCAACTCATCATTCATATCACAAATGCATCTATAAACGCATGCAATGGGTTAGCTCTCACCCCTCTCCACAAAGTCGCCTCCCTAATCACCTAACACCACCTCGGGCGACTTCCACCGTCTTTGGCCCTCTCTCCCGGCGATCACCACTAACACCACTTTAAAACCCTTGCACAAAACCACATTCCGAGACTTTATTTACGAGGTCTCAAGCCCCTCTTTCTCTCTCTCCATTTCCTTATATACCTTAATGTTTATTGGCATGTTTCTGAAAACTAATCAAAGGTGGTTAGGTGGGGGTGGGGGGTTTCCGAAATCTTCCCCTCCAACATCACCTACCACAACGAACATTGACTATGTGCACCTGATCGGCTCAAATTTTTACACCCAACGAAAAACAAGGGCGTGAAAAGCGAGATGATGGAGATAGATATTCAAGGATTTTGAAAATCTAGTTAAGCAACGATAGATCTTGAAATCGATATAAACAAAGGGGTTGGGTCCTTCTCTCACACTCCTAAGTAAGACTAAGGATGTAAACATCACACCAATTTGTTATAAGTTTACCATAATTATATTATTTGTAAATTTATACATATATGAAGTTATCAATTGGACTAAGCATAACATTTATATATTCCATATTTTTTTTTCCCAAATAAAGTCGATGGGTGATGAGTGAAGACAATGAGAAAAGGCTCAGATCGCACATCTTCTCAAATCGACAGTTTTCCCTTTACTTTTTCTTTTTCTCCTTTGCCTTCGTCATGACATCATCTACAATTCTGCCAACTATTTGTTAATTTTGGGAATAGATGTTACATTTTCTTTAATTCCATAAATATCTTTTTAACT
The DNA here is from genome assembly GCA_030545235.1 of Helianthus tuberosus. Taxonomy (NCBI): domain Eukaryota; kingdom Viridiplantae; phylum Streptophyta; class Magnoliopsida; order Asterales; family Asteraceae; genus Helianthus; species Helianthus tuberosus. The sequence continues at coordinate 190,568,021 of CM060418.1, forward strand.
TATCAAATAGGTTGGGAGTTACTTTAGCCAATTTGTTAAAGGAATCGTCATATTTTTAAATAATTCTAAACATAATTTAATGTATGCATTTACGAATAAAATAGGTATAGAATCACCACTTATGAATTTTTTTTAGCATATTTATCATATAATACACTATATGTACTTAGGGGCCGTTTGGCAACATCTGAATGGTTAAGTGCTGAACCAATAAGAGGTTTGAACCATTACTGAACCAGTAAGAGGTCTGAACCATTAAGAGACTGTATAATACTTAACCGTTCAGAGGCAAATGTCTGACCAATTTAGATTAAAGGTCTTAATCATTCAAACTTTGTACAAATCTTAACCATTCAGAGGCAAATGTCTGAACCATTCAGACATCTGCTCGTAAAACAAACAGTCTGAACCATTAAGTGTTGAACCAGTAAGAGGTCTAAATCATTAAGAGCCTCATTAAGAGGTAAACAAACAGCCCCTTAGCATGATTTAGTATATATATTCTGATGATACACTGTGAATTATAAACACATATTAGTGTGTGAATCAGTAAACACAATACTTCAATATTCTAAGAACTTTAGTTTGCGCATTAGTTAATACACCTTTAAACTAATACACTTTTTTTTTGTGTGTGTACGCTATATGTTAATTCTGCTTCGATATGTTATTTCTTTTTCTTGTCCTTTTTTTAACGGTAAATTTGGATCACTGGCGGACCATCGGAGTATCATCGTGCCACGAGCGGAACCACCCGATCATATCCATCTCCACTATGCATAATGCCTATACACCAATTCCGGAGGAAACCCAATAAATATGAGAAAACCCCCTTGTGTGAATCGAACTCGGGACCTATTGGTCCCAAAAATTTATAACACCCCCAAGATACCACTTATAAAGCCCCATTGATCCCAAAGATTTATCACACCCCCAAGATACCACTTGGCATATTGTCCTCGATTACTATTCGTACGTCAAGAATGCATCTAACACAAATACAACAACACCTCTATAACTTCAACATTATAATGTGTTCAACTACGCACTATGCAAAGCATTCATCCCTAGTACAATATTACACTATCCATCCAAACCAGAGTTATACACACATATTTGTTGTCACACCTTTGTGTAAAAAAGTTGACGCAATTACCCCTGGTCTAAACCTGCTACCTAGGGCTGTAAACGAACTGAACGTACACGAATAAGGCATTGTTCATGTTCGTTCGTTAAGGATATTATGTGTTCACGAATGGTAATTCATGAACACTTACCGAACGAGTTTTTTGTTCATGTTTGGTCATTAAGAAAAAGAACGTGTTCATGAACGGTTCACGAACACAAATAAAATCGACGAAGTTCGATAGTATTTTTCGATGTGAATAAGAAAGAAAGGGGAACAAAGCATAAACAATGTGGAGGTAGGGTTTCCTATTTTATTTGTTTGGGCAATGAGATAAATATAAATTATGAAATATAAAATGTTTAGATAAAATAAATAAATGCTAAAAAAATATTTAATGAACAACATAAACAAACGAATATGAACGAATGTTCACGAACACATTACCGAACGTTCGCGAACGCAATTGAACGAACAAGACAACTGTTCGTATTCGTTCATTTAACAAATCGAACGGAATTTTTTGTTTCATTAACTAAACAAGCAAACGTAAACGAACTTCCAACCGAACGGTTCACAAACTGTTCGCTTAACGTTGAGTTCGTTTACAACGTTAATGCTAACTATTGACTTCATGTGTGTGTTTTTCAATACTTCTTAGAAGGGAAAATGTCACAGAATAGCAACAAAGTTTCAAAAGTGTTCTAATTAGGTCACTCGTATTGTTTTTGTCCAAATTAGATAACTTAACATTCAAATCGAGTCATGTCTTTTTTTCCATGTGTCAAGAGAACAATGGAGCATAAGATGCTATGGTTGGATTATTTTAATATAAGAAATTATATTTCTTAAAAATAAAAACACTTTAATTACATTAAAAATTAAAAAAACAAGTTAAAATCTACGTTATCACTCGACGACGTTAGCATCAAATAAAATGGAAAAAAGAAACAAAAATCAACATCACCTCGGTTACATATGAAATGGATGAAAAAACCATTAATTTTAATAAAAAGTGAATGTTGAGTGACCTGATTGAAACACTTTTGAAACTTGAGTGACCTAATTGTAACACTTTTAAAACTTGGAACAAGCTATATATATATATATATATATATATAGGGAGAAGATCATGCGAGAACCACCTCTTATTGCGAGAACCGCGAGAACCAATGTGAACACACCAAAAATGCCTAAAAATAGCTAAAAATCACACAAAATTTTTTTTTTTGATTTTTTTAATATTTTTTAGGTTAAAATCGCTACTTTTCGAACCAAAAAAAAAAATATATTTTTTTTTTTAAATTTTTTTTTTTTTTTTGGCTTCGAAAAGTAGCGATTTTAACCTAAAAAATATTAAAAAAATCAAAAAAAAATTTTTGGATTTTTTTTTGATTTTTTTAGATTTTTTTTAGATTTTTTTAGGTTTTTTGGGGGTTTAGTTTTTAGCATTTTAGCTTGGGGGGGGGGGGGGGTGGGGGGTTTAGGTTTTTGGGGGGTGGGGGAGGGGGGTTTAGGCTTTTTTTTGGGGGGGGGGGGGGTGGGGTTAGGTTTTTTTAGGTTTTTTTTAGCTTGGGGGGGGGGGGGGGGGGTTTAGGTTTTTTGGGGGGGGGGGGGGGGTTAGGTTTTTTTTTTGGGGGGGGGGGGGTGGGGGTTAGGTTTTTTAGGGTTTTTTTAGGTTTTTTTAGCTATTTTAGGTTGTGTTCACATTGGTTCTCATGGTTCTCACAATAAGGGTGGTTCTCGCATGAGCCCCTCCCTATATATATATATATATATAAGTGACCGCTAAAATGAGAACCACCTTGAGTTGTAAGAACCGTGAGAACTTTTTGATCCGGGGCGAGATGGACCAATTTTTTTTTCATAAACGTAGATGCGTGTATTATAAACACATTTGTAAAAAAAAATTCAAAAAAAATGTCGTGTGTGTAGTTTTGAGCACCACAAGTTTGTGTTTACGGGTACCGTAAATTTTCCGGTTAAATTTACGGTACCCGTAAACACAAACTTGTGGTGCTCAAAACTACACACACGACTTTTTTTTTTGAATTTTTTTTTTTACAAATGTGTTTATAATACACGCATCTACGTTTATGAAAAAAAAAATTTGGTCCACCTCGCCCCGTACGGTTTAATTAATTTATTTTTTTATTGCATATATAAAATTTTGGTCCATCTCGCCCCGGTTAAATTTACGGTACCCGTCTATTTTTCTCTATTTTTCTTAATATATACTTTTTGAAAATGACGGTGGAAGCATGACTCATGTTATTACCAATGTGGCACAATCATGAAATGCCGTCCACTAGTTTAATTAATTTATTTTTTATTGCATATATAAAGTTTAATTTATGAAATCACTAATTTAAATAACATATTGTATTATTGCATAAAGTCATTACTCATCACGCGATTTTCATGTTTCGTTTCATTACATGTTTAAATAATAAGTGACTTTTTCTAAATTCTGAATAGGCAACTTTTGTTGACATAATTGAACAAAACGAGAAAATGACATGAGATCTTGAAGCAAGTAAAGAGATGATTAAACTAGAAATAGGCCTCACACGTAACGGCATGTAATATTACGGTATGATAAAAAGTCATAACAAAAGGGTAAAAATACGAAAGATACTGTTGATTGCATAATTATATAGTATAAAATTTACAATTAACAACTAAAGTTTATTCACATAAAACCTATTCTACTTTTTTAATGTCATGAATGTCACATAACATGCGCTAAATGCGTCTAGGGACACCTGCAAATATTGGTGCAACTAAGAGCTTATTTCATCCCCTTTAGACATGCGCTACATAAAACTTGGCTGCAACCGGTTGCCTCTTCAAGGCCATTGCCTTACCGAAGAACATCACCATCGCCTACACAACTCAAAATGCAGGTCAAGAGTACAACACAATCATGCAAAAATAAAGCAGACAACATAACGGGTGAGACAGTGGGATAGATATAAGACCGTGCATGAATGAGGGTTTCAACTATTTGCCATGTATCGAATTTGCGCGTTTTTGCCTAATACCTGGTTTCTCTTGAGTTCTTCTTTGTAAGATTGTTTAAAGTTGAAGTTCAACAATTCACTCCACACAAAGTTGCAACATGTCAAACCAGGGCCGGCCCAATGGGCTAACTACCCTAGGCCTAGGCCTAGGGCCACCAAAATTGAAGGGCCTCAATATATCAATAGGGTTTCTTTATACTCGGCCCATTATTTATAAGACACTACCATTAAGCCCAAATGTTACCACTGTACGTGAATTCATTAGCGGCCCTGTAAACTTGAAACTCAAAAGCGTTTGAAAAGAAATTAAGAATATTCCATATTAGGGCATTAAGAATGATGATGACAACCACTATCAGAGAAGTCGTTTGGCCGTTTGGGTTTCCTATATGGCACCAACCAATAACCGCGATGATAATCATGGCACCAGGCATCCCAATCGACAATCTCAAACAGCAGTACGACACCAAGCAATCACCGCGATTGTGACAACTCGAACTTTCAAGGTCTTTCCTTGACACGTTACTTGTTTCACACCAGTGTTTTCATAATTGTGTTTGCATTGTAAAATTGTGCACGTTTGATATATGATTGATATACTGTGTTACTGTGTTATTTGGTACTGTGTCACTGTGTTATGGTGTTATTGTGTTAATGTTTGATACTGTGTTAAGGTGTTATTGTTTGGTTAGTGATGGGAACCTTGATATATGATTGATATACTGTGTTATTTGGCACTGTGTCACTGTGTTATGGTGTTATTGTGTTAATGTTTGATACTGTGTTAAGGTGTTATTGTTTAGTTAGTGATGGGAACCTTAGAATTACTTAAGGCTATAAACTTAACCTCCACAAACCTCACTCAATAAAGAACTGTATTTCGTCATCACCTATATCGACTTTCGTCACCACCATAACTCGACGAAACACTATGTTTCGTCAAGGTCATGATTCGTCAAGATGGGCTTCGGCCCAAGTGAAGCCCAGCCCGCATTATTATTGTGCAATCCTCAAAACATTCCAGTAGATAAGTAGATGAAACCCTAGACACTCAACCACACTCCTGATCGACGGCAGTTACCCCCACTCTCGAAGCTCTCTCTCCTGCGAGACTTATCTCTCCCGTGATTGCTAAATTCAATTCTCCGGTTAGTACACTCATCACTAAATTGATTTACATGCGATGATCTATGTGTTTTAGTATTGTGTTTAGAGGATAGGAGAACTGTTAAATGATTTAGGGATTATGTGATAGTTGTAAATCTGATGAATGCTTCGTGGAAACAAACTGACATGATTGATTAGGTTACTGTATTTATGAAATTGATTTCGTATGGTTTTGCATAATGATTGATGATGTTAAACTGTTGATAATCATAACCAGATGTGCTCGTATGATGAAACTAGAAATCGATTGCATTAGTGTAACTGTGAACATTAGGGTTTAGATGAGTGATGAAACTGTTGGGCTGATGACGATGAAAGGTGGTAGTTTCGCCATGACTGAAGTCGACGAAACTTATAGTAGTTTCGCCATGATGAACTCGACGAAACATGGATGATTCGTCACAAGGAGGCCTGATGAAACACTGAGGTTTCGTCAATGATAGTCACGACGAAAAGCTAATGTTTCATCGGAATGCCATGTGTTAATGAATTAACTAAATGATTATTATGATATATAACGTGTTTGATGTAAATGGTTTGCTTGTCTGAATCGGCTAGTATGTGGTAGTAATGAACCAATTGGGCCGCACAGCAACATGGGGTACCAATGTGGGCGGGTAGATGACATTTGGGCCTTAAACAGTTTGGGTTGTACACTTTTACCAGACTATTGTATTGGGTTGCTCATTTAGTTATACACTCTTACAGTGTTGCATGCTGACATGTGTACTAAATGCTTAATGTGTATCATGTAATGAAGTGGTAGTATACAATATGTTACTGTGTGTATTGGGTGTATGTGGAAACTAATTGACTATGGTAACCATACTAGGCTTTGACTGGCTATGTGTGAACAAGTATCGAGTCTTACCGAGCAAACCAAGGTGAGTTCACTGCTCTTTTTCTAAGCATGCGTCCCGGTGGTTGGGGACATCTGGTAAACGTTCCGAGGAGGAATGTCGGGTAATGGGTTTGACTGGAATGTTAAACCTGGGTTGTTGGTTAATACACGTCTGTATCTATCACTCAAGTCCCTCCTACCGATTGTTTCTTGTAGGGCAACGGGGTATTAGTTAGTAGCGCTACTGTAACACCTCAAAAATTTACGTCCAATAATGTACTGACACGTGTCATAGGCTTTGAATATGTGAAAAAGTACTTTAGAGGGACTAAAGTTGACAAACAGTGAAACTACGTGAATATAAGGGTCCAAAGTGTCAACAACGGATAAATAGGCCCTACAATAACTCTACATGGTGTTTATAATCTTAAACGATTAAATCATGGATCATACAAAGCGGAAAAATGAAAGAAAGTGAGGAATTACAAACTACAGGGGCTAAATGTGTCAACATGTTGAAAGTATAGCTCTGAGTGACCTTTTAGCAAACCCGAAGCTTTGTAATGGTAAAATATACTCACTAGAATATGTGGTAAAAATTTCATAAAGTTTCGTTGTCGTATGAGAAAGTAGTGATCAAAACCGTGCACGAAGGGTTAAATGCGTTAACGTTGAAATTCGTGACTTTTCGGGTAAGCACAAAGTTAACCAAGGACCTACCCAAGTTTGTAGATGTCCTAAGGCCCTTAAAAATCAGGTTTGAGGGTCAAGAGTGCAAGAAAAATAAGCAAAACCACGTTTCAAAGGACCAAGGACTGAAATGCAAAACTTAGAAACTTGTTTGGCTGGTTTTGCACTTGTACGCGGCCCGCGAAGGGGCTCTCGCGGCCCGCCTACGACCTGCCAGTGACAAATAACGACCAGCTGCCAGTTATCAGGTCTGAATCGATGCTACACAGCTGTTACATGATACCAGGGACTCACCAATGGTTTTACATGCATAGGGGGGCACCTGGACAGATCTTATAACATTTATAGACTCTTGTGGCACCATCTCATGCAATCAAAATGCATATATAAAGAACATTCAAGTTGCAACCATTTTCACATTCACTTGCAAGACCACTTCTGGAGCTCACCTGATCAACCTCAGGTTTTCTAGTGATCTCTAATCGTAATTAGGACTCCTGCAAGTATTCCTAACCCTTTCAAATTCGTTCTAGCTTAGTTAATTAACTAAAAGTCAAACCGTCGTAATTTAAGTTTGACTTCGAGATTAAATGAAATTTGCTCAGTCATTTCTCGAATTGAAAGTACCTACAAGTAGGTATTTATGTGGGTAACAAACCCTTAAAAGGGTACTTTCAGATTCCCACTCTAACTATGTTAATTGTCGAGTCAAAGCTTACTTTAAAAAGTCAACAGAATGTGTCTTTTCAAAATTAAGCATAATTAGCAATGTAGGGTACATGCAACCTGTTTGATCATTAAAATAACATGGTAACTAATGTAAGAACATGTCTCAACATGTTCAACTCGACAATTTTCAGTTTAAACCCGGATCGGACCCGAAAGTCGCATAATTTGACTTTTGCTTTGACTATCAGTTCTGATCCGTTCATGCATGTTTAAGATCTGCCTTAGAGCTTATTTTGGACCAGGTTTCATATAAGTATAACTCTATGAGATTATACAACCTGGTTCAATACTTATCCGATTCATATGCATGTTTCCGATTAATGCTTAAATGTTGACTATTATGCCCTTTTGACTATAAAACGTGATTTTAAAAAAAATGAAAGAGTAGAAACCTTAATTGCTGATTTATAAACTTGCACCAAAAATTCGACATCAGTTTGAGGTCTAGATTAGAAGTTATGCTCATTAGCATAATTTGAAAGCTTTATGTTACTTAAACGGCGTAATTAGCGTATAACCTATTTAAACCCACTTTTTGATATCAAACTTTTTACCCACTGATATAATATAATATTTTGGGATTTTTGAATATTTTTATTTAATATTTGGCTGAGCATAACATAGGTCTCTAAGTTTAATTCGGTTAATACCGATTTTGCCCTTTTAAGCCATAAAATAAGTTTTACAAATCCTTTTGACCCCAAACCTTTTCCTACTGATTTTATTTGTTAAATAAAATATTTTGAGCCTTCTGGAATTATAAAAATATCAGCTTTCCTTTAAAAACCCGGAAATGGCTCCAAATCGCCTTTTAAGCGTTTTTAACACATAGTATGTACTAAAACTATATTAAACATATAAGGTTGATACCTACTGATATTTTTAGTATATTTTATATAATAACAGTAAGTAAAAGTTTATAAACCCAGGTTTCCAGTTTTGACCTTTTAAGCCTAAGTGAAATTACCAAAATACCCCTAAGGTGCATAGTTTGGTTTTAAATGATAAATTTCACATATAGGTCATACCCTACTGTTATAACTTATTAAATTAAGTGTATTTACTGTATAAATCAGACCTGTAACTCAGATTACTAATTAAACTCTTTTATAATCTTTTAAATGACCAAAATGCCCTTATGAGGCATAATTTGTGTTTAAATCCGTTGTGGGCATAATAGAAGATACCTTACTGATATCACAACATGTTTAAGGCATATTAACTCAGGGAACTTGCATATGACTCTTATGGTTACCCGTGACGCCCTTTTCGCGCTCGGTTCGGTTTATGTAACTAGTTTGCATAAATTGACCGAAACGGGTCAAACCTTATCATCTTTGTCTCAAAAATCCAGAATGTATTTAGTATACCCATATTATACGAGTCTTCAAACTTGTTGGGTCTAAATCACATTCTATCCGGTCTTCGCTTAATCGTGCGTTTGAACCGTATCGTCCTTAAAAGCTAACCGGTCTAAGCTTAGGCTTAAATAAAGACCCGTTAGAAATCTAATAGGTTATTATAAACCTTTGTTCCAAAATAGAAGAACCAGTAAAAGCTACCTTCACTCGCTAATTGTGATTTATACTTACCAAGGTAAATACTTTTAACTTATTTTCCCTAAACGGGCTTGGGGTACGGTATATAAAATACCGCTGAATCTTTAATCGAATAGAGGTTAAATTATTGATATGCTATGTTTTGAATGTGTTTTGTTTGCTTAAAGCCTTTGGGGGGTTAATGACCATGTCCCGGATATCCTTGGCATCATCTTACGAGATGGCCACGACCCGAGCACGGGGTGTAGGCGTACACCTTTCAGTGCATAACTCAATATTGTGGTGTGAATATTAATCTTTAACCCGGTCTACGGATCGGGCTACTGAACGCATAAGTAACATGTAATTCCCTTACAAGATTATATTACATAATTATCCCAAGTTATAAAATGTTTTGTGTCACGTGCATTCAAATCAATTTTCAAACCTTTTCAAAATGAGTCAGTTAAATTGTATTTACCAGTTTAAACTGACGTATTTTTCCAAAAGGTTAAGTGCAGGTACTACTCGTACTAGGCTGCCTGTCTTCTAAGCGTCCACAATAAGTCTCGCAAGCTTGGATGTCAATAAAGCTGTTGAACAATATCTTCTTTTATTTTGATCCGCCTGTGGATCCGTTTCAACTATTCGTGATATTTAATATTACACTTTATTAAAGTTGAAATGAATCTATCTTTGCTTCCGCTGTGCATTTATATATTGTGTTGTTTGACTTATAATGATATCAACTACGTCACGATACCCCCCACCGGGCCCACCGGTGACACGTGGAAATTAGGGGTGTGACAGGTTGGTATCAGAGCCAACTCTGAGTGAATTAAACACTAGCCTTTTGTGTTTAATCTCAGTTACACAATTGCACATTCCTCGATTCTTGAGTCTAGACAAAGAACTTACTGTAGGTCCCCTATTCGTATGGATCTTCAACAGAATTGTCTTTCCAATCAAGAGTGCGGAATCCTCTTGATCAGAATATAGCAGAAAACAAGTAGAAAACAGAAACAGCAAATCACTTTCAAACTGGATCTTTATTGATTATCTATCAAACTGATTACAATCAATCAAGATCCCTAACCAACACAGAATTTCGTCCAAACCCTAAAGCTCTCACGAAATTCCTCTCACACAATGTTCTGGCTGATTAACCTAAACCCTAAAGCCTAACCTTGTTTATATAACACAAGGTTACAACTTGGGCCAAGGTTAAACATTATGGACTGCGAATTGGACAAGCCCAATTCGCCTCCATCCCCATAAGAATGGGTTTGGTTAGCCCAAACATTACAACTAACTATTACAAAGCTAAACCCGCTAACTGTTTATCGTTTATCTAATTACAAGATATCCAAAGACCAAAACTAAGCTGTTGTCACAAACATGCACCAACAAACTCCCCCTTGACAATAGCTTCATAAAATAACTTTGTCTTTAGTTGTCTTGCAATCTTCATGTAGTCTTGCACTGTCTTTGGTCTTTGGATAGCTTCAGCTTCAATAGCTTCTGTCAGCAACAGACTCCCCCTAAGCTGATGCATCCAATCACCAAATCTTCAAAACTTTAGCGTTTGAGTAAACTCCAGTTCAGCATTTGAATAGCACTCTTCAATCTCTTCAACTTTGTCTGCAAAATAGAAAGGAGGTTCTACCATGCATCCAATCAAACTCTCATCTTCACAGCAACTCATCACTTTAACTTCACAGCAACACAGCAACTTCTCAGCAACACAGCAACTTCTCAGCAACACACTGCTTCAATCTGTTTACTATAAAACAAACATCTCGAGAAACCATAAGAATTCTTCAACATAAGTTAAACAAATTATTATTATTCAAGAGATTTGTTAAACTATATCACAGATTAAGCCTTTTCCAATTTATCACCAACACGCAAAACTTTTTAATCACACACCCTATAACCCGCATGATTTAAAATTTTGAACTCACTTGCTAACAACGTCTCCCCCTATCAGTAACAATTCCTCCAAGAATAACAGTTTTCCGTACGTTAAGAATTTTAAACAGAAAAAGACACTATTTTTGTATTTTTATATTTTCTGAAAGCAAGTAAATACGAAAAGCAATAAACACTCTATTTTTGTGAGAATCACTGGTAAGAAGATCATATCAGCACAATCAAACTGTTTCACACTATTAGATAATTATTTATTTAATTTTTCGTGAAAAGCAGTCCAAGACGATTACCAGTATGTTTATCCTCTTAAACAAAATGCATGAACATTTCAAGTACCATTACCGTATGATACGTTAAGGTAATTTTATTTCTGATATACTAGTGTGTCCCACTTCAGGATATACCCCCACGATCAAGGTATGCACAAAGATTCATCGTAGTAGGTGAGTATACTGAATTCATCCTTTAAGATATCCTGACAATATCTAGGTCTGCATATAATCTGTTTTATCATGTTTTGATTTCTTAACAATGAACACCCAAATAAATAGTAATCAAATCCTGGAAATATAAACAACACACTCTATCATGCAAGTATCTTCCCTACCACATATTTCACAAGTCCAATCCAGATTTCTGAAATCTTAACTGGGAATAGGTTGAGAAGAGAACAGAATAGATCTTTAGGAGAGATGGTATAATATACAGATCAAAAGAGTTTTCTCAGTTTGATATAGGTTTATTGGGTTTCTTTTGGGCACTAGAGGGCCTCTTTCGGGTGTATTAGATCTATAGCGCGACAACGTACAGCTAGGTCAGCATGTATCTGGATGCAGCAGAAGCTGTCGTTGCCTAGCACCTCCAGGTCAGCATATATCTGGATGCAGCAGAGGAGGTACACGACTTTTTTCAGAGAAGATTTCAGAATCAGATCAAAATTGTGTGTATCGGGACAACATACAGACATTCAAATAGAAATGTGCTAATTCCAAGTGACTTTCTTTCCTGGGGTCATGTACAATTTTAGTTCTGAACAGAAAAACAGCCAAGATATCCCCAGATGAAATAACAGTATAAAGACCCAAAACTTCAGATTTTGGCAATCTATCAACGCAAGATTTAAGGTCATTAAACCATACACCACTGATGTGTTCCCCACTCATACACAATTCATTTAAGATTTATATCACATTGGTAAGTTGATTATTTCATGCTTTTTGCCTACTGGTACATCATATGATGAAGCTGCTATCACACTTAAGCATTTTAATTTCATTTCAGTGTGACAGTCTAACTTGCTGATGTACTATCATTTCTCCTTTTTCACACAGTGATAACTCATTTTTGTTTTTCTATTTTTTTTATGTTTTTGATTTTTCAAATTTTTTTTATTTTTGATTTTTAAGAAAAGCAGTAAACTATTTACAAAATTCTTATGAAAAAACCAGTTATTCAGGATTCCTCATCCCGTTGAGTTCGACTAAATGTTCAAAGCGAGCCCTGTCAAAAGCTTTAGTATAAAGATCTGCCAGGTTATCTTCAGTGTCAACTCGATGTAATTCAAGTAGTCGTTTTTCAGCACAATCCCGTATAAAATGATGACATATGTCAATATGTTTTGTGCGACTATGTTTCACGGGATTATTTGTTATAGAAATTGTGGCATTATTGTCTATCATAATAGGAGTACGAGTGAAATCCAAACCGTAATCGCGCATCTGTTGTTGAATCCAGAGAACCTGAGAGCAGCAGCTACCCGCAGCAATATATTCAGCTTCACACGTAGATGTAGACACACAGGATTGCTTCTTGCATTGCCAAGACACGATCCTGCCTCCCAAGAACTGACAACCACCTGTTGTAGACTTTCTGTTCGACTTGCATCCTCCAAAGTCTGAGTCAGTATAAGCGACAAAATTCAAATCACTATCAGCTGGATACCACAACCCAAGTTTAGGTTTCCCCTTCAAGTAACGAAGAATACGCTTCACTGCTTTCATGTGTGACTCTTTTGGATTCGCCTGATATCTAGCACACAAGCATACGGCAAACATGATGTCTGGTCTTGAAGCAGTCAAGTACATTAGAGAACCAATCATTGCCCTGTATTGAGTAGGATCAACGTCTTCAGTACTTTCATGATCTGGGCCAAGATTGTGATTTTCACATATGGGTGTGTTGAAAGTAGAGCAATCATTCATTTTGAACCGATCCAAAATGTCATACACATACTTCGTTTGATGAATAAACATCCCATCCTCCTTCTGTTCAATCTGTAATCCCAGAAAGTAAGACAGCTCACCCATGGCGCTCATTTCGAACTTACTCTTCATCACCTGCTCAAACTCTTTACACATACTCTCATTAGATGACCCAAAGATGATGTCATCCACGTACACCTGTACTAGCAGAAAATCTTCCTTCTTCCTCTTGATGAACAGTGTACTGTCAATCTGACCTCTTTCAAAACCATTCTTAATCAGATGTGTAGACAGTGTCTCGTACCACGCCCTGGGAGCTTGATGTAACCCATACAAAGCCTTATCAAGTTTGTACACTCGATCTGGATAGTCTGGATCAACGAACCCATCTGGTTGTGAGACATACACCACTTCTTGGACTTTCCCGTAAAGAAATGCACTCTTCACGTCTAGTTGGTAAACTTTAAAGCCCTTGAATGTTGCGAAAGCTAGAAACAAACGAATTGCCTCCAACCTTGCCACTGGTGCAAACACTTCATTGTAATCAATCCCTTCCTGCTGATTGAAACCTTTTACCACCAATCGAGCCTTGTTTCGCGTCACTATCCCTCTGTCATCCTTCTTGCACTTAAACACCCATTTAGTTCCTATCTCTCTCTCACCTTTAGGAAGGTCAACCAACTCCCAAACCTTCAACTTAGCAAACTGAGCTAATTCCTCTTGCATAGCTTCAACCCATGAATTATCTTTAAGAGCCATATGAATGTTCTTCGGCTCCTCTTGGGATATAAAACAGCTATACAAGCACTCGTTCACTATCCCAGTCTTCTCAATCGACACAAATAAACCAGAATTCGCTGCTATGCTTCTTCTCGTCTGAACACCTGCATTAGGATCTCCAAGTATCATGTCAACTGGATGATCTCTATTTGCTCGTGTAGTAGCAACAGTATCAACTTCAAGATTATCACCCAGGTTTGATCCAACCTCCCCCTGAATGTTCTGATCTGCAAATGGATTAATGAAATCCTCCCCCTCAATGGGTTCAGAGTCACTATCACTCGAATCAGGATCAGCAGCACCATGGGAAGTTTCCGCAGCATCTGTCATATCAACATTCGATCTAGGCATGAACTCGCCTTCATCTTCTCCACCAAGCATTGTTTGAATCAACTGAGAATCATCTGCATTTGGAAACTCAGGAATATTAAATGACTTAAAAGTGCTTTCATAATCATATAATATAGCTGGACCACTCGTTGATTGTTGAGGTTTGTATGAAGTAATTTCCACATTATAAACAACCTCAATTTTACCAGTTTTTAGGTTAAAAACCCTTTTATTCGGTGCGCCAGGTACGTAACCTAGAAAGTAGCCTTCGTCAGCCACCTCACCGAATTTTTGTTTATCTTTATTACGCACAATGGTGCAGGGTAATCCAAATGGTTCAAAACCTTCTAAGTTTGGTTTCTTGTTAAACATTAATTCATGACAAGTTTTATTAAAACGTTTAACAGTCAAAACTTTGTTTAGGACGTAGCAAGCTGTATTCACAGCTTCTCCCCAGAAAAGAACTGGTAGCTTTGAATCTGAAAGCATCGTCCTAGCGGCTTCAATCAACGTCCTGTTTTTCCTCTCAGCAACTCCATTTTGTTGAGGTGTATAAGGAGCAGAATATTGATGTTCAATTCCTTTTCGAAGACAGTAGAGATCCAGAACTCGATTCTTGAACTCCGTGCCATTATCACTCCTTATCCTCTTGATCCTTGCATCATGGACGTTTTCCAATTTCGTAAAAAGATCTATCAGCATCTCCGCCGTCTCATCTTTTGTACCTAAAAAGAAAACCCATGAATATCGTGAATAATCATCAGTGACAACTAAACAATAGTACTTTCCACCTATGCTCCTCACGTTCACTGGACCAAATAAATCCATGTGAAGTAATTCATAAGGGGCATCTATGGAATTTACTGTTTTAGATTTGTGAGGTTTCTTATGTTGTTTTCCCTTTTGACATGGAAGACATTTATCTTCCACGTGAAACCTCTGCATTGGAACCCCTTTCACTCGCTCATTTTTAACAAGGTAATTCATTTTTCGATAGTGAATATGGGCCATGCGTCTGTGCCACAACATCGATTCAGCTTCAGATGCTTTTGATAGTAAACACGCCACCACAGCAGTTGGATCCTTAGCACCCATGTCCATGACATAAGTGTCATTTCTCCTTGGCGCTCGCATCACTATCCAGTTGTCTGGAATCTTCAAACCTGGTTTCAACACTAATGCTTCATTCTTGGTAAAATGGACCGAGTGACCCTTGTCGCAGACTTGTGACACGCTCATCAGATTGTGTTTAAGCTGCTCCACATAGTTCACTTTGTCCAGTGTGATCTTCCCATTGGTCACCTTTCCTCGTCCTGTAATTCTACCACCTTTAGCACCCGCAAAATTCACCTTTCCACCATCATAATCTTCAAATTCAGTCAACAATCTCACATCCCCCGTCATGTGCCTGGAGCAGCCACTATCAACATACCATAAGTTGATAATCCTCCTTAGCAGCTCCTGCACACACCAACCAAAAAATTAGTTAGATTGGGGGACCCAAGCCTTAATGGTCTTGGGTCGTCCAAATTCACCAACTACTGGAACATCCATCCAATATCCATTACTCCTAACTGGAGTCTTGGATCTCAGACCTGTTGATGGAATTTGTTTTTGATTTCCACTAGGTCTTTGGTCCTGAGGGTTCCTATACATGTTTGGACTATTTGACCTTTGAAAATTTTGATTTTGATATCTTGCATTTTGATTCCAAGAAGCATTATTGTTGTAATTTCTAAAGCCATTGTTATAAAAAGTTCGACCACCATTATGTTGGTATCGATTTTGATATTGACCTTGACTTCTGAAATTATTAGCATTAAAATTGTTCATTCTAGGTGAACTGCTTCTAGGTCTCTCAAATCTGCCTGGTGGAGATCTAGGCTGAAATCTTGGTTGATTTCTTTGAAAACGAGGAACTTGTGGAGTTCCTTTTTCAGCCTTATCTTCACCAACAGCAACATTTTCTGGTTGCTTAGGAGCAGATTTCTTTGGAGAGTTGGACTCCTTCTCCTGTTTATCACCACTCTTCTCTGGTGACTTCTCTCTCTTCTCCTCACTCACTTGTTCTTCACTCTTTTTGTTAGGACAGCAACTAGCTACATGTCCCTTGGTGTGACATTTGAAGCACGATTTCTGTTTCGAAGACTTCTTTTCTGAAGCCTTTGAACTAGATTCGGGTTTTTCTTGTGATGATGCCTTAGAAGGATTTGGTTCAGTTTGCTTAGTTTCAGAATTTTCTTTGTTCTTATTTTTAGCAAACTCTATATTAGATTCATTTTCAATAACAGCGGTTTCGTTTTTCATGTCACTTCCTTGAACAAAATTAACCTTTTTAACAAAAGTTGGATTGTTATTTTTAGGATGTGATGTATTCTTTTTCAAAACAGGTTTGCTGTTATTATCCTTCTTAGCATCAGCATTCTCAAACACATTTCCTTGACGTGACGTGGAACTACTTGGCAATGTTGACCCAAAGTCCATGAGCTCATCTTCATTAGGCAAGAAAGAATAGTCATGACTAACAGGAGGTGGAACTTCATTGAAACCATGAAATCCCACACTAGTTTTGTCATTACTTTTCTTCAAGCCACCCATCATATGTTTCATAACAAAAGTAGAATCCCTGAATTGACCTAATTTCTTTTCAAGTTCAACAATTCTTAGTTGTGCATCTGACAACTCTTTGCATTTATCAGAAATCTCTTTTGTTTTCTCAGCCATCATGTCATGAGCTAAGTTTATGACTTGAAGTTTTTCATTTAGTTTACAGGTTACAGCTTCAATTTTAGTTTCATAACCTTGTATTTTCTTCAAGTATGACGATTCGTTTCTTTTAGCAAAAAAATTTGCTTCTTTTATGGTAGACATCTCGCTCACCAGACTTTGGTTTTGTGTGGACAACCTATCAACTTCACCCTGTAATTCACGACATTTTAAACACACGGAATTAGACTTTACCTCTCCTGTTTGTTTATCAAGGTTGGCCATGAGAGCTGCAAGCTGATCTTTCACTCTTTTGTATTCAGCTTCCTTTTCTTCAGCTTCCCGTTCCTGGTCAGACTTTTGCTTTTTCTCCTCAGCATCTGATGTCTGATCAGCCTTCTTTTCTTCAGCTTTACTCTCTGCCTTCACCTCTGCCTCAGCATCACTTTTCTTCTCAACTTTAACATCATCTACTGTAGCTTCACCATCATCAATTTGCGTTATCTCTGCCATGAACGCCTGAGTGACATTGTCATCATTCTCCAAGTGAACACTCCAGTCATATGAACCTTCTCTAGCAGTAGAGATCAGCGCTCTCGAGTTAGAGTTGTTTGAAGCATTTCTATTGTTTGAACTCTGACTCGAAGTATCCTGCTTTTGTTTCTGACATTCCCTGGCGAAATGCCCATAACTTTGACAGTTGAAGCATCTCACTTTGGTCTTATCAAAACCAACAGTCTTTCCTATAAACTTTCTTCCAGTTCGGTTCATAAACCTCTTCACTCTTCTAGTAATCATGGCCATTTGCCACTGCAAATCCATATCTTCAAGATCATCAGGGTCAATCTGATCGTAATCTTCATCTAAAGTGGCAGGATCAGATATCTTCCCCTGAATGTAGTTTTCATATGAAGCAACAAATGAAGCAAGTAGAGCAAGATGCTCTTCAGCAGACTTCACACTCATTGGCATCGACTTAACACCACTACTCTGCTTAGAACCAGATGTTCTCTTAGCTCCTGTTGATCCACCTGAAGCAGCTACAAAACACACATCACCATCATCATTTACTGTGACCTGCTCATCTTCATGCGAGAGAAAAGCAGTGGCTGAGTCGCTAGAAGCATCATGAGATGAAGACGATGTAAGCCCATTGTAGATCCCTGGATCTTGAACCTGATCATATCCAGTGTCCTTCTTCTTCATGTTGAGCTCATAAGCTCTTAGCTTTCCAACCACTTCTTCTAGCTCCTTTGTGTCATAATCTGCTTCTCCTTTTATCATGAGAGTGTAGATATCCCATTTAGCAGGTAGAGCATCCAACAGCTTGTCATTTTTCTCTATGTCAGTATAGCATTCTATATCATAATTGTCCAATTCTGACATCAAATGATAGTATCGAGTGATGACGTCCTCAAGAGACTCGTTTTTCATGTGCTTAAACACAGCAAACTGCTTCTTCAGTAAATCAACTTTGTTCTTCTTGACATCAGGATTTCCTTCATATCTCTTTTCTAGCGCATCCCACATTGCCTTTGAAGTAGTGTACTTCTTAAAGGTATGCTTGATGCCATCAGGTAAAGACATTTTAATGGCTGCCAAGGCTCTCTTTTCAGCCTCATACATTTTCTTCTGTTCAGCATCCATATCAACATAAGCAGTTACACGTTGTCTTCCCTCAAAGTCATGAGTTGGGTTCGCATACCCATCCTCTATACACATCCACATACGAGTGTCCTGGTACTCAACAAAAGATTGAAACCGATCCTTCCATGTCAAGTAGTTCTCCACCTTCATCATCTTAGGTGGTTTGTTCGTTGTGCCTACCTCATGTTCCATTCTTAAGAGTTCGTTCAATTTAGACATGTTCGACATTTTAACTTAATCAGACTGGTAAAACCGTACAAAATTTTTCGGAAAACAGTGGTTACCAAATTACACCGTTAGAATCGTCTCGAAAAGACGAATCCAATGATATCTAATGTCGAAAACCGAAATCGGGATTTTCCAGAGTTTTTTTTTTTACCCTAAAAATCCAAGGAATTCAACGGTCCAAACGGTTATGTCTAACGAGCTACGGATCAATTTCTATTTGCAAAACACTGAAATTTTATCGACGCTTGCCAACGGAAATTCCACCCTGTTAAATTCGCTGGTATCAGTTAATTTCGCTGGGTTAGTGATTAATTTCGCTGGTCTGTTGTCTGTTCAATTTCGCTGGCTATCTTTGCTGGACAAATTCGCTGGTATAATTTCGCTATTACGACGACCTGTAAGTCGCTGAAAACCGTAATATTTTCGCTGTGGAAAATTTCACGGTTACCAAAGTCGCCTTTGGATTTAACTTCGCCGATAACTATGCTGGTTAAATTCGCAGATCAGTCAAATTCGCCAGTACAGTCAATTTCGCCACCCAGTAAATTTGGTAACTTAATCTTTTCGAAAATTTGCTGATTTTCTGGATTCTTCTAACAACTTTCTGCAGAATCGAAACAGCAAATCAGCAACTTCTCCACCAAAATTCGATGAACTCGATGAAGACACCAACAACAATCTTCGAATTTCAGCCAAAATCCTCCAAAAACAACCAATCAGAACTATCTCTAAAACCTGTAAATCAGCAAAAACTTTCCAGAAATCCTGCAAAACACCAAACAAAAGATCAAAACTGCCAAAAATTTCGAAAATTAATATCAAACCAGCCAGAAAAATTCGAAAATTTTAAAACCCTAATTTTATCAGATTTCAAAAATTCGAAAATCTCCCTGTTTCTGCAGACACAATTCTGAACCGAGCCTTCAAGAGCCTAATGCTCTGATACCAATTGTAGGTCCCCTATTCGTATGGATCTTCAACAGAATTGTCTTTCCAATCAAGAGTGCGGAATCCTCTTGATCAGAATATAGCAGAAAACAAGTAGAAAACAGAAACAGCAAATCACTTTCAAACTGGATCTTTATTGATTATCTATCAAACTGATTACAATCAATCAAGATCCCTAACCAACACAGAATTTCGTCCAAACCCTAAAGCTCTCACGAAATTCCTCTCACACAATGTTCTGGCTGATTAACCTAAACCCTAAAGCCTAACCTTGTTTATATAACACAAGGTTACAACTTGGGCCAAGGTTAAACATTATGGACTGCGAATTGGACAAGCCCAATTCGCCTCCATCCCCATAAGAATGGGTTTGGTTAGCCCAAACATTACAACTAACTATTACAAAGCTAAACCCGCTAACTGTTTATCGTTTATCTAATTACAAGATATCCAAAGACCAAAACTAAGCTGTTGTCACAAACATGCACCAACACTTACGAATTGTCCAAATTTGTTTTATTTCTAACTTTGTCTTATATTTTTGTCTTGTTGTATCAGTTGTTTGTTTTTGACAGGTTGACAAAATGCCACCAAGGATGAGGGGAAGAGGCAGAGGAAACGGGTCATATGTCGCCCCAAATGACCATGAAGTCGGACCTTCGCACCGGCGAACACCATCTGATCCCAACAACCCGGGTCCCCAAGAGCCATGGAGGACCTACATTGAGCCTGCTAGGCGCTCAGTTTCACTGAGTACCTCCCCTTCTACCCCACACTCTTTCGGACCTCATTCTGAAAATGAGCCCCACAACTCCCACCAGTCCTACATTCCTCTTCAAGGACATAACTCACCGTTCGACCATCTGTCGCCTGTTTTCCAAGGCCAGTTCAACCCTGCCGACTACCTAGGAGCAGTAGTGGGTTTTAACCCACTTGGACCCGAAGACCACTTTTCCGGTGGCAACGCGATGGACATAGATGAAGATTCCGATCCTGTACCGCCACCATCCGGAACTCCGAACCACCCCATTGAAATATCAGATGGGTCACCTTTCGTGGGATCACCTTACAATGGTCCCGACAGCTACGAGGACAGGTTTAGGCTTTGTGACTGGGCGTTTACCCCCAGTTACCACAACTCTCCCCTGCACCACCAGCAGCAGCCACAGCAGCAGCAGCGGAATCCTTCCGAGGATTCCCGATTTATCGCGGTCACTCCACCGCCACCACCACCTCCGGTTCAGCCTCCCTCGCCACCAAGGCGAAGGAGAACGAACGCACGGATATCCTCGCGAGGGGGAGTGCGCATCAGCACCCCTCCACTTTCAAGTGGCAGTCGATACTCGCCACTCCACGAAGAACCAGAGATGGGAGAATCCTCACACCCAGTCTCAGAAGTAGTCTCTGCGCCAGTCGCGCCACAACCACCACTGGGTTTTGGAGACCCAATTCCTACTTATACTGGTGCGGCGGCGTACAATCCCTTCGAGCAGCCGATCCACACCAATTACAACTTTACAGAAGATCCCTACTGGGTAGCTGCAAACTCTCTCCAGCCGGGAGGTCCCTATGGAGGTCCCTGGACTACGGGACACTCGACCTATGGATACCCATCATATGGGTATCGGCAACTGCAGCCTCCTCAACCTCCGCATTATCAGCAACCGCAGCCTCCTCAACCTCCACATTATCAGCAACCACCGCAGACACCGGTGATGTCACCGCCACAATTTCAAGAAATCCTTTAAGGGATAAATGAGGTGCGACAAGAGGTGCGACATGAGCTGCGGGAAGAACGTAGGCATAACCGAGGGATGTTCAAGAAAATGGTGGATTTGATCAAGGGAAAAAGCAAGAAGGATCACTAAATCCTTTGTTTGTTTATTTATTTTAATTGTAATCATGTCCCTGCGAGGACATTTATTTCTGTACTCTGCCCCTGCGTGGGCATATTTTCCTTTCTGTTCTGCCCCTGCGTGGGCATGTTTTTCTTTTTGACCCCTGCGTGGGTTTGTTGTTAATTTGGCCCCTGCGTGGGCGTGTTATTTGTGTAAAAGTCCCGTTTTGGGCAAACTCGTACTAGTTTAAATTTTAATTGGAATGGTTAATTTAAGTTTTTCATTTTTAAATTTTATGCATGAATATAATATACGAATAAATGAAAAATAACTTTTATTTTGATTTACCATTGTTATAAAATAATAAGAATCTTAAAAAGGTAAAACCTAGCTTGAATGTCATATTAAAGACCTGGCCAATATGGTAGAACCTGTTTAAAAAGATTCAAATCTCTGTTAACATCTGCAAATATGTTAACACTCTTGGCTAGTGTGATCCGCAAAATCACACATGTCACCCTTTTTAATAAATTATCCAAATTTATATTTTTATATATATTTGATTGTGACAAAATGCCTACGGGTTATAATTAATGCCATATAAAACAAAAGGCAGTCGTAGTTTATAGACTCCCTGCCAGGAAAAGGATTGATTTTTTTATTTTATGCAAACTTTAATCCTATAAGATCTAAATTTATAATTTAGAAATTTGTCTACGTAGCTAGGCCTATGTGCTATTATTAACTTATGGTTTTGGATTATGATAAAGATCCTGAATAAGCATATATATTTAAATAAATTAACTAAAATGGCTATTTAAAACCATGGTTAATAAATCGTCAAGAACGATAATACTGTTTAGGCTTCTAAATAGACATTGTCCTTATTTCTTTATGTAGAAATTAAAACTACATGGCCAAGTCAGAAGAAATAAACAGTCGTCCAGAGGAAAACCCTGAAAATGCTAAAATATTAGTAACTGGTGCGGAGCTGAAAGCATTAGTAAACGATGCTGTTACCGAAGCATTAAATAGACAGTATAGTGAATCGAGCGGGACCCGAAGTAGGACCCGATCCGCACCACATTCCAAGCCAAAGACACACTCGGAGGCTCATAACAAACCGCCCTCTAAGAAGGATGAATCTAAGAAAGATGAGGCCAAGAAAGATGATGATCGACATTCATCAAATCACAACAGTGTTCCCTCAAAGAGGATGGTGTATGATGCCAAACCACATACCAAGTCCCGTACTTACAAGTAATTTGTTTCTTGCAAATCCCGGGACTTCACCGGGGAGAAAGGAGCAATAGATTGTATGACTTGGCTGGATGAAATGGACACGGTTGTAGACATCAGCGGTTGTGCTGAAAGGGATGTAGTGAAATATGTATCCCAATCGTTCAAAGGAGAAGCACTGGCATGGTGGAAATCTCTCATACAAGCTGCTGGAAAGATCCCACTCTACAACTTGTCATGGGATCAGTTCGTTGCTCTTATTAAAGAGAATTATTGCCCGCAGCACGAAGTTGAGAGAATCGAGTCAGATTTCTTATCATTAGTGATGAAGAATTTAGACTGTCAAGCATACCTCACCACTTTCAATACCCTATCTAGGCTGGTTCCGTACTTGGTAACCCCAGAACCTAAGAGGATTGCTCGCTTCATCGGGGGTTTAGCCCCAGAGATTAAAGCAAGTGTTAAGGCATCAAGGCCTGCAACCTTCAGATCAGCAGCTGATCTATCTCTATCTCTTACCTTGGACGTAGTCAGGTTGAGAGCGCTCAGGAACTCAGAAGAAGGTAAGAGGAAGCGTGAGGACGATACCTCACGAAGATCAGATAAGAAACACCGAGGAAATAACGACCACAAGAAAGGGTCGGGATCTAAGAAGGATGGGCAACAATCGGGAGATAAGCCCAAATGTAAAACTTGTAAGAAGAACCATTTTGGGAGGTGTCGACTTGAGTCGAAATCCCAGTCTCACTCGAGACCCTGTGGGATTTGCAAATCCACGGATCATAAGACTTTGGAGTGTAAGAAGCTGAAAGATGCAACATGTTACGGTTGCAATGAAAAAGGGCACATTAAGTCCAATTGCCCAAAGACCACCAAGAAAACCGAGGATGGGAAAAAGACCAATGCGAGGGTCTTCAAGATGGACGCTAAGGAAGCTGTTCAGGATGACAACGTAATTACAGGTACTTTTCTCGTAAATGATGTTTTTGCTAGAGTATTGTTTGATTCTGGAGCAGATAAATCTTTTGCAGATAATAAGTTTTGTGAGTTGTTGAAATTACCTGTAAAAGCCTTAAGTGTGAAGTATGAGGTGGAATTAGCTGATGGAACCATAGAAACCGCCTCAACTGTTTTAGATGGATGTGTTATATCCATTAGGAACCACTCCTTTCCTTTGTCCTTACTTCCCTTTAAGCTAGCCGGTTTTGACATAGTGATAGGTATGGATTGGTTATCACATAACCAAGCCCAGATTGTGTGCAACAGAAAGCAAGTGGTAGTCAAAACTCCGTCTGGTGAGTCACTTACCATTCAGGGGGATACCCAGCATGGATTGCCTGAGCAAGTGTCCATGCTCAAGGCATCCAGATGTCTGAAGAAGGGTTGTATCATTTATATGGCACAAGTTACTATTGATGAGCCAAAGCCCAAGATTGAAGACATCCCTATCATTTCAGAATATCCTGAAGTTTTTCCCGAAGAACTACCTGGTTTACCACCAGATAGGCAAGTGGAATTCCGAATTGACATCATTCCGGGTGCAGCACCAGTAGCGAGAGCACCATATAGGTTGGCACCAACGGAGATGAAGGAGTTAAGGACGCAGTTAGATGATCTGTTAGCTAAAGGTTTTATTAGACCTAGTTCGTCTCCTTGGGGAGCGCCGATCTTGTTTGTCAAGAAGAAGGATGGATCGATGCGTCTGTGCATCGATTACCGTGAGCTTAATAAAGTCACTATCAAGAATATGTATCCTTTGCCCAGGATCGACGATCTGTTCGATCAATTGCAAGGGGCAAGCTACTTCTCCAAGATCGACTTGAGGTCAGGCTATCATCAGTTGAAGGTCAACGATGAAGATGTGCACAAAACTGCATTTAGGACTCGTTATGGACATTATGAGTTCCTAGTGATGCCTTTTGGGCTCACTAATGCACCGGCCGCATTCATGGATCTCATGAATCGCGTCTGCAAGCCTTACTTGGACAAATTCGTCATCGTCTTTATTGACGACATCCTTTTTTACTCGAAAAACCAAGCTGACCACGAGAAACACCTTCGTTGTATTCTCAAACTTTTACATCATGAGAAACTCTACGCCAAATTTTCGAAGTGCGAATTTTGGCTTCGAGAAGTCCAATTCCTTGGACATGTGGTGAGTGAGCGTGGAATCTAAGTGGATCCTGCTAAGGTAGAAGCAGTTATGAATTGGCAAGAGCCAAAGACACCTACTGAGATTCGTAGCTTCCTGGGTCTAGCAGGATATTATAGGCGTTTTATCGAAAACTTCTCAAGGATTGCTGCGCCCCTAACTTCGTTGACACGTAAGAAGGCTAAGTTTGATTGGGGCCCTAAGCAGCAGGAATCCTTTGACATTCTGAAGAAAAAGTTGAGCAATGCACCAGTGTTAACATTGCCCGATGGTATAGAAGAATTTGTGGTGTATTGTGATGCATCACACACTGGTATGGGCTGTGTGCTCATGCAGAAAGGCAAGGTTATTGCCTACGCTTCACGACAGCTAAAGATACACGAGAAGAATTACACCACCCATGATTTGGAATTGGGTGTCGTTGTATTTGCATTAAAACTTTGGAGGCACTACTTGTATGGAACCAAGTGTGTGATCTATTCAGATCACAAGAGCCTTCAACATTTGTTCAATAAGAAGGACTTGAACATGCGACAAAGACGGTGGATGGAAACTTTAAATGATTACGATTGTGAGATAAAATACCATCCAGGCAAGTCAAATGTAGTTGCTGACGCCTTAAGCAGAAAAGAAAGGGTGAAGCCGATAAGAATCAATGCCAAGCGCATTGAAATCAGGAATAGTTTGAACGAAAGGGTGTTAGCAGCACAGAAGGAAGCTGTGCTGGAAGCTAACTATCCTGAAGAAAAACTAGGAGTAACTGAGGAGCAGTTATCCTATGACAAGGACGGAATGATAAGATTGAATGGACGAATATGGGTTCCAGTTTTTGGAGGACTTCGAGATGTTATCCTCCAGGAAGCCCACAGTTCCAAATATTCTGTTCACCCTGGAGCCGATAAGATGAACCAGGATCTAAAAGCAAACTACTGGTGGATTGGTTTGAAAAAGTCTGTAGCTGCCTATGTAGCTAAATGTTTGACTTGTGCGCAAGTCAAAGCTGAGCATCAAAAGCCGTCAGGTTTGCTACAACAGCCTGAAATCCCCACATGGAAGTGGGAGATGGTGACGATGGATTTCATCACCAAGTTGCCAAAGACGAGGAAGGGAAATGATACTATATGGGTCATAGTAGATAGACTGACTAAGTCAGCACATTTCTTACCCATCAAGGAGACTTATAGCTCCGACATGTTAGCTTAATTGTATGTAGATAAGATCGTAGCTCTACATGGTGTACCAGTGTCGATTATCTCTGACCGAGATACGAGATACACCTCTCATTTTTGGAAGAGTTTCCAACAGTCTTTGGGCACACGCTTAAATTTTAGTACGGCTTACCATCCACAGACGGACGGACAGAGTGAGCGTACCATCCAAACGCTGGAAGACATGCTTCGTGCATATGTGATTGATTTAGGTGGCAGTTGGGATAACCACCTACCTTTGATCGAGTTCTCCTATAATAATAGCTACCATACTAGTATTAAGGCTGCGCCTTTTGAGGCATTATATGGTAGAAAATGCAGAACACCCATTTGTTGGGCAGAAGTAGGAGAAGTTCAACTATCAGGACCAGATTTGGTCTTTGAAACAATGGACAAGATTGTCCAGATTCGTGATCGCCTGAAAGCTGCCAGGGATAGGCAGAAAAGTTATGCGGATCCAAAGCGTAAGTCTTTTCACTTCGAAGTAGGTGACAAAGTATTGCTTAAAGTATCACCCTGGAAGGGAGTGATGCGATTTGGTAAGAAAGGCAAGCTAAGCCCGAGGTACATAGGACCTTTCGAGGTTATCGAACATGTCGGGTCAGTTGCTTATAAGTTAAACTTGCCTGAAGAGCTCAGTGCTATCCACAATGTTTTTCACATCTGTAATCTGAAGAAGTGTTTCGCTGATGAATCACTGGTCATACCACATACGGATGTGCATATAGATGAAAGCTTGAAATTTGTGGAAAAACCATTGTCGATTGAGGATCGACAGGTAAAGAAGCTTCGAAGGAAGCATGTGCCTATTGTAAAGGTCAAATGGGATGCCCGTAGAGGTCCCGAATACACATGGGAGGTAGAATCCACGATAAAAGAAAAATACCCTCACTTGTTTCAGTAAATCTCGAGGTCGAGATTTCTTTTAAGGGGGTGAGGATGTAACACCTAAAAAATTTACGTCCAATAATGTACTGACACGTGTCATAGGCTTTGAATATGTGAAAAAGTACTTTAGAGGGACTAAAGTTGACAAACAGTGAAACTACGTGAATATAAGGGTCCAAAGTGTCAACAACGGATAAATAGGCCCTACAATAACCCTACATGGTGTTTATAATCTTAAACGATTAAATCATGGATCATACAAAGCGGAAAAATGAAAGAAAGTGAGGAATTACAAACTACAGGGGCTAAATGTGTCAACATGTTGAAAGTATAGCTCTGAGTGACCTTTTAGCAAACCCGAAGCTTTGTAATGGTAAAATATACTCACTAGAATATGTGGTAAAAATTTCATAAAGTTTCGTTGTCGTATGAGAAAGTAGTGATCAAAACCGTGCACGAAGGGTTAAATGCGTTAACGTTGAAATTCGTGACTTTTCGGGTAAGCACAAAGTTAACCAAGGACCTACCCAAGTTTGTAGATGTCCTAAGGCCCTTAAAAATCAGGTTTGAGGGTCAAGAGTGCAAGAAAAATAAGCAAAACCACGTTTCAAAGGACCAAGGACTGAAATGCAAAACTTAGAAACTTGTTTGGCTGGTTTTGCACTTGTACGCGGCCCGCGAAGGGGCTCTCGCGGCCCGCCTACGACCTGCCAGTGACAAATAACGACCAGCTGCCAGTTATCAGGTCTGAATCGATGCTACACAGCTGTTACATGATACCAGGGACTCACCAATGGTTTTACATGCATAGGGGGGCACCTGGACAGATCTTATAACATTTATAGACTCTTGTGGCACCATCTCATGCAATCAAAATGCATATATAAAGAACATTCAAGTTGCAACCATTTTCACATTCACTTGCAAGACCACTTCTGGAGCTCACCTGATCAACCTCAGGTTTTCTAGTGATCTCTAATCGTAATTAGGACTCCTGCAAGTATTCCTAACCCTTTCAAATTCGTTCTAGCTTAGTTAATTAACTAAAAGTCAAACCGTCGTAATTTAAGTTTGACTTCGAGATTAAATGAAATTTGCTCAGTCATTTCTCGAATTGAAAGTACCTACAAGTAGGTATTTATGTGGGTAACAAACCCTTAAAAGGGTACTTTCAGATTCCCACTCTAACTATGTTAATTGTCGAGTCAAAGCTTACTTTAAAAAGTCAACAGAATGTGTCTTTTCAAAATTAAGCATAATTAGCAATGTAGGGTACATGCAACCTGTTTGATCATTAAAATAACATGGTAACTAATGTAAGAACATGTCTCAACATGTTCAACTCGACAATTTTCAGTTTAAACCCGGATCGGACCCGAAAGTCGCATAATTTGACTTTTGCTTTGACTATCAGTTCTGATCCGTTCATGCATGTTTAAGATCTGCCTTAGAGCTTATTTTGGACCAGGTTTCATATAAGTATAACTCTATGAGATTATACAACCTGGTTCAATACTTATCCGATTCATATGCATGTTTCCGATTAATGCTTAAATGTTGACTATTATGCCCTTTTGACTATAAAACGTGATTTTAAAAAAAATGAAAGAGTAGAAACCTTAATTGCTGATTTATAAACTTGCACCAAAAATTCGACATCAGTTTGAGGTCTAGATTAGAAGTTATGCTCATTAGCGTAATTTGAAAGCTTTATGTTACTTAAACGGCGTAATTAGCGTATAACCTATTTAAACCCACTTTTTGATATCAAACTTTTTACCCACTGATGTAATATAATATTTTGGGATTTTTGAATATTTTTATTTAATTTTTGGCTGAGCATAACATAGGTCTCTAAGTTTAATTCGGTTAATACCGATTTTGCCCTTTTAAGCTATAAAATAAGTTTTACAAATCCTTTTGACCCCAAACCTTTTCCTACTGATTTTATTTGTTAAATAAAATATTTTGAGCCTTCTGGAATTATAAAAATACCAGCTTTCCTTTAAAAACCCGGAAATGGCTCCAAATCGCCTTTTAAGCGTTTTTAACACATAGTATGTACTAAAACTATATTAAACATATAAGGTTGATACCTACTGATATTTTTAGTATATTTTATATAATAACAGTAAGTAAAAGTTTATAAACCCAGGTTTCCAGTTTTGACCTTTTAAGCCTAAGTGAAATTACCAAAATACCCCTAAGGTGCATAGTTTGGTTTTAAATGATAAATTTCACATATAGGTCATACCCTACTGTTATAACTTATTAAATTAAGTGTATTTACTGTATAAATCAGACCTGTAACTCAGATTACTAATTAAACTCTTTTATAATCTTTTAAATGACCAAAATGCCCTTATGAGGCATAATTTGTGTTTAAATCCGTTGTGGGCATAATAGAAGATACCTTACTGATATCACAACATGTTTAAGGCATATTAACTCAGGGAACTTGCATATGACTCTTATGGTTACCCGTGACGCCCTTTTCGCGCTCGGTTCGGTTTATGTAACTAGTTTGCATAAATTGACCGAAACGGGTCAAACCTTATCATCTTTGTCTCAAAAATCCAGAATGTATTTAGTATACCCATATTATACGAGTCTTCAAACTTGTTGGGTCTAAATCACATTCTATCCGGTCTTCGCTTAATCGTGCGTTTGAACCGTATCGTCCTTAAAAGCTAACCGGTCTAAGCTTAGGCTTAAATAAAGACCCGTTAGAAATCTAATAGGTTATTATAAACCTTTGTTCCAGAATAGAAGAACCAGTAAAAGCTACCTTCACTCGCTAATTGTGATTTATACTTACCAAGGTAAATACTTTTAACTTATTTTCCCTATACGGGCTTGGGGTACGGTATATAAAATACCGCTTGGTCCGGCATTGAATCTTTTATCGAATAGAGGTTAAATTATTGATATGCTATGTTTTGAATGTGTTTTGTTTGCTTAAAGCCTTTGGGGGGTTAATGACCATGTCCCGGATATCCTTGGCATCATCTTACGAGATGGCCACGACCTGAGCACGGGGTGTAGGCGTACACCTTTCAGTGCATAACTCAATATTGTGGTGTGTCTATTAATCTTTAACCCGGTCTACGGATCGGGCTACTGAACGCATAAGTAACATGTAATTCCCTTACAAGATTATATTACATAATTATCCCAAGTTATAAAATGTTTTGTGCCACGTGCATTCAAATCAATTTTCAAACCTTTTCAAAATGAGTCAGTTAAATTGTATTTACCAGTGTAAACTGACGTATTTTTCCAAAAGGTTAAGTGCAGGTACTACTCGTACTAGGCTGCCTGTCTTCTAAGCGTCCACAATAAGTCTCGCAAGCTTGGATGTCAATAAAGATGTTGAACAATATCTTCTTTTATTTTGATCCGCCTGTGGATCCGTTTCAACTATTCGTGATATTTAATATTACACTTTATTAAAGTTGAAATGAATCTATCTTTGCTTCCGCTGTGCATTTATATATTGTGTTGTTTGACTTATAATGATATCAACTACGTCACGATACCCCCACCGGGCCCACCGGTGACACGTGGAAATTAGGGGTGTGACAGCTACTTAGGTTTGGCACCCTCACACCGCACCGAGGAGGTCGGGAGTGAACTAATGACCCCCATCTTGACCATTGCTTTGATAGAGGCAATGGGGTTTAGGGCAAATAATCTGGACCCATCTGTGGTAAGCGTGTGATTAACAACAATGCATCTGTGAAACGTTTTAATCTGGTAACTGGTATCTATACACGTTAACAAAACTTTGAACTCACCAGCGTCGTCTGACACACTTGTCTGCATGCTTGCAGGTCTATAGGTTGATATCATTTGGAACTTGCTGTCTGGAAGGCTGGAGTGGTCATGGGTCGAGATACATGGAATCGCAACACAAGTCTAATGGTTTACTTACGCGTGGTTTATTAAACACTTAACAAATGAGTTATGCTTTCGCAGTGTACAATGAATTATATGTAACGTTTTGTAATACTTTATGATAATGAATGAAAATTTATTTAAATGTATTTATGAGTTCAATGTGATTGGTGGCTAAGATCCTGGTACGTCACACGCCCTGCGGTGTTTCCGCAAGTGGTGTTTTGGGGGTGTGACAGTTTGATATCAGAGCCAGTGGTTATAGTGAACTTGGTTTTAAAAACGTTTTTATAAAACCAGACTATAACCGAACAGTTCTGAAAACGTGAATACGACCATGACACTCAGCTCCAGATTGCAAGGTTCGTCTCTCGTATACTCATTGTACTGCGTAACTAGTGAACACTTACATATGATATTGCATGTGATTGCACGTTTAGCACAACAGTATGAATTCCTGTATTACTTGCATGTGTTATATGACTAATAGGGTGGTATTTCCCTAAACATTCGTGATTCACGTTTCGTGATGCTCTTTGTTTGCTACTTGAGTTTGAGGAACCATTTGACATGAGTTAGGAAGAGCTGAGATGAGCATGCAAATCACAATATTATTGTGGGTGCACACATAATAATAATGTGGGGTGCATGCGAGTCCCAGTGAGGCTTAACAAGTGAAAAAGGGGTTCCGTTCTGTTATTAAATCGATGTGAAACACAACAGTCTATAAGAGTCATAGCGGTGATTGTCTCTTACTTGAACGTGATCTTTTCATTCCACTCTGAACCCTTACGAATCTCGATGCTATCGAGTATTACCTGAACACCCATCTGAACGCCTAGCGAACTGCGTAGAATGTTAGGTGCTTGTACGAACATCCCTGAGTTGAATGTCAAAGCGTCGAATGATTGGTCAGTACCTTCTCACTCCTCTTCATTGGTTGGAACTCTGTGTATTGACGCCTTAGATTCCGTGAGGGCGATTGTTTCTGCAACACCCTAGCAACGTACTGTGTGTTACCCGACCAACTTGCAAGATCGAGGGGCAAAAGGATGATCGTAGTATCTCACCTACTTCAGTGTTAGAACGGCCTTGGTTTCTGGCAACGAACATCAGCAAATTGGCTCCAATTGAATCTTTAACCCTAGACAACGACTCATGGGAGTCAACCCTTACGAATCAATCGGAGCATAAGTGATGACAACTGATTACAGTGTGGAATGTGTGACTACCATCACGGTGATTAGCGCTTTAGGACGTGGCAGAGAACATGAAGGAATGGACTTGGTTAGTGAAAGATCGAAGGGCTCAGTTTCAAGCAACGTCATTAGAGACAGCAGTCATGGAAAAAACAAGGTACTTATAATCGTAGCCTACAATATGGAAATGAGGATGCCTGCGGCATGGACTGGCCGTTGATAATTCAAGATGACACAAAACCAAGGGGATGATGACAATACTGGAAATCCTTGTGACAAAAACAACACTGGAAGTGGTACACGTGGTAGGACATTTCGGATTGGCATAGGCGGTGCCAGGCATTATAGCAACATGGTAGCTAGTAAGAGTAGCTAATTGCTTCATCTCTGTTCTGTTTAACCCTGATGCTTCTTGAAACCGAACCTGTTGTGGAAATTGGCTGATGGCAAGTCAATTGAAGCCTCGTATGTTCATCGGGATGCAAGCTCGACCTTGGGGAACAAGTGTACGACATCAACCGTCCTTCTGCTATCCTTGGTAAGTACGATGCAGTAGTTAGTGTGGATTGATTATCTAGATATCGCGCGGATATACCCGATGAGAAGAAAACTTTGTGTATCTCTCTTCCTAGTGAAGAATCGTCATCTGACATAAGGTGCCAGGGGGGATGAGGGTTAGCATCATTTCAGCTATGAAGGTCCAGAAGTGTCTACGGAAGGGATTACCGCGCTATGTTAGCATTCGTTACTGACGTTAAGGAGAAGAGGATCGAGGATCCACCAATCGATCGTGGTTCATGCGGTGTGCTACTCGAGGAACTATCGGGTTTACTTCCACAACTATTAGACAGACTCTCAGTTTGATCCCACGCCAGAGGCATCCCTGATTCTTCGTGCTTCCTACCGTCTTGCACCAGGAGGGTTGCGAAAATTGTCAAATCAACTTCAGGAACTGTTGGACAGGAGTTTGTCTGTAGGATCGGATTCCGACCTAAACGAGTCGTTTGGAAGAGTTCTACTCCGTTTCAGAGGCGGAAACTAAGAAACGGATCAGTAAACAGCTTGTTTCACACTTAATTCCTCTTATATATTGATATAACAACGATTACAGTCAAGAGGTATACCGGCAGCACTTCGGTAGACAAATGTTGGAACTGTTACAACTGAAATAACAACTGTCCTATATATAGTGGTTAGATTTCGCTTGAAGACTTCAAGCGAAATCCTTCACTTTCCTCTCAAGCGAAATGTTACAATTAATATTTTGTCTTGAAGCGAAACTTTCTGAAATCATGAATCTGATTTGTCTTTTGTGGAGATGATAACATTCTGATCTATGCATGACTTGGATTCTCACGTGAATATGAAAGGTGATGTCACTAGTGATGTCATGTGATGATGTCACTAGTGATGTCATGCTTGATAAGATCCGAACCGAACCCGAGACTCGATATTAAGACGAAGACGACAGATGTGTGCACCAACAGACTCCCCCTCAGATGTTGACGAGTCTTAAGTGTCGAGTCTTCTCAATCTTCAGTCTTTATCAGTCTTTGATCTTCCTTCACTCTAACTTTCTTCAACTAATCTCCTCCTCGGATGATGTAATTCTCTCTAACAGACTCCCCCTCAAAACATGCTGGGATCGTAGTCTGGCTTTTACAGTATCAGAATCCTCAGGTATCACCTGGCACTCTATCTTCAGGTTCAAGATTGAAGCCTGGCTATACCTGCACATCCTTAACCCAGAAATAAATTTTCTAAATTTAACAATTTGAATGCATCAATAACAACTCTCATATGCATCAACAATCACTCTCCCTCAGATCACATACACATGATGAACCACTTGATGATTTAAAAACATATTTTGACAATTAAGACATACTCCCCCTCACATCAATGTCATCATGTTCAGCACTTGGAACTTTGAAAATCAGCTTTCCAACATCAGTTGCCGAAAATCTTTTTGAATTTTTCAAAATTTATGCTAAAACATACACAAAATCTTTTTGGAATTTTCTGAAAGACAGAAATGCAATGCAGTAAAGAAATATTTACAAACAATATTTTTGTGAGTTTGTGTAAGAGGATCATATAAGTTTTTGATACAAATCATCAACACCGTTAAGCTTCATTTCATATTAAGTTCTAAACAATTCACCTAGATTGTCAGTATATTTGTCCACTTAAATTTTCACACAAAATTCAACTGTTTCGAGATACGAATTAGTGTTTTAGGACTTAAACATCTACATGTGTCCCACCTCAGTATATACTCCCGTATCCAGACCCCAGTATTCAGTCTTACAGGTGAGTATACCTAGATGATATCTGTAAGGGGTTAATTGCGAGGGCCGTGAGAGCTCAGGTCGATCTTTCGATACGCAGAGAGATGACGGCTTCGACTTTAGGTGGGTCCCCTTTAGAGGATCTTTTGAATTACAACAGCAATGACTATCAATTTTATTGTTTCATCAATTTTGCTGAGGGCTGCGCTATTTTTCAAGCATGTGAAAAGTATTCTCCGGGGACTAGGCCATTGCTTCCGCAAAATCAGAAGTCCCGGGATAATACCCCAGATATCACTAAGCATAAAGACCTAGTATCTCAGAATATGGGACCCTTCAAACAAGATTTCAGGGGTTACCTATATATCCTGGAGGTGTTCCCCACGTAGACGCAAGTAAATTTTATGTTTATATCTCGTCACAATTTACTAAATGTGCAAAAACCTACTGACATATCCACAGTGAGATTGTTTATCACATTTTTACTTTACATTTCTTTAGCATGCTGTGACAGTCCACTGATGTACTATCATTTCCTCTATTCACAACGAAACTCATTTTTGAATTTTATCAAGTTTTTGTCTTTTTCAAATTTTCAAATGTTTTTGAATTTTCTGAAATTTTCTACTCCCCCTAAAATACAAACACATGAAAGAAAATTTGAAAACAAACTATACAAGAACTTGACAACTGATATCGAATTACCTCAATTCTCCATCCACTTGGCATAAACAATCAGAACTCCCCCTTTCACAAAACTATTTTCTCATTATGATTTCAAAACACTTAAGTTTGTTTTAACCAAAATGATTTTTCCGGAAAATAAGTTTTGTTGATTTAACCACTTGTAGATTCGGGGTGTGGTTCATCACATTGTCTACTTTTAACCACTTGTAGTAGATCAAGTACAACTTAATGTCCCTGATTTACCACTTGCATGTATGCAACCTCTGTACCTCTTGCAAAATATATTTACAACATAAAAGCCTATGTAGGAATAAACCTCTACACAAACCCTTTTACCAATCAAAATGCCGATTCCTGCTTCACACTTACCAACCTGGAAGCTCCGGCAAGTCAGGTTTTTTTAATGAAAGAAAATATCCACCCAAGCCTGACCAGCCTTGGGTGTAAGCTTCTCAACTTCACTAGGGGTTGGGCTATAAGTTGCCTTCTTTGTAGCATAAAACTCCTTTACCCCTTTAACCTTCCCATCAATCATTTTACCAATCATTTTCTTAATTTTCCCATTAAACGCTTTTTCAACATCAAAGTTATCCTTTTCAGAATAACCCTGATTTGAAATATCAACTTTTCCAACCTTTGATTTAAAATTCTCAGCTCTCAATGGTGGAAAGTTCTCATC
This sequence comes from Helianthus tuberosus, assembly GCA_030545235.1. Classification (NCBI taxonomy): domain Eukaryota; kingdom Viridiplantae; phylum Streptophyta; class Magnoliopsida; order Asterales; family Asteraceae; genus Helianthus; species Helianthus tuberosus. Next base: position 190,603,985 of record CM060418.1, read on the forward strand.
ATCCATTAGAGTCACTGAGTTTTCACTTTTTACCTCAACCTGTGGCTCCTCTGACTTTGTGGAATCAGATTCATCGCCAAATTTTACCTCTGATTTCTTAACAACCCAGGCTTGGTTGTCAAGATTTCCCCTTTTCTTGTAAAATCTTTTTGAACATTCACCAACTTCATATGTTGAATTTTTGAATACTTTGAATCTTTCAGTTGGTGGTTCAGCTTTGTCAACAATAACTTCTTTCAGTTTTTCAGAAACTCCCTGTTTTGTTTTTGTTGCTTGGGGACAGTTCCATGCAATATGACCAACTTCATTGCATCGGAAACAGGTTCTTGTTTCTTTCTTCTGATAAGCTCCATGCTTCATCTTTTCAGCAAGAAACTCCTGGGTTGACTGTTTCCAGAATGAGCTCTTTGCTTCTTCTTCATGACTATTTCCTGCAACATATGTAATTTTTGATTTATAATCTCGAACATATTCTTCATTTTTATAGTTTTTAGGTGGAATAAAACCAATTCCTTTCTTTTTGTAGCTACGATTGTGGTTTGGTTTCTTTTGAAAACCATAACCAGAATTGTAACCTTTTTTCTTGTTTAACCGTTGTTGAACTCTTGAAGTGTATTTTTTAGGTTTTCCAGTAGGATTTAAATCTTTAATTTCAGAAATATTGATTTCTGTCATTTTGAAAACCTTTTTAATCATGTCAAACCGAACACTTCTAATTGGAAATTCTTTATCAAAATATAATTTGTCAGAATCATTCAAAGTATATGCAACTTCAAATGTTTCGTCATTCAAATTAGATTTTGACAACAAAAATTCTTTACTATAAACCCGTTTTCCCGACGACTTTGAATTCTTTTCGGACGAACTCGAACTCCCGATTAACTGACACGAATTTTCGGACTCGGACTTTGACTCTGACTCCTCATCCTTATCCAACACCTGATCGACCACTCGTTTTATCAGTTCGGACTCATGATCTGTGTCGGACGCTGTGAACGTGACATCAATATTGTCTGGTAACACATCGATTAACTCGGACTCTAACTTTAGATTGACTGCCTTTTGGACTTGTTCCTCATTCGGTTTTCTAGGCGAATACCCTTCCCAAATTGGAGGCGGACACTTGTTATAACAGACGTTCTGTTTCTTACCAGTATCCGTTTTCTTCTTTGATTTCTTGTCTTTATCTTCATCTTTAAACGCCTCGAAACCTGCAACAGTAGGGTAAATTCTATCAATTATGTAATCACAACTTGTATAACTTTTCAGCAATCGTCTAATTCTTTCATTTTCTACTTTTTCACCATCTAACTCTTGCTTCCATTTAGCACATTCTTCGATGTAAAAATTTATCTCTTTTTGCTTCGACATCATTGTTGCATTCAACATCTTCAAAGCAGCTTCTCTTTCTGAATTAGTTTTCTGCAAACTATTCACTGTTCTATTTAATACATCGTATGATTCTTTCACATTTTTTAAATCAAACATCAACTTTTCTTTCATCTTCTCTGAATCACTAAACCTCTTATCTTTTTCTTCACATTGTTTGCAAGATTCCAAACATGTAAGACAAGGTTTTGTGACTTCAACAATCTTCTCAACAACTTTGACTTCCTTCATTCCTTTAGCAGCTTTTCTTTCTTTGAGCTTCTTCAATTTATCTGCAAAATAAGATTCAAAATTATCAGAAGATAGATGAAGTTTATCAATATTAATCTGTTCAATTTCTTCATCACTATCACTTGTCTCTGACGAACTGTTTTCAGATGAAACAGATCCTTCATCTTCACTTTTCTCTTCATCAGATAACACTTCCACCCATTCCTTCAGCATTTCCGGCTTTCGAATAATATGAGCAATAAACGCTCCAACATTTGAATCAGCTGGAATGTACTTGTCCCAGCTAAATCCTTCAGCCATTTTCTCATCATCTTGATCAACGATACCGTGGTAAGCTTTCCTGTTTGCATCCTCGATCATTTTTCCATGTGCCGTTTGAGGTTCCTTTTGTTGATGCGGTTGGTGAGTAATTTGCTGATAAATGGTCTTCCGATAATAATCATCTTTACCAGCAGACTCCTTTGCTCCTCTCGGTTCCTGATTCTTGCACTCCCTTTTAAAATGGCCTTTCTCCCTGCAACGAAAACAAACAACTTTAGATTTATCAAATCCAAGATTAGAAATATTTGCATCCAAGAAATCAGTTCTTCCTGTAACCAATCTAAATTTTTCTGCTCTTCTCAAAACGCTAGCTAAGGCCCATTTAATATCCATCAGTTCTAGCTCCTCTGCATCAATTTGGTCATAATCTTCCTTTGTGAGCATCGGATTGCCAATTCTTCCGGCAATTAACCCTTCATAAGACTCTAATGCAGTGACCAATAATCCCATATGATGCTTAACAACTTCTTCAGAATAATTTTGACCGTTTTGAAGATGTAGAGCTACATTGCACTGAATCAAATGACCATTTCCAGCAGATGAACTTTGAACATTTGGAGGATTCACCGTTGAGAACCCACTTGTGTTGACTGATCCTTGACTACTTGGAGTAGATTGATTTCCAGCACTAAATGCAGTTTGGATCTTTGGACTTGCTTCAGCAGTTTGAATATTTCCTTTGTAATACAGTTTGACGTCTTGTTGATTGCTTGAACTATTCATTCTTGCAATCTTCTGTTGTTCAAGATCCTGTGCTTCCAGTTTTTCAATAAACTGACCAATCGACAATCTGCTAAACTGTACAGAATTCTTCAGAATCATGAGATATGTACCCCATTCCTTTTGAGGTAAAGCGTCAGCAAGCTTTTCAACCCATTCTGCTGGGGTTTTAGTAATCTTCAACTGAGACATGGTGCGTACAAGATGGCAGTATCTCTCAATGAGAGTCTTTGTAGTCTCACCAGGCATGCTTGTAAACAACTCAAACTCCTTCTTCAGTAACGCTGCTTTACTCTGAAGCATCTCTGTACTTCCTTCAAACTTCTTCTCAAGAGCTTTCCAGATCGAAAACGCATTTCCATCATGCTGAAGCAAAACAAATATATCCTCTGTTATAGCTTGCTGCAACAGACTTATCATCATTTTCTCTCCTTTATAACTTTCTCTCTCTTGTTCAGTAAACTCCGAGATAATTTTATCAACATTCATAGCAGTCTGTGGTCTGATGTATGCTGTTTCAATGCTTTCCCAAGCTCTCAGATGGTTTGCCTGAACCCAATTCTCAAAGCGATTCTTCCATCCATGATACTCCTCAATTCCCATAAGCTTCGGGGGTTTTTGCATTGTTCCTGTTTCGTTTTCTGCTTTCATGTTTTGAGCAATTGAAGCCGGAGTAGTTGAGGATGTAGCAAACGCGTTGTAGAACTCGGAATCCATTCTTTTTTAGCAACTTGAATATCTTGTAGAAACCGACAAGTACCGGCAGCACTTCGGTAGACAAATGTTGGAACTGTTACAACTGAAATAACAACTGTCCTATATATAGTGGTTAGATTTCGCTTGAAGACTTCAAGCGAAATCCTTCACTTTCCTCTCAAGCGAAATGTTACAATTAATATTTTGTCTTGAAGCGAAACTTTCTGAAATCATGAATCTGATTTGTCTTTTGTGGAGATGATAACATTCTGATCTAGGCATGACTTGGATTCTCACGTGAATATGAAAGGTGATGTCACTAGTGATGTCATGTGATGATGTCACTAGTGATGTCATGCTTGATAAGATCCGAACCGAACCCGAGACTCGATATTAAGACGAAGACGACAGATGTGTGCACCAACATTGTCGGACCTAGTTTTTCGCTTTGGGGAGCCCCAGTTATATCCGTGAAGATAAGCCTTTTTGTATGCGTACTGATCATCCAGAACTCAGCAAGGCAACATTCAAGAACTGTTTGCCTCGACCATGTATTGACAACCTGTCGACTAGTTGCAAGGGACGAGCTTTCATTCGAGGATTTATTTACGAGCGAACTATTATCAGATGGAAGTCCAAGGGGAGAATGCTCTTAAAGCGGCTTATCAGACGCAATTAGGCCATACGACTTTGTATTCCATGACCTTTGGGGAAATCATCACACCAGCAGCTTTATGGATCATGTGAACCGACCATGCTATTGGGTGACGTTTTGAATCCTTCCAGGAGAAAAGAACATCAGGGACAACTTTGTATCTTATTTGAGAGCTCCTGAGGGAGGAGCCATACCGCGCGAAGTCTTGATAAATGTAACTTCTGGATTCGAGAGGTACCCTTTTTGGGTGATATAATCAACGAAGTGGGAATGAACGTGGATCTCGCTAAGACCCGTTTTGGTTGGAAACTGATCGACACCAAAGAGTCCTTTGAGGATACAGCAATTTCTTGGTCTCGCTTGATACCATCGCAGATTGATCACAGGATTTTCAAAGGTCGCGTAGCTTAAATCTCTTTAGCACAACCGGGTGCTGTGTTCGTGAAAGACAGAACAGGAGGACGTCATTTCAGCTTTCGAATCCCAACTCTGCAATGCACTGAGCATCGTCTCTACCCAAGGGTGTGGGTGATTCAGTGGTATATCATTTTGGTTCGAATCAGAGTCCCAGTTACACGTCGACGCCACATGATAGAGTGATGACTTACGTAATGGAGTTACAAAGAGGAACTGCACGACACACAACCGGCGATGGAAACCGTGATCTTTGGATTTACTTGGAGACATTACTTGGACGGTACCAAATGCGTTACTTAGACCGATCACAAGGGCCTCCCGTGTACCCTGGTTTCGAAAAATCTAAATCAGTTAATGGCATCGCTGGATGGAACTTTTGGGAGGATTATGACTGGGGAACTTGAATGTATATGAGCGTTGCAGCTCACTATCGGCTCTAACTTACCTGATCAGACTCGTTCTGTTTAAACTGAAGAACTAACGGAGGAGAATTTTCAAGTTGAGTCCAGGCGAGGCATGGAGGAGCAACTTTGGCAAGACGGACGATATCCACTACCTCATGGAACGAATGCGAATCTTATCCCACGACAACGGTAGGGAAATTGTGTTGAGCAAAGCACACCGACTTCTAAATTCTAGTCATCTGGGTTTTGAAGGAAGATGTTTGGATCTGTAAATCTTTTACTAATGATTGGGCATGAAAACCCACATAGCAATGTATGGGTAGGACGCTTGACTTGTGGGAAAGTCAAGGCGAAGTATCAGAAACTGGCAACACCCATATGGAAGATGGGAGTAGACTGCCATGAATTTCGTCACTAGTCTACTTACAACTCGAAACGGAAACAGTAACACATGGATGATCGTTGATCGCCGCATGTAGCCAGCACACCTTCTTGCAGTCAAGGGAACTGACGAGTCTTCTCAGCTTGTGAATATTCCTCTGGGAGAGACGACTTTTAGGCACGAGGTACCAACACCTGTTACCTTTGATTTTGAGCTATACCTGATTTATGACAGGCAACACACAACACCCTTGGCTCACATCTAGACATGAGCATTACTTATCACTGCAGGACAACCGGACATAGTAACGAACCATCCTGACACACGAAGACATGCTGCGAGCATGTGCGTGATTGACTTTAGTAAACATATGAGAAAGACACTTATCTTTGGGTGAGCTCTACTGCAGTCGTTACCGTATTGGTATGCATACAGCTCTGTTTGGGGCGTTGCATGGATGATAATGCCAATCTCCTCGTGGACTGAGGTGGATGACAACCTAATCACGGGTCCAGGAATAGTATTCAAAACTCTTAGGAAGATTTCTTGGATCGGAAATCGTTTGGCGGCAACGCGTGACCGTCAGGGAAGCTGATAAGCTTAGGAAACACTGGGATTTCGCTGTGGGCGAACGTGTCATAATTGAAAGCTTCACCCTAGGAGGGTGTGGTACGCTACGGGAAACGTAGCAAGCTTAGTTTGCGGTACGCTGGGACATTCGGATTTCTGGAACGGATCGGTGATATGGCTCACAAACAAAAGTTACCTGATGAATTGGGTAACAGTCATACTGCCATTTATGCCTCGAATATAAAGAGGTGTTTGTCCGATGAAACGCTTGTAATACCCTTATTAGAGTCTGAGGGTAATGACAAGTTGCAGTTGTTGAGGAATCTACTGAAATCTTGGACCAGGACGTCAAGACTCGTTAGCATAGTCGAAGTCCAATCGTGAGAGTTCGTAGGAACTCAAGACGTGGACCGGAGTTCACGTAGGAATGCAATGATCGGAGTAAGCTCTAGCATCCTCAGTTGTTCAAACGGTTGCATCAACTTCTATTATCATTAGCGAATTTCGGGACGAAATTCCATTTCAAGTTAGGGATGATGTGGCACCCGAGGAAAATCCACAGTCATCCTAATCTAACACTTTGCCGCTTTGTGTTACTTTTGGTTTACTTATCAAATTTCGGGACGAAATTTCTTTCAAGTTGGGGATGATGTGACAACTCGAACTTTCAAGGTCTTTCCTTGACACGTTACTTGTTTCACACCAGTGTTTTCATAATTGTGTTTGCATTGTAAAATTGTGCACGTTTGATATATGATTGATATACCGTGTTACTGTGTTATTTGGTACTGTGTCACTGTGTTATGGTGTTATTGTGTTAATGTTTGATACTGTGTTAAGGTGTTATTGTTTGGTTAGTGATGGGAACCTTGATATATGATTGATATACTGTGTTATTTGGTACTGTGTCACTGTGTTATGGTGTTATTGTGTTAATGTTTGATACTGTGTTAAGGTGTTATTGTTTGGTTAGTGATGGGAACCTTAGAATTACTTAAGGCTATAAACTTAACCTCCACAAACCTCACTCAATAAAGAACTGTACTTCGTCATCACCTATATCGACTTTCATCACCACCATAGCTCGACAAAACACTATGTTTCGTCAAGGTCATGATTCGTCAAGATGGGCTTCGGCCCAAGTGAAGCCCAGCCCTCATTATTATTGTGCAATCCTCAAAACATTCCAGTAGATAAGTAGATGAAACCCTAGACACTCAACCACACTCCTGATCGACGACAGTTACCCCCACTCTCGAAGCTCTCTCTCCTGCGAGACTTATCTCTCCCGTGATTACTAAATTCAATTCTCTGGTTAGTACACGCATCACCAAATTGATTTACATGCGATGATCTATGTGTTTTAGTATTGTGTTTAGAGGATAGGAGAGCTGTTAAATGATTTAGGGATTATGTGATAGTTGTAAATCTGATGAATGCTTCGTGGAAACAAACTGACATGATTGATTAGGTTACTGTATTTATGAAATTGATTTCGTGTGGTTTTGCATAATGATTGATGATGTTAAACTGTTGATAATCATAACCAGATGTGCTCGTATGATGAACCTAGAAATCGATTGCATTAGTATAACTATGAACATTAGGGTTTAGATTAGTGATGAAACTGTTGGGTTGATGACGACGAAAGGTGGTAGTTTCTCCATGACTGAAGTCGACGAAACTTATAGTAGTTTCGCCATGATGAACTCGACGAAACATGGATGATTCGTCACAAGGAGGCCCGACGAAACACTGAGGTTTCGTCAATGATAGTCACGACGAAAAACTAATGTTTCGTTGGAATGCCATGTGTTAATGAATTAACTGAATGATTATTATGATATATAACGTGTTTGATGTAAATGGTTTGCTTGTCTGAATCGGCTAGTATGTGGTAGTAATGAACCAATTGGGCCGCACAGCAACATGGGGTACCAATGTGGGCGGGTAGATGACATTTGGGCCTTAAACACTTTGGGTTGTACACTTATATCAGACTATTGTATTGGGTTGCTCATTTAGTTATACACTCTCACTTTGGGTTTTTGGGTTGTATAGACCATGAAATGTTGAGATTGGGATTTAAACGTGAATCTGTGTTGCATGCTGACATGTGTACTAAATGCTTAATGTGTATCATGTAATGAAGTGGTAGTATACAATATGTTACTGTGTGTATTGGGAGTATGTGGAAACTAATTGACTATGGTAACCATACTAGGCTTTGACTGACTATGTGTGAACAAGTATCGAGTCTTACCGAGCAAACCAAGGTGAGTTCACTGCTCTTTTTCTAAGCATGCATCCCGGTGGTTGGGGACATCTGGTAAACGTTCCGAGAAGGAATGTCGGGTAATGGGTTTGACTGGAATGTTAAACTTGGGTTGTTGGTTAATACACGTTTGTATCGATCACTCAAGTCCCTTCTACCGATTGTTGCTTGTAGGGCAATGGGGTATTAGTTAGTAGCGCTACTTAGGTTTGGCACCCTCACACCGCATCGAGGAGGTCGGGAGTGAACTAATGACCCCCATCTTGACCATTGCTTTGATAGAGGCAAAGGGGTTTAGGGCAAATAATCTGGAGCCATCTGCGGTAAGCGTGTGATTAACAACAATGCATCTGTGAAACGTTTTAATCTGGTAACTGGTATCTATACACGTTAACAAAACTTTGAACTCACCAGCGTCGTCTGACACACTTGTCTGCATGCATGCAGGTCTATAGGTTGATATCATTTGGAACTTGTTGTCTGGAAGGCTGGAGTGGTCATGGGTCGAGATACATGGAATCGCAACACAAGTCTAATGGTTTACTTACGCGTGATTTATTAAACACTTAACAAATGAGTTATGCTTTCGCTGTGTACAATGAATTATATGTAACGTTTTGTAATACTTTATGATAATGAATGAAAATTTATTTAAATGTATTTATGAGTTCAATGTGATTGGTGGCTAAGATCCTGGTATGTCACACGCCCTGCGGTGTTTCTGCAAGTGGTGTTTTGGGGGTGTGACAGCGATGACAAGTAACAACGACCCCTTTTTTTTACTCTTTTTATATAAAAAAGTCTGAAATCGATGTTCAAATCAAACTTCACTCAGAATCTGAAATCAGTCAAACACAGTGTTGATCGAATTCGAGATCGAAGTTAGTAACACTCTTATATATTTATCGAATTTGAGATCGATCGAAGCCCCAAACATAAACTGAATTCAGTTTTTGTTACTCTTTTTATAATTTGAAACTTGCAACTTCGAAGACATTGGCAGTACTCTGACTCCTTTTTGCGATTTAATTATGTGGCTCTCACTCAGGTTAGTCATTCTCATTTTGTTGATTTTAAATTGTTGTTTAGGGAATTAGCGCTTATTTGCTTATTTCAATTTGTTTTTAGACACTTAGGGCTTATTTTATTATTTTAATTTGTTGTTTAGGGCTCATTTTTAATCTCTATAATAGATTTATATTTTAGCAATGTCGAATTGAATCCGAACTTTTAAATTTGGTCATGCAAAAAGGCAAAAAAAACAAAAAAGTAAATAAAAGACGTAAACAAGAAGCTTTAATTGAAGGATTTGAAATTATTAATTACGCCAATTATAAACTTTTTAGTTTATAATTATCGGTCCCAAGCATGGATAAAGGAGAAGGGTTTTGTTACTAAATACGTTGAAAACGATAATTTTGCAAAAGGGCCTCCACTTCTTAGTTCGATTAGGGCCTCCGAAAACGTAGGAACGGCCCTGTGTCAAACGTTAATGACTTAATTCTCCCACCAATTGTGTGTCTTATGTGCATTATTTTGTATTATACTTTTTGTAAATTTTTGTCATGTTATTGCGTATAACGCGTCGAAATAATAGATAGTGAACAAAACATATAATCATTTGTTTTCAAGATCTTTACCACATCTTCTTGTTTTTACCATCATAAAATTTTTTTTTTAATTATAATTCAGTATTATTAATAGGACATATATACTATTACTAAAATGCTAGACAAATTGAATAAAAATCTACACACTTTTGATTGAAAAAACATTTGACAAATGAACTAAATCAACGTAGAAGAGATGAAAAACTAAATATAAAATTACTATATTGAACTCTATATGTTTATTGTAACCATGACAACAACCTATTTATTAATTTTCTTGTAAAAAAGTCTACATTTTTTTTGAACGGTAAGATTCTATGATTGATAGAACAGGGCCAGCATATGCTGTAAAAACCCGAAAAGGTACAAAACAAAATTCAAGGAAAAAAAAACCACTAACACTCCCCCGTTACAACCATTTAATTTACTATATCGCGAATGTTGAAATCCACCCACATTCCCCACTCAATGCTATGGAATTTCGATCTAGATTTCAACCAAATAAAACTTTCTGCCATGATTCCTTCCAGTACGTTGTTCCCAGTCCGATGGTAGCATTCAAACTCTTTTTCATTACGAGACTTCCAAATGTTCCATATAGTCGCTTGAAAGACCATGTTGATAACTCTCTTCCAGTCGTTAGATCCTGTTAAGTTCTTGGTAAACTCCAAGGCTTCTTTACATGTTCGAAAATCAGTGGTAGCTGGTATCTTTAGCCATATACGAACGTTCTTCCAAATTAACCTGGACGAATCACACTCACAAATTACGTGGGCTACCGTTTTTTCATATAGTCCGCACCTTGAGCACATCTGATTATTTATCGGGATCCTTCTTTTGACAAGTTCTTGTTTTGTTGGAATTCTCTCGAGCATCGATCTCCATATGAAGTAGTTTACTTTTGGCGGTGACCACCGGTTCCAATGTTTCCATTCCTCCTCGTCTTCAGCTGCACCAATCTTGTTTATCTGATCTCTAAGCAGAGCTACCGAGAACTCTGCATTACTGTTCGTCTTCCAGCACCAACGATCTTCCTTTGTCTTGAGTTTCACCCTATTTAGGTGTTGCATTAGACTACTCCACTGCGCCCACTCCACATCTGAGTTAGGTGGTCAGACACATCCTATATTCCATTGTTGCTCATGTCCCAGTATCGTAACACAATCCGCAACCTTAGCTCGTTTATTTATGGCAATTTTAAATATCTCCGGCCATTTTTCTTTCAAAGTGTTGTCTCCACTCCAGTTATCCAGCCAAAAGTACACCGTCTTCCCATTGCCCAGCTCCGCAACAAGTTCCTTTGACACCGATATACCCATGCTTCCAATTTTTCTACCTGCATTCACAATATTTTTCCGAATACCTGCATATTTATTATTAATTGGTATATAATTAAAACATCTTTTGCTCTCATGTATTGACTTAATCACTTTAGCCCATAATTCCTCCGGTTTCGCCTTGTACTTCCACCACCATTTTACCATGTAAGCGAGGTTTGCACTCCACAAATCTCCTAGCCCGAACCCACCATGATGTTTTGCTCTTGTCATCTTCCCCCATGCTATCCACCGTATCTTATGTCTTCCAGCCTTCCTTCCCCAAATAAAATCTCTCCGTATTGCATCAAGGGTCTTTATAACCTTCTTAGGTGCAAGGTACACTGAAAAATAGTAGTTGGGCAAGGCCCCCAATACCGCCTTGGCTAGCACCATTCTACCTGCAAAAGATAAACAATTGGCCTTCCATACCGATAGTTTCCTGTTAAAATTATCAATCACTGGCTTCCAGTGTCTCTTTCTATTCATGTTCGCTCCGATGGTTAAACCCAAGAAGTTGAACGGTATGCTTCCTTTCCTGCATTTCAATTTTCCAGCCATTCTTATTATCTCGTCCTCTTCAACTCCTATCCCGTACAGACAAGACTTGTTTAAATTGACTTTTAACCCCGAACACAGGTAAAAGCACCTTAGTATTCGATTAAGGTTTAATATATTCGTCTCAAACCATTCACCCATGAATATCACGTCGTTCGCGTAACACCGATGTGTTATACACGGGCCATCTTTTGGTAGTTTGACACCTTTAAAGGCTCCTCTGCTGTCCGCTCTTTTCATGACGACCTCTAAAGCTTCCATTACTAGGATAAAGAGAAAAGGTGATAGCGGATCACCTTGTCGTAGACCCCTTTGTAACCTGAACTCTGACGTAGGCGACCCACTTACTAGGACCGATGCCCAACTCGATTTTAAACACGCTCCAATCCATTTTGTCCAGCGGCTAGGGAATTTCATCGTTTTTAAATTAAAAAGTAGGAATTTCCAATTTATCGAATCGTACGCCTTTTCGAAATCAACTTTGAAGAAAAACACTTCTTTCTTGCTTTTTTCGCCCAAGAGATGACTTCGCTTGTGATCAGAGGCCCGTCAAAGATGGATCTCCCTTCCACAAATGCCGTTTGTACCGGGGCCACAATGGATGGGATGACCTTCTTTAATCTGGAAGCTAACACTTTTGCAATGACTTTGTATATGATACCAATAAGAGAGATCGGCCTGAACTCATTCACGGTCTGGGGGTCTCTGACTTTGGGAATCAAAGCTATAAAAGACGCATTACAGCCCATCTCGATGAAAGCTCTTTCGTGAAAATCTTTAAGGATATCAACGAAGTTGTTTTCTAGCAACGCCCAATATCTTTTGATGAATTTGAACGAGAATCCATCTGGACCAGGGGCTCTATCACTCCCACATGCCCACACCGCCTCTTTAATCTCTACTTTTGAAAACTCTCTGGTCAGTGTAATAGCCTGCTCGTATGTTACCTGACTGAAACCCCTACCATCAAGAGTAGGCCTATTCTTCAAAGGTTCTGTGAATCGACCCAGGAATCTTGCTTTTACTTCTTCCTTTATAGCTTTCGGGTCATTCACCAGTGTTCCATTGATCATCATTGCATTGATCTTGTTCCTTGCTTTCCTGTAGTTGATAATCCTGTGAAAATTTTTTGAGTTCTCATCTCCAAGCTTTGCCCATTTAAACTTTGCTTTTTGCTTTAAGTCCTTAAGTCTCTTCCTCTCATAATTCTTTATAACCCACTTTCCACTAACTCTTTTCTCCTTTTCTGTTGCTGTAAGGCTCCTCCTTTCTGCTAATTTTTCAATTTGCTCCACCTCTTTTGTCCCGTTATAGACCCCCTCCTCCTCTCTTGCCTTTGATTCCTTCCTCCATTCTTTAATATGTAGTTTGAGATTTTTAAGAATACAAGCCATATCTTTCATGACGTTATCCCCTTTAACGTGATTCTCCATGACTTTGTTTACCACGACATCAATGCCTCCATCTTCTAGCCAACTATTGTAAAATCTGAATGGTATTGGCCCGAAGTCTGAGGACACACATGAAAGGATCAACGGGCAATGATCCGACAAGTATCTCCCTAAAGCTTCAAATCTTGCACACGACCATTTTTCCATAAACGAACCACAAACGAGAACACGATCTATCTTGCTGAGGTTCGACCCGTCCTTTGACATGTATGTATACTTTTGTCCTCCCATTTGATATTCAATAAGACCCGTTTCAGCTATAAAATTATTGAAAATCATTGCACCTTGGCTGTCGAATCTGGAGTTCATCCTTTCTTCCTCTTCTCTCACTTCATTGAAATCTCCGGCCATGATCCAAAGCCCATTATTACTGCTATCTACAACTTCTTTTAATTCCCCCCATAAATTCCTTCTTCTCATCACATCGCATGGTGCATATGCATTAACTATGTTGATGTACATATTGGTACCAGCCACCACCCCACTCACTATTAGGAATGACTCGTGTTTAAACACTATTTGCTTTGAAAATACACCCGGATCCCACGCCGAAATCAGGCCCCCAGATCTGCCCCTAGCATCCACTGATTCATATTCCATATCTACATTCCCCCAAAATCTTCCAACAGACCCTGAATCTACGTTTGATACATGTGACTCTTGCATACATAAAAAAGAAATTTTGTGTTTCTTAACTAACCTGCTTATCCAACTTGGTTTTTCCGCACCCCCAATGCCTCTAATATTTATTGCCAAATAATTCATAGCGTACCATCCGACTCCAATTCCTCCCGGACTACTCTTAGTATTTCCTGCCGGCTTTTAGAGACCCGAATTCCAATCACTTTTCCCATCGCTACTGTAGCCCCTGTCTCGGCTTGTAAATCCTCTGTTGGTTCTTTATTCAAATCGAAGGTCCGATCGATTGAGTCTAGGGCGTCTTCGTTTATAGCCTGCCGGACATCCACTGCGCCGTTCTCGGATCTAAACCTTTTATTAATAGAGCTTCCTTCCCTTGTGAATGTAAAAGATGAACTCCCTTTTTTCCTTTTTGTCGCTGTGTTTCTATTACCCTGGCCCCATATAATCTCATTTAGGTTAAACGGGTCATCGTCAGGCCCACTTGAATTGTCACTACTTCTGGGCCCATATTGATTGGGCCTAATTTCTTTCCTAGTTTCACCATTATTTCCACCCGGCCCATTTTGGGTATCACCATCTGAATTTCTATCCACTGATTGAAAAGTGAATATTCCTTCATTCCCGCCTATTTTTTCATTAATGTCAACATTCCCCATATACCTAGGTTCTTGTGTTTCCTGCGTCTTTTCGTTACCCAAGCAGTCTACGAAGATTTCTCTCCAATTCCCCCCAAAACCATTTATTGTTGCACATGCTCCTCCATCCCCATCTGACTCTTCATTCTCTTGACCCTTCGTCTTCTCCGATGCATTATCGCCAGTGACCGGAGCTCCACTTTCTTGGCTGGTGTTCTCAGATTCCATGTTTTTTCCTTGTGTCACACCCCAACCAATGGCGGAAACATCGGGATGAGACGAAGTGTGAAGATTGCTAGAGACATCATAACACTATTTGTGACAATATTTAATAAATTGATTTCATTTCATAGAGTAAATTGTCAACATTACAAGAAATTCAAATACAACAAGTTCAAAGGAAATACATGACAACATAATCAAAATTGATACAACATATTAAACCTAAACGTCTATATGTGTATCTAGGCATCAACACTACTTCTTTTCATAGCATCATCATCATCAACCTGTAACATGTTTAAAATACAATTCAATGCAAAAGCAAAGGCGAGTATACAAGTTTGGTACGTACATAACAAAGATAAGTTTTAAACAATTTCTCATAGCAAGCATGTGATTCAAGATAAACAATAAATTTGGCATGTGTCAAACATATCAAACCAATAATGAAACGGAAGATGCTCATGACATAACCACAAGTCTACGGGCGGGTCGTTAATCCTATAGCGCTACATATGTCATGGTTAGGCTCGTACGAAGTTAATGATAAGTTCAACACATAATGTCCTCAACCCAAGTTTAAAGTATCAAGCAATCACGTATACAAGCATGTTATAGGAACGTTCATGTGTTTAAGCAAAATGTTCATGTGTAAGTTTTTGATAAGTAAACATGTTACACCCCAAAAGTGGTAAAAGTAAAAGAGGGGAATACGAGTATACTCACAATATTGCATATGCTTTCCGATTATCCATTTGTTGACGAGTAGAGATTTTGAGTCCGAATGTATAAGGGTTAAAGTTCAATTATGTTTAGAGTCGAGATTCGGAATAAAACAACATGAAAATAACATATGAGAGTAACATGTGAAAATACTCATCTAATACACATGATACTTGTTCTTGACACTATGTACTCCAAGGAGTTTATATGATTTAATGGAACAAGGTTCCATTAGAATCGTAACAAGTTATCATACTATAGGATGATATAATCTAGTACTTGGACATATGAACACTAATTCATCATCTAAGATTCGATTATTTGGATTATGTGCTTATATATTACATATATTTTATACATATTATTAAGTCCAATATTTCAAGCATGAGGTAGAAGATTAAGATCTTCATTTAGGTACCTCTAAATATCATGGAAATCATGTAGGATGTAGGAAGAACAAGCTTCCATTTAGGTACCTCTAAGTGTTCACCACTACACTTGATGTAAAAACACCCAAGGAGGGTCATGAACATACAATAATGAATGAATGAATAAATACAACTAATCTAAGGAAAACATTAAGTAATGTGTGGATTTACAAGTAGGATAGCCCAAGCTAGTCCTATAATCACACAACCATCAAGCATTAGGCTCGTTCATTACTTGTGGGTTAAAACCCCTTTAAAACAGAAAGTTTAGAGGATTAAAACCTCTGAATTTGTATGTTACAACCTTGTTTTTAAGCACACTTAATCATAGTCTCGATTAGTGGCATGAGGACATAGGAATGTATGAGATAACTCAAGTTTAAGCAAGTATATACAAAGTCTAATCAAAACAGAATGTTTGGAGCCTTGTTTGGTGATGTTCCAGCCTTGGTTTTCCATGGAAAACCTGTTGCAAACATACCTAATGTTGTCCCACGCAAGTAGGAAGAAGAATCAATGAAAAAGACCAAGAAATGAAGAAGTTATGCCCATTTTCGTAAAGCTCGATGAATCTGTCCGAACCCTGATTTGCAGCAACGTTTTTTAGTGATTGAGAGAGTTGGGAGGGTGTTTCTAAAGTGTAAAAGACTTGGGAGGCCTTGGGTATTTATAGGGAAGTGTTTAGGGTCGGTTTGGGGGGGGGGTAATTAATGCTAAAATTTGGTTTAAACATGAAAATCCCGCTAAAAAACGAACCTGGTCGCGAACTGAATTGGGATTCTAATCTGGGGGTTGCCAGGCGGCCAGCGTAAACCCACACTTAAGTTTACGCGGCTGGTATGAGGGTTATGGCTGAAGTTTGGTTTTATTACACTTAGGCCCCTCAACTTTGATATTTAGGGCATTTTGGGTGTTCTCGGGACTTGTTTCGCCATTTAAGGATAGTTTAAGGCCATTTTAAGTATGATGAACATAATCAAAGCATAATTAAGCGTATGAAGGTCGTATTTAAGTTTTGTATACGTTAATAATACGTTTTATGCATAAGTTTCACGTATTTACAAGTTTAGCACAAAGTTTCCAAGAGTTACGAATAAGCATCAATTGTTTCACGAAATCGAATGTAGGAGAATGTACAAAGTATGTGTAACATGTATTTAACAAAATGTGAGTTTTATTTATAATTCAAGTCTCGGATTTTACAATGGTTATAAAGAAAGAACGATCACAATGAACGCAAGATTTCCAAAAATAGAGTTTCAAGCAATGGTTTCTAAATAGGGGAAGTATGAAAACGCAGGGCGTTACAGTCTCCCCTCCTTTAGGAAATTTCGTCCCGAAATTTATTCAAGAGGAAGACTTGAAAGGGTTTTGGTAAAAAGTGATTATTTAAGCTAAGACTTGGAAATTTTGAAACATTAGAAAAGTACGAAATCTGGGGAGAATAGTCATAATAGGTTTGTAAAATGATTTGTTTGGCTAAAACGGTTTTGGGGCATAAGCATGGATGAACGTGTATAGGTAAAAGGATTTTGAATAGCTAAATTTGGGGTTGTTTTACAAATGTGTTGTATTTACGAAGGAGGTCTTTATAAAATGGTTTGTAATCAATGAGAGTGAGGTAGGTTGCTTAGGAAGTTTTAAAGGTTGTATAAGACCATATATTCATAAATTGCTTTTCGAGTGGAACGAGAAAGTTTGGTAAAATAAAGTATTAACGACCTACTAAATACGTTTACACAAGAATAAAGAATAGAAAGACGGTTCTAAAGGTAATAAGATAAGTTAGGATTCGAATGTTTAAACAAGCTTGATTGTGAACGAGGCTCGTATGAAAGAAGGATAATGGAGAATAATAGGAGTATGGGGCGAACGATAGACTCTTAACGAATGCAAGTATATGAAAGGCATAAGTGTTAGACAGACGAAGGTAGCATGTTAAAGATGAAGTCTCGTCATGGATAATCGGATATAATGCGTTTGTGAGTTGTTTAAAGTCTGTATTAGGTCCAAAAGGTCTGCAAAACACTGAATTTCTCATGGCACGTTTTACGAAATTTGGTAACATGGTGAAAACACTTATATATAGGAAGTACCAGCGGCGTATCCACCATGTTTTGACCATGTTACGTTTGTTTCGTATTTGGTGTCGTGTTACGTTCCGTGTCTTACCATACACAGTAGTACACTCTATGGTTCTCATGAGCCAATCATTATAATCCCGTGTGCACCCGCGACTATTTTAATCGTCGCATGATCCACATAGCTTGTACTAGTTGTGTATGAATCAGGGTATGTATAATTTAAAAATTAAGAATGTGTTTGTGTAAGAACGTAGTATGTAAGTAAGTCCATGCTTAAGTATGTATGGGACCCACGTAAGCAAATCCCTCGGATTCCACTCGCGTACGGGTACAAATATATGAATCATGAGTATGAATGATAGTATGAGCATAAATATAAGTTTAGGTATGATTACTCACGTAAGTATGAGCATAGACATAAAACGTATGAGTAATATGAATATATGTATAAGCATGAAACATATGAATTTAAGTATAAGCATGAAACGTATGAATTTAAGTATAAGCATGAAACGTATGAGTATAAGTGTACGTACGAATAATAAAATTTACGTATATAGTGTACGTTGGGACATAGCGGATTTAAACGTATAAAAGCATTCAAAAGGTTTAGTATGTAAATACGAACGATATAAATGATGTTATCGCGAGACATTGACTAAAAGGCGTATGATGATATGCATGTATAGTTGTTTAAACGAAACGTTGAGCTTATCGAATCAAAATAGGATTGATCTTGGTTTGAAAGGTAGAATATAGTTTGCATATGTAAGAGGATATAAAGTGCTCATTGGTTAAGCATAATGTACTTTGTAATGAATGGAAATGCTACTTTTGTTTTAAAAGAGTTTACGTAATCCGAAGATGGTCGGTCCCCATGAAGTCTTCTTGCCCACGTGTTTTGTAAATTAGTGCAGGAAAAGGTATTTAATAAAAGTAAGTTCGTTTCATTAAACAAAAAAAATTACGAATTTAGGAGGTTCTTGTGAAAACGAGGATCCTTAGGAAAAGAATTTTAGCAAAAGGACTCAGTGATTGTTTAAAGTTCTAACAAATGATTTGTTGAGGTTGAAAAGAGTATTTGGTAAAACGATCATATAACATCTATAAGATTTTGTAAGTAATTGAGAGAGGTTGGTTTGATTTTGATTAAGAGTAGAAGTCCCTAGCATGATGGTATAATGTGAATGTGTTTTAGTTATTAAATCGGACATAAAGTTCATGGGCAAGAGATTCATTGGACCGATTGAATTGATAGGGTAGCATTTCGTAGGGTTTGAAAATTTGTGAAATTAAACGTTTTAAGGTATGAGTAAGAATCTCGTGTATATGAGTTGTGTAAATAAATAGATGGTAGGATAAGAAGTACGTTTAAAATAAACAATGTATTTTCAAATCGGTATAAGTAGGTATTTTGAATAACGATAAACAATTTAGGTATAAAATACGACCGAGTTTGTATAGTAAGATATTTTGAAGAGACGTTTTGGTAACGATCACCTAGGTAAGGGAATCACCCCTAACTCGTCGGTGAGGTCGTTTTAAGAAAAGGGGAGTGGAGTTAATTGTCAAGGTAAGGAGATCACTCCTATCTCGATGATTTGTCTCCACTCGTCGTTACAAGGAATACGAATTTAAGTTATAGGAAATCATGCATATGTACAAAGGTATGGAAAGATTCAATATGATGTGTGTGTGAGAAGAAAATATCGAAAGTAAATTCGAATTCGAAATATTGCCTCGTATAAAATAAATAGTTGAACACATGTTTGATTAAAATTTGGATGGTTCCAAAACGGAACTTTGACTAACCAAAGTGGTCGAAAAGTCTTTCGAATTTAAGGAGCATGCTTTGGCCTAATAGGTAAAATACTCTCGCCGACAAGTCGGTTAACGGTATTTACCCTTCCGGTTACTACATGTCCCAAATCAATTGAAATTTCGAGACTTGGCGGGATTTATGAAAATCGAGGAGTGGAACTAGTCGACAAGGTGCGGGTTTCACCCCTAACTTGGCGATTTAGTATCCTAAGTGTGGTTGGTACTCGTCGGGTCAAAAGTTAATTTTGACACTTTGACGAGGGTCCACTAGAATTTGAAATTTGAATTTCTCCATCGAGATGAGGATTTCACTCCTAACTTAATGGTGAATTTCATGTAAAAAGAAAAGTAGATGGATTGAGAGTTGTTCACCAAATTGTGGGTTTCACGCCTATTTTGGTGAAGTCGTCTCGTTTGTGTATTACGAGGGTTTGTGAATTTAGAATAGTCGAGTAAAATGCATGAGGAAAAGCGTATGTTGAATATTAAACAAACAAGTATAAACATGACAAGAATGGTATATAAAGAATGACATATTGGAACAAGTATTAACACATAACGAAACATGTATTAGCACGTAAGAATGGCATGTCAAGTATGATACATAAGGATAAAATGACATATATGTTTAAGAGGCTGAAAGAGAATAAATAAGGAACACATAAAGCGGCATGCATGTAGTTTCAAATAAAACAAAAGAATAAGGCTCTAAAACTATAGACTAGGTAAAAGCATTCCTACTTTTCTTAATTCCCTATAGTTATGGCTCTGATACCAATCTGTCACACCCCAACCAATGGCGGAAACATCGGGATGAGACGAAGTGTGAAGATTGCTAGAGACATCATAACGCTATTTGTGACAATATTTAATAAATTGATTTCATTTCATAGAGTAAATTGTCAACATTACAAGAAATTCAAATACAACAAGTTAAAAGGAAATACATGACAACATAATCAAAATTGATACAACATATTAAACCTAAACGTCTATATGTGTATCTAGGCATCAACACTACTTCTTTTCATAGCATCGTCATCATCAACCTGTAACATGTTTAAAATACAATTCAATGCAAAAGCAAAGGCGAGTATACAAGTTTGGTACGTACATAACAAAGATAAGTTTTAAACAATTCCTCATAGCAAGCATGTGATTCAAGATAAACAATACATTTGGCATGTGTCAAACATATCAAACCAATAATGAAACGGAAGATGCTCATGACATAACCACAAGTCTACGGGCGGGTCGTTAATCCTATAGCGCTACATATGTCATGGTTAGGCTCGTACGAAGTTAATGATAAGTTCAACACATAATGTCCTCAACCCAAGTTTAAAGTATCAAGCAATCACGTATACAAGCATGTTATAGGAACGTTCATGTGTTTAATCAAAATGTTCATGTGTAAGTTTTTGATAAGTAAACATGTTACACCCCAAAAGTGGTAAAAGTAAAAGAGGGGAATACGAGTATACTCACAATATTGCATATGCTTTCCGATTATCCATTTGTTGACGAGTAGAGATTTAGAGTCCGAATGTATAAGGGTTAAAGTTCAATTATGTTTAGAGTTGAGATTCGGAATAAAACAACATGAAAATAACATATGAGAGTAACATGTGAAAATACTCATCTAATACACATTATACTTGTTCTTGACACTATGTACTCCAAGGAGTTTATATGGTTTCATGGAACAAGGTTCCATTAGAATCGTAACAAGTTATCATACTATAGGATGATATAATCTAGTACTTGGACATATGAACACTAATTCATCATCTAAGATTCGATTATTTGGATTATGTGCTTATATATTACATATATTTTATACATATTATTAAGTCCAATATTTCAAGCATGAGGTAGAAGATTAAGATCTTCATTTAGGTACCTCTAAATATCATGGAAATCATGTAGGAGGTAGGAAGAACAAGCTTCCATTTAGGTACCTCTAAGTGTTCACCACTACACTTGATGTAAAAACAACCAAGGAGGGTCATGAACATACAATAATGAATGAATGAATAAATACAACTAATCTAAGGAAAACATTAAGTAATGTGTGGATTTACAAGTAGGATAGCCCAAGCTAGTCCTATAATCACACAACCATCAAGCATTAGGCTCGTTCATTACTTGTGGGTTAAAACCCCTTTAAAACAGAAAGTTTAGAGGATTAAAACCTCTGAATTTGTATGTTACAACCTTGTTTTTAAGCACACTTAATCATAGTCTCGATTAGTGGCATGAGGACATAGGAATGTATGAGATAACTCAAGTTTAAGCAAGTATATACAAAGTTTAATCAAAACAGAATGTTTGGAGCCTTGTTTGGTGATTTTCCAGCCTTGGTTTTCCATGGAAAACCTGTTGGAAACATACCTAAGGTTGTCCCAAGCAAGTAGGAAGAAGAATCAATGAAAAAGACCAAGAAATGAAGAAGTTATGCCCATTTTCGTAAAGCTCGATGAATCTGTCCGAACTCTGATTTGCAGCAACGTTTTTGAGTGATTGAGAGATTTGGGAGGGTGTTTCTAAAGTGTAAAAGACTTGGGAGGCCTTGGGTATTTATAGGGAAGTGTTTAGGGTTGGTTTGGGGGGATAATTAATGCTAAAACTTGGTTTAAACATGAAAATCCCGCTCAAAAACGAACCTGGTCGCGAGCTGAATTGGGATTCTGATCTGGGGGTTGCCAGGCGGCCAGCGTAAACCCACACTTAAGTTTACGCGGCTGGTATGAGGGTTGTGGCTGAAGTTTGGTTTTATTACACTTAGGCCCCTCAACTTTGATATTTAGGGCATTTTGGGTGTTCTAGGGACTTGTTTCGCCATTTAAGGATAGTTTAAGGCCATTTTAAGTATGATGAACATAATCAAAGTATAATTAAGCGTATAAAGGTCGTATTTAAGTTTCGTATACGTTCATAATACGTTTTATGCATAAGTTTCACGTATTTACAAGTTTAGCACAAAGTTTCCAAGAGTTACGAATAAGCATCAATTGTTTCACGAAATCGAATGTAGGAGCATGTACAAAGTATGTGTAACATGTATTTAACAAAATGTGAGTTTTATTTATAATTCAAGTCTCTGATTTTACAATGGTTACAAAGAAAGAACGATCACAATGAACGCAAGATTTCCAAAAATAGAGTTTCAAGCAATGGTTTCTAAATAGGGGAAGTATGAAAACGCAGGGCGTTACACCTTGTCTCTCTTCTTGCATAGCCACCAACTCGTCGTCTTCTTCATGAATTGTGGATGCCTCGTCCGGGGTGTTTATGAACACAGAATCGTCATTGACAAACTTTGGTGTCCAGTTTCCTGATACCTCCGATGCCCAGCACTTGAAAGATACGTCTTTGAATTTTACAAGAATCTCCTTGTTTAGGACTTGTCCTATTCTAATTATAACACCCAGGTGTGCACATGTTAGATTGCTATCCTCCTTATCCACTTCTCTAATTACCCGACCCAAACTTCCCCCAATGATGTTGAAAGTTTCCTTGTTCCTCAGGCTGATTGGAACACCGCAGATCCTGACCCAAGCAAGTCTTTCAAACCAATCCATGCTTTCCTTCCAAGGTTTGATGTTTATAAAATACTCCTCATACGCAGGTTTGTGTGCTGTCAGTAGTTCTTCGGTTTCCATTTGTGAACCCAAAGTGACCAGAATTCTTAGTCCGCCAGCATACCTAACCTCCATTGTTGCATAGCTAATTTCTCGCAGTATTGTCTTCGCTCTGAATAGGATTTCAAGCGTTTTGGCTTCCAAGCTTACAGTTCTAGTGCTCCATTCTCTGGTATTATCTTCACAGTTTACCGGTAGGGATATTGTTTCTTCCGATGTCTTTTGCTTTCCTCCTATCACCGCATCCAAATACGACCTGCCCACTTCCCCTTTCCTCCCATTGTTGTAAGAATGAAACTAAAACCAAATAAAAAGCTAACCTTTAAGAGGTGCAAGTCCTTTCTAAATAATGAGAGAGTGGTTTTGATAACATCCCATTAAATGAGAAAAAAAAATTGTTTACACAATTTTCAAACCCATACATGTGTTAAGGGAAAATCAGATAAACCATCAAGGCTGTTGTGTTCCCAGGTTTAATTCAACGAAGGAAAAGAAAGGATTTGGAAGGCTGTAGAATGCTGCCAAGTTTAATTTAACGAAGGAAAAGAAAGGATTTGGAAGGATGTAGAAAAAGTCATGTTTCAGAGTTTTCTTAAGAAAAGAAATGAAGAGAGAATGAAAGAAAACTTATGACTTTTTTCCATCATTTTAAATCCATCCAAATTGGAAAGATTTGGAAGGAAAAAGTTTTTTATACATAAAATCTTTACTTTCTTTTCGTTTCCTTCAAACTCGAGAACACGTTAGTTAATTAAATTTTCCTTTCTATTCTTTTTATTTTCCCTCATTAATTCTTTTCTTTTTTTTTTTGTTTATTAAACTCGGGAACTCAAACAAATTTGTTTTCATTTTCCACCAATAAGTCATTAAGAAAAGTTTGCAAGATTGGGGTCAACCCAAAAATCTTGTCCGTCCATGCAAGTGACTTTATCATAACAGTATAAAAAAATAATTAATATTGGCTCATCCCTTAAAGTTTTCTTCTTCTCTCATGCTTTCTATATAACTTTTAATATAATATATTTATATCTCAACTCTCACTAACGAGAGGTATGATGAATCCAATAGTGGATTCAGGAAAGTTGATGTGGTGCGGAATCTAAAAATGAATCTTTTAAGACATTGTGGTGACAATAATGGTGGCAAAGTGCAAAATGGATCCAAGTTCCTTAATGGGGTGGTTTGGGGTATTGTCTGTCTGCACTTAGTCTACGTCACCCATAAAGATTAAAGACAATCTCCTTTTCGCATTATATATTGTGCAACTTGAAAATAAATCTAATTGTTATTAAAGCTTATATTTTTTCATTAATAGTCTTTACTTGTTGGATCATTATTGATTCGAAACGTTAAATCTATGAGCGGTAGTATCTTTGAAAAGGCGATTCAAAAAGATGATTCATAACAATTTGCAAAGAAGATTGTTGTAGGATTATACCAGAATATACGCATGTATAGTAATATCGACCTTAAAGATCCGTTTCCCTTTAGGCCTGTTGTCGGGGCATAAGCTCACAAATGGTAGTATTGCACCATTTATCATGTTAGTAATAGTTTTTACTGAGTTTACAATGATGAGCTGATCCAAAAGTTGACAGACTCTTATCTTGACTAGCTCGACAAGGAAAATATGGCTGAAAAGGTCCAAACTTTAAACGAGCAAAACTTGGGCTACTATAACAACTCTCCCAAAATACTTATAACACCCCTATACGCCCTAAAATACATCCCGTACACGAAAAACGGCCCGAAATACCTTTAATTTAATAAAAATTAAATAAAACAAAGTCTATGGGGCGCTCGCGGGCCGCGACCCCCTAGACTAACTCTGTCGCGGGGCGCGACCGAGTAATAGGTGGCGGAACCCTGGGGTGCCACGTAGCGTGTCACTCGGCGGACCTACACCGGTGACTGGCCAAGGCTAGGCCCTAGCCAGCCTAGCTCGCGGGCTGCGAGGAACGACCCTTAGTTGGTCGCGGGGCGCGAGAAAACCCCTGATCAGCACTATAAATAGGGATCGTCGGCATTCAGTTGAAATCGTTCAAAATTCAAAACTTCTCTCTCAAATTCTGAAATAATAGAATTAATTCCCAGGTATAATACCCCCCTAATTAGTGAAGCTCTGCCTCGTTGTAAGTATTATAACCCCCGGTTACGTATTAGATACTCTGCCTGATTGATCTAGTGCTCCGTAACGCATGTCAAGGCTCTGCCTGACTTCGTTGTTGAAGTTCTGTCTCGGGAGGGGGGTATAGCTAATGTAAATTTGGGTTATTATATTAACTCGTGTGCATTGTTTAAATTAATAGATTATAACCGGGAAGTCACAAGGAAATACCTAAACTAGCAATGTGAGTAATCCTTTCTTTTTGTAAACTGTTTTTTACAAAACCTCAATTGTTTTACATTATAATTAGCAGTGATTGAGTATTTGTAATTCTACAATTATCGTCGGTATGTTGGGGTTTTGTATACAAAATTAGTTACTACACTGTGAGTAGTAACAATTCCACAAGTCAGGATTGACAGTATCGTGTGTGGTAATTAAGGTAGATGTAAACAAACGTAATTGCTGGATTGCCCTTAATACTGTAAAATGATAAAACTTGTTTTGATTAAACTGGGATTCACTCACCAGTATCCACTGACAAATGTTTTTAAAACGCGTTTCAGGTAACAAAATGTGAAAGCCAAATAGAAGCCAGCTGTAGAACATTGAAGGATTAGAAAAGTGGCTATAAAAGTTACCTAAATAAAGAAGAAGTTTTATTTAAATAAAATAGGGTTTATCCCTATAACCACATTATGAATGGAAATTTGGGTTTTACCCATGTGTTTATTATTTATAAAATGAGTTGTTTTACTCTGATAAAATATTTCCTAACTATGGTCCAGATGTAAATTCCGCTGCCAAATTAAATAAACACCAATACCACCGAATGTGCGAAGCTCGCGACCGCCCGCCTCCCGGGGCAAGGGGTCGGGGGTTGCGACAGGAGGTGGTATCAGAGCTACAGCTAGGGGTGTTCATCGAATCGAATATCGAATTTTTAAATTATTCGAATCGAATTATTCGAATAATTTTAATTTTTCCTTGAATTCGAATTCGATTCGTATTCGATTAAAACCTACCCAATTCGATTTGAATTCGTATTCGAATAAAAAACCCAATTCGTATTCGATTAAAAATTCGAATTCGAATCGATTTCGAATAAATTCGATTTGATTAAGTTTCTTTTAAACAAATAAAAAACTATTAAAATGAAACATAAATTTTAAAGCAGCCATAAACACAATATCACATTAAAAATTTCCAAATAATGTATTATAAAACATTCAAAATTAGAATTTGGGAATAACCGCTACAAGGTAATATTTTTAGTGTTAGAAATCTATTAATAGATTTGCTACTTAGGTTTTAGTTATGGGTCATGTAGTGGGTTTGGTAATGGGTAATTTTAGTACTTGTAATAAATTTTGAAAATAATTTATAGTATAGCCCAATAAAATTTATATATGTATTATGTATAAAAATAATAAATAAAATGTATAATTTTTATTCGAATTTCGAATCGGAATCGAATTTGAAATTATAAATTCGTATTCAATTCGTATTCGATTTACTTGACTCGAATTGAATCGAATTCGAATTTTTATAATCGAAACGAATTCTTGATAATCGAATCGAATTTAATCGAATTTCGAATTTTTTGAATTTGAAACGAATTCTGAACACCCCTAGCTACAGCAACTAATTTGAGTCACAGAAGTGTTCTGCTGATAATGAAATTGTCAATTCTGTTAGGAAATAATCTATGTGACTATGTGCATACATGTATATTATTATTGTGTGTTATTTGACAACTTGTTAGTTTACAGTATGAGTGATCAAGGTCCGTCAGACGCTTATCGTCAACTGTCTAATTCTCCTAGAGATGAAGGAACTTCTTCGCAGCCTACTCCTTCGGGGTACTCAGCTGACACAGAAGAGGGGATTTTCGTATCTAAGGCGCAATTCGAATAACCATTCCCTACCAAAAAGAGATGATGGTTCAGTCGGGGAGCACATGAGCGTAGGAGGAGAATGAAAAAGTTACGTCAACAAAGGGCTTTAGCAGCAGCAAATAGGGAGATGAACACCCAGACCCAAGACATAATCAATAGGAGATTGGCCAACTTTCACATATTAGCTACCACAGCCGCGGACCCAAACCTAGAACAAATTATTGCACCACAGCCACTACCACTATTTCCCACTCAGCCAATGGAAATAGAACCCAACCAAGAAGAACCAGTTCCCGTACCAGCCTTTAACCCTGATGAGATACCTAGAGTTCCAGCACCCAATCCCTTAGCATATGATCCGTGGAATGATGACCATAGGGATTATAGAGAACTCTACCCACAGGAGGAGCCCATGCCAAACCCATTGGCACCATATCCTAACCTTGACCCTCTAGATCCATATTGGGATGTTGACCAGTATGTTCAGAAAATACTAGAAAACCCATACCCATATGGAGATCCTTTACCTATGCATCTTGACCCAGTACCTGCGCCACGACCACCCGTGAGTGATGAGAACGTTCAGGAACTCCGCCTGAATGGTGAGGAGTTGATAGATGAAGGAGAGAGGATAAAAGGGATAGGAGAGAAACTCGTTTGGAAGTACAACGAGCGGGAAATGCATTTTAACCCGTAGAAATAATATATATATATATATATATATATAGGGTCAGGATTTAGAGAAAACGGTGGAAAATGTGAGAACGGTGAGAACGCTTATGGATTGTCCGATCAAAACAATCTATGGACTAGATTGGCGCGGTGACGTTTTCGTAAATAACACGAATTCTATTAAGTGGACGCTCTTCATTAAGGGTAAAAAGGACTTTACACTTCTATACCAAAACGCCAACTAATGAATAAGACGCCATTACGGACCAAAACACATCCCTATATAAACAAAAACATACCAGACATAAAAACACACCCCCATAACCTGAAACGCCATATTTTCTACTATATACCATTCATCTTACAAATGCCAAAATCCCCAAACATCAAACACACTTACTCAAAAAACACCATATTTTAATATATAGCAATCATATTAGAAAACGCCAAAACACTCAAACATCAAAGATTCCCAAAAATCAACGTTTTTTTCAGATACACTATTTACTCAGTAAAACGCCAAAAATGGCAAATATCGATTCTTGTATATTCAATATTGTTCAACACCAAGTTACGGAGAATGCATTCTTCTCTGAGGTGTTGTGACACAAATAACATTTTGCTGCATGAGATGGACAAATCTTAAACAAAAAAATATTGGGTTCAGACTTATGTCATTTTTTGAGTTTTGTTATTGATGAATATTATAATGGCATGAAAAGACGAATGACACTAATGAGTTGTTTGAAGATACACATTCAAAGAAAAACTTTTGTCATTTTGTCTTTCCAAACGGCCACAAAAAACACAAGCATGACAAAGCTAAACCGCCAGTGAACATGTTTCAAAGAAGAAAGAGACTGATGACAGTGAAGATTTCGAAGATGAATTGTTTCTATTTTTATTTTTTTAATTTTCTTTTTCTGTTGTTTGTTATGTATTTTTCAACTTAGAATAAAAAAATACATTATATTAATAAAACGCCAAACAGTCATAATGCAGTAAAACGCCATAAAATGCAGTAAAACGCCAAAAACTCCCACACTATAATAAAAGTAATTTGCAGAAGTATTAATAAAAGCTAAAAATGAAAAAAAAAACGCCAAAAACTACTTAAAGCAATTAAAAAACCCCAAACTTGGGAGATGGAAAGTCTATGACCCTAAAAACTCATAAAAAGCTGAACAAAAACAGTAAAAATACACAGTAACTGAAAAGACGGCTACTTTATTAATATCATTTATTATAAAATAAAAGAAACGTCTCTGCACAATCAACTGATCACAACCCAAAAACAACGCCATATTTCCTAGAAACCATTCACTTTAAAAACACCAAAACAATAATAGTTAAAAAATCTACAGATGCAGAAACTCGTTTCTTCCATAATGAGTATTGTTCTGAATGAAGTTTCACTGAATGGATTCTTCTCTGACTTGGGTATCTCTATAATCTTTTGCTGAATGAGATGGACAAATATTCAAGAAAAAGAGACTGATGACACTGATATGTCATCATGTCACTTTGTTATTGATAGATATATTGATGGCATGAAGGGATCAATACATTAGAGCGGGCGTTGGTCTTCAACATGTCATCAAACAAGTATATATCAACCCACAATAAAGGATACCACAAAAAATAAGCATATTCTAAAGACGGGCGTTATGTAGGAAAATAAGGATATACATAAGGTATTCAAAAACAGGTTCAAAACACCAAAAAGGTTAAAGTAGAAGAGGCTGATGAAAGTGAAGATTTGGATGAGAAAGTAGATTATAATTTTTATTTTTTTTTCATTTTCTATTGTTTGTTATCTAATTCTCTGTTGTTTATTATTTAATTCTCTACTAATAAAAAATTGAGTATAAAACGCCAAAAACTACAAACACCAAAACGCCTGATAGTGTGAAAACTGTGAGAACGGATGCTAGCAAAGCACAATGTTGCTATATAAAACGCCAAAAAAGCCAAACAAAGTATTACTGGAAAAATCAACACTAATTGACATATGGAATTGAACGAAACAGTAATTGCTAAACAGTAAAGTGAAGAGATGGTAACATTATTGCCAAACATTTATTATATTAAAAGCCACTACATGGAAAATTGAATTTATTTATCTTTTCAAAACGCCATAATTGCCTGTCACATTATAGACCTGAATCCTACTTTATATAATCAACATCAAGAAAATTACTGATGTTTTTTACATTATAGGCCTGCATCCTGATCTAAAAACAATAAAAACGCCAAAACATACTTAAAACGCCAAAATGTTTACTATGATCCTGATCTTAAAACAATAAAAACGCCACGTATTTATTAAACGCCAAAAAATGGAAAGGTGATGTGACACGCGTATAAAAAAAGAAAATATGAAAGGACAAAAAAGCCCCCCCGCCCTTCTCTATGTCGCGTGACACGTGTTGGGCCAGGATGCGTTCTCACCGTTCTCACACTTTTGAACGTTTTCTCCTGATCTCGTTTCTCTCTCTCTCTCTCTCTCTCTATATATATATATATATATATAAACGCGAGTAGTTTGAAAAAAAAACTAAAATAGATAATCTAATACCTACTGATGCATAACTAGCAATATGTTTTAAATTCCAGTTATAGTTGTAATAAATGCATACATATATAAAAAGAGTAGAATGTCGCAATGATCGACGGTTTTGACCAATGTATTTGTTTGTATAATTGTTAGCATTAAATGTTATCTTGTGATATTAATACCTGGTAAATGTTTATAATCCAGATGGACAACGAAGTGAATCAGGAAAACCACAATAACGATAATAACGGAAACCAAATTGATAACAGTGTCATCCAACATATAGTGGCACAAGGGATTATAGATGCTATGCCATATATCATCCAAACTGTTAAAGAGGCAGAAAATAAAAGTAAAAATGGAAGTAAACGACTACCTACTGAACCCAGTCACAGCGTAAACAATGGACCGTTACTTTAATTGCCTATTCCAAAAAGAAGAAGAACCATGTCTTATGGTTGTTCTTACAAAGAATTCTGGTCCTGCAAACCAATAGAATTATATGGCAATGAAGGAGCCATTGCAACTCTACGCTGGTTAGAAAAGACAGAGGCTGTCTTAAAAATAAGCAAGTGCGCAGAGGAAGACAAAATTATGTTTGCTTCCAATCTTTTTAAGAATGCAGCTTTAGAATGGTGGAATACCATTCTCCAGTCTAGGGGAAGTGACAGAGTTTATAATATGGAATGGACTGAGTTTAAGAACATGGTCGAAAGGAAATTATGTCCTCCCAATGTAAAAATACAAATTGCTAATAAGTTCTTAAACCTTAGAATGACTGGAATAGACTGTAAGGGTTACACTATCGTATTCTTCGAATATGCTAGAATAGTGCCAACCCTAGCCTCACCAGAACCAGTATTAATCTCCCGTTACATCTGGGGATTAATTAGTGAGATTAGACATGTAGTCAAGGCAGCTAGACCACAAACCATAGAAGAAGCTGTAGAACTAGCAAATACCTTGACTGATGAACTAGTACGTACACAAGAAGAGAACCAGAGGAAGAACCTAGTCCAGAAACTTACCCAAGAATTTCGTTATGGAAATAACTATCATGGAAAAGTATAGGTTTTACTTCTGCACCTTACTGTAGGTCTTGCAAGAAGAAACATTCAGGAAAATGTTCCACCTACTGCAACTTTTGCAAGATACCAGGACACAAGGAAGAAAACTGCAGGAAGAAACCCAGTAATAGAGTGTGCTTCAATTGTGGAGAAAAGGGGCATATTAAGCCAAACTGTCCGAAACTACCTTCAGTCATGAACAACAAGAATACTAATAATGCTAGAGCATTTGTTCTGACAGCAGAAGAAGCTAAGATGATTCCGGATGTGATTGCCGGTACGTTTTTATTTAATGATGTTTTTGCTAAAGTATTATTTGACTCTGGTGCAAACCAAAGTTTTATTAATACTTCATTTTGCAAAATTCTTAATCAACCATTAACTAAACTTCAACAAAAATGCCTAGTGGAAACGGAAAATGGAGAATCCGTTAAGATCAATGAAATCTTGCAGGGAGCAAGAATAGAAATTTTAAACCATGATTTTATTGCTAACCTTTATCCAATGAACCTAGCTGGAGTTGATGTTGTATTAGGAATGGATTGGTTAGTAACCAATAAAGCCAATATTTTATGTGATCAAAAGTCAATACAAGTAAATTCACCAAAAGATGAAAAGATCACGATTAAAGGAGATCAGCCAATTAGATCTTCGAAATTCATCTATGTGATGAAAACAACAAGTTATGCAAGAAAAGGATCATTAGTGTATATGATTTCCATAATTATTAACACTAAAGGAAAAGAATTGAAAGATATTTCCGTAGTATCTCAATTCTCAGATGTTTTTCCTGAAGAGCTACCTGGACTACCGCCAGATAGAGAGGTTGAATTCAGAATTCACTTATTACCAGGAACAGCACCGATTGCCAAAGCACCTTACCGTTTGGCACCAGCAGAGATGCAAGAACTGAAGAAACAATTGGACGAACTTTTGGAGAAAGGTTTCATACAACCAAGTTCATCACCTTGGGGAGCACCAATCTTGTTTGTCAAGAAGAAGGACGGATCAATCCGTATGTGCATTGATTACAGAGAATTGAACAAGGTCACGATTAAAAATCGGTACCCATTACCAAGAATCGATGATCTGTTTGATCAATTGCAAGGAGCTAGATTCTTTTCTAAGATCGATTTATGCTCAGGATATTATCAATTAAAGGTACAGGAAGAGGACATTCCTAAAACTGCCTTCAGAACAAGGTATGGTCATTATGAATTTACAGTCATGCCATTAGGTCTAACCAACGCCCCAGCCGCATTTATGGACATGATGAACAGAATATGTAAGTCATATCTGGATAAATTCATAATTGTCTTTATAGATGATATTATTATTTACTCTAAAAGTAAAGAAGAACATGCAGCGCATCTGCATACACTTCTGAATTTACTAAGAAAAGAAAAGTTTTATGCTAGATTTTCAAAATGTGAATTTTGGTTACAAAAAATACAATTTCTTGGACATTTAGTTAATCATGAAGGAATTCATGTGGATCCCACAAAAATCAAGGCGATTACTAAATGGAAAGTCATTGAATCACCAACGGAGGAGTTTTCTTGGACTGGCAGGTTATTATAGACGGTTTATCCGAGATTTTCTAGAATAGCCATTCCTTTAACAAAACTGACCTGTAAATCAATTAAGTTTGAATGGGGACCAAAACAAGAGGAAGCTTTTATAATTATTAAGCAAAGATTAACCAACGCACCCATACTAGCGTTACCAGAAAGAACTGAAGACTTTATAGTCTATTGTGACGCTTCTAAGTTAGGTTATGGATGTGTGTTGATGCAACGTCAAAAATTTATAGTCTATGCATCTAGACAACTTAAGAATCATGAAAAGAATTATACAACCCATGATTTAGAATTAGGAGCCATAATTTTTGCCCTTAAGATTTGGAGACACTATTTATATGGAAATAAATTTGTAGTCTTCACAGATCATAAGAGTTTAAGGTACATTTTTGGGCAAAAAGAGTTGAATATGAGACAGAGACGCTGGATGGAAATTCTTAGTGATTACGATTATGTTATCCAGTATCATGCAGGAAAGGCTAATGTAGTAGCTGATGCTTTAAGTCGAAAGTATCATGAAAAGCCAAGAAAAGTACGTTCTCTCAAATTAAATCTGCAGATAGATTTAAATGAGCAAATTAGAGAAGTACAAGAATCAGTAATCAAGGATGATACTGAGAAATTAAAAGGAATGATTCAGGAATTAGAACAAGAAACATATGGAATTTGGAGATTCCATAAGGAAAGAATTTGGACCCCTAAGCAAGGAAACCTACGCTACCGAATTTTAGAAGAAGCCCATAAGTTTAAGTATACGATACATCCTGAAAGTGATAAGATATATCAAGACTTAAGAAAGAATTTCTGGTGGATAGGAATGAAAAAGGATATAGCAGCTTATGTTGTCAAGTGTTTAACCTGTTCAAAAGTTAAAGCTGAACATCAGAAACCCTCAGGTTTATTGCAGCAATTGGAAATGCCTGTATGGAAATGGGAATTGATAACAATGGACTTTTTTACCAAATTACCCAAGACAAGAAAAGGTAATGATACAATCTGGGTGATTGTAGACAGATTAACTAAGTCTGCTCATTTCTTACCGATGAAGGAAACTTTCAATATGGAACACTTAGCTAAATTATATGTAAATGAAATAGTTTCATTACATGGAATTCCTTTATCTATTGTTTCTGATAGATATAACTGTTTTACTTCTCATTTTTGGACTAGTTTCCAAAAAGCAATGGGAACCAAGTTAAATCTAAGCACAGCTTATCATCCTCAAACGGATGGACAAAGCTAAAGGACCATTCAGACAATGGAAGATATGCTTAGAGCTTGTGTAATTGATTTCGGAGGAAATTGGGACGATCATTTACCATTAATAAAATTTTCCTACAATAAAAACTATCATACCAGTATCAATGCTGCACCATTTGAAGCACTTTATGGACGAAAGTGCCGAACTCCAGTCTGTTGGGTAGAAATTGGAGAAAAGTAATTATCTGGACCAGAAATAGTGCAAGAGACAACAGACAAGATTATTCAAGTCGAGGAAAGATTAAAAGTAGCACGCGATCGTCTGAAGAGTTATGCTGATAACAGGCGAAAACCCTTGGAATTTCAAATATGAGATAAAGTGTTATTAAAAGTTTCTCCATGGAAATGAGTAGTTAGATTCATCAAAAGAGGAAAGCTAAGCCTCAGGTATGTTGGACCTTTTAAAATTATTAGAAGAATAGGACCCGTAGCCTATCAGCTACAACTGCCAGAGGAAATGGCAGAAATACATGATGTATTTCATATATGTAATCTCAAGAAATGCTTAGCAGATGAATCATTAATGATACCTCTTAAGGACATAGAGTTAAATGAGAAGCTTAAGTTTGTAGAGAAGCCACTACAAATTGAAGAACAAAAGATCAAGAATCTCAGACACAAGAGATTAATTCTAGTCAAAGTAAAATGGGATTCCAAGAGAGGACCAAAGTATACTTGGGAGCTTGAATCAGAGATGCAGAGGAAATATCCACACCTGTTCCAGTAGACCTCGAGGACGAGTTCTAAAACAAGGTGGGGAGGATATAACAACTCTCCCAAAATACTTATAACATCCCTATACGCCCTAAAATACACCCCGTACACGAAAAACGGCCCGAAATACCTTTAATTTAATAAAAACAAAGTCTATGGGGTGCTCGCGGGCTGCGACCCCTTAGACTAACTCTGTCGCGGGGCACGACCGAGTAATAGGTGGCGGAACCCTGGGGTGCCATGTGACGTGACACTCGGCGGACCTACAATGGTGACTGGCCAAGGCTAGGTCCTAGCCAGCCTAGCTTGCGGGCCGCGAGGAACGACCCTTAGTTGGTCGCGGGGCGCGAGAAAACCCTTGATCAGCACTATAAATTGGGATCATCGGCATTCAGTTGAAATCGTTCAAAATTCGAAACTTCTCTCTCAAATTCTGAAATAATAGAATTAATTCACGGGTATAATACCCCCCTAATTAGCGAAGCTCTGCCTCATTGTAAGTATTATAACCCTCGGTTACGTATTAGATACTTTGCCCGATTGATCTAGTGCTCCGTAACGCATGTCAAGGCTCTGCTTGACTTCGTCGTTGGAGTTCTGTCTCGGGAGGGGGGTATAGCTAATGTAAATTTGGGTTATTATACTAACGCGTGTGCATTGTTTAAATTAATAGATTATAACCAGGAAGTCACAAGGAAATACCTAAACTAGCAATGTGAGTAATCCTTTATTTTTGTAAACTGTTTTTACAAAACCTTAATTGTTTTACATTATAATTAGCAGTGATTGAGTATTTGTAATTCTAGAATTATCGTCGGTGTGTTGTGGTTTTGTATACAAAATTAGTTACTACACTGTGAGTAGTAACAATTTCACAAGTCAGGATTGACAATAACGTGGGTGGTAATTAAGGTAGATGTAAACAAATGTAATTGCTGGATTGCTCTCAATACTGTAAAATGATAAAACTTGTTTTGATTAAACTGGGATTACTCACCAGTATTTCCCACTGACAAATGTTTTTAAAACGCGTTTCAGGTAACAAAATGTGAAAGCCAAATAGAAGCCAGTTGGAGAGCACTGAAGGCTTGAAAAAGTGGCTATAAAAGTTACCTAAATAAAGAAGAAGTTTTATTTAAATAAAATAGGGTTTATCCCTATAACCATATTATGAATGGAAACTTGGGTTTTACCCATGTGTTTATTAGTTATAAAATGAGGTGTTTTACTATGATAAAATATTTTTCTAACTACGGTCCTGATGTAAATTACGCTGTCAAAGTAAATAAACACCGATATCGCCGAATTTGCGAAGCTCGTGGCCGCCCGCCTCCCGGGGCAAGGGGTCGGGGGTTGCGACAGCTACGAATGATGTAACGGGCCATTACAAGGTCTCGACTAGCTGGAGGTGTGGCCCAACTGTCAGACCCGAAATCATTGATCTAAGACTCTAATTTCGTCAATGAAGATTTTCCCCCCAAATTTTGCAACCTTCTGCACTTTCCTTTTAAATATAAAACACATGAATCCTTGATTGAAACAATTTACACGTCTATTTACATACGTATTACTTAATTTCAGTCTTTCATTTTCAATTTTTTAATTTAAAAAATTTAGTGAAACCGCCAAATTTTGAATCCCTTTGTAAAAGCCAACTTTTTATTTGCTAATTATTATCTGTTCTTGTTTTCTGTTTCCACTTTGCATTAGAGCTTTAATAAGAAATAAAACACATATGAAAAGGTTATGACATTTAAGTTGGATCATTTGATCACAAATTTAAATACATAAAAATAATCCAAGTATGATGTGAATCATTCTTAGTTGACTCTTAATGTACGTTGTATCCTAAATATATTGTTTCAAGGAAATGTTGATATCACTTGAAGGAAACAATATATATATATATATATATATATATATATTTAAGTGTGAAGAAACACGGAACTAATTTTAAGGTTAATTAGTTTGGTTTATGTTTCAAACATGAGGGTTAATCTTCTCAATCTTTCCTGAGCTCCGATGTGATCCGACCTTCCTGCAAAACAGCAACACCGTTAGCTCGTTAAGAGGGGAATATGGGGGTTCCCTCTTAACCAGACTCCGCCGTGAGAATAAGTGACTGCTTTGAGGAAATAAGTGGGAGTGAAGAGAATGGAATCTTTAACCTGTGTATGGAGGTCTCTATTTATAGCCGGAGAGGTGTAGGAGGAGATGGACTGATGGGCCTTGGGCCGAAAGGCGACAACCAGGAATATCCTTTTTGTCTCATTTGTATCGACCGTTAGTGGTTTCTAGAAGATCTCCGGTGCTGGCGCACCTTGATTGGAGCCACGTGTCCCAGTTCTCGGCCTTGTTGTCCCTCTGCCATCAGCAGGTGAGTGGAGATCATGGGGCAGTTGTCGTCGCCGCCTGATTGGTGCCACTTAGGCGTCCTTGTGTACTCTCTTTCTCCTGCACGTTAGACGATCGTGGGGCACGATAGAGCACAGCCTGGTGAACGCTGATTGGCTCGTTCCTCTACCATTCGTACCTTTGGTACTTTCTGAAGTGGCCATGCACCGTAACTCCTGCGCGACCCTTGTTGTGCACGTAACTAGCCCGCGCAGGGTTGTAGGGGTTGTAGGCTCTTATTCAGAATACTAAGTGTGAAAATGATGTTATCTCTTGCTTGGGTCTCGCACGAGGTCAGGTTTTACTTAAGCAGTCCGCGCGAGGTTTGCAGATTGAGCAACTTACTGAGTAACGAGTATGGTCCAGCGCGCGCCCTGATTGGTCTGCGCGGCTTTTTGGGACCATACCCTTTCAAGTCCCCCAGTCCAGTGCAGCTCCATGCGCGAAGCAAATGGTTGAAGCTCTGGACTTAGGAAAATGAAAGTGTGCTAGCTTTTAAAAGTGCTCGCTAGCTCTTGGTAGACGACGCACGTCTAAGTGGTTGTCAGTTACTACGGCGCGCCTACCAGGTGGCGCGACCTTTGCTAACTTCTGCATGAAGTTTGTAGTAACTTTGAGCAGGAAAAATCTACAATTTTGAATTCTGACAGGTTGGTGCAAATGTCGTTGATGGCGACGTTTGAGTTGACTGCTAACACGGCGATCATCATGCCGTTGCTGACGGTTCGACTTTCCGTCAGGCAAGTGAGGCCCACGCGCGCGTGGTAACCGTCATTCCGAGAATCCTGTCTTACGTGGCAGCTGCTGATTGGTTATGTGAGCGGTGATCTCGGCACGTTTACCAATCGCATTAAATGCGATGGCTATATATATCCGACGATAGGAGAGAGGTTTGCATAATTTTTCATCTGCCGTCTCTATTCTCTCTCGAATCTTCAAACTTTCTTTGAATATTCAGAGCTTTCATAGCAGATCTTCAAGTTTTCTTGAACATTCTTCGAGTTTCCCAGAAAATATTAAAATTTACTTAAATATACGCCCAAAAAGTGTTTAAAACCATTTTAAGTCACGTCGGGGCATTTTGGTCATTTTAATATTTATAAAAGAGGTTTTTATAGTAAACTGATATTCTGATCTTAAATAATCTGCAAAAATATTTATTTTATGTTGTTATAACAGTAAGATATCATTCATATGTGAGGTTTTACCATTTACGGCCAAACTATGCCCCGAAAGGGTATTTTGGTCATTTCACATATGCTTTTAAGGACATTTTTGGAAGTCTGAGTTCATGACTTATACCTATTGTAATAATATTAAAATTTACTTAAAAATTCAGTAGGTAACAAGTCTTAGGTGCTAATTATGGTTTTAAACCTTACTATGCACCTAATTAGCGTAAACGTCGATAATTGACGATATTTAAGATGTTTATGCGATTATGAGATTTTGACCAGCCTTGTATGCTTAAAATATTTTATTTTTCATATCAAGTCAGTAGAAATAGGTTTGGTATGCTAATCACATGTAAATCTCATTTTATTAGTAAAAGGCAAATTGGAAATAAATAATCCCAACTCACTGTTATTGGTCAATAATAATACCAACTCATTTAATCACCAATAATAATTCGAACTATTCACTTTTGTTTGTAAAATACTCCCACGTTAAAAAAACACTAACTAGGTTAAAATATTGCTGATGTGGCTTAACATGTGTGGACTGACGTGGCTGGTTAACATCTTACATGTGTTTAAAATGATTATCAGCCTCATTTGCACACACAATCGACTGAATTTGCCCAATTTGTAGAATTAGGGTTTTGAAGGAGAGTGCGATTGTGTGTGAAAATGAGGTTGATAATCATTTTATACACAGGTAAGATGTTAACCAGCCACGTCAATCCACATATGTTAAGCCACATCAGCAATATTTTAACCTAGTTAGCGTTTTTTTAATGTGGGAGTATTTTACAAACAAAAGTGAATAGTTCGGATTATTATTGGTGATTAAATGAGTTGGGATTATTATTGGCCAATAACAGTGGGTTGTGATTATTTATTTCCAATTTGCCTTAGTAAAAATGGCATTATCGTCAATTAAGGAATTTATACTAGAACTCTATGTTACGGCCATTTTATAATCTGACCCAATATTCCAAAAATCCCTAAACATAATATCTTAACAGTAGGTAATGAGTTTTGGATCAAAGTCTATGTTTAAACATGCCTTATGCAAGATAGCGTAATTTAATTAATAAAAAGTTTCATTTTACGATATCTTTCATAATTTTAATTTAAGACCAGAAACTGGTGTCAAATTTATTCGACATACTTATATATTAGTAATAAAGCTTCTTGTCCTCTCACATTTTCAAAAATCTTGTTTATATAACATAAGGGCATAACGGGCATTTATAAGCATAATAACGGAAACTAGCATATGATTCAAAATATGAATGGCCAGGTAATATAACTCCAGAGGGTTATACTACAACATAATATGGTCCTATTGGAAGCTTAAAACCTAGAAGAATTAAGCTTAATCGGTCAGAACTGAAAGTTAAAGCAAAAGTCAAGCTTTTGCGACTTTCGGTTGCGAATCGACCCTAAACTCAGAATTGTCGGGTTGAACATGCCCTAACATGTTCTAATAATAATTACTAAGTTATTAGAGTATTAAAATATAATTTATAACCTCTGCATTATTAGTTTTAATTATTATTTACAATTCTGTTCAGTTTGACTTTTTAACTAAATAGTTTGACCCGACAATTAACTAAGCAAACGATATAATTAGGAGGTGCCCTTTGAAGGGGTTAACACCTGCCTAATTATGGTCACTTAACCACATTTATCTCGAATAATGGCTGGACCATTTGAGTTTAAACCGAAGGTCAAAGTCAGTTTACGATAACTTTGACTTTTCGGTTTTTAAAATATAAATCTGAACTAAAGAGGGGCCTAAGACACTTATAAAGGGTCCTAGCAATCTTTTCTACAATAATGAGCTCCCTTTATGGTCAGGAACCTCCAGAATTGAGAGAGGAAGATATTTGAATGATTTGTGCAAATGAACAAGTGCATCACAAGGCCTATTTATACTTGAAGGCCATGAATCAAGATCATAACAGGTGTTATGGGGATGTTTAGGATCATCCCAGGTGTCCTAGTGGTATTATAAAACCATCAACAAGCTCCTGGAATTGATTTGGAAGTGTTTGAGGCGGTGTAACAGCATAAACTTGCAGCTGTCAACTTAATTCTGAACTGGGCATCTCTCGCGGGCTGCGTAGGATTCAAAGGGGGTCTACGCGCCCCGCGGCAATTGTGGTTTCAGGTTAAAATTGTTTCTGAATTGGGCAGTTTCAGTCCCTAGTCCTTTGTACCTTTATTTAACCTCATTTTAGGCACAAAAGGTCCTTGTGGTTAGTTTGTAGAGGATCTTGGGAGTATAACCAAACTCCGTTAGTCCCGGTTTCGTTAAACGATCACTGAAATCATAAGTTTCTCAACATTGACGCTTTTAACCCAAGTTCTTGGAAACTTGCATAACGATCTCAAAACCACGTGAAACTGATATCACTTATTGTTGAGAGTATATTTAAACATCACGAAGCCCCGGGTTCGTTAAAAGGTCTCTCAGAGGTAAGAATTAACATGTTGACACGTTTAACCCCTGTAGTTTATAATCTTTCGATTATTTTCACAAAGGGCTTCTTATATCCAAATAATTACTCGTTTACGAATATATTCCTCGTGTGTGGTCATTCAGAGGCACAAGTTTGGCATGTTGACACTTTTAGTCCCTTCGGGTACATATTTTCATCGTTTGTCAACTTAAGTCCTTCAAACTAAAACTTTCACAAGTTTAGAGTTTAGGACACGTGTTTTCACATAAATGGGTACGTTTTTATGAGGTGTTACATCCTCACCCCCTTAAAAGAAGTCTCGACCCCGAGATTTATTGAAACAAGTGAGGGTACTTCTGTCGCATAGTGGACTCGACCCCCCACGTATATTGATGTGCGCAAAATGCTACATATAAATTACATCAAACGTGGCATAAAACTAACCCTTTTTTAGTACTAATGTTGGAAAAAGTGTGTTTTTGTCTTCCTTTTGTATTTTCAGGATTAAAAGAGCTTAAATGAACAAAAGAAGCAAAAATGCAGCTAAATCTAACAATAATACAAGAAAAGAGAAGAAACGTGGCATGCCCGACCCCTCGACAACATCTCCCAAAGCAAAAAACAAGAAGAAAGCTGAGCATGGGGCTGTGCCCAGCTGAGCATGGGGCTGTGCCCAGCTGAACACGGGGTGTGCCCAGCTCAACACGGGGCGTGCCCAGCGAACACGGCCCCGTGCCTAGCGGACACGGGGGCGTGTTCAGGTGTCTGCAGAAAGGACAAAGTTGTAGAAGCTTCTATTCCCGACACGGGGGCGTGCCCAGCTCAACACGGGGCCGTGGTCAACGCTAAGATTCGCAGAATCCAAGCAAATCTTGATAGTACAGATACCCTTCTGCACACGGGGCCGTGCCCAGCGGACACGGGGGCGTGGTCAACTAATGCAGACAAACTGCAATTAATGAAGAAAGAGAAGAAGGGTGGACACGGGGCCGTGTCCAGGCTTCTGTTCAGGCTATAAATAGGGGTGCTTGGCTCATTTGCAAACCATCCCTTGGCACACCACCTCTCTCACACTTCACCCATCACCCACCACCACCATAACACCATCATCCACCACCATCATCCAATGTCCATCATAGAGTGTGTGAGTCGTCTCGGGATCCAAGATTGATCGTAAGAGTTTTTGACAATCAAGGCCATGTTTGCCTAAGTCTCTTACATCACTTGGTGAAGACAAAGTGTCTAGTGTAATACTTTTTATTTTTAATCTTTTCGCACTTTTTACTTGGTTATGTATTAATGACTTTAATAACTAGTTTCTTATGTTGATGGTGATTTTTCCTTATCGTTTGTCCGTGGTGTCTTGGCATTATTTTACTGTCTATATAAAATAAAAGATTTTCACCATTCATATCTCCACGGTCTATATGGAGGTATGTTGGCTACCTGGTCGGGGGTTAAGGGAACGGTTTGGTAAGAGTCTTGCCTTGTTCAGTGTATAGATCCTGCAAGGACCTGGGTCAAATTTAGTAGGACCTCCTTCAATACTTAACGGTATTGGATGGCGGGGGTCCAAACTCTTTGACCCCCTCATATGTAAACTACTATTAATACTTTAACCCGGCTACTTAGGACTGTATCCCTGCTGACTCAGACTACTTGGCCGAGGGTAACGTCACCTTCAAAAGAGGGGCCTACCACAATACGTATTAATAACTTAATTAATTATCTTTCAATAATCCGACCCTTTAGGATTGTATCCTTGCTGACTCAAACTACTGGGTTGAGGGTAACGTCACCTTCAAAAGAGGGGCCTACTACAATAACTAAGATAATCTCTTAAAAAGTGCAAAAGTGCGGAAATAATCAAAGGTTACACTATACACGAGTCGGAGCCAAGTGATTCATCTTGTCTATCTGTTTTTATTTTTATTTTATTTTTTTAGCATTTTAGTTAGTTTTTATTTTTCTAGTTTAAAACCTTTTCCTAACTTTTGATTTGATTAGACGTTGAGGATAAACCGGTACTAAAAGCTCTTGTGTCCTTGGACGACCTCGGTATCTTGCCAACACTATACTACGCTTACGATGGGTGCACTTGCCCATATGTGTGTTTAGTGTTAGTAAATATCGTGTTTTATAAATTTAAAACTTGGCTAAAAAGTGTTAAAAAGGGCTTAATATATACATTAAAAACTAATAACACTCACGCACATCAAAGTTTTTGGCGCCGCTGCCGGGGACACAAGGATTTTAAGAAAGCTTAAAATCGACGGCCTAATCAGTTTTTCAAAACTTTTTTAAAACGCGCGCACATTTTTCTGCATTTTAGTTTAGTTTTGCATTTACAGTAGCTTGAACACTGGCCGTGCTCGCTGAACACGGGGCCGTGCTGCATATTTTTCATAAAACACCCAGATACAGAGCTTGAACACGGGGCCGTGCTCACTGAACACGCCCCCGTGCTCAACGAAATCAGTAACTTTAATTAAAACGCCCAGATACAGATTCTGTACACGGGGCCGTGTCCAGCCTCTGTTCCCGTTTTTATTTTTGTTTTCTGATCTCGAGACTTGGTTGTGGTCTGCTGAGTGATTCTTATGGATCAATACTCAGGAGGTTACAACTACACCTATGAGGAGGATGATTATAGGAGTAACTATTTCACTAATTGTGGTGACCCGCACTCGGTTCAATATTGTAACTTATATCAACCGTCCACTTCATACACCTACTATGAGGAGCCCAGGTACGAGCCATCAACTTCATATACATCCTATGAAGACCAAAGGTATGAACCTCCTCCCTCATACTCATATTTTGATGAACCAAGGTATGAACCTTCTTACTCATACTTTGAGGAACCAAGATATGAGCCACCACCTTCATATGCTTATTATG
This sequence comes from Helianthus tuberosus, assembly GCA_030545235.1. Taxonomy (NCBI): domain Eukaryota; kingdom Viridiplantae; phylum Streptophyta; class Magnoliopsida; order Asterales; family Asteraceae; genus Helianthus; species Helianthus tuberosus. The sequence goes on from CM060418.1 coordinate 190,647,960, forward strand.
AGGAACCATGGCGTGAACAACCCACCTCATATGAGTACTATGAAGAACAAAATTACAACCCTTATCCATCATATGCTTACAATGAAGAACAATGGTGTGAACCATCTACTTTATATGGGTATTATGAGGTACAAAGGATCGAACAACCGGATTCGAGCTTTGAAAATCCCGATCCTTTTTCTATAACCGAAGTGACCGATAGGATATTAGAACACCTTAGAGTTATCGATCGCTATATAAAAGAATCTCGCGCAAGGGAAGAGGAGTCCCGCGCAAGAGAAGAATTAAATAAAGAAGAGATAACTGAAAGTGTAAAAATAGAAGAACAAATAAGTGAAAAACCGACACAAGAGTTAAACAACGAAAAAGGCGAGTCCGACAACGTTAAAATTCAAGAAGAGTCTAATTTTGAAGAAATTAATCTATTGTCACCTTCTTTTGAAAATCATTGTTTAGTTCCCACTCATGCTAAGTTTTTAAAAGAGTTAAACACTAACACTAAAATTGACGAAACGGTAAGCATTAAGTTAACTAATGATCAAACCTCGCTAATAAAAGAAGATCCATTTGAAATCAACATTACACCGGTTCCATGTTTTTTTCAAAATTCGTTTATTAGTAATGTCACAATCGATAAAGATCTTTGCGTTAACATAATGCCCAACTACATTTTCGAAAAATTAAGTATTAGTGATTTTTCTCCACTTCAAATACCCATTTTTCTATTCAATCGGAAAGTAATAAAATCAATCGGCATAGTTGAGGATGTCTTGGTTCAAACAAATCAAATGGTAATTCCAACCGACTTTGTCATCCTCGATGACGCTCCTCTAGTGTTGGGACGACCCTTTGTAAAAACCCACGAAGCTTTGAAGAACCGGAAGTTCAACAATCTACCTCTTCAATTAGGGGCATTTAAAAAGAGTGTCGATCTTGAGCGATTAATGAAATATCCAATCGGCAATGACGACCCCCTAATTGAAGATGAGCCAGAACCACCCGATAAGGTGGGTCTAGCCAAGGACCCTTATAAATGTGGCGCACCACGGAGGCATTCCGCGGAACTATCCTTAGTTTTAGTTTAGATTAAATTTTATGCTTTCTTGTTTAGTTTTAATTTTCAGGAATAAAACACACTCGGGATGGTGAATGATACTAAGGGAAGCTTGAACCAACACCCCATGCACAAAAACAGAGCCTCCCGACATTTTTCTTCATTACAACAAGTTCAGCACGGGGCCGTGCTCAGCCAACACGCCCCGTGCTCAAGGTTCTGCAGAAAAACGCCCAGTTCAGGTACCTGGACACGGGGCCGTGCTCACTGAACACGCCCCCGTGCCCAGCCTTCTGTTTACTTTTGGTACTGGCAGTCTGGACACGGGGCCGTGCTCAGCCAACACCACCCCGTGTTCAGCTACCCAGTAACATAAAATCTTGTTTTTAACCCACTTTTACACATTTTAATCAACCGAAAAACTTATTTTTGGGACACATTGAGGACAATGTGTAATTTAAGTGTGGGGGGGATGCTAAAACTTTGAATCTTGCAAGTCCTAATCACAAGCCTTACACAAAACTCTATTGGAACCGCTAATCACCCCATTCATTTTTTTTTACTTGTCTAGGTTTAACTTGGGAATTTCAAGTTCTAAAAAGGTTATATTTTTACAAATTTACAACCGATAGCGTCGTGATAAAAAGAACCAACATAAGAAAATTATGAAACGGCATGACAAACTTAGTTAAAATTTGATTATATATACTTGATCACATAAAAACCCATTCCCACAAAAGTGAGTTTTGAGCCTTTATTGAGCATACAAATACATATCTTTAAACTAAATGCTCATTTTTCGTTTCTTGTGTGAATAGCCGCTCGGTTCTTACAACTCTAAAACTTGCCACGACGATACATTCCCGGTCCTTACCAACTTAAACCTAAGTAAGTAAATGATGGAGGCATTAGGACTAACCGTTTTTCTTTCAACACCATTATTTATTTTTACCACCTACCCAAAATCCCCCTAGTTAACCCCTTTGAGCCTAAACCCTTTGTTTTAGTAACAAGCTCGGTTTTTCTTATGACTTTCACAAAAAAAAAAAAGATGATGATGAAGCAAAAGAGAAATAAACAAACAAGTTTATCAAAAATAACCTTGTTTGAATAATGACTTCATCAAAATAAAAAAAATTCAAAAATAAAAAGTCTTACGAAAACCGACGCTTTTTACGCCTTTCGCTCTTTTACCAACCACTAACCCAACCACCTACCTTTAACCCAAGCCTAACCCTTCCCCCAAAAAGTCCTCTTGATATTTACAAAGGTATATAGTTAAAAAGGAGGAGGATTGATTGCTTGGCAAGCTTATGGTAGGGGTAAGTTCCATGCCGCTCTTGAGTGTTTCACAAAAATACATCTTCGGAATTTTAAAATGTAATGTTCTATATAAATCATGACGAATAGGATTGTAAATAAATAAAAATAAAACCTAATAAAGAATCTTGGAAATCCCGACACTCTATGACAAGCCCTAAAACCTTCTCTTCTACCCATTCCATTTGGGAGTGTAAGCCACATTATAAAGAGTTTTGCTTAAGGATAAGCAAAGATTCAAGTGTGGGGGTATTTGATGTGCGCAAAATGCAACATATAAATTACATCAAACGTGGCATAAAACTAACCATTTTTTAGTACTAATGTTGGAAAAAGTGTGTTTTTGTCTTCCTTTTGTATTTTCAGGATTAAAAGAGCTTAAATGAACAAAAGAAGCAAAAATGCAGCTAAATCTAACAATAATACAAGAAAAGGGAAGAAACGTGGCATGCCCGACCCCTCGACAGCATCTCGCAAAGCAAAAAACAAGAAGAAAGCTGAGCATGGGGTTGTGCCCAGCTGAACACGGGGCGTGTCCAGCGAACACGGCCCCGTGCCCAGCGGACACGGGGGCGTGTTCAGGTGTCTGCAGAAAAGACAAAGTTGTAGAAGCTTCTATTCCCGACACGGGGGCGTGCCCAGCTCAACACGGGGCCGTGGTCAACGCTAAGATTCGCAGAATCCAAGCAAATCTTGATAGTACAGATACGCTTCTGCACACGGGGTCGTGCCCAGCGGACACGGGGGCGTGGTCAACTAATGCAGACAAACTGCAATTATTGAAGAAAGAGAAGAAGGGTGGACACGGGGCCGTGTCCAGGCTTCTATTCAGGCTATAAATAGGGGTGCTTGGCTCATTTGCAAACCATCCCTTGGCACACCACCTCTCTCACACTTCACCCACCACCCACCACCACCATAACACCATCATCCATTGTCCATCATAGAGTGTGTGAGTCGTCTCGGGATCCAAGATTGATCGTAAGAGTTCTTGACAATCAAGGCCATGTTTGCTTAAGTCTCTTACATCACTTGGTGAAGACAAAGTGTCTAGTGTAATACTTTTTATTTTTAATCTTTTCGCACTTTTTACTTGGTTATGTATTAATGACTTTAATAACTAGTTTCTTATGTTGAAGGTGATTTTTCCTTATCGTTTGTCCGTGGTGTCTTGGCATTATTTTACTGTCTATATAAAATAAAAGATTTTCACCATTCATATCTCCACGGTCTATATGGAGGTATGTTGGCTACCTGGTCGGGGGTTAAGGGAACGGTTTGGTAAGAGTCTTGCCTTGTTCAATGTATAGATCCTGCAAGGACCTGGGTCAAATTTAGTAGGACCTCCTTCAATACTTAACGGTATTGGATGGCGGGGGTCCAAACTCTTTGACCCCCTCATATGTAAACTACTATTAATACTTTAACTCGGCTACTTAGGACTGTATCCCTGCTGACTCAGACTACTTAGCCGAGGGTAACGTCACCTTCAAAAGAGGGGCCTACCACAATACGCATTAATAACTTAATTAATTATCTTTCAATAATCCGACCCTTTAGGATTGTATCCTTGCTGACTCAAACTACTGGGTTGAGGGTAACGTCACCTTCAAAAGAGGGGCCTACTACAATAACTAAGATAATCTCTTAAAAAGTGCAAAAGTGCGGAAATAATCAAAGGTTACACTATACACGAGTCGGAGCCAAGTGATTCATCTTGTCTATCTGTTTTTATTTTTATTTTATTTTTTTAGCATTTTAGTTAGTTTTTATTTTTCTAGTTTAAAACCTTTTCCTAACTTTTGATTTGATTAGACGTTGAGGATAAACCGGTACTAAAATCTCTTGTGTCCTTGGACGACCTCGGTATCTTGCCAACACTATACTACGCTCACGATGGGTGCACTTGCCCATATGTGTGTTTAGTGTTTGTAAATATCGTGTTTTATAAATTTAAAACTTGGTTAAAAAGTGTTAAAAAGGGCTTAATATATACATTAAAAACTAATAACACTCACGCACATCATATATTCAGGGCCTCTACGGGCATCCCATTTAACTCTCACTATAGGCACGTGCTTCCTTCGGAGCTTTTTAACCTGTCGATCCTCTATCGATATAGGTCTTTCAACAAACCTTAAGCTTTCATCAATCTGTACGTCTTTATGAGACATTGCTAGCGATTCATCAGCTAGACATTTCTTTAAGTTACAGATGTGGAACACGTTGTGAATTCCACTAAGCTCCTCTGGCAAGTTTAACTTATGAGCAACACTACCGACACATTCGATGATCTCGAATGGTCCGATATACCTCGGGCTTAGCTTGCCCTTCTTACCAAAACGCATCACACCTTTCCAGGGTGATACTTTTAATAAGACTTTGTCGCCTACCTCAAACTTTAGAGGTTTTCGCCTCTTATCTGCCTATCTCTGGTAGCTTTTAGGCGATCACGAATTTGGACAATGTTGTTCGTGGTTTCAAGGACTATATCAGGTCCTGATAACTGAGCTTCTTCCACTTCCGCCCAACAAACGGGCGTTCTGCATTTCCTTCCATACAATGCCTCAAAAGGCGCAGCCTGAATGCTAGTATGGTAACTATTATTATAGGAGAACTCGATCAAAGGTAGGTGATCATCCCAGCTACCACTCAAATCAATAACACATGCACGAAGCATGTCTTCCAAAGTTTGAATTGTACGCTCCCTTTGTCCATCCGTTTGAGGATGGTAAGCAGTACTAAAATTCAAACGAGTGCCTAATGACTGTTGGAAGCTTTTCCAAAAATGAGAGGTGTATCTAGTATCTCTATCGGATATAATAGATACTGGCACTTCGTGGAGAGATACAATCTTATCCACATACAACTGAAATAGCTTGTCGGAGCTACGAGTCTCCTTAATGGGTAAGAAATGTGCTGACTTAGTCAGTCTATCGACTATGACCCATATAGTATCATTTACATGCCTTGTTTTAGGTAACTTGGTTATAAAATCCATAGTTACCATTTCCCATTTCCATGTGGGAAGTTCTGGTTGTTGTAGCAATCCTGACGGCTTTTGATGTTCAGCTTTTATCTGAGCACAAGTCAGACATTTATTTACATATGTGGCTATAGACTTCTTCAAACCTATCCACCAATAATTTGCTTTTAAATCTTGATACATTTTGTCACCCCCAGGGTGAACTGAATATTTGGAATTATGAGCTTCCTGGAGGATTATATCTCTAAGTCCTCCATGGATAGGGACCCAGATCCTACCATTCAATTTGAGAATTCCGTCCTTACCAGGTGTCAACTGTTTAGTAGTTACACCTAATTTCTCGTTTGGAAGATTAGTTTCCAAAACAGCTTCCTTTTGAGCAGCTAACAGTCTTTCATTCAAGTTGTTCTTAAGTTCAATGCTCTTGGAATTAATCCTTATAGGTTTAATCCTTTCTTTTCTGCTCAATGCATCTGCGACTACATTCGCTTTACTAGGATGGTAGCGAATTTCACAATCGTAGTCATTTAGAGTCTCCATCCAACGGCGTTGCCTCATATTAAGATCCTTTTGATTGAATAAGTGTTGGAGACTTTTGTGATACGAATATATCACGCATTTAGTTCCATATAAGTAATGTCTCCACAATTTAAGTGCAAATACAACGGCACCCAATTCCAAATTGTGGGTGGTGTAATTCTTTTCATGCACTTTTAGTTGTCGTGAAGCATTGGCAATCACCTTGCCTTTCTGCATAAGCACACAACCCATACCGGTGTGTGAAGCATCACAGTACACGACAAATTCTTCTATCCCTTCGGGCAATGTCAATACAGGAGCATTGCTCAATTTCTGCTTAAGAATCTCAAAAGACTCTTGTTGCTTAGGACCCCCAATCAAACTTCACATTCTTACGGGTCAGAGTAGTTAACGGTGCAACTATCCTTGAGAAATTTTCAATGAATCTTCTGTAGTAACCAGCTAATCCCAGAAAGCTGCGGATTTCGGTCGGAGTCTTTGGCGCTTCCCAGTTCATTATGGCCTCTATCTTAGCGGGATCCATTTGGATACCACACTCGTTCACAACATGTCCAAGGAATTGGACTTCGCGAAGCCATAACTCACACTTAGAGAATTTAGCATACAGCTTCTCCTTTTGAAGCAAATCTAAGATACACCGAAGGTGTTTCTCGTGATCAATTTGACTACGAGAATAAATGAGTATGTCGTCTATAAAGACAATGACAAACTTGTCTAGGTACGGCTTGCAGACGCGATTCATAAGGTCCATGAATGCTGCAGTTGCGTTAGTGAGCCCGAAAGGCATCATTAAGAACTCAAAGTGGCCATACCTTGTTCTAAACGCTGTCTTAGGTACATCTTCAGTTCTAACTTTTAGTTGATGATACCCAGATCTTAAATCGATTTTTGAAAAGAAGCTCGCCCATTGGAGTTGATCGAATAGGTCATCAATCCTGGGTAAAGGATAACGATTCTTGATAGTCACTTTGTTCAGCTCGCGATAGTCAATGCATAGACGCATTGACCCATCCTTCTTCTTTATAAATAATATGGGTGCTCCCCAAGGCGATGAGCTAGGTTGTATAAAACCTTTTGCCAGTAAATCATCCAATTGGGTTCTCAACTCCTTCATTTCCGTAGGAGCTAAGCGGTATGGAGCTCGTGCAATTGGTGCCGCTCCTGGAAGAATGTCTATCTTGAATTCAACTTGCCTCTCAGGAGGTAATCCAGGTAGTTCATCAGGAAAGACATCAGGGTATTCAGAAATGATTGGGATGTCTTCAATCTTGGGTTTCGGTTCATCAACCATTACTTGTGCCATGTAGATGACACATCCGTTCTTTAGACACTTGGATGCTTTGAGTATGGATACATTGTCGGGCAGACCATAATGTGTATCTCCATGAATGGTGACTAATTCACCAGATGGGGTTTTGATGTTTACAAGTTTCTTATCGCAGGCAATTTGGGCTTGGTTATGCGATAACCAATCCATTCCTAGAACTACATCAAACCCTGCCAATTTCATTGGCAAGAGAGATAGCGGTATAGAATGATTCTTAATGGATATAAATCATCCATCAAGAAGAGTTGAAGCGGTTTCTAAGGTACCATTTGCGAGCTCTACCTCATATTTTATGTCTAGAGTTTTAATAGGCAGATTCAGTAACTTACTAAACTTATGATCTACAAAAGACTTATCAGCACCTGAATCAAATAAAACTCTAGCATAAATATCATTAATGAGGAAGGTACCTGTTATAACGTTCTCGTCATTCACCGCCTCCCTGGCGTTCATCTGAAAAACCCTAGCATTGGTTTTCTTCGTCTCTTCAGGCTTCTTGGCATTCTTATGGCAATTAGTCTTGATGTGCCCCTTTTCATTGCAACCATAGCAGGTTGCATCCTTGATGTTCCGGCACTCCACAGTTTTGTGCCCTTTCTTTTTGCAGATTCCGCAAGGCTTGGCTTGCGGATCCTGATTGCACTTCCCAAAGTGCCTTTTATCATAAACCTTGTACCTGGGTTTGTCACCAGGCTGACTTTTCTTGAACCCCGAACTACCTTTCTTCTTCTTATTCGACTGATGAGATTGATCATCTTCTCGTTTTCTCTTCCCGTCCTCAGTGATCTTCCTTGACCTAGTTCTTATTGCGTCCAGGGTTAAGGACAGTGAAAGATCCACAACTGATCTATAAGAAGTAGGCTTAGAAGCCTTAACATTCCCCTTGATCTCAGGGGCTAAACCGCCAATGAAACGCGTAATGCGTTTTGGCTCTGGAGTAACCAAATACGGGACGAGTCGAGACATCGAGTTAAAACTTGTAACATAAGATCTACAATCCAGATCTTTCATGACCAATATGAGGAAATCAGTCTCTACCTTTTCCACTTCATGCTGTGGGCAGTAAGTGTCTTTTATAAGATCAACAAATTCAGCCCAAGACAGGTTATATAAGGGGATCTTCCCTGTGGATTGCACTAAAGCTTTCCACCATGCTAGAGCGTCACCTTTGAAGGACTGTGACACAAACTTAACAACGTCCTCCTTGGCACACCCACTGATATCAACTACTGTTTCCATCTCATCTAACCACTTCATACAATCAATAGCTCCCTTTTCCCCAGTGAAATCTCTTGGTTTACAAGAGAGAAGTATTTGTAGGTAAAACCCTTGTTGTACCTGGGAGTCTGATTCAGCATGACATTTTGGGGTTCAGATCCTTGATTGGATGAATGCTGAGATTCATCCTTTTTCGACACATGTGATTTCGTGTGGGACTTTGTGTGAGTTTTAGACCGAACATTACTCGGTTCTTTGAATATTTCATTCACAGCTTGAGCAACTGCTGTGTTAATCATCGCTTGTAATTCAGCGCCAGTAACATTTATTCTGTTATCATTATTGTTTCCTTCCACCGGATGACTATTAGCTTCATCGGAGCCAACCATGATTGAATACTAAAATCAAACAATAATGTTTTATTTAGATTATATAGTGAATCATCGTACTTGATGATTAGATGGCCATGGTATCAATAAACCATATATAGACCATTTATGATAGTAAGTCAAATTTTATTTGATTATGATTTGCCTGGGCTACAATTGAACCATTATTGGCAATCAAGTAGGATATAATCCTTGATATTTATTAGACAGGGAACATAAGTCACAACTGTCAATGTCATAAAGACATTTTCATGTAGCACAGGGCTTGTCTCAAAGGACATTCAAATGGCACATAAGGCCTTGTCACAAGGACAATTTAAGTTTTATCAATGAACTTTTGAATTAGAGATTTAAGGGCCGAACATAGTTCATCGCCTTTTTGACAAGAAGTTTATTAAACTATCTTTGTCTTGAACAACTATTGGCCCGCAGGTAAAACACCTTAAATGGATGTTTTGGTGTATACATCACATTGATGTTAATAGCCATGATTCATATTGATCATATAGGCTATGCGGGTGGCTTGGAAAGATCCAAGTACTTTTTAGGAGGCTATTGTGGTCTCTCAAGTCACACTGCTAGGAGTGTTAACATGTTTCTAGATGTTAACAAGGAATTATTTCTTAAGAGGGTTACACCATCATAACCATTTATATTATGGCTAGGTCATACCTTTAAGAATTTCTCTTGAAATTTCCTTGGCAGATCAATTTAAAATTCAATTGATAATTGTATGATGATGTAATAAAGTACACATATAAAATCTTGAAAGAAATTCCATTAAAAATACTAAGCGATTACAAGAAATGCCCTAAACGGGTCTTGAAATAACAAACTGTCCACGCAGGGACTAAGTACAGAAATGAAATGTCCACGTAGGGACTTGATTGAAATTACAATACGAAATAAAGTAAAATAAACTTCTACTTCTTCTTGCCCTTTATGAAGTTCGCAAGACCTTTAAGAAATTTGTTGTGCTTTTTCTCGCGTTCCTCCGCTTTTTGTTCAACCTGATCTAACCTTTGTAAGATTTATTGTGTTTGCTGCTATGGAGGTGGAGGTTGTTGCTGATAAGGAGGGTATTGATACCCTTGTACGGGATACCCAGTTGGGTATGTTGGAGGAAACGGTGACGGGTAAAGGGCTTTAAAGTGAGCTGCCTCAAGATATGGATCATGGGCATGAGCTTGGTACTCATAACCAGTAGGAGTTTGATATTCAAACGGGTTATACCCAGACGAACCTGGGTAAGTTGGTATCGGGTTTTCATAACCCGTTGGCGGTGGCGGTGGTGCATAAGTAGCGAACGGGGGATCATTATCCGGCACCGTGTGAGAAGGTCCACTCATTTGTGGATCTTCGGGGATAGGAGGGTAAGTGCTTAAAGCTTGAGGGGAACTAAATCTAGGTCCCCCTCGCATGGACATCCGTGCGTTTCTCCATCGCCTTGGTGGCTTGGGAGGTGGTTGTGGTGGTTGTTGAGGTGGTTCCTCAACAGGTAATGGCGGTGGAGTAACCGCTTGAAGATACGGTTCCTCCAATGGGGGTTGTGGAGGAGTGTTATGAAAGGAAGGGATGAATTCCCACGTATAAGTGTTCCATCGTTCGGCCCATGAATCGGGGCATTGATAAGGCGATCCTTCATAAGGAGAACCGCTAGACATACTGATGGGATGTGTTGGTGTTCCTGTTGGTAGCATCTCTGGATCTGGATCATCGTCCATCTCCATATCTTGCGAGAAGTGGTCCTCGGGTCCTAGGGGGTTATATCCTAGTGGTTCATTAATATAATCATTGGGGTTAAATTGACCCGGTGAATAGAATTGGTCAGAACCAGAATGGTGGAATGAGTGAGAGCGTAGAGAGTGATGTGAATGGTGTAAGTGGTGAGAATGATGAGAATGGTGAGAATGTTGGGAATGTTGGGGCTCGTCTTGAATAGGCGGCCCAAAGGAAGTATGAAATGAAGGTGATGTAGTTAGCGAGACGCATCACCTCGTGGGTTGCAAGGATTGCCTCCAATCATCATTCGAATCGGAGGTGCTAAAGGGCGCAGATGGAGTGCGTCTATGTGAGGGTCCAGTTTGGCTAGATGGTCCTCCCCTCATTGGACCTTTTCCTTTTCCTTCACGTCCTCTAAATCTTGGGGGCATTTTGATTAATAAACCTGTCAAAACAAGTTAAACAAAACATAAACGACAAAAGAAAAATTAAGAATAATCCTAGGTCATTTGCCTAGACTCGGAAGTCTAAGGAATGTGCTTATTGCATCATTGAGATTAAACACAAAAGGCTTGTGTTTAATTCACTCAATGTTGGCTCTGATACCAACCTGTCACACCCCGATATTTCCACATATTACCGGTGCGCCCGGTGGGGAGTATCGTGACGTAGTTGATATCATCATAGCCAATATACACAATATAATAGCACGGCGGAAGGCTTAGGTAGATAATTACTATTACAAACCATAGTGTCCGAGCGTCCAAATAAAAGAATATACAGACTGGTTGTAATAGAGATCCACAGGCGGATCATAAAACAAATACAAGAAACTGAAATAACAGACTTCAGGCATCTAAGGATTTGCAAGATCCTCTTATTTGACACCAAGTAGCTCCAGCCTAATTTCGTGAGGTACCTGTCACTTAGTCTTTGGAAAATACGTCAGTTTTCACTGGTAAATACAATTAACCGACTTATTTGAAAAGAGTTTATGAAAATTTATTTAAGTGCACAAAGCACAAACTATTTATAACTTGGGACAATCTTTAATAAAATCTTGTATACAGTTTTACATGTTTGTCATACATATGGGGCCGGTTTGGAAGCCGGTCATGATTAACCTACTCACCACTATAGAACCCACAAAGGAGTTATCCCCAACATGTGGGTTATTTAGCATTTGCATCTGTCAGGTGTATGCCTACACCCCGTGCATATCCAGGACACGGTCGTTAACCCCCAATGTTTATGTTATCAAACAAAACAGATTTAAATGGGTTATGCAATTTATTAATCACAATCCGATTAAATGATTTCATACCCGACCAAGCGATATTATTATTATACCGTATCCCAAGCCCGTATAAGGGAAAATAAGTTAAAAGTATTTACCTGAGCTAGATGTGTTAAGATGTAACTCAGCCGTATGTTTCCTAAAGCTTTATGTAAATACCTTCTACCGAGGCTACTCAATCTGTATGGAAGGTTTATTAACCTATTAGGATACTAACGGGGCTTTATTTAAGTCAAAGACTTAGACCGGTTAGTTTGAAAGATACTTAACGGTTCTATATGCTAGATTAAGCGAAGACCGGAATAGAACGTGATTTAGACCTGACAAGTTTGGATACTTGTATAATATGGGTAAACTAATCACATTCTGGATTTTGAAGTGAAAATGATAAGGTTAAACCCATTTCGGCTATTTTATGTAAACTAGTCACATAAACTGAACCGAACGCATAAATGCCTAACGGGTAACCGAATGAATTATATACAGGTCTCATATGTTATTATGCTTAAAATATGTTAATATATCAGTAGGATGTTAACATATATGCCCAAAAAGTGTTTAAAACCAATTTAAGTCACGTAGTGGCATTTTGGTCATTTTAATATTTATAAAAGAGGTTTTTATAGTAAACTGATATTCTGATCTTAAATAATCTGCAAAAATATTTATTTTATGTTGTTATAACAGTAAGATATCATTCATATGTGAGGTTTTACCATTTACGGCCAAACTATGCCCCGAAAGGGTATTTTGGTCATTTCACATATGCTTTTAAGGACATTTTTGGAAGTCTGAGTTCATGACTTATACCTACTATAATAATATTAAAATTTACTTAAAAATTCAGTAGGTAACAAGTCTTAGGTGCTAATTATGGTTTTAAACCTTACTATGTACCTAATTAGCGTAAAAGTCGATAATTGACGATATTTAAGATGTTTATGCGATTCTGAGATTTTGACAAGCCTTGTATGCTTAAAATATTTTATTTTTCATATCAAGTCAGTAGAAATAGGTTTGGTATGCTAATCACATGTAAATCTCATTTTATTAGTAAAAAGGGCATTATCGTCAATTATGAAATTTATGCTAGAACTCTATGTTACGGTCAGTTTATAATCTGACCCAATATTCCAAAAATCCCTAAAAATAATATATTAACAGTAGGTAATGAGTTTTGGATCAAAATCTATGTTTAAACATGCCTTATGCAAGATAGCGTAATTTAATTAATAAAAAGTTTCATTTTACGATATCTTTCATAACTTTAATTTGAGACCAGAAACTGGTGTCAAATTTATTTGACATACTTATATATCAGTAATAAAGCTTCTTGTCCTCTCACATTTTCAAAAATCTTGTTTATATAACATAAGGGCATAACGGACATTTATAAGCATAATAACGGAAACTAGCATATGATTCAAAATATGAATGGCCAGGTAATATAACTCCAGAGGGTTATACTACAACATAATATGGTCCTATTGGAAGCTTAAAACCTAGAAGAATTAAGCTTAATCGGTCAGAACTGAAAGTCAAAGCAAAAGTCAAGCTTTTGCGACTTTCGGTTGCGAACCGACCCTAAACTCAGAATTGTCGGGTTGAACATGCCCTAACATGTTCTAATAATAATTACTAAGTTATTAGAGTATTAAAATATAATTTATAACCTCTGCATTATTAGTTTTAATTATTATTTACAATTCTGTTCAGTTTGACTTTTTAACTTAATAGTTTGATCCGACAATTAACTAAGCAAACGATATAATTAGGAGGTGCCCTTTGAAGGGGTTAACACCTGCCTAATTATTGTCACTTAACCGGCTGGACCATTTGAGTTTAAACCGAAGGTCAAAGTCAGTTTACGATAACTTTGACTTTTCGGTTTTTAAAATATAAATCTGAACTAAAGAGGGGGCTAAGACACTTATAAAGGGTCCTAGCAATCATTTCTACAATAATGAGCTCCCTTTATGGTCAGGAACCTCCAGAATTGAGAGAGGAAGATATTTGAATGATTTGTGCAAATGAACAAGTGCATCACAAGGCCTATTTATACTTGAAGGCCATGAATCAAGATCATAACAGGTGTTATGGGGATGTTTAGGATCATCCCAGGTGTCCTAGTGGTATTATAGAACCATCAACAAGCTCCTGGAATTGATTTGGAAGTGTTTGAGGCGGTGTAACAGCATAAACTTGCAGCTGGCAACTTAATTCTGAACTGGGCATCTCTCGTGGGCCGCGTAGGATTCAAAGGGGGTCTACGCGCCCCGCGACAACCGTGGTTTCAGGTTAAAATTGTTTCTGAATTGGGCAGTTTCAGTCCCTAGTCCTTTGTAACTTTATTTAACCTCATTTTAGGCACAAAATATTGGTGCAGTTGTCTGTCGACTTCATCTTCGTTCGAGTCTTAGATTAGTATTGACAGGTCTAGGCACGTATTACGAGGAAATAGTCAAATATAGGGTGAAAGGCAACTTCAAACGGAATTAGAAGTTGTAATTCCGTTTGAAAGTGACAAGTCAAGTTCAAACGAAATTAGCTAATCTCGTTTGAAACATGTAATCTCGTTTGAGATGTAATTCCGTTTGAACAAGTAATTCCGCTTGAGACATGTTCAAGCGAAATTACCAAGTCTATAAATAGGTGCTAGGTCGTGTCATTTGAAACGGAATTAGCAAGGTGTTTTCCAACGGCGAAGCTCTGTCGAAGTGTCTACGTGTTGTAAATTGTTATCAGATCAATAAACAAGACAGTTAATAGTGAATACAAGCTAAACAAAGACAGAATCAATGAATTCCGCCTCTAATTCTGTCTGAGTACTCTTCTGATTGACTCATTTGGGTCACAAAACGATCCTACATGTGGTATCAGAGCTCAGGAGGAAGAGTTCTTACCGTTTAGCTCGTTTTCGCTGGAAAATTCTGATTTCTACACCTTCTTTTCAAATTTAATCAAGTTTCAACGGACAAAATGGACTGATTTTCTGATATTGTGTGTAAAACACAGTTTTAACAAACCCTTGAGTGAATCAGATCATAATTCAAAGTAAAAATGACAAAATGGGCCAAACAGTTAATTCCGTTTGAACGAGTATCATTATTCCGTTTGAAAATTTCAAACGAAATCAGCTAATTCCGTTTCAGTTGGTATTTCCGTTTGAGTGGTTTCACGCGGAATTACAATTCCGTTTGAAAGATTGTCACTACAAACGAAATTAGGGTAATTCCGTTTCAAAGCTAATTTCGTTTGAACAGGATTTCACTTGTGTTGGTAATTTCGTTTGAAGGGAATTCTGTTTGGAGAGTAATTTCGTTTGAAATTTGAAATTTGTGAAATTTGTTAGAAAAAGTATGACGAAAATGTTTGATGAACAAGAAAATGATTATCTTGAAAGGTTAAATGATTGGTATATGGGGTATTTGGATAGTAGTTATAGAGGTGTATGAAAGGATGGTTGGGTGAAAAGGTTTAAATACTTTGTGTGTTTGAAAAATGAAAAATTGGATGATATGGCAAACCGATATGTAGTCTTTATTGATCATTTAAAAGATCATGAGATATATTTGACAGATGCTGAAAAGATAGAAAAGTTTGCAGATGCATTACCTGCAGAATGGATTGAATTTTTAAAAAAATTAAAAAAGGATTCAGGTTTTTCAAAATTACCTCTAAAAGATTTCATAAAAAAACTTAAAACACATGAGTATGAAAATGGAAAGAAAAAGAAAGAATTGATAAATAAATTTGAAAAATATCTTGTGGACATAAGTTTGGATGTGATTGATGAAATGAACAAAAGAGTTGGTGTATGTCTTAGAGCAAAAAATGTTATGAAATATGATAACAAGAGGGGTTGTTATATTGATGAGAATGCGAATCCTCTTGATTTCGTTAAAATTTTTTGTGCAGGCACATTCTGGACAGAGACAAAGAAAATCTCAAAGAATGAAGAATCTGTGAAACTTGAATCTTCGAATTTTGAACCAGTATCAAAGAAAAAGATTGAAACAAATGCATCTATCCTTGATCATTCATCAGATGAAGGGTGTAAGGATGAAAAATCTTGAAGGATGTAGAGAGTTTGACATTAGAAAACGAAATTTTGAAAGAAAAAGAATTTTTTTTTGAAAATAAAATAAAATCTTCAGAAGATGAAGATTTTTGGATAAAATTGGAAAATAAAAATTTAAAAGAAATAGAATTAAAATTTCAAGAACAAATAAAAGTTTTAGAAAACGAAAAATCTGTTCTTGAAACAAATAAAATTGAAGATGAAAAGGTAAACAAGTCTCATCTTTAGAAAATTTCTCAGCTAGAAAAAGAAGCTGAGAGTGCAAGAAATAAAATTGATTAGCTTGAAAAGAAATTGAAAGGTTTTGTGACCTCATCGGAATTTTTGAATCATCTTTGTCCAAAACCGATCAATTCAGTTCCAATAAGTGACAATGTCACAAATTTTGACAAAGTCAAAATTGAAGATTGTGATGAGAAAACTGATGATGAAGTTGAGAAAAGAAAAATATTTTTGAAATTAAAAGATAAATTTCAAGAAACTGTTTTACATTCTACTAAGAAAGGTGAATGCTCAACGCAAAAACCTGTAAAGAAGAATGTGGAACAAAAACAAAAGGATAAAAAGCCGAAAAATCTTCAAAAAGAAAATAAAAGGTCACCAGTTCAATCATCCAATCGTGATAAAAAATCACAAAAAGTTGAAAATCAAAACTCAAAAACTGTTGGTAATAAGTGGTGCAGGTTTGACCACAGTGCTCAAAAGCCAAATCCAGCTTTCAAGAGGAGAAATAATTACCACAAAGCCAAGCAATGTTATGATCTAAGTGTTTGGTGTGAAATTGGTGAATGGTACGATAACAGAGTGTGTTACAACTGTGGTGTTCAAGGACACATTGTTGTTAACTGCCAGAGTCGAAGCTTTGAGACAAGGAGATGCTTTGAATGCAAAATCAAAGGCCATATTGCAAGAGATTGCCCAATGAGATCAAAGGGAAGATCGAGGGATGAATCTCAGAAAATGGCAAAGAAACCAGTCAGTGTCAAAGCAAAGCCCAAAGAACAGAAAGTTCAAGAACAGAAAGTTTTAGAACAGAAAGTGAAGCTTTCACAGGGGCAGAAAGACAGACTGAGGAAGAAGAGGAAGAAAGCGAGAGAATATCTCGAAAGGATCTTGTCCTCGGATACAGCCGTCAAAGCGAATAACAGTTCTGATAAATCGTTTTGCTCTCCTAAGACTGATCAGTCAAACAGAACAAATTCATCAAATACAAATATGAGGACGAAAGAGGGAATGAAGAGAGATAAAGGGGTTAATCAAGAGATTAACAAACAAAAGAAAGTGAAATCTTCACTTTCTGGCGATGAATTTGTTTCTTCGGAAACAAAGGAGCCATGTTTTGGCGATGAATCTGACTCATCAAAGTCAGACATGCCACGTTCAGGCGATGAATCTGGTTTGGTAAAGCCAGAAGAGCCGTGTATTGAGATAAAAAATGGTGATTCCGGTTTGACAATGAATGATGCAAATTTTCCATCATTATCAAACGGAATCTCAAAAGCACCCAAGGATCGTCAGGCTTGGGTGAATCTCTTTAAATAAAGAAAAACCTGACTTGCCGGAGCTCCCAGGTTGGTAAGAGTGGAGCAGGAATCGGCATCTTTCTTGAGAAATTCACTTCGGTGATATTTCGACTTACAAGTGGTAAATCAGGGACATTAAGTTGTACTTGATTTTCTACAAGTGATTTTTGTTGATTGAAATTAAAATTGTTAAATATTTCAAGTGGTTAAATGAACAAGGTGATAAAGATCCCCTAACCTACAATTGGTTTTATAATTTCAACAAAACTAATTTTCCGGAAAAACCATTTTGATTAAAACAAACTTAAGTGTTTTGAAATCATAATGGGAAAATAGTTTGTTGACAGGGGGAGTTCTGATTGTTTATGCCAAGTGAATGGTGAATTGAAGCGATTTGATATCATGTTGTCACTTTACCTTGTATAGTTTGTTTTCAAATTTTCCCAGAAAATCAAAATTGAGACATATTCTGATTTTAGGGGGAGTAAAAATTAAAAAAAAATTTGAAAATTTGAAAATTCCAAAAACATTGAAAAATGCAAAAATGAGTTTTGTTGTGAAAAAGAGGAAATGATTGTAGATCAGTTGAACTGTCACAGCATGCTAAAGAAATGGAAAGATATAATGTGATAAACGGTCTCACAAAAGATGTGACGATAGGCTCAGCTAGACTAGTAGATTTGCGATAACGATACAAACTTAAATAAAAAAGCCTAGTTCTAGTGGGAAACATGGTTGAAAGCATAGTACTTAGTTTTGTCCTTCTTGATTGTGTACCTACTCAGTAATCGCTGATTGTCGAAAGACATAAAACTGGTTAAGTCTGTGAACTTTCACAACTTTGCTGAAAAAATCACTGTGATTGTGCATTTTATTTTGCAAAGATTTAAACTTGTTTTATTTCTTTATTTTATTTAAGCATTGGACATCCTCTGCGTATACGTGAGTATCGACCTGGATGTTATTGCCTAAACATTCTGCTTTATTTTTTTTGGTGTTTCGTTTAAGCTTTGGATCATCTCTGCGTATACGGAAGTATCGACCTGGTGGTTAAAGCCTAAACAACTTCAACTTGTTTTATTTTTTTATTTTGTTTAAACATTGGACTTTCTCTGCGTATACGGAAGTATCGACCTGATTGTTAATGTTTAAGCATTCTTCTTTATTTTCGCACAAATCAAAGTTGATAAAAGTTTAAAGGCATTACTTGAGTCAGTGTATTGCATGATGAGGGGATATGCTGAGATCGTGGGGTCCATAAGAATTTAGTGCAATATTAATATACCTTAACGTATCAGTAAGCATTTCGAAAGTTTTTAGATTGAGTTTAAGGGGACAACAATATCGTCAATCTATGTGAATCGTTTAGAACTGAAAATGTTTAAAGCTTAACGGTGCTAGTGATTGGTCACATAAACTGATATGATCCTTTTACGCAAACTCATAAAAATAGTATCTGTAAATATTTCTTACAACATTTCTATTTTGTTCTTTCTAGAAGTTTAGCCTTTATTTGAAAATTCAAAAAGATTTTCGACAAGTGATGTTGAAGAGCTGATTTTCAAAATTCCAAGCGCTAAACATGATGAACAGGGATGGGAATGTGTGCTTAAATGAAGAAATTTGTTTTGAGAAAAAGTTTGATCAGTTAATCAAGGTCATTAAATTGAACTTGATGTAAATATTATGATTGAATGGTTTCTACCAGTAAGTTTTTCTTATTGATTTAAGTAAAAACTTATGTTTTGGTAAGAAAATGTGTGCATAAAATATTGAAGAAGCTAGGTTTCTGATCCTGTTGCTACAAAGAGCCAGGAGATGTTTCAGAACCTGTCAAGGTCTTTAACAGAGCTAAAAACCAGGGTTTGATCTCAAGGTGATAGTTAATTCCAGGCAATCCCAGCATGATGTAAGGGGGAGTCTGACGAGGTTAGAGCCAAAGAGAAGATCCTGGTACATGCTAAGAAAGAAAGAAGACCGATCAAGATTGAAGAGTCGTCATGATGAAGACTCTCACTGAAGATTCCGTCAACATTCAAGGGGGAGTCTGTTGGTGCAGTTGTCTGTCGACTTCATCTTCGTTCGAGTCTTAGATTAGTATTGACAGGTCTAGGCACGTATTACGAGGAAATAGTCAAATATAGGGTGAAAGGCAACTTCAAACGTAATTAGAAGTTGTAATTCCGTTTGAAAGTGACAAGTCAAGTTCAAACGAAATTAGCTAATCCCGTTTGAAACATGTAATCTCGTTTGAGATGTAATTCCGTTTGAACAAGTAATCCCGTTTGAAACATGTAATCTCGTTTGAGATGTAATTAGAAGGTCCTTGTGGTTAGTTTGTAGAGGATCATGGGAGTATAACCAAACTCCGTTAGGCCCGGTTTCGTTAAACGATCACCGAAATCATAAGTTTCTCAACATTGACGCTTTTAACCCAAGTTCTTAGAAACTTGCATAACAATCTCAAAACCACGTGAAACTGATATCACTCATTCTTGAGAGTATATTTGAACATCACGAAGCCCGGGGTTCGTTAAAAGGTCTCTCAGAGGTAAGAATTAACATGTTGACACGTATAACCCCTGTAGTTTATAATCTTTCGATTATTTTCACAAACGGCTTCTTATATCCAAATAATTACTCGTTTACGAATATATTCCTCGTGTGTGGTCATTTAGAGGCACAAGTTTGGTATGTTGACACTTTTAGTCCCTTCGGGTACATATTTTCATCGTTTGTCAATTTAAGTCCTTCAAACTAAAACTTTCACATGTTTAGAGTTTAGGACACGTGTTTTCACATAAATGGGTAAGTTTTTGCGAGGTGTTACAGCTGGGAAAGAGATTCTTTATCTTTCCAGCGAGGAGTCTGTAGGGTCATCGAATGGGGAGCTAAGTTCCTGGTCTAACATCTTTGCAGGTGTATTGCGTAACCTTGGCATAGATCCTGATGAGATGAAGAAGAAATCTGCGAGTAAGAAGAAGACGAAGAAGGTGATAACTCTTGATACTGGAGCGACCAGTAAGAAGGGCGGGAGTAGTCGTGCTACTGCTGCAGCCTCTGATAAAGGTACTCTTCGATTTCGACAGAGTAACCTTGAGGATTACGTTGTTGCTAGTGATTCACTAGAGGTTTATCCCGTATTGGTGAAAAGAAGAAGTGCAGCGCGGGTGGTTCGAAAAGCTCTGGAAGCGCGGGTTCCCGGATCCCGGAAGCCGGCGCAACCCCTTCTTCAATCGCCCTGGATGAAGAGGAAGAAGAAGAACATGAAGAAGTTGCCGCTAAGTTGGTGAGCAGGAAAAGGTCGAGGGAAGAGACTGCCGCTGGGCTGGGTCGGCGCAGAAGGTTGGAGAGGGCCCCGTGATAGGGAAGCAGAGCAGGTTGCGCTCCCTCTACAAGTTTTCCCCAGGTTAGGGCTGTGAATCTCATATTTTGTTTTTTCTTAGTAAAATTTTCTAACACTTAAATTTCTGTAGAGGCCTTGAAGAAAACCCCTAAGAAAGGTATGGGTGTAGAGTTAAAGGACCCAAAGGAGCCGGCGCTGAAGAAGACCAAGTTCATAATCAAACCCCCTAGAACTATTGAGAAGGAGGTTGAGAAGGTGGTTGAGAAGGAAAAAGAGAAGGAGAAAGAGAAAGAAAAAGAGAAGGACACCGAGACTGCTGTTGCCAGCGAGCATGATACGGCGCAGTGTCCGGAGGTCATGCGCATCACAGGGCTCGACCAGCCCTTCAAAGAGAAGGAAAAAGAAACTGCTCAGCCTAAAGGGCCTGAGGTAGTTAAACCGACAGAACCTGCGCAGCATGACACCCCCGTCCAAACCGTACAAGTTACATCCGTTGTTGGGGGGTCGATTGCTACTGTACCGGAGCAGGTAGCGCACAAAGATGCTTCTGCTACTGTCGGTGGCGCAGGTGCTGGAGGCTTTGGTGGTGATGGAAGTGCAGGCGCGGCTGGTGGTGCTGGAGGCCAAGGGTCAATGCCACAAATTCCCATTGGTCCTAAGGATACTTTGGGAGATATCTACTTCAAGACATATACCGAAGAGGCTCGCGGTGATGCTCCCCATCAACCTGTTTGGGGTTTAAAACAGAAAGACACTTTTATGGAGTTTGGGGCCTGTCGGGATTGGTACTTGGGCCCCTCCCCTCCCAGAGAAGTTAACAGACAAAGGGTGCGTACCCATGAGGGGTTGTATCGCGCTTACATAGTTGGGGAGGCCGACACTCGCGCTGCTAACTATCAGAATGTGACCGAGTGGCGCACAATGGTTAAAGAGTGAGCTGACTGGGAGAAGTACCTGGAGAATTTGCTGAAACAAGTCCAAGACTTCGAGAAGGTGAAGAGTGCCTTTGCTGAGGAGAAGGCCGCTTTTGAGGCGGAGAATAAATCTGAAGAATGGGGCCGCGAAGGCCTGAAGAGCAAACTCCAAGCCGCCGAGGAACTGTTGTCAAAGGAGCGAGCTGAATGGAAAAAGGTATGCGAGAAGGATAATCAGTTCATGTATGCTGCCCGCGCCAAAATTACCAACCTTGAGGCTCAAATTGCTACTCTTAAAGGGAAGGTTGAGGAAGTTCAGGCGGACAAAGAGCGTGCTGAGGTTTAACAAGCTAACTCTTTTCTTCTAACGTTGCTTTATCAAAATATTTCTAACTCTTTGTTTTACCCTTTGCAGGCTGAGTTGCCACGCGCAAGGATAAGGAATTTGTTGCAAAGGACGTGGAGATCGCGGAGCTTTAGCGCCGCTTGTTTGAGGCTATTGATAAGAATGAGTCCTTACAGATAGACTTGGAGGCCGAAAAGGTAAACGCTGATACCGCCGAGGAGGAGAAGAAAAAGGCCGAAGAGGCGCGAGACATCAACACTTCCGACCTCAATATGGCTCAGAATAAATATGTCGAAGTCCAAACAATCGTCGACACGCTTGTCTCCGAATCTGAGTGGATGCGCAGCAGAGGGATAGCCAAGGTGAGTTCTATTCCTCTGCCTTGGGTTTTTGTTCATTTTTGTTTTTGTTCTTATGATTTTCCTCTTTTTGCATAGATTGCCAACTCCATCCTGAATGCTACTGAGATGGATGAGGCTGTTGCCACGCTGATAGATGCCTCACGTGCCGTTGGGCATCGTGGTGGCTACTTAGAATGCGCTCGTCATGTAGAAGAAGCGCTTGGCCATCAGTTTGATACTCATCATTGCTCAGTGACCGATCAGGCTGATTCCATGCTTTCTCAAGCCGAAGAGGTTTATAGCCATCTTTCATTGCCTGTTATGGAGTTGGTCACTGAAGCATTGAAGCATGACGACTGGTGTGTGCGGCTGAGGTCTATCATCGATCCTCCAGAGACCGTGGAGTTAACGGATGAAGAGGAGGCAGCCGGCGGAGATGGCGATGGCGATGGAGAGGGTGATGGTGATGGTTATGAGTAAATGATAGGATTCGTAGGTTGATGCCTTGTAATTTTCATGTTTAAAACTTTATGTAATCACTGCGCGGTTGCGCTTTTTGAATAGAACACTTGATGTTTGCTACTTATTGTCAAGTTACAATTATTGCATTGTTGTTAGAAACTTTGTTTAAGTTAGCGCGAATGAATGTAAGTGTGGCTCGTATAAGTGTTATTGCCAAGTCTCGCGCTATGCTCGCGGAGGACTTTGGAGGCATAACTCAAGAGCACGTAATTTACTGAAGTGTTTTCGTGCTAATCAAAAGTTTAACATGCATTTGTAACGCAGAAGGCATGATGATAAATCATAAGGCAAAGCCAATGCTTGCATTAAGTAGCTTAGAAACAGGCGCGGGGCCAACATACATAATCGAAATAAAAGAAAAGGCGTATAGCCAACATAGGTAATTAAAAAGGCACGTGGCTAACATAGCTAATAGTAAAGGCGCGTGGCCAACATAAATGACTGAAAAGGCGCGTGGCCAAAGGTGATCACATGTAGCACTTGCGCAGTTGTTGCGCGTTCCACGTGCGCGGGATGATATGGCCATCTAAAGTGCGCAGCTTGTACTCCCCTTTTCCTAGCACTTCATGAACCAAGTATGCGCCTTCCCATTTTGGTGCTAGCTTCTCAGGGCGTTCAGCGTTAGAGGTCTCGTTATCCCTGAAAACGTATTCTCCTGGGGTATACGTACAGATGCGCACTCTGACATTGTAGTATCGCTCCAGCTTTGTCTTGTACTTGGCCTCTTTGATTCGCATGATTTCGCGCCTCTCTTCGAGTAGGTCCAATTCTAAACGGCGCTCCACCTCGTTATCAATCTTGTTGACTGCTAATAAGCGCGGCGAGGGGAGGCCTATTTCTGCTGGGATAACTGCCTCGGAGCTGTAGACAAGGCTAAAAGGGGTTTCGCCAGTGCTTGTTTTTGGCATGGCTCGATGAGCCCACAAAATGCTAGGGAGCTCATCTACCCAACCTCTTCTCTTGGTGCCCAAGCGGGCCTTTATCCCTTCAACAATTCTTTTGTTGACACTTTCTACTTGACCGTTGCCTTAAGGGTGCGCAACGGAGGAGAAAGTGTGCTCGATGTTTAGCTCTTTCATCCACTCTTGAAGGTCTTCAGAGGCGAAATTGGTGCCGTTATCAGTCACGATCTTGAGTGGGAGGACAATCCTGCAAATGATGTGTTCCCATATGAATTTTCGCACCATCATTACAGAGGTTGAAGCGAGGGCCTTTGCCTCCACCCACTTAGTGAAGTAGTCGACAGCAACAATTATAAACTTCACTACGCCAGGAGCTTCGGGGAATGGACCCACCATGTCGATCCCCCACTGTTGGAAGGGCCAAGCTGTTGATACAGGGATCAAATCGTTTTTTGGGCGCAGGATCTTCGGCTCATTCCTCTGACAGGCATCACATTTGCGCAACTCTTTCAAAGCGTCAACATGCATCCCTGGCCAATAGTAGCCTGCATTCATTATCTTTGCTACGACCATGCGCGGGCCCGCATGAATACCGCAGATGCCTTCATGAATTTCGCTGATCAAATAGCTTGCGTCTTGGGGGTCTACGCATCGTAGTAATGGGCCTAAAAAGGATCTTCTGTAAAGAATACCCCCTTTCATCTTGTAAAACAGCGCTTTGTTCTATATTTTCCTGGCCTCCGCCTTGTTCTTCGGGAGAATTCCCTCTCGAAGATACTGGATGATTAGAGTCATCCACGAAGGTGGTCCTATTTCAATAACATTTACTTGGCGTAGCAAAACCGACGGGTTTTTCAAGACTTCGATCCTTACATCCTTGGCGAGGTGCTGAAATGCTGTTGAAGCGAGCTTGCTTAGCGCGTCAGCTGGCTTGTTCTCTGACCGGTTGATGTGAACAACCTTGTATGATTTAAACTTCTGGAGAAGCTCTTGTGCCTGTTCCAAGTATAGAGCCATGACTTCGCCTTTTGCATCATATATCCCGTTGATTTGACTCGCGATCAGGAGAGAGTCTACATGTGCTTGTAGATTCTGTGCTCCCATCTTGATAGCCAGGTGCAAGCCTGCCAAAAATGCTTCGTATTCTGCCTCATTGTTGGTATTTTTGAAATCCAACTTGATGGCATAGGTAAAGTCATGTTTTTCTGGGCTGACAAGGCGCAAACCAGCTCCTGCGCCGTCTTCGTTTGAGGCCCCATCGGTGAATAACAACCATAATTCATCCGATGTGTCTTTGATTGGAGTGTCTACTGCTTCGCATTCTTTGATCTTGTCTTCAGGGACTTCGATGATGAAGTCTGCTAATACCTGGCCATTGATAGCTGGGCGCGGCCTATACAGAATGTTGTGGCCCCCCAGTTCAATTGCCCATTTTGCCAATCGGCCTGGTGTCTCTGGTTTTTGCAAGACGGTACCAATTTGGAAGTTAGTGAGTACAGTGATTACATGCCTAGTGAAATACCTGCGCAGCCTCCTGGAGGCGTGTAGTAGCGCAAGCACTAACTTCTCCATGGTTGAGTAACGTGTTTTTGGATCCGTGAGCACCCTACTAACATAGTAGATTAGAGTTTGAACTTCGTCTCTTTCTACCAACAGTACCGACCCTACTGCCTTGTCTGAAGAAGACGGGTACAGAATGAGCGGTTCTTTCTCGAATGGCACGGTTAAGGTAGGGAGCTTGATTAAACACACTTTCATCTGTTGGAAGGCTGCTTCCGCTTCTGGTGTCCATTTGAACTTTTGCTTTTTCACGCAGTTGCGCAAAGTACTGATGAAAGGGTAAGACTTTGTAGCGTGGTTTGATAAAAAACGATTAAGCGCGGCTAGGCGACCGGCTAACCTTTGCATTTCTTTGATCATGCGCGGTGATGGCATCTGCTCAATGGCTTGAACTTTTTTGGGGTTGACTTTGAAACCGCCGTTTGTAACCACAAAGCCTAGAAATTTGCCTTCCTCCATACCAAAAGAACATTTCGCTGGATTCAGCTTCATGTTCACGCTCCTTTGAGAATTGAACGTCTTCTCTATGTCTTTTAGCATCTGGTCCTTCTCGGGACTTTTGATCACAAGATCGTCAATATAAACTTCGATATGCTTTCCGATGTCATCAGCAAATATCTGGTCCATCAGTCGCTGGTAGGTTGCGCCAGCATTCTTGAGCCCAAAAGGCATCTTTGTGTAACAGAAGATTCCAATATCAGTGCGGAAAGCTGTCTTATCTTCATCTTCCAGCTTCATCTGGACTTGATGATACCCCTTGTAGCAATCTAAAAAGCATTTCCACCTGTATGGCGCGAGAGAGTCTATCTTCTTGTCAATCTCTGACAATGAATAGCAGTCTTTGGGACATGCCTTATTGAGATCTGTGTAGTCAACACACATGCGCCATGCTCCCGTAGACTACTCGACCATGACAGGGTTCGCAACCCAGCTTTGGTAACGCACCTCCCTCAGTATGCCAGCCTTTAAAAGTTCACAAACTTGTTCATTCATGGCTTTGGTCTTATCCGCTCCTAGGCTGCGCCTTCTTTGGACCTTTGGCTCGATGGATGGATAAGTGTTCAAACAATGTTCAGTGACGTCGCGCGGGACGCCTGTCATGTCGGACGGGGTCCAGACGAAGATGTCCATGTTTCTGAACAGCAGTTTCTTGAGGTGCGTCCTGATACTTGGAGAGATTGCGTGACCAATCATCACCGTCTGTTTTGGGTATTTGCGGTTTAAGACCCATTTTTCTGGCTCGGTTGTTGAAATCTTGGCTGCTTTGACTGGGCGCGCATCGTCTGCTGCCATTACCTCTTTCTTCGTGTAGATAATCGCCACCCCCGTCTCAGTTGGAAAGCCAATCATTGAATGGGGCGTGGAGGTTTCCATGCTCATTTCTCCCTGAGTTTCTCTCCCAATTAAAACGTGATGCCTTGACTTGACTGGCATCACCATGAAGTTGACGTTTGTGGTTTTTGAATGCTTCCCGTCAGATAGTGTGATGGGGAAGCTGATTTGGCCCAATGGGAAGATCGTCCATTGCAAAATCCTGATAGAGGATAATCCACAGGCTCGAGGCGCGCTTTATCTTCTTCATCAAATTGGTTGAAACATTGTTCATAAATGATATCAGCTATGCTTCCTGGATCGATGAAGACGTACTTTGTTTCATAGTGACCTTTGATGCCGGTAATGACAACGGGGCGCGTGGCGCGTGGGCCCCCGCACACTACCGGAAAGATGACTTGTTGTTTCTGCCATACTGGTTCAAACGGGCGCTTGCCTTTGCTTCTTGCGCTGTATCTTGATCCATTGACCATGTGAGTTTCTAGGCACTTAACCTTCTTCTGGTTTCCATCATCATTCCTCTGAATCTGGCGCGTTTCTTTGCATACATTCTTGACCAGATGGCTTAACTTGCCGCTTTTCAACGCCTTCTCGTTCTCTTGCCTTAGACTGATACAGTCATCCGTCAAATGACCTGTATCCTTGTGAAAATCGCAGTACAGGTACGGGTATTGGCTCTTCTTGTTTGTCATAGGCTTTGGTGCCTTGAAGTCATGGTTCTCCGTCATGAGCACCCCTTTTGGCGTCTTTATGAGCGGAGTCCAATGTTTCTCTCGGTTTTCATTCCTGACTGCTTTGCGGTAGCCGATGAGATCAATTGTATCTCGCGCGTCTTCTCTAAAGCGAGGTCTCTCTTCATAACCGCTTGACTGGCTTGTCTTCCAGCCAATGTTTCTGTTTCTGTTTCGCATGTTGTTGTCGCGTGTGCTTGCTTTTGAGAAACGATCTTCGTTGTAAGAGCTCTTGGCTCCAGCCAATGATTCTTCGGTCTGCGCTACAATCTTTGCAGCTGCCATGAGTTTGTCCCACTCTTTGGGCATACCGTCCTTTCCTGTGATAGTCCTGATTAGACTATCACACCGGATGGCCTTTTTAAAGTGAGCGCGCATCAATTGTTCGTTGACGTCTCCAATCTCTACGCACTCCTTGTTGAAGCGAGTGATAAAATCTTCTAACCCTTCATTATCTCTGCGCCAGATGTCTGTTACTTCAGACGTATCGCGCTGGTAACGTCTCGGTTGGATGTAATGGCTTACAAATTGGGTTCTGAAGTCAACCAATGACTTGATTTTTCCAGATGGAAGGCTGTCGAACCAGGCGCGAGCAGCCCTTGTGAGAGTTTGAATGAACAGATGGCACCACATTGGCATGGTCCATCCTCCTAAAACACCAACGCTCGTAAATACTCGAACATGATCATCAGGGTCGGTGAGACCATTGAACTTTCCCACTGTTGGGGGTAACTTTGCTTTTTCTAGCGGGGCTAGAGCAATTTTTAGGATAAACTTCGAGTGTTCAGTGGCTTCTGCTGGTCTATAGACGAGACTGAAATCACGCTTTGCTTCTTCGTTGTAGGCCATGCGCGGCCTTGGTCTGTAGGACTCATGATTTTTCCACAGTCGGTTGAAAACTGAGGAACCTTCATCCTCTTTCCAAGTAGGATCATCCGGATCCGTGTCGTCCCATTCGTTGTTCATGTTGCGCGGCCCCAGCCGGCTGTGAACTGGACCCCTTTGCACGTTTGACGGATGGTCATAATAACTGCCTGTCTCCCCATGTGTGTCGCGCGTGTCGTGCACGCTTGGTCTTCTCTGGGGAGGAGGTCTTTTGATTCGCCCTTGAATGTTTTGCTGTGGGGGTGTCTGGCGCGCCCCCTGGATTGGACCCGGAGGAGTAACCAAGGATGGTTCTGCTTGCAGAATCGCTTGTTGTGCGCTCAAAGACTGATACGCAGCATTTATATTAGCAATCTGCTTGGCGTACCAGGAAGCTAAAGTTTCGCCTTCTGGTAGCCCTAGTAACGCTGAAATGTTCCGGTTCGGAACTGAGTTTGATGGACCAGTGCCATTGCTTGCTGGGGTTCCCGTTTGAGTGATGTGAGTGATGCTCGCGCGCGGTCCCCCAGTGTTCATTACTTCGTCGGCAGGTTGGGGCTGGATATGCGGATTGTCCTCCCCCATTCCTACGTTAGAGTTTGTTCCGAAACCGAAATCAGGAACTATCCCTTGAGCAGCCATGATCAAGAGAACCGAAAACTCAGAAAAAAGAAAATGAAGTGATTGTAAAAATCGGTGGACGCCAATGAAGAAACACGGAACTAATTTTAAGGTTAATTAGTTTGGTTTATGTTTCAAACATGAGGGTTAATCTTCTCAATCTTTCCTGAGCTCCGATGTGATCCGACCTTCCTGCAAAACAGCAACACCGTTAGCTCGTTAAGAGGGGAATATGGGGGTTTCCCTCTTAACCAGACTCCGCCGTGAGAATAAGTGACTGCTTTGAGGAAATAAGTGTATGTTAAGAGTTGGAGTGAAGAGAATGGAATCTTTAACCTGTGTATGGAGGTCTCTATTTATAGCCGGAGAGGTGTAGGAGGAGATGGGCTGATGGGCCTTGGGCCGGAAGGCGACAACCAGGAATATCATTCTTGTCTCATTGGTATGGACCGTCAGTGGTTTCTAGAAGATCTCCGGTGCTGGCGCACCTTGATTGGAGCCACGTGTCCCAGTTGTCGGCCTTGTTGTCCCTCTGCCATCAGCAGGTGAGTGGAGATCATGGGGCAGTTGTCGCCGCCCCCTGATTGGTGCCACGTAGGCGTCCTTGTGTACTCTCTGTCTCCTGCACGTCAGACGATCGTGGAGCACGATAGAGCACAACCTGGTGAACGATGATTGGCTCGTTCCTCTGCCACTCGTACCTTTGGTACTTTCTGAAGTGGCCCTGTGCCGTAACTCCTGCGCGACCCTTGTTGTGCACGTAACTAGCCCGCGTAGGGTTGTAGGGGCTGAAGGCTCGTATTCAGAATACTAAGTGTGAAACTGATGTTATATCTTGCTTGGGTCTCGCGCGAGGTCAGGTTTTACTTAAGCAGCCCGCGCGAGGTCTGCAGATTGAGCAACTTACTAAGTATGGAGTATGGTCCAGCGTGCGCCCTGATTGGTCTGCGCGGCTTTTTGGGACCATACCCATCCAGAGTGTTAGTCTAGTTGACTTTAATGTAAGACAATTGTATGCTAGTATAATCATAACCTCTTTTAGTGATGAATGTGTTTACCAAAGTGACTCGAGTTAATTATCATGATGAGAAACTTTACAAGTGAGTGATAAAACTTTAGGAATCAAAAGATAATTAAATATGATTCTAGAGTTCATAACTTTACTATTCTATACTATTATTCACTTTGTATTTATTCTTAAAATTAACGTGTCCTAGGAAAAAAAATCTAATAATGAAAACGGAAAGATGACGATGTGAGGAATCCAAAAAAATGAATCTTTTAAGTGCATTGAGCAAATAACAAAGATGGTAAAGTGCAAAGCAATATGGATCCAAGTTACTTAATGGGGTAGTTTGGTGCACAATTTGTCTTTACTTGTTCAACGTCACCCATAAACAATGGCGAAGCTTAGTGTAAAGTGGGGGTGCACCCGCCCCGAATATTTCGGTTAGAAGTGTGAAATATCCTATTTTTCGTCCGAAAATTTTAAAATTATATAGCATTGTCCCTCCCAATTATTTTGTTTAACTATTTATACAATATATATAAATTGGGTCCCATGACTTTCCACCCCATCAGAACTTTTGGTCAAGCTCCGCCGTTACCCATAAAGACGACCCATTTTTCTAATCGGATCCAAGATTAACTAAATTGGTACCACTGGATTGTGGGAATATATAAAAACAAATATTTTATATAGTATATAACACAACTTTATACATGTGGTCCATCCGACGTAAACAAAGTGATATATTTGAAGTCTTAACTTTCAAAAGTTGTAATTTTTAGATTGGTAATCCACATTTTATAATATTTTTACAGTGTAACACTAGCTTATGTTAAATAAATATGTTACATTTATAGATGACAATATTACTTTTTAGTTAAAATAATACAACATTAAAAAAAGCATATTTAAGTACTTAAAACTCATTTATTGTTCTTCATGTATTCCCCAATTTTAACTTAATATTTGAAGATGATTGATGCAACAGAATGATGATTTTGGATTTTTGGCGATTGTGATTGTGCCTGCTTTAATATTCTTTTCATGATGTTTTGAATTAGGTCTTTTGTTAATGATACGGCAATCATACACTTATACGTGGTTGTCTCAAAGATAATTGTTAGCTTAAAATAAGCGCTTCTGTTTTTTTTTTCTTTTGGTAACTACTTAAAGTAGTTGAATACAAAGATTGAGATTTTATGTGCGGGTTTGATTTTGAGCGATGAAAAGCTTTGTTTCCAGCAAACATTATGTGATTTTAGGTTTCGATCCAGGAAACCCGAAGGACATGACATGGATGATTGATCCCTTTGATGGTAGACCCTCACTTCGGACAACACAGCGATGTCATTTTCCTCACTCTAGTGATTGTACCGCAAATGGAAACTGACATTAAACATATATTCATAATTTATATGAAGAGGAAGATGAAGGTGAAGATGAAAGGGAGAGAGGAATAACAATGGTTTTTAAGGGCTTGGGTTGATTTTGAGTGATGGAGAGGTTCAGTTTCACAAAGACTTAAATTTAAGGGGTGAGGGGCTTTACAATTTGGATATTTTTAATTAAAAAGGTCAAATTATCATTTTTTAAAATATATATTAATTTTAAAGAACAAGTTTTTACTAATAACAACTACAAATTTTAACTATGCGACTTTTTATATTTAGATCTAAATGATGTTATTTTTGACAAAGCAAATGAGCTATTTATGTATTTTGCTCTAAAACTTATATTATTTGTTAATCATCTTATTGTTGGGTTATCATTGATTATATTTAAGGTAGAAGATATATTGGTAGTTTCTTAAAAATACGTTTATTTAATGGTTGATGATAACTTAATAACGACGTGACAATTTAAAACGAAAATCATTACAGTATTATACAAAAGTATACACATATATGATAAGCAAAATGATAACATATGAAGATACATCATGATCCCTTAACAGACATAGTGAGGTCGATCCAAAATAAAGCCACTCAACAACCGTTGAACTTTTATGTAGAATATATACAACCATACCCCAAAGCCCAAGCGACATCCTAGTTTATTTAAAAATACCCACTAATTTAAAGAATCTTAAGAGAGAGGTACAATAGGCATTTGCTTGGTTGCATAAGGGGTATAATAAGCATTTACTTGGTTGCATAAGGGGTATAATAAGCATTTACTTGGTTGCATCATGGGTATAATAGACATTTACTTGTTTTTTAACAGTGAAACTAACCATTGACAAACGTCCGGGGCATATGACAATCAAAAACCCACGTCAGGGTTTCTTCGGGCAAAAATTGAAATATAAGGAGTCAGACGGCAATTTGGATCAAACCACAGGATGGCAAAATGCACTTTACTCAAAAATAAATAAATAACCATTAAACCCAACTAAATTACAAGTAACCAATCATATTTTTAATTAAATAAGCCAAACTTAAACCCAATTACAAATTAAACTAGTAGTTTACCCGTCCGCGGTCCGGGTATATTTGATTAACACCTTCCAAACGCACTGCATATTTTAATATCACAATGACTTCTTACCCAACTATTAAGAACATCAATATTTGTCTTCATATTTAAGATAATGATGACTTTTTATGTGATTGCGATTAGTAACTATAATTATTCTTGTATTGTCATACATCGAATTATCATACATACTAATTAAATTAGTTAAAATCAAGCCCACACCTTTAAACCCATTACACATTAGATTACCCACCAATTGTTGTAGATTCCTCTTGCCTCTCATCAACTGTTGTATGTCAATGAGCTCTTTGCAAATTGAGGTAAAATTCCTAGATTTACACTCAAAAACTTGTTAATACTTAATTATAGGCAATGTGACAAAATTTAACAAGAAGTCATGAACACAATAAAATAAAAAATCTTATATTTACACTCAAAAACCAAAACCAATCAACTATCGCTTGGCGGACGGTGGCACGTGGCTGTGGAGGTTCGATCCTGACTCTATCTCGGAGATGCAGGAGCTGTCTTCTCTTTCCGGTATGTTATCATCCTTTTCTCTTGGCAGCGGTAGAGATAAATGGAAGTGGTTGGGCGACTCCACGGGTTTATTTTCGGTAAAATCAGCTAAGGAATTACTGGTTCGGAGTAGATGTGTTCCGAATGTTCGTGTGATCGACTGGTGTAAGTGGGTTCCTATTAAGTGTAATATTTTCGTTTGGAGGCTTGAACTGAATCGAATCCCTACGTTTGACGCTTTAGTTTCTAGAGGTATTGCTATTCGGTCCAGGGCCTGTCCCCTCTGCGGCTGTGAGGATGAATCGGTCATTCATCTGTTCATATCATGCCGGTTTGCGGAGTTGGTTTGGCATAAAATCAGTAGATGCTGTCATTTACCGGCGATTTTTGCGTTCTCGATTAAAGACCTCCTGGATTTGCATTTGTTCAGCAGACTGGGGCCGACGGAGAAATTGGTCGTCCAAGGTATCGTGATTTCTACTTGTTGGTGCATTTGGTTGGCTAGGAATAAAGCGGTTTTTTCGGATGTTAAGCCAAGTGTGGAAGGTGTTTTTAGTGAGGTGAGAGCTTTGGGTTTTTTTTGGTTTAGAAATAGATCGCGGTTTCTATCGGTAGAATGGAACGATTGGTGTAAATTTGTAATTATGTAGCTTTTTGTTTTGTTGTTTTTTGGGCCGGCCCGGTCTTCGGGTTCGGTCGTTTGGTAATGAAAGTCTTTTGTCAAAAAAAAAATCTATTAAAAAAGTTTATTGACCGATTTATTCTGTAAAAAAATCAATGCTTGGAAATTAATCACACAAGATGATTTTTGTTTTATATTTTCTCCCTAGTTTAATAACATGCATTGATATTTTTCAACAAATCTTGTCAATTTATGCGACTTAAGTCGTTTCAATTATCGCTTTATTTATTTTTCTGAGATTCCTAACATTTTCACTTTTTTTTTAAAGAAAATATCAATACCACTCAGCCAAAAAGACACAATTATTAATTTTGATATTTGTCAAATGTTCGGTAAGATTCCCTCCAATGAATGCTAAAAACCAAAAGTACCTCAATTAACATAAACAAATATACAACACAAGGAACCTCTGGCCATGGATGACCTCACCTCCATGTCAACAGCATGGAAATCATTAACTCGTAAACTTGTCTAATTATCTGAAATATTAGTAACATATGTAACATCTTCGTAACTTTTTAACCATTTATCCCATTTCACAAACTTCATTAGATTACCTGGCACCCCCTCTCTCCTTCACGTCAACTAGTTGTCTGTCCTACCCGACTTTTCTCTCCCTATTTTCATCGGATTTGGACCAGTTCCCCCTCATACACCTTCATGTGGCCGCCCATATTGAGAAAACAACCGTACAATTTACTATAATAAACATAGTGAAGATCTTTTGATTGACGGTAAGTAAATGTAGACAAGATCATTGGTTATTCTCAATAGCTCATTTCCACAGATTCCTCTCCTTCTTTCCTCCATATCGACCACCACATTCCTTCTCTCCTTCCTCTCTTCTATGTGCGAGCACCCTCTACAGACGGCTATAGGATATGCTCTTACAATTTTCACATCATTACCAACTTCTACACCAAAAACATAAAACTAAACTCAATGCATCCCAACCCGTCTGCAACCATGGACAACGTCAGAAACGACCCACGAGGCCACACGATGAGCTATTTGTGGGGAATCTGACCTTTAACGTCACGTCATCTATTCACGGGGCACACAAATTCCTCACTATTGATGGTCTTTGTTATTTTGATGAACATATGGCCATGGTAATTAATGACTTCACCAATAAACTATATAATAATTAAAAAATTAATCAAATCAATATTAAAACCAAGATTTATAATTTTACAAATGACATTTTATATTTGTTTTAAAAAAAATATAAGTATTTACGTATTAATATTACTTTTTATAAGATAAAGTGAATGTTAACAATTTAGCTGACCCAGTCACCCAACATATAATTATATTTATTAGTTAAAACTAAATTGAGCCCCCCCACATCCGAATCATGTAATTAACATAACTATCATTTCCAATAACCAAAATCAATCTATTAGACCACCCGTACTCGGGCGTGATTCCTCAAAAATAAAGCCCAAACACGCCCCAAAACGCCGGGACGTCGCCCCCCTTGGCGTGTTCGGGCGTTTTTTTCGGCAAAAATTGAATTGGCGTTTTTTGAATAACGCTGGAAAGGGGCAAATGATGGACCAATGGGAACGAAGAAGAAGGTCAGAAGAAGAAGAAGAGTGGGAGGCGGCCATAATTTTTCGATTGGCCGGAATTTTTTTTGAATGGGATGAGATGTTGCCGGTCCCTGTGGTTTTTCAAAGAAGAAGAAGGAGGTCAGAAGAAGAAGAGTGGGACCCCTATGCTTTTTAAGTTTAAAAGTGACAAACTAGGTCTCTGTGGTTTTATTTTAAGTTTAAAAATGGCAAATTAGGCCCCTGTGGTTTTTATTTGTTTTTTTATTTCCAGTTTTTTTTATTTCCATTTTTTTTAAGTTTAGTCGGATTTTATTTTTTTATTTCTAGTAGTATAATTTTTTTTAAATTAATGAAGTATTTTAAGTTTTAAATTTAAAAAAAATATGTTTAATGACTGGAAGGGGCGTTATTGGGAATTATTCCCACTACGCCACTTTTGCAATAACGCCCAATAATGCCCTCATGCTGACTGGACTGCCACGTGGCACAAAACGCCCAAGGGTGGGGGCATTATTGCTCAAACCACTACGCATGGTCTTATGAAAATCACAAAACCGAAACATCAAACATGTGTCGGGGAATATGTGTACTACATTTTGTGAATCCACCAACCCAAGTGGAACACAAACACAACTATCAATGGGGTGGTCCATTGGCAAAGGCAAAACCTTAAACGCCTAGGTTTAAAAGGGGGGTCTTGGGTTCAAGTCCCACAGACGACAGGGATTAGACGAAGAAATTCGCCGTTCAAAAAAAAAGTGTAAACATCTCTATATTGGAAATTTGAATTTTCAAATTTGGAGGTTTCTAACTTGTTTCTTTAGTTTAGTCAGTTAAAATTATTTGAAGTATGCTTTGGTTATCTTGAACTTGTATCTGGCTGGGACGTTGATGTTATTTTAAGCTTAGAGATAGTTTTACATTTATCTTGATAAATTTTTCTTGCAACGTTTTTACATGCATCTCCAGTCCATCTTTTTTACCCTAAATAATAAGAATTCCCAACTCAGTATTACTTTCACCAAAACACAAAATAAATTGGTATTAAAGATAGCTGGGAAGGCTGCTGGGGCGTCGGGTTCTGGTGTTACAGGTTCGGGGAAGGATTCTGGTGCCTCTACTTTGGTATCTAAGCCTGTTTATGAATTGGCTGCAGGTCCATTAACCACTGTTTTGGGAGTAAAGACGAGTTCCGGTTCTGTTGTCATGTATCAAATTGCTTTTGGAAACATAACAATGACCTCTACTTTATAACTGACTATTAGAATGTCATAAATTAATATATAATCTCAGTTTACCTGAACACTCAAAGTATTAAGGTTTAATGTGCATGTCAGCTTGACCCGTTCCTTTCTAATTATTCTTTAGTGACTATTAGGGTAACCATTGTAGCCCCTCCATAAATTTGCACTTGACATAGAAATAAAAGTTAAATAATGCTTGTCATTTGAACATCTTGGTTTTATTTTACAAAAAATCTCATAGAAGTGATACACTTTTACATGATTGTATATAATTTTCGATATTCTTAGAATGCATCTTCAAGATGACAGTACTAAATGAATTATTTTTAAATTTTGAAAGATCAAAGATTGATTGGTTTTGTTTAAATTAAGTGACTTTTGGATTTTGTTGAATTTTATTGGCACGAACACTACAAAAACATCATCTTCACCAACGGCTGGCTTGGTTTTAAAAAGCGCAAAGCTCACAAAAGCGAAGATGTCTAAAACTGAGTCACAAAATGAAAAGTGATGCCGTGATGGTCCTAGGTACAAGAGGAGCGCGCCTCAGGCCAGAAAAACCCCCAAGTTATCCGCTTAGTTTGGTGCTTCTTTTATTTTCTGTAGGTGTTAAGCAAAACATGGATGGCCCTCGCGCCTAGGGCCCGCTTTTTAAAACCAAGCCACTGGGAACTCATCAGCCACCAAGATCAATTGCGCCTCAGGCCTGAAAAACCCCAAAAACGTGTTTTTGTCGCTTCTTGGTTTACTCTAGGCGCTAAGCAAAAACGCGATGGGCTTTTCGCCTAGGACGCGCTTTTTAAAACCAAGCCACTGGGAACTCATCAGCCACCAGGATCAATTGCCTTAAATGCCTTTGTGCATAACGACAACCTGGTTTTTTAAAGGGACACTTTCAATGGTCTTTCAAAGCACTTAGTGACCTGGCAGGCGGACACATATGATCTTCTGAAGTTTGGTGGTTCAGATTTTCATTCCAGTAGTGGCGACGTTAGGGCTTCTCGTTTTACTGCAAATTTTGGGGCTTCAATTGTTGTTTGCAATCTTCTGTTTGCTACTGTAAGTTCTGAGACTATCGGAGGCGGAAAAGGAGATATGGCTGAGCTGTCGGAAAAGGAGATCATTAGGCCGAGAGATATTTAGGAGTAGTTAGTAGTAAAGTTAGAGAAATCCAAGTAAGTTAAATTCAATGTTTATATTATAGTGAAGCATGCACATTTCAAGTGTTTGGATGAGGAAAAATATTATC
Organism: Helianthus tuberosus; assembly: GCA_030545235.1. Classification (NCBI taxonomy): domain Eukaryota; kingdom Viridiplantae; phylum Streptophyta; class Magnoliopsida; order Asterales; family Asteraceae; genus Helianthus; species Helianthus tuberosus. The sequence continues at coordinate 190,685,630 of CM060418.1, forward strand.
TTATTTAAATAAGTTGTTTTATGTAAACGTACTTATAAGCTGATTTTATTTGGCTATTTTAAAGATTTTCTGCCTATTTCAATATTTAACATAAATGGAGCTCTTTAATGGTAGTACAAAGCTTCATGCATTTTGATGTTTTTGCATCTGGTGTGAAATCTTTAAAATGGCACGAATTTAATATTCTCCAACTAAAAATGCAAGCAATTTGTTGAAATGAAACCTTTTTGGTGAAATTAGATTTCAAAAACAAAGAGTACAAACATATTGGTGTGATGTTACTAAATTTTTCCAAATTTGCCGGATAGTTCATGTTTTTGTATTTGTATTTGTTTGGGATGGTTCATTGGATTTGTCAGCCAAAAGAAAAATGTAATTCATTGCTAGCTTGTGTTTATTTTAGTTTTAAACCTTCAAATTATATCTTCTTTCTATTATTACTATTACCATGCAAAAATCACGCATCACATAGGGCTAGCTAATCAAAAACTAATCCAAACTCCACAACCAACCACCGACCTCCACGTCAACAACTGCCATCGCCCCATGCCTTTGCCACACGCCACCCCATAGGACGGTGTTGTGAGATTAAATATATAATTATCATAATATTTAATCTTGTAGCCATTATAATCATTTATATTATATAGATCAAAATATATTAATAACCTATTAATAATTAGTTGGTAATTGTTGATGGACCATATTACCCTTATTAACTAATTAAGTTTCCTCTTGGGTGTATATATAAGGAGATTATTAGAGAGATAAAGGGTTAGACACATAACTCTATAATCATAACATCAAATCGGCCCTCTCTCTCCCTAATCGAAACCTCCCTAGTTTCGGTTCATCACCATCATAACCTTACACCCTAAGGAGGAACCAGATCATCCTGACAAGTATGTCGAACTCAATGGCTGCATCTCTGACTGGATTCTCTGCTGGCCTGTCTGCTGTAACATGTATGTTATTCATGTTTTCCATTATGTTTAAACAGAACTGATCAACATGTGGTATCAGAGCGTATGTTGATAAATCAGTTCTGTTTTCGTATCCATTATTCTGGGATCAAAATCTGGAAAACAGAATTTTGAAAGTTTATAAAAATCATGGTTGTTTTCGGTTTTCTTTGTGCCGAAATCAGTGTTTTAAGAAAGGGTGCTTAATCATGTCACCCGAAACCATAATGGGTAAATTAATATCCGAAATCTGTTCATAGAACTCTTAAAATTAAGGTTTTGGATCCCAGAATTATGTTGTAATTTTTTAGGGTACATCACTTGTTCTAAGGAAAACTCGAAAATTCCTTAAATTTTGGAATATAATTTGGATTTGTGGGTGTTTTTACTGGTTTTGATCTAAATTATATCTGGCCAAATTTTCGAAAACTGTTAAAAGATAATCGGGTATAATTTTCGAAATCCTTGATAAGTTTAGATCAGCAATAAAACAGGAAACACTATCCCACAATCCCTAAAATTTCGAGTTTTCAGTTATTCACAATAACAGCTGTTAACAGTGGACTCGAGACCATCAGATCTCGACTCGAGACTACAAGGTCTCGACTCGAAATCATAAGGTCCTAAAATCTTTACAACTCGAGACAAAGGTCTCGACTCGAGACCATAAAATTTCAACTCGAGACCACTGAGATTTCGACTAAGGCCTTCAATCTTCACAACTCGAGACCGTGGTTGCGACTCGAGACCTCATTATGAGTCGAGATCTCATAAAATACAGTAGTCGAGACCATGGTTCTGACTCGAAACAACAAGGTTGCGACTCGAGACCTCATAACTGACTCGAGATCTCATAACTCAGTCGAGACCTGACTCGAGACCTCACTCGAGACCTCATACCTGACTCGAAACCTCATTATTTTAGGCTGTTTCATGTGAACTAAAATTTAGCTAACAGGTGGTTTGCTATTAAATACTTGGTTTTGTAAACACTTAATTACCTAATCAGAATCAGATAACTTTTTACAAAACCTAAATAGCTTAACTTGAATGAGCTTCTGATGTATCATTTCTGGCAAAAGCTGATTTAATACATCTATTTATTGTTCAAGTATTATAAAAGCTAAGTTAAGTATGCATTACAAACATGAAATGTCTTAATTTTTGGCCAAAGCTGATTTTAATTCATTTATGTCTAGCATGCTTGACAAGTGCATAACTAAAGTGATTGTCTCATTTCTGGCCAAAGCTGATTTGTCACGATTACTTTGCACACATACTTAAATGATTACACTTCTGGCCAAAGCTGATTTGTCTTCGTTTAAGTAGAATTTTAACTAAGTCTATTATTTTGATGTTAGTAATAGACAATATCACAGCTTCATAATTAAAATGGTCATTATTTATGCCGCCCTTAGTATAACATGCCCATAGATCACATTAGGACTTCTTTCTTAGTATCATAATTTGCTCATCTTATTTCCACTATCAGCACCCAATTGCGGGATTCCACCTTTGACTGGTGATAACTTTGCTGAATGGAAGGATGCCCTCATGCTTACACTTGGATTACTAGACTTCGATTATGCTCTTAGAGAGAATAAGCTAGCGGATCTTACTACTCAAAGTACTGCTGTTGAGCAGATAGTTCATGAAAAATGGACTAGGTGTAACCGTATGTCTCTCATGTTCATGAAGCAGTCCATTCATAATGCAATTAGAGGAGCTATTCCTGATTCTGAGGATGCTAAAACATATATGGCTTCTGTGGAGGCTCAATTCAAAGGAACATCAAAAGCACACGCTAGCACTCTTATCCTCAAGCTGGTGACGACTAAGTATGATGGGAGGAGCGGCATTCGCGAACACATCATGATGATGCATGACATGGCCAATAAGTTGAAAGGGCTAGAAATCAGTGATGGTTTTCTTGTTCACTTCATCATCACTTCGCTTCCTTCGTCCTATGAAGCATTCAAGATCAATTACAACACTCAGAAGGACAAATGGACGATGAGTGAGCTGGTCGCTATGTGCGTACAGGAGGAAGAGCGTATGAAAATGGATCGCACCACTGATGTTGCTAACTTCACCACCTCCAACTCTAGGAAGATGAAGAACAATCATCAAAGGAAGGATGCTTCCAAAGTCCAAAAGCCAAATCCTAATACAAGTACACCTTCCAGCTCTAAGAGCTCCTTAGGCAAACCCTATTGCAAGTTCTGTAAGAAAACAGGACATAAGCAAAAGGAATGCCCTGACTTCAAGGAGTGGCTGACTAAGAAAGGTAACGATTTTTTCATGATACTTGAGTCCTTTAATTTAAATGTTCCTGCTAATTCTTGGTGGTTTGATTCTGGTTCTATGGTTCATGTGACCAACTATACTCAGGGATTCCTTTCAATCCGGAAGCTGTGAAGAAACCAAAAAACACTTAAAGTTGGGGATGATCGGGAATTAGAAGTGAAGGCCATAGGAACATTACAATTATTTTTGAAAACTGGTTTATGTATTAAACTTTATGATACCTTATATGTTCCTGAGTTAACTCGGAACCTTGTAATAGGACCAAAGTTAGACATGGACGGTTTTGTTGTTTCCCATGGTCATCGCAAACTCTCTATTCTCTATGATTCCGTTATTTATGGTACTGGCATTCTGGATGGTGGTCTCTATAGATTAGAACTAGATGATAATTTTTCCAAATCTTTGTTGTCATATAATATTAATGAATCACTCACAAAGATGAAACAGAATCGAGACTTAGAGACTTCATCTATGTTGTGGCATCAACGTTTAGGCCACATCTCAAGAGAACGATTAAATCATCTCGTAAAAGATGAAGTCTTACCTCCTCTCGATTTCACTGATTTTGGAACATGTGTCAAATGACTTAAAGGCAAAATGACATTAGCGAATAAGAAAGGTGCCACTAGGAGCTCTAATCTATTAGAACTCATTCATACTGACATTAGTGGTCCCTACCAAATCGCTGGCATAACAGGACATACTTCATTTATCACTTTCATTGATTTATTATTCTCGTTACATGTACTTGTATCTAGGGGTGTTCAAAACCGGATATCCGAAAATTCGGATATCCGAAAATTTCAGATACTTGATTTCACTATCCGAATCCGTATTCGAAAATTCGGATATCCGAAATTCGGATGTTCGGATAGTGAAACGGATATCCGAATTTTAAAACAAAAAAAAACAATTTCAAATTTAAGTCTTAATTAATACTACATAACCACTAGTCCAGTCCAACATACAAACCAGTCATGTCCAACATCCAACATACAAACCAAATACTAAAATGTTAAAAAAAGGCAAATAAAGACAATCCATGGTTCCAAATTAAAGACATAATAATAACATAATTCATTGTTCAAAACTAAAGAGATAATCTTCCAAATAAGACAGCCCAAAATCCAATCCATCTCCCAACTTCCAAGCTAACCAAAAACCTGAATGCAAATAAAAAAGAAAAGTAATATGAACAAGTGCACAACATGTATGTATTTAAAGTAAAATATAAATTGAAATATTAATACAAAAAGGAATTGTTTTACTAACTACTTAACCATATTCCAAATTTCCAAGTAGCAAGCATGCACAAAAACACAATGACAACCTGTTAAAATCCAAAACCTACAAACCATTTCAAACAATAAGTTGCTTTTAACATATATTACTAATTTATTAAAACAAACCAATACCTTATGCCGTTTCGGATGTTTCATAACTTTCATCAACCGTTTCATCAATGATAATGGTGGGTTGTTCCGAGGCTAACTCCTTTATACCTATATAATAGAGGAAAAAACATATTAAAATGCTCTCCATGTAAAAAAAATACACTAAAATGATATATAATAAATATAAAACTGAAATGCACTCGGTTTTATCAGCCATATCACTTTTAATAAAATGATCCTACCAAGATGATCTTTTTTTCGACACACATGTTGATCGAGTTTCACTTACAGTTTGAGCACTTTGGGGTGCACTTGGGGGTTTTCCATCTTGTTTCTTCCTTTGCGTTTTCTTTCCTTTAGCCTTAGAAACCACTTCATTTTCAAACACTAGCTCATAGTCGGAGTTGCTTGCATTAGGAGTGTCCATTGGAAACAATCTGTAACAAATTAAAAACAATCTCATAAGCGAATGTTTATCAATACCAAAGCTGATGTAATCTATAATTTTACAAATATACTAACAATTATATTTAACGAAGTAGCTAATAGGTAAGAACGATCTAATAAGCAAATACCAAAAGGGTAAGCAAATACCAAATTAAAAACAATCTCATAAGCGAATCTTTATAAATACCAGAGCATCATCTTCTTGACATATACACAGTACACACTCTCCTACTCCAATTAGTTCCTTATCTATGACACTTTATTGTTGTTAATCCTAACCATATTTATGATATTTTAGTCTTAATCTCCATAATCCCTTTTCTGTATGAAATTAAGTGTGTTCTCTTTAATTAATCCGTCTGTCATTCTTTTAACCCATATGTGTTTTTAATCATTTTATTATATAAAAATGCAGCATGTTAATGGAAATGATCAAGGGTTTCATCCTTTCTATGATGAGCCGATAAGATAAAGAAAATAATTGATGTTACAGAAGAAATATCAAGATATAATTATATAAACTTTGAAGATATAATTATTAAATGCCTAATATTATGTCTAGAATGATCGTCTGTCACCATCATTGAACAAAACCCATTTTGCAATTTCAAAATGAAAGAGAGTGTGTGTAGAGTGAAGTGAGATAATACCAGTGATGAGTTCGATTGCTGGATTGATGACAGCGGATGCAATTCTTCTTAACAGCCGCCGATGATGATGAGTTCTCTCCACTCGCCGTCGATGATGATGAGTTCGGTTGCCGGATCGAAGAAGTAGTGGTTCAGATCAACGAGATTTGAACAAGTGGAGTGACGATTCAGTTCACTAGAGCAAGATTCAGATCCAAGGAAGCGAGTTGGAGAAGTGGCGTCTTATGTGAAGAATCAGATCTAGATCTAGAGTTTACAAGGGAAATAAGGAAACATGACTATTTATATTTTATATATAAAATAATAAAAAATTAGCATTATTTAGTATTCGGATACCGGATATCCGAAACTTTTCAAAATCAATATCCGAATCCGAATTTTTGGATATCCGAGTTTCGAATATCCGAATTTTTGGATATCCGAAAATTCGGATAATTCGGATTCGGAATTTCGGGTATTTCGGATTCGGTTTCGGGTTCGGATTTTTTTGAACACCCCTACTTGTATCTTATTAAGGAAAAATCTGAGTCTCTTACAACTTTTAAAGATTATAAAGCTGAAGTTGAAAAGCAATTAGATCGTCAGATTAAAGTTGTGAGATCAGATAGAGGCGGTGAATATTATGGAAGACATACTGATGTGGGTCAAGATCCTGGTCCATTTTATGAGTTTTGTAAGGGCCAGGGGATTGTGAACCAATACACCATGCCTGGTACACCTTAGCAGAACGGTGTCGCTGAACGAAGAAATCGTACCCTTATGAACATGGTGCGCAGTATGTTAGCCAACACTAATTTACCATTATTCCTCTGGACTGAAGCGTTAAAAGCAGCTGTTCATATACTCAATAGAGTTCATTCTAAGTCTGTCCCTAAAACTCCTTATGAACTTTGGACAGGAAGGAAACCGAGTCTTAAATATATGAAAGTATGGGGCTGCATTGCTGAAGCAAAACTCTATAATCCTTTCCTAAGGAAACTTGACCCTAAAACAGTTACCTATTTCTTTATCGGGTATCCTGATCATTCGAAGTTTTATCGTTTCTATTGTCCTCCCATGTCACCCGTATTGTTGAAACCAAGCGTGCTGCGTTACTGGAGGATTTCAAGGTCAGTGGGAGCAGTACCAACCTTTACGAAGAATTGCGAGAAGTATAAGACGCGGGGGGGAGAGACTCGTCGCTTACCATTACTCCGTTTACTCCTCTTGTACCCAATGCAACAACTGCACCTGAAGCTACTGCACAAACTCCATCTCCACAATCAGAACCCATTATACCTCATAACGAAGGCATATCAAACGCTCAAAACCAAGACAACGCTGAACCCAATAATTAACTCAGGAGGTCATCTAGGCAAAGAAGGCCTACTAATTGGGATGATTATGTTACCTACCTGACTAAAATGGATGCTGGAAAGCTCAATGATCCTATCTCTTGTAATGAAGCCATTAGCAGTGATCAGTCTTCTGAATGGAACAAAGCAATGATTGATGAGCTTGAATCCATGAAGAAAAATGACGTTTGGGATTTGGTCGAATTACCCAACGGTGTCAAACCTGTGGGATGTAAATGGGTGTTCAAAACAAAACTGGATCCGAATGGGAACGTTTAACGCTACAAAGCGAGATTGGTTGCAAAGGGCTACACTCAGAAAGTGGGAATTGATTATCAAGAGACGTTTTCACCTGTCTCTCGTAAAGATTCATTAAGGATCGTTATGGCCCTAGTAGCTCATTTTGATTTGGAGTTGCATCAGATGGACGTCAAAACTGCTTTCCTTAATGGAGACTTAGACGAAGATGTTTACATGAAACAACCTGAAGGCTTTAAACCTGAAGGTCAGGAGCATCTAGTCTGTAAGTTGAAAAAATCCATTTACGGGTTAAAACAAGCATCATGTCAATGGTATCTAAAGTTTGATAAAGTCATGAAGAAACGAGGTTTTATAAAGAATCAAGTGGATCAATGCACCCACCTTAAGATGGGTGGGAGCAACTTTACTATACTTGTCCTTTACGTAGATGATATTCTATTGGCAAGTAATAGTTTAGACATGTTGCATGAGTCGAAGCGGTTACTCTCGCATAACTTCGACATGAAGGATCTCGGAGATGCTTCTTACGTCATTGGCATCGAAATTCATCGAGATAGACACAAAGGGATCTTAGGATTGTCTCAAAAGACTTACATAGATCGTGTCCTTACACGTTACAACATGCAACAGTGCAAACCCTCAGTCGCTCTAGTAGTTAAGGGAGATGTTTTCGGTTCATTCCAGTGTCCGACAACAGAGGTTGAAAAGGAGCAAATGAGCCAGATACCTTACGCGTCAGTAGTCGGGAGCCTGATGTATGCTCAAGTCTGTACTCACCCAGATATTGCTTATATTACTGGAATGCTAGGCCGTTATCAGACTAATCCTGGCCTAGATCACTGGAAAGCAGCTAAGAAGGTCCTTAGATATCTGCAAGGGACGAAAGACTATAAATTGATGAAGGGGTAAGGTCCCAAAAACCCCATAATAAGTATTTGGGACCATACCATAACTCTGCCTTTTCACCTTTTTACCTTGCGCGGCCGCGCACTGGTCTTGCAAAAGGAAGAGTGTAATCAGCAATTTATAATCGCGCGCCCAAAGGAGAACATAAATCCTTGCGCTTTCTCCCATTGGCTAAGGGTAAAAATCCTGAGATCAATACTTCCGCCCAAATATCCAGACTTGGATATTATTTTACCCAGACTTGGGATTTATTCGTCTGTTTCCACACAGTAAGGTGTCACACCAGATTACAGCAGTAATCTTCTAGAAGGAATACAATCGTGCACCACTCAGACGGTTATAACCGTCTGGACACGTGTCATTACCACAGGCACCCCTGAAATCACAACGAAGGCATGCAATTGGAGAGTGATCTCCACTTGATCACATTACACGTGGCAAGTCCCCAGCCTTCGATCAAGACCACGATCCGTGTGCTCTCACGTCGGATCAAAGAACTTAAACGGAAGGAAATGTAACCGCTTACGGGGTTAGCATCTTCCGTTAACTTTTCATTAACGGGTTTTCCCACCCAAATGACTCCCGGTTATAAATATGAGAAGCAACCCAGGTATGAATTCAGATTACTCACACGATCCAAACACATCTTCTTCTTCATTATCAATACTTATTCTCACACCGGAGTCGGGTCAAGGAGAGAACCCTCTTCTCCCCTTGGCGAGGCTAACGGTGCTCTTTTTTGCAGAGCTTCGGAGAAGAAGATCAGCTGCAACTGAATCAAATCGAGTGAGAGCTAACCTTTTTATGCGGATTCAAACCCCCTAGATATCTCGGTTCCGACCATACCTCTAGTGTTTCTTCATTGGCGCCCACCGATTCCTCTGTTTTCTAGTTTTTATCTCGTTTCGATTAAGTTCTTTTCATTTTCTGTTTTGCACATGGCAGAAAATTCGTCATCTCACCGGCAACCTGGTCCTCGACCAAACGCCGGAAACAATTTACAAGTAGAAGGAATCGTAGAAGAGGCCTCGGACGATAACGAGGTACAATCCAATCGAGCAAACGATCCTGTTACTCCAGGAGTGTTACCAGCAAATCCTGCTCAATCAATTTTACCACCAGGAGAAACTCCGATATCATGGTATGTCCGGTCTCAAGGGGCATTAAACACAGTATACACACAGCTGTGTGCTCAAACAGCTCCCATGACCCAATCACGGAGACCAGGATCTCGTGCCCATGCCTCCCAACGGGAAGAATCAACTTATGAAGATACAGAAGTTCATGCCAGATCTACGTCACAACGAGAATACACTCAGACAGGCGGTTACCAGAGACAACACCATGGTGAACCACACCCTCGTCGAAGACAATCGGTTCATGATAGGTTGGGTTCCCAACGGGACACTCACCCCGATGAATCCGATCAAACATATCGTTTGAGTGCAAACACCAGTGTATTCAACAGACTGCAGCCAAACTATAACAAATGCAGACCTCGAGCGGTTTATAACCCTGAGGCAGAGCACAATTATGACTTAGTTTACCGCCCTGCAGAAGCAGCGGAAAACTCGAAGTTCATATTGGAGATAGCTCTAGCTCCATTAGAGAAGGCAAAATTACCATCCAACATAGGGAAGTTTAATGGGTTGTCAGACCCCGATGATCATCTGAGAGTATTTACCAGCGCGGGTTTGGTTGGAGGTTGGACCCTTCCGCTATGGTGTCATTTGTTTGTACAAACATTAACTGGCCCAGCGCAAATCTGGTTTGATAACCTACCAACTGGACAGATTGAATCATGGAAAGATCTGCGTAACAAGTTTTTAACACACTTCAGCCAGCAGCGGCGCTCCATTAGAGATACTTCCGACGTCATGAATATATGGCGTCGTGATGACGAAAATCTAGAGGATTTCATCACTAGATACAATAAGGAAGTGTTGGAAATTGGCGGTGTTCATGAACAACTAATCCGTGCTCAGTTCAAGTACGCGGTTAGGTGTGATGACATGGTTAAAGTCTTATCCGGAACAGAGGGCCTTCCAACAAGTTGGGAAAAGATAATGGCGGCGGCCAAAGTTTATGCGCAAACTGAGAAAAACCTCACAACAAACAGGCCGCCACCACCGCACAACAGGCCCGCGGATTTAAGCTTAACTGGTGAAAGAAGGTTTAAGAAGTCGTGGCGAGAGTCTGGGTCAGGAGGTCGATCATCTGAAGATGCGCGCACAACAATCAACAAACTCTCCGCGCAAAGGGAAAATAAACAAGAAAATAGGGAGAGGCAGTGGACTCCCCTAACAAAGACCCCGGCGGAGGTTCTGAGTACTGAGGACTATCAATTCAAACCTCCGATTCCAATGAAGAGTAAACGTGGACAAGACCCGGCGCAATACTGCGAGTATCATAAAGACAACGGGCATACCACTAACAACTGCATATCTCTGCGCACAGAAATAGAAAAAGCCCTCAAGAGCGGCGAACTCACGCATTTACTCCAAAATGTGCGTAAAGAGATTAAGCAGATAACCCGGGGAGAGGAAGGCCTAAGCAAACGGGCAAAATCTTAAAAAACAAGTTCTCCGCGGAAAGACATGATCCATCAAGCAAGGCGGAAACACTAAGTTAAGTTCCATATAATTATTAGCAAAAACTTTGTAAAGCTTCTGCGCTCTATCCATTAATAAAATTACAAAGTTTCTATTATTCCTATGTTTACAAAGTACATGCAATTTCTTTTAGTAAGCGCAAAAACATTATGGTAGTTCTAAAATAAGCTTCATGAACGGTTAGTGATCACATCACAAACGACCATAAGTTCAAACATGAATCTTATACCAACTTTATTCGCCTTACTTGACAAAAGTAATCGTACTCATGCAAAATATTGTAAACAAACAAATAGAAACATGCAATTGTTAGCGTACAAATACGCCCTAAAGACTTTCAAACACGGCAGTGTTTAAGTTGTTTGCGCAGCAGCGCATCTTCAAAAATAGGGATCCACATCCCGAATATTACATATAAAAAATTGTTCAATACAATTTCAAACTACTCTAAATCTTCACCCTCATCCGGAAAGATTTCTTTAAGTTGCGCCACGTGATCGTCCGATTGCAGCGCCACATTTATTAGTTCCATGACCGGAAGTTGCAAATTGTTAAACTCTGTTTTCATGGAAGCAAGCGCGGCGGCATTATTTACGCCAAAGGTAGCAGACTTGCTATCATCCCAGTTAGCCTTCAACGCGCTATTCACATGTTGGGAACATGCCGCATAACCTTGCGCATACCCATCTCGTCGTGCAGCAACCATTAAATTAGCAACAGTTTTGTCCAGCTCTTCAGAGTTTAACACAGATTCGGCAACCTATGAAAACAAGCAAAAATAAGTATCGAAAAAGCGCATATATAAGGAGAAAAGAAACTTACACAAGCAATCCCGCGATCTTTCAACCAGGCCATATCATTCTTTAAAGGTTCAAGCTCGCTTTCCGCTGTAACCCGCGCCGTTTCTGAATTTTCTAGCTTCTCTTCAGTCTCAGCCAAACGGCGGGAGGTTTCAGTATTCTCGGCATACGCAAGCTCCAGATCCTTCTTTAATTGTTCCTGGTCAGAAACCAAAGCAGTAAGTTCCTCTAACTCTCTATCTCTAAGGGCAAGAGTGGCGAAAGCTTGTACCTCCCGTTGCTCACTGCGTTCCCTATGAGAACGCGCCTCCGCAAGAGCAGCTTCCACATCAGCTTTCTCCTTCTTTAATTTTTCTACCTCCGCGTCCTGATTCTTCAATTTATTAACCTCAGCCTTGAGGTTATTAATAATGTTGCGAAGGTTGGCTTTCTCAGCATTGTCTTTTTCACAATTTTTTCTCCAATTTTTGCGTTCTTCGGAAAGGAGAGCAGCTTCAGCTTCCGCTTTTCTTCTCCAACCAGCAACAGACCATTCCTCAGTCTTACGTTCAGTCTCAAACCTGGCCTGATCAGCTTCTAATTTAGCCATCAGTCGAGCCAGACGTCTCTCATCTTTGGCAAATTTCTTCTGAGAAGCCATAAAGGATTCCTGCTCCTTATGCATACTGTACCACTCACGTACTATGCGGTGAGTGGTAGAGACATGAGAAGCAGTTTCTGCAAGATAAGACTGATAGGTCTGCTCATAAGAACGACTTTCCTGAAACTTGATTTCTCCAGGAGGAAGAATCCCCTGCAACCAATCTTGGCACACATGCCAATCTGAAAAAGTATCGCCTTTCTTTAAATTCCAAACAGGGACATGAGGATCAGAAGCATCTTTTTCCATATAAGTCCGGTAATAATATTCTCCCAGAGTTTCTTCTGGACGAATTGGAGATCGTTTATCAACACCAGCAGATGAGCCTGGTTCCTCAGTTGTGACCCTCTCAGTATGTTCAGGCATAGCATCAGAAGGTCTAGGGGAAGAAGTTGAAACTTTTTCAGCAGTCTGCTCTTTCCCCACATCTTGAACAACATCTTCAGGGGTTGGTGGATTATCAGCGCTATCTACCATGCTCGGTTCAACAATCTTTTCAGCCTCTGTATCAACACCAACAGGCTTCTCAGCCTCAACAGTTTTCTCCACACCTTCCCCAGCAACCTCTGAAGGCTCTAGCGGGTCTGCAACAGCAGCACGCGGAGGAGTAGAGGGAAGTTCTTCATTAACCACAGATTGCATTTCTGTGGGGATAGGGGAAACAGGAACTTCTGGACAAATAAAAATCTGTAAGAATTCAGTCTGCTTAAAGGAAACAAGAAGAAACGACACTTACCAGGAATCATTTTTGAAACAAAAGCATCAAGATTCCCTTTCCTGGTAATTTTCTTCCTTTGCACTTTCTTAGGAGGTTGACCCTCCGCTTCAGTATCAGTCTGTTTCCTTTTACCAGCCTTCCTATGAACCAAATGCTCGGGACTGGAATCCAAGTCGATAGGCTCATTCGGGTTAGAAGGGGGAATATCAGCAGAATCCCTTGGTTCAGGCTTCGGTTCCCGTATAGTCACTGCAGGAGTAAGACCCTCCAAAGAGTCAGAAACCACCACATAATCACACCTGGAGTCAGAAGAACGGCGCGTACCTTTCTTCTCTCCAACATTTTTCTTCAAAGGTTGAGCTTTAACAGTCTCACTCCTTTTTGGCATAGAGGTAGAAATCGTTGCGTGTTTCTTCTTCTCAGGGCCTATGCCCAAATTCAACAATTCACCTACAAACGCGCAAAGCAAAAACTTACCCACAAAGAGCAAAAAGGAAAAGAAAAGCAGATATAACTTACCAACACCAGCAGCTGGTTCAGCAGATAGGTCCGCATCTCGCAGAAGAACAAAATTCCTTACAATACGATGATACCAAAGCTCCTCTTCAGGCTTCTTCTTGATAGTACCCATTCTCCCGCCTTCCCTCTTGAATGCAACAACATACAGGGAAACAACTACATTCAAAAAGAAAACAGGTCAAAAAAAAAGGAGAAAGAATGGAAAATCCCCAAACTTACTATGACCATCCTCCGTATATACGGGTTTGTCATCACGCTCCATCTTCCAATTTAAACTCATACCGGCTCCGACAAGAGCTTTCTCTGGCAATGCAATATTGGGCACATCCTTCAAATCCTGATACCAGTTTTCATCAACCGGAGTCTGAAGGGTTTCAATCGGAACATCTTCTTTCCCCCTAAGAACCATCCTCACCGGAATTACTCCGGCCTTGATAAAAAAGAATTTCTGCTTCCAATCATGAAAAGATTTTGGGGGTTGATGAAGAATCTTCTTTGCAGAAGCCCTCTGAACGAATGAATAGAACCCTTGGGTACAATGCATCTGATGAAAAACCCTAAATCGGGGAACGGTCGGCTCAACATGCTTTGTCCGACACACGAATTCGAAATGTCGAACCCTAACCATGCCAATTGGGTGAAGTTGGGAGATATGCAGGTTATAAAACCCAAGGATTTCAAGAAAAAATCTAGTAACACGCAAGCGAAAGTTACCATCGCAGAAAAAATCCCAAAAGAGAGTAATATACCCAGCCGGAGCATCCGCCGCCGTCTGTCCCTCCTCAGGGTATAGAGCTCCCCAGTTTTCCGGGATTTTGAGATTCCGAATCAAACCATCAAAGGATGCTCTAGGCCACTTCAACGTTGGAAGTTCAGTCGACATCTCTTCAACAAGACCTTCTTGATGTTCTCCGATTGACATAAGAGGACGAATGATGGAATTTTTTCTTCTTAGGGAAAAAGGAAGGGAAGGTTTTTCAATAAAACAATGATTGCACAGAAGAGGTTACCCAAACGTTATACTCATCGCAATAAATAGCATCGGTAACCGTCACAGCAACTTTTCCGGGTATCACAGTTCCCCAAGCAGCAGAAAAAGTAAATGTCAGACACACACGCGTTTACACGCGCGCGTGTAAGACAAGGACAGTAAAAACAACTGACAACGACAGGTTGTCACTCAATTTACTGTACCAGTTTCATTAAAAGTCAAAGATTTTCAAAAAAATCTTTACAAAATTCAAACTCAATCTTCTCATAGAAGATTTCTTATTTCTCGCGCCCAAAAGCATTTCCCTCTCATAAGTCCAGTGCTCCACTTATTTGCATAAGTACAACACTAGACTGGGGGGACTTGAAGGGGTAAGGTCCCAAAAACCCCATAATAAGTATTTGGGACCATACCATAACTCTGCCTTTTCACCTTTTTACATTGCGCGGCCGCACACTGGTATTGCAAAAGGAAGAGTTTAATCAGCAATTTATAATCGCACGCCCAAAGGAGAACATAAATCCTTGCGCTTTCTCCCATTGGCTAAGGGTAAAAATCCTGAGATCAATACTTCCGCCCAAATATCCAGACTTGGATATTATGTTACCCAGACTTGGGATTTATTCGTCTGTTTCCACACAGTAAGGTGTCACACCAGATTACAGCAGTAATCTTCTAGAATGAATACAATCGTGCACCACTCAGACGGTTATAACCGTCTGGACACGTGTCATTACCACAGGCACCCCTGAAATCACAACGAAGGCATGCAATTGGAGAGTGATCTCCACTTGATCACATTACACGTGGCAAGTCCCCAGCCTTCGATCAAGACCACGATCCGTGTGCTCTCACGTCGGATCAAAGAACTTAAACAGAAGGAAATGTAACCGCTTACGGGGTTAGCATCTTCCGTTAACTTTTCATTAACGGGATTTCCCGCCCAAACGACTCCCGGCTATAAATATGAGAAGCAACCCAGGTATGAATTCAGATTACTCACACGATCCAAACACATCTTCTTCTTCATTATCAATACTTATTCTCACACCGGAGTCGGGTCAAGGAGAGAACCCTCTTCTCCCCTTGGCGAGACTAACGGTGCTCTTTTTTGCAGAGCTTCGGAGAAGAAGATCAGCTGCAACTGAATCAAATCGAGTGAGAGCTAACCTTTTTATGAGGATTCAAACCCCCTAGATATCTCGGTTCCGACCATACCTCTAGTGTTTCTTCAATTGACTTATAGAAGAAGTGATCACTTAGAAGTGGTAGGTTATTCTGATTCTGACTTTGCCAAATGCAAAGATGACAAGAAATCCACTTCAGGCTACATCTTTATGTTAGCAGGCGGACCTATCTCATGGAAGAGTCATAAACAACAGTTAACTACAACTTCCACAATGATGGCAGAATACATTGCTGTTTACAACAGCAACCTGTCATGGAATGTTGCTTAGAAATCTGATCACTGGACTCAAAATCGTTAATTCCATTTCTAGACCATTGAAGCTTTACTGTGATAACCCAGCTGCCGTTAGTTTCTCGAACAGTAACAGTTCGACTGGAGCTGGTTTATATCTCGATACAAAATATTTGTTCGTACGTGAACGAGTTGAGGAAAATAATCTTTGTATTGAGTATATTAGTACTAAAGATATGTTTGCGGATCCGATTACTAAAGGTCTCCCACCTAAAGTTTTCGAAGAACATGTATCGAATATGGGACTTACTAAAGACCTTATTTAATGGCATATTGTACTAGCTTATGTTTTAATTAATGAAATTTCCTCAGTTTGATTTTGTATGTCTCTAACATATGTTCTGCCGGTGTAATGACATATAGACAAATATAAATACAAATCAGGTTTTAATCATAACTATTAGGTTTTAAATTGAGGCTATATTATGACTAGTGGGGGTCCTGAGTCGAATGATGATTCAACGGCTGTATTTCTCTGCTATAGTTCTTGGTTTAAGGCTAAAATGAGTGTTAACTCCTGGCCAGGCTCATCTAATACTCATGATAAATGATTACTCGGCTAAGTGGGAGAATGTGAGATTAAATATATAATTATCATAATATTTAATCTTGTAGCCATTATAATTATTTATATTATATAGATCAAAATATATTAATAACCTATTAATAATTAGTTGGTAATTGTTGATGGACCATATTACCCTTATTAACTAATTAGGTTTCCTCTTGGGTGTATATATAAGGAGATTATTAGAGAGATAAAGGGTTAGACACATAACTCAATAATCATAACATCAAATCGGCTCTCTCTCTCTCCCTAATCGAAACCTCCCTAGTTTCGGTTCATCACCATCATAACCTTACACCCTAAAGAGGAACCAAATCATCCTGACAAGTATGTCGAACTCAATGGCTGCATCTCTGACTGGATTCTCTGCTGGCCTGTCTGCTGTAACAGGTATGTTATTCATGTTTTCCATTATGTTTAAACAGAACTGATCAACAGGTGTTCCCACGCCATTTCCAATCCCCGTTATCGTATAGTATAAGCCTTTAAATGAATTGATTCAAGGATCCATTTCATGGTTTTTCAAATCTTTCGTCTTAATTGGAAATAAGGCCTAATTCCATACTTACTTTCATTGTATTTACCAAATTCGACGAGAATCATGATCCATTCACATAGAATCATAAAAAAACGTTTACATTTCTAACCCAAATTATACAATTGGTAAATTTTGGTCTATTGTATACGTTACGTTTTGTTTTTCTAAATTTCATCTGAATCTGAAGATCCAAGCCGGGTTGATGGACATTTTGGCTAGGCTCATGACATAGATAGACCACACTAATGCTATGAATAAAAACTAACATACGTAGTATGCAATATATATTGAAAGGATCGATAACCAGACGGAAACGAGTACTGTGTTGTAAATTGTCTCCGCTGCCACATCATACAGGTTTCCTACTAGTGTGTATATATATATATATATATATAGAGAGAGAGAGAGTTAATTACATAGTTAGTCCCTGTGGTTTGCACAAAATAACATACTTAGGTACTAATAGTTTAATATCACCTTCTAGGGTATTAACTTTTCATTTTGTAACGTTTGGAGGTATTAACTTCTTGGGTATTAACATAGTTAGTCCCTGTGGTTTGTACAAAATAACATACTTAGGTACTAATAGAATGTGATTTTAAACCTACAAATAACGTTAATACCTACAAACGTTACAAAATGAAAAGTTAATACCCTAGAATGTGATTTTAAAACTATTAGTACATAAGTATGTTACTTTGTGCAAATCACAAGGACTAACTATGTAATTAACTCTCTCTCTCTCTCTATATATATATATATATATATATACACTAGTCACTTACCCGCGCGATGCGGCGGGAGTGGCAATTTACAATAGTATAATTGTTTACCGTTAGTTTATCCGTCGTCTCGTGATATATTGTATAGTACTTAAGTTAGTTTTCTTATTCGTGATATGATGGCACTGGTTTTTCTGTTAGTTTATCGATTCTTTGGTGATCTTATTCGTGATATGATGACACTGGTTTCTTATTCGTGATATGAATTGTAAACTGAAAAATACAATTTTGATTGGATATAAAGATCAATTTTTAAGCAAATAAAAATAGTTTAAATACAATTTTATAGATACACAGTTATGATATTCTGTTTATCATTGTGTTTTTTAATTGTATTCTTTAATTAAGTTATTACAGTTTTTTTTTTCATTTTTAACTAACTTATTATAGCTTTTTTTAATTAAAAGGGATGTGTGTTAACGAACTCATTATAGCAACAGTAAGCTAAGTAACTAAGCTAAGTAATTAATAAATTGGAGGGAAAACATTTTAGGGTATGGTTTTATTTTTTAAATATTAAAACCTATATAAAGAAGCAACAAGTTTGTGCATATCTTGGTTGTACATATGGCTTTGGGTGTTTTTCAAAAATAATTGGGGTGTTTCGGGTGGGTAGGGGTGTTTGGCTATATCCTCTATAAAAAGACAAAAAATGCTTGTTGTTGTTGACCGAGTTGTAGACAAGGAAGGGTGTTTCGGGTGGTTTTTCAAAAATAATTGGGGTGTTTCGGGTGGGTAGGGGTGTTTGGCTATATCCTCTATAAAAAGACAAAAAATGCTTGATGTTGTTGACCGAGTTGTAGACAAGGGTGTTTGGCAAAATCGGGTGGGTAGTGTTTCGGGTGGAGGGGTGTTTCCGGGTGGGTAGTGTTTCGGGTGGGTAGGGGTGTTTGGCAAAAATTATTTCGGGTGGGTACTGGGTAGTGTTTCGGGTGAAGGACAGGTCTAGAAAATAAATTGGGTAACCCATTACAGTGGGCCAGGTTTTAGTTGGGCTAAAATTCTTAGCCATTTATACGGTTGTTATAGTTCACTATTATATAATAATTTAAGTTGATGAATTACAACATATTAAATTCTTAGCCACTTTGGGCTTCAATGGGTTGTACTATGGTTAATGTTATCATTATTAGTAAACATGTTAAAATTATTTTTTTTAGTAATCAGATCAAATTATCATATTTAGTAAGCGAACAAGCCACGGGTTAATGTTATCATTATTAGTAAACGTGTCAAAATGTGCTACTTTAAGATCATTTTTAGTAAACAAGCCAAGGGTTAAGGTTACCATTATTAGTAAACATGTCAAAATGAGCTAATTTAATAAATGGATAAAACTCATCATTTTTAGAAAACGGGTTAAGGTTACCATTTTTAACAAACAGGTCACACTGAGTTACTTTAATAAACGGGTCAACTCATCAACTTATCAGTTAAATAGCCCGTGTAATACACGGGTTTTTAGCCTAGTAAAATAATATAATAGAAAAAAACAAGTAATTTTATGTACTAATCATGGATTCACAACTCTTGTCAGGTCCCTTTAATGCAAAATCAGTGAAAAACAAACCAAACATATCTTACTGAAGAGCAGGAGAGGTATTGTATCCTATCTTAATTTAACTCAAAGAGAGACTTGCTTGTGTATAAACATAACATTGCTAGTTGAGGTCCACATTGATATATATTTACAGAAGGGGAAAAAGTGAAGATTGTTATCACATACAAAATAAAACAGTCGATAAACAATTAAAATAATGCAAGATTTTTACAATCGGTGTATCAAACATTGTTATCACTATGTAAGATTACAACACATATACAAAATAAAATAGTCGAAATGTGAGAAATACTTACCACAATGCAGGACCGAGATGTTAAAAAAAAAGAGAAATAATGCAAGAATCAAATGTATAGAGGCGAGAAACAATGCAAGACTCAGAAGAAAATAGTATTCTGAAATGAAATAAAACACAATTTGTTAGGAATACAAATATAACAGAAAGTGAGCATTAAAAGTAACCTTTAGTTAAACTAACACTAACTTACAATTAGACGGTTGAATTGATTTTCTGAATGTTGTTCATTCTATGTGGCAGCAAACTGAAGGTTGGTGTGTAGTGCTATGAAGCTTAAGATGACTATATATAATGTCAAAAGTAGTTGTTGTACTTTTGACATTACTTTTCAACATCACTATATATAATATCAAAAGTAGACATCTACTTTTTAAACCAAAGCATAGAGCTGTATAGTTGACAAAATAGTGGACAAAACAAAAGTAGATGTACATAGCATACTACTCACCACTGTTCCCTTTTTTCACCCTTCTGACCACTGACCACTGACCCTTTTTCACGCTTCTGACCACTGTTGACCATTATCAACCCAGCTGTCCACCTCTTTTCATCCTGTGCACGTAACATCTTTTAGTTGGGACTTGTTCAAATAGTAGTACAAAACTAACAAGATATTGGTTTTCTTGTTTAAAACCAACAAGATATTGGTTTCTTGTTTACCAACTAAAAAATGGGTCAAAAAATTATTTTGACTGTTTAGATTTTAAACCAAGTTTAGTTTAGACTTCTAAAACTAAACCGAAAAACTAAATATGTAATTATGTTCGGGTTTATAATGGTTTCAGACTTTTGAAACCGAAAACCAAACCACAAAACCGAATATGTAATTTGCTTCGTTTTTTTTTTTTGGGGGGGGGGGGGGTGGTTTAGGTTTTTGGGGGGTGGGGGTGGTTTAGGTTTTTTTAGTATGGTGACAGGAATATGTTTTGAATGTTCAAAACATCAGGAACCCGAAATATGGTGAAACACATGTACCCGAAACACATAAGGAATATGTTCAAAACACATGTACCCGAAACACATAAGGAATATGTTCAAAACACATGTACCCGAAACACATCAGGAATATGGTGAAACACATGTACCCGAAATAACCTTCTAAAATAACATATTTTACTTTTTGAAGTAACTTATTTAAGATCTAATATAACGTTATTTACATTATTTAACTCTTTAAATAGTTGTTTGATAGGTTTTTTGTAATAAACTTTAGTCACTTTCGATCCGTTTAACCCTTTTGTTTTGTTAGCTATTTTTTATTTAGATACACTCGTTTGAGATACATGTAGATTAAACATAACCCAAATTGCCTGGTTCATTCTTAAAACGATGTCATGAAGACTAAATCTTTGAGGCGATAATTGGGATTAAGACATCATTTGTGAACCTACTAAACTGAAAATTACTTTTCATTGTGCAATATGCATGTATAATAGTTCAAGAATTACTTCAAATGATTAACACCATACCTGTGTATATACAGAATTCAAGAAGCACCCATTACTCATCAATTAAGGGAACTCTGCAAATTCATACACCATTAAACATTACAAACAAACTAAAGAGAGTATTTTTTACTTTTTTTCAAAAAAATATAACGAATTGTGCCTTTAACTTCAAAATAGATCAGTATTTATCCATCATTTAACCTGGCTTTATACGTATCTTTATTTGCCTTTAACTTTGAAAAATAAAACTGAAACATTAATGCCAAATTACAGATACTAAAGAGCAATTAAACATCATGAATGCTTCGGTTTTGATCTTACGTTGCTTGAATTATGTTGAAATCTACCAAAATTAATAGAATCTAAAAGTAGTAAGAAAACCAAATTGATTATTTCAAATAAAAGAAACAAAACAAAGTATATGGATTACAATTTTAACCTTTTCAAAACTATAAATTTTAAAATTTTTTCTTACCCAAATATCTAGTTTTGCAAAATTATGATAATCCTAAAAGTTCAAGCCCTAATATTTTTTTTAAACAAACGATTGATATAACCAGAAAACTTGTTAAGTTACATCAAAACAGAAGGTAGACGGGCAACAAGCTGCGCCGCCAACCCTTTCTGAATTGCAAACCCCAACCTCCCGAACACAAACCCCTGCCCCCTTGGGGTCGAACAATTGCTGTGGATAACCCGTTGAACCCTCGTCAAGAAGTTGATGGCTTCTGGCGCTAGGGAGCCAAAAGTATCAAAGGCAAAAGGGATAAAGACATGTTGGTTCTCTGCGCAAGCTTTAGCGTGCTTATCCACTTTCTTTGATTATGCCTTTCTTGCTGCTAGTCCAGCTACAAACCCGTTTTCCCTTAAACCAACCAAAGGGGAAACCCCCGTGAGGTCTACACAAGCATGTTTCCCCCCAGCCCAGCCAAAGACGAGCAGATCCGCTGGTCGCAGAGTAGATCTCCCTTCCATAGGGTCCGTGAGGAAATTCACAGGGGCCACTTTCTTAGCAGAAATCCCAGCTCTTCTTAAGATGTCCCCCAAAACATCTCGCACCCAGTCATGCCGATATTTAAACCCAGGGAGCTCTTTACAGTGAACTGCGTGCTCCCCATATTTATCCATACGAGCTTTACGACATATCGGGCAGGTTTCATCTTCTGGGTACATAGGGATCATTAGCCGGTATTTGAGAATGGTTCTGTATTCTACTGCCGACATGCATTGTCCTAACCCCTCAATCGGGACAACGGTAAAAAATTCCTGAGCATGGGGACCCTTCAGACACTCAAACACCGCCTTCTGGCGGGGTGACAAATCAAAAGCTTCTCCCAGGCTTTGAGCGATTTTGCTAAAAAGTGCATTCGCCAAAGTTTTTTGTGGCTTCGAGGGGGCGGTGTCCTTGTTAGAGAAACCGCCAATATCCAAGTCTGGGAGAGAGACATTTAAGCGTTCGAGCGCTTGTTGATAGTCTGGGTCAAGCCCGACAACCCCACCGTTTCGAAGGATATGATCCTGTAGTTCCCAAGACTGAGCTCTAGACGCCACAAAGGCATAAGCCCCAACATCTCGGGCTGAGAAGAGGCCCAAACCACCTAGACGCATTGGCAAAGATGCTAGACGCCACTGGAGGTCACCAAAGAAGGGGCCGCCACCCACTACTATGTCTTCTATAGCCTTTCTAAGGCCATCATCGAACCGAGATACCGCATCCTCCATCAAATGGGGTTGACAAGTCCGCAGCCCAAAAAGCAACTTAGCAACACCCATGCACGACCTTAGCAGAAGGAGTTCACATTGGGGATCCCTCAGGCAGGGTAAGAGTTTCATAAGGTCAACCGCCCCCGAGGCCCGCCGCCCTGCCAACTCTCCAATAAAGCTAGGATCCCGACTAACAGCTCCACCAAGGAGCTTAACCCCCTTCTCTGGTCTACCGATCCCTCTCGGGAAAAGCCCGTCTTGAACTTTCTGGCCGTCGCATGTCGGCCAATAAACCTCTGTTTTCTTAATATTGAGATAAAGCCCTAGAGATGGCCCCTCCTCGTTGATGATATCTAGATTTAGTTGCCCAAATCAACAACACCCTAATAGTGAACTGAATCTAGCCTAACAAAACAATAAATTGAAACATTTGACCCGTTTGACTAAAAAAGCACCAGCCAAAAAAAATTCATAAGTAAACGGTTACGAGTAACCTGTTTAGATGTGATTTACTTGCAGGCTTGTACATGAACTACTTTTAAGAGCCTTTTGAGATTGTAATCAATGATGTTGCCATGTGCAAAAGGAATCATCCTTCAACCGGTAACCCGTTCTTTAGATGAGGGTTGGGTTTTTTGGGTTGACCTTTTCTACCCTTCGTCCTCTCCTTGCGGCACGCCCGAGCTCCACGAAGAGAATACATAGTTTCAAAAATACAGTTAATTATCCATATTCAAAGAAAACAGTAGAATGAAAATCTTATAAGCATCAAGTAATTTTCCATTGAAATATATAGCATAAGTTAATAAACTGCTGGATTTTTAAAAGCAGAACCTTGCATAAGGTAAGCTAAATATTAGAGGTGCACAAAACGGGTTTATTTAGAACCGGGACCGGGCAGGTACCAGGTCCAGTTATGGTCAACAACCGGTTCTGGACACGCTCAGTTTTTTTACCAGGTTTTTAACAAGGGCTACCGTCCTCACCTTCATTAAAGTTGATTGGTAGTACTTCAGAAGAATCTTATTGAGCAATAAAATTTCATATCATCCTTTTGAAAAATAAAATGGCCTTCTCACTCTCAGTAACAACAAGCATCACAACATCAATAGCATTGTGCATCACCTGTAACCAAATATGAACTATTTTTATATAATGAAGATTAAACTTTAGTTACTTCAAGATGATCAATTGATGTAGGTTTTAAAAGGGAAAACCATAAAACCTAAAGATTCTTACTGCTCTGGACTGAAGCCCTTGTATTATCCAGAATTCTCAATCATACTCAAAATCTCCTCATGACAAATCAAAGCTAGCAACAGCCACATCCACCTCAGCCCAATTACAACTTTAAGATCCATATAACAAGTGCCAAACGACCAATCCTACCCATTCAATAAGCATATTTGGAAAGGATGAGAACAACTGACCAACGCAGCATCACATTCATTCAAATCCAGGTTTACCTTCCACATATCCCAACCTTCATAAGTTACAAACTACCTATTATGACTCTTAAAAATCAGCATTTTATAAAAAAAAGTGTGTATATGTGTAACAGGACTCGTAAAACAAACCTGAAAATTGAGCTTTCATCGAATGCATAGAATGACCTGCAGATGCATTGGTGATGGATAAGGGAAATCGAGTAACTTAGTGAGCCAAAAATGAGTATGCAAAGATAAAGAGGTTGTGCACATAACAACCTTCTGCCATCCCTATACCCCAACCTCTAGCGCCGTGTTTGCCTTTGTTCTTTTCAACATAGCTAACCCTGCCTGCAAAAAGAGAACCGATTTAAAGTAAACAATCTAAAAAAATGAATCCAGATCAAAGAAAAGCTTTTATCCCATCATTCAGCAAAACTCCATTGCCATCATTAACGCCCTACTCTCTTTCCATCCCGTCGTCATCGTCGTTCTCCAAGCAGAGAAAAGAATCGGGATGTAACTGCAGGTGATGGAGACGAAAACAAACATTAACATAATAATATATGGGTTCCACATATACCCTAAAAACTTCAAGAATTTTCTCTCCTAAACACACCTTCATCATAAATTCATCAAATAACAACCAAAAACAAACATTAACATAATAATAAAGTTTGACCAAAAAACAGAGAGTGGCAAGTTTTAACCTTACTATGGCAATAAAAACCCAGATCTGAATCGCACACACAACACCTAGATCTGAATCTCTTGGATCTGAATCGCTTGGATCGTGCGAGAGAGAGAGAGCAGATGGAAAGGCGGATCTAAATAGCTTGGATCGCGAGAGAGATAGCAGAGAAACCCTAGATCCAGATCTGGATCTGGAATCACCAGAGAGAGAGAGAGAGACTGGTGAGATGTGAGTTGTGAGAGAGATGAGAGAGAATGAAGGGGAAAGGTGGATCCGTGTGAAAACAACATCATCCGTCAGATCACGATCTGTGTGAAGACATGAAAGAAAATGGACGGCTGATGATGGATCCGGGTAAAGGGTAAAAGTTTTGGAGGGCATAATTAGAATTGTAAATTATATTGTGCTTTAGAGGTTTGTACAGCATGCTTTAGGGGTGTTTTAAGGGAATTTTTATGGACTTTAAGAAGTCCTTTGGATATGCTTTATAAAATAGTATATATATATACTAATTATAAATAATAATTCGAGTCGAGCGGACCTTTGCTCATGTTTGGCTCATTTACAAACTAAACCGAGCAAAGCGGCTCGCTTATCACCAAGCCTCAAATCGAACGAGCATTTTATGAGCAATTTCTGAGCCAACGGCGAGCTGTATGAACGGCCTTACCCCAGCCCATATACGTAAATACCTAAACTACCCTTGTACGTAATATTTATAAAGTGCAAAGCGTTTTTTAAATTCATAAATGACGTTTGAAATTAAATTGATTTTTATATCATCTACTAGGTTATCACCCGGGTAGACACCCGGGTAGGAAATTTTAAATTAGATTAATCAAAAATTTCAACACACACTGATTCATTTCTATTTAAAACTAAAATCAAACCATACCTATGAGTAAAATATTGAATCAAGAGTAACACTAATGGATTAGGACTCGTTAGAAGAACTATAAAAACATATACAAATCAGTAATCTCACATTTTCTTCTTTGATGCAAAGGTAAACCCAACAGCCTGCCATAAAAGAGCATGTGAAAAGTTTAACCACCATCATTTTTACAGTTAAATGTTTAGAAAAGTGTAAATAAAATTATTTAGGCATACCTCTATGGTGTAGCTTGAGCGTACAAATATAAGTTGTGGAGGCTTTGATGATATCATGCGTACCAACCTCTTTTGCAATAGATAACCTTCTATCATCTACACTAACAGTCACAATTGTTAGAGCACCAATAACCCGGGCAGGGAGCATTCTCACAAACCCTAAAACTGTACTTTTGATTTGCAATTGTCCATCTGCATACACAAATGAAAACATTAATAAACAATATAACATAAAGTTCTTAAAAAGTTGCTTATTGGATAAAGTATCGCCTAGTGGAGGAACCAAATACTGACCCGTATCCATATGTTGTCTGCTGCTGTGGAATCTCGAAATCATGAGCACAAGGTTGAAGGTACACAATATACATACGCATATTGAAAAGATAAAAGGTAAAATCCATATATATAGACATGCCCAAACCAACCAGAACACACGCAACATTGAATTCATTAAGAAAAACCTTCAATACATGGTAATGGTTGGACATGGTACCTTGATGATAGCCGGATGATCTGGCTGGTTAACATCACAGAAATCAACAAAATCTGGATTACGATCACATGTGAACAGCCTCTGATCTCCATATTTGTTCTATAATCATAAACATAAAAAAAATGAATATGTAGAGTGTCAGGTAAGAATCCATATTCACATACTTTAAGATTATTCACATACCGCCACCATTTGAGAAATTCCTCAGCGAAGCAGGGTTACCAGATCGACCATTAACAAAATAGTTTGTTATTTATGAATAAACCCACCAAAAGCACGAGCATGTAAGGTTCACCAGTGAACCATTTGTAGTGTAATTTTTATTAATTATATAAACTATAAGTTACATAGTTACAAAAAACTATAACTTATATAAAAAAAACCTCTTAAAAGACCAGCAAATACCAAGTTCATCAATCATCACACCACCATCATAAAAAAGGCCTTACTTGACCAGCATAGATATGGATAATTTATCTACTGACCCATTTGAAAAAAGAAAACTCAAAGTTCACTTGACCCGTTTGAGATAAATTGTTAAGTTAACACTCTTACATGTTAACACTCTTACATGAATTTAGTAAGTGTTGATAATCTACGTTAACATGCACCAAGGGTAGCTAGCTACCTGCACCTGCTTCCGGTTAGAAAATAACCGTGTAGTTAAAAGAGTTTATATTCTTTAGAGTAATTTATAAAAAAAAAACTATATTTTATTTTTCCCTCAATTATTATGAAATTTGACGATTCGAAATATCTAATTGGTTATGTTTTATTCAACAACCAACGACTTCTTCCCTAGTATTACTCAATTTAACTACTTTCGTAATCTTTTTCTAATTTAATAATTTTCAGAAACAAACGAAAACATACAAAGTAACTCTCAGCTAATAATAAGAAAGCAAAGCTAAAAACGGAATAAGCTTGTAAAATTGTCAGGAATAAACGAACCTGAAAAAATGCATTTAAACGTCTTTCATCATTAATCAAGAATACATGAGAGAAGGCAACAGGGGGATACTCATGAATCGTGAGCAGAAAATAATCATCACATTATAAAGAGATAGCGAGCTGATATGATTCGCAAAAAGGTGCATTAGAAACATAAACAACTTAACACAGTTGGAAACCCTAAGGCTTTGTCATGAACAGAAAACGGCAGGTCATGTTGGGTAAGCAAACAGGTCATACTGGGTTCAGGTCAAGACGGGTCGATTAAAAAAAGGTTCAGTTCAATACACCGTAAAAAAACTATGATGAAAATAAGTTGGATGAAATGGCCATCCTGCTTTATGAAAAAGTATTAATAGACCAAAAATTCATTCGCATAACCATGCTATTAAAAGTAGATAACTTCAACTACGGCAAAAAAACGGAAGATATAAAAGTACCTTCTAAATCACATTTATTTTAGTCCATCACCCAAACCAGCTGTTGGGTCGAGACATAACCCATCTCCAAACGTGGATCGTTGTAAATCCAATCAGCTGAAAATTCACATGGTGGGAAAAAACTTAAATGTTATCAACATAAATTGCAATACAATGAGATAAAGTTCTTCAAATCCGCTTGAAATTCAGCGTTAAAACTTGATTCAAATAGCAAAAAACTAAAGAGAGGGTTAGAAATCCGCTTGCCAATCTGATAAGAAATCAATAAACCAAACTTAGGGTTGAAAATCAACTTACGAATCTATTTCAACTTTCAAGGAGGCTGCGGAGCAGCCAATTGTCCAAAGCAAAACAACTACCCACAATGTCATACCGTTACTGTGTCTATTACTCATGATAAAAGAACATATCAAAGAGAGACCCCAATCTTCCATCTTCTTTGGCTTCCTTTTTTCTTGTTTATGTGCAAGACTACAGTATATTGAAATGAGTCTGATATGACTCAGCCCTGCCTCATAAAATAAAAAAAAGGTATAAGATTTCTGTTAATACAATTGTTAGCGATCATCAATTATTTCCTCCAATATCAGACTAAAGGTATAGACTAAAGGTATACTTCAGAATTGAAAAGTACTAAATGCATAACTGCAAGTCCTAAGATAAACAAACTTAAAAGAAATAAAAAAGAACACAAGATTACCATCTTCTATATACAAAACATCCCCACCCTAAAATCCTAAAAACCAGCCATTTGCACGGTGAAAAGCAACCTTTATTCGTTGCAAAGAACCAAAGTCATTTTGGTTTTCCTAAGGGATCATCCCCATTTTATCATAAACTTCATCTGTATTAAAATCCACCATGAGTTTTACGAACAATTATAAACTCAAAACCCAGAATTCAGAATACCAAAAGAAGCGTGTTCAACATGGCCTTGAGGGAAGGTGTATTTGCACCAACCATCAGTACAGGCATACCATAACGGAGAATGCAAGTAAGCTTTCACAGAATTCATCCCAAAATCAAAACAACCCTAAAACATTAACAAATCATGAACATTGAGTAGATGCTAAAACAATGAATAAATCATCTCTCTGCAAAGCGTCTCTAGCCACCAATCGAAGGAGATTTATATAGACCTAAACACAAAACCCTAGATTTCACAATCACACTGACCTTCACGTATATAGACCTAAATTCAAGAAACTGAATCAAACACTACGTAACAATTAGTGCGAATCGAAAACATGAATTCTTTAAATGGTTGCAGATTAACAAACACATGCCGGTTGAATATTTGTATCAAATAAACTGTGGATTTTGTATTGTACCTGTTGAGATTACTTGCAACGATGATTTCTAAAGCTGGTCCGTATCGATCATGACTGTAACATGTGATTTGATTATCTTCAATCTTTGATTAAAAAAAAAGAAACAGAGACCACGAGGATGATGAACCAGAGGGTTTGCAAAGAAGGGGTGGGAGGCTAGGGTTTAGAATTGCATACAGGATTATAGAATGAGGGATTTAGGTTTCAGTCTGAGTCGAATGAAGAATGAAGCGATTTAGTGTTTAGTATCTAAAAAAGAAGGTAGCGACGTTTATATATGATCCGAGTTAAATGGGTGATCCAAACACATATCAATTCGATGGTTGAATCCAAATAGCTTGAATGGAACAAAGAAGGACCTGTTGTGGTTGATTTTAGGGTTTCTGATTAAGGAAAAGAGAAGAAGACTCAGACAGGTTAGGAAGACGAATGAGTGATTTAGGTATTTAGGTTTATCAGATGGTTTATATACACGGGTCAATAAACGGGTTTGGAGCAAGACACGCGGTATCCATAGGAACTAATTTTAACCCGGAATTTTGAGCGGGAAAATGGAATTGAGGAGCTCTATGGTGATGCCACCTCATTTTCCAAGCCCCTCATAACATGACACATAAGCCCTTATTTATCATGTTTATATATATATATAGATTATGACTTCGGTTTTTTTTTTTTTAACGGCGAACTATTATGACTTAGGTGGTGTTTGTTTTTTAGATATACGAAAAGATCTTTCAGAATCTGCAAACCCCTTTCTCTAGAGAGAGAAACAGCGAGAGAGAGAAACAGCGGCTAGACCCCATTGACCTAACGTTGACTTCTCCATGGAAGAAAAGAAATCTTCATCCACACGTAGCCCCAAACCCCTGTACACCCTTTGAATTACTCCAACCTTTCACCCAATTCAATTGAACAACTCCATTTCTCAAATCTCAAAACTGGTTCGTCTTCAACTGCATCATCCGGCATAAAAAAGGTTCGTTCTTGATTCTCATTTCGGTTGGAAATCGTATCCTCTACGTTTATTACTTCGATTCGAACATGGGTTTTGTTTGATTAATAATCTTTTCTGATTTATGGGTTGCTTTTCATCGTTTCCACTTTCCTATAACCAAAAACCCAAATCGAAAATAGCGCCCAAATTAAGGTTTTAGAGACGATGGCATTATGAAGATGATGCATGCGTTTTTCGTTGCTGTTCATGTGTCCCGTAAGTTCTTAACTTCACAACACCTTCCCTTCAATCGTTCATATACTTTTGCTGTACCCAAAAATCGAAATACGGATCTCAAAACCCTAGTTTCTACGTTTAATCGATTGGCATATAGGAATCCTGTACCCCCTATTCCAGAATTCACTAAGATATTGTCAGTTATTGCGAAAAGGAATCATTTTGCTGCTGCAATTTCACTCATTAATCAGTTTGACTTTTTAGGAGTCAACCCTGTTTTGAACCCCACCATTTATGTTTTCAACATTGCTATTAATTGTTTCTGTCACTTGAAAAGAGTCGACTTTGGATTCGCGGTGCTAGCGAAAGCCACGAAACTCGGATACCAACCCGATTGTGCTACTTTTAATACCCTTATTAAGGGACTATGTGGTAGCGATAAGTTGCATCAAGCAATCAAATTGTTTGATCGGATTGTGAAGAACGGGTTTGAGCCTAGTGTGGTGACTTACGGGACGTTAATTAACGGTCTTTGTAAATCGGGAGACACTCATTCGGCTATTATTTTACTTCAGAATATGGAAACGTCTACTTGTCCACCGGGGATTATCCAATACAGCTGCATTATAGACAGCCTCTGCAAGCGTAAACGATTTGTTAAAGCGTTGAAGCTTTTTACGGAAATGAAAAGAAAAGGTGTGTCGCCTAATGTTGTGACGTATACTTGTTTAATTCATGGTTTGTGTAGTATACACTCGTGGGATGAAGCACTTGAGTTGTTGAGTGAAATGCATGCTCGAAACGTCTCGTTAAACGTACACACGTTTTCTATTTTGTTGGATGCGTTGTGTAAAGAAGGAAGGATAACTGAAGCGGAAAGTTTGTTGTCACTGATGATTCAAATAGGCGTGACACCTAACACGGTTACGTACAATTCACTCATTCGTGGTTACTGCTTACTTGGAAAAATGGATGTTGCTAGGAAGTTGTTTGACTCTATGGTTGACCAGCATTGCACTCATTCAGTTATCAGTTACAACATATTAATAAAAGGGTACTCCGAAAACAAAAAAATAGATGAAGCGTTGAGTGTTTTTCATGAAATGTGTAACGAAGATATTGTTCCTAGTCTTGTAACATACAACACTCTTATTATTGGTCTGTGTCAAGCGGGCCGATTCGAGGAAGCGCTTTTGCTTCCGTATGAAATGAAATCTCATGGTTTGACTCCCGATATTTCCACTTGCAATACTCTGTTAGATGCCCTTTGCAATAATACGAAACTAGATGAAGCCCTAAAGTTTTTTGATTCCATGATCGACCAAGGTTGCACGCCTTCTGTTATGAGTTACAACATCTTAATGAAAGGGTACTCCGAAAACGAAAAAATAGATGAAGCTTTGAATATGTTTAGTAAAATGTCTAAGAATGGTGTTAATCCTAACGTAGTTACATACAACACTCTTATTAGTGGTTTGTCTCATGCGGGCCGACTTGAGGAGGCTCGTATGCTTTCTTCCGAAATGAAATCCCGTGGTCTGAAACCAGATATCGTCACTTTCAATACTATATTGAACACCCTTTGTAAGAATGGGAAACTAGATGAAGCCCGAAGTTTGTTCAACACAATGGATGATGATGGTGTTGTTCCTGATATCGTTACGTGCAATTGCATCATTGATGGTATGTGCAAATCTGGGGAAACCGATGATGCATATGGGATGTTTTTGAGTCTTTCTTCTAGAGGCTTGCAACCTAATGTGCGTACATACAACATCATGATTGATGGATTGTGTAAAGCGAGTGAACTTGATAAAGCAAATACATTGTTTCTAGAAATGAAAGCAAACGGTTGTTCTGCCGATGAGATTACGTATAAGATAATGGTGCAGGGGTTTATTCGAGCGAAGCAGACCACTAGGGCTATTGAATTTATTAACGGATCACTTAATGGAAATGTGTGGGCAGATATGAAGAAGTTGCTAAATGGTTGTTGTCCCCCATTGGATCAAAAGATTCTTTCAAGGCCTAACTAACCCATACAAAACCTTTCAGATATGTTTTTTATATACAAACATCAATGTCAAAACTAACAATTTTATTGGTGATCCTACAAAATTTCTAGTCCTTCCTCTTCATGGTTCAATGCCTGCTATCAACCAACGGAAATTTTTGACCGCCCTCCTTTAGGCATGCGGTATGCCTTTTCGACAATTAGGATTTATAAATGTTTTAAATTAAATATTGTTTTAATTGTTTGTTATGCCGGTTTATTGATCATACACTTCAAAATCCTTTTTTTTTTCTGGTAGGAAAATTGTTTTAGCGACAAACATTACTGAGAGTAGTATAACCATAGATGATGTGGTTTATGTAATTATAAATAGTCGACGTAACTTATAAACTTATATTATATTCTTTTTTTAATAATAAACGATTTAGGAGGCTCTATGCTGCATTTAAATTACACTTTGGATGATTTTGGCCCGTTAGAACTTATAGGCTTGTTTTGTCTAAAGTTTAGGCTTGTTTAGAACTTTTTGGCCCCTAAACCCCTTTAAAACGATTTGAGACACCACAAATCCAAGTCAACCCTTTTTACCATTTTGATCTGTTTTCGTTGAACCTCTTTTTTTTTCTTTAAATTTATACGTTTGAGATAATGCATAACCCACTGTTTTATCTTTTCAACTCATATCTATTGAAGTTCTGTTTTTTTTTCCTTTTCAAATTTTTACCCTATTGAGATAAAACATGACCCAGATTGACGTGTTCATAAGTAAACTGGTCGAAATCGTCTCTCTTGTTTCTCATGTCATTCTCTGGTGGTATTGACAGAGACGTGGTCGTGCTGGTAGAGTACAGCCTGGAGTATGTTATAGATTATATCCAAAAATGCTCCTTGATTCTATGCTCCGATATCAGCTACCTGAAATTCTTAGAACACCTTTGCAAGAACTGTGTTTGCAGATAAAAAGCTTGCAACTTGGAGCCATTGGGTCCTTCTTAAGACCATTGGGGCTCTAGATGATGCAGAAGAGCTCACTTCACTTGGTATGATTTGCAATATTTGTTCATACTCATTTGTCACCACTAGTGGTGGCAAATTGGGCGGGTTGGGTAACAGGTCAGGTGAAACTGGTAAATTCTGATACCTAGGTTTGATCTGGAATACTTACGTTCTTGCTTATTTTTTTTTATTTTCTAGTCACTGCGTCAAATATGATTTCAAGTGTTGTATCTCAGTAATATCCTTTTTTTATGTTTTGGATAAAATAATATCAAATGTTTTATTTGGGGGTAGCACTCATGTGGGCTTGCGTTGACGGGTTGGTATCACCTAACCTGAACACTACTTGTTTAGTTAGTCGTGTAGAAATACCCAACTTTAATCTGGAAACACCCATGTAACCTGGACATGACTTGTGTAACCTGTTCAGCACTGGTCTGGTAAACTGGCTGTAAATAGGTTGTAAACTGGTTGAGTTTGTAATTTGCAATTTATAAATTTTTAATTCTGATGTTAAATTGGCTGGTGGGTTGAAAGTATGAAACCAGATACGTACATGGTAGCGTAAGTTAGTTTTAATATACGGGTGGACTTGATGAAAGAAGTTATATAGGCGGGTGACCTCCAAACACATGATCTCATCATTTTAGTAAAATATATAGAATATTGTTTAAAATAATTTGGTTTTTGTAATCATATATCAAGGCAGTAGATCAATCAATCAATCATACCCAGTAAAATCCCACAAATAGCAATGCTATTTGTAGGGTCTGGGGAGGGTGGGATGTAGGCACACCTTACCTCTACCCCTAGGGATAGAGAGGCTGCTTCCAGAGAGACCCTCGGCTCCAAAACACCCAGGAAAGAAATAAATAGAGCATGGGGTGTGTGTGTATGTGTATGAAGCTACCAATGTAGAGCAGAACAAATATGTGTATGAGTTGCGAAAAAGTGCATGGTAGAACAGAACAAATATGACAACACAAAACAGTCTATACACATAGTTACATATTTACGACCATACACTACACCTAGAAACACAACTGTACATCATCATCATCGTACTCAGTATATCCCACCTATAGCAAAGCTAAGGTAGGGTCTGAGGAGGGTGGGATGTAGACAGCCTTACCTCTACCCCGTAGGAATAGAGAGGCTGCTTCCAATGAGACCCCCGGCTCGATTGTGGTTTTGCATCAAGCCTTGGACATAAGGCACATAACACTCAGCAATTGAGACAAACGCCAATTGGTGCATGTACCCCCTTGTCTTTCGGCTATCAACGCCACCACATGATGCCTGATTAACGATCCCCTCTTTTTAACGTTATTTTCACGAAATTAGTAAAATAACGTTAAAAATTAGTGCACTTTTGCTTTTGCCCCCCCGAGCGCCCACACATATATTACATTATATGAGCAGACCGCAAGCGGGGCTCAGAAACACAACTGTACAAAACATCCTATACACATAGTTACTTATGTACGACCATACACTACACTACACCTAAAAACACAATTGTACCCTTTCCTAGAAATCCTTAACCTTAATCCTACGTCTCCACGAGCTCCTATCATGGACCATGTTCTCAGAGAGGTGCAATTTTTGCAAATCCTGCCTAATCCGCTCATCCCAAGTAATTTTGGGTCTGCCTCTACTCCTCCTCCCCTCCACCTCGAGGGTTTCAACCACTCTAACTGGTTCTATCGTCTGCCTCCTCTTCACATGCCCAAACCATCTCAATCTTCCCTCCTTTATCTTATCTGATATACTAGCTACTTCTAACCTTTCCCTAAAAACATCATTTCTTATCCGGTCTAACCTTGTGTGGCCACACATCCATCTTAAAAAATATCAAGGCAGTAGATGTTTTTTAATATTCTTTTACAAGGGTGTTACCGGTCAACCCAATCTGTACACTTATTTATCCTTTTGGCCTGTTATCCTACCACTCCAACCTGCCCATGTGGTCTGTACAAAATTTCTGTGATCCTCTTCCTTATTTGGTTTATAGTGAAAAGGTGAAAACTAGCAGCGTATACATTCGGGACTCCACAAGTATATCGGATTACGCTTTGCTAATGTTTGGTGGTAATCTAATTCCAAGCAAGAATGGAGGTGGCATTGAGATGCTCGATGTGTATCTTCAGTTTTCTGCGTCCAAGAGTGTGTTGGGATTGATAAAGGTACGTTTTTGCGTTAGATATGGTGATATGGGTGGGATGAGTAACGGGTAAAAATTGTTCGGGGTCAAAATGGGTGATTTTCCATACGGGTATGGTTCGAGTTGGGCTGGTCTAAATTCTAAAACACTTTCTGTGCTAAATTTTTTAAAATAGTTAGTGTCAAATATGATTACTAAAACTTCATTGATTTTTTTACAAGGCAACTTTATTTTGTTAAGAGGTGTCAAGATGATTACTAAAACTTCATTGATTTTTTTACAAGGCAACTTTATTTTGTTAAGAGGTGTCAAGTTTAGTCCTTTACACTCAACCCAGTTAAAAAACCCTAGTAAAGGACACCGCCTGTCAACATTCGTTAAAAAGGACACCACCTGAAAAATGGTATAAAGATAAAGGACAAAACTTGTAATTTTTCCATTTATTTTTACAAATAGTTAGTGTGGCGAAGCTATTTTATTTAAGTAAAAAAAGTGACTTTTGAGTAAATGCATATACCAAGTTTTATACGTTTAAAACTACATTTAAGACCGGTTTCTCCTGAGAAATTTTCTTGATATGACATGTTAAAAGATAAAACACAATTCAAATTGACCTGTCTCTTATGCTAATGTCTACTGATATTACTTGTTTGGCACTTTGACCTATTAGAAACTAAACACAGTTCAAATCGACCCATTTTCAACTAAATGAGCCAACTTTATTATTTCTACAATCAATGGCCCTTTGGTTATATCTTTCATAATATTGATTTGCAGAAAATGAGAGGGGAAGTAGATAGATTGAAGACCCTAAGCTGGATGTTAATGTTGAAGGAAAAGGAGTTGCAGCTCTTGTTTAGTTGCTGCAGCACAACCAGAATGTTTGTTAATAGACATTAATTTTATATTTGTTTTCATTTATATAATCAGCATAGGATCACAGTTTGAAAAGTATGTATGAATTTAGTTAAATTACAAGTTATGTTATATTTGAGGCTTATGAATACTCATTCTTTTTGCCCGGAACTCACAAAAGTTGCCTAGATCCGCCCCTGTAATACATACAATGGGTTCGTCATATATTACAACTAAAAAAGTTAACTTTTTAATAATTAATTAAAAAAATAACTCTTTTTAATAATTACTAATTAACGATTTCAAATAATGTCAACCCGTGTAATACACGGGTTTGAAATACACGTGTAATAATTAATTAAAAAAGTTTATAATTTATATTTTTCTTTTTTTGATATTCAATCTTTGTAATATACGGGTTTCCAAAGAATGATACGTATCACTCATTTATATATTAGTAACAAAAATACTAATTAATATACTTATTTATTTATCAATCTCATAATAATTATAAGCAACAAATTAACACTGTTATATTTCTTACAACTATTTTTTTACGATAATATTTATTTATTCAACCCGTGTAATACACGGGGTTCTAACTAGTAATATAACTATTTTAATCGGTTTTAGTTATCAAAATAGTTTTATAAGTTATAAAATTCAAGTATAACTACTTGAATTATTAATGTAATATTTAAATAA
The DNA here is from genome assembly GCA_030545235.1 of Helianthus tuberosus. NCBI lineage: Eukaryota > Viridiplantae > Streptophyta > Magnoliopsida > Asterales > Asteraceae > Helianthus > Helianthus tuberosus. The sequence continues at coordinate 190,722,901 of CM060418.1, forward strand.
GAATCAATAACAAAAAGATGTGAAGAAATACACTATCATGAAAAAGAAAATTAGAAGAAAAAAAAACATACCTATTGCTTATATTACATGAATTTGTATTTTGAGAATAGTGCAAGTTACACGATTTGATATTTAAAAATGTTGTGTTGCATTATATTTTCTATTTACGCAATCTTCCATTTCAAAAGGGTGCTACTTTCTACACCCCCTAGTTAGTTTTTACACCCCACTCCTCTCACATACTTACAGGTGGGGCCCGCGTGGGACCGGCAGTTTTCCTCTCACAAAGGGGGGGGGGGGGGTATAATCAGGAGGGAGGGGGGTGTGTATAGAATTAGCCTTTCAAAAGAACTCATGTAATTATATTATTCTCTAAATAACTCTGTTGGAGTAAATATAAGACTATCTTATGTCACGTGTCATCTTTTTATTGGTCTATTTTTTGTGTAACAGTGTGACACAAACTAATGAACTATATAGGTTTCAATCCTAGTACAATTTCTTTCCAAAAACAAAATAATGAGTCAAATTATAAAGTTTGATGAATGCCATAGCTTATTGATCATTGCAAATTTTCCAACAACCTTAAAAACCAACAAAAACCTCAAAAGAAAAAAAAAGGATGACGTGTCCATCTCCACATATTTCGGCTACCAATCTATATTTATCCGTTAACAAAATCTCCAAACTTGTTGGCACCATGTGATCAAACTGTATGATTTCTTGACCTACTCTGTATTTATAATCCTACCCTACTTGTCTCTCCTATTCTCTTGTAACAAACATTATGATGATCCACTCCAATTCATGAACTTTTTCACCTCATCATACAAAACCAAGATTGCTGCAGCACCTGTACTCCTAAACATATTCGAAAGGGCCCCACGATAAAACGACCCCAAACCCTCCGTTTTATATATCGTTTTCCAGCAATCCAAAGTGCTTCTATACATCGGTCGGTCTATACCCGACTGCATCATCATTCGCCTCCTAACAGTATCCAAAGGATACGACAATAATCCAGCCGAAGTTGTAACAGCTTGAGCTACAATCCACCGTTTCCATAACGCCACTTCGGATGGTGTGTTTTTTGACATTTTTTCTTTCATTGTGTCGAACCCGCCGAAATAGAGGCCTCGGTGGACCACCATTCCTTGTAGGGATGCTGGGAGGCCTTTGTAGACCCCGCGGATCCCGTCTCTCGCCCATATGGTAGCGAGGAAGTGACGGATGCCTTGGAATTGGCGGGAATCCGTTTTTCCGAGATCGGCTGCGAGCCGGGTGTGCGCGATGTCTAGCGGGTAGATTAAGACTAATGTGGTGCACCCGGCTGCAGCCCCGGCTATGAAGTTGGCAGATGGGCCGGATATGAAAGTTGAATTTTGAGAGTCGTTGCGGTTTCGCAAAATGCTTTTGTAAAGATCCTGCAAGATGCAGATTTTCATGATTAAATAAACAGTTTCACACCAGCTAAACTAAACTATACATCAGAATATAATGTAAAATTATCTGATTAACCTAATTTGGTCATTTTATAATGTGTTATTTTTTTATATAATCAGAAATTTGTTTTAAACAACAAAAGGACATCTAAACACGATCTCCAAACACCAGTTTAATTATAGCTGATTATCACATTACAATTATTCAATATCACATAACTACTTTCAAAACACATTAAAGGCATGACCACCTTTACGAAACAAACACTACCTTCCGGCCATTTATTTTGTTTCCATTTAGAATATCATCATAACAAGTGTAATTACTGCATGTGTGTTTAAAGTTAAGAAACATTCCTAAGCTACATCATCTAATCTAGTATATATTATCCAATAAACACACTAAATTAGCACAATCAAATTTCATTCTTATATCCACTGCTCGGTCGGTGTGATAAAAACGTAAAAAAGGGTTCTCAGTTCTCACATCCCATACAGATATCCTTGAAACATAGCTAGGCAAGTAGATTTACCAAAACGTCCATATATATTTAAAGACTTCCCCAACTAACTTCACCTAAAACGTAACTATTCTACTTAGTACATATATATGTATCATAATCACACAGTGCTTAAGTGACCCTCACCACTTTAATTAGTAAATAACTGTTGAATAAAAGATACTTGAGGGGAATCCTGGGTCTCTTTTTTTGTACAATGAAATTAGACATGTAGAAAGCTACTATATTATAGTAACACCATTTTGATTAGGGAAACTGGATTTTAATAATTCAAACGATGACCCATTGGCCGATAGTAATCCATACTTACACTTTAACCAATGGTAATCCTAACTTTCACTTTCGTTACCAAGAGCAATTCCAATAGCATAATGATCATAGATTTATGCTTGATTTCATTTCAATTCCTCTCGAAATAATGATTATGAACAAAATGGATAAACGTACAAGCGAAATTGAGTAGAAATCAAGGGTAAATCAAGTGTGAATCTATGATGATTATGCTACTAGGATTGCCCTTGGCAACATAAGTGAAAGTTGGGAGTGCCATTGATCAAACTGTAAGTATGGATTATCATCGGCAAGTGGGTCATAATTTGGATTATAAAAATCGATTTTTCCTTTTACTTACCATATGCTTACAAAAATCACAGATAGTACGTAAATGACCTGTTTATGCTTTTAGTTAATCCCTTTTTTGGTGATCAAGCATTAACACTTTCTTTAAGACAGTGTATCACATGAACTTCTCTAAAGGTTCCCTATATAGAAAATTCCACCTAGCCTTCAAATATTGAGTAACCATCTCCCTCTTGATAGATATCTATCTTATCGACGTTTTCATAATCTAAAAGAGCTTGTTAATTAACTATGTTCAGTAAAAAAAGTATAGAAATTTCCAAGCAATTGTGTTCACCAATAATCTTCATCTTCACCAACCGCACAAGGGTAGCACGTGAATCTAATAAAAAACGTTTCAAACTCTATATCACGACAAAAACAACCAGAACACAGGGCTTTTCAACCTATGCATCCATCTCTTGAAAACCATAACGGTACACCAAACACGAGAAAATGAAACTAAAATGCTTATGTAAACTACATCTAGTATCTCGCATTCATTTACGTTATTCCTTCCCGACCTCAACAAAAACTACCCTGTTTTTCATCTTAGTTTTAAGCACAACTAGAACGTTTTCCGACATTTGAGTCATTGTTCAATGCCCAATTATCAAACACCAAACATAATATGAATCCCAAAATCAAACACCAAATCATGCTTCCACAACAAAGAAGTCAACTTTAACCACAAAGTAACCCATCCATATGCAACAAACAAAACTAAGTATAAAAAAAAACAAAAAGGGGGGGGGGGGGGGGGGGGGTACCTTGAGAGAAAAATTGAGTGCAACAGAGGGATAATATCTGAGAACACTGCTGCCATTCCCCCTCCAAAGAGACAAAACCCCTTCTTCTTTAACCGTACGAACAATGCAATCAATCATACCATTAAACCTCCTATGAGTCCCACCAACAATCGCTATATTACTCTCTTGTGTCTGCAACAACAGCTTTGTTCTCTCAATTGGGGCTACAACCGTGTGCACCATTCCACCCATCATCGCACCAGCCATTAGATCTCTTGGGAAATTCGTCAACCAGTAGGACATCATTTTTTCCGGTTTAGATCCCTCTTCTCCGCCATCTTCCGCCACCATCTCCACCACCACCGCCGCCACAATCGATTGTGAGTGAAATTGGGGTGTAATTTGATGTGGGTTTCGTGTGATTTCTTTGATTGTTCGATATATGATAACGAGATATGATTCTTGATGAATTGTTAAAAGTGTTTTCAGTAAAGAGGGGCGTCTCGATTTGTTTAGGCAGCATCTATAGCTGCCTTGTGTTTACCCATTTTTTGTGTTATCCAAATTCATTGAATATAATATTTTTTTCTTGAAAAAGAATTTCATAGGTTATAATCCCGTGCGTTATATATATTTAAAAACTTTATTTATTGTATGAGTTGAATAAATGTAATTTTATATATTAAATAATAAAAAAGTTAGAATAAACTTCCGTTTTGCTTTCTGTGGTTTGGTCACTTTAACGGTTTTGTCCCAAACCTTTAAAAACGGACATTTTACTCCCTGATCTACGAAGCCTTTCATGATTTTACTCCCCGCCCTAAACGTCATCCATTTTAACCGTTAAAACCTGTCATGTGCAAATCACCTGATGGGTAATTTTGTCTTTTCCCAACCCATATTAATGAATTACATTTAAAACCCTAACAACCCATTCTATCTATTTCCCCATTCCATCTTCTTCCTCGTCACATAAAAAACCCTAATCCAAGAGTAAACTAGCCAACCTCATTCAGACTCTTATCTCTCTCTTTACCTTCTCAGACCGCCACCACCCATCAAAACCCCTAAATTTCAAAATCCTCAAATTTCAAACTCCTATTTCTAAGTTCAAACAGTGACGGCGCCTAGGTTTTTGAGCAAATAACTCTAGCTCCGACGACTTTCAGATGATGATGGTGACGGTGGAGTTCGTTGAAATCGAGCAGTTAGGGAGGCCGCCAGAGTGGAGGTGGTAATGATGGTCGGGAGGGGGTGGTAATGGTGGTCGGGTGGATGTGGTAACGATGGTCGGGTGGGGCTGGTGCAACATGATGGTAGTGGTGGTCGGTGGAGGTGGTGCAAGGTGGTGGTGGTAGTGGTTGAGCACCATTGAAGAAGCATTAGAGTTCAGATCTGAACATGACTATGAACATGATGATCTCTGAAAGCAGACCTCGTAAAGAAGAAGCTGTTGAGCACCATTGATGAAGAAACAAGTTCAAACTTGATTTTATGAAGCAAACAAATAGGTTTTATGGGAATGATTCAAAGGGACTTTAGAGATTAAATATGTGGAATGATGAAAGCAACTTGAAAATCAAGAAAGGATGGAGAACAGGGGAGGGTGAGTTTTTTTTTATTTCTTTTTGTTTGAATGGTTTAATAGATGGGGAGGAAGAAGATTATTCCCAAGGTGGTTGGTGGAGGTGATGAAACATGGAAGTGAATGTTGCAGGGATGATGATGGTGGTGATAAGTCAACTTCTGTAGATTTGTTTTTGTTTTCAGATTTTTATGAAGAAGATTATTTGTTGTCTGTTAAAAATATATGGGATGGGAAAAGACTAAAATGCCCCACATGTGAGGGGCATGTGATCAGGATTTAACAGTTGAATCGGATGGCGTTAGGGGCGGGGAGTGAAATAGAGATAAACTTCATAGATCAGGGAGTAAAATGTTCGTTTTTAAAGGTTTGGGGCAAAACCGTTAAAGTGACCAAACCAGAGGGAGCAAAACGGAAGTTTACTCAAAAAGTTATATCTATAGCTACTGCACCCAATGCAACTACTGCACCTAAAGCTACTGCAACAACTCCAAATATACCTTCACAATCAGAACCCATTATACCTCATAACGAAGGCACATCAAACGCTCAAAACCAAGACAACGTTGAACCCGATAATCAACTCAGGAGGTTATCTAGGCCCAGAAGGCCTACTAATTGGGATGATTATGTTACCTACCTGACTGAAATGGATGCCGGAAAACTCAATGATCCTATCTCTTATAATGAAGCCATCAGCAGTGATCAGTCTTCTGAATGTAATAAAGCAATTATTGATGAGCTTGAATCCTTGAAGAAAAATAACGTTTGGGATTTGGTAGAATTACCCAACGGTGTCAAACCTGTAGGATGTAAATGGGTGTTCAAAACAAAACTGGATTCGAATGGGAACATTGAAGCTACAAAGAGAGATTGGTTGCAAAGGGCTACACTCAGAAAGAGGGAATTGATTATCAAGAGACGTTTTCACCTGTTTCTCATAAAGATTCATTAAGGATCGTTATGGCCCTAGTAGCTCATTTTGATTTAGAGCTGCATTAGATGGACGTTAAAACCGCTTTCCTTAACGGAGACTTAGACGAAGATATTTACATGAAACAACCTGAAGGCTTTAAACCTGAAGGTCAGGAGCATCTAGTCTGTAAGTTGAAGAAATCCATTTACGGGTTAAAACAAGCATCATGTCAATGGTATCTAAAGTTTGATGAAGTCATGAAGAAACGAGGTTTTATAAAGAATCAAGTGGATCAATGCACCTACCTTAAGATGAGTGGGAGCAACTTTACTATACTTGTCCTTTACGTAGATGATATTCTATTGGCAAGTAATAGTTTAGACATGTTGCATGAGTCGAAGCGGTTACTCTCCCATAACTTCGACATGAAGGATCTCGGAGATGCTTCTTACATCATTGGCATCGAAATTCATCGAGATAGACATAAAGGGATCTTAGGATTGTCTCAAAAGACTTACATAGATCGTGTCCTTACAGGTTACAACATGCAACAATGCAAACCCTCAGTCGCTCCAGTAGTTAAGGGAGATGTTTTTGGTTCATTCCAGTGTCCGACAACAGAGGTTGAAAATGAGCAAATGAGCCAGATACCTTACGCGTCAGTAGTCGGGAGCCTGATGTATGCTCAAGTCTGTACTCGCCCAGATATCACTTATATTGCTGGAATGTTAGGCCGTTATCAGACTAATCATGTCCTAGATCACTAGAAAGCAACTAAGAAAGTACCTCGATATCTGCAAGGGACGAAAGAATATAAACTGACTTATAGAAGAAGTGATCACTTAGAAGTGGTAGGTTATTCCGATTCTGACTTTGCCAAGTGCAAAATGACAAGAAATCCACTTCGGGCTATATCTTTATGGTAGCAGGCGGACCTATCTCATGGAAGAGTCATAAACAACAGTTAACCACAAACTTCCACAATGATGGCATAATACATTGCTGTTTATAACGCAATCTGTCATGGAATGTTGTTTAGAAATCTGACCACTGGACTCAAAATCGTTAATTCCATTTCTAGACCATTGAAGCTTTACTGTGATAACTCAGCTGCCGTTAGTTTCTCGAACAGTAACAGTTCGACTGGAGCTGGTTTATATTTTGATACAAAATATATGTTCGTACGTGAACGAGTTGAGGAAAATAATCTTTTTATTGAGTATATTAGTACTAAGGATATGATTGCGGATCCGATGACTAAAGGTCTCCCACCTAAAGTTTTCGAAGAACATGTTTCGAATATGAGACTTACTAAAGACTTTATTTAATGGCATATTGTACTAGCTTGTGTTTTTTAATTAAAAAAATTTCCTCAGTTTGATTTTGTATGTCTCTAACATATGTTCTACCGGTATAATGACATATAGAAAAATATAAATACAAATCAAACGCTAAAGGGCTTATGCATATTTTGATCATAACTATTAGGTTTTAAATTGAGGTTGTAGTATAGCTAATGGGGGTCATGAGTCGCATAATGATTCAACGGATGTATTTCTCTGCTATAGTTCTTGGTTTAAAGCTAAAATGAGTGTTAACTACTGGCCAGACTCATCTAATACTCATGATAAATGATTACTCGACTAAGTGGGAGAATGTAAGATTAAATATATTATTGTAGTATTTAATCTTGTAGCCATTATAATCATTTATATTATATAGATCAAAATATATTAATAACCTATTAAATAATTAGTTGGTAATTGTTGATGGACCATATTACCCTTATTAACTAATTGTGTTTCCTCTTGGGTGTAAATATAAGAAGATTATTAGAGAGATAAATGGTTACACAATTACACAAACCTAATAATCATAACATCATTATCGGCTATCTCTCCTAATCGAAACCTCCCTAGTTTCGGTTCATCACCATCATAATCTTACACCCTAAGGAGGAACCAGATCCTCCTGAACAAGAATGTCGAACTCAATAGCTACATCTCTGACTGGATTCTCTATTGCCCTGTCTGCTGTAACATGTATGTTATTCATGTTTTCCATTATGTTTAAACAGAACTGATCAACAACAAAGTATTCTTCAAATAGGTGATCTTAACAAAGTAGTGATCCTTTAGCAAGTAGTTAATTTTTTTATCAATAATCACCATACCATTTTCATACTTGTTACCAAGCACATCACATTTTATTATTGTTACTTCTTACCAAGCACACTATATCCTCCTTCCTCCCCACTCCCCAAATTCATTTGTTTCAATATTATTTTGTTTGACTTGTCATTCTATCATAAGCGTTTTAGAACAAAAGATCTTTAACATAACGGCGTCGAGGTTATGTATAAAGACACATTTTTCATGCATGAAACTGAAGGTTTAAGTCTTGCATAACACAAATATAGAATTAATTGCGTGTGGTTTTCTAAGTCTTTTACTTTCACAAATAAAAATCATAAAGTTTGGTGGAGAGTAATGTTACATGTGTCTAAAATATATGACTAAACGTCTTAAAAGTATACCTAATACATTCATATTCTAAAGAATAATTTAACATTTCATCTCTCTTATTTAATTAAACTATTTGAGTTAGGGGTTGTTTGTTTACCTCTTAATGAGGCACTTAATGGTTCAGACCTATTACTGGTTCAACACTTAATGGTTCAGACTGTTTGTTTCACGAGCAGATGTCGGAATGGTTCAGACATTTGCCTCTGAATAGTTAAGCATTATATAGAGTCTGAATGGTTACGACCTCTAATCTGAATTGGTCAGACATTTGCCTCTGAACGGTTAAGCATTATACAGGCTCTTAATGGTTCAGACCTCTTACTGGTTCAGCACTTAATGATTCAAACCTCTTACTGGTTCAGCACTTAACCATTCAGACGTTGACAAACAGCCCCTTAATTCCTGTAAATAAATGTATACAACAATTCACTAGTGTTTATTGACGAGGCATGACCCGGATCGGCTAACCCGACCCGGTCATCACCTATTATTTTATTACAAATATTTAATTACAAACGTTTATTCTAGAATGTTATATTCTGCATGGATAAACCACATAACCAAATCCCCACTATTTTGGGAAGATCATGCAAATCCCTAACTTATTGGAACCCATCCTAAGTTAGGAGAAACCCTAATGGTAAACTATAAATAGAGGTAAGCTTCTACGATATGATGATCTTGTTCTCTCATTTATTCTCTCTCTACATTCATACTTTCTTTCTCCCAAACCGAGACTTATTCTCACGCCGGAGGGTGGTTACAGGAATAACCCCATTCCTGTAACGAGTCCTAACGGTGTTCTGCTTTTGCAGTCAGCTGTTCGGATCGCCAAAGAGTTGAAGTCCTAGCCGGAGCTTACCCATAAGGTCAGTGTTTCTTCATTGGCGCCATCCGTAGGACCTTTCGGTAACAACGGCAAGAGTAAACCCAATGGCAAGCGATCAGAACACGGCAGTAACACCAAGTCAGGCGATGATAACCAGCAACCCATTGCTGGAGACAAGTCCTGTTACTACTATGCCGGCTTCTCCTGCTATAACCAGGTCTCTCGATCTGGAATTCGAAGCAGATGCACCACCACCAGGGTTTGCACGCACCTCTGCTGCCTTTTCAGGAACGACAGTAGCAGACCCTTTTTCATACACTTCCTTGCAGTTCCAGTCAGTGGTACCAACCACAACAGACACCAACGTCTCCGCCACAGCATTAACCATGGGTGCACAGACTATACGTCATAGCACTATGCCGGTTATCACGTCCACGAGCCCTAGTATTACAACACCGCAGAAGAGCATGGCTCAATACTATCAGCCCTCAGCTACATACGCCCTGCCGCCGTTATACTCTGCAGCACTAACGGCGGCATTGTCCACGCCACCACACCAGCTGATTATCATGTCCCCCGGGGTAATGAACGCCCCAGTCACACCGGGGAATCAAGCTTACTTCCCAGGGTACTACTATGCACCCCCATACGGGTATCTACCCCCGTACAATACTCCAACATATACCCCTCAGGGGGCGGCACAAGGTTACGCTCAGCAGTCGCCATACACGGCTTATATGCCACCTTGGTGGACTTTTCCAACATCCCAGTCGGTTTACAGTCAGCCCCCGCCTACAGCGGAACCTGTGTATGACAGAGGGAACGCATCTAGGCCTTGTTTTTCTCTAAGCGGGGGTCCCAGCTCAACCCCCTATTACTCAGGGAACCAGCCAGGGCGGAGCAACCCCTCCAATACAACCCATAAACGTTGAAGAAGACGATCTTATTAGACCTTACAAGCCAGTGGACGCTACTTTCAAGTCCAAGTTAACCAGAAGAATAGCTGAAGCTCCAATCAAAGAAAAACCTAAGATGCCTCAAACTGTGGGCAAGTACGATGGTCTAAGCGACCCTGACGACCATCTCAACCTGTTCAAAAGCGCTGGGGAAGTAGCCTGTTGGCCCATGCCCCTATGGTGTAAGATGTTCGTCCAAAAGTTGGTAAGAGCAGCACGAGTCTGGTGGGATAGTCTGCCCATCGGGAAAATTGATAGCTTTGAAGATATAGAGGCCAAATTCATGTTGCAATTCAGCCAACAGAGAAGGCACACAAAGGATCGAAACAAACTCTTACACATTCGTCGGCGAGACAATGAAACAGTGGAGAGTTTCATCGTTAGATTCAACAAAGAAAGCCTGGCAATCCCAGTGTAACACCCCAAAAACGGGTTTGGTAATCAAACCACGTTAATATTACTGACGGGTAAAATACCGTTAGTGGTAAAAAGTTTACCCGGTAAATATTAGGATTTAAATAATTAATCCTAATAATAAATAAAAAGTGAATAAAAGCTTTTAAGAAATAAAATGATAGAAGGCCCGAGTTAACGGGACCTAAAATAAACTTAGTCATAAATATTCCCAAACCCGCTAAGTTAACTAGGAATATTTAACCTAGTTAATAAGTGGGAATATTGTGGAAAATAAGTAGGTTGTGGCCTACTTAATAACGAACCAAACATGAGGGGTTAAATTGGGATAACTTAACAAGTTATAAAATAAAAGAAAAATCAAAACAAAACACACACTTGAAGTGTGTGTTCTGTAATCGACAGGAGCAAGCTCCCATGGAGCCAAACCCTAATTTCAACAAGATCTTCAAATTGGAGGATCAAACAAGGGCCAAATTCGGATTTGAACACATAGAAACGGTCACCAAGTCAAGGGGGCCGTAAGGTATGTCGAATTTCTAACATTCTTGAAGTTATGAAAATCGATTAACTTTGCATGATGCAATCTATGTATGAATCGTAGAGGTTATGGCCGAATTAGTGAAGTGTGATTGCTTAGGAACAAACCCTAAGTAGAAATTTGAAGTAAAATTTCTATGATTTGAATAATTTGATGATTTACCACTTTTAGACAAGTGGGTTTTGATTGTGTAGTGAAGATGATGATATGTTTATGCTAGAAATCATCATAGTTGATAGTTGATGCAAGATACTTGAACAATTTCCAAGTTTGAGTGTTGATCATACATGACTTGAAAAATGGGTTTTCGGATGATTTAATGAAATTGATGTGGTATTGGTGTTTATAAACACCATACTAACTTGTATGAATGAACTACTTGAACAAAATGGGGAATTGTTAAGAGTTCATACTTGATTTGAAGTGGGTCTTGATACAAGAATTAAACTCATGATTTATGATTTAGTTCAATAAGAAAAGTAGTCAAAGATTCATAAGGTGTGAAAGTCATGATTTAGAATGACTAATCTAACAACCTTGTGAATGATGAATGATAGTTGGCGCTTAACAAGCTAGGTGAAGCTTGGGATGGAAGCGGGTCAAACGAGTCAAGCATAAAGGAAAAGCGTATTCGGGATGCAAGGTAAGTGAAACTTACACAATTATGTAGAATACTTGTTTATTCTATACGATATAAATGCGATAACGATAATATAGAAAATATGAATTTCCGACGCGATCGATACGAGTCGGAACATATAGAGATGATAAAAACCTTGGTTTATGGCAAAAAGGGCAAAAAGGGCAAAACGGTAAATAAATCATGTAATGATTTAAGAAATTATGAATTCCCGTTAAGATTACCTTGTAGTGTAATCTAATAATGATAAAAAGGATAAAATGGAAATTGGTCAAGTGTTGACTAATGTAAATCGAAGTTAAAAGAATACCCATGGCGTAAGCCGAAATGGGTTGAAATTTGTAAGAAAAGAGTGTAAAAGAAAAAGGGGTATGGTTATAAAATCCGGGATGGGATGGATGTATGAATTGGAAATCAAAAATGATGTTTTTGATTAAATAGATAATGTTGGGCATATAGTCCAAACGGGTCGAATGGTGATGATAACACCATTTGACAATATTGACTAATGTGGTTGTCAAGTATTATGTTAACAGGACCGATTAGCAAATCGGATAATTGCATCATCATTGATGGTGTGATAATGAAAACAAGGTATAAATCGGGTCTACTTGTTGATCCGGGCCAGGTACGCGTAATTATGTTGTAGTTAAAAGTGTTATTTTGGTCGAATAATTCTAGAGAGAGTCCTTCGTCATAAAAGGACTAAAATCGACCAAAACGCCCTTGTAGGCTAAATGGAACAAACGACCCTTAAAGGTTGTTAGAAAACGAGTTTTATGACTAGATAAATACTTAGAATAAGTATTGAAGTTGAAAGAGGTATTATATTAGCCAAATGGCACTATTTGAGTTTTTGCCGTAAAATAATGATTCGAGAGATAATATTTGGTTTATATTGATCACCACATTAAACCTACCTTAAATACAGTTGTGGTGGGAGATTATAGGATAAGAAAAGTGGTAATGGAATGCTAGAAGCAATCGAAAGCTGTATTAGGCTAGAAAGTGCTTAAATACCCTTAACGGGTCAAAATAAGCATACGAGCGAAAACGGGTTTAAATTGTGTAATAAACCTGTGATTAGAACTTAAAATGGTAGACAACAATAATTTAAAGAAGTGTATGTGATATAGGAATCAAACAAACATGTTGGAGTGGTAAAATCGTGAATGGGTCAATATTTGGTAAAAAGAGTAGTAAGCCGTAGACTTAAAAGTTTGAGATTTTGTTAATCCGGATGTCGGATTTTAACTCCATAAGATTGAGAATTAAATTATGGACGCGTAGGAAAAAGAATCGGGTAAAACGGATCAATAACGAAGAAGTTATGGCCGTTTCCGTGAAATTGGGTTGAGCTGGGTATGTACAGCAACTGATTAAGCATCAGGCTGTGAAAAAGAGGGCTTAGCGTCACGCGACGCCCCTTGGCGTCACGCGGCGCCCTCTATTCCGGAAATAAATTTGTTTTGTTGTTTGTTGGACCTTGGTACTTGTTTATACTTATTGTTTAACTATCAAAACTAACTTTTAAGTTGGTTTTGATTATACGTGATAGCCAACAGTGCCCGGATGAAGATCAAGCTCGATGAGGAACCAAACACGATAAAATACAAGCTTCCGCAAGGCGTTTCGTTGTATCTTTTAAAACGACGAATCCAATTACATTAAGTTGTATTTTTTGAAATGTTGTTAACATGTGGAAATGTTAGTATGAAAAGTTTTTGTAAAGTCACATTTTAGCATTTAAATGTGTATTTTATTAATAAAATCTTGATTTATTAAGTCGGGTGTTACACCCAGGTGTCACAAATGATCTAGCTTGTGAAGCTTTCCTACAAGGGGTAAATGACGACGAATTGTTAAGAACACTCTATGGGAGGGATGGTGTACCTCCCACCATAGACGAAATCCTGAGGATAGCCAAGGTGTACGTTACACAAGAAAAGACCGTTGCAGCCAGTCACGCGGCTAACAGAAAGAAAGAGGCTCAGAAAAGCCCGGATGACAGAGAGCAGCGGAACTCTAAGGGTAAAGGTAGAGGAGACCGATACCAAAAAAGTGACAAAACAGACTCGCGGTACGACAGATCTAGAAGCACCCACTCTAGAAACGAGTCCTCTTCTAAACCGCGGTTCGACTACCCTAACTTGAGTAAAACGCCGGCAGAGATCCTGGCCTCTGAAAACCTCAAGTTTAACCCTCCAAAGCCATTGAAGGACGCTCCCAACAAAGACACTGGCAAGTACTGTGAATTCCACAAGGGGAGCGGCCATGATACCAACGACTGTTTTCAATTGAAGAAGCAGATCGAGTATTTCGTAAAGGCTGGTAAGTTGGCTCACATGGTTCGAGACATAAAACAGGGCCCGCCTCCCACCAAAGAAGAAAATGATAAAGGGGCGGGTAAGAGACAACGAGAGCTAAACATGGTGTACGCCGATAAGGGAAAGAGGGCGAAACGGAGTTTCTCCACGCTTGAACCCTGGATGCTGGCAACCATGACAATCGAACCACGCGTAGAGGACTTGCACCTCACCACTGACCCCCTAATCATATCTGCCGTGGTATGCGATTATAATATGAGGAGAATCCTGGTAGACACCAGAAGTTCTGAAGACATCATTTATGAGCATTGCTTTAACCGAATGCAACCAGAAGACAGAAAATTGCTCGAGTCAGTACACGCTCCTATTAAAGGCTTCACCGGAGAAAAGGTCGATCCAATTGGACAGATCACTTTCCCAGTCACATTCGGACAAACCCCCCGGGAAAGAACGATACTCCTCACGTTTCTTGTGGTGCGTGCTGAGTCTTACCACAATGTAATCATTGGAAGGTTCACCCTGGGAAAACTGGATGCCATAGTCTCCACGGCGCGTGGGTTCATGAAGTTCCCCACCCCGCGGGGTATCGCAACAGTATGCCGGGACAAGCTGGGAGAAGTATTAGATACCAAAAGATGCCGTCAAGGGCCTACCGACGCCATCGGCCTGGAAAGGTGGGTCTTAAGCACACGCCATCCAGAGCAAACAGTAACAATAGGGGATAGTCTTTCCCCTGATGTTAAAAACAACCTGAAACAGTTGCTGAGAAGGAATGCTGACATTTTTGCTTTTGAACACTCTGATATGACTGGGATACTCCGGGATAAGGCAGGGCACAAGTTAGCAACACTCCCGGGTATTAAACCAGTCGCACAAGGTAAACGTAGTATGGCTGCTGATCGAAAGGCAATGGTAGTTAAAGAAGTATGAAAGTTGGTTGAAGCCGGAATTCTTACAGAAACAAAGTATCACACATGGGTATCAAACCCTGTAATGGTCAAGAAACCAGATGGCACATGGCGGATGTGCATCGACTTTAAAGATTTGAACAAAGCATGCCCCAAAGATGCTTATCCGCTGCCTGAGATGGACTTCAAGGTTGACTCTCTGGTCCCCTATAAGTACAAGTTCTTCTTAGACGCTTACAAGGGTTACCACAAGATCAAAATGTCCAGAGAAGATGAAGAAAAAACTGCGTTTCATACCGATGTGGGCATCTTTTGTTATACCAAAATGCCTTTTGGTATGCGAAATGCCGGAGCCACCTACCATCGGCTCATGGACAAGGCTTTCGAAAAACAAATCGGCAGAAACTTGGAAGTATACGTCGACGATTTGGTGATCAAGAGCAGAGAGGAAAAGCAAATGCTCGAAGACATCGAGGAAACTTTCCAGAAGCTAAGAGAATACAACATCAAGCTCAACCCCGAAAAGTTTTCGTTTGGGGTAGAAGAAGGTAAGTTTTTGGGGGTAGTGGTCACCCGGGACGGTTTTAAAGCCAACCCAGAAAAGTAGCTGCTATAACACGAATGCCCTCCCCCAGAACTTTAAAAGTGGCGCAAGCGTTGAACGGACGCCTGGTGGCGTTAAACAGATTCTTGGCAAGACACGCCGATCGATCTCTGCCATTCATTAAAACGTTGAAAGATTTCCTTAATAAGAAAAACTTCAAGTGGACCAGTGAAGCGGAGGAAGCTCTGCAAGACATGAAGCGGTTCATTGAAAAACTACCCATGTTGACAGCGCCATACCCAGAAGAACTACTAAAAATGTACTTGGCGGCAGCTCACAACGCGGTAAGCGCGGTACTCATGGTAGAAAGAGATGGAAAACAAACGCCCATATATTATATCAGCCGAGTTCTAGCGGGACTCGAATCTCGGTATCCAACACTCGAAAAGTTGGTACTGGCATTAGTCCATGCCAGAAGATACTTTCAAGGGCATCGTGTACAGGTTTTAACGAATTGCCCGCTACAACAAATCTTGCACAAACCAGAGATCTCCGGAAGATTGGCTAAGTGGGCAACCGAACTAAGAGCCCTGGATATCGAGTATCGAAAGCGAACAACAATTAAGGGGCAAGTGATCGCCGATTTCTTGGCTGAAATTCCCGATGGAGAAGTAATACAAGACCCCACGGTCCAAGACATACCGGAGTCCAGCACGGCCAGGCAAACCTAGAAGTTATACACTGTCGGATCGTCCAATGGAAAAGGATCTGGGGCGGGTCTCATGCTAATAAGCCCAGATGAAATAAGGCTGATGTATGCCTTACAGTTTAACTTTGAGTGCTCCAACAATGAAGCAGAATATGAAGCGCTACTAGCGGGCTTAAGAATGGCCCAATCCATGGGAACAACAAGGGTTGATGCATATGTTGACTCTCTGCTAGTCAATAACCAAGTAAATGAAACTTATGAAGCTAAGGACGAATCAATGGCAAAGTATTTGGCTAAAACCAAGGAGCTCATAGCTTCTTTTGACAGTGTCACGCTTAATCACGTCCATTGAGGAAAAAAACCAAATAGCAGACGCTTTGAGGAAACTTGCTACCTCGGGTATGGAAAGAGAAGTAAAGGTAGAAACATTACAAGCACCTTCCATTGAACCACGGGAAGTATCTGCCATCACGGCGGAAGGACCCTGTTGGTACACTCTGATCCTAAAGTTACTCACGAAGGGGGAATTACCCCCTGCTAGAGGCGAAGCCTAAAAGATACAGACTAAGGCGTTGCAATACGAAGTAAACAACGTCGTCCTGTACAGGAAGTCATACTTGGGACCACTATTGCGGTGTGTATCCCTAGCGGAAGCAAAATACTTAATCCAAGAAATACACGCTGGCATATGTAGCATTCACGCTGGACCCCGGGCAGTTATCGCCAAAATCCACAATGCCGGGTATTACTGGCCCGGGATGCATGAAGACGCGGTAGACGAACTCAGAAAGTGCCGCAATTGTCAAAATTTTGCTCCTCAAATACTCCGCCCCAAGAACAATTTAATTCCTGTCACGGCGGCCTAGCCTTTCCAAAAATGGGCAGTCGATATCGTGGGACCATTCCCGCTGGCCCCGGGGAAGCTAAAGTACCTAATTGTGGCAATCGACTATTTCACCAAGTGGGTTGAAGCCAAACCCCTGGCCAAAATAAGTGCTGAAAACGCTAAAAAGTTCATATGGGAGCACATAGTGTGCCGATTTGGATTGCCGCTGTACTTGGTAAGTGACAATGGAACGCAATTCACCGACAGGGTCTTGCAGGATTGGTGTGCAGAACTTCAGATTCAACAAATCTTTACATCGGTAGCACATTCCCAGGGAAACGGCCAGGTGGAGCGGGCAAACAGGAGTCTGCTGGATGGAATAAAAAGAAGGTTAGGTTATGAAGGAAGCTCTTGGGTGGAAGAACTACCGAATGTCCTCTGGGCACATCGAACAATGCCCAAGACAAGTAACAATGAAAGCCCCTTCAGCCTAACCTATGGCGCGGAAGCAATGATACCCGCGGAAGTTGGACTACCCTCGCTACGGCGCCTCACTATTAGTGATGACAATGACAGGATCCTAAGGGAAGGCCTAGATCTGCTGGAAGAGCGGCGTGAGGCGGCAACCATCAGCGAGGCAAAGTATAAGAAAACTTTGGATAAGTACTACAACTAGCGCGTGACTCAGCATACTTTCAAAGAAGGCGAGTACGTCATGCGTGACAACGAGGCCAGTAAAGCGGAGACCTCAGGCAAGCTGGGACCCAATTGGGAAGGTCTCGGCAAAGGGGCCCACCGCCTGACCAGACTAGATGGTACCGCGGTCCCGCGTACCTGGAACGCGTCCTAATTGAAAAAGTGTTATATGTAAAGCCCTGCCCCTAACGGCGGGTTCGGTTATTTTTTATTTTACAAACAAGTGCAATCCATCTCTAACGATGTCTCTTTTTACTTCAAAGTATTGAGTTAATAAAAGTTATTTCTTTTTATTATTTCCCCTCAATACTTACATAAACAATAAAATTTACCATCGCATTCATACTGCACCTTACGATACAAACAATTACCATCGCATTTAAACTGCACATAACGGTAAAAAAACATCCTGGACACGAAATATTTTTCATATATAAGTCAAAGGATAAAAAATATACAGCGCTAAGAGTGGGTATCTTGGTAATAGATACGTTAATCACTACAAAAAAGATAGGTATTTTGGTAATAAATACATACAACTATTTTGCAAAAAACCAAGTACTTGTCCCTGTTGCTAAATACCAACATACGGGAACCAAAAAGCGAACATGTTCTAAATATCTACTTCTTGGAAAGCATTGCTCTCACCTCTGCAGGGGTATACATTGCCACACCATAACATTCCAACGGATGAGGATCAACGATCAAGTCATCGACATTCTCCTCATCCACCGGAAGAGCCACCACCTCCCGATCATCAACCAGGTTTGTACCAGAACGGTCACAGCGGCGTCGTTCGTACACCAATCTACAGCGTTGGACATGATCAGGAGGAAAGGCTCCTATCAGAGTGTCAGCTGATAGTGAAACCACACCTGCATCAGATTTTGAAGGACCCTCATAAATGACACTCTTGCAGGACTGGCTAACCCGGGGTAAAGCATCATCGGAGTTCACCTCTTTTCCTTTAATCATCTCCCCCGTCACCGGAATTTGAAGATGAATTAAACCATCAGCTGCATCCAAGCGTCGGAAAATTTCGGAAAGTCTCTGTTTATAGCACTTCCTGGCTCATTTTTTCGAATTACCAAATTCGGAAAAAATAACTTAATTTATACAAGTTTAAAAGGCTTGACAGTGATAACGATAGCAAAATTAATGAAAAAGTCATCATTGCACGTCAAATCGCCACACTTAGGCAACTGGCAGCGTCGCTCATCATGACATTAGCATTAAATGTCTGACAGAAAATAAAATATTTGCACGTAACCCAAGCAAAACAGTGTTTACACAAAATATCTAAGGAATAGTGTACAACACAAACAAAGCAAAACACTCATTCCTCACCAGACTCCTCAGCAGGATCCAACATTAGGCGTAAGGAGTCCACGCCATCCTCGTTTACCTTGTCCATCAGATCCGCATACGCGGGCAACGGTTCATTGCACGCCGCTTCAAGAGCATCTGTCATATCTCCCTGAAGTTTGCCTCTTACTGTGTGGAACGCAGGAGTAATCTTATCAGACTGTTGGCATTCAAAGTAGCCCTTGTAAACGCCATCATGATGACCAGATTGATAAGCTGTGGCAGAAAGGCGGTCTAACAGAGCCGTAAAAGACTCTGATTGGCGAAGATACTCAAATGCCCCAACCAGGCCATTGGTTATCAGCCAATTCCTGTCGCCTAGCAATTTAGCCAGTTGGCTAGTCAAGCTATCCACCTCGGCATTTGTCTGCTCCAGTATACTTTCCGCCTCTTTAAGGCGCGCCTGGTGGACGGCGGAAGACTCCACAAGTTTATTCTTCTCAGAGACAAGGGAATCGCACTTTTGCTGAATCTCCCTTAGCCGTGCTTCCCGCTCCTCTAGCTCAACCTGCTGGGCCTGAATCTTGGCGTCCGATGATTCTAACTCCACAGTTAAGGCTTGGTACCGTTCCTGAACCTGAGACACAAAATCAGTGTCAATTCGGAACTTTTCCATTTTAGCGGACAACTCTGATCTCACCTTTTGAGCCTCAGTAACAGCCTTGCGCTCCAATTCTTCCTGGACAGTTTTGGCATGGGCAAGGACCCGATCCTTCTCCGCTATATCACGGGACCACAGTATTCTCTCTTCAGCAAGATTGGAGTTGACTCTCCAAGCGGTACTTCTTGTCTTTCAGCTCCTGAATAGCAGCCCGCGCCTGGTGGAGCTCGTTGTTATCATGCATCCATGTAACAACCCTCAAGAAAACCGACACCCTAGAATATTTTCCGACACCCCATTATATTTTAAATACCCTTATATGTCTTATATTACACCCAGTATGCGAAAACCGAGCCCGTATTATGTTATAGTATTAGAAATAAAATATAAAATCTGAAATCTGAGTTGATGCGGGCCGCGTAGGATCCCACCTCAATCTCACGCGGGCCGTATCAAGACTGGAGTTGACTCCGCTGAAACCTTTAGTTCAAGCGGGCCGCGTAAGAGTTCTCCATAGTTGACGCGGGCCGCGCGTGTTCCAAATGGTGGCGCATCCTTGAGCTGACACGTGTCGATATCGTGTCGAACCTAGTTGATGACCCAGCTAAGCTACTGAGTTGACTAGAGTCAACGCGGGCCGCGTAAGGCTTTGCCTTACCTTACGCGGGCTGCCTGAAAGTCGAATTCAGCATGTATAAATAGATGGCATCGGATCTCATTTCAGTTCGCTCACAATTTCATTCTCAAACTCACTTGCTGAATTAGAGGCATTATACTCGGGTATTATACCCCTAATTAGCGAGGTTCTGCTCCGTTGTAAGTATTATAACCCCGGTTTCGTAATAGTTACGCTGCCCGATTGATTTAGGGTTCCGTAACAACTGTCGTGGTTCTGCCCGACGTAGTTGTTGGAATGCCGTCTCGGGGAGGGTATTATTAATATTTTCAAAGGGTTATGATACTAATCAATGTACAATTGTATAAATTATAGATTATACCCAGGAAACCCTTACGAAAAGCCTAAGACAGCAATGTGAGTAATCCTTCTTTTTGTGTAAATCTTTTTGTGAGTTTATCCTCTTTTTGTTAATGTTTTACCAAACCTTAAATGTTTTACTATGAAAATTAGCAGTGATTGAGTCTTTGTAGTTATTCAATTACTGCCGGTATGTTGGGGTTTTGTATACAAAATTTTGTACTACTTGCGAGTAGTAAGTCGGGATGACAATACGTTACCATTGGACAATGAGTTAGCCAATGGGTAATATGACCCACAAGTCAGGATTGATAGTACCAAATGGAGTAATTGTGTAGACATAAACAATGTGATCGCTCTCAATACTGTTCACTGTGACTTTTTAATTAAACTTGATTAAACTGGGATTCACTCACCAGTATTTCCTGCTGATAAAATGTTTTAAACACGTATTTCAGGTAACTTAGTGTGAAGCCAATAAAAGCCAGCTGGAGAGCACTGAAGGCTTGGAAAAGTGGCAATAAAGTTACCTAAAATAAAATAGATGTTTTTATTAAATAAAATAGGATTTATTCATATGAAAACGTGTGTACTATGAACTTGGGTTTCATCCCATTTGTTTAATATTATAAAATATGGTGGTTTTACTCTGATAAACATTTCCTAACTACGGTCCTGATGTAAATTCCGCTGCAAGACTAAATAAAACTGATACCACCAAAGTCTGTGATCACGTCCGCCCGTTCCCGGGACAGATATGGATCGGGGGTTGTGACAGAAGGTGGTATCAGAGCCTAGCCACTGGCTCAAGCCAAAGAAGTGTTCTGCTGACACTTAAATTTTAAATTCTATGTTAGGAAATAATTTATGTGATTAGGTGTTTTATATTAATTGACTATTTGTTAGTTTACAGTATGAGTAAGAGAAGAATTTCGGATATCTATCATAAACTAGATAGTTCACCCAAAGAAAAGGGAAGTTCATCCCAAACAAATTTCTCAGGATATTCAGCAGATATTGAGGAAGGAATATTTGTCCGTAAAGCACAGTATGAAAATCCACTTACCCCTAGTAAAAGAAGCCGGATTCTTAGAAAAAGTCAAGAGAATATGAAAAAGTCTCAGGAAAACCAGAAAATAGGCAGTAACCCACCTTGGGAAGATAAATTAGACGAAAAATGGACAAATCTCTACATGTTAGCCACTAGAGTAGTAAATGTTAACTTATAGTTGAACCGCCAAACCAGTATCAACACCCATGCCACCTACGAGCTAGAAACTTTAAAAGAACTTCGTTCATTTGACAACAACCTAGTAAGAAGAAAGAGATAGAATAAACTTTACATAAAATGCATGTTGAGCTTAATATTCCTATAACCTAGTTAGACTAAAATAAGTTACGGATGTATAACCAATAATATATTTCGAATTTCAGTTTTAGAGACCTATTAAACTTAGAGACCTATGTTATGCTCAGCCAAAAATTAAATAAAAATCTTTAAAATCCCAAAATATTATATTATAACAGTGGGTAAAAAGTTTGATATTAAAAAGTGGGTTTAAATAGGTTATATGCTAATTAAGCCGTTTAATTAACATAAGGCTTTCAAATTACGCTAATGAGCATAACTCTTAATCTAGACCTCAAACTGATATCAAATTTTAGGTGCAAGTTTATAAATCAGTAACAAATGTTTCTACTCTTTCACTTTTTCAAAAATCATGTTTTATAGTCAAAAGGGCATAATAGTCAACAATTAAGCATAAATCGGAAACATGCATATGAATCGGATAAGTATTGAACCAAGTTGTAAAATCTCAGAGAGTTATACTTATATGAAACCTGGTCCAAAATAAGCTCTAAGACAGATCTCAAACATGCATGAACGGATCAGAACTGATAGTCAAAGCAAAAGTCAAAATATGCGACTTTCGGGTCCGATCCGGGTTTAAACTGAAAATTGTCGAGTTGAACATGTTGAGACATGTTCTTACATTAATTACCATGTTATTTTAATGATCAAACAGGTTGCATGTACCCTACATTGCTAATTATGCTTAAACTTGCAAATAATCATTCTGTTGACTTTTTAAAGCAAGCTTTGACTCGACAATTAACATGGTTAGAGTGGGAATCTGAAAATACCCTTTTAAGGGTTTGTTACCCACATAAATACCTACTTGTAGGTACTTTCAATTCGAGAAATGACTGAGCAAATTTCGTTTAATCTCAAAGTCAAACTTAAATTACGATGGTTTGACTTTTGGTTAATTAGCTAAGCTAGAACGAATTAGAAAGGGTTAGGAGTACTTACAAGAGTCCTAATTATGCTTAGAGATCACTAGGAAGTTGGCTTGATGTCCAGAGAGCTCCAGAGATGATCTTTTGCAAAGTTGTAAATGAATGAACATAAGTTGCAACAATGTATGTTCTTATATAACACTTTTGATCATTCAAGATCATGCCACAAGGGTCTACTGATGATATGAGATCTGTCCAAGTGCCCCTAGATGCATGTAAATCCATTGGAGAGCCCCAGGCATCGAGCAACAGCTGTTAACCATCGAAAACAGACCTGCAACTGACATCTGCTCGTTTTTGTTCGCTGGTGACTTGTAGGCGGGCCGCGAGAGGCCTTACGCGGGCCGCGTACAAGCCGGTAACCAGCCCAACAAGTTTTCATGATTTACATTTCAGTCCTTGTCCTTTGTTACGTGGTTTTGCTTATTTTTCTTGCACTTTTGACCCTCAAATCTGATTTTTAAGGGCCTTAGGACATCTACAAACTTGGTTAGGTCCTTGGTTCACTTTGTGCTTACCCGAAAAGTCACGAATTTCAACGTTAACGCATTTAACCCTTCGTGCACGGTTTTGATCATAACTTTCTCATACGACAACGAAACTTTATGAAATTTTTACCACATACTCTAGTGAGTATATTTTACCATTACAAAGCTTTGAGTTTGCCAAAAGGTCACTCAGAGGTATACTTTCAACATGTTGACACGTTTAGCCCCTGTAGTTTGTAATTCCTCACTTTCTTTCATTTTTCGCTTTGTATGATCCATGATTTAATTGTTTATGATTATAAACACCATGTTGGGTTATTGTAGGGCCTATTTATCCATTGTTGACACTTTGGACCCTTATATTCACATAGTTTCACTGTTTGTCAATTTTAGTCCCTCTAAAGTGCTCTTTCACATATTCAAAGCCTATGACACGTGTCAATACATTATTGGACGTAAATTTTCGAGGTGTTACATCCTCACCCCCTTAAAAGAAATCTCGACCTCGAGATTTACTGAAACAAATGAGGGTATTTTTCTTTCATCGTGGATTCTACCTCCCATGTGTATTCGAGACCTCTACGGGCATCCCATTTGACCTTCACAATAGGCACATGCTTCCTTCGAAGCTTCATCACCTGTCGATCCTCAATCGACAATGGTTTTTCCACAAATTTCAAGCTTTCATCTTTATGCACATCCGTATGTGGTATGACCAGTGATTCATCAGCGAAACACTTCTTCAGATTACAGATGTGAAAAACATTATGTATAACACTGAGCTCTTCAGGCAAGTTTAACTTATAAGCAACTGACCCGACACGTTTGATAACCTCGAAAGGTCCTATGTATCTCGGGCTCAACTTGCCCTTTTTACCAAATCGCATCACCCCTTTCCAGGGTGATACTTTAAGCAATACCTTGTCACCTACTTCGAAGTGAAAAGACTTATGCTTTGGATCCGCATAGCTTTTCTGCCTATCCCTGGCAGCTTTCAAACGATCGCGAATCTGGACAATCTTGTCCGTCGTTTCAAAGACCAAATCTGGTCCTGACAATTGAACGTCTACTACTTCCGCCCAACAAATAGGTGTTCTGCATTTTCTACCATATAATGCCTCAAAAGGCGCAGCCTTAATACTAGTATGGTAGCTATTATTATAGGAGAACTCGACTAATGGCAGATGCTTATCCCAACTGCCACCTAAATCAATCACACATGCACGAAGCATGTCTTCCAATGTTTGGATGGTACGCTCACTCTGTCCGTCTGTCTGTGGGTGATAAGCCGTACTAAAATTTAAGCGCGTGCCCAGAGACTGTTGGAAACTTTTCCAAAAATGAGAGGTGTATCTCGTATCTCTATCCGAGATAATTGACAATGGCACGCCATGCAACGCTACAATTTTATCTACGTACAATTGAGCTAACATGTCTGAGCTGTAAGTTTCCTTAATGGGTAGAAAATGTGCTGACTTCGTCAGTCTATCCACTATGACCCATATAGTATCATTTCCCTTCCTCGTCCTTGGTGATGAAATCCATCGTCACCATCTCCCACTTCCACGTGGGAATTTCAGGTTGTTGTAACAAACCTGACGGCTTCTGGTGTTCCACTTTGACTTGCGCACAAGTCAAACATTTAGCTACATAGGCAGCTACAGACTTTTTCAAACCAATCCACCAGTAGTTTGCCTTTAGATCCTGGTACATCTTATCAGCTCCAGGATGAACATAATATTTGGAACTGTGGGCTTCTTGGAGGATAACATCCCGAAGTCCTCCAAAAACTGGAACCCATATTCGTCCATTCAATCTTAGCATTCCGTCTTTATCATAGGATAACTGCTCCTCAGTTACTCCAAGCTTTTCTTCAGGATAGTTAGCATCCAGCACAGCTTCCTTCTGTGCAGCTAACACCCTCTCGTTCAAATTATTCCTTATTTCAATGCGCTTGGCATTGATTCTTATCGGCTTCACTCTTTCTTTTCTGCTTAGGGCGTCAGCAACTACATTTGCCTTGCCTGGATGGTATTTTATCTCACAATCATAATCATTTAGAGTTTCCATCCATCATCTTTGTCGCATGTTCAAATACTTCTGATTGAACAAATGTTGAAGGCTCTTGTGATCTGAATAGATCACACACTTGGTTCCATACAAGTAATGTCTCCATAGCTTTAATGCAAATACAACGGCACCCAGCTCCAAGTCGTGGGTGGTGTAGTTCTTCTCGTGTACCTTTAACTGTCGTGAAGCGTAGGCAATAACCTTGCCTTTTTGCATGAGTACACAGCCCATACTAGTGTGTGATGCGTCACAATACACCACAAATTCTTCTATAACATCGGGCAATGTTAACACTGGTGCATTGCTCAACTTTTTCTTCAAAATGTCAAAGGATTCCTGCTGCTTAGGGCCCCAATCAAACTTAACCTTCTTACGTGTCAACGAAGTTAGGGGCGCAACAATCCTTGAAAAAGTTTTCGATAAAACGCCTATAATATCCTGCTAAACCCAGGAAGCTACGAATCTCAGTAGGTGTCTTCGGCTCTTGCCAATTCATAACTGCTTCTGGGATCTACTTGGATACCACGCTCACTTACCACATGTCCAAGGAATTGGACTTCTCGAAGCCAAAATTCGCACTTCGAAAATTTGGCGTAGAGTTTCTCATGATGTAGAAGTTTGAGAATACAACGAAGGTGTTTCTCGTGGTCAGCTTGGTTCTTCGAGTAAATAAGGATGTCGTCAATAAAGACGATGACGAATTTGTCCAAGTAAGGCTTACAGGCGCGATTCATGAGATCCATGAATGCGGCCGGCGCATTAGTGAGCCCAAAAGGCATCACTAGGAACTCGTAATGACCATAACGAGTCCTAAACGCTGTCTTGTGCACATCTTCATTCTTGACCTTCAACTGATGATAGCCTGACCTCAAGTCGATCTTAGAGAAGTAGCTTGCCCCTTGCAATTGATCGAACAGATCGTCGATCCTGGGCAAAGGATACCTATTCTTGATAGTGACTTTATTAAGCTCACGGTAGTCGATGCACAGGTGCATCGATCCATCCTTCTTCTTGACAAACAAGATCGGCGCTCCCCAAGGAAACGAACTAGGTCTAATAAAACCTTTAGCTAACAAATCATCTAACTGTGTCCTTAACTCCTTCATCTCCGTTGGTGCTAACCTATAAGGCGCTCTCGCTACTGGTGCTGCACCCGGAATGATGTCAATTCGGAATTCCACTTGCCAATCTGGTGGTAACCCAGGTAGTTCTTCGGGAAAAACTTCAGGATATTCTGAAATGACAGGGATGTCTTCAATCTTGGGCTTTGGCTCGTCTATAGTAACTTGTGCCATATAAATGACACAACCCTTCTGCAGACATCTGGATGCCTTGAGCATGGACACTTGCTCAGGCAATCCATGCTGGGTATCCCCCTGAATGGTAAGTGACTCACCAGAAGGAGTTTTGACTACCACTTGGTTTCTGTTACATACAATCTGGGCTTGGTTATGCGATAACCAATCCATGCCTATCACTATATCAAAACCGGCTAGCTTAAAGGGAAGTAAGGACAAAGGAAAAGAGTGATTCCTAATGGATATAACACATCCATCTAAAACAGTTGAGGTGGTTTCTATGGTTCCATCAGCTAATTCCACCTCATATTTCACACTTAAGGCTTTTACAGGTAATTTCAACAACTCACAAAACTTATTATCTACAAAGGACTTATCTGCTCCAGAATCAAACAATACTCTAGCAAAAACATCATTTACGAGAAAAGTACCTGTAATTACGTTGTCATCCTGAACAGCTTCCTTAGCGTCCATCTTGAAGACCCTCGCATTGGTCTTTTTCCCATCTTCGGTTTTCTTGGTGTTCTTTGGGCAATTGGACTTAATGTGCCCTTTCTCATTGCAACCGTAACACGTTGCATCTTTCAGCTTCTTACACTCCAAAGTCTTATGATCCATAGATTTGCAAATCCCACAGGATCTCATGTGAGACTGGGATTTCAAATTAAATCGACACTTCCCAAAATGGTTCTTCTTACAAGTTTTACATTTGGGCTTATCCCCCGATTGTTGCCCATCCTTCTTAGATCCCGACCCTTTCTTGTGGTCGTCATTTCCTCGGTGTTTCTTACCTGATCTTCGTGAGGTATCGTCCTCACGCTTCCTTTTGTTCTCTTCTGAATTCCTGAGTGCTCTCAACCTGACTACGTCCAAGGTAAGAGATAGAGATAGATCAGCTGCTGATCTGAAGGTTGCAGGCCTTGATGCCTTAACACTTGCTTTAATCTCTGGGGCTAAACCCCCGATGAAGCGAGCAATCCTCTTAGGTTCTGGGGTTACCAAGTATGGAACCAACCTAGATAGGGTATTGAAAGTGGTGAGGTATGCCTGGCAGTCTAAATTCTTCATCACTAAAGATAGGAAGTCTGACTCAATTCTCTCAACTTCGTGCTGCGGGCAATAATTATCCTTAATGAGAGCAACGAACTGATCCCATGATAGATTGTAGAGCGGGATCTTTCCAGCAGCTTTTATGAGAGACTTCCACCACGCCAGTGCTTCTCCTTTGAACGATTGGGATACGTATTTTACTACGTCCCTTTCAGCACAACCGCTGATGTCTACTACCGTATCCATTTCGTCCAACCAAGTCATACAATCTACTGCTCCCTTCTCCCCGGTAAAGTCCCGGGGTTTGCAAGAAACAAAGTACTTGTAAGTACAGGACTTGGTGTGTGGTTTGGCATCATACACCATCCTTTTTGAGGGAACACTGTTCTGATTTGATGAGTGTCGATCATCATCCTTCTTGATCTCATCTTTCTTAAGTTCATCTTTCTTAGAGGGCGGTTTGCTATGAGCCTCAGAGTGAACTTTTGGCTTAGAGTGAGGAACTGATCTGGTCCTGCTTCGAGTACCACTTGATTCACTATATTGCCTCTCTATGGCTTTGTTAACAGCATTTTCCACTATTTCTTGTAACTCCGCACCAGTTACAAGTATCTTAGCATTTTTAGGGTTTTCTGCTGGACGACTGTTTAATTCTTCAGACTTAGCCATGTAGTCTTAATTGCTACATAAAGAAAATAAGGACAAGGTCTATTTAGAAGCCTAAACAGTATTATCGTTCTTGATGATTTATTAACCATGGTAAATAAGAGCCATATTAGTTAATTTGTTAAGTAATTTCATTCAGGACTTTTTATTAGTAACTTTATCCTAGAATGAAATAAAATATTGGCGCAACAGGCCTAGTCACGTAGACAAATTTCTAAATTAAAAAATTTAGATCTTAAAGGATTAAAGTTTGAATAAATAAGACAAATCAATCCTTTTCTTGGCAGGGAGTCTATAAACTACGGCTGCCTTTGTTTTATATGACATTAATTATAACCCGTAGGTATTTTGTCACAATCAAATATATATAAAAATATAAATTTGGGTAATTAATAAAAAGGGTGACATGTGTGATTTCGCGGATCACCACTAGCCAAGAATGTTAACATATTTGCAGATGTTAACAGAGATTGAATCTTTTTAAACAGGTTCTACCATATTGGCCAGGTCTTTAATATGACATTTAAGCTAGGTTTTACCTTTTTAAGATTCTTATTATTAAAATGGTAAATTAAAATAATAAATGTTATTTTTCATTTATTCATATATTATATTCATGCATATAATTTTAAAAATGAAAAACTTAAATTAACCATTCCAAACAAAAATTTTAAACTAGTACGAGTTTGCCCTAAACGAGACTTTTACATAAACCAGATGCCCACGCAGGGGCCAACTAACAAAAAAACCCACGCAGGGGTCAAAATAGAAAAAAAACATGCCCACGCAGGGGCAGAACAGAAAGGATAATATGCCCACGCAGGGGCAGAGTACAGAAATAAATGTCCTCGCAGGGACATGATTACAACTAAAATAAATAAACAAACAAAGGATTTTAGTGATCCTTCTTGCTTTTTCCCTTGATCAAATTCACCATCTTCTTAAACATCCCCCGGTTATGCCTACGTTCTTCCCGCAATCCATGTTGTACCTCTTGTCGCACCTCATGTATCTCATGAAGGATTTCTTGAAATTGCGGCGGCGACATTGCCGGCGCTTGAGGGGGCTGCTGATATTGCGGAGGTCGAGGAGGCGGTTGTTGATATCCATATGGTGGGTATCCATAGGTCGATTGTCCCGTAGCCCAGGGACCTCCGTAGGGACCTTCTGGACGGGGAGCGTTGAAGCTCGAAGCTAACCAGTAGGGATCCTCTGCAAAGTTGTAGTTTGTGTGAATCGGCTGCTCGAAGGGATTGTACGCTGCCGCACCCGTGTAAGTGGGAATTGGGTCTCCAAAACCCAATGGTGGTTGTGGTGCGACTGGCGCAGAGACTACCTCTGAGACGGGGTGTGAAGATTCTCCCATCTCTTGTTCTTCATGGACAGGCGAGTACCGGCTGCCACTTGAATGTGGAGGGGTGCTGATGCGTATTCCCCCTCGTGCGGATATTCGCAAGGTCGTTCTCCTTCGCCTCGGGGGCGAGGGAGGCTGAAGCTGAGGTGGTGTTGCCGGCGGAGTGACCGCGACTAGTCGGGAATCCTCGGAAGGATTCTGCTGCTGCTGTGGCTGCTGCTGTGGCTGGTGCAGGGGAGAGTGGTGTGGCTGGTGCAGGGGAGAGCTATGGTAACTGGGAGTAAATACCCAGTCATACTGCTTGAATTTCTCCTCAAAGCTATCGGGACCATTGTAAGGTGATCCCACAAACGGTGACCTATCAGAAATTTCGATGGGGTGGTTCGGAGTTCTGGATGGTGGCATTGTAGGATCGGTATCTTCATCGATGTCCATCGGGTTGCCACCAGAAAAGTGGTCTTCGGGTCCAAATGGGTTAAAACCCACTGCTGCTCCTAGGTAGTCGTCAGGGTTGAACTAGCCCTGAAAGACGGGTGATAGGTGGTCAAAGGGTGAATTGTGTCCTTGGAGAGGTATAAAGGACTGGTGAGAGTTTTGGGGTTCATTTTGGGAATAAGGCCCAAAAGAGTGTGGGATTGATGGGGAGGTACTCAGTGATACTGAGCGCCTAGCAGGCTCAATAAAAGACCTCCAAAGATCTTGAGCATCTGAGTTATGGGGGTCCGAAGGTGTTCGCCGGTGTGACGGTCCGGCTTCATGGTCGTTTGGGGCTACATGTGCTCCTTGTCCCCTTCCTCTTCCTCTCATACGTGGCGGCATTTTTGTGAACCTGTCAAAAACAACAAGTGATACAACACAAAAAATATATATAAGACAAAGTTAGAAATAAAACAAATATTTGGAAATTTCCTAAGTTCTTTGTCTAGACTCGAGAACCGAGGATTGTGCAATTGTGTAACTGAGATTAAACACAAAAGGCTAGTGTTTAATTCACTCAGAGTTGGCTCTGATACCAACCTGTCACACCCCTATTTTCCACGTGTCACCGGTGGGCCCGGTGGGGAGTATCGTGACGTAGTTGGTATCATCATAGACAAACAACACAATATATAAATGCACAGCGGAAGCAAAGATAGATTCATTTCAACTTTAAATAAAATGTAATATTAAATATCACGAGTAGTTGAAATGGATCCACAGGCGGATCAAAATAAAATAAGATATTGTTCAACAACTTTATTGTCATCCAAGCTTGCGAGACTTATTGTGGACGCTCTAGAAGACAGCCAGCCTACTACGAGTAGTACCTGCACTTAATCTTTTGAAAAAATACGTCAGTTTACACTGGTAAATACAATTTAACTGACTCATTTTGAAAAAGTTGAAAATTGATTTGAATGCACGTGGCACAAAACCTTTTTATAACTTGGGATAATTATGTAATATAATATCGTGAACGAATTACATGTTACTTGTGCGTTCAGTAGCCCGGATCTTGTCCGGGTTAAAGATCAATAGACACACCACAATAATGAGTTATACACTGACAGGTGTACGCCTACACCCCGTGCTCAGGTCGTGGCCATTTCGTAAAATGATGCCAGGGATATCCGGGACATGGTCATTAACCCCCAAAGGCTTTAAGTGAACAAGACTGTTTAAACAAGCCGATCAAATTATTCAATTAACCACCCAACAATGTAAGATTTGATGCTCGATCAAGCGGTATTCTATATACCGTAACCCAAGCCCGTATAGGGAAAATAAGTTAAAAGTATTTACCTTTGTAAGTATAAATCTCAATTAGCAAGTGAAGGTAGCTTTTACTGGTTCTTCTATTCTGGAACAAAGGTTTATAATAACCTATTAGATTTCTAACGGGTCTTTATTTAAGCCTAAGCTTAGACCGGCTAGTTTTAAGGACGGTACGGTTCAAACGCACGATTAAGCGAAGACCGGATAGAATGTGATTTAGACCCAAAAAGTTTGAAGACTTGTATAATATGGGTATACTAAACACATTCTGGATTTTGAGACAAAAATGATAATGTTTGACCCGTTTCGGTCAATTTATGCAAACTAGTTACATAAACCGAACCGAACGCGAAAAGGGCGTCACGGGTAACCATAAGAGTCATATGCAAGTTCCCTGAGTTAATATGCTTTAAATATGTTATAATATCAGTAAGATATCTTCTATTATGCCCAAAACGGATTTAAACACAAATTATGCCTTATAAGGGCATTTTGGTCATTTAAAAGATTATAAAAGAGTTTTATTTGTAATCTGAGTTATAGGTCTGATTCATACAGTAAATACACTTAATTTTACATGTTATAACAGTAGGGTATGACCTATATGTGAAATTTATCATTTAAAACCAAACTATGTTCCTTAGGGGTATTTTGGTAATTTCACAAGGGCTAAAAAGGTCAAAACTGGAAACCTGAGTTCAAAAACTTGTACTTACTATTATTTTATAAAAATATACTAAAAACATCAGTAGGTATCAACCTTATATGTTTAATATGGTTATAATACATACTATGCGTTAAAAACGCTTAAAAAGGCGATTTGGAGCCGTTTCCGGGTTTTTAAAAGAAGGCTGATATTTTTTTATAATTCCAGAATGCTCAAAATATTTTATTTATCAAATAAAATCAGTGGAAAAAGGTTTGGGGTCAAAAGGTGTAACACCTCGAAAATTTACGTCCTATAATGTGTTGACACGTGTCATAGGTTTGAACGTGTGAAAGAATGTTCTTGAATGACTAAAGTTGACAAACATAGAAACTATGTGAATTTAAGGGTTCAAAATGTCAACAATGAATAAATATACTTTACAATAACCTTACATGATGTTTATAACCTTAAACGAATGGATCTTGGATCATAAGCGAATTGTGAAAGAAAGTGAGAGATTACAAACTACAGGGGTTAAATGTGTCAACATGTTAAAGATATACCTCTGAGTGACCTTTTAGCAAACCCGAAGCTTTGTAACGATTAATTATGCTCACTAGAATGCACCCTAAAAATTTCACCAAGTTTCGTTATCGTATGAGAAAGTTATGATAAAAATTCGTGTGTGAGGGTTAGATTCGTCAACATTGAAAATTTGGGTTTTTCGGGTGATCACAAAGTTACCCGAGGACTTGACAAAGATGGTATAAGCCTTAAAGCCCCCATATGTCATATATAAAGTCTTAAAATGCAAGAATTACAGTGAAAGCGACGTTTAGAAGGATCAAGGACTGAAATGCAATTAAAAGAAACTTGTTTGGCTGGTCTTCAACACGCTCGCGTAGCGCGAGCATGAACATCCCGACAGTCGCGCTACGCGACTGCCTTGTCTGATCAGAATTGTTTGCACAGCTGTCTGTTGATGTTTTAACCGACTTTGATCACTTGTATGGCATACCATGGGCGTCCTAAAGTGGTTTATAGGTTGTAGATGACACATGTATTCATCCTTGATCAATTGTAGACCTATTTGGCAACAATCTAGGAAGATCAAAGTCAATATAAAAGGGTTATGTTGCAACATGCAACCACACTTCAACTTCTGGTCATTTGAGGAGCAAAGGAGCAGAAACAAGACCTTCCTAATCATCCATTAGACACATGTAAGTACCCTTGACCCTTCTTAATTAAGTTTTGATGAGTTTATAGCTTAAAAGTCAAACCGTCGTAACTACGGTTTGACTTAACGATAAAACACAAACGGTCCAGCGTTTTGTCGAAATGAAAGTTGTTATAAGTTGGTAATTATGTGGGCAATTAACCCTTAAAAGGGTACTCACTGATTCCCATCCTAGCTAGGTCGTTTGTCGAGTCAAACGTTGTCCGAAAAAGTCAACAGAATCATTAAACGCGTAATTAGCGATATAGAAGGTGTGTAACATGTTTTATCGTTCTTATAACCTAATAATAAGTATAAGAACTTGTCTAAGCTTGTTTGATTCAACAACTTTCTGTTTTGAACCGATTCGGAACCGAAAGACGCAAAAGTTTGACTTTTGCTTTGACTTCAGTTCTGACCCGGTTTTGATAGGTTTAGACATGCCTTAAAGTTCCATTAGGACCTAGTTACATGTGTGTATAACCCTCTGAGTTTATACCACATAAATCCTTAATTGTCCGACGTTTCCGTTAAGTGCTTAAATATGGACCATAATGCCCTTATGACCATACAACGAGAATTTTGGAAATGTGAAAGTACAAAAATCTTAGTTACTGATTATTAAACGTGTCCCTAAATTTTTACATCAGTTGGAGGTCTAGATTAGGAGTTATGCTTAATGACGTAATTAGAACGCTTCTTTGTATTTAAACGGCGTCATTAGCGTAAAGCCTATCTAAACCCAATTTTTGACACCAAACCTTTTACCCACTGATGTAATATAATATTTTGGGATTTTTGAAGATTTTTAATTATTTTTAAACTGATCATAAGCTAGGATTAGTGCCTTAATTCGGTAAATACCGAATATGCCATTTTAAGCCATAAAATGAGTTTTACAAATCCTTTTAATGCCAATCCAATTGCTGCTGATTTTAAATAATAAATGAAGTGTTTTGAACCTGTTTAACTGATTAGAAAACTCAGAATCCTATATTAACCCGTAAATCGCTTAAAACGACATTATACGCGTATTAAACGCATAGTTTGGGTTTAAAACTATTTTGGCACATAAGACTTATAACCAAATGTTATAACCTGTTAAAATAAGCTATTTTACTGAATTACTCAGACCCGAATCACAGAAGAAAAATTAATCCCTTTTATAATCTTTAAAATGACCAAAATACCCCTACGGGGCTTAATATGAGTTTAAACTCGTTTTGGGCATAATGGAAGATATCCTACTGATATCACAACATATTTAAGGCATGTTAACTTAGGAAACCTGTTTAGGACTCTTATGGTTACGCGTTACGCTTTGTGCGCGTTCGGTTCGGTTTATGTAACTAGTTTACATAAATTAGCCGAAACGGGTCAAACCTTATCGGTTTTATCTCAAAATCCAGAATGTGTATAATATACCCATATTAAGCAAGTCTTCAAAATTTTCGGGTCTAAATCACATCCTATCCGGTCTTCGCTTAATCGTGCGTACGAACCGTATCTATAAAACTAACCGGTCTAAGCTTAAGCTTAACTAAAGACCCGTTAGGATTCTAATAGGTTATTATAAACCTTCGTTCCAGATTAGGAGAACCGGTAAAAGATACTTGCACTCACTGATTTTGATTTATACTTGCTCAGGTAAATACTTTTCACTTATTTTCCCTATACGGGCTTGGGGTACGGTATATAAAATACCGCTTGGTCGGGCATTGAATCTTTAATTGTATGATGGTTAAAGTATTGAGATGTCTCGTTTAAATTGTTTTGTTTTCTTAAAGCCTTTGGGGGGTTAATGACCATGTCCCAGATATCCCTGGCATCATTTTACGAAATGGCCACGACCTTAGCACACAGGTGTAGGCGTACACCTGTCAGTGTCTCATTTAAATAATGTGGTGTGTCTATTGATCTTTAACCCGGCTCGATCCGGGCTACTGAACGCATAAGTAACATGTAAATCCTTTACAAGCATTATATTCAAATAATTTTCCCAAGTTATAAAATATTATTTGTGCCTTGTGCCTTAAATGCAATTTTCTTAAACTCTTTTCAAAATGAGTCGGTTGATTGTATTTACCAGTGTAAACTGACGTATTTTCTCAAAAAGGTTAAGTGCAGTGTAACATCCCGAAATTTCAAAACTTTATACTAGAATTATAAAGTGTATAATAAACAAGAATAAACTAACTAGGATAAATAACCTAGTTAGTTAGGAATCTTGTAGTAACACTTGAATGAGTTAAAAAGGTCAAGGATATAAACTAAATAAGAGAGGAGGGACTTAAGTTGTTAAAATTGAAACTTAAGATACTAATATTAGTTAAATAAAATAAACCAAACACCTCAAATGAGGGCTGGTCGATCAACAGAAGGCAGGGGGCGACACCCACACTTCCAAAACCTAAAAATCTACTAAACTCTCAAATTGAAGGCCAAAATCCAGTAGAAATCGAAATCTAAACATGGAATCGTGATCACCTCGTCAAGGGGGTCATAAGGTATGCTGAATTAGGTCATTTTCAGTTGATTCAAAGTTCATGCATGTGATCAAAATTGAATGTAGAGCTTGATTATGTGTTGTAAGCATGAAATTGGAAGTAATGTGAAGTCTAGGGACAAACCCTAGATGATTTCTTGTCAAAATCTTGCATGTTAGTTGTAAGGATCAAAATCACCATAGTGGGTGATTAGTAAGTTAGTAGAACTTGATAAACACTAGGATTGAGACCCTTGTTCTAGTGTAAACTGAAATTTGAGAGCTAATCTCTGAAATTGCGATGTTAAAATATGTGTATATTGTCTAATTGAAGTTGATTTGGGTAATAAATTCAAGTTATGAACTTGGTTTAGATAATGTAGAAATCTGACCCGCAAGGTGTTTGATAAAACGCCTAAATGAGGGTTAAAATGTTAAAGATTGCTAAAAACGCAGATTTGTATGTGTTATGAATTCATGCGTTAAAGTTTATGAAAGAGTTCTAATCTTGATATGAATTGAACTCTTTAGGCAAGGAATCCGGAACGTCAAGTGGACACGCCGGAGGCGATACTCGCGGAAAAGGTGTGCTTTAAAGGTACGTGGCTTTAGCCCCGTTAAGATTTTGAGAAAATAATTAGTTTTGTTGTGTAAACGGTGTTGTATTAAAATGGATGCGTTTGATGCGTTGTTAAAGTGGCGATGTACACTCGACCATCAAATGGGTCAAGGTAAAGATTTTGGTATATAGTTTGGCTAGTCAATAAAGTAATGGTTTTCACTAAATAGCCAAACGGGTCAAAATGATGTTTTCAATAGAATCATGAGAGTAGAGGCTTGAAAGTCTTATACCTTGTTAAATGATGAATTGTACCATATCAATGATTTGGTGATATTAACCTAAGTATAAGAACCCGGAATATGGGTCAAACAATAATTGTTAAATGAAAAAGGGTTGCTTGAAATGGAATACTAGAATTCCGAAGAAACAAATATTAGTCCTAAAGGAATCGCGAAGCCATGGAATTGGCGCAAATACACCAAGTAGGTGAGCCTGGATGATTGGGTAATTATGTCTACAAGGTCTTAAGAATGGAAAAGGGGTGCTATGCACTTACACTAATGGGTTGGATAATGAAAATAAGGAAATTGCGGACCAATAGTAGGTATCTCGGTTTCCGCGATGTAAAATTTATATGGTTGAGTCCGTAATTTTATTACGAACTTGTAGGAAAAAGGAACGGTTAAAACGGATTAACGAGTA
The DNA here is from genome assembly GCA_030545235.1 of Helianthus tuberosus. Taxonomy (NCBI): domain Eukaryota; kingdom Viridiplantae; phylum Streptophyta; class Magnoliopsida; order Asterales; family Asteraceae; genus Helianthus; species Helianthus tuberosus. The sequence continues at coordinate 190,760,188 of CM060418.1, forward strand.
GAAAGTTATGATCATTCAAAGTTGAAAAATTGTTAAATGGCAAAAGTGCAGGACCTGCCGTAAATTACGGTCTCACCGTAATTTACGGTGGAGGTCTGAAGACTTACGATGAAGGTCCCCTGAGTTACGGCAGACCAGGTTATTCAAAGTCTACCGTAACTTACGGTAATACCGTAAGTTACGGTGGAAGCCTGAAAATTTGTATTTTGTTTATTATTTTGAATTGTTAGACTTCGTTTATATACAATGTATTGATGTCAAAACTAATATTTTAGTGTTTGACCCTAGGTTTGTATGAAGCCCTCCCGGATGGTGATCAAGTACAATGTCAAGAACCGAACACGCATTTTGAAGCTTCCGCAATAATCTTAATCTTGTCTAGACATAATCATGTTATAAACACTTTTGTTAATCACGTTTTAAATCCCTTAAACTAGTGAATTGTTTACTAACAAGGGATAACTTTTAAATTTGTTAAGGATTATCTTGGGATGTGTTTGGTACCATCTCAAGTGTGAATGGTTTAAACACGAAAAGTTTTTGTAAACTCTGATATTACTATATTAAGTTCATATAATTATTACTTAAATTCCGTTAAATATTTAGGGTGTTACAAGTTGGTAATCAGAGCTCAAGGTTGTCAACAAGTGTTCGGTTCAAGCTTGATCAAGCATCCGGTAAGAGTCAATAGTTTAAGTAGAAATTAGAGAATATAGAAATAAATCATGAACAAATGTGCATGAAAATAGTGTGTAAGCTCACTCAAATATAAGAAATGCATGAAACAAGAATGATGGAATCAAGTTGTGAACTTGATCGAATCAAAACAAGAAGGATGGAATCAAGTTGTGAACTTGATCGAATCAAAACAAGAACGATTGAATCAAGTTATGAACTTGATTGAATCAAAACAAGTAAAGCATGTGTTATAAATGAGATGTTTAACAATCGATGTAAACATTTCAGTTTCATGACATCCGGTAAGAATTAATTGCTTTAATAGAATTACTAGAATACTAGAAAAAGGAAATTTGATTTGATATGCACGGGAAGTGCGTGTTTACACACTCAAACCCAGAAAAGTGCACTAAACATGAATGGTTTAAGCAAGTGGTGAGCTGGCTAGATCAAAATAAATGACGCATAAGTCATAGATGAAATGTTTAACAATTAGTGTAAACATTTCAGTTTCAAGATGACGTAAAGATGTGGGGGGGTGTATAAATACGCTCGAACCCGGGAAAATACACTAAGTAAGAAAGGTAAGGCAAGATATACACTTGACCAAACCGAAATAGAATAACACATTATTCATGACTGAGTGAGAATAATATAAATTTCCGTATAATAAGATGGAAACGAATGAAATAATTATTGATAAATCGTGATGGATGTTTCAGTTAAAGAAATGTCTGGAGTAACTGGAGATGATTCAACATCTCAATTGACTGAACAAATGAAAGCTAAGATTTCCGAGACGGTCGGAAAAGCTCTAGAAAATAGTCTATCACAGTATATTGATAGATTACAAACCACAATCGTGCCGGTGGTGAACGATATGATGGTTGGATTGAAAGACAGCATACTACAAGAAATAGAAGAAAGGAGGGTGTTGGATATGAATCCAAGATCCGTAAAGAAGTCCAAGTATAATAAAGCTCCCAGGAAGGGGGTTACAAAAAGTGTGTTACATCAGTGCAGAGTTTGTAGAAAAATTCACAAGGGCACATGTGGTAAGCCAAGATATAAAAAGTCTAATTGTCCAGAGAGGCTCAGAACCAAGGACACAGCTGACACAAGGTCTGATGCCCAGAAATCAAGGACAAAGTTGTTTTATATAACAGCCACGGAGGCTAAAGCTGAACCTGATGTCGTTTCAGGTATACTCTTGTAGATTAAATTTCAGTATGAATTTTTAATTATTGTGAGTGCAAATAAATCGTTGTTTTACATCGATTTATTCAACATCCTACATTCGTGTTAACGAAATTACCTATGCTTTGAGAAATAAGGAATAGGTAGTACTAAAAAAAAATTCTAATTGTTTATAAGAGGTGCTGAAACTGTACATTTCAGAGGTAAAAGTAATCTCGATAGATATTGCAACGGGAAGGAGTGCATCCCCACTCGAACCCGGAATTTGCAATAATAATAAATAGCGAAGGCAAGGATATAGACTTGGCCAAACTAAATAAAACGTGTAGAAGCATTATTCACATCAACGAACGATGTGGATAAATTTCATGCAACAATAAGGAATAATAAAATTAAACGAATTTGTTTTAATTACAGTTGGACCGAGGATAAGAATGAGAAATCAAGACTTGGGCGGAAAATATCCTCAAGGAAAATCAAATAAACGATACGAATTATTCGCCACTACGAATAAGGAAGTATCGTTAAATGCATACTTAGAAACTTGGGTATGGGTAACCATCCAAGTAACATATTATTAATCAAATCCTTATGAGGAACAACGATGATCACAGTGATGGAAGTGATTATATAAAAGATTAGTACATAAATGTTATGAAAGTATTAGAATGAGAACGGGTAAACCCCAAAAGCCGTATAACCATAGTAATGGTTTTACTAAATAAGACTTAAGAAATGGGCCTTCGGGACATTAGTAAAAAAAAAAACAGACCTATGGGTCGCTAACAAAAGGAAGGTGATGTTCGGATCAAATACGTATAATACTTGATATTCCAAGTAAGCGCAACTCGAATAATGAAAGTGCGAAATATTGCTGAATCTAGGTGTTATGAAGTAAAAGAGTATAGAAAGGAAAACGCAGATCAATAAAACCGGAGCGTTAAAAACATTAAGATAAAGAACCGGTAACGAGTTGAAAGGAAAATAGAGGCGTAAACCAATAACGGCATGAGTAAAATAAACCGACGAAAAGGACACATATAAGAAGTCATAAAGTCGGAAAGATAATTCGAAAGAAAATGAGTGCAGCCTTAGACCAAGGTCAAGGTAAAAACTAAATATGGCGTGATGTGATCACGGACACAAAAGTAATATAGAATGTAATCACGTTATAGTGTGAATGACTAGATATGGTAGTATAAACATGCAAAAAGGGCCGATGACGGCAATATTGCATACCCGAACGACGAGGTATGAGGTAAAATGGTGACCAATTAGTTTAGGCAATAAAACACGTAATAGCCTAAATAACACTGTGGCCTAGGTAAAGCGCTTGTTAATATAAAACTAGTGTCAAGTAAGTATGGCTTACACTAGCCTTATATTTTAAAATATTCTCTATCGTATTAGTTACAAATAAGATAAATACATAGTTGAGGTATGATGTTTCAGCGCGTAGGCATACGAAACAAGATAGTTGAGCATGACAAGAAACCATGTGTAGGGTTTAAAAGGAGTTAAATCGGTAATTCAATCATTTATGACAAATGGAAAATGAACTCTTAAATGATTACCTTATAGGATAAACCAAAACAAGCAATAAGGGTAAAACGGTAAATCGGTCACGCGTCGACCACAACTATTGGCTTTAAAAGACACTTGTGAAGTAAGCCTTAATAGGCCGAAAAGTGTTAAGAAATGAATTATAAGTAAAACGACCGCACGACGTAAATCGGAGCGAGTCATATAGTCGAGGTGAAAATACATGACATCTCGCCAATAAAATCAGTCATTTAGACCAAACAGGTCAAAGGGTGAAGATACCACCTTTTGATAATAGCGACTAATGATTCTTGTCGAGTTATATGATTTCAGGAATAAATGTAGAAATGATATTGCATCGCTATTATTTGGCGAATATTATAGCAAGGCATTAAAACAGGTCAATACATTGACCTGAGCCAAGTATGTGTAATAGAGTAATTACTCATTTAGAACGTAAGGTTCAATGAGTATTAAATGAATGGGTTACTTAAATAGGTAAATCAAATGTTTTAAAAGAGGGTCGTGGCGTTTCGAAAAACATGCTTTCAAAAGACCTTGTCGTAATTAAAAGACTAAAAAGGACCAAAACGCCCTTGTTAGCTAATTCGAACAAACAACCTTTAAAGGTTGTTTGGAAACGAGTTTTATGATTAGGTAAATACTTAGAATAAGTATAGAAGTTGAAAGAGGTATGATATTAGTCAAATGGCACTATTTGAGATTTGCTGAAAAATAATGATTCGAGAGGTAAAATTTGGTTTATATAGATTACCACATTAAACCCACCATAAATACAGTTGTGGTGGGAGATTATAGGATAAGAAATGTGGTGATGGAATCCTAGAAGCAAATGCAAAATAAACAAATTGATCAAGTGAAGATCAAATGGGAACATAGAAAGGGTTCGGACATTACATGGGAGTCCGAAGAAGAGATGCGACGTCTCTACCCTAAATTATTTGGTACGTACTTTGGTTTCGGGGACGAAACCCTTTTTAAGGGGGGTGGACTTGTAACATCCCGAAATTTCAAAACTTTATACTAGAATTATAAAGTGTATAATAAACAAGAATAAACTAACTAGGATAAATAACCTAGTTAGTTAGGAATCTTGTAGTAACACTTGAATGAGTTAAAAAGGTCAAGGATATAAACTAAATAAGAGAGGAGGGACTTAAGTTGTTAAAATTGAAACTTAAGATACTAATATTAGTGAAATAAAATAAACCAAACACCTCAAATGAGGGCTGGTCGATCAACAGAAGGCAGGGGGCGACACCCACACTTCCAAAACCTAAAAATCTACTAAACTCTCAAATTGAAGGCCAAAATCCAGTAGAAATCGAAATCTAAACATGGAATCGTGATCACCTCGTCAAGGGGGTCATAAGGTATGCTGAATTAGGTCATTTTCAGTTGATTCAAAGTTCATGCATGTAATCAAAATTGAATGTAGAGCTTGATTATGTGTTGTAAACATGAAATTGGAAGTAATGTGAAGTCTAGGGACAAACCCTAGATGATTCCTCGTCAAAATCTTGCATGTTAGTTGTAAGGATCAAAATCACCATAGTGGGTGATTAGTAAGTTAGTAGAACTTGATAAACACTAGGATTGAGACCCTTGTTCTAGTGTAAACTGAAATTTGAGAGCTAATCTCTGAAATTGCGATGTTAAAATATGTGTATATTGTCTAATTGAAGTTGATTTGGGTAATAAATTCAAGTTATGAACTTGGTTTAGATAATGTAGAAATCTGACCCGCAAGGTGTTTGATAAAACGCCTAAATGAGGGTTAAAATGTTAAAGATTGCTAAAAACGCAGATTTGTATGTGTTATGAATTCATGCGTTAAAGTTTATGAAAGAGTTCTAATCTTGATATGAATTGAACTCTTTAGGCAAGGAATCCGGAACGTCAAGTGGACACGCCGGAGGCGATACTCGCGGAAAAGGTGTGCTTTAAAGGTACGTGGCTTTAGCCCCGTTAAGATTTTGAGAAAATAATTAGTTTTGTTGTGTGAACGGTGTTGTATTAAAATGGATGCGTTTGATGCGTTGTTAAAGTGGCGATGTACACTCGACCATCAAATGGGTCAAGGTAAAGATTTTGGTATATAGTTTGGCTAGTCAATAAAGTAATGGTTTTCACTAAATAGCCAAACGGGTCAAAATGATGTTTTCAATAGAATCATGAGAGTAGAGGCTTGAAAGTCTTATACCTTGTTAAATGATGAATTGTACCATATCAATGATTTGGTGATATTAACCTAAGTATAAGAACCCGGAATATGGGTCAAACAATAATTGTTAAATGAAAAAGGGTTGCTTGAAATGGAATACTAGAATTCCGAAGAAACAAATATTAGTCCTAAAGGAATCGCGAAGCCATGGAATTGGCGCAAATACACCAAGTAGGTGAGCCTGGATGATTGGGTAATTATGTCTACAAGGTCTTAAGAATGGAAAAGGGGTGCTATGCACTTACACTAATGGGTTGGATAATGAAAATAAGGAAATTGCGGACCAATAGTAGGTATCTCGGTTTCCGCGATGTAAAATTTATATGGTTGAGTCCGTAATTTTATTACGAACTTGTAGGAAAAAGGAACGGTTAAAACGGATTAACGAGTAGAAAGTTATGATCATTCAAAGTTGAAAAATTGTTAAATGGCAAAAGTGCAGGACCTGCCGTAAATTACGGTCTCACCGTAATTTACGGTGGAGGTCTGAAGACTTACGATGAAGGTCCCCTGAGTTACGGCAGACCAGGTTATTCAAAGTCTACCGTAACTTACGGTAATACCGTAAGTTACGGTGGAAGCCTGAAAATTTGTATTTTGTTTATTATTTTGAATTGTTAGACTTCGTTTATATACAATGTATTGATGTCAAAACTAATATTTTAGTGTTTGACCCTAGGTTTGTATGAAGCCCTCCCGGATGGTGATCAAGTACAATGTCAAGAACCGAACACGCATTTTGAAGCTTCCGCAATAATCTTAATCTTGTCTAGACATAATCATGTTATAAACACTTTTGTTAATCACGTTTTAAATCCCTTAAACTAGTGAATTGTTTACTAACAAGGGATAACTTTTAAATTTGTTAAGGATTATCTTGGGATGTGTTTGGTACCATCTCAAGTGTGAATGGTTTAAACACGAAAAGTTTTTGTAAACTCTGATATTACTATATTAAGTTCATATAATTATTACTTAAATTCCGTCAAATATTTAGGGTGTTACATGCAGGTACTACGCGTAATAGGCTGGCTTTTCTCCTAGTATCCACAATAAGTCTCGCAAGCTTGGATGTCTTAGACTGTTGAACATTGTTTCCTTTTATTTAGATCTACCTGTGGATTTATATTCGACTACTTGTCATACTTAATATTACAATATTGTTTGGTTGAAATGAATCTATACTTTGCTTCCGCTGTGCATTTAATATTGTGTTGTTTGACTATTATGTTGCCAACCACGTCACGATACTCCCCTACCGGGTCCACCGGTGATACGTGGAAATCCGAGGTGTGACAAAAGGATTTATAAAACTCATTTTATGGCTTAAAAAGGCAAAATCGGTATTAACCGAATTAAACTTAGAGACCTATGTTATGCTCAGCCAAAAATTAAATAAAAATCTTTAAAAATCCCAAAATATTATATTATAACAGTGGGTAAAAAGTTTGATATTAAAAAGTGGGCTTAAATAGGTTATATGCTAATTAAGTCGTTTAATTAACATAAGGCTTTCAAATTACGCTAATGAGCATAACTCTTAATCTAGACCTCAAACTGATATCAAATTTTAGGTGCAAGTTTATAAATCCGTAACAAATGTTTCTATTCTTTCACTTTTTCAAAAATCATGTTTTATAGTCAAAAGGGCATAATAGTCAACAATTAAGCATAAATCGGAAACATGCATATGAATCGGATAAGTATTGAACCAAGTTGTAAAATCTCAGAGAGTTATACTTATATGAAACCTGGTCCAAAATAAGCTCTAAGACAGATCTCAAACATGCATGAACGGATCAGAACTGATAGTCAAAGCAAAAGTCAAAATATGCGACTTTCGGGTCCGATCCGGGTTTAAACTGAAAATTGTCGAGTTGAACATGTTGAGACATGTTCTTACATTAATTACCATGTTATTTTAATGATCAAACAGGTTGCATGTACCCTACATTGCTAATTATGCTTAAACTTGCAAATAATCATTCTGTTGACTTTTTAAAGCAAGCTTTGACTCGACAATTAACATGGTTAGAGTGGGAATCTGAAAATACCCTTTTAAGGGTTTGTTACCCACATAAATACCTACTTGTAGGTACTTTCAATTCGAGAAATGACTGAGCAAATTTCGTTTAATCTCAAAGTCAAACTTAAATTACGATGGTTTGACTTTTGGTTAATTAGCTAAGCTAGAACGAATTAGAAAGGGTTAGGAGTACTTACAAGAGTCCTAATTATGCTTAGAGATCACTAGGAAGTTGGCTTGATGTCCAGAGAGCTCCAGAGATGATCTTTTGCAAAGTTGTAAATGAATGAACATAAGTTGCAACAATGTATGTTCTTATATAACACTTTTGATCATTCAAGATCATGCCACAAGGGTCTACTGATGATATGAGATCTGTCCAAGTGCCCCTAGATGCATGTAAATCCATTGGAGAGCCCCAGGTATCGAGCAACAGCTGTTAACCATCGAAAACAGACCTGCAATTGACATCTGCTCATTTTTGTTCGCTAGTGACTTGTAGGCGGGCCGCGAGAGGCCTTACGCGGGCCGCGTACAAGCCGGTAACCAGCCCAACAAGTTTTCATGATTTACATTTCAGTCCTTGTCCTTTGTTACGTGGTTTTGCTTATTTTTCTTGCACTTTTGACCCTCAAACCTGATTTTTAAGGGCCTTAGGACATCTACAAACTTGGTTAGGTCCTTGGTTCACTTTGTGCTTACCCGAAAAGTCACGAATTTCAACGTTAACGCATTTAACCCTTCGTGCACGGTTTTGATCATAACTTTCTCATACGACAACGAAACTTTATGAAATTTTTACCACATACTCTAGTGAGTATATTTTACCATTACAAAGCTTTGGGTTTGCCAAAAGGTCACTCAGATGTATACTTTCAACATGTTGACACGTTTAGCCCCTGTAGTTTGTAATTCCTCACTTTCTTTCATTTTTCGCTTTGTATGATCCATGATTTAATTGTTTAAGATTATAAACACCATGTAGGGTTATTGTAGGGCCTATTTATCCATTGTTGACACTTTGGACCCTTATATTCACATAGTTTCACTGTTTGTGAATTTTAGTCCCTCTAAAGTGCTCTTTCACATATTCAAAGCCTATGACACGTGTCAATACATTATTGGACGTAAATTTTCGAGGTGTTACAGGTAGCAACAGCACTTGCCTGAGATATGAGCTCTGAAAGGCTTGGTCCGCTTGTAGCGGAAAACATGGTCCCCACAGATGTCAAGGGGGCAGATGATACACCCTCAATTTGAACCCTAGCAGCAGAACCTGTGTTGAATCAGATGTTGAGCAAAATGAAATACAAAGTACAAAATACTACCCACAAACAAAGTCACTTACCAGTAGGCATCGCATAGGCGGCTTGAATAGCCTCAAAAGCAGTCAGGGCAGGAAGAATTTTGCATTTTTTCAACGCGCGAGTTGGACTCACCAACTCGGTAGCAGCAGAAGTAACAACAACACCCCTAGGGGCACCGAAACACCAACCGTCACAACAGAAGTAGCGGCCCCCGCGGCCATGTACTTCCTCCTGGTGACCTTCACCCAGATTGGTTTCTTTGCCTCTACAGCAGAAACACTACTTCCCCCGCTGGGGGAGGCTTGGAAATATAAGCAGTGGGATCCGCCGGCACAGCGAGCAGCAAGAACTGCTCCAGGTGGATCTTCAGCACATCAGGATCTTGGTCTCCAATCACACGGTCCGCGGCCCCCAGAGCAGCATTCCGCGGAGGATCAACAAAATCAAACAAACTCCAATTACTTGTAACATTTACATATGTTAACTCACACACAATGAGCAGAGTAAATTCAAGGCAAAAAGAGCCACATACCTTCATCACCCCTCTGGAACGAAGGATATAGCCGGATGTCACGCCATAGCAGGCTCATTCCAGCCATCACCAAGGCCCACTCGGGGATTACTGTACACTCAGAAGAGCATTAACACAATCTCTTAAAAAGAGCGTTTTGAATGTAAGCATCTTTTGGGGGACCGTTATCTTTAACTTTGTCCTTGGGTCCTATTTCTCTCCACTGCATTTCCCCAGGGATAACACTGGCATCGATATAAAAGAATTTATTCTTCTAGTCTTTATCCCTGGAACTGGCGGGAATGTCCCTCAAGTTAGACACATCGGTGTCTCGCCTATCAAAGGTGAAGAAGGGGGACTTCGAAACAAGAACGAACAAAGCCCTAAAAACGGTGAGTTCAGGGATATGACCCAGGGCTATACAAGCAAATTCAAACTGTCAGAGTTTGACCAACCCTAACGGGTGCAGTTGGGAAATATGAATAGGATAATGGTCAAGAACCAACTTACAAAACTTGGTGATTGGCAATCGGAAATTACAGAACTTGAAAAAATCACTAAACAGGGTGATTTTGCCCTCTTTCAACGGAAATGTCGTGTCTGTCTTTTACGGTAACACCGGATTCCACTCTGCCCTAATACTGTATTCTTGAACAAGATTTTTGAAGGATACAACCCCCCATTTGCAATACAGGGCATCAGAACTTGCTCGGGCAGAAGAGGAAGATTCGTCGGTTTTTTAAGCCATTTTTAGATTCAAGAAGGGGAAGGAAGTGGTTGTGAACAAGGAAGGAAAGGAAATCACAAATCCCAAACGGGAAACCTATTTATAAGGGATTGCAACCTTTCGAATTCAAAAAAGGCAAACGGGTGGGAACGCGTGTCAAGACAGGGAATGTACAACTGTCATCCTAATGATGACTTAACTGTCGCGTCCTTTCCCATCGCCTCCATTTTTCAAAAAATGTAATGATACCCCACTAGAGAAACTTACACTCAAAGGGGAAATTTTGACTTTTTCTTTGTTTAGTCCGATTTCATGAATTTCATTTCATAACTTCGGACTGGGGGGACATGACGAGGTATGACCTGGATCGGCTAACCCGGCCCGGTCATCACCTATTATTTTATTACAAATATTTAATTATAAACGTTTATTCTAGAATGTTCTATTCTGCATGGATAAACCACATAACCAAATCCCCACTCTTTTGGGAAGATCATGCAAATCCCTAACTTATTGGAACTCATCCTAAATTAGGAGAAACCCTAATGGTAAACTATAAATAGAGGTAAACATCTACGGTATGATGATCTTGTTCTCTCGTTTATTCTCTCTCTACATTCATACTTTCTTTCTTTCTCCCAAACCGAGACTTATTCTCACGCCGTAGGGTGGTTACAGGAATAACCCATTCCTGTAACGAGTCCTAACGGTGTTCTGTTTTGCAGTCAGCTGTTCGGATCGCCAAAGAGTTGAAGTCCTAGCCGGAGCTTACCCATAAGGTCAGTGTTTCTTCATTTATAAATTACCTTTTGAACGAGTGAAAGAGTCGGACAAGTAAAGTATGTTTTAAAACACACCCAAATTTGGTGACTTTTTTTTGTATAACCACACATCTCATAACATATCATACTAGTGACTTAGTTGCCTTTTACACGGTGCAGTTTCTGAAATTTTCAGCAAGGATAATAATATAACTTTGTTTGTGTTCGTTTCAGGGGCGCAACTTTTAGTGGGCAGGAGGGGGCGGGCCGGGCGGCCGACCTCCCGAACTTTTCACTCAGTAGTGGAGAGTATGCAGTTTTCGTATAGAAATTTTTTGGTATATATGTTTCCGACCCCGAGGTTTTATAGAAATTTTTGGTATATACATAACCCCTCGGTCGGAAATCTCAAGCTTCGCCACTGGTTCGTTTCAACTAGTTATCAATAATTTGGGGTCAAATTATATGAAATCGACGTCATTCAATACTCCTAAAATAGAAAAGTTGACTCGTTGGAGGATCAACAAAACCCAAGATCCCATTTGTGTCAAGTATTAGCGAGTTTCTAACAAGCGTCTGAAACTAGTTCAAAGTTATTATATTAAGGGGGTGTTTGGGATTGCTTATCAAAAACTCCTTTTCTTCTTTTGTTCTCCTCCTTCCAACATGAGAGCAACAAGAAGGCAGTCGTGTTCACTTAGTGTTACAAGAGGTTGAAAAGTGGCTCCCACCAATGAAGCAAGTATGACCACTATGAATGCACAAAAGGGTTGAACTAGAATGTTTCAAGCCGAAAATGGAGGGCAAATTCTTGGAATCTGGATAGTAAATAAGCTTATAAATGCCACAAAAACAAGCATTTAAGAGAAGAAACTAAATGGTTCGATCAATGGTTACATCAGGATCATGTTATGGTATGCATTAACCTATGAATTTGACTTTTATGTTTAATCAATGTTTTATGATTAACACGAAAGGATGAGAGATTTGGTTCAATATTGTCAAGTTGGAACAAAGTTGGGAAGAATATATCTGTCTAGAACCTATGCTCCTATATTTTTGGCCAAGCGGGCGAAGTTACCACTTTGAGTTGTGTTTCAATATAGGGTTATTGGAGTTTAATAATCCTACGTTTCGCCTATTAGCTGATAATAATCCAAACTTTAAAAATTCCCTCAAGCGATCCCAACTTGTAAGAATTTGGCCCCCATTGATCATTTTCTAACATAAGTGCACTTAAATCAATTAAGAAGTCTGCATGTGCACTTGAATCTATTGAGGATGTCAAATTCTTATATGTTAGAAAATGATCAATGGGGGCCAATTTTTTATAAGTTGGGATCGTTTGAGGGAATTTTTAAAGTTGGAATTATTATCGGCCAACATGTGAAACTTAGGATTATCAAAATTTATTAATCCTTAAATATACTCGAAGTGTTTGTATTCTAAAGTTGATAAATGATATATAAATGGATTCGAATCATATATTGTAAGGGTGGAGGGAGTGCTCCCATTTGGGGAGTGGTAAACTTATTTTCTAACCAATAATGTCATGCCATGTCAAGTCCCCACTTTATTCTCTATTTTACACTCAATTACTAGCAATGCTCAAACATATAAAGAGTGGTAAACAATTAAAAAAAATGTATGATTTGTTGAAAGGGGTTGGGGTCCACCATTAACCCCCTCTCTCTCTCACCTTTCTCCTTTTCCCCACTCGGTGACTACTCACCGCCTACACCCCTCCCTGCTCACCGATTGAAGGCCAGCAACACCTCCCCGATCGGCAAAGCCCCTCTCCGCATGAGTTCCCTGAACCCACTCCTTCCACCCTAAGGCTATAGGGTGTGGTCATGACCCTCATGGTCTTCATGACCCTTCACATCAACGCCATGTCACTCACTTTTAATCCATCATTCAAAACCACTACCCTAAGGATGTGGTCATGACCCAAATCATTATTCTCTTATTTTAATTTATTTTTGTGAAAAAGGAAAAGGAAATATTAAAAAAGGAAAGAAGGCCCATGGTTGCCATGGTTTAATCCATGCCAACCATGGTGGATGAGGCAAATGGCTGATGTAGCAATTCAATAATGGTCCAACATGACGATTGATGACCTAACCATGCCCCCACACTCTTTATCCTAATGGCTGATCAAATAACAAAAGATGTAAACATATATTTTATTTAATGTAGTAGGGTGGAGATATAATAGGAAGTTTATTTGGCTAGGAAGGCTAGGAAGTGATCTTGACCATCCATTTACTTAATCAAGGGCTAAGATTAAATCAGGGAAATTGAAAGTAAAAAAAGAGGCGCGTGACTTTTTTCAGGGGAAATCTAGTCAATCCAAGTCAATAGTTTCTCTCTCCTCCAATTCCCCCCCATTTTTTAAACGTTAATAACTCTTTCATACGATATTATTTTTTTATAAAAATTGCACCAAAAAAACGAGCGTTTTTTATCTTTAAAACGAGTATACTATTGCTATATTTTGAAAAAAAAAATTTAAACCCAGTTGCGTAAAACGCAATAGAAAAAACCCCAGTATCGTAAAACGCAATGAAAAAAAAAACCTAAAAAATGACATTTTTCTAAAACGCAATGCACCAAAAACACAAAGAAATGACTTTTTTGTAAAACGCAATGGCCAGAAAACACATAAAAATGTGTTTTACCTAAAACGCAATGCACCAAAAACACAAAAAAATGACTTATTTGTAAAACGCAATGGCCAGAATACACTTAAAATGTCTGTTTTCTAAAACGCAATGGACTGAAAACACATAAAAAGTGTTTTACCTAAAACGCAATGCACAAAAAACACAAAGAAATGTCTTATATGTAAAACGCAATGGCCAGAAAACACTTAAAAATGACTCATTCTAAAACGCAATGGACTGAAAACACCTAAAAAATGTGTTTTACCTAAAACACAATAACTAAAAACACTTAAAAATGTGTTTTTTCTAAAACGCAATAGCCAGAAACCACATAAAACTCTCTTATTTCTAAAACGCAATGGACACATAAAACTGTCTGTCACTATGAACTGTCTGAATTGTCTACGAATTACTGTCTTCGAAATGAGCCAATTTATGGAAATTTAATTTTTCTGATGCGTTTTTAGTACAGCTCAACCCCAGCCAGGGGCTCTGCCCCTTGGACCCCGCCAGGGGCTGCCGCCCCTGGGACCCCGCTACCGGGGGCTGCCGCCCCCGGACCCCCGCAAAGATCGTAAAACGCAATGACTAAATCAAAAACCCAGATCATGAAAATGAAATTAAAGAATTTCTTACATGGATCGAAGCCGATTTCTTCATCAATTGACGGAATTTGAATGATAGAAACACTTATCAACGCTCGAATCGAACGAATCGAGTGATTATCTCCAAAATCACCGGAAAAAACGAGATTTTTTTATGAAATTAAACTGGGTTTTCTTCAAAAAAAAGCTGAAGAACACGTTGATCGGGTTCTGAATCATTGATTTGTGATGAAAATCGCACTATAATGTAGTGATTATTGAGATAGAAAATGAAGAAATAGTTGAAGATGGTGGATTTTGAAAATGATGGGTTTTTGAATTTACTGGGTTTTGAAAAAGGAAGAAGAAGGAGTTGGATTGACTAAAATACCCTTTCTCTTTATTTTAAAATTTGCCACATGTCATAATCCTATGGCTTCCTATCCTTCCTAGAGAAAATTAACTTCCTATTTGATTTTTACCCTGATGTAGTATTGATAATCATGATTAAGATTCAAATCAAGTTATTAAACAAGGTAATTAATTGCTTCCAATATAATTCACAACTCTCCAAATGACATAAACCAACCATCTTCTTCAAATTATTAATATGCACCCCCATTAGTTCCTTCAATGTTAATATGTGCTTTCTTTACACTCCAAGCACTTAGCTCAGAGATCAACACACTTTCTGTTCCATAGTTAAATGCAAACAAACGAGCTTCATCTCCAATTGCTATTGTTGGGTAAACCCTAGCTGTGATGCACGTCTTTCCTCCTCCTCCAAAGCTCTCGACGATCGAGTGATCTATCTGTATATATCCCAAATAAAAATACATTAGAGCTTAAGTTAAAAAACTTCAAGAAAGAAAAAAAAAGTTTAACCATTAACTACGCACCAAGGTTCTAAGTGAAATTTCATCTTGTTGAGGATCTATGTCAACAAATGCTCCGTATGTTGTTTTATCAAGCCCGTTCCTTGTAGAAGACCTGGAATATGTAAGGTTTATATAGGCTAATTGGTTAGCATTTCAAATATGCTAGAGAGGACTATTGCGCCGCCCCTTCAATGTTGCTACATGAGTTGAAGAAAACTAACCGGCTTTGATCACTGCACATTAGCACTGTGTATCGTCCATTATTTTTGTAAACCCGAAAAAAGATTGCAGTTTGTTCACTCAAGTCATGGGAAGCCAAAGCTAACAATCCAAACGGGCCGAATTTGCCTTTCTTGGACGCATCCATTTCACTGCAGAAAACCTGTGGGTCGATCCCACTCAGATCTAGTTCTTCAGCCTCTTCTAAACTAGTTAGTTTGAATGATACATTCACATCCGCCTGTAAAATAACAAACATGACAAACATCCGACTACAAAAGAGCCCGAAACAAAGTTAATGACTTACCTGCGAAGCAGTTATGCCCAAAATTTCATGTAATGATCCAGCTTCAAGAGATTTATTTTTAAAACTAACTTCGTTTTCATGTAACATTTTAAATTCCTCAATAGGCCATTGTACTAGCTGCTTTTGGTTTTGATCAAGCCAAATACTCCTTGGAAATGACTGCATATTATTAGCACATTGATGATTTTATAAAATAAATAAATTTCTTTAAAAAATGTCAGTTAATCTATTAATCTATGGTTACCTGAAGTCCAGACCATCCTTTAGCATGAGCATCTTCATCAGAATCGGATTCACTGACCCAACCCATCAAGATTCTTCTGTTTTTTACAGGGTCAAAGAATGATTTCGACGCATAAAACTTCCCATAATCATATCGCAAGGAGCCAAGAGTTAGTTCACTCTGAGGAACAAAGTGTTCATTCTCCGGATTGTAGTTACCGATCAAGTAGTAGTCTCTTCCACAATCGAACGCTGCCATCTTCAACACATGCTTTACTCTAGAGTTCATTACAGATGTATCAACCCCATTTTTGCTATCAACACACACCGGAAAGAAATCAGGACATTCCCATATCCCACTGCCAGCAACTTCATAAAGTGGTGATTCCCACATACTCCAGTTTACAAAATCCTCAGATCGATAAAGAAACGCCATTCCCGTCCCTTCTCTCCTACTACCGACAATTATCCTCCATTTTCCGTCGTCTGCACGCCAGGCTGTGCTTGGGTCTCGGAAGTCATCATGTTTAATCCCATCAGGAACGTTAATGATGGGATTGCCCGTGTGCTTGACCCATTCCCGAAGATGTGGATCAGATAAGTCTTTTGGGACGGCGAGATTTTGGACTTGGCGGTTTTCAGTATCGAGTCCTGTGTATAACATGACAGGTTTGTTTCCAGGGAGGATTGTGGCAGAGCCGGACCAACAACCGTTGATGTCGAAGGGTTCGGTTGGGGCAAAAGCTGGGTCGAGTGGGGTCCAGTTAATCAAGTCACGTGATACCGAATGGCCCCAGTACATTCGAGGATGAAAGAGCGGTCCGGATGGGTTGTGTTGATAAAAGAAATGGTAGACTCCGTTGTAGTACATTGGTCCTGGATGCATCATGAACCATTTTGTAAACATACACCAACTACAATGATTAACAACCTAATTTATTCAATAAACAAAGAAAAGTTATGAAACAATAATCAACAGTAAGTAGTCATGAGATTACGTACCATTAGGATCTGCACCCATTGTTACATCCACCAATTCAGTCATGCACCATGTTCATTATCACATATCAATGAAACCATAACTTTATTTAGATAAGGAAGAAAAACAATGTCAAAACTAGAAGAAAAACTTACCATTCATCCAATTTTTGGGAACTTGAAAGTGAAATGACGTCCGATAAGGCTGGTCCGATGGCGAAGCAAGACGTGATTCCGATCCAACATGGTGAGGGGGAGCCATCATAAATGTTAGAATGAATGTTAGAATGAAAAATGGCAGTTGTCCTCATCATACTTTGGTATTGCAAGATTTATAGCATGCCCCTCTTTAGGTCAAGTCAACCAAAGTCAACATATAAAATTGTAAGAGTCTAGTTGGCAAACCGTGTTTATTACTTATTATGTAAGTTTATGACGATTAATAAAGCATATCTCAATTAATTCTACTATTTTATTACCTAGTGGCACCTTCAAATACATACCATATTAAGATGATCATCCAAATTACACGTCAAGTTTTGGTGTTTTCTTATAAAAAACAATTCATCAATGACTTATGAGATGTATAATATTGTTTAAAACTTATTTTAGTATATCCGATCGGATCATTTGACTGGTTAAGCGGATTAAACCGGATTAAGTAAACAACTACTTAGGCAACAAGAAATAAAAGCTCACATTTATTTTAATTTTGTTTGATGCGGAAATTTATCTTAAGTTTCCTAGAACGCGGATTTATCATAACTTTGTTAGAACAAAGGTTGTTCAACGTAATCGAATGTAGTTTATATATCAAAGTGGTCGGGAATATGTCACAGAATAGTAACCAAGTTTCAAAAGTGTTCTAATTAGGTCACTCGGATCGTTTTTGTCTCAATTAGATAACTTAATATTCAAATCGAGTCATGTCTTTTTTTCTATGTGTCAAGAAAAAAATGAAGAATAAGATGTTGGGATCGGATTATTCTAATATCTAAAATTATATTTATTAAAAATAAAAACACTTTAAATACATTAAAAATTAAAAAAACAAGTTACAATTCACGTCATCACTCAAAGTTAGCATCAAATAAAAGGGAAAAAAGAAACAAAAATCCACATCACCATGGTTACTTATGAAATGGATGAAAAGACCCTTAATTTTAATGAAAAATGAATGTTGAGTGACCTGATTGGAACACTTTTGAAACTTGAGTGACCTAATTGAAACACTTTTAAAACTTGGTTACTATTCTACAAAGTTACCCCCAAAGTGGTCTTATATAAATTTTTCACTTTCACAAAAAAAAAAAAAAAAAGTCTTTAGTTGAGTATAAAATATATGTCTAAAAATATACCTAATCCATTCGAATTTTGAAACTTGGTCTTTGATCTTACCATGTGTAGTAATCTTATTGTTAAACATGTCTTTTCATTTTTGTTTGCTAAATATTTTTTTATCAGTTTGTTATATAACATAAGATGCTAAACATGGAAGCATATTTTACATACTGAAGTAGTGTTGATAATCATTATATATTAAGGATCCGCATCAAGTAATTAACTCCTTCCAATATAATACACACATCCTAGAATGAGATGAATCAACGATCTTCATCAGATTATGGATCTACAGAACAAATAATTTCTTCGATGTTAATCCGAGCTTTCTTCACACTCCAAGCACTTAGCTCAGAGATCAACACACTTTCTGTTCCATAGTTAAATGCAAACAAACGGGCATTGTCTCCAATGGCTAATGTTGGGTAAACCCTAGCCGTGATGCACGTCTTTCCTCCCCCTCCAAAGCTCTCAACGATCGAGTGATCTATCTGTGTATATCCCAAACAAAACTACATTAGAGCAGAAATTCAAATACTTAAGAAAAAGTTTGCTCACTATCACCCACCAAAGTTCTGAGTGAAATTTCATCTTGCTGAGGATCTATGTCGACAAATGCGCCATATGTTGTTTTATCAAGCCCGTTTCTTGTAGAAGACCTGACATATGTAAAGTTTTCGACACATTATTTGGTTAGCATTAGAAATATATAGATCATCATCAATTCATCATACTCAGTAAATCCTACCAATATCAAAGTTAAGGTAGGGTCTGAGGAGGGTAAGATGTAGACAGCCTTACCTCTATCCCGTAAGAATAAAGTGGCCTATCCAATACCATATTAAGCAATGGGGCCACTTCAAGGGGTTAGAGGCGAGTCTACTAGATTACTTTGTCACCCCTTGAAGGCTATAATGAAGACACTTGAGTTAAAGAAAACTGACCGGCTTTGATCACTACACATTAGCACAGTGTATCGTCCATTGTTTTGGAAAACCCGAAAAAAGATTGCAGTTTGTTCAGACAAGTCATGGGAAGCCAAAGCTAATAGTCCAAACGGGCCAAATATGCCTTTCTTTGACGCATCCATTTCACTGCAGAAAACCTGTGGGTCGATCCCACTCAGGTCCAGTTCTTCGGCCTTTTCTAAATTAGTTAGTTTGAATGATATCTTCACATCCGCCTGTAAAGTAACAAACACAACATACATACGACTACAAAAGAGTCCGAAAAAGCTAGACCGTTAGGACTTGACGACTCACCTGCGAAGCAGTTATGCCAAGAATTTCATGTAGTGATCCACCTTCAAGCTTCTTATTTTGAAAACTAACTTCGTTTTCATGTAACATTTTAATTTCCTCAATAGGCCATTGTACGAGCTGCTTCTGGTTTTGATCGAGCCAAATACTCCTTGGAAATGACTGCATGTTATTAGCAAACTCATGATATCATTAAAAGAAAAAAAAATGTAAATTTCTTTAAAAAATGTGGATTAATCTATGATTACCTGAAGTCCGGACCATCCTTTTGCAATACAATCAGTTTCAGAATCAGATTCGTTGACCCAACCCATCAAGATCCTTCTATTCTTCACAGGGTCAAAGAACGATTTTGAAGCGTAATACTTTCCATAATCATATCTTAAGGTGTCAAGAGTTAGTTCATTTTGAGGAACAAAGCTTTCTTTCTCAGGAGTATAACTCCCAATCAAGTAGTAGTCTCTTGTATAATCATACAATCCCACCTTCAACACATGCTTCACTCTAGAGTTCATTACAGATGTATCAACCCCATTGTTGTTATCAACGCACACCGGAAAGAAATCAGGACATTCCCATATCCCAGTGCCTGCAACTTCATACAGTGGTGATTCATGCATACTCCAATTAACAAAATCCTCAGATCGGTAAAGAAACGCGATTCCCTTCTTGTCTTTCTGACTTCCAACGATCACCCTCCATTTTCCGTCATTTGCAAGCCACGCGGTGGTTGGGTCTCGGAAGTCATCATGCTGAATTCCGTCGGGGAGGTTAATGACGGGATTGCCAGTGTACCCGACCCATTCTCGAAGGTATGGATCAGATAAGTCTTTTGGGACCGCGAGGTTTTGGACTTGACGGTGTTCTGAATCGAGTCCAGTGTATAATATAACGGGTTTGTTTCCAGGGAGGATTGTGGCAGAGCCAGACCAACAGCCGTTGATGTCGAAGGCTTGGGTTGGGGCAAAGGCGTGGTCGAGTGGTGTCCAGTTTATTAAGTCACGCGATACCGAATGGGCCCAGTACATTTGAGGATTAAAGAGCGGGCCGGACGGGTTGTGTTGGTAAAAGAAATGGTAGACTCCATTGTAGTACATTGGGCCTGAATGCATCATTCAAGTGTTAACTTTATGGTTTTATTGTTCGGTTTTTACACCCCACAAAAAGGGTGTAAAAACCGATTGTAATAATATTAAAAATGAATATCGATTGTAATAATATACGTAAGTACATATTCAAACAATAAAAAGAAAAATTACAAGTAATAAAGATTAAAAAACTAGTTCTGTTTACACGACTAGTTCCAAGTTTCAAGTCAGATTCGACAAACAAACCATGAAACAGAACTTTTTGGATCTTAAACCAGTCAAACCGGCCATCTTGCTTAGTGGCTAGTACGGTTCGATTGGAAACTAGAAAGCAATAATTTTTAATAGAAGTTCCGTCGTTCAAAAAATAATATTTAAAAAAAACAAAGGAAAGTAGGAAGCAATAATTGAAAGTAGGTGATGAGATTCCGTACCATTAGGATCTGAGGCCGTTAGTTACATCCACCAATCAATCATGCATTCATGTGCCATGTTCATCATCACAACATATCAATGAAACCGTTACTATATTATAGAAGGAAGGAAGGAAGAAGAAAGAAAAAGTCAAAACTAGAACAAAAACTTACCGTTCATCCAGTTTTTGGGAGGCTGAAAGTGAAACGCGGTCCGATGAGGCTGATCCGATGGCGAAGCGAGGCTCGATTCCGATCCAACATGGTGAGAGCCAGCCATCAGAAATGTTGGAATGAAAACTGGCTCTTGTCCTCATCATGCTTTGTGTTGCAAGATTTATAATCATACTCCACTTAGGTCTAGTCACCATAGTTTGTCACAATTATTATGTAAGCCTATAATGATTAAGCATATATTGTACTATTTTATCACCTAGTGGCACCTTTCAGATACATACTTTATTTTCTTTATCTTCCAAATAGGCATTAGCTTTTTGGTGTTTTCTTATTAAAAAACAATTCTTTGAGGACTAATATGATGTATAATGTTGTTTAAAAGTTATTTTAGTATATAGTATATCCAGGTGGATCATTTGAACCGGTTAAGCGGCTTAAGCTACACCAGGTAAGTTACTTGGAGCAACACGAAATAAAAACTCGCATTTATTTTATTTTTGTTTGACTCCGGCAAGTTATCATAAGTTTTTTTAGAACGTCAATCTATCATAAGTTTCATAGTACAATGGTTTTTTTTAACATGATGGAATCGAGGTGTATATATAAAGGTGGTTTTTCTAGTGTAAGGTTTTATATATGTCTTTTCACTATGACTAGAAGGTATGCGGGTCGTCCCTGCCCCGGCGAGCCCTGGCGCCGCACCCTCACACCGCCCCCTGCCCTCCGTCCCGTCCTCTCTGACAGCCCACAGACGGTCGCGACGGGCAACCTTTCTCTCTCTCTTTCATCTTTCTCTCTCCTCTCTCTCAAATCAAATCAATTATATTTTTTAATTATTTTTATAAATAGTGTAGGACCCCATCCTCCACCAGCTTGGTCCATCCATTTTAGGCCCATCTTCACTCCCGGTGACGTGACAGCCCATCCCTTAAGAATGAGCCTCGCCATACCTTTTATCCTAATAAAAATCATAAAGTTTTGGGGTGAGTAATGTCACATGCGTACGTCTAAGATATATGACTAAACATATACCTAATCCATTCAAAGTTGAAAACTTTGCCTTTTCATTTTTGTTTTGTAATTTTTTTATCAATTTGTTATGATAGTCCAGTTTTTAGTTTCATTAAATTTATTTTGAGTAAATTGCCATTTTAGTCCCTGAGTTTTGACCAAAATTGCCACTTTAGTCCAAATAGTTTTTTTCTTGCCATTTTAGTCCAAATAGTTTTGTTTTCTTGCCATTTTAGTCCAAATAGTTTTGTTTTCTGCCATTTTAGTCCCTGGTAGGTGGTGATGGTGGTGGGGTGGGTGGGTGGGTGGTGACGGTGCAGGCAGGTGGTGGCGATGATAGAAGGTTAGTCCCTGCACCGTCACCACCCACCCACCCACCCCACCACCATCACCACCCACCATTTCCACCACCACCGGACACTTTTACGCCACCCACGTCATTAACCAACATCACCGTCATCATCGTAAAACCAACAACAACCGCCATCATCTTCACTGTAAACTGGCACAACACCATCCCCATACCATCGCACCTGCAAAAAAAGAAAGAAAAATGTGGTTCGACCAAAATTCACCTAAGTTAAATAATTTTTTTTAATGGAGGTAGTGGGTTGGATGAAAATGGCAACAAATGACAAAACTCAGGGACTAAAATGGCAGAAAACAAAACTATTTGGACTAAAATGGCAAGAAAACAAAACTATTTGGACTAAAATGGCAAGAAAAAAACTATTTGGACTAAAGTGGCAATTTTGGTCAAAACTCAGGGACTAAAATGGCAATTTACTCATTTATTTTCTAATTTGGTAAGATAGTCCCGGCATTTTTTCTGTTTTTTTTTTTTTTTTTTTTTGTAATATTTTTATTTCTTTGATATATTTAGTTATATTATTAAGTATTAATTTCTTTGATATATTTAGTTATTTGATTAAGTATTATTAATATTAATAAATGCACATACACAACAATCCACTAGTGTTTTTAAATTACATGTGATTACAACATACACGAGATTTCAAAAAACACACAAATTTGGTGAAGTTTAACCATACATCTCTATATTACTACTGACGATCAGAACACGGCAGTAACACTAAGTCAGGCGATGATAACCAGCAACCCATTGCTGGAGACAAGTCCTGTTACTACTATGTCGGCTTCTCCTGCTATAACCAGGTCTCTCGATCTGGAATTCGAAGCAGAGGCACCACCACCAGGGTTTGCACGCACCTCTGCTGCCTTTTCAGGAACGACAGTAGCAGACCCTTTTTCATACACTTCCTTGCAGTTCCAGTCAGTGGTACCAACCACAACAGACACCAACGTCTCCGCCCCAGCATTAACCATGGGGCAGTCTATACGTCATAGCACTATGCCGGTTATCACGTCCGCGAGCCCTAGTATTACAACACCGCAGATGAGCATGGCTCAATACTATCAGCCCTCAGCTACATACGCCCTGCCGCCGTTATACTCTGCAGCACTAACGGCGGCATTGTCCACGCCACCACACCGACCGGTTATCATGTCCCCCGGGGTAATGAACGCCCCAGTCACACCGGGGAATCAAGCTTACTTCCCAGGGTACTACTATGCACCCCCATACGGGTATCTACCCCCGTACAATACTCCAACATATACCCCTCAGGGGGCGGCACAAGGTTACGCTCAACAGTCGCCATACACGGCTTATATGCTACCTTGGTGGACTTTTCCAACATCCCAGCCGGTTTACAGTCAGCCCCTGCCTACAGCGGAACCTGTGTATGACAGAGGGAACGCATCTAGGCCTCGTTTTTCTCTAAGAGGGGGTCCCAGCTCAACCCCCTATTACTCAGGGAACCAGCCAGGGCGGAGCAACCCCTCCAATACAACCCATAAACGTTGAAGAAGACGATCTTATTAGACCTTACAAACCAGTGGACGCTACTTTCAAGTCCAAGTTCACCAGAAGAATAGCTGAAGCTCCAATCAAATAAAAACCTAAGATGCCTCAAACTGTGGGCAAGTACGATGGTCTAAGCGACCCTGACGAGCATCTCAACCTGTTCAAGAGCGCTGGGGAAGTAGCCTGTTGGCCCATGCCCCAATGGTGTAAGATGTTCGTCCAAACACTGGTAAGAGCAGAACGGGTCTGGTGGGATAGTCTGCCCATTGGGAAAATTGATAGCTTTGAAGATACAGAGGCCAAATTCATGTTGCAATTCAGCCAACAGAGAAGGCACACAAAGGATCGAAACGAACTCTTACACATTCGTCGGCGAGACAATGAAACAATGGAGAGTTTCATCGTTAGATTCAACAAAGAAAGCCTGGCAATCCCAGGTGTCACAAATGATCTAGCTTGTGAAGTTTTCCTACAAGGGGTAAATGAAGACGAATTGTTAAGAACACTCTATGGGAGGGATGGTGTACCTCCCACCATAGACGAAATCCTGAGGATAGCTAAGGTGTACGTTACACAAGAAAAGACCGTTGCAGCCAGTCACGTGGCTAACAGAAAGAAAGAGGCTCAGAAAAGCCAGGATGACAGAGAGCAGCGGAACTCTAAGTGACAGAACAGACTCACGGTACGACAGATCTAGAAGCACCTACTCCAGAAACGAGTCCTCTTCTAAACCGCGGTCCGGCTACCCTAACTTGAGTAAAACGCCGGCAGAGATCCTGGCCTCTGAAAACCTCAAGTTTAACCCTCCAAAGCCATTGAAGGACGCTCCCAACAAAGACACGAGTAAGTACTATGAATACCACAAGGGGAGCGGCCATGATACCAACAACTGTTTTCAATTGAAGAAGCAGATCGAGTATTTCGTAAAGGCGGGTAAGTTGGCTCACCTGGTTCGAGACATAAAACAGGGCCCGCCTCCCACCAAAGAAGAAAATGATAAAGGGGCGGGTAAGAGACAGCGAGAGCTAAACATGGTGTACGCCGATAAGAGAAAGGGGGCGAAACGGAGTTTCTCCACGCTTGAACCCTGGATGCTGGCAACCATGACAATCGAACCACTCGTAGAGGACTTGCACCTCACCACTAACCCACTAATCACATCTGCCGCGGTAGGCGATTATAATATGAAGAGAATCCTGGTAGACACCGGAAGTTCTGAATTCATCATTTATGAGCATTGCTTTAACAGAATGCAACCAGAAGACAAAAAATTGCTCGAGTCAGTACACGCTCCTATTAAAGGCTTCACCGGAGAAAAGGTCGATCCAATTGGCCAGATCACTTTCTCAGTCACATTCGGATAAACCCCCCGGGAAAGAACGATACTCCTCACGTTTCTTGTGGTGCGTGCTGAGTCTTACCACAATGTAATCTTTGGAAGGTTCACCCTGGGAAAACTGGATGCCATAGTCTCCACGGGGCATGGGTTCATGAAGTTCCCCACCCTGCGGGGTATCGCAACAGTATGCCGGTACAAGCTGGGAGAAGTATTAGATAACAAAAGATGCCGTCAAGGGCCTACCGGCGCCATCGGCCCGGAAAGGTGGGTCTTAAGCACACGCCATCCAGAGCAAACAGTAACAATAGGGAATAGTCTTTCCCCTGAGGTTAAAAACAACCTGAAAAAGTTGCTGAGAAGGAATGCCGACATTTTTTTCTTTTGAACACTCTGATATGACTGGGATACCCCGGGATAAGGCAGAGCACAAGTTAGCAACACTCCCGGGTATTAAACCAGTCGCACAAGGTAAACGTAGTATGGCTCCTGATTGAAAGACAGTGGTAGTTAAAGAAGTACGAAAGTTGGTTGAAGCCGGAATTCTTAGAGAAACAAAGTATCACACATGGGTATCAAACCCTGTAATGGTCAAGAAACCAGATGGCACATGGCGGATGTGCATCGACTTTAAAGATTTGAACAAAGCATGCCCCAAAGATGCTTATCCGCTGCCTGAGATGGACTTCAAGGTTGACTCTCTGGTCCCCTATAGGTACAAGTGGTTCTTAGACGCTTACAAGGGTTACCACAAGATCAAAATTTCCAGAGAAGACGAAGAAAAAACGGCGTTTCATACCGATGTGGGCATCTTTTGTTATACCAAAATGCCTTTTGGTCTGCGAAACGCCGGAGCCACCTACCAACGGCTCATGGACAAGGCTTTCGAAAAATAAATCGGCAGAAAATTGGAAGTATACGTCGATGATTTGGTGATCAAGAGCAGAGAGGAAAAGCAAATGCTCGAAGACATCGAGGAAACTTTCCAGAAGCTAAGAGAATACAACATCAAGCTCAACCCCAAAAAGTGTTCGTTTGGGGTAGAAGAAGGTAAGTTTTTGGGGGTAGTGGTCACCCGGGACGGTTTTAAAGCCAACCCAGAAAAAGTAGCTGCTATAACACGAATGCCCTCCCCCAGAACTTTAAAAGAGGCGCAAGCGTTGAACGGACGCCTGGTGGCGTTAAACAGATTCTTGGCAAGACACGCCGATCGAGCTCTGCCATTCATTAAGACGTTACAGGATTGCGTTGATAAGAAAAACTTCAAGTGGACCAGTGAAGCGGAGGAAGATCTGCAAGACATGAAGCGGTTCATTGAAAAACTACCCATGTTGACAGCGCCATACCCAGAAGAACTACTAAAAATGTACCTGGCGGCAGCTCACAACGTGGTAAGCGCGGTACTCATGGTAGAAAGAGATGGAAAACAAACACCCATATATTATATCAGCCGAGTTCTAGCGGGACCCGAAACGTTGGTACTGGCATTAGTCCACGCCAGAAGATACTTTCAAGGGCATCGCGTACAGGTTTTAACGAATTACCCGCTACAACAAATCTTGCACAAACTAGAGATCTCTGGAAGATTGGCTAAGTGGGCAATCGAACTAGGAGCCCTGGATATCGAGTATCGAAAGCGAACAACAATTAAGGGGCAAGTGATCGCCGATTTCTTGGCTGAAATTCCCGATGGAGAAGTAATACAAGACCCCGCGGTCCAATACATACCGGAGTCCAGCACGGCCAAGCAAACCTAGAAGTTATACACCGACGGATCGTCCAGTGGAAAAGGATCTGGGGCGGGTCTCATGCTAATAAGCCCAGATGAAATAAGGCTGATGTACGCCTTACGGTTTGACTTTGAGTGCTCCAACAGCGAAGCAGAATATGAAGCGCTACTAGCGGGCTTAAGAATGGCCCAATCCATGGGAGCAACAAGGGTTGATGCATATGTTGACTCTCTGCTAGTTAATAACCAAGTAAATGAAACTTATGAAGCTAAGGACGAATCAATGGCAAAGTATTTGGCTAAAACCAAGGAGCTCATAGCTTCTTTTGACAGTGTCACGCTTAATCACGTCCATTGAGGAAAAAACCAAATAGCAGACGCTTTGAGCAAATTTGCTACCTCGGGTATGGAAAGAGAAGTAAAGGTAGAAACATTACAAGCACCTTCCATTGAACCACGGGAAGTATCTGCCATCACGGCGGAAGAACCATGTTGGTACACTCTGATCCTAAAGTTCCTCACGAAGGGGGAATTACCCCCTGCCAGAGGCGAAGCCCAAAAGATACAGACTAAGGCGTTGCAATACGAAGTAAACAACGGCGTCCTGTACAGGAAGTCATACTTGGGACCATTACTGCGGTGTGTATCCCCAGCGGAAGCAAAATACTTAATCCAAGAAATACACGCTGGCATATGTGGCATTCACGCTGGACCCCGGGCAGTTATCGCAAAAATCCACAATGTCGGGTATTACTGGCCCGGGATGCATGAAGACGTGGTAGACGAACTTAGAAAGTGCTGCAGTTGTCAAAAATTTGCTCCTCAAACACTCCGCCCCAAGAACAATTTAATTCCTGTCACGGTGGCCTGGCCTTTTCAAAAATGGGCAGTCGATATCGTGGGACCATTCCCGCTGGCCCCCGGGAAGCTAAAGTACCTAATTGTGGCAATCGACTATTTCACCAAGTGGGTTGAAGCCAAACCCCTGGCCAAAATAACTGCTGAAAACGCTAAAAAGTTCCTATGGGAGCACATAGTGTGCCGATTTGGACTGCCGCTGTACTTGGTAAGTGACAATGGAACGCAATTCACCGACAGGGTCTTGCAGGATTGGTGTGCAGAACTTCAGATTCAACAAATCTTTACATCGGTAGCACAACCCCAGGGAAACGGCCAGGTGGAGCGGGCAAACAGGAGTCTGCTGGATGGAATAAAAAGAAGGTTAGGTTATGAAGGAAGCTCTTGGGTGGAAGAACTACCGAATGTCCTCTGGGCACCTCGAACAATGCCCAAGACAAGTAACAATGAAACCCCCTTCAGCTTAACCTATGGCGCGGAAGCAATGATACCCGCGGAAGTCGGATTACCCTCGCTACGGCGCCTCACTATTAGTGATGACAATGACAGGCTCCTAAGGGAAGGCCTAGATCTGCTGGAAGAGCAGCGTGAGGCGGCCGCCATCAGCGAGGCAAAGTACAAGAAAACTTTGGAGAAGTACTACAACCAGCGCGTGGCTCAGCATACTTTCATAGAAGGCGATTACGTCATGCGTAACAACGAAGCCAGTAGAGCGGAGCCCTCAGGCAAGCTGGGACCCAATTGGGAAGGTCCCTATGTCATCCAAGAAGGCCTCGGAAAAGGGGCCTACCGCCTGACCAGACTAAATGGTACCGCGGTCCAGCGTAGCCGGAACGCGTCCCAATTGAAAAAGTGTTATATGTAAAGCCCTGCCCCTAACGGCGGGTTCGGTTGTTTTTTATTTTACAAACAAGTGCAATCCATCTCTAACGATGTCTCTTTTTACTTCTAAGTATTGAGTTAATAAAAGTTATTTCTTTTTATTATTTCCCCTCATTACTTACATAAACAATAAAATTTACCATCGCATTCATACTGCACCTTACGGTACAAACAATTAACATCGCATTTAAACTGCACATAACGGTAAAAAAAACATCCTGGACACGAAATATTTTTAATATATAAGTCAAAGGATCAAAAATATACAGCGCTAAATAGGTATTTTGGTAATAAATACATACAACTATCTTGCAAAAAACCAAGTACTTGTCCCTGTTGCTAAATACCAACATACGGGAACCAAAAAGCGAACATGTTCTAAATATCTACTTCTTGGAAAGCATTGCTCTCACCTCTGCAGGGGTATACAATGCCACACCATAACATTCCAACGGATGAGGATCAACGATCAAGTCATCGACATTCTCCTCATCCACCGGAAGAGCCACCACCTCCCGATCATCAACCAGGTTTGTACCGGAACGGTCACTGCGGCGTCGTTCGTACACCAATCTACAACGTTGGACATGATCAGGAGGAAAGGCTCCCATCAGAGTGTCAACTGATAGTGAAACCACACCTGCATCAGTTTTTGAAGGACCCTCATATATGACACTCTTGCAGGACCGGCTAACCCGAGGTAAAGCATCATCGGAGTTCACCTCTTTTCCTTTAATCATCTCCTCCGTCACCGGAATTTGAAGATGAATTAAACCGTCAGCTGCATCCAAGTGTCGGAAAATTTCGAAAAGTCTCTGTTTATAGCACTTCCTGGCTCATTTTTTCGAATTACCAAATTCGGAAAAAATAACTTAATTTATACAAGTTTAAAAGGCTTGACAGTGATGACGATAACAAAATTAATGAAAAAGTCATCATTGCACGTCAAATCACCACACTTAGGCAACCGGCAGCGTCGCTCATCATGACATTAGCATTAAATGTCTGACAGAAAATAAAATATTTGCACGTAACCCAAGCAAAACAGTGTTTACACAAAATATCTAAGGAATAGTGTACACCACAAACAAGCAAAACACTCATTCCTCACCAGACTCCTCAGCGGGATCCAGCATTAGGCGTAAGGAGTCCACGCCATCCTCGTTTACCTTGTCCATCAGATCCGCATACGCGGGCAGCGGTTCATTGCACGCCGCTTCAAGAGCATCCGCCATATCTCCCTGAAGTTTGCCTCTTACTGTGTGGAACGCAGGAGTAATCTTATCAGACTGTTGGCATTCAAAGTAGCCCTTGTAAACGCCATCATGATGACCAGATTGATAAGCTGCGGTGGAAAGGCGGTCCAACAGAGCCGTAAAAGACTCTGATTGGCGAAGATACTCAAACGCCCCAACCAGGCCATTGGTTATCAGCCAATTCCTGTCACCTAGCAATTCAGCCAGTTGGCTAGTCAAGCTATCCACCTAGGCATTTGTCTGCTCCGGTATACTTTCCGCCTCTTTAAGGCGCGCCTGGTAGACGGCGGAAGACTCCACAAGTTTGTTCTTCTCAGAGACAAGGGAATCGCACTGTTGCTGAATCTCCCTTAGCCGTGCTTCCCACTCATCTAGCTCAACCTGCTTTGGCGTCCGATGATTCTAACTCCACAGTTAAGGATTGGTATCGTTCCTGCACCTGAGACACAAAATCGGTGTCAATTCAGAACTTTTCCATTTTAGCAGACAACTCTGATCTCACCTTTTGAGCCTCGGTAACAGTCTTGTGCTCCAATTCTTCCTAGACAGTTTTGGCATGGGCAAGGACCCGATCCTTCTTTGCTATATCGCGGGCCCACAGTATTCTCTCTTCAGCAAGATTGGAGTTGACTCTCCAAGCGGTACTTCTCGTATTTCAGCTCCTGAATAGCAGCCCGCGCCTGGTGGAGCTCGTCGTTATCATGCATCCACCTACATCGGATCTCTGCAAGCATAGTGGCGTTCATCAAGTTTTCGTTCTTTAAGCCCTCAACATATGCAGACTCAGCCGGGGGATAGGCCCGCTCAACCTAGTGTTGAATCACTGGAGGAAAGATCAATCTGGAAGTCTCAACTATTTTCCACTTGGGTTGGTAGCGCTTATCTGGCACGTTGGGATCCCAGTTAATGGTGGGCAAATAAAGATCATTGCCCAAACGGGCACCATCATCAGCAATTCCGCTACTTGACCCTCCAGCATCGCTCATGGCGGTATCTTTGATTGCCTCGTGAGCAGCGGACACTGTAGGCATCTCTTTTTCGGATGCAGAAAAAACGCTAACCGGAGAGTCGAACAAGGTTGTATGAATAACACTGGAAGGCAACGGCGTGGACACCGGACTAGTGGTCACCGCCACAGCAGCAGTGGGCATAGGCGGCGGCATGGAGCAACTGACGGTAGCAGCAGCACTTGCCTGAGATATGAGCTCTGAAAGGCTTGGTCCGCTTGTAGCGGAAAACATGGTCTCCACAGATGTCAAGGGGGCAGATGATACACCCTCAATTTGAACCCCAGCAGCAGAACCTGTGTTGAATCAGATGTTGAGCAAAATGAAATACAAAGTACGTAATACTACCCACAAACAAAGTCACTTACCAGTGGCCATGGCATAGGCGGCTTAAATAGCCTCAAAAGCAGTCAGGGCAGGAACAATTTTGCATTTTTTCAACGCGCGAGTTGGACTCACCAACTCGGTAGCAGCAGAAGTAACAACAACACCCCCAGCGGGCACCGAAACACCAACCGTCACAGCAGAAGTAGCGGCCCCCACGACCATGTACTTCCTCCCGGTGACCTTCACCCGGATTGGTTTCTTTGCCTCTACTGCAGAAACACTACTTCCCCCGCTGAGGGAGGCTTGGAAATATAAGCAGCGGGATCCGTCGGCACAGCGGGCAACAAGAACTGCTCCAGGTGGATCTTCAGCACATCAGGATCTTGGTCTCCAATCACACGGTCCGCGGCCCCCAGAGCAGCATTCCGCGGAGGATCAACAAAATCAAACAAACTCCAATTACCTGTAATATTTACATATGTTAACTCACACACAATGAGCAGAGTAAATTCAAGGCAAAAAGAGCCACATACCTTCATCACCCCTCTGGAACGAAGGATATAGCCGGATGTCACGCCATAGCAGGCTCATTCCAGCCATCACTAAGGCCCCCTCCGGGATTACTGTACACTCAGAAGGGCATTAACACAATCTCTTAAAAAGAGCGTTTTGAATGTAAGCATCTTTTGGGGGACCGTTATCTTTAACTTTGTCCTTGGGTCCCATTTCTCTCCACTGCACTTCCCCAGGGATAACACTGGCATCGATATAAAAGAACTTCTTCTTCCAGTCTTTATCCCTGGAACTGGCGGGAATGTCCCTCAAGTTAGACACATCGGTGTCTCGCCTATCAAAGGTGAAGAAGGGGGACTTCCAAACAAGAACGAACAAAGCCCTAAAAACGGTGAGTTCAGGGATATGACCCATGGCTATACAAGCAAATTCAAACTGTCGGAGTTTGACCAACCCTAACGGGTGCAGTTGGGAAATATGAATAGGATAATGGTCAAGAACCAACTTACAAAACTTGGTGATTGGCAATCGGAAATTACAGAACTTGAAAAAATCACTAAACAGGGTGATTTTACCCTCTTTCAACGGAAATTCCGTGTCTGTCTTTGACGGCAACACCGGATTCCACTCTGCCCTAATACTGTATTCTTGAACAAGATTGTTGAAGGATACAACCCCCCATTTGCAATACAGGGCATCAGAACTTGCTTGGGCAGAAGAGGAAGATTCGCCGGTTTTTGAAGCCATTTTTAGATTCAAGAAGGGGAAGGAAGTGGTTGTGAACAAGGAAGGAAAGGAAATCACAAATCCCAAACGGGAAACCTATTTATAAGGGATTGCAACCTTTCGAATTCAAAAAAGGCAAACGGGTAGGAACACGTGTCAAGACAGGGAATGTACAACTGTCATCCTAATGATGACTTAACTGTCGCGTCCTTTCCCATCGCCGCCATTTTTCAAAAAATGTAATGATACCCCACTAGAGAAACTTACACTCAAAGGAGAAATTTTGACTTTTTCTTTGTTTAGTTCGATTTCATGAATTTCATTTCATAACTTCGGACTGGGGGGACATGACGAGGTATGACCTGGATCGGCTAACCCGACCCGGTCATCACCTATTATTTTATTACAAATATTTAATTACAAACGTTTATTCTAGAATGTTCTATTCTGCATGGATAAACCACATAACCAAATCTCCACTCTTTTAGGAAGATCATGCAAATCCCTAACTTATTGGAACCCATCCTAAGTTAGGAGAAACCCTAATGGTAAACTATAAATAGAGGTAAACATCTACGGTATGATGATCTTGTTCTCTCGTTTATTCTCTCTCTACATTCATACTTTCTTTCTCCCAAACCGAGACTTATTCTCACGCCGGAGGGTGGTTACATGAATAACTCATTCCTGTAACGAGTCATAACGGTGTTCTGTTTTGCAGTCAGCTGTTCGGATCGCCAAAGAGTTGAAGTCCTAGCCGGAGCTTACCCATAAGGTTAGTGTTTCTTCATTTATAAATTACCTTTTGAAAGAGTGAGAGTCGGACAAGTAAAGTATATTTTAAAACACACCCAAATTTGGTGACCTTTTTTTTGTATAACCACACATCTCATAACATATCATACTAGTGACTTAGTTGCCTTTTACACGGTGCAGTTTCTGAAATTTTCAGCAAGGATAATAATATAACTTTGTTTGTGTTCGTTTCAGGGGCGCAACTTTTAGTGGGCAGGAGGGGGCGGGTCGGGCGGCCGACCTCCCGAACTTTTCACTCAGTAGTGGAGAGTATGCAGTTTTCGTATAGAATTTTTTTGGTATATATGTTTCCGACCCCGAGGTTTTATAGAAATTTTTGGTATATACGTTTTTGACCCTTCGGTCGGAAATCTCAAGCTTCGCCACTGGTTCGTTTCAACTAGTTATCAATAATTTGGGGTCAAATTATATTAAATCGACGTCATTCAATAATCCTAAAATAGAAAAGTTGACTCGTTGGAGGATCAACAAAACCGAAGATCCCATTTGTGTCAAGTATTAGCGAGTTTCTAACAAGCGTCTGAAACTAGTTTAAACTTATTATATTAAGGGGGTGTTTGGGATTGCTTATCAAAAACTCTTTTTCTTCTTTTTTCTCCTCCTTCCAACATGAGAGCAACAAGAAGGCAGTCGTGTTCACTTAGTGTTACAAGAGGTCGAAAAGTGGCTCCCACCAATGAAGCAAGTATGACCACTATGAATGCACAAAAGGGTTGAACTAGAATGTTTCAAGCCGAAAATGGAGGGCAAATTCTTGGAATCTGGATAGTAAATAAGCTTATAAATGCCACAAAAACAAGCATTTAAGAGAAGAAACTAAATGGTTCGATCAATGATTACATCAGGATCATGTTATGGTATGCATTAACCTATGAATTTGGCTTTTATGTTTAATCAATGTTTTATGATTAACACGAAACGATGAGAGATTTGGTTCAATACTGTCAAGTTGGAACAAAGTTGGGAAGAATATATCTGTCTAGAACCTATGCTCCTATATTTTTGGTCAAGCGGGCGAAGTTACCACTTTGAGTTGTGTTTCAATATAGGGTTATTGGAGTTTAATAATCCTACGTTTCACCTATTAGCTGATAATAATCAAAACTTTAAAAATTCCCTCGATCAAGCGATCCCAACTTGTAAGAATTGGGCCCCCATTGATCCTTTTCTAACATAAGTGTACTTAAATCAATTAAGAAGTCTGCAGGTGCACTTGAATCTATTGAGGATGTCAAATTCTTATATGTTAGAAAATGACCAATGGGGGCCAATCTTTTATAAGTTGGGATCGTTTGAGGGAATTTTTAAAGTTGAAATTATTATCGGTCAACATGTGAAACTTATGACTATCAAAATTTATTAATCCTTAAATATACTCGAAGTGTTTGTATTCTAAAGTTGATCAATGATATATAAATGGATTCGAATCACATATTGTAAGGGTGGAAGGAGTGCTCCCATTTAGGGAGTGGTAAACTTATTTTCTAACCAATATTGTTATGCCATGTCAAGTCCCCACTTTATTCCCCATTTTACACTCAATCACTAGCAATGCTCAAACATATAAAGAGTGGTAAACAATTAAAAAAATGTATGATTTGTTGAAAGGGGTTGGGGCCCACCATTAACCCCCTCTCTCTCTCACCTTTCTCCTCTTCCCCACTCGGTGACTACTCACCGCCTACACCCCTCCCTGCTCACCGATTGAAGGCCGGCAACACCTCCCCGATCGGCAAAGCCCCTCTCTGCATGAGTTCCCTGAACCCACTCCTTCCACCCTAAGGCTATAGGGTGTGGTCATGACCCTCATGGTCTTCATGACCCTTCACATCAGTGCCATGTCACTCACTTTTAATCCATCATTCAAAACCACTACCCTAAGGGTGTGGTCATGACCTAAATCATTATTCTCTTATTTTAATTTATTTTTGTGAAAAAGGAAAAGGAAATATTAAAAAAGGAAAGAAGACCCATGGTTGCCATGGTTTAATCCATGCCAACCATGGTGGATGAGGCAATGGGGTGATGTAGCAATTCATTCAGTGGCGGAGCTAGACTTTAAAACCAGGGGTATCCAAAAAAAACAAAATTACGGTGTATTCATATAAAATCCTTTATAGGGGTATCCTCGTATTTTTTTAGGGGTATCATTTATATAAAATCGAAAAAAAAACAAAAAATTAACACTGCGAAACACTACGAACACGACTTTGAGCCGTAGCCCGTGCTACGGCTCCTAACATGCTGTCTCCGCCCCTGAATTCATTAATGGTCCAACATGACGATTGATGAACTAACCATGCCCCCACACCCTTTATCCTAATGGCTGATCAAATAACAAAAGATGTAAACATATATTTTATTTAATGATGTAGTGTTGATAATCATGATTAAGATTCAAATCAAGTTATTAAACAAGGTAATTAATTGCTTCCAATATAATTCACAACTCTCCAAATGACATAAACCAACCATCTTCTTCAAATTATTAATATGCACCCCCATTAGTTCCTTCAATGTTAATATGTGCTTTCTTTACACTCCAAGCACTTAGCTCAGAGATCAACACACTTTCTGTTCCATAGTTAAATGCAAACAAATGGGCTTCATCTCCAATAGCTAATGTTGGGTAAACCCTAGCTGTGATGCACGTCTTTCCTCCTCCTCCAAAGCTCTCGACGATCGAGTGATCTATCTGTATATATCCCAAATAAAAATACATTAGAGCTTAAGTTAAAAAAACTTCAAGAAAGAAAAAAAAAAGTTTAACCATTAACCACGCACCAAGGTTCTAAGTGAAATTTCATCTTGTTGAGGATCTATGTCAACAAATGCTCCATATGTTGTTTTATCAAGCCCGTTCCTTGTAGAAGACCTGGAATATGTAAGGTTTGTATAGGCTAATTGGTTAGCATTTCAAATATGCTAGAGAGGAGTATTGCGCCGCCCCTTCAATGTTGCTACATGAGTTGAAGAAAACTAACCGGCTTTGATCACTGCACATTAGCACTGTGTATCGTCCATTATTTTTGTAAACCCGAAAAAAGATTGCAGTTTGTTCACTCAAGTCATGGGAAGCCAAAGCTAACAATCCAAACGGGCCGAATTTGCCTTTCTTGGACGCATCCATTTCACTGCAGAAAACCTGTGGGTCGATCCCACTCCGATCTAGTTCTTCAGCCTCTTCTAAATTAGTTAGTTTGAATGATACATTCACATCCGCCTGTAAAATAACAAACATGACATACATACAAGTACAAAAGAGCCTGAAACAAAGTTTGGTGACTTACCTGCGAAGCAGTTATGCCGAGAATTTCATGTAATGATCCAGCTTCAAGAGATTTATTTTTAAAACTAACTTCGTTTTCATGTAACATTTTAAATTCCTCAATAGGCCATTGTACTAGCTGCTTTTGGTTTTGATCAAGCCAAATACTCCTTGGAAATGACTGCATATTATTAGCACATTGATGATTTTATAAAATAAATAAATTTCTTTAAAAAATGTCAGTTAATCTATTAATATATGATTACCTGAAGTCCAGACCATCCTTTAGCATGAGCATCTTCATCAGAATCGGATTCACTGACCCAACCCATCAAGATTCTTCTGTTTTTTACAGGGTCAAAGAATGATTTCGACGCATAAAACTTCCCATAATCATATCGCAAGGAGCCAAGAGTTAGTTCACTCTGAGGAACAAAGTGTTCATTCTCCGGATTGTAATTACCGATCAAGTAGTAGTCTCTTCCACAATTGAACGCTGCCATCTTCAACACATGCTTTACTCTAGAGTTCATTACAGATGTATCAACCCCATTTTTGCTATCAACGCACACCGGAAAGAAATCAGGACATTCCCATATCCCACTGCCAGCAACTTCATAAAGTGGTGATTCCCACATACTCCAGTTTACAAAATCCTCAGATCGATAAAGAAACGCCATTCATGTCCCTTCTCTCCTACTACCGACAATTATCCTCCATTTTCCGTCGTCTGCACGCCAGGCTGTGCTTGGGTCTCGGAAGTCATCATGTTTAATCCCATCAGGGACGTTAATGATGGGATTGCCCGTGTGCTTGACCCATTCCCGAAGATGTGGATTAGATAAGTCTTTTGGGACGGCGAGGTTTTGGACTTGGCGGTTTTCAGTATCGAGTCCTGTGTATAACATGACAGGTTTGTTTCCAGGGAGGATTGTGGCAGAGCCGGACCAACAACCGTTGATGTCGAAGGGTTCAGTTGGGGCAAAAGCTGGGTCAAGTGGGGTCCAGTTTATCAAGTCACGTGATACCGAATGGCCCCAGTACATTCGAGGATGAAAGAGCGGTCCGGATGGGTTGTGTTGATAAAAGAAATGGTAGACTCCGTTGTAGTACATTGGTCCTGGATGCATCAATTAAGTGTTAACTTTCTAGCTTTGATATTAACAAATCTATACCCAATTCAGTCGTGAGATTACGTACCATTAGGATCTGCACCCATTGTTCCATCCACCAATTCAGTCATGCACCATGTTCATTATCACATATCAATGAAACCATAACTTTATTTAGATAAGGAAGAAAAACAATGTCAAAACTAGAAGAAAAACTTACCATTCATCCAATTTTTGGGAACTTGAAAGTGAAATGACGTCCGATAAGGCTGATCCGATGGCGAAGCAAGACGTGATTCCGATCCAACATGGTGAGAGGGAGCCATCACAAATGTTGGAATGAATGTTAGAATGAAAAATGGCAGTTGTCCTCATCATACTTTGGTATTGCAAGATTTATAGCATGCCCCTCTTTAGGTCAAGTCAACCAAAGTCAACATATAAAATTATAAGAGTTTAGTTGGCAAACCGTGTTTGTAACTTATTATGGAAGTTTATGACGATTAATAAAGCATATCTCAATTAATTCTACTATTTTATTACCTAGTGGCACCTTCAAATACATACCATATCCAGATGATCATCCTAATTACACGTCAAGTTTTGGTGTTTTCTTATAAAAAAACAATTCATCGATGACTTATGAGATGTATAATATTGTTTAAAAGTTATTTTAGTATATCCGATCGGATCATTTAACTGGTTAAGCGGATTAAGTAAATGACTACTTAGGCAACAAGAAATAAAAGGTCACATTTATTTTAATGTTGTTTGATGCGGAAATTTATCTTAAGTTTCCTAGAACGCGGATTTATCATAAGTTCGTTAGAAAAAAAGGTTGTTCAACGTAATCGAATCTTGTTTATATATAAAAGTGGTCTTATATATTTTTTTCACTTTCACAAATAAAAAAAATAGTTGAGTATAAAATATATGTCTAAAAATATACCTAATCCATTCGAATTTGAAACTTTGTCTTTGATCTTACCATGTGTTGTAATCTTATTGTTAAACATGTCTTTTCATTTTTGTTTGCTAAATATTTTTTTATCAGTTTGTTATATAACATAAGATGCTAAACATGGAAGCATATTTTACATAATGAAGTAGTGTTGATAATCATTATATATTAAGGATCCGCATCAAGTAATTAACTCCTTCCAATATAATACACACATCCTAGAATGAGATGAATCAACGATCTTCATCAGATTATGGATCTACAGAACCAATAATTTCTTCGATGTTAATCCGAGCTTTCTTCATACTCCAAGCACTTAGCTCAGAGATCAACACACTTTCTGTTCCATAGTTAAATGCAAACAAACGGGCATCGTCTCCAATGGCTAATGTTGGGTAAACCCGAGCCGTGATGCACGTCTTTCCTCCCCCTCCAAAGCTCTCAACAATCGAGTGATCTATCTGTGTATATCCCAAACAAAACTACATTAGAGGATAAATTCAAATACTTAAGAAAAAGTTTACTTATTATCACCCACCAAAGTTCTGAGTGAAATTTCATCTTGCTGAGGATCTATGTCGACAAATGCTCCATATGTCGCTTTATCAAGCCCGTTTCTTGTAGAAGACCTGAAATATGTAAAGTTTTGGACACGTTATTTGGTTAGCATTTGAGATATATAACATAGATCATCATCATCATACTCAGTAAATCCCACCAATAGCAAAACTAAGGTAGGGTCTGAGGAGGGTAAGATGTAGACAGCCTTAAAGAGGCTGCTTCCAGATAACATAGATATATTCTTTTTTTATAACCATGAGAACCCATTTGAGAAAAGTTGTTGGCCCAACCAATACCATACTAGGCAATGGGACTACTTCAAGGGGTTAAAGGCGAGTCTACTAGATTACTTTGTCACCCCTTGAAGGCTATAATGAAGACACTTGAGTTAAAGAAAACTGACCGGCTTTGATCACTACACATTAGCACAGTGTATCGTCCATTATTTTGGAAAACCCGAAAAAAGATTGCAGTTTGTTCGGACAAGTCATGGGAAGCCAAAGCTAATAGTCCAAACGGGCCGAATTTGCCTTTCTTTGACGCATCCATTTCGCTACAGAAAACCTGTGGGTCGATCCCACTCAGGTCCAGTTCTTCGGCCTTTTCTAAATTAGTTAGTTTGAATGATATCTTCACATCCGCCTGTAAAGTAACAAACACAGCATACATACGACTACAGAAGAGTCCGAAAAAGCTTGACCGTTAGGACTTGACGACTCACCTGCGAAGCAGTTATGCCAAGAATTTCATGTAGTGATCCACCTTCAAGCTTCTTATTTTGAAAACTAACTTCGTTTTCATGTAACATTTTAATTTCCTCGATAGGCCATTGTACGAGCTGCTTCTGGTTTTGATCGAGCCAAATACTCCTTGGAATTGACTGCATGTTATTAGAAAACTCATGATTTCACTAAAATGTTTTTTGAAACTGATGATTTCACTAAAATGTTTTTTGAAACTGATGATTTCATTAAAGAAAAGTAATTTTGTTAAAAAAACATGTCGATTAATCTGTGATAACCTGAAGTCCGGACCATCCTTTAGCAATACAATCAGTTACAGAATCAGATTCATTGACCCAACCCATCAAGATCCTTCTATTCTTCACAGGGTCAAAGAACGATTTTGAAGCGTAATACTTTCCATAATCATATCTTAAGGTGTCAAGAGTTAGTTCATTTTGAGGAACAAAGCGTTCTTTCTCAGGAGTATAACTCCCAATCAAGTAGTAGTCTCTTGTATAATCATACAATCCCACCTTCAACACATGCTTCACTCTAGAGTTCATTACAGATGTATCAACCCCATTGTTGCTATCAACGCACACCGGAAAGAAATCAGGACATTCCCATATCCCAGTGCCTGCAACTTCATACAGTGGTGATTCATGCATACTCCAATTAAAAAAATCCTCAGATCGGTACAGGAACGCGATTCCCTTCTTGTCTTTCTGACTTCCAACGATCACCCTCCATTTTCCATCGTCTGCAAGCCACGCAGTCGTTGGGTCTCGGAAGTCATCACGTTGAATTCCGTCGGGGAGGTTGATGACGGGATTGCCGGTGTACCCGACCCATTCTCGAAGGTATGGATCAGATAAGTCTTTTGGGACCGCGAGGTTTTGGACTTGACGGTGTTCTGAATCAAGTCCAGTGTATAATATAACGGGTTTGTTTCCTGGGAGGATTGTGGCAGAGCCAGACCAACAACCGTTGATGTCGAAGGGTTGGGTCGGGGCAAAGGCGTGGTCGAGTGGGGTCCAGTTTATTAAGTCACGCGATACCGAATGGGCCCAGTACATTTGAGGATTAAAGAGCGGGCCGGATGGGTTGTGTTGGTAAAAGAAATGGTAGACTCCATTGTAGTACATTGGGCCTGAATGCATCATTCAAGTGTTAACTTTATGGTTTTATTGTTCGGGCAAAAGGGTGTAAAAACCGATTATAATAATATTAAAAATGAATATCGATTGTAATAATATTAAAGTGAATATCGATTGTAATAATATACGTAAGTACATATTCAAACAATAAAAAGAAATATTACAAGTAATAAAGTGTAAAAAAACTAGTTCTGGTTACACGACTAGTTCCAAGTTTCAAGTCAGATTCGACAAACAAACCGTGAAACTGAACTTTTTGGATATTAAACCAGTCAAACCGGCCATCTTGCTTAGTGGTTAGTACGGTTCGATTGGAAACTAGAAAGCAATAATTTTTGGGTCATGCTAGCTGCACACGCCCAAAATTATTTTCACACCCCAAAGCGCCGCGCTATGGCCAAAGCGCGGCGCTTCGATCGACAAAACGTGCTTCGATTGACGTTTGAAACATTCGATACTGTTTGCCAGACATAAAGCTGATTATGATGTTTTGTCGTTAACCCTAAGCGCCGCGCTTTGGCCATAGCGCGGCGCTTCGACCCCAAATTTCACCCATTTTACCTTTTAAAAGCAACCTCAGACAGACACTTCGACCATATACATTTTCATTCACAGACACCACAGACACTTCGATATACATTCACCCATCCGTTGTGTTTCTTCAAAATAACGCGCGGTTTTGCTGTATTAGTTACATCTCTTGAAAAAACGATGTCGTGGTTAAACAACTATATTTTCGGTCAATATTCTGACGAGACAGTTGTTCCTGATTCTTACGAGGGGACCGCTATTTCTGACTCGTATGAGAAACCGGTCTCGTCCAACTTGAGGGAGGCAGAGGTTGTATCTGGCATTCGTTATCGTGATAACACGGTGACGCTGGATTTGAATACCCCTGTGGAGGACCCTTACGCACAACAAGGTTATTCGAATTTCGGTTACGGTGGCGAGTACAGCTTTGTACAGCAGGAGTG
Source organism: Helianthus tuberosus (assembly GCA_030545235.1). Lineage (NCBI taxonomy): Eukaryota > Viridiplantae > Streptophyta > Magnoliopsida > Asterales > Asteraceae > Helianthus > Helianthus tuberosus. The sequence continues at coordinate 190,802,421 of CM060418.1, forward strand.
TGGTCCAAACGACAGTTACGGTTGTCAACAGAGCTTACAAGGTTATTCGAATTTCGGTTACGGTGGCGAGCACAACTTTGAACATCAAGTGTGTATTCGGACCTCAGTGACGATGGTGAGCCGGGGGATGTGTCTGTTGATGAGGAAGGCTGTTACCCGGTTACGTTTTCGTTTGATACGACGCAGACCTTTTCGTCACGTAAAGAGTTGGTGCATTGGGTACAAGACACGGCAAAAGACAACGGTTACCTCATTGTGACTAAGAGGTCGAATAAAAGAGGAGAGAATTACAAGATTTGGTTTCAATGTACTTTTGGTGGGGAGCATAAGAGTATAGCTACACAGAGGAAAACGGGTAGCAAGAAAATAGGCTGCCCGTTCGAGATGATCGGGTTTTCGGAATCATCCGGAAGTGTTTGGAGGATCGAGGTGACGAAGGCGAAGCATAACCACACTCCTATTGAAAACTTAGAGGGTCACGCGTATGCGAGAAGGCTTTCTTCGGATGATACAAAACTGGTTAAGGAGCTGGCAGAGCAAGACATTCCCAACCAAAGTATCTGGCGAACGCTGACAAAAAACAATCCGGCTAGAAAGCTTATTCCGAAAGATATACACAACGCTGTTCAGAAGATCAACGCCGAAAAAAATGTCGGTAAGTCTCCGATGCAAAAACTTGAAAGCATTCTTCTCGAAAAAAATTACACTTATTACATGCGCACGAATGAGATATCAAACGAAGTTGAAGATGTCTTCTTTGTTCACGAAAGATCATTCAATATGTGGTGTGCCTTCCCGCATGTGCTAATTATTGACGCCACCTACAAAACGAACATGTACAACCTGCCATTTGTTCAGGTCGTAGGCATGACGTCGACAAACAAATCGTTTACGGCTGCTTGTGCGGTAATTTCCGCTGAGAAGTCAGAGAACTACCTATGGGTGTTGCAGAGGATCAAGTCTATGCTGGTAGGATGTATGGAACCGCGCGTGATTTTAACAGACAGGGATTTTGCTCTGATGAACGCGTGTGAACAAGTTTTTCCAAAAGCGCATAAGTATCTTTGTTGGTTCCATATTCAACAAAATATTAATAAGAACAGCAAGAAGAGATTCTCTGACAAGGATTGGAAAGAATTCGTACGTAGTTTTTGGTTATTGTGCGAGTCTACGACCGAGGAAATATACAGGTATAACTTGGAAAACCTTGAAGCACAGCTGAAAGAAGATGACCGTGAACGTAGGTATTTCTTACATAATTATGTTCAAATTTTATATAATAACAAAAACTGACTATTTACGTTTTTTTTAATTTTAGAGGTTTTTGATTATATGAAGAAATCCTGGTTGGATCCGTACCTTGAAAAGTTTGTATCATGCTGGATTAACAAAACTATCAACTTTCACCAAACTACGACCAACAGGGTTGAGGGCATGCATGCAACACTAAAAAGTCACTTTCCAAGTCATCGCAACACACTGGATAAACTTGTACTGTATGTTGATCATGTTGTTGATAGACAATACACCGAGATTAGTACAAGCTTTGAAACAAGCCTCTGAAAAGTGATGACGCACCACAAGAAGCAGCCCATGCTTGCATATATTCTCAGAAAGGTTTCAATATATGCGATTGAGCTTTTGAGTAGGGAACTAAAACGTAAGGAAGACGGGTTGAGAGCCTACGGTGCAAGCTGTGGTTGCCAACTTTTTACCAGCTGTGGTTTGCCATGTGCCTGTCGTTTGGAAAAGTTGGAAAATAAAGGTAATTAATATCTTTGACCTTTCTCGTTATGATTCTGCCACCTAATTTGTTTTCATCCACAGGTCAGCAACTCCGGATCACACACATAGACGTGTTCTGGAAGAAGCTTAACTTCAAGCCTGCAAAGAAAAACATAGAGGATATCGATGTAGACGCGGAATTTGAAAAATTGAAACAAAAGATCGATCCAACACCCCCTCAAGTGAAAAGGAGCTTCTTTGAAAAGTTTCAGCAAATCCTCAATCCAGGGAACAATAACAAAAAACCTCCTGCTGTTCTGAAGAAAACTCGTGGTCGCCCAACATTGAAAACGCAGGAAGAAAGAAAGGTTGAAGCCGCTAGAAAAAGCTCGTACATTCCGTCGGAAGAAACTTGGGTCGAGGCCTCAGATGATCTTCCCCGTCACAGCTCGTACATATCACTCGAAGATTCTAGAAGACAAAAGAATACCAAACCGATCAACCTGCACCCTGATTTCCCGATGATCAAGCTCGGTCCTAAGACGGATATAGCGATCCGCAACTACGCATCTCAGATTCCCGAAGTGATCCATCCATACATCGTTAGAATAAAGGACGTGAAACCAGATGGTCATTGTGGGTTTCGATCGGTGGCTGTTGGGTTAGGAGTGAAACAAAATTCATATTTGATGATCCGGAAACAACTTATAAAGGAGTTACGTACGAACGAATCGCTTTGGAGGCAGTTTTTCGATCCGGAAAACATAGGACATTATGATGCGCTGCTTAGACGGATCAATTTCAAGGGGGTGGGACGAGCAGATATCGAAAATTACATGACGATGCCTGAGACGGGGTTTCTTATTGCCCAACGATACGGTGTGATTGTTCACACCTTCGACATGCGTGGGAGCTGTACAATTTTCCCTCTGCTGGGGGGGCCAAACGAAGCTGAGGAACCTCACCTGGTGGTTGCGGTTGTGTTCGTCGACCATGGGCATTTCATACATGTAGATCTTGGAGGTTGTTATCCAATGCCTCCCCCAAACCCACTCTGGACAGCACACAGAACAGAGCGCGCAGCAGCCTGGCACACATTATACAGGGATCAGATCAACGCGTACGAAATGCTTACGTATCGTGCCCCAGACCTTAATGTAACCCCATATGTTCACGATGTAGGTTAAATGTGTTTAATAATAATCACGTTTGTGTTTGTTCAATATATGCGTTACATCACGTTAAAAACCGAATGTCACCGACACGACCCAATCAGATTCAATACGCACTTGTACGACCCAAAATGACCATATACATCATAATACTACAATTAATGAAAAAATACGTCATGTTCATGTGCGGTAGGCGGCTGGTACACATAACACCTCTCACAGGAGTACTTGTGCTTTCAAACCAAAATGATACGATATAACGGAATAAGACATCACACGTAACCGATTTGATCCGGAACTTGCAGTATAGTCCATATATTTTAAAAAATGATGTATAATGGAAAAAACGTAAAATTTAGACTATTATCGACGCGTTTGTGAATAAAAAACAATTTTAAAATTTTAAAAAAAGGGCCGAAGCGCCCCGCTTAGGTCATAACGCAGTGTTTTGGCCCCGAAGCGCCCCGCTTTGGCCATAGCGGGGCGCTTTGGCCCCTCGTTATACCTGAAGCGGGGCAGCCTTCTCCCCCATTTCACCCTCAAACAAAACACACACACTACGGTGCGATTACACACACTAGTGCGAAGATCGTCTTTTTCCGGATTTCAACCGCTATTAGGTACGATCGAACTTCGTTTATTGTTGTTATTGTTTTGGTTCAAGTTATATGTTTGATTTTGAATTGATTTGGGCGGTTGTGATCATGTTGCTGGGGCTGTTCTTCATAACGAAGAACCAAAGCGCCGCGCCGAGGCCAAAGCGCGGCGCTTTGGTTCATGTTTATTTTTTTTTTAATATTATTTGTTTAATATTGTTTGTTTATTATTTAAATTATATTTAATATTATTTGTTTATTATTTAAATTTTATAAATAAAATTATTTGTTTATTATTTTTTGTTTAAAAATTATTTGTTTAATATTATTTGTTTAAAAATTGTTTAAATAATATTATTTGTTTATTATTTAAATTGTTTAGTAATATTATTTGTTTATTTAATATTATCTTGTCAACGTGCAGGTATGGATTCCTCCGATGACGAGATTGAGCATATGGAGGCTGAGGGAGATGTGGGAGATGAGGGAGAGCCGGCATGTCCGTACCTGCAGTTTCCGCCGGGGTCACGGGCGAGGGGGAGATGCGCGAGGTTGCGCACCATCCCCATTGGGGAGCATACAGGGATAGACTGGGGCCTGCTGGAGACCGTGGGAGAGGCCGCGCGGGCGCGTGAGATAGTTGGACTAGATACTCCTTGGTCGCGCCTATTTGAGTTAGCGATGGAGGACTCGTACCCTGAGCTTACGTGGGAGTTTCTTTCCACGTTTACATACGCGCCGCATCCGGCGGATTACGTGGAGGACCCGGATTTTCCAGTCCACGAGGTTACATTCCGTCTCGCCGGTCAGCAGTTTGAGATGAGTGTGCGGCAGTTTGCTGTCCATACAGGTTTGTTTAAATAATATTATTTATTATTTTATATTTAATATCATTTGTTTATTTAATGTTATTTGTTTATTTAATATTATTTGTTTATTATTATTATTTGTTTATTTAATGTTATTTGTTTATTTAATATTATTTGTTTATTATTATTATTTGTTTATTTAATATTATTTGTTTATACAGGTTTGTACACAGAGGCCGAGCTTGATACTGATTTATATACGCAGGCAGTTACGATGATGGACAGGCAGACGCTTATCAGTTTCTGGAGGGCCATTTCCAGGGTTCCCTTTGGGAGATCCTGGCAAAAGGCCACCACCATCAAAGACCCCTTGTTCCGATACCTGCACCATGTTATCGCGGCAACTATCGTGCCGCGGGGTGCCAGCAGGGAGAAGGTCAACCTCAGTGATCTTTTCTTTCTATACTGCCTACTGCGACGACAGCCCTGCGATCTAGCAGCCAGCCTGGCAGATTACTTTGCCACAGCATACCACCGGCAGCTCCGCGGGTGGGTGCACACTGGCTCATACATCACCGCCATCGCACGCTCGCTCGGGATCGTGCCCGAGGGAGATCCGGTGCTGTCCGATCCGGTCCCGTCTACCAGGTTGGGCCGCGCGTCAGTTTCTAGCATGCAGATCACCCGTCGCTTTGATGTTGGTCTGAGGTTTAGGGGCAGAGACGGGCTGATTTGGCAGCCGGAGCCGGTGCCGGAGGTCATCCCGGTTGTTATTGAGTTGAGGCCTGGAGTGTTGGCCCCTCCTGCTGAGCAGGCGGCCGCTCGGCAGGCTCAGCTACAGGCTCTGGGACTCGATCATTTCCCGGGCCAGCCTCAGGCTGAGGCTCAGGCTCAGCCTGAGGCTGAGCCTCAGGCTCAGCCTGTATTAGAGGATCCGGCTCAGGAGGAGCATATCGAGGAGATCCCGGTACCACCAGTTCAGCCAGCTCCTGAGCCGCCACAGTACCCGCAGCACGTTTACGCTGACCTGCCTCCGGTAGCGCGTGAGGTGGCTCGGGACTTCGACCGGCGCCTCAGACGCCAGGCCGCACGCCAGGACTGGATCATCGAGACGCTCGTTTCTCTACGAGAGCGCGCTGGGTTGCCTCCACTTCCCCTCCCACCGTCCCCACCGCACGAGGATTAGTATCTTAGTTTGTTTGTATAGTGTTTTGTTATGTATTATGCAGTCAGTTGTACCTTTTTGCTTTGTATGTACAAACTGATATATATATATATATTGCAGTTAATCTTCTATTTACATCACGTTGGTTTTGGATTGTTTACGTTTAATTCTTATGGTTTTCTGTACAATTTATTTAACGTGTTCGTTTAATTTAACAAAATAAACTAGGTTAACAGTTTATAAAGACGCACTTATATTATATACGTTTTATAAAAATAATGACGTAAAAAAACGTAATTATAAAACAACGTATTATAAAGGCCACCCATTATATAACTCAAATACAATTTTTTCCTCCAAAAAACACTACCAAACTAACCCACATCTCACCTATTTCAAAAAAAAATCAACACAAATTCCAGCCAATGTTTTTTGTCTTTTTGCACACTCGAAGCGCCCCGCTTTGGCCATAGCGGGGCGCTTCGAGTGTGCAAAAAGACAAAGGCCGTGTGCGAATAGACCAGGCCTAATTTTTAATAGAAGTTCCGTCGTTCAAAAAATAATATTTAAAAAAAAAACAAAGGAAAGTAGGAAGCAATAATTGGAAGTAGGTGATGAGATTCCGTACCATTAGGATCTGAGGCCGTTAATTACATCCACCAATCAATCATGCATTCATGTGCCATGTTCATCATCACAACATATCAATGAAACCGTTGCTATATTATAGAAGGAAGGAAGAAGAAAGAAAAAGTCAAACTAGAACAAAACCTTACCGTTCATCCAGTTTTTGGGAGGCTGAAAGTGAAACGCGGTCCGATGAGGCTGATCCGATGGCGAAGCAAGACTCGATTCCGATCCAACATGGTGAGAGCCAGCCATCAGAAATGTTGGAATGAAAAATGGCTCTTGTCCTCATCATGCTTTGTGTTGCAAGATTTATAATCATACTCCACTTTAGGTCTAGTCACCATAGTTTGTCACAATTATTATGTAAGCCTATAATGATTAAGCATATATTGTACTATTTTATCACCTAGTGGCACCTTTCAGATACATACTTTATTTTCTTTATCTTCCAAATAGGCATTAGCTTTTTGGTGTTTTCTTATAAAAAAAACAATTCTTTGAGGACTAATATGATGTATAATGTTGTTTAAAAGTTATTTTAGTATATAGTATATCCAGGTGGATCATTTGAACCGGTTAAATGGCTTAAGCTACACCAGGTAAGTTACTTGGAGCAACACGAAATAAAAACTCACATTTATTTTATTTTTGTTTGACTCCGGCGAGTTATCATAAGTTTTTTTTGAACGTCAATCTATCATAAGTTTCATAGAACAGTGTTTTTTTAACATGATGGGATCGAGGTGTATATATAAAGGTGGTCTTTCTAGTGTAAGGTTGAAGGTTTAATTCTTACGAGCTAATACAAAATATAGAATTAATATAATTGTGTGTGCAGGGGCGGACCTAGTGTAGGTCCAGACGTAGCACGGGCTACGGCTCAACTTTTTTCCGGTAGTGTAATTTTTTTTTTTCAATTTTTATACTAAGGACACCCCTAAACAACTACAAGGACACCCCTAAACGACTACCTAAGGTGAAGATAGGTAAAGATGAAATGAAATCAAAATTTTCCATCGACAGAAACGTTTCCGGTCGACCTGCAAAAAAATCGTTTAAGATGGAGAAGATGAAGTATAATAATAGTGAACAACAGCGGAAGTTATATTCAAGTCAATAGTCAAACTATTGCATTTAACCTTTTACTCTATTTTTTCTTAAAGGCCGGTATTAACAAAACCACAAAATGTTGTAAGCAAATATTTACCAAGAAAAAAAAAACAATTTACCAAGAAAAAAAAAAGCAATTTACTTTAATTAATATCTAACCATTTAGTATAGGTAATTTGTTACTGTAAACACTGTTTGTCTTTTTTATTTCTTTGTTTATCCTTTTTATTAAGTATTAGATTTACTTTTTTTATATATAATTTTTGATTCTTTTTGTTGTTGAAGATATTTTTATTACAAATTATATCTATAAAACTTCTTAATAACATTTAAAGTTTTATAAAGACTAAATTACAAGTTTTGTCCTTTATGTATGTCCCAAATTGCAGGCGCTGTCCTTTAAACCAAAACTTGACAGGCGGTGTCCTTTGTGTTTTCAAAATCTTGCACGTTTTGTCCTTTAGGCCAAACCCAGTTAGATTTGTTAGTTAAATCTGGTATCAAGGGGCTATTTTGTAAAAAAAATTATTCAGGGACTAAATTGTACAAAACTTAATATTATTATTATTCAGGGACTAAATTACTAACCACCATCACCACCACCCTTCATCACCATCACCACCACCACCCTCCACCGCCGCCACCACCACCACCGCCGCCACTACCACCACCATCAAACACACCTTAAACCGCCCAACATAACAATCATGACACCCAAAAGATGAAGAACCATTTGTCATGTAGGGACCATCTAACAATTACCATACACAGAGCAAGCATAACTGGATCGATTTTAAGTATACTAATATCATATAAGTTCAAATAATCTGCAACTTATGGAATCATCAATTCACAGTTCATCAAATCATCAAATTCCAAATCAACTTGTTTGCACTTTCAATCTTATTTACACAGATTGGTATAAATAAATTTACATGTAGCTGAGAGCCACAAAAGAATGCAAGGCAACCGAAAATAAGAAGGTACTGACTGACATTAAGAGGCGACTTGGTGTGGGTGATGCCATTGTTGTTTTTGTCGTCGGCGCCGTCTGATCACACCCCACACAACCCTCACCACCACCACCACCCACGAACCCCATACCATCTGTAACTGCCACCACCCACCTACTTGTACCATCTACCACCTGCCACCGCCACTCCACATCACCTACCGTCGCCTCCATCACCACCACAATTGCCTTTCATCATCTACCGCCGCCTACCACCACCCTCCACCATCTCCAAATCAACAACCAACATCCCCCAAAAATCCCCAAATCCCTAAAAACGAATTCTTCAACAAAATCGATAAACAACCGATTAAACAAAATCGATATCCGCCAACCTCCGACGAGATCACGGCACCACCTGCCACCACCCATCTTCCACCATCTGCAACCACCCATCTTCCACCATCTGGAACCATCCACTTCCACCGCCGCCAACAACCACCATCAACCACGCACCCACCTTCAATCTAATCTACCACCACCAATTCCGTCAACACCGCTAAAGCCACCCTGCAGATCTGAGAAAGTTGGAGTCGAGAGAGAGAAAAGGGAGAGAGAGCACGTCTGATAGAGAGAGAGAGAGAGAGAGATAGGGCTTCTTTATAATCTTTTTATTTTTTAGAAACTAGTCTCTGAATAATTTTTTTTTTACAAAATAGCCCCTTGATACCAGATTTAACTAACAAATCTAACTGGGTTTGGCCTAAAGGACAAAACGTGCAAGATTTTGAAAACACAAAGGACACCGCCTGTCAAGTTTTGGTTTAAAGTACAGCGCCTGCAATTTGGGACATACATAAAGGACAAAACTAGTAATTTAGTCTTTTATAAAAATAATTTATAACCTTCTAGTGTGTGTTTCATACACTCATTAGTAAAAAAAATGATAATCAATGTATGTAGAAATAAAATTATATTCGGATCTTGCAAGTTGCAAGTCAATAGTTTTTGTTCTCTCACTTTATTAGAGAGTAACACTCTATTATAGAGTATGGATTATAAAGAATTAATTAACGATTTTGTTTTCAAAAATAGTTTCACTATAAATGTATCTATACCTAACAATACATAATTTCAACACGTGTAATACACAGATGTGTAATTATATATATTAAGACTCATTTTTACTAGCCGCCCAGGTCCACTAAGGGCTCTTGAATTCTCATGGGACAGGCCCAGGTTATAAAAAAACAAAACTAAGGGCCCATTTTTACAACCCGCACAGGCTTTTTAATTCTCAAGAACGACAACATGTAAAAAAAACTAAGGATACCTCTCAATTTTTCTTTTAGGTCCGCACTGTGTGGTTTTATATATGTCTTTTCACTAATAAAAATCATAAAGTTTTGAGGTGAGTAATTAATGTCACATGTGTACGTCTAAGATATATGACTAAACATATACCTAATCCATTCAAAGTTGAAAACTTTGCCTTTTCATTTTTGTTTTGTAATTTTTTTTTTTATCAATTTGTTATGATAGTCCAGTTTTTAGTTTAATTAAATTTATTTTCTAATTTGGTACGACAGTCCTGGCTTTTTTTCTGTTTTCTATTTTTGTAATATTTTTATTTCTTTGATATATTTAGTTATATTATTAAGTATTAATTTCTTTGATATATTTAGTTATTTGATTAAGAATTATTAATATTAATAAATGCACATACACAACAATCCACTAGTGTTTATAAATTACATGTGATTACAACAGACACACAAAGAAGATTTCTAAAACACACAAATTTGGTGAAGTTTATCTAGCCATACATCTCTTAAAATATCATATTACTACTACTTGGTGAAGTTTATGTAGCCATACATCTCTTAAAATATCATATTACTACTACGTTTTACACCGTGGGGCATTTGCAATTTCCAGTGAAGATAACACTATAAACTTTAATACTTTACGTATATGTTTCAACTACTTATATACAATTTGGGGTCAAATTAAAAGCAATCGACAACATTGAATGCTCCTAACATATTAAAATTTTGACTCGTCGGAGGATTAACAAAGACAGACACAATATTTGGATGTCATTTATTTTGTTATCCGGATGTCTATAACTCAATATACAAAGTTATCACGTCAGGTCGGATGGAGTCACCGAACTTAAATCAATAAGGGTGGTGGGAGTAGTGTCGGCAAAACGCCAAAACCACTCGGCAAGCACCACTCCATGGTGTGCAGAAAGTGTTGTGTTCGGCAATGGGTGGTGTAGGTTTGCGATTGATACCGCAGGTGTATGTGTGTGGGAGAGCAAGAGAGAGGTGGGCCAACCAATCACAATTTTAGTTAGGTTTTTTCTTTTAATTTAATTTAAAAATTGGTTGTGGCATGGAAAGCTACAAAATGGCCGCATTTCCTATGATTTGGTAAGTTATGTCAAGTAAAAGACAAGTAGTGGTGAAAGCTGATGTGACCCTGACATGGTGTTGTGGCATGTTGGCATGGGAGGCAAACACTTCCACCAACCTAAAAAAATATACAACGTATTATAACGGAAAAATTCGGAATTCCTTGTTTCCTCTTATATATATTATCAAACATAGTAATAATATTTATAAACACAATACACATGCTTAAACTTTTGATAATCATACCTTTTTATACATTATCAAACATAGTAATAAAATTTATAAATACAATACACATGCTTAAGCTTTTGATAATCATACCTTTTTACACATGATTATTTGTATTATTTATAGAAAATTATAGTATTACTTGAAAGGAGTCATTTAAAATATAGTGAAGCCCCTACCGTTATCAATTGCCAAATGCAACATTCCTAGACCACATCAATCTTTGGTTTCATCACCATAAAAAACATAAATCAAAACTGCCGGCCCTCTTGACTTTGTCTGCACCTAGTCCCCCCTCTACTTATAGTAACACAAACTAATACCATAATCATAGTACATGTTATATATCCCTCCATATTCTCTAACTAAGATAACTGTAATGAACGGTGGCCGTGAGCGAAGGAAAATGAGTGCGCCGTTGTCAAACCGCTTCAAAGACAAAGATGAAGATCTGCTTTTGTTCCAAGAGATGCATAAGCGTGACAAAAACCGAGTTGTTAGCCTTCTTCTGCCTGTTTCCGATGAATTTGAACCCAATGGTGAGTGTTATGGTTATGCACATTTTTATTAATCCTAACCTTGATCGCTTACTGAGACCGTTTCAAATGCAGGAAACTATCCACTTTATGGGATGGCATCCACAAAGAAAGGACCGGGTCTTGGATTCCTAGGAGAAAGCGAGAAAAATGACTACGACTGGTGAGTTGTCGTCATCAAATTCTATATATATCTGATGAGGGTTAAAGTAAAAAAGAAAAAAAGTTTAAAAGGTACCAAGTAAAATAGGTCTAGCCTCTTATACTTGACCCATAAGGTGTTTCACACTGAAAGTTACATGTTTAAAATAGACTAAATAACTGATGTGCTTGTAACGAAGGTTGAAGACGCCACCTGCCACGCCTCTCTTTCCATCCATCGAGATGGAAGCGAGAAATGCACAAGAACTCGTGGTTCAACGTGAATTGCCCATCACCCAACCACTTTCTCGGGTATGTATATGTGATAAACTTGTGTATGCTTCTCCTTGCCAATAACTGTTATAACTAATATAGCAATCTCGACCCATATACTTATGAAAAGGTTCATTGGGACCGAACCTACAGCGCTTTTGACTCCACCCAAGCTCCAGCCATATATCAGTCATATGCTGGATTTTTTTTTATGGCCTAACACCAACCGCAGTTTGCAGGAAAACCAGAGGAGAAAGAAACAAAACCGATAAACATTGGATCCAATTCAGGAAAGCCGAAAACACCTAATCCTAGACCAAGGATTCCTGCAAGATCGGTAACCCCTAGCGCACGTTCAAGCGGTTTGTTCATTGATCAGAAAAAGAACATAAAAACCGCTCCAATCCCATTGATCACCAGTGTCCACAAGAGTAGCGTTACTGATCTCACTAACACAACTTCAGTTTCAAAACCGTTAAGTGAAAGAGACAACCGTTTGATTCTGAATCAATCAAGAACCACACAGAAAACCAGAGGGGTTTCGCCTGTAGTAACATCTCGGATCACACAAATTCCTGGCTTTTCAGATGAAACACCGCCTAATCTAAGAACGGATCGGTCCATTTCGGCTACAAGAGGCCGCGTAGTTAACCAAACAACTCGAAACGCTCTCACGGTTGCTAGCCAGAAGCCTGAGGTGTCGAACATGAGAGCAGCAAGAAGGCAGTCGTGTTCACCGAGTGTTACCAGAGGTCGAAAAGTGGCTCCCACCAGTGAAGAAAGTATGACCACCATGAACGCTCTGAAGGGTAGCAATAGAATGTTTCAAACAGGAAACGGAGCGCAGATTCTTGGAAGCAGGATGGTGGATAAGCTTATGAATGCGAGAAAATCAGGCACCGAAGAGAAGAAACTCAACGGTTCGATCAATGGTTATGGCACAGGCACCGAAGAGAAGAAACTCAACGGTTCGATCAATGGTTATGGCAGGCTCATGTCCCAGGGTTCACTAGACATGGTATCGATTCACCTCTTGTTCACCGTATAATTCAATTTTATAAACAGATTCGACTTTTATGATCACACAATGTCTTATGATTCATAGGAAAGTAAAAGAGACTCGGTTCACTTCCGTCAAGCTGGAACATCGTTGGGAAGGAAATCCGTGTCGACAACCTATGCTCCTAGTTCAAGGTCAAGCGGGGGAAGTTATCGCTTTTGAGTTGTGCGTTGATATATTAAAGTGTTTGTATTCTATAGCTGATCATTGATATATATATATATATATATATATATATATGGATTTGAATGATATACTCAAATGGCTGATCAGATAACATAGGATGCTAAACTATTGCTTATGTAAACCGAAATTGATCATCATCAATGTGCACTTTTTGTTCATCGGTCGTGGAAGCTTATGTTACTTAATTATAAGGTGTTGAAAATCATGATAAAGTAATCAAATCAAGTAATTAAGCAAGGTAATTAACTGCTTCCAGTCTAACAAAACATCTTCTTCAGATTATTGATTTGCACGCCTAACATTTTCTTCGGTGTTAATCCGTGCTTTCTTCACACTCCAAGCACTCAGCTCAGTGATCAACACGCTTTCTGTTCCATTGTTAAATGCAAACAAATGGGCTTCGTCTTTAATGGCTAATGTTGGGTAAACCCTAGCTGTGATGCACGTCTTTCCTCCTCCTCCAAAGCTCTCGACGATCGAGTGATCTATCTGCGCATATCCCAAACAAAACTACATTAGATCTTAAAATTTAAAAACTTCACAAAAAGATAAGTTTACCAATTACCCACCAAGGTTCTAAGTGAAATTTCATCTTGTTGTGGATCTATGTCGACAAATGCTCCATATGTCGTTTTATCAAGCCCGTTCCTTGTAGAAGACCTAGAATATTTAATGTTTTGGATAGGTTAATTGGTTAGCATTTAAACTATATACAGGATATAAAAAAATCATCACCAGTGGAAGCTGGATTTGAACATGAGACGGCTGCCACCCCTTGAAGAAGGTTATAATATAGATAACTGAGTTGAAGAAAACTAACCGGCTTTGATCGCTGCACATTAGCACAATGTATCGTCCATTATTTTGGAAAACCCGAAAGAAGATTGCAGTTTGTTCAGTCAAGTCATGGGAAGCCAAAGCTAACAGACCAAACGGGCCGAATTTTCCTTTCTTCGATGCATCCATTTCACTGCAAACAAGTTGCGGGTCAACCCCACTCGGGTCCAGTTTCTCGGCCTCTTCTAAATTAGTAAGTTTGAATGAAAGCTTCACGTCCACCTATAAAATAACAAACATCACATACATACGAGTACAAAAGAACCCCAAAACAAAGTTGGACCGTTGAGACTTCATGTCGTTACCTGCCATGCAGTTATGCCCAAAATTTCATGTGATGATCCATCTTCAAGATTCTTATTTTGAACAGTAGCTTCGTTTTCATATAACGTTTCAATCTCCTTGATAGGCCATTGTACGAGCTGCTTCTGGTTTTTATCGAGCCAAATACTCCTTGGAAATGACTGCATGTCATTAGCAAATTGATGATTTCATTAAAAAAGTATAATTAACAAAATTTGAATAAACTAACGTATGATTACATGAAGTCCGGACCATCCTTTAGCAACATCATCTGCTTCAGAATCAGATTCATTCACCCAAGCCAACAAGATCCTTCTATTTTTCACAGGGTCAAAGAACGACTTCGAAGCATAATACTTCCCGTAATCATATCTCAAGGTGCCAAGCGTTAATTCATTTTGAGGAACATAGTTTTCGTTCACAAAATTGTAATCCCCAATCATGTAGTAGTCTTTTTGATAATCAAACAATCCCACCTTCAACACATGCTTCACTCTAGAGTTCATTACGGATGTATCAACCCCATTGGTGCTATCAACCCACACTGGAAAAAAGTCGGGGCATTCCCATATACCAGTACCTGCAACTTCATGCAGTGGTGATTCATGCATACTCCAGTTAACAAAATCCTCAGATTGGTACAGAAACGCGATTCCCTTCTTGTCTTTCTGACTTCCAACAATTATCCTCCATTTTCCGTCGTCTGCAAGCCACGCAGTGGTTGGGTCTCTAAAGTCATCATGTTGAATCCCATCCGGGAGGTTTATGACCGGATTACCAGTGTACTTGACCCATTCTCGAAGATACGGATCCGATAAGTTCTTCGGTTCAATAAGGTTTTGGACTTGGCGGTTTTCAGAGTCAATTCCGGTGTATAGCATGACCGGTTTGTTTCCAGGGAGGATTGTGGCTGAGCCAGACCAGCAACTGATGATGTCAAAGGGTTCGGTTGGGGCAATGGCGAGGTCGAGTGGGGTCCAGTTGATCAAGTCATGTGATACCGAATGTGCCCAATACATATGTTCAGCAAAGAGCGGGCCAGATGGATTGTACTGATAAAACAGATGGTACACTCCATTGTAGTACATTGGTCCTGGATACATCATCAACATTAAGCACAGAGATATACAGAAAAGCCAGTTTGGATTTAAACCGCTTCCTAACTCAACCCGATACCACATCTAAAATAGGTTTGATCCAAATCGATTCCTACCCGACCCAAACCGCCAGTTTGTATATCGGTTCTTACTCTCGTTACTGAAGCCGGTTTGGACCTGAACCAACTTGAAAAACCGGTAACCCTGACCTAAACCGATTTGTATAAGGTTAGACTATTTTCCTTCATAACCGGTTTATGACCCGAAACGGTTTCGAACAAAGTTACCCAAACCGGTTTCCTAACTAAAACTGGTTTGACCCAAGCAGATTCTAACCCGACCTAAACTGCCTCGGTTCCTATTCTCACCGGTTTGGACCCGAACCTATTTGAAAATCAGTTTTAACCCAACTATAAGGTTCGAGTATTTTCCTCCATAACCGGTTTGTGACCCGAACCGGTTTCAACTCAAAAGTCAAACCGGTTTTTACCAAACCTATTCCGTTTACAACCTGAACCGGTTTTGCCCAAAAAAAAAAATAGTCAATTACTGTTTTCGTCCCTGTGGTTTGTCAAAAATCACTATTTCAGTCCATTAGTTTAAAAATTGCGATTTCAGTCCCTGTGGTTTCACTTTCGTAACCATTTCAGTCCACCTCGTACCCATTTCAGTCCCTGTACTTAACAGAATAATGGATTGAAATGGTTACGAAAGTGAAACAACAGAGACTGAAATCGCAATTTTTAAACTAATGGACTGAAATAATGATTTTTGACAAACCACATGGACGAAAACAGTAATTAACACAAAAAGAAATGTACACCTTTATTATTAAGCAGTTAATAAAACAGATGGTTAATCTTTTCACTTTTCTGATTTTAGAATTGGAGTAAATATCTAAAGAAATTCGATAACTACTATGATTAACAACTTTTTTTTTAACGGCCAACAAACTCAATCCCGAGCACTCTCGGGGCACCCACTGGACAAACGGAGTACTCCGAGAGTAACCCGGGTCCACCACCAATTCCGGGGAAAACCCGGTAACCCACCCGCCCGTAGGCACGGCGGTGAAATTACCGATAAAACCCGTTTGGCTCAATGATTAACAACTTTTAACTTTTTATTCAATAAACAGAGGAAATTACGTACCGTTAGGATCTGTGAGCATTGAAATATCCGCCAGTCAAACGATCAAGCATGCATGTTCATCGTCGCAAAATAATGAAACCGTCGCGAAAGTTAGAGAAAAGTGGAAGTGGAAAAAGTAAAAAAAAACAAAAAAAAAAAGTGAAAAGCAAGAAGAAAAAGTTACCATTCATCCAGTTTTGGGGAGGTTGAAAGTGGAAGGCCGTACGGTGAGGCTGCTCCGGCGGAGAAGAAGGAAGTAATTCCGGCGTAAGAGTGTTTGATCGGACATGGTGGAAGCCAAGCGTCAGAAATGTTAGAAAGATGGTGAGAGTGGCAGTTGTCATCATCACTGGTAAACTCAAGTGTTGCAAGTTTAAGATTATGATCAGATCAAGTCAATATATAACCCTCTTTTAGATCTGGTCCACCAAAGTCACTAATTTAGTATATACTATTGATTATTTTTATGCATTTATTTAGTATCACTCATTTTTATATTTATATTTATAGTCTTAACAAACATCACCTATTTAAATATATAACTTATATATGTGTGGGACTTGATAGGGTAAAATTGAAATTGTACTAATTTTAACGTTATTTTACTAATTTTATGAAAATAACATTAAAAGTGGCGGATGACTAATCATGCATCGTGTGGTGACGTTGATAGCTAAAAGACAAGAGGGTACATGCACAAATCGGCATTTGTCCCGATTGCTGAGTATTATGTGCCTCATGGCCAAGGCTTGATACAAAACTACTATCGAGTCGAGGGTCTCACCGGAATGAGTCTTTCTATTTCTAAGAGGTAGATGTAAGGTTGTCCGCATCTTAACTTCCTTAGACCTTATATTACCTTAGATTTGCTATTGGTGGGATTTAGTGAGTATGATGATGATGATATATTAGAAAGCAATGTATTTATTTTTTCACGGATTGTTAAATTAGTACTAATGAATATTTAAAAATTATAAAACAATATTTTAAGATTAAATATAATTTAAGAATAATGGGTGAAATAATAGAAACCAGCAAAAAAATCTTGAGTTCGTATAATTATAACACATGACATATCTGGTTACTGGATATAGATTTAGAGGTATGCAACTTTTATGGTGACTGATATATATTTAGAGGTATGCAACTTTTATGATGATTAATGTTGAGCTCGTATAATTATGACACATGACATATCTGGTTACTGGATATAGATTTAGAGGTATGCAACTTTTATGGTGACTGATATAGATTTAGAGGTATGCAACTTTTATGTTGATTAATGTTGAGCTCGTATAATTATGACACATTGACATATCTGATTATTGGGTATAGATTTAGAGGTATGCAACTTTTACGATGATTGATATGGATTTAGAGGTATGCAACTTTTATGATAATTAGTGAAGGTATTGCTCTATAGAACCCTTCAGTTTGAAGTAATAAAAATCAAAAATAATGATGACCTGGAATGCCAATTTACCAAGTTAAGTTTTGTTTGATTAGTTGAAGTTTGTTCTATATAAGATGAAGTCAAAAATGGCAGTTGAGGCATACATTACTGTTTTTTAATATATGTATAATTATGAATAAGCATTTCTCATTTTATATGATACTATTTTTGTTGCCTAGTGACAGATATGATGGCTTCAAATAGATTCTTTGTTTATTAAAAAGGTACTCATCTAAAATACGCATCAAGTTGCTTGTTATCATTTTATAAGAAAACAATTCTTTCACGACAAATGAGATGTATATAATATAAAAAATTATTTCACGACGAATGAGATGTATAATATTGTTTAAACTATAAGCAATTGTATAATTATGTGGGTCCTTGTGTTAAACTTAGGATAACAAAAGAATCTAAATCCAACGAGTAATTTAATCCTAATACAATACAGCGTACATCCGTAAACTTAATTGGTGATTTGTACCAAATACCTTATGAATATATCACCATGTATGAGACACAATTTTATAATCAAATATATGAGATATAAACCCCGTTTTTCTATTATCATTCATAGACAAACTTTTTAATCCTTCTCCAAGTAAAATAACTAATCACA
Source organism: Helianthus tuberosus (assembly GCA_030545235.1). NCBI lineage: Eukaryota > Viridiplantae > Streptophyta > Magnoliopsida > Asterales > Asteraceae > Helianthus > Helianthus tuberosus. The sequence continues at coordinate 190,820,864 of CM060418.1, forward strand.
CTGAAAAGTGAAAAGCATGTGTTGTGTGGCGTGAGATTCATTATAGAACATTAAACTATTGTGAAAACAAATTTAAATCGTTTAGTATTCTTCTATGTAGGATGGTTTCTTTATAAGATTTAGTGTATAAAGTTTGATATTGATGTTTTATATTAAATTGAGGTTGTCTAACGAGATTGATGTATTATATATTGTCTACATTATTGAATTTAGATGCTAACTATAAATTATATTTTTATATGCACGTTTATAAAGCTACTACAACTTAACTTGAAACTTGAGGACTTTATAACTAAAATGGTGCAACAAGAACGAAGTAGTAACACAGCCTATGATGAAAGCAGCAAGTTCTTAGCATGATCCATGGATAGCATACATTGGCCATATGGTGAAATGTACAGGAAGTAGGGGCCGGGGGGCGGGGGGGGGGGGGGGGGGGGGGGGGGGTAAGTAGTGTTGGGACAATTTTATTCAATTTCGTGTTGTGTCAAACACAACTAGAATTGTGTCATGCTCGAGTCAACTTGTTTAATGCTCATTTACGAGTATAAGTAATACCTAGTGAGTTGGTAGAGTTTAAGCAACCAACTACTCGGACTCAAATCAAAACCTTTTATTTTTGTAATTGATGTTCTAATTTGTTTTTCGATTCTGACCCTATTTCCGAACTAACAAACTTCGTTTTATATATTTATCACGAGATTAGAGAAAACGAATGAAAACATTGGAGGAGAGCCGAGGGCGTTCACGGTTTTCTTCACCTGAACAGGCACTTATGTAAATGTGGATTATTTTGTTTTGAGACCTTGCTATGTTGATTGATATACAGCTAAGTTACTATATTTAGAAACATATCATTTTTTTGTTGTATTAATCTAAGGAAGAAAAAATATGAATCATCTAACAATGATTGAAGTGACCCAAATGACAATAATAACACAACATTCACTGTCTTCTTTTCCAGAACCGTTGAGTTGTATCTCCTGCAATTAAAAGTAATTTTGAATGAGAAAAGGGTTGCCCATAGCCAACACAACCAGTAACTTTCTAAAAATCACAAAAAAAAAAAAAATCCTTTTCTAGATGTGTACACAACTCTAAAGTGGAAATTGTTTCTTAAGAGGTATAACACATCTAGAAAACGGTAATTTTGTGATTTTTTTCGTAAAAAACAAGAACATAGCAGAGCAGAATTGGAAATTGTAAGTAGCAGTAGTAGAATAAAAATCAGTAACACAACACCATTCATAGTCTTTATAATCCTCCAAACTTGATAAACAAACAGATTCAATGCAAGACAGAATATACTCCTTACCTCTTCCGACCACCACGTTCTCTTAAAGACAGAGAAAGCATTTCACCTCCACCAACGTTGTAATAAGCAAGCGATATATTGTCTTTTAAAAAACCCGTCTTCCCACTCAGTTTCTGTTTGTTTGCGGGCAGCTGAATCTCTCCAGCAATCTTCTCTTTCAAACTGCCTACACTCTCAGACAACGATTCCACACTAATCTCCAGTATTTGCCCTTTCAGATTACCTTCACCGACATTCGGCACCGACACACTAATACGAACAGGTCCCTGTCAAAACTCAAAACCAACAGAACTCCAATAAGCACACTGTCACTAAAAAAAGGGTTATACGCAAATCTTAAAGTAAATAGAAATATGATCGCTGAAAACAAACATACCGGATGTTGAGCCAAGAACAGATCCTCGGGGACAAGCAAAGAATCATCAAGCTTTTGCCTCTTTGGTTCGGGTTCGTCAGGTAGTGGAGGAGCAGCTTCCTCTGGAGGTGGTGGCGGCAGCATTCCTTGAGGCATAGGTGGTGGAGGAACAATAGGTGTAAACTGAGATCCAGGTGGTGGCGGCACCGGAATACTAAGCGGATTGGTAGTCATAGACTGACCCATTGGTAGTGGCAGCCGATTCATCATGTAAGGTGGTTGCTGACCGTAATTCATCTGCATTGGCTGCGGCGGGGGATGCAGGGTAGTTACCGTCATATTTATCGTGGACATAGGTGGCGGAGTGACAGTCGGGTATTGAGAATTAGGCAGCACACGGGGAAGATTCAAAGCAAGCCCAGGTGGTGGAGGTAGAGGGCGAAGTGAGGGAACACCATGTCTAGGCGGCAGTGCTGCAGGACCAGGAAGATTCCGGCCACCAGTAACCCCATCAATTTGATCTTCTGCTGCGTTATGTGACAAAACCTGAGTAGCCGTGCGGCCAATACTCCCTGCGTGCCCATCCCAAATCATCTGCTTAAGCTGCTGCTGCTCATCGTTTATCTTTTCGATCTCTGCCTTGACTGCATTAGAAACCTCCTCTTCTGTGGTCCCGAAAATATCCGGACGTGTCCGAGCAAGCCGGACAATATTTCTCGAAATTTCATCATCTAGGGCAAGTGTAGTCTCCCTAATCTTGGCAAACATTCTCTCCTTTTGCTCTTTATACTTAGGGTCAATAAGAGAAATACGCATGTGTTCCGACATCTCGTTGACTGGAATCAATTCACCAGTAATCGGTGAAACAACAGTATTTGCCAGGTTTCTCTCTGCTGCTGCAGCTGCTGCTAGCCTTTCCTCAGGCCTCTTATAGTTCTTCACGATCCTCATCCATGGCTCATTTTCTTCCTTAATTGTATCGACATCATTATACTCTTCAAATGCTGCAGCAGTCATACCTTCGTGAACAAGCTGCACCTCTTCTTCATCCATTTCCATTTCCACTTCCTTCACAGGTTCAACAATCTCTTCATCTACAGCTGCCGACATCTTGCTCCTCATTACAACTTCTTCTAATGTCATTAAAGGCGGTAAATAACGATCTTCGTCATCTGCAAAATCTATGCTCTCCACAACAACAAAATCATGCCAATCCATTGTTAACATTATCAGTCTTTCATGTTCTATCTCATCCTCCGCCTTTTGTCTCGCCTGCTCTTGGGATTGTTCCCACTCAAGACGGTGTAAGCACCGTTCAATCACAGTGGTGATGTCGGTCACACTTTCTTTCAGCTTATCGTTCAACCCTTTAGGCGGCATTAACACTTTCGAGTAGGCATCTGCTAGCGATGTAAACAACGTAAACATACTGTGGTTGGGCTTCAAAAATTGAAATTGTGAATTGTTGTTCTCTCTACTAGTTAACCCAGTCAAAAAAGATTTTCCATTTCGTGCCACATATTGTGCAGTGAGCTTAATAATATCCAACTCCTCCTCCGTAATATCCTCAGGGAGCCGAATCGTGTACTGCTCAGGTTCTGGGGGGTCCAGAACTTCCTTAACGGGTCGAAATGTAGCTGACGGGTTATTTTTATCGGATGCATCATTGCTATCTGCAGGAGCAGCAGAGGGAGTTGACTTGGGTTCTGGTGCATCCAATGATTTCTGCCCTGGGGCTTGAGCTTGAGCACGAAACTCAGCCAATCGGTGCTGGTAATACGCATGATAAGGATCTGAACCATTCAGAAAATTAAATTTGGGATTTCCAGCATTGCTACCAATGATTCTTTTCTCAAACTCGGGTCCGGTTTTTGACACATAGCTTGCGGTTTTGTCGACAACGGTTCTGATGTCAGGGGGAGGATGTATAATCCCAATTGTTCGGGTGTGTGTGGCAACTGATTCAGGGGTGGTACTTTCCATACTCCAGGAGTTACCCTGCAAAGAAAAAGTTACATATCAGATCTGCTAACACTTTTGAGTAAAAACCAAAAACCATATTAAACATTTACAAGAGAAGACACAGAAACTAACACAATATACTGGTCTGATTTGCCCCTCAGACTATTGAACTGTTTTTTTATAAGAAAATGACTATAATTTTTAATAGATACCGATTTAGACCAAATAACACATCATACAACAATAATCAACCCGAGAATAAAATAACGTGTAACTTGAGTTCATAACAAAACGAGATTTCGTTCAGGCATTTTATCGAACATCTGGTACCCTCATGTATGAAGGTAATATGCCAAGAAACTGGTACTCGATTAGTTAAATAGTTAAATGCTAACAAACTTGATTCGATTGTTAGGGCTTGAATAATACAGAAACAATATCCGTTAAAAAGTTTAAATCAAGAGGATATAATTTTTTTTTTTTTGATTAGGGTATTAATTTTCAAACAAAATTGGAAGTAAAAACAATATGTTAACGTGTGCATGTGGCACGTATCAAACTTAAAGGCAATGTCCTAAATTATGAAGAATAATGAAAAACTGAAATAAGAAAATTGTGAAGATAATGTATGTTATCAATGGATAAGATTGACAGGATTATGCAACCCTAGATCTGTTATTAGAGATCAATAAAGCACATGTGTAAGGGATCAAAGAACGAAAACAGAAACTTACGATCGACGGTGGCGTTAGAGCGGGCTGACGGTGGCGTTAGATCACCGACGGTGCGACGGGTGTTTTATCGCAACAAGAGACTTGGAGTTGAAGGAATGAATGAAGGGAACTTTGGTATTTTATAGCTAGCGGGTGGTTATTAAGTGGGCTGGGCTGGGCTTATGTTGGCCGTATAAGTACATACATGGGTTAGAGGTAGAGGTGCACAAAAATCCCAAACTCGGCTATTAGAAAAACCGGGTCTTATAAAAACCCGAATCTGAGCCCTACCCGTAGGGTAGGGACCGGGTATGCATATTCAGTTCAATACCCTGGTTTGTACCCGGGTTTTTAGCGTACCCGGGTTTCTATAAAACTCGTACCTGGGTTTTCGTAATACTCGGACCCGTTGTGTACAACGGGTTTTTTTTTAACATTTAGAGCTTGTATGAGGCTTTTTTGGATAGGTTTTAAGGCATACAATATGTATAAATAAAGGTTTCTAGTATATTTCTATGTTTTATACCAAAAAATGAATCAAAAAACCCAATCTATAACCGAACTTGAACCATACCCGACCAATACCTGAACCCTACCCGGACCCGGAAGTAGGGTATTCTAATACCCGGATATTGAAAACCCGAACCCGGGTACACAGGGTATAGATTTTTTTGCCAATACCTGGACCCAAACCTGACCTGGGTTTGGCCAATACCTGAAAAGTCAAAACCTGGTCAAACCCGTACCCGGGTATATACCCGAACCAAGGTATTAAAAAATCCGGTTTGTGTACCGCTAGTTAGAGGTAGAGGTGCACAAACCGGTTAATTTTAATAACCGGTTCGGTTAATTGGTTATACCGGTTACTTTGACTTTTTGACTTTAAGCGTATGCTTTAACCGGTTATTTTTTTAATTAATCTGGTTAACTACTTTAACCGGTTCAATTAATTAACCGGTTAATTTGCCTTTTTTTTATTTTTTCAGTTTTTTTCCGGTTAACCGGTCTATTTGGTTCCTATACTAAATACCTATAATCGGTTACTAACCTACGGTTAAAAATAACCATTAACCGATTATTTCTAAATTAGTTATTAACCAATTACGATTTTAGTTAATAACCAGGTATGATTAACTAACCGATTATTTTGTGAACCTCATGTCAGAAGAGTTGAAGGAAAGAATGAAGGGAACTTTGGTATTTTATAGCTAGCAGGTGGGCTGGGTTGGGATTATGTTGGCCATATAAGAACTTAGGCGTACATACATGGGTTAAAATTAGGTGCTGTTTGTTTTTTCTGAGGGAAAACGTCTGCAGTCTGCGGACCACATCTGCAGACATCTGTAGCAGAAGTGCTGGACCAAATGTCTGCAGTCTGCAAGAAGAAGACTGTTTGTTTTTTTACTTCTGCAAACTGCTGAAATAAACTGATTTATTAAACTTAAAAGAGTTTTTCAATATTCAAACTTAAATAATAATTATACAATACTGAAATAATATTCATAAAAAAGACAATAACATTTTTTTTAAATCATTGTATCCATGTTTTGCATTAACTGCTCATCAATCTCATCTCGTAACTGAGTCATATATTCCCTATCCGATGCAGTACCATGTGCTTCAACCTCGTCTTCATCAGCATCAACCTCGTCTTCATCAGCATCAACGTGCACTTGACTATTATGCACCGAAACATTGGGTTGATCGTATTCTGTAAACAATTCATCGCTCAAGCCCTCTTTTCTTATAAAATTATGTAGCGCGAAACATGCAATGGTAATGTTCCTTTGTGTAACCAATGGAAATGGTGCCATCCTCTTCAAAATAGGGAATCTTGCTTTCAAGACACCAAAAGCACGCAAGACACCAAAAGCACGCGAAAATAGGGTTCTTTCTGCTATGCATATTTATTGGGCGACAGTTTTCCTCTTACCGGCTAAAATTGTGAGTGATCTTGAACGTCGTATGCGTGCTTTTTTATGGACTGGTAAATTTCAGCAACATATCAAACCAAAGGTTGCTTGGAAGGTGGTTTGTCTTCCTAAGAATGAAGGGGGATTGGGAGTTCGATGCATTGCAGATGTCAATAAAGCCCTTATTTCGACTCATATTTGGAGTGTGTTGACAAACAGAAAATCGCTATGGGTTCAATGGGTGCATATTTATAAGCTCAAAGGAAGAAGCTTCTGGGAGATTCCTTCTCGAGGTCGTATGACATGGGGTTGGAGGAAAATTCTTGCTTTGCGAGACTTAATACGTCCTTATTTGTGGAAGTCTATTGGTAATGGTAATAATACTAATGTATGGAGCGATACTTGGTGTAGTGCGTGTCCCATCCGTGCTTATGTCAGGCCGAGAACCATTGCCAATGCGGGTTTCAATCTGCAATCGTCTGTTGCTGATCTGGTTGATTCTAATGGCCATTGGAGGTGGCCGGTTGCTTGGTATGACTTATTTCCGGTTTTAATCAACGTTCAGGTTCCGACTCTTCATGATATGCAGGATCGGCTAATGTGGGTAAATTCGGAAGGTAAAGCTTGTCATTTTTCTTCGTGGGAGGCCTGGAACAATATCCGTCATCGTGAGAATGTTGTTTCTTGGATTAATATGGTTTGGTTTAAACAGTGCATTCCTAGACACTCGTTCCATTTGTGGTTGGTTATTAGAAACAAATTAAAAACTCAAGACAGATTGTCTAGCTGGGAGGCGGGTAGTGCTACAAACCTGAATCTCATGTGTTGCCCATTATGTAACTACGATAGGGACTCATGGGACCATCTTTTCTTTGAATGTTCCTACTCGTTGGAGGTTTGGAACAACATTAAAGATATGGCTTATATGGGTGATGTTAATGGTCGTTGGATTGACATTATGGAATGGATGAACCAAAACTCTAATATTCAGCAACCGGTAAATGTTACGAGCAGGCTGGCTGTCTCGGCAGCTTCTTATTTCATATGGCAAGAAAGAAACTCTAGGCTCTTCACTCGGAATCAACGTACGACGGTGGTTTTAGCTCAGGAAATCATTGATATGGTCCGTATGCGTCTTATGACTATAAAATTCAACCGGGGAGCAGTGAATAATAGTTTTCTTGAGAAGTGGAGGATTCCTAGCAGTAATTTGGTGATTGATCCGGGCTAGATAGTTTGTTTTTTCGATTTAGTATGGGTCGTTTTTGTTGGGTTGGGTTGTGTTTGTTTGGGCTAGTAGATGGTAGTTGTTGTTTTGGTTGTTTTATTTGTCTAGTCTTGGTATGCCAAGTCTAGCGGTCGTGTAACATTTCAGTTGCACCTTTGTGATTATTGTGTTTAATAAGATTCACCGGGGTAACCCTTTACCCCAAAAAAAAAGCACGCTCAATTATGTTCTGAAGTCTTGCATGAGCATGGTTAAATTTCTCTTTATTAGTCAATGCACGTCTTCGGCGAAAATCTCCTAGCCAATACCTCACATTACGATACGGAGCCATAAATCCCCGTATGTGTGCATACGCGGCATCACAAAGATAATATTTGTCTATAAAGATATACAATTATTTAGAAAAGTAAACCAAGTGAATAATATTTAACAAAACATAAACATACCTTGTGGTGGAAACGGGAATGGTGCATCTGGATCTGATAATGCCTCTGATAATATTCTTGCATCATGTGCTACACCTTCCCAGCCGGCCACGACGAACGTAAAAATCATGTTGAAGTCACAAATTGCTAATATGTTTTGATAACAATCTCCTTTTCCTCTTCCTCTATATAAATCTTGTTTACTAGTAGGGACAACAGCATGTATTAAAGTTCCATCTAGTGCACCAACCGCTCCTTTAAAAACCCGTCGTAGTCTCTTGTTATGTCCCGGTATGTTTGGATTAGGATTGAAAGAAGTTGGTACTATCATTTCTTTGGAAAAAAACATCATTTTATCCAAGACTTCATAAAAATATTTATGAATTGTTTGCTTTGAGTGTTGAAATCGACGCTTGATAACTACATATCGTTGATTATGTCCGATTATCATAAAAAACATAGTCATCTTCTCCTCAACCGATACATGTTTACTATCCTCTAACGAATAATTTACTCTAAAATGTGCACATAGTCGGACAAATGATTCACGAGACATACGTAGAAGTTCAATGCATTGTTTGGGATTTCCTGTCAATAACTCTAACGTGTATTTATGTCCCGTCATACGTGAATCATTGTCTCGCACTCGGGAATTTCTGGCAATGCCATCCACGCCTCTCTCATGTCGGAGGACACCCCAAAAATATGAAAAGCAGCTAAGAATATAGGATCTACCGGGTCTAACCCAACCAACTTTAACTTCTCAGAACATTCACGAACTGTTGGCCCTTCTTTGCCTTTAATCAAAACCTGTAGAGCCTTCTGCATATCACGTGCTAAATCATCATGGTTAATAGATGATTTTGATATTTTGGCCCTTTTGTTTGGATTAGGCTCAGAAGTGGGCTCGGAAGTAGGCTCAGGAGTGGGCTCAGGAGTAGGCTCTGGAGTAGGCTCAGAAGTGGCGGCATCATCTTGTGTGTCATGATAATGGGTGTCCATAATCATAAGCGATTGGACACGATGACAAGAAGATCCAACCCCGGATGTTGTTTGGGTTGAGGTCCACTTGCAATTTCCAGTGGCAGCATTTCCATCAAACAATTCTGCACAAAGTTTTGGAAAAGGCAATGGAACTGTCTTCAATGATGCAGCCTTCGGATGCCCCTAAACCCAAAGTAAAAAAAAATATTGTAATAAACTTTTTTTTAGGATTATGTTTAAAACTTATATAAATGAACATACCTTCTTAAATTCTTCCCATTCCTCGTTCGTTAAGGTAAAAGTATTTGTTTGAGGGTTGTATATGTTGCCGGTTTTGTTTTTCAAATACACCCAACCTACGTATTTGGCTTTAAGATTATCATATGCATTCTTCATTTGTTTTTGAGTTAAATCCAAGCTAAACTTTTCCTTAAGAACTTTTCCTAATTTATTCCACGAGTCTTTATGCAAACTCAAGCCTTTTCTACCCACCGTGTTTATCTCTTCAATACATGTCTCTAATAAGCATTTTAGATGATCGTTTGACCATTGTTGTTTCTCTCCCATTTCTACTAATCAACAAAAAAGCAATTAACATACTAGGCGCGAAGATATACATATACAATTAAAAACACTGTCAATCCATAACAAACACAAAAACTCTAATCAAACAATTAACATACTAGTAAATTTGTGACCAAAGATTCAAGCCTCGAAGATATACATATACAATTAACAACACTGTTGAAGATGTATCCTAACTTTTGTTTTTCAAATACCATTATCAAACAATTAACATACTAGTAAACTGGGTACTATTATGGGACATTTTTCATCACATTTCTTTATATTAATCTCTAAAAAGTTAGGATTTATTTCGATATTTATCTTTTCACAGCACCATGGTATGCCCCTGAAAGTAAAGTGGCTCGCTCGAGATCCGGAGAGATTTATTTGGCACAAACTAGACATATTAACACTCGAATAAGAGTCGGTTCGTTAGTTCAGGACGCAAATATGTTTGCACCTTATGCTGGTAACTTTTATACATTTTTAATTCCTTGTAAATAATCTCTGATACAAAGAGCATAGTAACATTATCATTTTCACATGTGCATATTCAAAATATACATGAAAAATGTGCAATAAATGGTTACAAAAGACCTTAATCATCCATGTATTCTAATATACAGTGAGGAGAATCTTTGACAAATTAACATATCTGTGCGGCTGTAGAGTGGGGGAGGAAATGGAGCAGGTCTAGCACAGGGGAGGAGATGGAGCAGGTCTCGCCGCTGCAGAGGAGATGGCCGGCGGCGGAGGAGATGGTCGGCGGTAGAGGAGATGGAGGGGGAGGAGCAGGGCGGCGGCGGTAGAGACGGTGGGGGAGGAGCAGGGCGGCGGCGATTGAGAGGGTGGGGGAGGAGCTTGGTGCAGTGGGAGTAATCTAGGGTTTGGAGTGTTTTGATGGAGAAGTGTTTTGAAGAGGGCAGAAGATATAAGCCCACCTCTGCCCGACAAAGAGGTGGGGAATTTTTAATGAAAACTCTTCTAAAAATCAAACAAGTTGCAAGCCATTATGTCTGTGTGTGGTCTGCGTGAAGAAGAGAAAAGAGGTTCTGAAGTGTTTTTTCTAAAAAACAAACACCCCCTTAGAGATTCTATCCTTATTTTTCAAGGTACATTTTAAACCCTTTCTAATTACTTTTTTGTTTAAGAGTAAATTACAAAGTTCGTCCTTTATGTATGTCTAAAATATCAAAGTATGTCCTTTGTCTATAATATATTCAAGAAACATACTCGATGTTTGCAAACCCAATCAGGTTATGTCCTTTAGTCATAACAACATTAGTTTTCATGGTTAAAGTTGACTAAGTCAACCCCACATAAGGGTATTTTAGTCATTTTACCCTAAATATCAAAATAAAAATCATAAAAAACAATAAATAATTTCTTTGTTTAATTTGTTTAAATATACATGTATATATAATATATATATACAGACACATATACACACTCTCTCTCTATCCATCTCAAACTCTCTCTCGGACTCCCACCACCACCACCCACCTGCCACCACCTCCACACACCCCACACCACCTGTCACCCGCATCTCAAACCCACCACCACCATCCAAACACATCGGGTGATTACAAGCACCAGATCGGAAATCCCAGTTAACAAAACCCCTGTTTTAAGTGTTTCCCCATCTTTATATTCACCATAATATTCGCCGGAAACCTAACAAACCACCACAACAACCACCGTACAAACCCTAACCGGCATCAAAACACACACAAATCCGCCATGAAAGCTTCAATGAAGTTCAGAGAGGATCAAAAACCTCTATTCCGAGCAAAAATACCGCTCAACATCCTCGGATTCCCGTTCCAATCCGGCATCGTCGCCGGAGAATCAAACGAACTCTCGTTGAATCTCAGCACGTTCTTCGAATCGAGGGAGGGAGGCGCTGTGCTCGTCGTCGCTTGTCATCGGGAATGAGAGAAGGGGGTAGGAGTGGTCGCCTGGTCGGAAACGTCACCGGCAGTCGCCGGTTAAACAGTTCAGGCGCCGGTCAGTCATGGGAGAGGAGATCGAGAGGTGTGTGGTTTGTGTTTAGGGTTTCTCTCAAAGGAGATGAAGAAGGTAATACTCAGTGATATGTTTGTGTGTATGTTTTCTTTTAATTGAGGAGATGCAGGTGGAGTGTTGGACGGAGAGAACAGATGCATCATCGCCGGACTCTTGTTGTTCTAAGGCGGCGAGATTTGGGGGAAATATGAACGTCGGAGACATGAGGGTTTTCCTGTGAGAGAGAAATGAGGTGTTTCTGTGTGAGCGTGTGTGATTTGAAATTCGGGGAGGTTGGGGGAGCGGGGTTTGCCGGTGAAGTGGTGGTGGTGGCAGATCGGTGGTGGTGGTGGTGGTGGTGGCGGTGGCAGGTGGGTTGTGGAGGTAGAATAATTAGAAAGAGAGAGGGGGACATTATCTGCTGAGGTGTACGGCGGTGGTGGTCGGTCTGTTGAGGTGTACGGCGGTGGTGGTTGGTCTGCTGAGGTGTACGGCAGTGGTGGTGGTGGTCTTGCAATGAGAGAGAGAAAGAAAGCTGGTGTGTGTGTGAGAGAGAGAGGGTGTGGTGGCAGGTGAATGTTGAAGATGATTATGATTATTAATTTTAGAGTAAATTACAAAAGACAGGGTAAAAAGACTAAAATACCCTCATGTGGGGTCCATTAGGTCAGATTTAACCATAAAAACTAACTGTGTTAGGGCTAAAGGACATAACCTGATTGGTTTTGCAAACATCGAGTATGTTTCTTGAATATATTAAAGACAAAGGACATACTTTGATATTTTAGACATACATAAAGGACGAACTTTGAAATTTACTCTTTGTTTAATGATAAAGCTTACTCATATTTTTCAAGGTGCATTTTAAAACCTTTCTAATTACTTTTTTGTTTAATGATAAAGCTTACTCGTATCCTACATTACACCAATTAATTAAATAAAGTGTATCGTCTAGGTTCAAACCTTTTCTTTAAAAAACATGAGCCTCTACCAAGTAAGCTATCCCACATTGGCCTTTCAAATTACTTACTTTATCGTTTTTTTATGATTTGTCTTATTCTCAAACTAGATTAGAACCCCGTGTATTACACGGGTTGAATAAATGTAATTTTATATACCAAATAATAAAAAAATATATCTTTAAAAATCTTGTTTATTACACGGGTTGAATAAATGCAATTTTATATATCAAATAATAAAACAATATATATTTAAAAATCTTGTTTATTACATTAATTTTATATATTAAATAATAAAAAAGTCATATCTTTAAAAACCACGTGTATTGTACGAGTTGAGTAAATTTAATTTTATATATTAAATAATGAAAAAAGTTACATTTTACCTCATGTGTTATACGGGTTGAGCACATGTAATTTTATATACCAAACAATAAAAAGTTATATCTTTATAAACTCTATGTATTATATGAATTGAATAAATCTAATTTTATATACTACATAATAAAGTTTGGGTATGTTTGTCATTTTTCATACAAAACAACTTTTTTGTACCATAAAGTCCTTCACTTTTGGGATATTTTGCCATTTTCATACAAACGTCTAACTTTTTTTTTTCCAAAATCGTCCCTGAGATTTGAGATTTTTTGTCATTTTCATCCAAATGTTTGATAGAAAAAATAAAGCAAATTAGATGTTGGATGAAAATGGCAAAAATGTCCAAACTTCAGGGACTATATTGTACAAAAAAGTTGTTTTGTATGAAAATGACAAACATGCCCAAACCATAGGGACGATTTTGGCAATTTACTCTTTAAAATATTATTTTATCTCCTATATGAATTATTTAAATTTATATTAAATTTAATTATATAATTATCTTTTAATTGATATTAATTATCTATAAAAATATATGACTTCAATGAATGACATGTGTCCTTCCATTAGTTTCTTTTATTATACAGTATAGATTATAAGGATTATATATGTAGATAAAATAGTGATTTCTTATATTTACGAACTCAATATTCATTTATTAAAGAGTAAACTGCCATTTTGGTCCCTGTGGTTTGGGCAGTTTTGTCATTTTAGTCCAAATCTCAAACTTATTAAATCTGGGTCCCTGTGGTTTGCATTTTGTTGCCATTTTAGTCCAAAACTCAAAATATCTCATTTTTTACTGTTTTAAGGTCCCTTTTTGTCTTTATCTGCAGGGGTAGTTTGGTCCATTTAATTTTCATTAAACCAATTCCTTAACTCTCTCTCTCTCTCTCTACAAACTCTCTCTCATATATACAGATTATACATTTGTATGTATATACACATACTCCCACCGGCCACCATCACAACCACCGTCACCACCACCCACCTGCCACCACCACCCAACCTGCAACCACCAACACCACCATCCACCTGCCACCATAACCATCGTGAAAACCCCTCAAATCTGAAAACCCACCATGAAAAACCCTCAAATCCACCACCGTAACCACCCAAAATCCCCAAATATTCACTAGAAACAAAAACTCAAAATCCCCAAATATTCACTAGAAACTTAATAAAACACCCAAAATCCCCAAATACTCACATTATCACTTACCAGACGATGTATCCCTATCACCATCTAAAATCTCATCAAAATCACCATCCTTGCAAAAAAATCCTACAACTAGGCAGCAACAGATCGAGAAAACCGGTCGGCAAAATGACGTCGTCGCTGGATTTCTTTCTCTTCTCTTTATTTGATGTAAGACCCTAACACGTATTTGACAAAAGTCGCAGCGGAAATTCGTGCCATAAAATTTCTTTCATTACAAACGTCTTAGCTTACTTGAAAGTCCTTTTTAAAATAACTCTTTTACGAAACATAAGCATAACTTCTGTTTGCTAAGGTACATAATCAGTTATTCCCGTACAATCTATCTTGTGACCCGGTCTTCGATCTCTATTCCTCGTGATAATCGTCCGTGATTTGTACAACCTGCACTCACCACATTCATTCATAACATTAGCACACATTATATATATACAAGATTCATATATGTACACTTCCCATTCAATTATATATCTATCTTTAAGCATTACATCCACATATCAATTCCCTGGTGAGTCTTCAATAAAGTACCTGCATTAATGTTCATTCTCCAGGCACACTATTAATAACGTTAATCCTCAACGTATCGAAATCATACATACATACACACTTACATTCATACATACACATTTACATTCATACATACACATCTACATACTTACATGCATTTATACATCTCTACATACATGCATACATACATACGTATCTTCATATATACGTAAACACACATCTACATACGTACATACGTCCCTACGTCTCTACATACATGCATACTCACATACGTACCTTTATATAAACATAAATACACATCTACATACGTACATACCCATATTTACACATTCAAGATCTTACCTAACCCTTATATACTCGTACATACCTTTATGCTTACATACGTAGACATCCACATACATACATACCTCCCCATATCTTCACGTACATACATACACTCAGACGTACCTTCATACATACATATATATACACATCTACAGATGTACATACCCATATATACACATACAAGCTCTCACATACCTCTTACATAACCATACATTAATTACGTGGGTCTTAGACGTAGATTTATAACCCATAATCATCAAAGGAACGATCAGAATCATGTTTGGGAGGCCCTCCTATCACACCCCGATTTCCACGTGTCACCGGTGGGCCCGGTGGGGAGTATCGTGACGTGGTTGGCAACATAATAGTCAAACAACACAATATTTAATATGCACAGCGGAAGCAATTTAAAAGATACATTTCAACCGAATTTAATATTGTAATATCAAGTATCACAATAGTCGATTGTTTATCCACAGACGGATCGAAATAAATAAGAAACAGTAGTTCAACAGACGATAGGCATCTTAAGCTTGCGAGACTCTTTATTGATGCTAAGGAGAGAATTCCAGCCTATTACGCTTAGTACCTGCATTTAATCTTTTTGGGAAAATACGTCAGTTTACACTGGTAAATACAATCAACTGACTCATTTTAAAAATGATTAAAAATTGATTTGGATGCACGTGGCATAAACATTTTATAACTTGGGATAATTATTTAAATATATAATCTTGTAAATGAATTACATGTTCCTTATGCGTTCAGCAGCCCGGATCGTGCCGGGTTAAAGATCAATAGACACACCACATAATCTCTTTATGCACTGACGAGTGTACGCCTACACTCCGCGCTTAGGTCGTGGCCATTTCGTAAAATGATGCCAAGGATATCCGGGACATGGTCATTAACCCCCCCAAAGGATTTAAGTAAACAAAACGATTTAAACGGGCCGATCAAATTATTCAATTAACCACCAAACGATGGAAGATTTGATTCCCGACCAAGCGGTATTTTATATACCGTAACCCAAGCCCGTATAGGGAAAATAAGTTAAAAGTATTTACCTGTGCAAAGTAATAATCACAATAAGCAAATGCAAGTAGCTTTTACTGGTCCTCCTAATCTGGAACGAAGGTTTATAATAACCTATTAGAATCCTAACGGGTCTTTAATTAAGCTAAAGCTTAGACCGGTTAGTTTCAAAGATACGGTTCGTACGCACGATTAAGCGAAGACCGGATAGAATGTGATTTATACCCGACAAGTTTGAAGACTTGCTTAATATGGGTATTTCATACACATTCTGGATTTTGAGATAAAACCGATAAGGTTTGACCCGTTTCGGCTAATTTATGCAAACTAGTTACATAAACCGAACCGAACGCGTAATGGGTAATTATTAGAGCCATATACAGGTTTCCTAAGTTAATATGCTTCAAATATGTTGTGACATCAGTAATATGTCTTTTATTATGCCCGAAACGAATTTAAACACAAACTATGCCCCATAGGGGTAGTTTGGTCATTTATAAGGTTATAAAAGAGTTTAAGTATTAACCTGAGTTATAGGTCTGATGTAATCAGCAAAAATACTTAATTTGATAAGTTATAACAGTAGGGTAAAGTATATATGTGAAATTTATCAATTATAACCAAACTATGCACCGTAGGGGCATTTTGGTAATTTCACATAAGCCGAAAAGCTCAAAACAGAAGTCTGAGTTTAACAACTTTTGCTTACTGTTAAAATATTATAATTTACCTAAAATATCAGTAGGTATCAACCCTCGTATGTTAAAATAGTTCTAGTACATACTATGCGTTAAAAACGCTTAAAAAGGCGATTAGAAGCCATTTCCGGGTTCTATACATAAAGCTGATATTTTTATTATTCCAGAAGGCTTAAAATAATTTATTTATCATATGTAATCAGTAGCAAAAGGTTTGGAGTCAATTCGATATGTAAAACTCATTTTATAGCCCGTAAGGGCAAAACCGACAATTACCGGATTAAGCCTATGACTATAAGTTATGCTCAACCTAAAATTAATTAAAAATCTTCAAAAATCCCAAAATAATATATTACATCAGTGGGTAAGGAGTTTGATATCAAAACGTAGGTCTAAATATGCCATACGCTAATTACGCCGTGTAATTAACAAAAAGCTTTCATTTTACGCTAATGAGCATAACTCTCAAACTACACCTCAAACTGATGTCAAACTTTGGGTACAAGTTTATATATCAGTAATTAAAGTTTCTACTCTTTTACATTTTCAAAAATCACGTTTTAAGCTGAAAAGGGCATAATGGTCTAGGGATGAGCATATGCCACCGAATACCGATCCCATACCGATCCCGTACCGATCCCGATCCCGATCGGTATCCACTTTTAGGCGTTTTCGGTATCGGTACGGTACGGTATCGGTATTATACCGATACCGACCCTCAAAATACGGTATAATACCGATACCGTACCGATACCTAACCGACATGTTTCGGTATCGGTATCGGTACCTAGTTTGGGTGAAATTCGGGATCGGTATTAGGCAGTATCGGTATCGGTTCGGTATCGGATACCGATATGCTCATCCCTATAATGGTCAACATATGAGCAATTAACGGAAACATGCATATTAATTGGATAACTAATGAACCAAGGTGTATAATCACAGAGGGTTATACTAGCATGTAACCTAGTCCAATTAAAGCTTTGAGGCATTTCTAAAACATGCCTAAATGGGTCAGAACTGAAGTCAAAGCACAAGTCAAAGCTTTGCGACTTTCGGTTCCGAACCGGGTCTAAACAGTAAATTGCCGGGTTGAACATGTTTAGACATGTTCTTACACTAATTACCAAGTTATATTAATGATCAAACAGGTTGTATGTGTTCTACATTGCTAATCATGCATAAATTAGAAATTAAGTACCCTGTTGACTTTTTATTAACAAGTTTGACCTGACATTTGACCTAGTTAGAGTGGGAATCAGGGGGAACCCTTTTAAGGGTTTATTACCCACATAATTACCAACTTATAACTACTTTCAATTCGACTAACCACTGGACCATTAGTGGTTAATCGTTAAGTCAACCGTTAATTACGACGGTTTGACTTTTAAGCTAAAACTAAGCAAAAACTTAACTAAGAAAGGTTAAGCAAACTTACTGAAGTCCTATGCACGATTTGTGAAGCTTAGAGAGAAGTCTTGAGCTCCAGAAATGATCCAAAGTGCAGATGGAAGGTGTGAAGAACTTGTTGCAACAAGGGCCCTTTATATAGTGCTCAAGAACACTTAGATCATTGACAACAAGTGCTACCACTGATGTTTGATCACTAACAAGTGTCCCTAAGTGACTAGGGGTCGTCCAAGATGTGGCAAATCGGATTAAAGTCGGTTACAAGAGCCATGGCAGACAAAAACCCAAGGATTTCGGACCAGACAGGCCCTCGCGGCACGCGAAGACCCCCCCCCCCCCCTGGGGCTTCGCGTCGCGCGACACCCTTCTGCACCAAATCTTATATTTTTGATTTTTTACGCTTTGATCCTTGGCTCTTCAAAACTTTGCTAAGACTTCATTTCTTGCACTTTGAACCCTCCAAATTGACTTATAAGGGCTTCAAGACATATACCCACTTTGTTTAGTCCTCGGTTAGCTTTATTGTTACCCGAAAAGTCCTAAACTTCAACGTTGACGCTTTTAACCCCTCGCATACGAATTTGATCACAACTTGCTCATACGATAACGAAACTTTATGAAATTTATATCATGCATTCTAGTGAGCATAATTAACCGTTACAAAGCTTTGGGTTTGTCAAAAGGTCACTCAGAGGTATAACTTAAACATGTTGACACATTTAACCCCTGTAGTTTGTAATCTCTCACTTTCTTTCATATTTAGCTTCGTATGATCCGTGATTTATTCGTTTGAAGGTTTGAGCATCATGTAGGGTTAATGTACAATATATTTATTCACTGTTGACATTTTGAACACGTATATTCACATACTTTCCATGTTTGTCAACTTTAGTCCTATAATATTCTTTCACACATTTAAACATATGACACGTGTCAACACATTATAGGACGCGAATTTTCGAGGTGTTACATCCTTACCCCCTTAAAATAAATCTCGACCTCGAGATTTACTGAAATAAATAAGGGTATTTTTCCTTCATTGTGGACTTAACCTCCCACGTGTATTCGGGACCTCTACGAGCATCCCATTTTACCTTTACAATGGGCACATGCTTCCTTCAAAGCTTCTTAACCTGTCGATCTTCAATCGACAATGGTTTTTCCACAAATCTTAAGCTCTCATCTATATGCACATCTGTATGTGGTATGACCAGTGATTCATCAGCGAAACACTTCTTCAGATTGCAGATGTGGAATACATTATGTATACTACTGAGCTCTTCAGGTAAGTTTAACTTATAGGCAACTGATTCGACACGTTCGATGACCTCGAAAGGTCCTATGTATCTCGGGCTTAGTTTGCCTTTCTTACCAAATCGCATCACTCCCTTCCAGGGTGATACCTTAAGCAACACTTTGTCACCTACTTCAAATTTCATAGCTTTACGCTTTGGATCTGCGTAGCTCTTCTGCCTATCTCGGGCAGCTTTGAGATGGTCACGAATCTGGACAATCTTGTCCGTCGTTTCAAAGACTATCTCTGGTCCTGATAATTGGACATCTCCAACTTCCGTCCAACAAACGGGTGTTCTACACTTTCTACCGTATAAGGCCTCGAAAGGCGCAGCCTTAATGCTGGTATGGTAGCTATTGTTGAAGGAGAATTCAATCAATGGTAGATGGTTATCCCAACTACCACCTAAATCAATTACATATGCACGTAGCATGTCTTCCAATGTTTGGATGGTACGCTCACTCTGTCCGTCAGTCTGAGGGTGGTAAGCCGTACTGAAATTTAAACGCGTGCCCAAAGATTGCTGGAAACTTTTCCAAAAATGTGACGTGTATCTAGTATCTCTGTCAGAGATAATAGACACAGGCATGCCATGTAAAGCTACAATCTTATCCACGTACAACTGGGCTAACATGTCGGAGCTGTAAGTCTCCTTGATGGGTAAGAAATGTGCTGACTTAGTCAGTCTATCAACTATAACCCATATCGTATCATTTCCTTTCCTTGTCTTGGGTAACTTGGTGATAAAATCCATAGTTACCATTTCCCACTTCCACATAGGAAGTTCAGGCTGTTGTAGCAAACCTGACGGTTTTTTATGTTCTGCTTTGATTTGCGCACACGTCAAGCATTTAGTTACATAGGTGGCCACAGACTTTTTCAAGCCTATCCACCAATAATTTGCCCTTAGGTCCTGGTACATCTTATCAGCTCCAGGATGAACAGAATATTTGGAACTATGGGCTTCCTGGAGGATAACATCCCGAAGTCCTCCATAAATTGGAACCCATATTCGTCCATTCAATCTCAGAATTCCATCCTTGCCAAGAGATAACTGCTCCTCAGTTACTCCTAGCTTTTCGTTGGGATAGTTAGCTTCCAGCACAGCTTCCTTCTGCGCGGCTAACAACCTTTCATTCAAACTGTTCTTTACTTCAATGCTCTTGGCATTGATTCTGATGGATTTCACCCTTTCCTTTCTACTCAAGGCGTCAGCGACTACATTCGCCTTGCTGGGATGATATCTGATTTCACAATCATAATCATTTAAAGTCTCCATCCATCGGCGCTGCCTCATGTTTAAATCCTTCTGGTTAAACAGGTGCTGGAGGCTCTTGTGATCAGAATAGATCACACACTTGATTCCATATAAATAATGCCTCCAGAGCTTCAGTGCAAATACAACGGCACCCAACTCCAAGTCATGGGTGGTGTAATTATTTTCGTGCACTTTTAACTGTCGTGAAGCGTAGGCAATAACCTTGCCTCTCTGCATAAGCACACATCCCATCCCGGTGTGTGATGCATCACAATAAACTACAAATTCTTCGATTCCATCCGGCAACGTCAACACAGGGGCGTTGCTCAACTTTTGTTTAAGGATATCAAAGGACTCTTGCTGCTTGGGGCCCCAAACGAACTTTACTTTCTTCTTAGTCAAGGAAGTTAGGGGTGCAGCAATCCTTGAAATTTTTTTGATGAAACGCCTATAATATCCTGCCAATCCCAGGAAACTACGAATCTCTGTAGGTGTCTTTGGCTCTTGCCAGTTCATAACTGCTTCCACCTTAGCGGGATCCACTTGGATACCATGCTCACTAACCACGTGTCCAAGGAATTGGACTTCTCGAAGCTAGAATTCACACTTAGAGAATTTGGCATAGAGTTTCTCATGATGTAGGAGTTTGAGAATACATCGAATGTGTTTCTCATGGTCAGCTTGGTTCTTCGAGTAGATAAGAATGTCGTCGATGAAAACGATGACGAACTTGTCTAAGTAAGGCTTGCAAACGCGATTCATGAGATCCATGAACGCGGCAGGTGCATTAGTGAGCCCAAAAGGCGTCACTAGGAACTTGTAATGACCATAACGAGTCCTAAATGCAGTTTTGTGTACGTCTTCATCTCTAACCTTCAGTTGGTGGTAGCCTGACCTCAAGTCAATCTTCGAGAAATAACTTGCTCATTGCAATTGATCGAACAAATCGTCGATCCTGGGCAAAGGATACCTATTCTTTATTGTGACCTTATTAAGCTCACGATAATCGATGCACAGGCGCATCGATCAATCCTTCTTCTTGACAAACAAGACTGGTGCTCCCCAAGGAGATGAACTAGGTTTAATGAAACCTTTAGCTAGCAATTCATCCAGTTGTGTCCTCAATTCCTTCATTTCTGTGGGCCCAACCTGTAAGGTGCTCTAGCAACAGGTGCTGCTCCAGGGATGATATCAATCCTGAATTCCACTTGCCTATCTGGTGGCAAACCAGGTAGTTCTTCCGGAAAAACTTCAGGGTATTCAGAAATGACGGGGATGTCTTCAATCTTCGGTTTAGGCTCATCAATAATCACTTGTGCCATGTAGATAACACAACCCTTCTTTAAACACTTTGAAGCTTTGAGCATAGTCACTTGCTCAGGCAGCCCATACTGGGTATCCCCCCGAATGGTAAGTGATTCACCAGACGGAGTCTTTATCACCACTTGTTTCTTGTTGCAGACAATTTGGGCCTGGTTATGAGATAACCAGTCCATACCCAAAACTATGTCAAAACCGGCTAACTTAAATGGAAGTAGGGATAGAGGAAAATAGTGGTTCTTAATGGATATAACACATCCATCTAACACAGTAGAGACGGTTTCTAGGGTGTCATCTGCTAACTCCACCTCATAATTCACACTTAAGGTTTGACAGGTAATTTCAGCAATTCACAAAACTTATTATCAACGAAAGACTTATCAGCGCCTGAATCAAAAAGTACTCTTGCATAGACATCATTTACAAGGAAAGTACCTGTAATCACGTTGTCATCTAGAACCGCTTCCTTCGCATCCATTCTGAAGACTCTAGCATTTGTCTTCTTGGCCTCTTCAGGTTTCTTGGCGTATTTAGGGCAGTTGGTTTTAATGTGCCCTTTCTCATTGCAACTGTAGCACGTTGCATCCTTCAGCTTTTTGCAATCCAAGGTCTTGTGTTCCTTGGACTTGCATATCCCGCAAGCAAACGTTCTTGACTGAGTCTGTGAGTTCGATTCGAGTCTGCATTTTCCAAAGTGCTGTTTCTTGCAGACTTTGCATTTGGGCTTCTCACTAGACTGATGCCCATCTTTCCTTGACTCAGACCCCTTCTTGTTGTCACCGTTTCCTCGGTGCTTCTTGTTAGACCTCCGTGAATTATCATCTTCACGTTTTCTCTTCTCAGCATCTTTGTTCCTCAGCGATCTTTGTCTGACCGCGTCCAGAGTGAGGGACAGAGATATGTCAGCTACAGATCTGAAAGTAGCTGGCCGAGAGGCCTTCACGCTTGCCTTTATCTTGGGGGCTAAACTCCCAATGAAACGAGTTATTCGTTTGGGTTCCGGGGTCACCAAATACGGAACCAACCTCGACATTGTATTAAAGCTCGTGAGGTAAGCTTGGCAATATAGATTGGTCATTACCAACGAAAGAAAGTCTGACTCAATCTTCTCGACCTCATGCTGAGGACAGTAATTCTCCCTGATGAGGGCAACAAATTGTTCCCATGACATGTTGTACAATGGGATCTTCCCAGTGGCTTGAATCAGTGATCTCCACCAGGCTAAAGCCTCGCCTTTAAAAGATTGCGACACAAACTTGACTATATCCCTCTCAGCGCACCCACTGATATCCACTACTGTATCCATCTCATCTAACCACGTCATGCAGTCAATGGCTCCTTTTTCCCCAGTGAAATCTCTGGGTTTGCATGAAACAAAGTATTTATAGGAGCAACCCTTACTACGGGGTTCTTGATTTAGTACAATCTGTTGAGATGGAGCACTGTGGTGGTTTGAGGAGAGTCGATCATCATCTTTCTTCGGTTCTTCCTTCTTGGAAGGTGGCTTCGAATGCGGAGTAGATAGGGTCCTACTTCGAGTCCCACTATACTCTTCGTACTGCCGCTCCAAGGCCTTTGTAACTGCGTCATCTACCAACTCTTTCAGTTCAGCACCCGTTATATTAATTCGGGAGTTATCATTATTCTCCACTGGGTGACTATTAATTTCATCTGAGTCAGCCATTTTAATTGAACTGTTACATAAAACAAGGACAATAGTTTACTTGGGAGTTTATTATGGAATTGTCTTTTATGACAATTCATTAACCATGGTAAACATAGACCATATTTGGTTAATTTGTTAATCATATTTATTTAGGATTTCTATTATAAATTATCCTAATTATAAAACAATAACAGTTTTATTAATAGCACAAAGGCCTAGTCACAAGGACATTTTTAAATTATAAGCTATGATTTCAGAGAATCAAGGCTTTAGGGCTTGAACATAGTTCATTACCTTTTTCGGACAGGGAGTCATAGTTACCACTGTCTTTTGGCTCATGTAGAAATGAGCAAGGCCCGTAGGCACTATATTACCAACGTATGGTCAAAATATGATCATCTTAATTGATGATTTAAACCCATGATTCGGAGATCATTTAGTTGGGTTAGGAATCTTTTAAAGAATCGTTATATAAGAATGACGTGTGTGATTTTAACGGATCACATCTGCCAGGAGCGTTAACACGTTTACAGATGTTAACAGGGATTTGAATCTTTTAAACAGGTCTTACCATCATGGCCAGGTCTTCAAAATGACACTCAGGCTAGATTTCACTCTTAAGATCCTTATTAAATAATTATTAGGCAGATTTTTATTAAAAGGAATGATTTTGATTTATTTATTTCATGTATTATATTCATGCATATAGTAGCAAAAATGAAATTTATAACATAACATTCCATTAATTATTAAATAGGTTACACGTCGCCCTAAACGAGACTTTTCAACAAAGCAACATACCCACGCAGGGGTCAAACAACATACTAGTCCACGCAGGGACTTAAACAAACATCATACCCTCGTAGGGGTTAATAGAAAGATAGACCCACGCAGGGGTCAAAACAAACGAACATACATACCCACGCAGGGGCTAATACAGCAAGACAGGCCCACGCAGGGGCTCAAATGATACAAGGAAAATTACAACAACAGTGGAAGGATTCAATGGTCCTTCTTGCTCTTCCCTTTTATTAGGCTTGTCAATCCTTGGAAGAAGGTCTGTCGCTCCCTGCGATCTCGGTGAAAGTCTCGCTCGACCTGGTCCAGTCTCTGAAGAATTTCCCCCCGTTCTGGGGGAGAAAACCGTGGCGGCTGCGATTGTGTCTGTATTATAGGTCTGGCAGGTATCTGGTACCCCTGGGTTGGGTACCCTGCTCCCCAAGGAGCTCCATACGGTCCCTCAGGGTTAATGGCGTTGTAATTGGATGCTACCATGTATGGGTCGGCTTCAGCGTAACCGTAGTTGGTGTGAGTCGGCGGCCCAAACGGGTTGTACATCATAGAACCCGTATATGCTGGTATCTGGTTATCAAAACCCATCGGTGGTGGTTGCTGTGCAACTGGGTTCGAAGGTCCACCCCTTTGTGGATCTTCTTGAAGCGGCGGATAATGACTGCCACTTGATTGTCGAGGAGAGCTGAAATGAAAATCTCCTCCCCGCGCGGACATCCGCGCTCCGGTTCTCCTACGCCTCGGTGGTTGAGGAGGTGCCGGCTGAACTGGTGGCGGTGGAGGCGGTGGCGTGACTGCCACGAATCGTGAATCCTCAGAGGGATCCTGCTGCTGCTGCTGCTGGTGAGGCGACGAATGGTGCGAGGGTGTAAAATACCACTCGTACTGATTAAATCGTGCCTGATAACTGTCCGGACCATGGTAGGGTGATCCATGAAAGGACGAACCATCCGAGACCTCGATGGGATGGTTGGGAGTTCCGGTTGCAGGCTCGATGGGATCGATGTCCACGTCCATATCCTCTGCATGATCGCCGGAGTAATGATCCTCCGGGCCCAATGGGTTAAAACCCACAGGTTCTTGTAGGTAATTTGTCGGGTTAAACCGGCCCCTAAAAACTGGTGAGGGGTTACCAAAGGAATTATGCGATAGAGATCGCTGAAGAGGTATGTAGGAAGGTTGTGGGTTATTGGGCTCATTTTCTGAATGTGGCCCATAAGAGTTATGAACGGGAGGCGTCGAACTATGCGAAACAGATCGCCTCGCAGGTTCAAAAAGGTTCCTCCGGTTCTGTCAAGGATCGTCACTCTCGGTGGTAGAAGGAGCTCGCATATGCGAAGGTCCTGCCTCGTCGTCATTGGGGGTGGTGATTGGCCCCTTGCCTCGTCCTCTTCGTCGAAAGAATCTTGGCGGCATAATTAATCCTGTCAATACAATATAAGATAACAACAAGAGTATATATAATAAAAGTCAAAGTTAAAATAAATTGAAACAAAATCTGGATTGTTCCTATGTTCTTTGTCTAGACTCGAAAGTTTTGAAATGTGCAATTGTGTAACTGAGATTAAACACAAAAGGCTAGTGTTTAATTCACTCAGCGTTGGCTCTGATACCAACCTGTCACACCCCGATTTCCACGTGTCACCGGTGGGCCCGGTGGGGAGTATCGTGACGTGGTTGGCAACATAATAGTCAAACAACACAATATTTAATATGCACAGCGGAAGCAATTTAAAAGATACATTTCAACCGAATTTAATATTGTAATATCAAGTATCACAATAGTCGATTGTTTATCCACAGACGGATCGAAATAAATAAGAAACAGTAGTTCAACAGACGATAGGCATCTTAAGCTTGCGAGACTCTTTATTGATGCTAAGGAGAGAATTCCAGCCTATTACGCTTAGTACCTGCATTTAATCTTTTTGGGAAAATACGTCAGTTTACACTGGTAAATACAATCAACTGACTCATTTTAAAAATGATTAAAAATTGATTTGGATGCACGTGGCATAAACATTTTATAACTTGGGATAATTATTTAAATATATAATCTTGTAAATGAATTACATGTTCCTTATGCGTTCAGCAGCCCGGATCGTGCCGGGTTAAAGATCAATAGACACACCACATAATCTCTTTATGCACTGACGAGTGTACGCCTACACTCCGCGCTTAGGTCGTGGCCATTTCGTAAAATGATGCCAAGGATATCCGGGACATGGTCATTAACCCCCCCAAAGGATTTAAGTAAACAAAACGATTTAAACGGGCCGATCAAATTATTCAATTAACCACCAAACGATGGAAGATTTGATTCCCGACCAAGCGGTATTTTATATACCGTAACCCAAGCCCGTATAGGGAAAATAAGTTAAAAGTATTTACCTGTGCAAAGTAATAATCACAATAAGCAAATGCAAGTAGCTTTTACTGGTCCTCCTAATCTGGAACGAAGGTTTATAATAACCTATTAGAATCCTAACGGGTCTTTAATTAAGCTAAAGCTTAGACCGGTTAGTTTCAAAGATACGGTTCGTACGCACGATTAAGCGAAGACCGGATAGAATGTGATTTATACCCGACAAGTTTGAAGACTTGCTTAATATGGGTATTTCATACACATTCTGGATTTTGAGATAAAACCGATAAGGTTTGACCCGTTTCGGCTAATTTATGCAAACTAGTTACATAAACCGAACCGAACGCGTAATAAGCGTAACGGGTAATTATTAGAGCCATATACAGGTTTCCTAAGTTAATATGCTTCAAATATGTTGTGACATCAGTAAGATGTCTTTTATTATGCCCGAAACGAATTTAAACACAAACTATGCCCCGTAGGGGTAGTTTGGTCTTTTATAAGGTTATAAAAGAGTTTAAGTATTAGCCTGAGTTACAGGTCTGATGTAATAAGCAAAAATACTTAATTTGATAAGTTATAACAGTAGGGTAAAGTATATATGCGAAATTTATCAATTATAACCAAACTATGCACCGTAGGGGCATTTTGGTAATTTCACATAAGCCGAAAAGCTCAAAACAGAAGTCTGAGTTTAACAACATTTGCTTACTATTAAAATATTATAGTTTACCTAAAATATCAGTAGGTATCAACCCTCGTATGTTTAAAATAGTTCTAGTACATACTATGCGTTAAAAACGCTTAAAAAGGCGATTAGAAGCCATTTCCGGGTTCTATACATAAAGCTGATATTTTTATTATTCCAGAAGGATTAAAATAATATATTTATCATATGTAATCAGTAGCAAAAGGTTTGGAGTCAATTCGATATGTAAAACTCATTTTATAGCCCGTAAGGGCAAAACCGACAATTACCGGATTAAGCCTATGACTATAAGTTATGTTCAGCCTAAAATTAATTAAAAATCTTAAAAAATCCCAAAATAATATATTACATCAGTGGGTAAGGAGTTTGATATCAAAAAGTAGGTCTAAATAGGCCATACGCTAATTACGCCGTGTAATTAACAAAAAGCTTTCATTTTACGCTAATGAGCATAACTCTCAAACTACACCTCAAACTGATGTCAAACTTTGGGTACAAGTTTATATATCAGTAATTAAAGTTTCTACTCTTTTACATTTTCAAAAATCACGTTTTAAAGTGAAAAGGGCATAATGGTCAACATATGAGCAATTAACGGAAACATGCATATTAATTGGATAACTAATGAACCAAGGTGTATAATCACAGAGGGTTATACTAGCATGTAACCTAATCCAATTAAAGCTCTGAGGCATTTCTAAAACATGGCTAAACGGGTCAGAACTGAAGTCAAAGCAAAAGTCAAAGCTTTGCGACTTTCGGTTCCAAACCGGGTCTAAATAGTAAATTGCCTGGTTGAACATGTTTAGACATGTTCTTACACTAATTACCAAGTTATATTAATGATCAAACAGGTTGTATGTGTTCTACATTGCTAATCATGCATAAATTAGAAATTAAGTACCCTGTTGACTTTTTATTAACAAGTTTGACCCGACATTTGACCTAGTTAGAGTGGGAATCAGGGGGAACCCTTTTAAGGGTTTATTACCCACATAATTACCAACTTATAACTACTTTCAATTCGACTAACCACTGGACCATTAGTGGTTAATCGTTAAGTCAACCGTTAATTACGACGGTTTGACTTTTAAGCTAAAACTAAGCAAAAACTTAACTAAGAAAGGTTAAGCAAACTTACTGAAGTCCTATGCACGATTTGTGAAGCTTAGAGAAAAGTCTTGAGCTCCAGAAATGATCCAAAGTGCAGATGGAAGGTGTTAAGAACTTGTTGCAACAAGGGCCCTTTATATAGTGCTCAAGAACACTTAGATCATTGACAACAAGTGCTACCACTGATGTTTGATCACTAACAAGTGTCCCTAAGTGATTAGGGGTTGTCTAGGGGTCGTCCAAGATGTGGCAAATAGGATTAAAGTCGGTTACAAGAGCCATGGCAGACAAAAACCCAAGGATTTCGGACCAGACAGGCCCTCGCGGCACGCGAAGACCCCCCCCCCCCTGGGGCTTCGCGTCGCGCGACACCCTTCTGCACCAAATCTTATATTTTTGATTTTTTACGCTTTGATCCTTGGCTCTTCAAAACTTTGCTAAGACTTCATTTCTTGCACTTTGAACCCTCCAAATTGACTTATAAGGGCTTCAAGACATATACCCACTTTGTTTAGTCCTCGGTTAGCTTTATTGTTACCCGAAAAGTCCTAAACTTCAACGTTGATGCTTTTAACCCCTCGCATACGAATTTGATCACAACTTGCTCATACGATAACGAAACTTTATGAAATTTATATCGTGCATTCTAGTGAGCATAATTAACCGTTACAAAGCTTCGGGTTTGTCAAACGGTCACTCAGAGGTATAACTTAAACATGTTGACACATTTAACCCCTGTAGTTTGTAATCTCTCACTTTCTTTCATATTTAGCTTCGTATGATCCGTGATTTATTCGTTTGAAGGTTTGAGCATCATATAGGGTTAATGTACAATATATTTATTCACTGTTGACATTTTGAACACGTATATTCACATACTTTCCATGTTTGTCAACTTTAGTCCTTCTATAATATTCTTTCACACGTTTAAACATATGACACGTGTCAACACATTATAGGACGCGAATTTTCGAGGTGTTACACCTACGTAGTCCACGGTTAACATACCGAAGCCCATGACCCATAATTCAACTTAGATAACAATTTTCAACTTTTGGGACATGGGGAGGGTGTCGGCGACGCCCCTAAGGCCGTCGGCGATGACCCTTGGTTTATCGCGTCGCTAACACATTGCGTAGACAGGTAAATAGCGCGTCGGAAGAAAACTGACTTTCTAGAACCCGTCGGCGACGCCCTCTAGATTTTGCCTTTTTCTGCAGGTTCGTTTCGTCGTCCGTACGCACTAAAACACACATAACTTTTGAACCGTTTACCCGTTTAACCTCCCGTTTCTTCCTACATGATCGTAATTTGACATTCTATCATGTGAACTTGAAATCCCATATCCAGATTAAGGAAATTCTTAACTTACGTGCTATCGGCTTATTATTCATTTACGATTATTTGACCCGTTCATGTTTTCATCAAACATCTTATTCGTTTTAGCCCAAAACTTACATGAACCATATAACCATAATACTTTTACATTATCCGGATTTTTGTACTTAGAGTTTACGCACCCGATACCCGGTATGCGTTAAACTCATTCATTTATTCAATTTTACACAATCAACTTAGTTAATCCAAGTTCCACTCACGAACTTGGTTACCCATTAATCCTAACTTACTACCGAGACTTTTATTGATTAATCCGCGTCACCATTTCTCGGTTAGCGTACGTGTGTGCCATTCTAATCATTACCCGGTTATAATACCGTAGCCATTTCATACACTTTATTCCGTTATAACTACAAAACTTCATTTTTGACCCGTTCGGTCTACTTTGCGAAAATAATAGATTTCATCCCACCAAAACCATACTTAACGTCAGACGTCATGCTTAATTATCAATAACGCTACCTTACTTAAACAACTAAAAAGTGATTCCGGAAATCACTTACCTTATTCGACCATGCTCGTATCTGATTCCTTGCTTCTTCTTGACCCGTTAACCTTCCGTGCTTGATTCCGTCTCGACATGATTCCTATACTTTCATGTCATCGAAATTACATTCTTGTTAGCATACACGATTATACATTTTAACGATCATATAAATCGCATATTTCACATTTGACCTTCATCGGTCACTTTTAACAAGCATAAGACATATAACCAAATTCGTATCCTTGCTAACTCATGTAGTTCATCATGTCATCTCATTAAACACGTATCAATATAACATATACCATACGACTTCCTATAATCATACCCTTACGACAACACTCAAATCATGTTCCTTATGCGTAGTTGACTTTCAAAAGTCAACAATTCATCCTATGAACTTTCGGCTTATTCTTATGTATTTGTATCATCATAATAGGCTATACGGACAGTTCTATATACATTTCATCCTACACTTAGTGTGCATACAACTTCCTAAGCACAGTGTACAATCAATTCATGCATATACTTCTAGTTTCATACATAATTCATCAAATCCTCCTTCTAATCAACATGAATCATTCATACCTAAACATCAAACATATTAGCATCACATTTATTTCGATTCCTTTAACAAGAATCCATCATACGTATCATGATACATCAATATTAATCAAGAATTGGACATGGGTGATCATTCAAGTCATCCTCCTCCCCATACCAAGTGGGTTTCACCTCTAAACATCAAATTAATCCAAACCATGCATAATCCATGTTCTATATGATGATTATAACACATATACATGATCAATTTCATACCAATTCGTGGATTGGAACATAACCCACTTCATACAAGTTCATCAATCTAAGTTTCAAGACATACCTCACGATCCCCTTGTCTAGGTGATCACTAATTCATGTTCCTTAATAGATTTGAGCCTCGATTCAACCTTCAATTTGGAGCTTCTTTAAGAACTAGGGTTTACACCCCTTTGTTCTTCTCCAGAGCATTCCATACACACACACATGATGTGTGTGTGTTGTGTGTTATGTTTTTTGTTTTATAAAACATGAGTTTCACATGTTTACAATTTAGCCCCTCGTGTTCGCCACTTAAATATAATTGGCACAACTTTCGTCATTTAATACTTTTGACCATACCCTTAACTAGGTTAAATAGCCTAGTTATTTATTTCATGACATGTCCTATTGGAACATACAACAAATATAAACATTCGGGTTTTGGGGCGTTACAAGTCTACCCCCCTTAAATGAGGTTTCGTCCCCGAAACCTTTCTTATATTTACTAGATTAGTTCTAGTAAATCGATCCCTCCGAAAAGTTTTCTCCAACCCGGAAACGCTTGTGACTTCTTTTTAACAAGTTCATACTTTCCATACCATGCTTTCACATAACATCCTCATTTCCTTGACCCGTTCATAACATGTCAATATACATACTTCTTCATACTTGTATTGATGCGTACGTTCGTATGATCTGTTTATAGCGGGTCTAATACCCTCATCTCATCTCTTAAGATTACTTTCCGTACATACACTGTATTACGTCAAATTCTTATTTTTTTATCGCAACAAAGTTACTATTTCATAGTCTCACATACATGCTTGACTCCAAAGTCGTACATCATTCTACGTTTTCTACAGTTACTTGTACCATGCATACCTTTACGTTACTTTCAAACCATCTTTTTCATTTCACCTTACAATTACTCTCACTTCATGCATTATTTAATTTACATAAGTAAGTGTATCATGCCAGTTCATCATACGAGAGTTTAATCATTACCCGAAATTTTCACTCAAAACTTTTGGGATTTACCCTTTTCTTCTTATGTTGACTGTTAAAAGTCAAACATCACATACCATACCATACCTATCCTATCCTTCACTTCATAGGTCGCTTTCCAATCTTCTAATTCGTACCTATTCAGCATAAGTTGAACATTTTACTGACCTCGGTTTCATTTCATAACTCAACGATCCATAAACCAGATCGATCGGCCTCTTCACGAGTACTAACCGTACCCGGCCATGTTTCATTCATCCTTGTAGTGAGCTTCCGCTCGTTCACATTTCATTCAAACATTTATTTTACTAGGTGATTACTCACCCATAATTCTTCTACAACTTCCTACGTACATGCTATAACACATTCCATACTTCATTCCTTACATACAATTCTTTTACTCTGGTTACTTATTTCGTTAACCTT
This sequence comes from Helianthus tuberosus, assembly GCA_030545235.1. Classification (NCBI taxonomy): domain Eukaryota; kingdom Viridiplantae; phylum Streptophyta; class Magnoliopsida; order Asterales; family Asteraceae; genus Helianthus; species Helianthus tuberosus. The sequence continues at coordinate 190,853,491 of CM060418.1, forward strand.
TGCGGTTTGACTTTTCAAGTCCAATTGACATTTCTTACTTATCATAGATGCATCGAGGTACGCGTTCGTACTTCTTTCCATTCATGCTTACTTGCAAAGACATTCATTACATTATTTCGGTACTCATGACCAAGCTTACCCTTCTCATTCATACTTAAATTATTGTCCGGGTCGTAGCCCGCCCTACATTATGACTCCTACGAGTCGATTACTAACACATCTAACACATAACGGGTTCAAAACTTCTTTCATTTTAAAACTTAGGTTTGCGTGCCCATTACGATCATTCTTTTGTTCATTTACTTTACATTACTCATAGGACTCGTTTGACATAACTACGGTCAACTATTGACACAATTCTGATGTGGGTAAATTTTATCCTTTATATGTTTTAAATCCGTCCCGCGGATTCAAATGTAACATCCATACCTTTTATTACTTCTATATTTTGAATCCGTCTAGCGGTTTCTAACCTACCATTCATACATTTTCTTCCTTCTATGATTTGAATCCGTCTCGCAGATTCAAACATACCATTCCTGCATTTCATTCCTTGAATCTGTCTTGCGGATTCAAACATTCCATTCATGCCTTTCATTCCTTGAATCCGTCTCGCGGATTCAAACATTCCATTCATATCTTTCATTCCTTACATGTGTTGAATCCGTCTCACAGATTTCAAACACGTCATTCATACCCTGCCGATCCGTACTTACTTACGGATACAACATCATTCATCCTTATCATTTTTTTCTTTTTCATTCTTGTATAATTGATGCGTGTGAAGTGTGTATATAAGTTTAAGTATATTTTAAGCCCTTTTACACTTTCTTTAGCCAAGTTTTAAATTTATAAAACACTATATTTACTAACACTAAACACACATATGGGCAAGTGCACCCATCGTGAGCGTAGTATAGTGTTGGTAAGATACCGAGGTCGTCCAAGGACACAAGAGCTTTTAGTACCGGTTTATCCTCAACGTCTAATCAAATCAAAAGTTTAGAAAAAGGTTTTTAAACTAAGAAAATAAAAATTAACTAAAATGCTGAAAAATAAAAATAAAAGAAAAACAGATAGACAAGATGAATCACTTGGCTCCGACTCGTGTTTAGTGTAACCTTTGATTATTTCCGGACTTTTGCACTATTTAAGAGATTATCTTAGTTATTGTAGTAGGGCCCTCTTTTGAAGGTGACGTTACCCTCAACCCAGTAGTTTGAGTCAGCAAGGATACAATCCTAAAGGGTCGGATTATTGAAAGATAATTAATTAAGTTATTAATGCAAATTATGGTAGGCCCCTCTTTTGGAGATGACGTTACCCTCGGCTAAGTAGTCTGAGTCAGCAAAGATACAGTCCTAAGTAGCCGGGTTATAGTATTAATAGTAGTTTACTTATGAGGGGATCAAAGAGTTTGGACCCCCGCCATCCAATACCGTTAAGTATTGAAGGAGGTCCTACTAAATTTGACCCAGGTCCCTTGCAGGATCTCTAAACGCTGAACAACGGCAAGACTCTTACCAAACCGTTCCCTTAACCCCTGACCAGGTAGCCAACATACCTCCATATAGACCGTGGAGATATGAATGGTGAAAATCTTTTATTTTATATAGACAGTAAAATAATGCCAAGACACCACGGACAAACGATAAGGAAGAATCACCTTCAACATAAGAAACTAGTTATTAAAGTCATTAATACATAACCAATTAAAAAGTGCGAAAAGATTAAAAATAAAAAGTATTACACTAGACACTTTGTCTTCACCAAGTGATGTAAGATACTTAGGCAAACATGGCCTTGATTGTCAAGAACTCTTACGATCAATCTTGGATCTCGAGACGACTCACACACTCTATGATGGACAATGGATGATGGTGGTGGATGATGGTGTTATGGTGGTGGTGGGTGGTGGGTGAAGTGTGAGAGAGGTGGTGTGCCAAGGGATGGTTTGAGCTTGAGCCAAGCACTCCTATTTATAGGCTGAACAGAAGCTCGGGCACGGCCCCGTGTCCACATCCTTCTCTTTCTTCATTAATTGCTCTTGTCTTTATTAGTTGACCACGGCCCCGTGTCCGCTGGGCACGACCCCGTGTGCAGAAGCATATCTGTACTATCAAGATTTGCCTAGATTCTGCGAATCTTATAGTTGACCACGACCCCGTGTCCGCTGAGCACGGCCCCGTGGTGGGCAATAGAAGCTTCTACCACTTTGTCTTTTCTGCTGACACTTGGGCACGCCCCCGTGCTGGCAGAGCACGGGGCGTGTTCAGTCTTCTGTCTTCTTGTTTTGCTTGGGAAGATGCTGTCGTGGGGTCGGGCACGTCACGTTTGTTCCTTTTCTTGTATTTATGTTAGATTTTGCTGTCTTTTTGCTTCTTTTGTTAATTTGAGCTCATTTAATCCTGAAAATACAAAAGGAAGACAAAAGCACACTTTTTCCAACATTAGTACTAAAAAGGGTTAGTTTTATGCCACAATTGATGTAATTTATATGTTGCATTTTGCACACATCAATAATACTCTCAATTTCCTGAGAGTCTTACTACTCATGTCACCCGCACGCCTCACCTGCTACCCAATTCTCCCGGACATACCTGCGATAATTACCACGGCCTCACAAACGTCATATGCTTCTTGCGTACTGGCCAGGTGCACAATACATATATTAGTTTCGTGCCTTCATGTAGTCATCGCCTTATGTCCGAAAAAAAGTTTTCAGTCTCGTGCAACATCCTTAAAACTTTACCGAGGCAACATCGTTATTTTTTGTTTAGTATTTACCCTCTCAAGGAGATTTCTTACTTTTTCTTTTAACACTGGTATCCATACATATTAACATTGTGTACCTGGGTCCATTTGTCTATTTGCATCTTTGTCTGCCTTAGTACTCATCCTAAACTGCATTCACGGGTCATCCTCTTCAAACACTTATGCTTACCTTGCACATAACGTACCGTTAGTTTCTTCATATGCATACTTAAGTGCTTACTTACATTCGCTTTTACCTTTGGGATCTTGACCGAGTCTTAGATTGTACGGGTTTCTTATCATAAGAGCACATAGGTCTGAGTTCAAGTACTTACCTTATCGTATTTGATTTCCCTCAAACCAGGGCTCTGATACCAACTTGTAAGACCCTAACACGTATTTGACAAAAGTCACAGCGGAAATTCGTGCCATAAAATTTCTTTCATTACAAACGTCATAGCTTACTTGAAAGTCCTTTTTAAAATAACTCTTTTACGAAACATAAGCATAACTTATGTTTGCTAAGGTACATAATCAGTTATTCCCGTACAATCTATCTTGTGACCCGGTCTTCGATCTCTATTCCTCATGATAATCGTCCGTGATTTGTACAACCTGCACTCACCACATTCATTCATAACATTAGCACACATTATATATATATACAAGATTCATATATGTACACTTCTCATTCAATTATATATCTATCTTTAAGCATTACATCCACATATCAATTCCCTGGTGAGTCTTCAATAAAGTACCTCCATTAATGAACATTCTCCAGGCACACTATTAATAACGTTAATCCTCAACGTATCGAAATCATGCATACATACACACTTACATTCATGCATACACATTTACATTCATACATACACATCTACATACTTACATGCATTCATACATCTCTACATACATACATACATACATACATACATACATACATACATACATACATACGTATCTTCATATATACGTAAACACACATCTACATACGTACATACGTCCCTACGTCTCTACATACATGCATACTCACATACGTACCTTTATATAAACATAAATACACATCTACATACGTACATACCCATATTTACACATTCAAGATCTTACCTAACCCTTATATACTCAGACGTACCTTCATACATACATATATATACACATCTACAGATGTACATACCCATATATACACATACAAGCTCTCACATACCTCTTACATAATCATACATTAATTACGTGGGTCTTAGACGTAGATTTATAACCCATAATCATCAAAGGAACGATTAGAATCATGTTTGGGAGGCCCGTCGTAGTCCACGGTTAACATACCAAAGCCCACGACCCATAAATCAACTTAGATAACAATTTTCAACTTTTGAGACATGGGGAGGGCGTCGGCGACGCCCCTAAGGCCGTCGGCGACGGCCCTTGGTTTATCGCGTCGCTAAAACATCGCGTAGACAGGTAAATAGCGCGTCGGAAGAAAACTGACTTTCTAGAACCCGTCGGCGACGCCCCTAATGTCACACCCCCAAAATACCACAAGCGGAGTATCACCACGAGGCGTGTGACGTACCAGGATCTTAGCCATCAATCATATTGAACTCATAAGTATATTTAAATAATACTTTCATTTATTAACATCTAGAGTTACACGTTACAAATCATTCACAGTATACAGCGGAAGCATAATTCATTCGTTGAGTGTTTATAAACCATATGTAAAAACCATTAGTCTTGTGTTGCGATTCCATGTATCTTGACCCATGACCACTCCAGCCTCCCAGACAGCAAGTTCCAAAGATATGCACCTAAAGGCCTGCAAGGCATGTAACAACGAGTCAACAACAAAGTTGAGCGAGTTCATAGTTGGTTGTCCATTTTAGGGTTGTTCCAAAAACATAGTTTAATCTTATCCGGCTATCCAGCCATGGGGGTTACCCCATAGTTCGAAAACGTTTATTAGTTAACCCATTTTTACTTCGACTATTCCAGCCCGGCACTCCAGCCGTGGGGGCTACCCCATGTTTAAACTACCAGACTCATTACCATATCGACTACTAACGTTCGTCATGTTTATGTGCCCTCGTCAATGTCTATCATCATTGACGTGCCTAGTCCATTAGTCCACGCCCGTCCTCTGCGGCACGGTGTGAGGTTTGTCAAACCTAATAGCGCTATTTAACTAATTACCCGTTCGCCATTGGCCCCGGCGATTAAGTCGATACAAAAGGAGGGACTTCGTTGATAGAGTTCTAGTCTAGTAAAATCTAAATCCGTCTCAACAGGACGAGGAATCTACATTCCTGAACACGTCCCAACAGGACGAGGAATCCCTATTCCTTAACCCATTCCCAACCCCTGGGACTCCCATGCCTTGTATAAAGTGTGAAGTCACCTCGGTTTGCTCGGCAGATACACAAAGAGGTCAATCAAGCTGCTAGTGGTCAACCACGTCCTAACATGGTTACCATACAAGCCAGGTCTAGGTTCAAGTAGTGCACGTAGGTTTACACATAAGCTAACAAGTCACAACGCACAGCGAACATGGCAAACACATCGATTATATTAACAGTAGCATACAGTTCACGTAGACATAACCCAAACTTGTGCGACTCAGATGATTGGGCCGTTGAGCTTGTGTGAGCCCAATCATCTTGTGCGAGCAAATAAAACCCAATGATCACCCGGTCCAACCTGTTGTGCGTCCAGCACAATCTTGTGCGACTCACAATGGGTTGTACGATCCAATGTCAACCCAACCCAAACATGCAACCCAAGATTTATTCGGCCCAAACAAATAACAGACATTCACTTGTGCGGTCCAATTTCTCTTGTGCGATCCAATATGACTTGTGCGACTGGGCTGGGCCGATTGGCCCAAAACATATATGAGGTTCAAACATTTGTGTGTGGCCCAAGACTTGTGCGATCGACACTACCTTGTGCGATTCACAAGTCTTGTGCGATCATGCAGCTTTAAACAGTACGCTATGCTTCACAAGTAGTACCTAGCTTGTGCGACTAATCCTTGTGCGACCAAGGACTTGTGCGATCAGAAAGCTTGTGTGATAAGATCTGATCTTGTGCGATGCAACTTGTACGATCAGACCAAGTTTTGTGCGATTTGCTACCAAATTCCCTAAACTTATGTAATTCAGTTACACCATTTAACAGTTTCCAAATATGTGGTCAAATCAACAAACAACAGTTACTATTTCTTCGAATAATCAGGAATTTTTCCAATCACTCTCATGAATCCCTAAATTATTATCTAGTTATGAATAACAATTTATCATCGCTTCCAATCACCATAACTGATCGATGATTGCTATTACTAACATACACTCTAACCAGCCAACTTAACAAATCATCCGAATATAATTCATAACAGCCGATTAATCAAGCATTGGATTTCGTGATTCAAACAAGCAACCCTAATAACCCTAATTCATTGATTTGATTATATTTCATCATATATACATATCACCAAAGTCACGCACATAGATTCAAATCATGATTATAATTGTTATTAACATGTTTACTAGCATGAACCCTAATAAATCACATAACACAATCCGTCGATCAACAATAGCATAGAATCAATCGAATCATACACTTTCTTGTTAATTTTCCTATGAACATAATCTACCCTTAGATTCTCATGAATAACTCATCGAAGACTCTATCAGCATACCATTCTAATACCATCATCGATCAACACAACATATCGTTCCTATACAATTTTTCACACTAAGTATCATGCGAAGATATATTCAAACACACATATACATATCGATCAAAAATCACTCGCATAGTGTTAAGGTACTAACCCGTTTCAAGATGAGCACAAAGGAAGCTTCTAAGATGTGGGGTTGCCGTCGGGTTCCAAAGAGAGAGAGCGAGCTTTAGGGTTTTGTGTGTGTTGGGTGTTTTTGCAAGGAATGAGGAAGTAAAACCTCATAAGGGTTATGTGTGGGTTTAAATAAGGAAGTGGGCCGAACCCTTGCATGGGTTGCCCCTTGATCTCGATTTCAAGAAGAGTGGGCCGAGAAATTGTGACAAGAGGTGAAGTGTACGGCCCAACCAAGTTTGTGTAATCGGCCACCTATTGTGCGACTAAGTTTATGTTGTGCAACTAAGGATACATATTCATATTACAATTTCATAACACATAACATATTCAACCCATAACATTCCATTGCAGATAATCACATTAGTTAATCACGTAACGTACATACAGGTTACAACAAAAGGGGTCTAAAATACGAGTTGTCACATCATCCCCAAGTTGAAAGAAATTTCGTCCCGAAATTTAGCATGTACTCACTGAGGAAGCTAGTTAGGTTGCATGGTTTCCTGGTTTTCCTGGGGTGTCACACCTAAGGCCGTCGGCGACGCCCTCTAGATTTTGCCTTTTTCTGCAGGTTCATTTCGTCGTCCGTACGCACTAAAACGCACATAACTTTTGAACCGTTTACTCGTTTAACCTCCCGTTTCTTCCTACATGATCGTAATTTGACATTCTATCATGTGAACTTGAAATCCCATATCCAGATTAAGGAAATTCTTAACTTACGTGCTATCGGCTTATTATTCATTTACGATTATTCGACCCGTTCATGTTTTCATCAAACATCTCATTCGTTTTAGCCCAAAACTTACATGAACCTTATAACCAGAATACTTTTACATTATCCGGAGTTTCGTACTTGGAGTTTACGCACCCGATACCCGGTAAACTTATTCATTTATTCAATTTTACACAATCAACTTAGTTAATCCAAGTTCCACTCACGAACTTGGTTACCCATTAATCCTAACTTACTACCGAGTCTTTTATTGATTAATCCGCGTCACCATTTCTCGGTTAGCGTACGTGTGTGCCATTCTAATCATTACCCGGTTATAATACCGTAGCCATTTCATACATTTTATTCCGTTATAACTACAAAACTTCATTTTTGACCCGTTCGGTCTACTTAGCGAAAATAATAGATTTCATCCCACCAAAACCATACTTAACGTCAGACATCATGCTTAATTATCTATAACGCTACCTTACTTAAACAACTAAAAAGTGATTCCGGAAATCACTTACCTTATGTGACCATGCTCGTATCCGACTCCTTGCTTCTTCTTGACCCGTTAACCTTCCGTGCTTGATTCCGTCTCGACATGATTCCTATACTTTCATGTCATCGAAATTACATTCTTGTTAGCATACACGATACATGTTAACGATCATATAAATCGCATATTTCACATTTGACCTTCATCGGTCACTTTTAACAAGCATAAGACATATAACCAAATTCGTATCCTTACTAACTCATGTAATTCATCATGTCATCGCATTAAACACGTATCAATATAACATATACCATACGACTTCCTATAATCATACCCTTACGACAACACTCAAATCATGTTCCTTATGCGTAGTTGACTTTCAAAAGTCAACAATTCATCCTATGAACTTTCGGCTTATTCTTATGTATTCGTATCGTCATAATAGGCTATACGGACAGTTCTATATACATTTCATCCTACACTTAGTGTACATACAACTTCCTAAGCACAGTGTACAATAAATTCATGCATATACTTCTAGTCTCATACATAATTCATCAAATCCTCTTTCTAATCAACATGAATCATTCATACTTAAACATCAAACATATTAGCATCACATTTATTTCGATTCCTTTAACAAGAATCCATCATACGTATCATGATACATCAATATTAATCAAGAATTGGACATGGGTGATCATTCAAGTCATCCTCATCCCCATACCAAGTGGGTTTCACCTCTAAACATCAAATTAATCCAAACCATGCATAATCCATGTTCTATATGATGATTATAACACATATACATGATCAATTTCATACCAATTCGCGGATTGGAGCATAACCCACTTCATACAAGTTCATCAATCTAAGTTTCAAGACATACCTCACGATCCCCTTGTCTAGGTGATCACTAATTCATGTTCCTTAATAGATTTGAGCCTCGATTCAACCTTCAATTTGGAGCTTCTTTAAGAACTAGGGTTTACACCCCTTTGTTCTTCTCTAGAGCATTCCACGCACACACACATGATGTGTGTGTGTGTTGTGTGTTATGTTTTTGTTTTATAAAACATGAGTTTCTCATGTTTACAATTTAGCCCCTCGTGTTCGCCACTTAAATATAATTGGCACAACTTTCGTCATTTAATACTTTTAAGCATACCCTTAACTAGGTTAAATAGCCTAGTTATTTATTTAATGACATGTCCTATAGGAACATACGGCAAATATAAACATTCGGGTTTTGGGGCGTTACATTTGAAACCCTAGCTTTCTTGTGGTTGCTAAATCTACTGCTGGAAGTGGATGAACCGTTGTTGGAGTTGTCGAGATTGATCACCGGAGTGCTTGAAATGGAGCTTTGATCGGTTTGTAGATTCATAGATGTTGTGGATTAGTGGTTACCCGCTTGAATGATGTAAAGAGATAGGGGCGGTGGTGGTAGATGGGGGCGGTGGTGGCTGGTGTTTGCTGCTGGTGGTGTAGAGAGATGGGGGCGATGGTGGCAGATGGGGGCTGTGGTGGCTGGTGTTTGGTGCTGGTGGTGGAAGTGGTCTGGTGGTGGTGGTGTATAGCAGGAACGAGAGAGAAAGGTAGAGAGGGGTGTATATTTGGGGTTTTTTAATAAAGGAATTGGTTTAATGAAAATTAAATGGACCAAACTACCCCTGCAGATAAAGACAAAAAAGGGACCTTAAAACAGTAAAAAATGAGAGATTTTAAGTTTTGGACTAAAATGGCAACAAAATGAAAACCACAGGGACCCAGATTTAAAAAGTTTGAGTTTTGGACTAAAATGGCAAAACTGCCCAAACCACAGGGACCAAAATGGCAGTTTACTCTTTATTAAAATTCTTTTGCGAGTGTTGGAGAGAAAATAGTAAAAACTAATTAAAAAATATTATTTAACTGAAAATAGATATATGTCGGGGTTTTTCTGAAAATATTTAAATTGATAAGGTATTTAATATACCTTTTTTGTAAAATTTTAAGAATATAGATAAATATCTACCATAATTTGTTTTTCGAAAAGACGATTGATATTATTGAAAAACAAACCATCCTAGCAAGACATGGAAAGAAATAATTACATACACCATCTTTAAAGTTGTAAAATGATTACGAGTAGACAAAATTACTAGAATAGTCATTTTTTTTTAAGATTTGGCACACTCGTGTACCTATTTGTAAAAGAAATCAATGTCAGAGCCATGGTATATGAGTCTGTATGTACTTTTCCTCTAATCTCATTACTGCAGGTATTCCATTACAATATCATATGAAAATACACGATTGAAAAGTGATACACAACAAGAAACCGCTTAGAAAATGTAACTAATAATATACTAATGGATATAGAGGGATGATACATGGGAAACATGCATACACGACACATATCTTCTAGCGGTAATGTCACACCCCAAAACCATAGCGCGATCAACAATTTGATTTACACAAAAACATAACCTTTTTCTTGCTAAACACATCGAAAGTATTAAGTCTTTAAAACAAATGTATATCAAACAAAAATTACACTAAATTTAACTAAAGGCCACTATATACATCAAATTTCCCCTATGCCAAATATTGCTCAAGTCAAATAGCCACCCGATGTTCTTTTTATTCAACACTCAGAGCCATTAACCTGAAATACACGTTAAACAACTCAGCTTACGCTGGTAAGTTCTATGTTTGACGGTTCTCAAAACAAGTTCGTAACTGACTTTCATAAACGTATGAAAATCATCATGCCAATACGAGTCCTAGTTCAAATACAGTTTAGATCAAGTCAATTCATGTCCAGCCTTTAAACATCGTCCGAAGGCCTTGTTTACAATCACTTTTTCAAATCTATAAGCGACAAGTATTAGGCATAAATTACATGCTTGTAAAACAATCCAACGACCAAGACCACTAAGTTCATGAGTAACCAAACGTCTCCTATCAAGTTTTTTGCACTCGTTTAGAAAAAATGACCCGTCTCGAGCCGAGCGAGTGCAAGAACAAAACGTTTACCACCAAACCATGTCTATTTACATAAATAAATAGAAAGAAAATACATTGTAGCAACCCACCTGGAGTTAGTTAGATTAGATATAAAGTTACTCTCGTGTAATTAAAAAACTCGTCCCACATCGGAACTGAAAGGGAAAAGTAGTCGGTTTATTAAGGTTGTTAAGTGCTGTGTGGTTGTGTTCGTAAGAAGGAGAGATGGTTGGCATCTCCCCTGACAGGGTCGGGAACAGCTTTCGAGCTTACCTGTTACTACACATTCGGTTAAGGCTACCCACTTCGGTGGATCTATAACCCAATTTTTTTGAACTTTATCTCAATGCCCACCAACTGTTTGCAGGAGATAGACGTGTGGGTTGATTCTACTGATAGAAACGCAATCACTGTTAGATATTTTAGTGTAATCGGGGGATTGACTTGGTGATCAAAGCGAATAATAATACACATCAAGCAAGTTAGGAGGTGCGGGAGTGCACGCTTGTTTGAGTTATTATTATTCGGAGTGTACGGGCAGAGCCCGTACCCTACGGGGGCTCCAAGGGGGCAGCGCCCCCTTGGCGGGGGTCCAAGGGGCAGAGCCCCTGGCTGGGGTCGAGCTAATTTTTGTGAAAAATGCCTTAGAAAAAATATTTTGTGAAAAATCGTCCTAATTTTTGTGACAAAAATTAAGGCATGTTTTAATGCAATTTTAATTAAAAATTAGAAGATAACTGCCAGAGGCAGTTATCTGCAAACACCCCCTAACTCGTAAACACAGTTTTGATCACAATTCTCTGGTTCAATCAATTCACGCAAAACACATACTCAGGTTCAATTTCTCGAAATCAGAGTTGTATCCGATTGAATTATTCGGGTGAACCACCGAAATAATTTGATCTGAGAGTGATTACACGCCTCTCTGGTCATCCGTTTTCTGAAAATTCCCCAACAATCACTAATCTTGGTTTTTGATGTGATACCATCCTGCGAATGTGTTGCGGCGGTTTATGAGGTCGCAATCACTAATCTTGGTTCCTTGGTTTATGATGTGATACCATCCCATTATGACATGAGTGGAAGCCAAGTCTTCGTATACTAACGGTACCAATATCATACGCATATATATCCCTTGTTGCCAAATGGGCTTAATGATTTTCAATCACCCAGATATACAATTTCTATATATTAATTAGTTTTAATAATAAGGGTTAGGTTAGTATAATTACACATAACTAAAGAAACGCATGTTATGCTTTAAGAAACGCATGTTATGATTTCAAGGACACATATTATGTTTTAGAAACGCAGATATGCTTTAAGAAACACATGTTATGATTTCAAGGACGCATATTGTGTTTTCAGAAACGCATGTTATTACACTTTATCTGATTTACCTAATTTATCATTGCCTCTGAAAATACGGAATTCCACACGGTGCAATTTGGTTGTGTTCCCTCGCACAATAAAACCTATTTTTATTTTAAACTCTCTTAATAATAATACACCTAAAAAAGTCTCAAAACTCAAAAAACTTCTTCATGTAGTTAGTCTCGAATCATACAAATGGAATACATTTTATGAAAAATCTTTTCTTTGCACACAATTGTGCCAAAACCATTTCCCATCATTCATTGTGTCGAAATCATTTTAAAACAATATTTATATACAGTGTTTGTTTCTGAAGTTCCAGTATGCATACATCGTAGCAACTATTTATAAGCGTATATCGAAGTCCAGAAAAAGTTCTAAAAGGGCAGGGTCATAGAAAATCACCTATTTCACATTATCAGGCATAAGCCTACAGTTTCACAATGAATCGAGCCTAAAACATAATGATCACCTTATATTTAATAGTCTCCTAACTCGATAAATTTGTATATTTACCGTCCGAGGTTCCAAATAGTGCAACGGGTATAAACTATTTGTAATTGGTTTTCGGTTAGTTAACCCTAGGTTAAAATAGACAAGTTTCTAGATGCTGAAGAGTTAAACCTCATTAAGAAAAATCATGTCATGAGACTATAGATGTTAAGTGACAATGTACCTCGTAACATCTCAAAGCGTCCATGACACACAAGTATTAGTAAAGTAGATAGACGACAATAAAGTGGCGTGTATCATGGCTGCATGATGAATTTTGTTCATGATTTTCTCAAAAAAAAAAAAAAACACAACGAGAACATAGCAGGTCAGAAATAGACAATATGAGTAGCATAATCAAAACCAATAACACAACACCATTAATTGTCTATATGATCCTCCGTACTTGACCAAACAGATTCATTGCAAGACAGAAATGAGAGAGCATTTCAACTCTATATAATACTCCATACCTACCTCTTCCTACCACCACGCTCTCTTAAAGACAGAGAAAGCATTTCACCTCCAGCAACGTTGTAATAAGCAAGCGATAGATTGTCTTTGAAAAAACCTGCCTTTCCGCTCAGTTTCTGTTTGTTTGCAGGCAGCTGTATCTCTCCGGCAATCTTCTCTTTCAAACTGCTTACACTCTCGGACAACGACTCGACGGTAATTTCCAGTATTTGCCCTTTCAGATTTCCTTCATCGACATTCGGCACCGACACACTAATACGAACAGGTCCCTGTCACAGAACACACAACTCTGATTAGCACATTGACAGTTGACACTACAAGGAGGATTATTAAACAATCTTTAAGTAAGAGTAAAATGCCATTTTTGTCCCTAAGGTTTGGCCAGTTTTGCGACTTTCGTCCAAAGGTTTGTTTTTCCGCATCTGGATCCAAAAGGTTTGAAATCTTGCCATTTTCATCTGGCTCGTTAACTCTATTCATTTTTCTCCGTTAAGTCAAGGGTATTTCGGTCTTTTTTGATAACTTAAAGGGCATGTCGGTCTTTTTCACTTTATGTACAAGCATTTAGCATAACATACAAGTATTCAAAAGACCGAATTGCCCTTCAAGTTATCATAAAAGACGAAAACACCCCTGACTTAACGGAGAAAAAGGATGCAGTTAACGAGCTGAATGAAAATGGCAAGATTTCAAACCTTCTGGATCCAAATGCGAAAAAACAAACCACTGAACGAAAGTCGCATAACTGGCCAAACCTCAGGGACGAGATGGCATTTTACTCTATAAGTAATTAGAAATTAGAAATTAGAAATATGACTTTTAGAATAAAAACAATACGTACCGGATGTTGAGCCAAGAACTGATCCTCAGGGACAAGCAAAGAATCATCAAGCCTTTGCCTCTTTGGTTCAGGCTCTTCAGGAAGCGGAGGAGGGGCTTCCTCTGGCGGTGGTGGTGGCGGCATTCCTTGCGGCATAGGTGGTGGAGGGACCATAGGCATACCATGCTGGGGCATGAAAGGGCGGGGTGCAAGAGGTGTAAACTGAGATCCAGGTGGCGGCGGCACCGGAATACTAGGCGGATTACCACTCATAGGCTGACCCATTGGTAGTGGCGGCCGATTCATCATGTAAGGTTGTTGCTGACCGTAATTCATCTGCATTGGCTGTGGTGGGGGACGTAGTGGAGTAACCATCATGTTAACCCCGGGCCGAGGTGGCGGATTTACAGTCGAGTATTGAGCATTAGGCGGCACACGCGGGAGATTCAAAGCAAGCCCAGGCGGTGGAGGTAGCGGGCGAAGCGACGGAATACCAGGTCTAGGCGGCGGTGCTGCCGGACCGGGAAGATTACGGCCGTCAATAACCCCATCGATTTGATCTTCACCTGCATTTTGTGACATAGCTTGAGTAGCAGTACGGCCGATACTCCCAGTGTGCCCATCCCAAATCACCTGCTTCGGCTGCTGCTGCTCGTCGTTTTTCTTTTCGATCTCCGCCTTAACCGCATTAGAAACTTCTTCCTCTGTGGTCCCGAATATATCGGGACGTGTCCGAGCAAGCCCGACAATATTTCTGGAAATTTCATCATCTTGCGCAAGTGTCGTCTCCCTAATCTTGGCAAACATTCTCTCCTTTTGTTCCTTATACTTCGGGTCAATAAGAGAGATACGCATGTGTTCCGACATCTCATTGACCGGAATCAATTCACCGGTAATTGGGGAAACAACAGTGTTAAGTGGGTTTCTCTCGGCAGCTGCAGCCGCTGCTGCAAGCCTTTCTTCAGGCCTCTTATAGTTCTTCACGATCCTCATACGTGGCTCGTTTTCTTCCTTGATTGTTTCGACTTCATTATTCTCTTCGAGCGTTGCAGCCTTCATACCTTCCTGCACAAGCTGCACCTCTTCTTCATCCATTTCCATTTCAACTTCCTTCCCGGGCTCCACAACCTCTTCCTCTACAGCCGCCGACATCTTGCTCCTCCGTATAACTTCTTCTAACGTCATCGGAGGCGGTAGATCATCGTCTTCATCATCTGCAAAGTCTATGGTCTCCACAACGACAAAATCATGCCAATCGATCATAGACATTAACAGCCTTTCCTGTTCTATCTCATCCTCCGCCTTTTGTCTCGCCTGCTCTTGTGACCGTTCCCACTCGAGCCGGTGTAAAGACCGTTCAAGTACAGTGGTCATGTCGGTCACACTTTTTTTCAGCTTATCGGTCAACCCTTTAGGCGGCATTAGAACTTTCGAGTAGGCATCTGCTAGCGATGTAAACAACATAAACATACTGTGTGTGGGTTTCAAAAAATGAAACTGAGGATTGTTGTTCTCTCTACTAGTTAATCCAGTCAAAAACGATTTTCCATTTCGCGCCACAAATTGTGCGGTGAGCTTGATTATATCCAGCTCTTCACCTGTAATACCCTCAGGGAGCCGAATTGTGTACTGCTCAGCCTCTGGGGGGTCAAGAACTTTCTTTACAGGTCTAAACTTCGCTGACGGGTCGGTTTTCTCGGTTGCGTCATTGCCATCTGCAGGAGCGGCAGAAGGGGCTGGTTCAGTATCAGGTGCATCGGACGGCTGAGATGATTGCTGGCCCGGGGCTTGATTTTGAGCGCGAAACTCAGCCAGTCGGTGCTGGTAATACGCATGATAAGGATCTGAACCATTCAAAAAATTAAATTTGGGATTTCCTGCATTGCTAGCAATGATTCTTTTTTCAAACTCGGGTCCGTTTTTCGCCACAAAGCTGGCGGTTTTGTCGACGATGGTTCTGATGTCGGGGGGAGGATGTATAATCCCTATTGTTCGGGTGTGTGTGGCAATTGATGCAGGTGGATTTGACTTATTTGGATCATCATCACCGTCCTGCATATGCACGTCCTTTGAATCATTTTCTACTTGAGATGGAGGTAGAGGACCTAGATCACCATCTGCGGGTGGTGCTGGTAGGGGCAATATTGGCAATGAGCCCAACATTTTGTGTAAAAAAAATGCGTCAAAATCCAAAATAGTGATGCTACAAAATTTAGTTCCAATACCAGTTTACCATAATCCGGAGGTTACCCTGCAAAAAAAAAAAATTAGATTTGCTAACACTTATCAAGTTATCAGTAAAAATCATATGGAGATATTTACAAGAAAACACAAAGTAACAAAGCATATTATTATTAAGTACATCATGGAAACAAATTCATAATCATCTATAGAAAAATTTTGGCATAAATGGTTTATTTTCCCCATAGAATACTAAGACTGTCGAATTTTTATAAAAACAGAATATGACAAAAGTAGTTGTTTAGCAACAGAATCAAAGCATATAAGAACCAAGTATGCTGATATGTTTTGCTTATCAGGGGAATTTATATGGTTATTTTAAAGGTGAAAGAGGAGTGCGGCAGGGGGATCCTATTTCCCCCTATTTATTTACTCTAGTCATGGAAGTTTTGAACTTAATGCTGATGAGAAGAATTATAGACTTTGAAGGGTTCAAATACCACTGGAAATGTGAAAAATTAAGGCTGACGCATTTATGTTTCGCTGATGATTTGTTTATTTTCAGTGGAGCTGATTTATATTCAGTTGAAGTTATTAAAGATGCCTTGAATGAGTTTAGTGCGGCTTCTGGTCTGGTGCCTAACATGCATAAAAGTGACATCATATTTGGTAATGTTGAAGATGTATTGCAGAAGCAGATTTTGGAGATATTGCCATTCAATGTTGGTAAGTTTCCTATGAAGTACCTTGGAATTCCTTTATCTTCTAAGAGGCTATATCAAAAAGATTGCAAGGTTTTAATTGATAAAGTTAAAGCTAGAATAAATGATTGGAAGGTGAAATTCTTGTCTTTAGCTGGTAGAGTGCAATTAATAAAATCGGTTTTATCCTCAATCACTATTTATTGGGCTTCTCTATATATTCTGCCGGTTGTTGTTAGTGAGGAAATTGAAAGGTTGTTGAGTGGTTTCTTGTGGAGTCAGGGAAGTGGTAAAAAGGGGATGGCCAGAGTTAGCTGGGAGGAGATATGCAAAGCTAAATGTCAAGGGGGATTGAGTATTTCATCGTTGAAGACTCAGAATATGGCTTTAATATCCAAACATGTGTGGAATGTGTTATCTAATAAAGAATCTTTGTGGGTTAGCTGGTTAAAGGAGTATAAATTGTGTGGTAAAAGTATTTGGGATGTGAGTGAATCAAATTATGATTCTTGGAGTTGGAGACAAGTTTTGCAACATAGAAAGTTTTTTAGAGAAAAGTTTTGGGCTATCATTGGTAATGGGAAAAATGTTAGAGTTTGGCAAGATCTATGGCATGAAAAGGGAATTTTAATAAACCACATTAGTAGAAGGGATATTAAAGCTGCAGGGTATGATGCTAATACAAAACTGGCTGAGGTTTATGATGGGATTAATTGGCAGTTGCCACAAGAGTGGATTGGAAAATATGATTGGCTGTGTCAGTCAAACATTCCACAGTTTAATGTATTGAGGGAAGATAAATTTATGTGGAAGATGTATGATGGGAAAGTTGAAGAGTATTCTGTTAGTAGAGTGTATAAAAGCCTGTGTATGGGAGGCCCTAAAAAATTGTGGAGTGATATAGTGTGGTTTAGCCAAAATATACCCAGACATGCATTTATAACTTGGCTGGCTTTTAAGTATAGGTTACTTACTCAGGACAGATTGCTGAGTTGGGGATATGAGGGGGAATTAAAATGCGCTTTATGTAACAGGTGTCCTGATAGTCATCATCATTTATTTTTTGAGTGTGAAGTTTCATTAGCCATTTGGAAGAGATGTAAGGTTTTTTCGAAGCTGGTGGATGTTCCTGATAAATGGCCTGATGTCATCAGTTTTATGGAAGGTAATGGGTTATCAAAGTCAGTTTGGGGAATCATTGGGAGATTGGTTTTTGCTGCTGTTGTTTACTTTATTTGGCAAGAAAGAAATAAAAGATGTTTTGATGGTGAAAGAAGGTCAGTACAGCAAATATGTAGTCTTATTTTTGACACTGTTAGGATGAGAATTTTGGGCTTGAAGTTTAAAGATTCACCCAGTGTGAGATCGGCCGGTGAAGTTTGGAGGTTTGAAGTGAATACTAAGGATAGTTATAATGGGCTGGGAGACAATGGGTAGGAGGTGTTGTTTTTGTGAATGGAGGTGTGCTGTTGTTATTATGATGGTGGTTGGTATTAGCTATATATGGGATTGCTGCTGCTGCTATTATGCTGATGGTGGGGATTCTTTGTTGTTCTATGATAAAAAAACTGTTGGGGAGCAATTGGAGACGGAAGGGTATTTAGGGAATTTTGGTTGTTGGTTTTATATAGAGCCGGGTGGGGTATCGGGTATGGATAATACTAGCAAGGTGAGGTTTATTATGGTTATAAGGGGAGGCTGCTCTGTTGATAAGGTGTGTGCTGCGGATAAAAGGGCTCATAGGCAGTGGATGAAGATCGAGGATCTAAAGGGTCTACAGTGGTTATGTATGAAGAATAGAGGTTTGGGATGGCTGCTGGTTGCTGGTTATGGGCTGCTTGCTGGTTATGGGCTGCTGAGGATGTGGATCAGAGTTTGTGTTGGAAAGCTTCTGGATGGGAGTGCTAGAAGTTGTTTTATTGAAGACTTGGGGATGCTTGGGATGGGAGCTGTGAAGTGAAGACTGAAGGTTTGTTTTGTTTTTTTAGTCTTGATGTATAGGTTTTGTTTTGGTTTTTTGGTTATGTTTTTTTGGACTGGTTTTTGTTTAGATTGGTTTTGGTTGGTGTATAGTTTAGGCAAGGGCCGGGTTTGGTTGACCCATTTTGTTAGGCCCTTTGCTATTGGGGTGGTGTGTTCCTTGGGTTTTATGTCCCGGGAACCTAAACCCTTTTAGGTGTAAATATTTTTTGTTATTAATAAAATTTACCGGAGGTGCCGCCCTCCTTTACCAAAAAAAAAAAAAAAAGTATGCTGATATGTTTAGTGTTTACCAGCATAGAGTCAATGTCATAAGCTTAGCACCTCATGAATGATGAACATAGAAATATAGAATACCTAGCAGACTATAGAAGAAATAATCAATGTTCTAAACTGGGCAAACGACCGTTAGCAAGATTTATAAACTAAACAAATGATAGGTAGAAATTCACCAATGTTTAAAGTATAAAAGATCAAGAGATTGGTGTGTGTTATATCAATACTGATTCAGAGTCTCAGACAAACTAGCAGATATAAAAAAAATCAACCTGAGAACATAATAATTATCCGTAATTTGAGCTAGCGCCAAAACAAGATTTCATTCAGGCATTTTATCAAACATCTATTGTGAATAACATCATAATATGATATGCCAAAAAATTGGTATTTCATCTGGCAAATGCAAACAATCATATTTTGAATTTAGGGATTGAAGAATATAGAAACGAAATCAAGTTCACGTGTTTGAGTTTAAATAATAAAAACAAGATATTATTAGGTTAAAGGCATTGCCCTAAATCAGATAAACAAAAACCCTAATTTGAACACTCGATCAAATTGAATAACGTGAATCAATATAAGTGGTGAAATGAGGGATTAAACAAAGAAGAAATATGTTAATGGTGAGATAAGCAAATTGTGAACATATGTAACCTAGGAATGGGTACGTTGGCAGATTAAACAACAGATAGATCTGTTTCTTAGGTATAATAAACCATCGATAAAGCGCATGTAAAAGAGATCGAAGAGAAACTTACCTCGACGGTCGACGGTGGCGTAAGAGGCTCCGCGTGGTGGTGTGGCTGAAGCCTGAACGGTGGTGGATAGAACCGACGGTGGTGTTTTATCGGAGGGGAACTGAGGAAGATTAACCAGGGCAAACCGACTCTGGGTATTGTATAGCAAGTGGGCTAGCATTGGGCTGGGCTTATGTGGGCTGTTTTAGAACTGTATGAATGATATTTGGTGTATGATATTTGCAATTCTAACAAAGTAGTGGTTTTACCACCCGCGTTTTGTGACGGGTTCAAACTTCAAATCGTAGATAAAAAAATCAATCACGAATAGACATTTTACGTAAAGGTAAAAAATCATGTCACGATGGTATATTCCAATGCCACAAAAAGTTATCGGTTCAGTCCGTGACGGTATCGACACTCGTTATAACCATAAAAAAATACTTGCGATAGGTTCGAAACGTGAATAAAATAACCTACTTACGACGGTGTAACACCCCAAAAATAATTAACAAGTTAAAAACACCATATCTTAAAATATAAATGAAAGGTGTTAGTTAAATTTACATTAGTTGAACAAAACAAACTTGAGGGGCTGATTTTGTAAGAATGGCCAAACTTGAATTTAATAAAAATAAAACAAATTAAAAACCCACACACATTAGTGTGTGTGCGTGTGGGAGGCGACCAGGAGAGGGAAGAACACCCCAAACCCTTGTTTCATCAAATTGATCAAATTGAAGGGTGAATTGGGCTTGTAATTACTGCATGAATCAAGAATCTTAATCACCTACACTCGTCTAACACTAGGTAAGTTACAATTTCAGTTTTGGTGATGTTAATTCTTGGGTGAAATTTGACTAATAGAAGTTCTTGAATAATTGGGTGATGTTATGATTCCAGAATGTGTGCATAAAGTGTAGGATTATAAACCCTAACTGAAATCATGTGAATTGATTGATAAATCTTGTGTTAGGGTTGTCTTGTGTCATATATTGAAGTGGGTTTTCATCTAGAATGAAAAGCCCTAAGATTTTGTATGAACTACGCGAAATATTAACCTAGGTTTATTGAACTAGCATAATAATATGGAGGTAATGAGTAATCAAATTTGAATAAGATGAAATTCTTGGATTTACCAAGGTTTAAATGAACAAAAATGGCTAATTAAAAGGTATGCACATAAGGTGCTTGACAAAACGCCTAAGAGATGATTGATAGACATTAATTGTGGTGTTTGGCTAAATAAGCAAGCTTTAGTTATGAGCCGAAGGGTTCTAATGATAATTGGCTTGTGCATTTTAGGCAACACGGTTGAGGCGTCGAGAAGTCAAGCCGGTGCGGACACTCGTTTGAAGGGAAAGCTTTAAGGTACGTGGCTAACGCTTCGTTACTAATGTAAATTAGTCTTTCATTATTGGTGTCAATTGGTAATTTAGATTATGAGATTTAAGAGGTTTGGTCTGCTTGAATGATGGACTTCATGACGGCAAACCAAACGAATTATTAAGGGTAGGCACAAACCGGGTAACGAGAGTACCTTATCCATGGACTATAAGCCCGGCAACGGGTAGTAACATATTAAACACGCAAACTGGTAATGGGAGCGTGAGTGTTGAACGTAAAGGACAACGGGTAGTAACATATTAAACACGCAAACAGGAAATTATAAGTCTTACTAGAAATCTGGGGTGTTCCGTATAGGGTTTTGATGTTTTAAAGGTATGAAACTGGAATAAATGGGTCAAAACAGCAAGATATGAAGAACATTCAGCAGCTACCGTAAGTTACGGTAGCGACTGATGTTGTTACGCTGGTTTTATACTGCCTTACGGCAGCCCCCGAATGCCCAGTGGCTACCGTAGCTTACGGTGGCTACCGTAAGCTACGGTAGCGTCCAGTATTTTTGTTGAAGTTTTGCATGATTTTGTTAATCGAATCCGTTTAAATGCGTAGTTTCGATTATACTAATTCTTAAAGACCCTAATACTAATGTTTGTTAAAATTTCCAGCTTTTAGGTAATGCGAGTACGTGGATGATGGTCAAGTTGATGCTTCCGAACCGAACACATTCAAGATCTAGTTTCGCAACTTTTGTTATTATTAGTTATTAGTAAGACTTGTGTAAAAGAAGGAATACTTATGTATCCTAATGTTGCTTTTAAACGATTGATAAACTCGTAAGTACTAAGCTATCGATATTGTAAATGTTTTTGGCTTAACGTTTATAAAGCTTAGTTTTATTTTATGGGTACAAACTTATAATTTAAAGATGAGTGTTACAAGTTGGTAATCAGAGCTAAGGTTAAAGACAAATGTGTTCGGTTCAAGGCTTGATCAACATCCGATAATAATTTATTTGAAGCAAATTTTAAATTAAAAGATTAGAAGGAATAGTGATTTATTGTGTATGGGAGGAGTATAGTAATATACTTGAACCCGGGAAGTATACTTAGCATAAACGGTTAAGGCAAAGTTGTATACTTGACCGAATAGTGAGTATAAATTCTCATGTAAAGGCATGAGAGTGATTGAACGAATTATTTATCAAATTATATTAAAATTTCAGTAAGAAGATGTCGGGAGGTACTAGTGACAATGTCCTATCCCTCACTACCGACGAGTTGAAAGAAAAGATTGCCGAGGAAGTCGGAAGGGCAATTGAAGCTAGCCTACTGATGAAACAATGGTTAACCGAGAGGGTTAACTCACTGGTCTCGTCAAGTAGGGTTAATCCCTTCTTTCCGAGGATCGCTGACTGGATCGTCCGCTGGTTGATCTCCTGTACAAGGAAACAAGTCGTGACTCGTAACAAGGAGGATGGGGTGGGGGTGCTCCTTGTTACCACTCTCCGGCGTGAGAATCAGTAATTTGCTTGGGAAGCAAAGTGTGATAGTAGTGGTAGTGAGAGAGTTGTGAAGAGATACCTCAAACCTGGTTTGGGATGGGTATTTATAGCCGAGGAGTGAAGGAGGGTAGTTGAGTGGCTAGTCTGACATCGCACAGCCTCCTGCAGGTGTATCAGGCCTGTCGGTTACGGTAGTGATGCCACGTCCTGCTGTGGTGTCAGTCTGTTGCTTACATGTGGGATGCCACTTGCACTGTGGTGTCAGTCCCACTTGCCTTGTAGGCAGGATGCGGTGCCGGGCCGCATTGCTGCTCGCAGTAACTGATGTTGTTTCCGCGTTCTTGTTCTGGCCAAGACGTATACGGGATGCGGTGCCGTACCGCATCGCCACTTGGTGACGGTTACTGTTGTCCAGATCCCTTGTCGTGATGAAAATGTTCATAGGATGCGGTGTCAGGCCGCATCGCTATGTATACACCCATTTTCATACATAAGGTATGTATTCCCATCTCTTGATCGATTGGACTCGACCGCTGTGTTCGCACGTGCCCGCACGGACACAGATAAGTTCTTGCTAGTGGGGGTTTTTGATAAGGGTAATGGTCACTCGCGGTCGTGCTGACGCGAGATCTGGGACCATACCCCTTCACCTACCAAGATTTATGGAAAGGATACAAAACACATTACTTTCGACTATGGAGGAAAAGATGGGTGAATTAAGAGAAGACCTTACCAATGATAGAGGTAAGGCCAAATAAAAGAAAGGTTGTTCTTATAACAAGTTCATGGCATGTAAACCCCCGATCTTCAACGGAGAGGTGGATCCAATTGCTTGTTAAAGGTGGATAAGCGATATCGAGGGTGTTTTTGAACGAACGCATTGTGATATAAGTGACTTCGTGGCTTATGGAACTGGCCAGCTTAGAGGCCAAGCTAAGGATTGGTGGGACAACCTTAGAAATGAAAGGGGTGTTGAAGCAACAAGGGCGATGACTTGGGAAGATTTTAAAACATCATTTCTCAAACATCATAGCCCCAAGGCGGTAATCAATAAGATAAAAGAAGAATTCATGCAAATGAGGCAAAAAGGTGAAACCGTCGATAAAATCACGGGGACGTTTGGGGATAAACTCAAATTTTGTGATGAGTTGGTCAAGATCGAAGAACAGAAAATTTACTACTATCACAATATGCTTAGAGCTGAATATAGGGAGTTCATGACTCCCTCACATTACGAAAGCCTCACCGACATAATCAATGCGGCGCGTGAGCGCGATATTGAATTGAAAAGGCAAGTTAAAAGAGGCGAGAGAAGAGCCTTGGATGAAAACCCAAGTCCCACAAAGAAGTCGAAGGTGGCTGAATCTTCAAATAAGGGAAATGCGAAAGGAGTTTCCCCGAGTTGTAAGATATGTGGACGCGTTCATAAAGGCGAATGTTATTTTAAGAACAAACCTTGTGTTGCATGTGGCAAAACGGGGCATGGGGTTTCAAACTGCCCAGACAAAATGACGGTGTGCTATAAGTGTTATCAGCCGGGTCATAAGAAGTCGGAATGTCCGGAACTAACAGGAAAGAAAGAGGGTGTTGAATCCAAGAATGAAACCCCAAAGTCTAAGGCAAGGTCGTTCCAAATCACTGTTGCTGAAGCAAAAAAAAAATGGAACCTGACATGGTTACAGGTATATTTACTGTAAATTCTGTCCTTGCACGTGTTTTATTTGATACGGGTGCGAATAAGTCTTTTGTTTCACATAGATTCATTCAAAACCCTTTGTTCACAGTAACAAAATTACCTATGCCAATGGAAGTAGAAGTAGGTAATAATAAAAGTTTTATTGTTTGCGATGTATGTCGAGAATGCAAATTGAATATCGATGGCGAAGAATACTCCATTGATTTAATACCCATGTCCATGGGTGAATTTCAAGTGGCAGTTGGAATGGACTGGCTGTCTCGCTACCACGCTAAGGTGATATGCTTACGTAAGGAGATACACTTAATGTCTCCGAGCGGAAAGCGTGTCATCGTCTATGGGGAAAAGGCTTGTAATCCCATGGTGTGCTCGATGATAGAAGCCCGCAAATTTATACTACACGGATGTAAGGCATATTTGACTTACGTACGTGATGTGGAGAAAGAAATGTCAATGATTGAAGACGTACCAGTGATGCGTTGATTTGAAGATGTTTTTCCCGAGGATCTACCGGGAATGCCGCAAGAGCGTGAAATAGAGTTCGGGATTGAACTGATTCTGGGTGCTAAACCAGTTGCTAAAGCACCTTATAGACTGGCACCGTCGGAATTGCAAGAATTAATGTCCTAGTTACAGGATTTACTCTATAAGGGATTCATCCGGCCTAGTGTGTCTCCTTGGGGAGCGCCGGTGCTATTTGTAAAGAAGAAATACGGGAGTATGAGGATGTGTATTGATTACCGGGAGTTAAATAAACTCACGGTAAAGAATCGATACCCGCTCCCGAGGATCGACGACCTGTTCGATCAATTACAAGGCGCTAACTGGTTTTCAAAAATCGATTTGAGATCGGGTTACCACCAATTGAGGGTAAAGGAGAACGATGTACCAAATACGGCGTTCCGTACGCGATATGGACATTAAGAATCCCTCGTGATGTCCTTCGGATTAACAAATGCACCCGCGGCTTTCATGGATCTCATGAACCGGGTTTGCAAACCGATGCTTGATAGGTCGGTGATTGTCTTTATCGACGACATCCTCGTTTATTCAAGAAATGAGGCGGATCATGCTAACCATTTTCGAGAAGTGTTAAAGATACTAAGGCGGGAAAGATTATATGCTAAATTCTCGAAACGCGCCTTCTGGTTACGAGAAGTGTAATTCCTAGGGCACGTCATAAGTGCCGAAGGAATATTGGTGGATCCATCGAAGGTGGAAGCAGTATCAAAATGGAACCCTCCAAGGAGTCCATACGAAATTAGAAGTTTCTTGGGGTTGGCAGGTTACTATCGGAGATTCATTCAGGATTTCTCCAAGATTGCATCGCCTTTGACCAAGTTGACCCGCAAGAACGAGAAGTTCGTCTGGGAAGATGATTAAAAAAAAGCATTTCGGGCATTAAAGGAAAAGTTAACCTGTGCACCAGTGTTGACTTTACCTGAAGGTACGGATGATATGGTAGTATATTCAGATGCATCACACCTAGGCATTGGGTGCGTGCTAATGCAAAGAGGAAGGGTAATTGCGTACGCCTCAAGACAACTTAAGCCGCAAGAAACAAAATACCCGACTCATGATCTTGAGCTGGCAGCCGTAGTCTTTGCCTTAAAGATCTGGAGACATTACTTGTATGGTGTGAAATGTACCATTTTCACTGACCATAAAAGTTTAAGGTACTTATTCGATCAGAAAGAGTTAAATATGAGGCAGAGGCGTTGGTTAGAAGTAGCGAAGGACTATGACTGCGAAATCCACTATCACCCAGGAAAGGCTAATGAGGTGGCGGACGCCCTTAGCCGAAAAGATGAATACGCTCCAATTCGAGTACGGTCTATGCAGTTGGTAGTAACTTCAGGCATGCTTGAACGAATTCGAGAAGCCAAGATCGAAGCGGTAAGAGAAGAGAATTGGAGGAAAGAGCGTATAAAAGGGTTGATAAAAGATCTGATGGAAGGAAGTAATGGGATGAAATACCGGTATGGTAGGATTTGGGTCCCAAACACATGTGGTGTTAAGGATCTTCTGCTTGACGCTATTCGATCCATCCTGGAGCAACCAAGATGTATCGAGATTTGAAGCAAAACTATTGGTGGCCGGGGATGAAAAGAGATGTGGTTAAATATGTGGAGAAATGCATGACTTGTTTACAAGTCAAAGCGGAACATCAAAATCCATATGGCAAACTTCAACCTTTGGATATTCCAGTTTGGAAATGGGAACATATTACTATGGACCTGTTGACTAAACTGCCAAAGACGGCACGGGGATTTGATGCCATTTGGGTAATTGTAGATAGACTAACCAAAAGTGCCCATTTCGTCCCTATCCGAGAAACCTACACTTCTGAGAAGATGTCGGAAGTGTACGTGAACGAGATCATATCACGTCATGGGGTGCCGGTAACTATCGTATCAGATAGGGATACACAGTTTACCTCAAATTTCTGGCGCGACTTTCAAAATCAAATGGGTACCAAGTTGTTGATTAGTACCGCATACCACCCGCAGACCGACGGGCAAAGCGAGCGAACGATACAGACATTAGAAGATATGCTTCGGGCTTGTATAATAGATTTTGGCGGCAGCTGAGATGTGTATCTACCGTTAGTCGAATTTTCATATAACAATAGCTACCATTCAAGTATTGGTAGGGCCCCGTATGAAATGCTTTACGGAAGAAAATGTCGGACACCGATATGCTGGGAAGAAGTAGGCCCTCGGGAGCTTGCTCATAAAGATGTAATCCGGGTTACGAACGAGAAAATTGACATGATCCGAGCCCAGCTGAAGGCAGCTCAAGATCGACAAAAATCATATGCGGATAAGAGACGAAGGCCAATCGAATTCCAAATTGGCGATAGGGTGATGCTTAAGGTATCTCCGTGGAAAGGAATTATCCGGTTCAGAAAACGAGGAAAGTTGAGTCCACGATTTATAAGACCTTTTAAAATTTTGGAGCGAGTGGGTAAGTGTAACATCCCAAAAACGGGTTTGGTAATCAAACCACGTTAATAGTAAAGACGGGTAAAATACCGTTAGTGGTAAAAATTAACCCGATAAATATTAAGGAATTTAAATAAATAAACTTAATATTAACTAGAAAGAGGATAAATACTTTGAGAAGACAAAGTTTATAAAAAGGGACCCGAGTTAACGGGACATAAAATAAACGGGTTACAACTCCCGGAACTAACTAAGTTAACTAGGAATAATCAACCTAGTTAATTAAAAGTCTCATAATGGTATGTGAGTGGGTTAAAAACACCTAGAGTAAGAACCTGACAATAATTGAGGGGCCAAAGGTGTTAAAAAGCAAACTAGTTTTTAATTAAAAAAATATAATAACACCACACACAGGTGTGGGGATCGAACAGAACCAGAGGGGCGACCAGGGGTTTCTCTACAAACCCTAATTCTCATAAAATCCTCCAAATTGAAGCTCAAATCAAGCCCGAATCGTCTGCATGATTACAAATTCGTGATCACCCAACCTAGGGGATCATAAGGTATGTAAAAATTTGATGATTCGTGAAGTTTCAAAATTTGAGTTAGTATCATAATTCACGAATTAAGTAAGGATTAGAGGAGCTATGGCTAAGTTAGTGATGTACACATGCTTAGGAACTAAACCCTAAGTGAAAATCATACATATGATGCTATGACTTGAATGATTTGGTGATTACCTATAAGTGTGTTAAATGGGTGTTGTAGAATGATGAAGAACACTAGAAATTTGATTATAAATTGAGTGTTATTTATCTACATGAAGTGAATCTAGATGTTATTATGCATACTAGATATATTAAACTTGCAAGAATTGTTTAATCTTGGCTAAATGGTTAGTCATGAAACTTGATTTTGATTTAGTGAAATTATGCCCACTAGGTGTTTGTTAAAATGCCTAAACGAAGCTAAAAAGTTGAAATTCCATGTGAAGTGTGCATTTGAATATGTTGATATATCAATTGACTTTTAGAAAGTCAAACTAACCAATGATTTAATCGAGTGATAAAGTCGACATAAGACCCGTTAGATGGAGTAGTCATAATTGATAATGACTAATCTAACCATCTTATGAATTATGATGATAGTTTGACGCCTAACGAGCTAGGTGAAAGCTTGATGAGTGAGCGGGTCAAACGAATCAAGAAGGAAAGGAAAAGCGTAAATTGGATGCGAGGTAAGTAAAGCTTACGCCCCTTTTCATTATTTACAAATTACATAATTGCAAGTGTTGTATATGAATGCTACTAAGTGGTTGGTGTAGGATGTTCCGACACGATTCAATGAGAGTCGGAACGAGGGGAAAATAGTAAGAAATCATGAGTTATAGTAAAAGGGGTAAAATGGTAATTAAATACCATCTCATGAGGACAAATGGTCAATTAGACTAAATGGGTCAAATGGTGTTGTTAACACCATTTGACAATAACATTTGACAATCGCTTGTTGAGTTGTGTAATCACAGGAAATAACATAAGCATGCGTTGCTTTAACTAGAAAGATTTAAAGCAAAAGTTATGTAAATGGTTCAATACTATGACCCGGGCCAGGTACGCATAAATAAGCTTTTAGTTAAACATACAATTTTTGGTCAAATAATTAGCGAAAGTCCCTCGTCGTAAAGTGAGGGACTAAAGTTAACCAAAACACCCTTGAAGGGTATATTGGGTAAACGACCCATAGGGGTTGTTTAGGAACTTGTATTAAGATTAGGGAATCATTAAGTATGAATAAAAGTCATAGAAATACACATTCATGGGTCAAATGCATAAAAATGGTCATTTGCGTAAAATGATCAACCGATAGGTAAATATTGGGATAATGGGTTAGTTATGCTAAATCCACCATAAAAATAGTTGTGGTGGAAGATCAATTGATAAATATTGCGAAAATAAGATGCTAGAAATAAACGAGTATGAATTATGCGGAAAAGTACTTAAATACCCTTAACGGGTCAAAATATGCATTTAAGTACAAACGGGTTTAAGAATATACATAAACTCGTGAATTGAACCTAACATGATAGACAAGATTGAAATTATAAGATTCATGTGAATTTGGGATCAAACAAACATGTTTGTTTGATAAACGCATGAACGGGTCAAAACTTTGTAAAAAGGTAACGAGTCGAAGGCTTAGAAGTCTCAAAATTTATTATGTTGGATTTTAACTCCATATGATGGAGAATTAAATTACGGACGCGTAGGAAAAAGAATCGGGTAAAACGGATTAAAAATGAGAGAGTTATGCCCGTTTCCGTGAAATCGAGTCATGCTGGGTATTTACAGCAACATAATAACAACAATCTGCCAAAAAAAGGGCTAGGTGGGGCGTCTAGCCCCTAGGCGTGAGCCCCCCTGAACTTGAAAAATGTTTAATTTTGTTTGTTTGACCCATATAACTTGTTTAAACTTGTTATTTAACTATCAAAACTAACTTTTAAGTTGGTTTTAATCATAGGTGATTGCCAAGAATGCCCGGATGAAGATCAAGCTCGAAGAAGAACCGAACACGATAAAGTTAAAAGCTTCCGCGTGGCGTTTCGTCGTATCTTTTAAACGACGAATTCAATTACATTAAGTTGTTCTATATTGTTTTTTTTTAAACTGTAAAAGTTTTAGTAAACTCGTATTGTCATACTTACGTGTAATCGTATAAACATGTATTTTTACGAAACTTATATAAAATATTGTATTTAACAAGCAAGGGTGTTACAGTAAGGTGGCTTACCGACTAGAATTACCAGAGGAACTAAGTGGGATACACAACACATTCCATGTCTCGCATCTGCGGAAGTGTGTAGCGGATGATACGGCCTATGTTCCCCTCGATGATATAGAGGTTGATAATAAACTCAACTACATAGCGAGGCCTGTCGCAATCATGGACCGTAAGGTTAAGGGTTTAAGGAATAAAGAAATTGACCAAGTGAAGGTCAAATGGGAACACCGGAAGGGATCAGACACCACTTGGGAGTCTGAAGAGGAAATGAGATGACTCTACCCTTCACTTTTCGGTACGTGTATGCATTGTAAATTTTTATACGTAAAGTGGTTTCGGGGACAAAACCCTCTTTAAGGGGGGTGGACTTGTAACACCCCAAAAATAATTAACAAGTTAAAAACACCATATCTTAAAATATAAATGAAAGGTGTTAATTAAATTTACATTAGTTGAACAAAACAAACTTGAGGGGCTGATTTTGTAAGAATGGCCAAACTTGAATTTAATAAAAATAAAACAAATTAAAAACCTACACACATCAGTGTGTGTGCGTGTGGGAGGCGACCAGGAGAGGGAAGAACACCCCAAACCCTTGTTTCATCAAATTGATCAAATTGAAGGGTGAATTGGGCTTGTAATTACTGCATGAATCAAGAATCTTAATCACCTACACTCGTCTAACACTAGGTAAGTTACAATTTCAGTTTTGGTGATGTTTGATTCTTGGGTGAAATTTGACTAATAGAAGTTCTTGAATAATTGGGTGATGTTATGATTCCAGAATGTGTGAATAAAGTGTAGGATTATAAACCCTAACTGAAATCATGTGAATTGATTGATAAATCTTGTGTTAGGGTTGTCTTGTGTCATATATTGAAGTGGGTTTTCATCTAGAATGAAAAGCCCCAAGATTTTGTATGAACTATGCGAAATATTAACCTAGGTTTATTGAACTAGCATAATAATATGGAGGTAATGAGTAATCAAGTTTGAATAAGATGAAATTCTTGGATTTACCAAGGTTTAAATGAACAAAAATGGCTAATTAAAAGGTATGCACATAAGGTGCTTGACAAAACGCCTAAGAGATGATTGATAGACATTAATTGTGGTGTTTGGCTAAATAAGCAAGCTTTAGTTATGAGCCGAAGGGTTCTAATGATAATTGGCTTGTGCATTTTAGGCAACACGGTTGAGGCGTCGGGAAGTCAAGCCGGTGCGGACACTCGTTTGAAGGGAAAGCTTTAAGGTACGTGGCTAACGCTTTGTTACTAATGTAAATTAGTCTTTCATTATTGGTGTCAATTGGTAATTTAGATTATGAGATTTAAGAGGTTTGGTCTGCTTGAATGATGGACTTCATGACGGCAAACCAAACGAATTATTAAGGGTAGGCACAAACCGGGTAACGAGAGTACCTTATCCATGGACTATAAGCCCTGGTAACGGGTAGTAACATATTAAACACGCAAACTGGTAATGGGAGCGTGAGTGTTGAACGTAAAGGACCCGGAGATGAGTCACCTTGATACAAAGTAATATCCCGTTCGTATGGTTTCGGGAATAATGAATTAGAGGGTAAAGTTGCTTAAAAAGTGGAATTAAATATCCACAAGTTTGATTATGCATCCAATGATGCATATCCGTTACAATTCTCGTTAGGAGAATGTTAATAAATTGAAAACAGGAAATTATAAGTCTTACTAGAAATCTGGGGTGTTCCGTATTGGGTTTTGACGTTTTAAAGGTATGAAACTGGAATAAACGGGTCAAAACAGCAAGATATGAAGAACATGCAGCAGCTACCGTAAATTACGGTAGCTACCGTAACTTACGGTAGCGACTGAAGTTGTTACGCTGGTTTTATACTGCCTTACGGCAGCCCCCGAATGCCCAGTGGCTACCGTAAGCTACGGTAGCGTCCAGTATTTTTGTTGAAGTTTTGCATGATTTTG
This sequence comes from Helianthus tuberosus, assembly GCA_030545235.1. Lineage (NCBI taxonomy): Eukaryota > Viridiplantae > Streptophyta > Magnoliopsida > Asterales > Asteraceae > Helianthus > Helianthus tuberosus. The sequence goes on from CM060418.1 coordinate 190,885,572, forward strand.
TTAATCGAATCCGTTTAAAAGCGTAGTTTCGATTATACTAATTCTTAAAGACCCTAATACTAATGTTTGTTAAAATTTCCAGCTTTTAGGTAATGCGAGTACGTGGATGATGGTCAAGTTGATGCTTCCGAACCGAACACATTCAAGATCTAGTTCCGCAACTTTTGTTATTATTAGTTATTAGTAAGACTTATGTAAAAGAAGGAATACTTATGTATCCTAATGTTGCTTTTAAACGATTGATAAACTCGTAAGTACTAAGCTATCGATATTGTAAATGTTTTTGGCTTAACGTTTATAAAGCTTAGTTTTATTTTATGGGTACAAACTTATAATTTAAAGATGAGTGTTACATACGGTACATACGAAAGTTATAAAGACTTTATCTTGAGAAAATTAGATGTATGATAAACTTATTAAAAATTAGATCTATAAATGAAAATTCTATTATAATGGCATTTTGGTAATTAAGCCTAAAAGTAAGAACTTTTTGTTTACTGTAAGTAATGATGTAAATTAATATATATAGTATAATATAATCGCATTGATGAATAATGTGTCTAGAGAGAGGTGCATAAAATAACATGTTACAACGTGTAACTAATCGGAATTGTAACGAGTTACGAACTAATAAACCAGGAATTGATGTTGGGGGATTAGGTCCAATTGACCAAACCTTTGAAGTAAAAGTGGAGCAATCCTTGAAGGTGGAGAGTTAGGTGATGTTTGTTTTTGCTTATTACATCTGCAAAAAACTTATGTCTGCAGGCGGGCAGACATAAGGCCTTGAAGACAGTTTGTTTTTTTTTTCAAAAAGATCTTAAAATAGCTTCTTACATCTTAAAAAAAAAAGCTATGAAATAAAGCTTCAAACATCTGCACAGCCTTCAAACAGATCTTAAAAGGGCAGACCCACCCTTCTTCTTCTTCCCTTCTCCCTGCCACCGCCACCACTCCTCCCCTCCCACATCACCCACCGCCACCACTCCTCCCCTCCCACTCACACACCCAACCCCCTTTCTCCTAGCTCCCCCTTACACCCACATCCATCAGAACCATAGAGAGAGAGAGAGAACGATGAGAGAGAGAGAGGAAGGCGGGATAGAGAGAGAGAGAGCGTCAGAGAGAGAGGAAACGACGGGGAGAAGGTCCGGCGACCTCCCTGTTCACGGCGACGGAGAGAACGATGGTGCTGTTGATGTTGTTCACGGCGACGGCGGTGGAGGTCCGGCGACCTCCCTGTTCTTCCGTCAACTGTGGCGATCGGTGAGTGAGAGAGAGAGAGAGATCGGTGAGAGAGAGACCGTAGAGAGAGAGAGATCGGTGAGAGAGAAAGAGACCGGAGAGAGAGAGGCGGTGGTGTGATGGCGGAGGTGGTGCGGTGGTGGTGGTGCTATGGGCGGTGGTGGTGACGGATTGTAGAGAGAGAGTAGAGAGAGAGAAGGCAGAGAGAGATAGATCTTGTGTGTGTTGTGTGTGAAGAGCTTTTTGTAGGAAAAAAAACAAACTCTCTTCTCCTTGCAGACTGCAGACATTTGGTCCACATCTTCTCCTGCAGATGTGGTCCACAGACAACAGACCTTTTACGTCTGAAAAAACATGCAGAACCTTAGAGTCTTGGGAGAATCATTGCCTTTAAAAAATACAAAACCCAGAACTAGTTTAGGTTAGAAATCTATTAGGAACCGGTTAAAGCAAAATTAGTTTTTATAACAGGTTAAGACATAAACAGTACCCGTAAGCAATGATGATTATATATCATAGAAAATGTATTTGGGAATTTCTATGTTTTGTTATTTGTAAAATTTTAAAAGTAAATAAAAAAGAACTTTATTGAGTTTATGGGAGTAAGGGGCGCTCAAGGGTACAATCCTAGCCCCGACAAATCCTGCATTGTCATGTCAATTTTATACTCAAGGTACCCTAGAAGTACAAAACACTAGTGGCGCCTACCCACAAGTACCCTAGAACCATGGACCTCACTCTTTTACTCCACCCACCAATCACACAACCTTAAACACCCCAACCCTCAAACCTTTACACTACCCTTGAGCTAGTAGGTAAACCCGTGACCGGAACCCGCATGGCCTAACCTAGGGGGTGGCGGCGGTGTTACCGTGCGGGTAAGGTACCCGCATCCCTAACCGTGGAGTGCCCCGGCGACCCTTAGTATTTAACTGATTTTTTTCAATTTTCTCTAAAAATGGTTTTATAGGTTAATAACCTAATCGGTTGTATATGTTAGGTATTTAAGACCCTTGAACCGGTTTTAACCAAGTCAACCAATAATCGGATCGGTGCATCAATGATACTTCTTTGTTTTGTTGTGGAATCAAGTTTGAGCTTGAAAAATAACTCACGACACCAACTTGATTTGTAGAAGTAGAGCTTGAAACAACGTCTATAACCATCATTTGTCATGTAAACTGGCCCGTTTTTATCACCATCCATATATATTGGATATGCTAGGTTCAATTCTTTTAGGACCATGGAACTTTGCTCAAGACTGCCAGCATGCAAGAGTTTTGAGATATAGATGTTTTTCTAGTCATCGGTATAAATGTTTGTGTGTATCGGATATGCCAAATTACACACACTTAGTTGGAATAACATATCAATTATTTTGTATACAAAGAATCAAAAGATTGTTTGCTTTTGTAACCAAAAGAATCATAAATTTTTCAAAATGTCAGATCTTTATTAACAAGTTAAGGTTTTGAAATTGTCTCACATATGTTGTCTAAAGAAAAGAAAATAAATTATATAAATTTTCCAGGGACATCATTTTCCCAATTTTCAACATCATTGTTATACCCATCAAAGTGTAAGAATGGTTGATTTCATATACGTCAAATTATGGCGGTCTACGTCAACCAGTTGGAAAATGGTTGTGCAATATTACCTAATTCAAGGCAAATTGACACGATGTTCATCTTTCCTTTACGTTTACTTGTCTATTTGAATCACAAAAGGTTAGTAAATCATAATGTTCGCCACTTATCGTCACGGCCCCCGACCCAGTTTCTTGGTTCGAATGCCGCGGGACAGAAACCCGTGGTATTAGTATTTAATTTGGCAGCGGAAATTTTAATAGGATCATTTAAAACTGAAAATACCCAATTATTTTATTTCAAGTTTCGGGACAAACCCCGTAATTTACAATAAAGGAATTTCACTAGGAAATCCCTTGTTTACAAAAACATGTTTATTTATTTACTGAGTCACTTTATCCAAGCTGGTAGTGCTACACGGTACTTTTCCTTGTTCACAGTAAATCACCTTAAACATGTTTAAAAAGATTTTATCAGCGGGGAAATACTGACGAGTCATTCAATTTGCACAAAATGAAACATTGTTACAATTTACAGCATTAAGAGTTTTCACATTTGCTCCTATCTTATAATTAGCTGGTTCAGTTGTCACTCGACCGGATCTATGACTGTGGACATATCACTAATTAGGCTCGCCCACCTAAAGTGATAAATCATTAGTAGTAATGTGCACATACCCCCACTTACTGCCAGTAATTAAAGATTAGCTAAGACTTAATCACTGCAAAGTATAACTGGAAAATATTTAGGGTTTTGTAAACAGTTTGGTAAAAAGAGAATGACTCACATTGCAAGTTTAACTGGACAGAGTCCGCCTACTGATTAAGCCTGGTAACCTAGTTAAAATAACAATGCACACGAAACTAGGTCAGTAACTTAATATAACATTTACGATAATTTCACGAAATCAAAACCCTCACGACGAATGACAAAGTATAGCCCGAATTCAGGCGGCACTTAAACATCCATCGGATCGGTTTCAATCGATCGGACATTGTATCGTAGCAGTGATCGAGTTATTACCCTGTGATCGTAGCAGCGTTTCGACACTTAAATACACTAGTTTGAGCAGAATTTCACATTTTTTAAGAAGTTTTACGAGCACAGACGAATTGCCCATGCACGTCCCTTTTATAGCTGATTTTTGAGTTTGTCGCGGCCCACGAAGGCCTTAAGGCCATTCTACGCGACCCGCAAGGGCCACCCTAGCTATGGTTAGGGCTGCCGTGTCACCCCCTAGGTCTGGCACGTGTGTGACACGTGGCCCTAAAGCTTATCCGGAGAAATGTTTGGCTGTCGCGCCCCGCGTAGACTTCCCTTGAATCTTTCACGGCCCGCAACAGCTTAATAAAATTGGATTTCCTTGATTTTTCGTGAAGTTTAGGATTTTAGGGGTCCGGGTTTTCACTTACGGGGTGTTTTAGGACATTTTTGCAGGTCGTTACACTTATATTCATCATAAAGACTTCTACACATGTTGTACGTAAAATGATATACCAAAACAAATATTTAGAGAATAATCTGGATCCATAAGAATATGTGCATCAAGATATTGGTCTATAAATAGCTTTCGACGAAATAAATGTTGTCTAACAGATTGTGAACGAAATGAAATATTTTTAAATGTATAGTTGTATTACTGGGCAATTACTCATTTGGCAGCAGTGTTTTTTTAAACTGCTGCCAAAGAAGATTTGCCCAGCAATTTATCTAGTACGACATGTCATCCATCCAAGGTAAGTTTTGTAGCAGTGCAACTAACATGACGATTTTTAGAAGTCATAAACTGAGGGGTGGGGTATTAAACAAAGAGGGGATATGTTAATGTTGGGATTAGAAGGGCCGGCCAATCTGTGCCGTCACTCGAGGCCCAAAACTTTAAAGGGCCCGAAATGTTTTTATTAGATTTTATATATATACTAGTTGTAGGACCCGTGTGAACACACGAGTAGGTTTAATAACCATCGAAATCAAATATTAAAAAATAGATTATAATACATCATTTAAATTGTTTGTGTTTAGTTACATATCTTTATAAAACAATGTTAAAAACAATGTGTTACTAGTTGTAGGACCCGTGTGAACACACGAGTAGGTTTAATAACCATCGAAATCAAATATTAAAAAATAGATTATAATACATCATTTAAATTGTTTGTGTTTAGTTACATATCTTTATAAAACAATGTTAAAAACAATGTGTTAGTATTATAAGTATAATGATAAAAGTTTTTGTCTACATCTATATGTAAAATATGATGTTACATTATATCATCACAGCCTCCTACTTTCAAACAATTAAAAGCAGCAAAAAAAGTAAAGCAAACAGAGCCTCATTCACTTGATCAAAACACAATATAAGAAGATCATCAACTCATATATGATCAGAAGATCAAAGGGTAAAAGGATGTTATTATAAGAAACCCTCACACTCTCAACGGAGCCTCATTCACTTGATCAAAACACAATATTCCATGTAAGAGGCGCGTAAGTTTGCTATCACAATATGGAACATGAGCACCTTCTTTCCGTTACTTTTTATCGCCAAGGGTGTAAACTCCCTCAAAGACCTAAGAAAAGAGCCAGGATGATTCAAAGAACCTTACTTGCAATGGAGGTAGAAGACATGTGTGTTATTACTCATGTTCAAGATAACCTCTTTCGTGTTCATATGAGCAAGAAGAGAGGAAGACACAAAGGATGTGTCAAACACAGTTCAGATGATACAGGTTCAGGTAATAAGAAGAAACCCTTTGTTGAAGAAGCAACCAGTGATAGTGTTTTGGTGGAAAACGTGGAGGGGTCGGTCACATTGTCGAGCGTTGTCAGGAAATGCTATTTGATTTCTGACAACCCTCGACAATGTCACCGACCCCTCCACGTTTTCCACCAAAACACTATCACTTGTTGCTTCTTCAACAGAGGGTTTCTTCTTATTACCTGAACCTGTATCATCTGAACTGTGTTTGACACATCCTTTGTGTCTTCCTCTCTTCTTGCTCACATGAACACGAAAGAGGTTATCTTGAACATGAGTAATAACACACCTGTCTTCTACCTCCATTGCAAGTAAGGTTCTTTGAATCATCTTGGCTCTTTTCTTAGGTCTTTGAGGGAGTTTACACCCTTTCATTGCCATAAAGTCTTCTTCTTTCTCTTTGCTTGATAATGTAGTAAACAATCTGCGCCACAAAACCAAAATATTTCTATGTTTTTGTGGAGACAATTACTATCCAATAAGTTTCAAAACCACATTGAAAAATCATACATGACAACCTAATTTTCGAGATGTATTAAGGAAAACCATTACCTGATATGTAAACGGAAAGAATGTGATGGCTCAATGATGGTTACTGTCATTAGGTGCATTGAGACCTAACAAAAAGAATGTGATGGCTTAAGTATAATTATAAACTTATTAACAAATGAGACCATATTAATTTAAAATTTAACCTTATGATAACCAAGAGGCAATCTTTGTATAGTCTGAAACATAAGTTATCTTTGAACATGGGTAATTGGCCAACTCAAATACTAAAAAATAGATTATGTCCCTGCATGAAAAACAAAATCGATAAATTTAGGGAAAATGGGTTTGAAAGATGATAACCCAATAGTAGAGGATCTCATTCTACAACTCCGATAAATGCAAGGGTGTTCTCAAATAATGGTTTCCTAGATATTTGAAAACCGACAAAGAACGACAAATGTCCACAGTGCTGTTTCTTTGGACATTTATTGGTCTTCAAACATCTAGGAAGCATTATTTGAAAACACCCCTGAATTTATCGAGGCTATAGAATGAGATCCTCTACTGTTGGCTAATCATCTTTCAATCACATTTCCCTAAATTTATCAATTCTGTTTTTCATACCTCCCAAAGCCACCTATCCGCCTGCAAAGATATCGAAAAAGCTTGAAGTATAACCTGTACTTAATTATATGGCACCGGATTTTCACTGATTCAAGAATCTCAACATCAGCTAACAACAAAGAACCAATTTACAAACATCTTAATAGCAATCCATAATTCAGATTATTAACTTCTGAATGCACTAACCGGTTTTTCCTGAAGAATTGTTGTCCAGTCTGTGTAATGTGGTGTCAATTGTACTGTTATTCCGCTTCTTCGCTGTATTAACACATTAAAATCTTAAAACATAAAAACAAACAAAATGTTCCAAAAAAAAAAAAAACAAAACACAAATAGTTAGTTATATCTACCAACCTTGAAGTGTTGCACTGCAGCCTCCACATGTGTACACCGGTTTGTCGCTTATCAAACTAACTGTCATCGTAATCAACAAATTGCTATTATCATGAAAACACATTTAAGAGAAAAGTAAAATGAATGAAAAACAAACAAACAACATTGAATCTATAAACATCATCCAGATTGCCTTCATTGAATCTATAAACATCATCTACAACAACCCAAAAATCATCACCACAAACAAAACCAACCAAAAAAGATACAGCTAAATATGACCAATCACGACTAAGAACAAACAGACCAAGAACATCTTCAGCGATGCTAAAAGTACCTTATCTTTCAGAGTGAACAACAATAAAGAATTGAGACTAACCGCCCTGGTCTGTAGGAGAATGTGACAAATTCACAAGAATCAGGTCCAAACGTCAATTTATATGACCGATCTACAAACGAAAAAATGGAAAACTTACCAGCGTCCTCAGATACAGCTAAATACGCATCTCAAACCAACAAAACTCCATTTTCTTGTATAGATGTGACAAGGATTATACACAATTCCTTTTCAAAACCTTTATCACCAACACAGCGTCGGCAAAGGTCTTTCATGGTGAACTTACAAAACATTTGTATTGTCATAATGTCAGGCTCAGATTGTGCATAAAGATGACAACACCATGGCTGCAAGAGAGGTTGCATGAACAACTGCCATCCTACAACCTTGCCATACCATAATGCTATCTTCATTCAATTTTTACTCAGATCTACAAAATCATCATAGCCTCATCTTGAAAGGACAAGAAAAATGCACTTTACAAAATGCATTGGGAGATGAAATGGGCATTTAATTCACCTGTGAGAAGTAATCATATCTGAAGTCTCTCTTTCTTCTTCACTCTTTCTTCTCATAATAATAATAATAATAATAATAATAATAATAATAATAATAATAATAATAATAAAATGTTATATTATATATTATATATTGCAATTAAAAAACAGAATTATGATATCAGCATGTACATGTGGCATAGCTTAGGAGTTGACACGTAGGCAGATTTACATCATGCTGAAATCTCTTATTATAGATAGTATAAATATAAATAGATTATTTAGATTAAAATTGGATTTATGACATCAGCATGGACAATGTGGCATATCTCAAAGGTTGTCACGTAAGCAAAGTGAGGTCACTTTACTTACGTGTCAATCACTGAGATATGTCACATTGTCCATACTGATGTCATAAATCCGATTTAATCTATATAATATTGTATATAATAACAGTGCCTCGGTAGCAACATCACATATAGTGGGTGTAATTCAGCAAGATCTGTTGGTAAAACCACCATAGCCACACGACCACATGAAAACAAAACACAGCTAAATAGGAAAACTTACCAGCGTCCTCAGATACAGCTAAATATATATCTCAGACCAACCAAACTCCCTTTTCTTGTATAGATGTGACAACGATTATACACGATCCCTTTTCAAAACCTTAATCAACAACACAGCGTCGGCGAAGGTCATTCATGGTGAACTTGCAAAACATTCGTATTGTTAGAATGACAGGCTCAGATTATGCATAAAGATGACAACACCATGGCCGCAAGAGAGGTTGCATGAACAACTGCCATCCTACAACCTTGCCATACCATAATGCTATCTTCATTCAATTTTTAATCAGATCTACAAAATCATCATAGCCTCATGTTGAAAGGACAAGAAAAACACCATAGTTTTAGTCTCAGGTGAGAAGCATCTCATCAACATCATTGACTGAATATCCCTTAACTGACATCGATCTCAAAATCATCAACCGAACATCTATAATCTATATAATAATCTATAATAAGAGATGAGAAGCTGATGTCGTTTTGATGAATATCCCTTAGGTGACATCGATCTCATCATCATCAACCGAACATCGATTAATTCAGATTTATGACATGACCATGAACAATGTAAGGTCATCTTCTAAACTCTTATTATAGATTATATAGATATATCGATATTAAATAACCTGAGATCCAGTAAGAAGAGTTCGACTTGCAGAAATCAACATTTATTCCCATAATTGGAAACACTTCTTCACATGAGCATTGGGCTGTCATGAACAAAATTAAAAATTATAATTTAAGATCTCATATGTAAAAATAAACGTGTTAATGTAATACCAAACATATAACTGCTTTTGTGATTTGACATTGCAATGCGACTGTTGTAGTCTTATTGAAGTACACAGGAAGTCATCTAATTATTCTTAATCGTGAATGCACAATCAAAACGGGACATATATCTGTCGAGATGTCGACAACGGTACAGAGCGTATGGTGCATCTTCAATTTTTAGAACGATTGAAAATCCATTTAGGTTAATGATCATAAACACAAAACCTAATTAAAGAAACCTATGCATCCATTACAAAATCTGGTAATAAACATACCTAAACTTCACCAGCTTGACGGTAAACATCTGCACCTGATACATAAATAAATGAATCAGATTTAATCATCAACAATTTTCATCAGCAATTTTAAAACAAAGATCTTGTACCTGATGACAAAAACTGAACAAATTCGAAAAAAATGAACAAAATCGCACCTGATTCCTTACAAACTTCAACAGCTTCTTATTTCACAACCACCACCAAATGTTTCAAATTCAAACCCATGAAATCTCGTTCCATAGTTCCACTACAAGATTCCAATCCCAATTTCATCAAACTTTCACCCGATAAAAAACACTCAAAATTTCAAAAAACCAAAACCCTAAAAATAAAGAACAATGTACCATCATACTGAAACTCAAAAGGGGATAATGTAAATCAATCATCTGGATGGACGAATGTTGTTGTTCATGAGGTCTGTGCTTTCTATGGTTCAGAACTTTCACAAACCATGGCTGCAAGAAGGGTTGCAGGTATAAACTTTCCTTCCATTATTCTTGCCACGCCATGGTCATGAACTGTGTGTAAAAATTTTCAAGTCATCATAACCAAACCACAGACCACTACCAATTGAAACCAGAGCCACCATCGTCGACCACCGTCCAGAAACCCTAAAGGGTTCCAAGACGAACACGGAACAACACAAACGCGGCGTCGGCGAGTCTGTGCTCCACATCATCAACTGAGATACTAAACCAAAAACCTTCCATCATGGCCACATCAAAATCAAAGAAGAAAAATTTAAGATATAAATCTACAAAAAAAATCGATGTACCTTATCAGAAGTTTTAAATAACCTGAGATCCAGTAAAAAGAGTTCGAGTTGCAGAAATCAACATTTATTCCCATAATTGGAAACACTTCTTCACATGAGCATTGGGCTGTCATGAACAAAATAAAAAATTATAATTTAAGATCTCATATGTAAAAATAAACGTGTTAATGTAATACCAAACATATAACTGCTTTTGTGATTTGACATTGCAATGCAACTGTTGTAGTCTTATTGAAGTAGACAGGAAGTCATCTAATTATTCTTAATCGTGAATGCACAATCAAAACGAAACATATATCTGTCGAGATGTCGACAACGGTACATAGCGTATGGTGCATCTTCAATTTTTAGAACGATTGAAAATCCATTTAGGTTAATGATCATAAACACAAAACCTAATTAAAGAAACCTATGCATCCATTACAAAATCTGGTAATAAACATACCTAAACTTCACCATCTTGACGGTAAACATCTGCACCTGATACATAAATAAATGAATCAGATTTAATCATCAACAATTTTCATCAGCAATTTTAAAACAAAGATCTTGTACCTGATGACAAAAACTGAACAAATTCAAAAAAAAAATGAACAAAATCGCACCTGATTCCTTACAAACTTCAACAGCTTCTTCTTTCACCACCACCACCGAATGTTTCAAATTCAAACCCATGAAATCTCGTTCCATAGTTCCACTACAAGATTCCAATCCCAATTTCATCAAACTTTCACCCGATCAAAAACGCCCAAAATTTCAAAAAACCCAAAAACCTAAAAATAAAGAACAATGTACCATCATACTGAAACTCAAAAGGGGATAATGTAAATCAATCACCTGAATGGACGAATGTTGTTGTTCATGAGGTCTGTGCTTTCTATGGTTAAACCAGAGCCACCATCGTCAACCATCGTCCAGAAACCCTAAAGGGTTCCAAGACGAACACGGAACAACACAAACGCGGCATCGGCGAGTCTGTGCTCCCCATCATCAACAGAGATACTGAAACAAAAACCTTCCATCATGGCCACATCAAAATCAAAGAAGAAAAACTTAAGATATAAATATAAAAAAAAAAAATTGATGTACCTTATCAAAAGTTTTAAATCGAGAGATCACTGTCATAATCTAAAGTATAAACCGAGTGACCGTCATAATTCCAATCGGAACCGCCAGATCTCGTCATCGTAGCCTCGGATGATAAAATCATCTTCATCAATCAGAAAGACAAAGATGGTGATTCACGGACGGAATTCTTTGCGGATAACATGGTTCGTATAGAAGATGAAGAAAATAAACCATAGAATCGGCTGTAGGTTTGAAATGAGAAAAAAGAGTGAAGAAGAAATAGAGACTTCAGATATGATTACTTCTCACAGGTGAATTAAATGCCCATTTCATATCCCAATGCATTTTCAAAATTCCCTCCTAACAAAGGATTTATCATAATAATAATAATAATAAATAATAATGAAAAAACAGAATTATGACATCAGCATGTACATGTGGCATAGCTTAGGAGTTGACACATAGGCAGATTTACATCAGCTTAAAACCTCTTATTATAGATAGTATAGATAGTAAATTATACATTTAATATACGCATTCATTTATTATACATAAAAGTGTTGGTGGTGGAGTGGAAAAAATCACCTCAAAATAATGTTTAGATCTCAAGTTCAAGACTTTGGCTTAGTCACCAAGTTCTTACTTTTTTAACTCATTATCTCTTACTACAGTTTTGGGCCCAATTTTTTATTTCATCCGATGCCTAAATTATTTTGAGAGTTCTCGGAGACGGCTCTGGGGATTAGCCATGAATAGTTGGTGGCTGCACACCTAAGATATGAAAAATTAACCAAGCTAAGTCATGCAAGTGAGGGTATTAACATGACTCAACCACCCCTCATCTATCACACAAAGTTCATCCCTTAAATATGAACAAGTGTGAATATATGTTACCAATGAATCGATAAGTTGGCAGGATTAAACCATCATATATATATATATACTCTTAGGGTCCAAAACTTTCTATAAATTACATGTCAAAGGGACCAATGAACCAAAACAAAAATTTACCTTGACATCAGCGTTGGCGTTAGAGGCTTTGTGGTGGCTGAATGGTATTTTGTCGCAACAGAACAAAAGTTAACAGGAACTGGAGCAAATTAACTAGGGAAAATCGGCGATGAGTATTGCATTACAAGTTGTTATTTTATTTTATTTTTTATTGGGAAGATCCCAAAATGAACATATGTATGTATAGTCAAATAGCATGTACTCTTAGTGTGTTAAAACATAATTTTAAAAAGAAACCTTCACTTTTCAAATTCTAAAATCAAAGTGCATTCTTGGTGCGAAAATGTCAAATACCACGAGACCTTTTGCACGAAAACGCACTCCACGTGAACACACAAGTAGCTCAACATGTGTACTCTTAGTGCGACGATAGATACAAATGAAGTTTTCCCTAAGATTTGACTTGTTACATGTTTGTTCTGGAGATTCCGCTTTTTTGTTATGTTTATTAGGTGGCTTATGGTCGGAATGGGATGCTATTTAGACTTACTAGGTGTAGTACCCGTGTAACCACACGGGTAGGTTTAGTAATGATCGATATCAAATACTAAAAAACAGATTATAATATATCATTTAAATTTTGGTCTTTAGATCTATATCTTTATAAAATAATGTTAAAGACAGTATGTGTTAGTATTATGATAACTATAATGATAAAAGTTTTTGTCTATGTAAATATGTAAAGTATCATGTGAACAAATATTTGATGAATTCACCTTCGCATTTTAGTTAAATATACATTTAAAAGTCCCAACCACAAACTCGGTACATCTCAATACTGGTACTTTACCTACCAATCTTGGTAATACACATTTTCAATAAATCATCTATGTCTAATAATATCCGCAAACCGATCAAATCTATAATTTTAATTTTCAATGAAACTTTTGTTTTAGCTCTACTTTATTAGCAAGAAGCTTTAGTATATTTTACTTTTCTATACAACATAACTAAATGATAAAAATTTACAAAAAGCTAAAAAAGAAGAATTGATCAACCTATTCCAGTTATCGTGATGATAACATAATGTACCTGGCCATCAGTGTCATCAACATTGAAAACCAACTAATAATTTTTCGTGAGTTTAACATGTAATTCAACCTTGAAAAGAAAGAAAACTATATAGTAAAAAAGTAGAATTGGCTAAACAGAACTGTATCTTCCTCATTCCTGCACAGTTGAAGATCAAGGAGAATCACATCACCATCAGATCTGATCTGTGGCTGCAGACTGATTCACTTCAAGCCTTTCTATCACCATTTTCTTGATACCTTCTTTTACAAGTTCATCACCAGCCATAAGTTCCTTCAAGGTTTCCATCTGCTTTTGTCTCTTTCTTTGATAAATAGCAGCACCTGCTGGATCAGTGCATCCCTTGATTTATAACTTTGGTGGTCTTTTTGAACCTTCAGTTTTAGGATACTCAGGTTTTTGTGGAACATTTGGATCTTTCTTCCTTAGTTCCTCCAATATTTGTAAGTGGCCCTGACCCTATCTTCTCTCCACTTTGACACTGAATTCTTTGACCCATAGTCAGCTGCTATCAGCTCCTCTTTCATTCTCTTTAACTCTAAAGCCTTGTCAGGTACATTCTTTTTGAATTTTTTCCAGTCAGGAGGAGTGTGTTTAACCTTATTTTTAAGCATCTCTTGGATCCTGGCTGCTTCACTTTCAAGCTCAGGAATGGTCCAATCTTTGTACATATGCTTCTCTCCCTTATACTTCTTGTGAGCCATGATATTCTCAACATAGTCTTTTCTCAGAGATTCATCTGCTCTTTCTGATAATTTTTGACAAACATTCTTTGCAAATTGTTCCAGGGAACTGACTTGAGTAAGCAAAAATTGGCAGTGCCTTTGATATTCTTTCTCAGTCTTCCCTGTTGATTCTCTTTTTGCATTATCCTCTGCTTGTTTGGCCTTTAATTTTAAATATTCATCAATATTATTAGGCCTAGGATATCCTTCAACAGATGGTAAACTCCTTTTTGCAGGATCATCCTCATAGTAGAAGGATTTGATCTCTTCTCTGACAGCAATAAGTTCTAGAGGAAATTGAACACCTGCAGGAGCAATATCAGTGATTGGCTTTTGTATCTGTATTGAAGAGAGAGGTACAGGGTTTGGTAAAGTGACAAGTGGTAGAGGTTGTGAAGATGTTGGTGAAGGTGAAGGCTCATCATCAATCAAAATTAACCTTCTCCTTTTTGGTTGATGAGAGACTGATGATGTTTTGGGTGGATCAGTTGTTGTGTTTGAAGTGAGAAGTGTTTGACTAATAGTTGTTGAAACAACAGGTGTTTCAACCACTGTTGTCATTACAACTCCTGATGTGTCAGTAGAATTTTTCTGCACAGTGGCAGGTGGTGATTTGATGGTTGGTGATGTGGTTGTAGTGGTGGTGGATGATTTAGTCAAATCAGGTGTTTGAGTGGTGTGTGTTGAAGTAGCAGTTGTTGTGATTGAGGTGGTGGTTGTTGGTTTAACAACTGCTGAAACCACTGAGGTACCAACAGTTGTTGATACAACAGGAGTTACAACAGGTGTTTGGGTGGAAGATTGAGGTGTCATTACAACTACTGATGTGTCAGTAGAAGTCTTCTGCACAGTGGCAGGTGATGATTTGATGGTTGATGATGTGGTTGAAGTGGTGGTGGATGATTTAGTGAGATCAGGTGTTTGAGTGGTGTGTGTTGAAGTAGCAGTTGTTGTCATTGAGGTGGTGGTTGTTGGTTTAACAACTGCTGAAACCACTGAGGTATGAACAGTTGTTGATACAACAGCTGTTTGGGTGGAAGATTGATGTTGAGGGCTTTTAGATGGTGGTTTTGGAGTATGCTTTGTGAGTATGGATGGTGTGGATTTGGGTTCCCTCACTTTTCTAGTGGGATTTTTTCTTTTTGGGTCAGGATTTTTAACATCCTTTGGCTCAGAACAACCCTGTGCATCCAGCTCCATGTAAGCTCTCTTCTCCTCATTCCACCTTGATTTATCCTTTGCCTCTCTATCCCTTTTTACACTTGCTTTTGCTTCAGCAAGTGCATTTGTGGTAAAATCAATCTTTTTGCTTCCATCTAGCAAGGGAATGTCTTTAGTCATACAATCTTTTTGTGGCTCAATGTAGAGACCATCTTCAATCCCTTTCTTCTTCCACAGGTTGATCTTTTCCCCTTTTTTGGCATTATCTGATGGTGGATTATCAAGGAAGAGAACAGTGGGAGGTGCTTTGCCAGTGGTGTTCAAGATATGGCCCTTTATGGCCTTGATGTCAGCTTGGGTGTCTTTAAATCTGGACTCCATCATGTTCCTCAGCTTTTAGACATCTATGTCAAGCTGCTGATCAGTCAACTGTCTTTGTTGTTGGAACAGGGGTTGAAATAAGTTCCATAACTCATTTGCAGCAGGTGCAGGTTGTGCAGGTGCTTGAGCTGGAACAACAGTGGGTCGTACCTTTTGAATTTCCAACAGCTGTTGCATCATATTTTTTAGTTCAGCAACAGATGTGTCAAGTGTGTCAATTTTGTCCATCAGTTCTTGGTATTTTAAACCATCACCCAACTTAGTGGGATCATCTGATTTCCCACCAACAGTGGTTGTATCAGCAGCAGACTTAGGGAATATGTCACAAAAGTCATCTACTGATGCCCCTTTTTCTTGGTACTGGGGACTTCTTTCTTCATTTGTGGACACCTTGAACAACTCACCAGTTGTTAAAGTAAACACACCAGTGGTTGCCTTGGTTGTCTCTGAAGAAATTGCCTTCAAGGGAGTCTTATTTATGGAACAACTGACCCAATGTAGACCAGTGGGTCCAACATTAGTAGTTGCTGCTCCACTTGAACTACTGACAGGAATTATTGGTAATTCCTGCAGTGTAACCTCCTCAGTTGTTGCTGGGCTAGCAGAGGTATGAACATCAGACCCAGTCACTTGTGGGAGTATACTCTCAGTAATAGGTGATTGAGAGGAACTGGTTTGTGTCTGAGCTATAGCAACTGCATGCAACAAAGGTAACATTGATTGTGGTAATGTGACGGGTGAAGGAATAGGTGTAGAAAGAGACATGTCCTTCGGATCAGGACTGAGGAAGATGGAGCCGATTGGATCCAGAACTTCATAATCTTGGGTCCCCGTGTTTACAAACGAATCCTTTTGTGAGGATGTCGGTGGAGTTTGAGGCAATGGTGGAGATCTTTCTTCCATCTGCTGTGAGGAAGTAGCAGTAGTGGTTATTGGTGATTTTTGTTTTGTCACTGGAAATTGCTCTGGGATCTCATCTTCCAGAGTTGCCGTTTTACTGGGTTTAGGAGGCTTTTTGGATGATTTCTTGTTTGTCTTTTTGGTAAAGGCAGGTGTGGGTTTCATTGCAGTGGTTGTGCTACTATGATAACCTGGAGCAGTGGGCTTAGCAGCAGATACCTGAGGAGCAGTGGTAACTGCTAAATTCTGCTTAGGCACCTCTGCTTGTGTTTTGCAAGGTGCTGACATTCTAGTGAAAGTTGCAGCTGTTAAACTTTTAATTTGAAAAGATTCACCTTGTTAGTATACATGAACATCATCCCTTACAAATTTCTTTGTAAAGTAATAACTTAAAAACCTTGGAAATAATAGAAAAGATTTTGTTAAAACATTTTTGGCCAAATCATCAAAGATTTCCTGGGAATAATTAAAATCTTCATTTTGTAAAATAGCAAACCTCAGGGATTGAATCTTTAATGGTATCTCATTGAAGGCAGTTGTTTTATTTGAAACACACAATAACAGGGTATGAAATAAAAATCTTGTTGCAGGAGGGAAATAACCTTTTTCTAACGTATCCCTCTTTATTTGTTCAGCATACCCCCTTTCAAGGAAATCAGTTTTTAACTCATTTTTGGAAAAAGAAGTTTTACCTTGCTGATCATTGAGTTCAAAGACTTCCGAGATGGAGTGTGGTGTGATTTTAACTGGTTTACCCATTAAGGAGGAATTAATGGCTATGATGTCTTCTCCTTGTTTGTCAAGAGTCGCATTTTCCCAAAATTCTCTCTGGGTTTTCTGGTAAATCGGAGTATCTGCTGTTAACAAAGTTTTGTACTTTGATGCAGTCATGGTATCAATGATGGAATCGAAAACATCGGTGCTGCCTGGTTTTGTAAGAATACCCAGATAATTGTGAGGGGATTTGTATGGGATTTCGATGGGTGTAGTAGCCTTTTGAGAGGCCTTTTTAGATGATTTCGAAGTGGATGTTGCAGATGGCTTTGATTTCGTCATTTTGATGAAGAAAATCAAAGAATGAATTTGAGATAAGAAGATGGAAACTGCTTTGAGAACAGTTTTTTTTTTGTGAATTCGAATCGACAGTAAAACCCCTGTTTGGGGTTTTTTATCAGGGTTTTATAGGGAAAAAGGTGATTACTGACGTGACAACGGTTACAAAGATCTGACGGATAAGAACTGCCCATATGCCAACCTCTGATCAAATAAAGGATAATGGAAGACAGTTGTTGTTAAGGAAACCACTGACGAATGAATATCAGTGGATTACAAATGAAAATGAGGACAGTGGGTAACTTTAACTATCAGTGGATAGTTGTGTCAGTAGTTTAAAGCACTGAAGTTTGGTAACAGTGGAAAACAATGAAAATGATGGAACAGAGGTTGGCTTTGAACAGTGGATAGCTACAAACCAACAGATGTTTGAACCAATCAGTGGTTACGACAGACTTTGATTTTCTCAATATGCAGCAGCAACATAGTCTTGTTCAAAACACTGGTTGTGGAAACATCTGTTGTTTGTGCTTAGTTTGATGAGTATAAATCTTGACAACTATACTCCAACATATACAATGTTTTTGAGGGTCCACTTTTTGCCCAAAAGATTCTCATCGTTAGGTAAGTGTGCAACTTTCTCATCCTTTTTGCCCACTTGTTTTCCCTGAACTGCTGAAGCTCCTCTTATATGACACTACCCAACTTTCTGTCTTTTAGTGGATTTTAAGCAGGACAACATGATCAGCAACTGTTGGTATATCAGTGGATGAGCTTTAACATCTGTTTTGTACATCTGCTGCTCAGATGTCGTCATGATTGTGTTTTTTGTAATAGATGAATTGATTGTTAAATTGATTGTGTTTTTTGTAATAGATGAACAATTAATGAATATGATTCAATGATTTATGCAGCGGAAATGAACACAAACTTTATAAACACAATCAAGGAGGAAAATAGACAAACCAAACCACTGAGGCATCTCAGCTGACGTCACCTGTAAACACTGTTCTTATACAAACCCTGCTAATCCTAACCACTGATTCTATACAATACAAGTAAAACACTGAACTACTGCTTTCTTCTTTCAACAGTGCTTTCCTCAAAGTTGATCAGTCTTTGAGTGGGCAGTCTTTTAGCATCAGTAGATTTAACCAGCAGTGTTTCCTTCTTCAGGGCTGCATCAGCAGTTTAAAGGGCAGCAGCAGTTGTATTTGGACAGTGGATGGAGGGTATCAGATGTTATAAGTACTTTCAAGGGGAAAGCCTGTTGTAAACTACTGCTTATTGTTAATCGACTGTTGTGACCCAGTTTTGGCTTTCATTATCTGTTCCTCTAGTAGGGTTCAATTCCAACAATCTCCACCTGGAACAGATAATGCCAAAACTCTTCGTTATTTTGGATCTTTATTCTCTCATCAGAAGTTCCATGGCTTGACTTTTAAATTCTGCTTCAAAATCTTTGGAACTTGAGTCATCCTCATCCCTGCACAATGAAAGTTCAAGGAGATCTTGTAGATCTTCAACACCAAGGGTCAGTGCTTGTTTCCTTGATATGTACTTCATTTCACCATTGGATCTGATCAGGGTCAATACATGGGTCTTGTCACGGCCCCCGACCCGGTTTGACCCGTTTCAGGAGCCGCGGGACAGAAAATCTCGTGGTATTTATTTAATTGAGTTTAACAGCGGAAGATTTCATCAGGATCTTTTTAAAACTGCAATTTCCCGATTATTTTATTTCACAATTCGGGATAAAAACCCGGTAATTTACAATCATATGATTTCACAGAGAAATCTTTATTTTTACAAAACATGTTTCTTTATTTTATATTGAGCCACTTCCTTAAGCTTGTAGTGCTACGCGACACTTTTCCTGGATCACAACAGATCACCTGAAACATGTTTGAAAAAGGTTTTGTCAGCGGGAAATACTGGTGAATCATTCTTTTTACTAAAACGACCTGTTTGTTATAATTTACAGTATTAAGGGTGATTACAATGTTTCCAGATATCAACCAACTACCCACGGTATTTGTCACTCGACTCGTTTATGTGACTATGGTCAGATCACCCATTGGCTAACTCGTTGTCCAATGGTGACGGGAAAAAGTAATGTATACAAAACCCCACATACCGGCTGTAATTTGGTGATTACATAGACTTAATCCCTGTAATTATAACCTTGAAAATAAACATGATTTTGAAAGTGATTTGATAAACAGAGAATGACTCACATTGCAGATTTAATATGAGCAGAGCTTAGCCTACTGATTAGCCTTTTAACCTAAAATTAATGATAAGCACACAAACTAGGTTAGTAACTAATACAGCATTTACGATAACTCACGAGATTGAAACCTTCACAACGAATGACAAAGTGCGATACTTAAGCATCCATCAAATTAACGACGAATGACAAAGCATAAACCCTAATTTGGGCAGCACTTAAACATCCATTGGATAGTTTAATCGATCGGACATTGAATCGTAGCAGCGATCGAGTTATTACCCTGTTTTGCGGCAGCACTTTGTGATCTGTGTGTGTTTTTGTGGTATTAAGACAATATCTCAACGTAAATTTTGAGTTTGAACGTCGAACTAACGCACAATTGCATGAAACAGACTCACCTATTTATACCTGAAAAACGCCCCCCCTCGCGCCACGCGAAAGGTCCCCTTGTGCGCGTCGCATGGCGCGAGAGACCCTAGTCTACCATAGGTTTGCTTCGTGTCCAGGTAGTTCAGCTGAGTTGGTTTCGCATGCAATTTCACTTCACACGTAAAACTGTGTGGATAATACTAACGGGAATTTACCCCCCTGAGTTTTAGGGGCCCTGATCATGATTCCGATTGTTCTGAAAATTTTAGGGTTTATGCAGAATCACTTGGGTTTCTTAATTAGGGTTTCCTATTGAATAAAATAATATAATAAATAGGACTTTTGATGAGAGTTGTTACATTCTCCCCACCTTAATAAAAATCTCGTCCTCGAGATTTACTGGAACAAGTAAAGATACTTTCGCTTCATCTCTGATTCCAGCTCCCAAGTGTATTCAGCTCCTCTCTTTGAATCCCACTTAACTTTGACCAGTTTTAGTCTCTTGTGCTTGAGAAACTTGATCTTTCTATCTTCAATTTGAAGAGGTTTTACTACGAATTTCAGTTTTTCATTTACCTCTACATCTTGAAGAGGTACTACCAGAGATTCATCAGACAAACATTTCTTGAGATTGGATATATGAAATACGTCATGTACTCTTGCCAGTTCTTCTGGTAATTGTAACCGATAAGCAGCTGGTCCTATACGTTGGATTACTGAAAATGGTCCTACGTATCTTGGACTTAGTTTCCCTTTCTTACCAAATCGTACTACTCCTTTCCAAGGAGAAACTTTTAAGAGTACTCTATCTCTGACTTGAAATTCCAGTGGCTTGCGTCGATTATCGGCATAACTCTTTTGACGATCTCGAGCAGTCTTTAGTCTTTCCTTGATTTGATTAATCTTGTGTTAGGATCGGAGGCTCTCATGATTGTGTTTGTTTGTGAGATTTGAACAAATCAAATAGATATGAACAGTTTTAAGTGCAGCGGAAATGAATAACAAACTTTGTAAACACAATCAAAGGAGAATATAGTTTGATAAACAATTTCTTTTCATAGAGTCGAAAGATTACATCAAAAGCACAAGGTTACAATGCAAGCTTACAGACTAAACTCCCCCTCAGCCTGATACTTTAGAGTTGGTTGCACAAGATGAAAGGATTGAATTGAGGAGATGAACTCTCTCAAAACGAATCAAATATAACAGTACAGAGTACTGTCATATTTATAGGCAAACCAAACTACTGATGTACCTCAGCTGACGTCACCATGATAGTGACATCTAACAGCCTAACAACCTGTAAACACTGTTCTATACAACTACTGATGTCTAACAACTGATCGATAATAAAATACAAAACAAGTCAACACAGTTCACGTTCCACTGTTGTAGCCTAAGCACTGACTGTTTGAATCATCAGTGCTTTCTTCAAAAGGTGATCAGTCTTTGAATGAGCAGTGCTTGGGTCTTCAGCAGTACTTAAGAGACAGCAGTAGATAGAGCTCAGTGTTTGCCTTTTGGCAGTCTTTAGTTGTTCCATCAGTGTTTGGTTCATCAGTTGTTCTTCTGAGCAGTACTAGGAGTGTATCAGTAGATAGGTAATCACTGTCAAGGGGAGAGCTTAGAGTAAACATCTGCTTATTGTGAATCCACTGTTGTGACCAGGTTTTGGCTTTACATTATCTGTTCCTCTGGTAGGGTTCAATCCCAACAATCTCCCCCTGGAACAGATAATGCCAAAACCTGTCATTATTCTGGATCTTTATTACTCATCAAAAGTTCCCTTGCTTTTCTTTTGAAATCTTCTTCAAATTCTTTGGAACTTATGTCATCTACATCCCTGCACAGTGAAAGTTCAAGGAGATCCTGCAAATCTTGAACACTAAGGGCTAGTGCTTCTTTCCTTGATATGTACTTCACATCTCCATTGGATCTGACAATAGTCAATACATGGGTCTTTTGGTCAGACATCCACTTTAGTACTTTCGAACCCAATGGATTTCTTGGGAGAGATTTATTTGAAGATGAGTTGGGAGATGTTGGCCTTGTGAAAACTTGCAGACTTTCAGACATTCTTTTGAAAGCCATTTCAATGACATCGTTTGCTGCAGCTATATCTTCTGCAGTTTCTCTTTCAATCAGCTCCTGCCTTTCAATGTCTGTCATGTCTGTTGAAGTGTTTGGTGATGCAGGTTTGGTAAATATCCTTTTAAAAAGGTTTTGAAGTTTTTCTGAGCTTTCTTCTTTTAGACCCATTTTCATGATGGATTCTGTGAAGTACTCAACTTCCTTTTCTTTAACCTCTTCACTGGTCAACTGTTCTTTTTCTTCTTGGTTTGTCACAAAAGTAGACCGGAACAGTGTTTTGAGGTTTTCTATCTGTTGTTCAAGTTTCATTCTTTGTTCATGCTTCTTTGAAGTGCTTGAAACAATTATCTTTCTTTTCTTTAGCCTTTCATAGGCTTCATCAGTCTGCTGTTTTGACCATTTTGATATGGCTTCAGCAGTATCCATTTTTGCATCCACCAGCTCCTTTTTCTTTCTCTTATACTCAGCAGTTAGGTCAGCAATGAACTTTTTGTATTTTCTCCAGTTTGGAGCATTCTTCTTCTTTGTAGGATCATTCTTGATTTTCTCAATCCTTTCTGCCTCATGCTTTAGAGCGACTATTGGCCATTCTTCGAACTGTTGTTCTTTAGCAGGATAGAATTTCTCTTTCATGATGTAGGCTAGATATTGTTTTCTTAACTTTTTCTTTTACTCAGCCTTTTCTTTGTTTAGGTCTTGTGCAAACTCTTCTATCTGCTTTACTTTTGTGAAGTAGAACTCCAGTCTTTTAGCAATGCCATCTTCGCTTAAACGTTCACGTTCACTCTCAACTTTAGCTCTTAGTTTAGCTTGCCTTGCCTTGATTTTGAGGTAATCATCCATATCATCTGGTGGCATGTAACCTATGAGTGAGGAGAATCTTCTTTTTGAAGGATCTTCTTCTGTATAGAATTGCCTCATCTCATTTTTGATAGCTTCAAGTTCCAGTGGATGTTGTGCAGCATTAGGATCATGTATACCCTCATCGGCAGAGATTGGCTTTCTTTTTCTGTTGAAGAGCTTTGGTTGTGATGTAGGGAAGGTGAGAGCAGTGGTGGATGATTGACTAACAACTGTTGAAACAACTGGTGTTTCAACTGCTGATATGTCAGCAGATGTCTTCTGCTTTTGAGCAGGGGATGACGGTGGTGAGGTAGTTTTTGATGATGGTGATAGTGGTGGTGAATCATCATCTGATATGAGATTCCTTCTCCTTTTTAATGAAGAAGGGGCAGATGATGTTTTGGGTGGATCAGTGGTTTGAATGATGGAGAGTGTCTGACAGACAACTGTTGAAACAACTGGTGCTTCAACCGCTGCTGTCACATCTGTAGTCTTCTGTTTTATGACAGGAGGCAGTGGTGATGGTGTGATTGTAGTTGATGATGGTAGAGCAGTAGTTGTAGTGGTGTGTGGTAAAGTGGTGTGTGTTGAAGATGTGTGTGTTGATGACATGGCAGCTGTTTGGCTACTGACAACAGTTTTTGTAACTACTGGTGTATCAGCTGTTTGACTATCAGGTTTTGAGACCTGTTTTTCTTTTTCTTTTTCTTTTTCAGGCTCAATACAAAGGCCATGTTCTATTCCCATTTTATTCATTTTTCCCAACAGCTTGATATTCTCCCCCTTTTTGGCATTATCTGAAGGGGGGTTAACAAGGAATGATATGGAAGAAGGAACTTTGCCAGAGGCGCTTTAAATGCTAGCCTTTATAGCCTTGATATCTGCTTGAGTGTCTTTAAACCTTGATTCCACCATGTTGGTCAGCATTTGTACTTGAATAGCATGCTTTTTATCAGCCATATGTTGCTGTTTTTCAAGCATGGGTTGAAAAATATTCCAAATCTCATTTGCAGCAAATGCATGTTGTACAGGTGCTTGAGTAGGAACAGCAGTGGCTTGTGCTTTTTGAGCTTTTAAAATCTCTTGCACCATATTCTTTATTTCAGCAACTGAATCTTCAAGTTTTTCAACTCTGTCCGTCAATTCCTGATATTTTGAATCATCACCTACTTTAGTAGGATCATATGAATCCCCACCAGCAGTGGTTATATCAATGTGTGACTTAGGAACAGAGTCCCAAAAATCACCCATTGATGCCCCTTGTTCTTGGTACTGGGGACTTCTTTCTTCAGCATTCGATAAACCTTTGATGGTACCAGTGGTTAGATCCAACTCACTGGTGGTTACCGAAGTTGCCATGGAAGAAATTGCCTTCAAGGGAGTCTTACTTATGAAACAACTGTCCAACTGAAGATCTATTGATCCACCAGTTGTAGTTGCTGCTCCACTTGAACTACCACCGAGAGTTACTTGTAACTCAGAGGGTGTAACCTCCTCAATTGTTGCTGGGATAGCAGGAGTAGTAGCATCAGACCCAGTCACTTGTGGGGGTATACTCTCAGTGACAGGTGATAGAGAGGAACTGGTTTGTGTCTGAGCTATAGCAGCTGCATGCAACAAGGGTAACATGGATTGTGGCATTATGATTGGTGAAGCTATAGGTGTTGAAAGAGACATGTCCTTGGGATCAGGACTGTGGAAGATAGAGCCAAGTGGATCTAGAGCTTCATAATTTGGTGTCCCTGTGATTACAACCTGATCCTTTTGTGAGGATGCAGGAGGAGTTTTAGGCATGGGTTGAGATCTTTCTTCCAACTGCTGTGAGGAAGTAGCAGCAGTGGTTTGTGGTGACTTTTGTGTTGTCACAGGCAGTTGCTCTGGGATCTCATCTTCCAGAGTTGCCTTTGTTTTGGGTTTGGTGGGTTTTCTGGATGTTTTTCTTTTGGTCTTTTTGGTGATGTCAGGTGTGGGTTTCAAAGCAGTGGTTGTGCTGCTTTGATCACCTGGAGCAGTGGGCTCAGTAGAAGTTGCCTGAGGATCAGTGGCAGTTTCTAACGTTTGCTCAGGCACTTTTGCTTTTAATTTTATTGGTGCCATCATTCTTGAAAATGTTTCAATTGTTAGACTTTTTATTTGAAAATGGACACCTTGTTTTGGCAAATTTTCATCCTCTTTTTCAAATTTTTGTTTAAAGTAATAGCTTAGAAATCTTGGAAAAAGAAGAAATGATTTGCTATCAACATTCTTTACCATGTCATTGAAGATCTCCTGGGAGTAGTTGTAATCCTTATTGTTTAAAATAGCATAGCCCAGGCATTGAATCTTCAATGGTATTTCGTTAAAAGATGTTGTTTTATTTGAAACACACATCAAGAGTGTGTGAAATAAAAATCTGGGTGCAGACGGGAAATAACCTTTTTGTAAGGTATCTACCATTGATTGTTCTGCATATCCCCTTTTCAGAAAATCAGCTTTTAACTCGTTTTTGTCAAAGGAATTTTTACCTTTCAGATCATCGAGTTTGAAGACCTCTGAGATTGATTGTGGAGTGATTTGAAATGCTTTACCCTGTATAGAGGAGTTAATGGCTATGACTTTATCGTCTTGTTTTTCAAGCGTCGCCTTTTTCCAAAACTCTCTCTGGGTTTGCAGATAGATGGGAGCATTTACTGTCAACAAAGTTTTATACTTTGATGCAGATATTGTATCAATGATGGAGTCGAAAGTGTGGTTGTCTTTGAGTTTTGTGAGTAAACCCAAATAGTTGTGAGATTGTTTGTATGGTATTTCGATGGGTTCTTCGGTCGTTTGAGCGACCTCTTTTGAAGGTGGTGGTGATTTTGGTTTAGATTTTGATTTTGACTTTGATTTTGTCATGTTTGCAGAGAAGAACGAAGAATTATTTTGAAGATTTTGAGAAGAAGGGTTGGAAACTGCTATGAGAAGAGAATTTTGGAATTCAATTCGACAGTGTAAAACCCTGTTTGGGGGTTTAGGGCAGGGTTTTATTTAGGAAAAAGTGATCGCTGATGTGGCAGCGGTTATTATGATCTGAGGGCTAAAAACTGACCACGTGTCAAATACTGATGAAATGGATGAAGGATGGAGAACAGTTGTTTTAAGGGCCACTGACGTATCAAGCATCAGTGGTTACAACGGTAAAAATTGTGGACAGTGGATGATTTTTACTATCAGTGGATAACATATCAGTGGATAGGACACTGATTTTGAACATCAGTGCTTGTCAAGAAAATGAGGGATCAGTGGTTAACTTTCAGCAGTGGACAGTGTTTAGAGATCAGACGTTGGAACAAAACAGTGGTTAGGGTAAATGGTACAGATCTGAAGGACGAGTATTCCAGCAATAGTTTTGAAAATTTTCATTCAAGGTTTTGCCAAATGTCAATTTTGAATGACAGTGGTTTAGTACCCCAGATGATGAAAACTTTTTGCTAAAACAACTTATTTTCGTTTAACATTCAATTAAAACATGAGTGCCCCAGAATTTAAGCACAGTTAGCAATCAACCTTTGATAAAATTTTAGGAACAAACCTGAGTATGACATGATCCTGACATATATACCATTTCCTTTTGACCTATTTAAGAGGATAATAATACCAATAAAAATAAGGTACTATGTCCTGACAGGTGATTGAAACTAATGCCAACAAAAACAAACAAAAGTTCAAAATATATTGTTAAAAAAAATGAACAAGATATCCTGATTATTCAAGAAAATCCTTTATAAAAAATAATTAAAGGATTTTCTGGGAACAGCATCAAGAAGGATCTGGTATATATTCAAAGGAAAACGAAATCATATCATTCTCAAATTTATGAAAAATGGTCAGTGGTTTGACAGCATGTGGCAGAACATTTTGAATATATTTAGACCACTGTTTGGTTCCATTTTCTTTGTCAGTTGATTGCAAACATGAAGACACATGAATGAATTTTTGAACATTTATCTAGTCCTCTTAAAAGTTCATTCACTAGAATCAAAACCTTTTCCTGAGCAGATGAATTCACACAGTTGCTAAATGACCATTATCACCCTAAACTTTGACTCTTAAGTGTTTTATGTTTATACTCTTTTCTTTTAACTTCAAGAGTTTTGAGATAAACACACTTTCGAGTTTTATGAATATTAGTCCAAAATCATTTTGTAGTAATGTTTTGAGAGACATGGTCATGCTTGCACAAATTTTTCAACCAATCTCACACTACACATGATACGGACTATGTTGACCCCTGATTTTCTTAATGTATTTTTAACAAAGTTGACTTGTTCCTTTTGAGGATCTCAACCTGTTTTCAACACATAAGATCTGAATGACTAAAGTTTAGATTTCCCTCATTTTGCGTTATCAAAAACACCAATGTTTTATGAACATAGGTTTTTGTTAATCTGAGGTTCATACTTTAGTATTAATGAGAACACCACAGATTATACATCAACAATTGAAATCAATTTAGAAGATAAGAAATAAACTCATGATTTAACAGATATTGTTTTCAGATCTAGAAACCATGAGTGTTTTGTGCATGAATTCACTTGTTGAGTGAAATTTGTGTGTCATATGACATCTTGGTTGATTTACAGAGTTTTTGAATAGCCATTTTGAACATGATTTACTCGATACTCTGTTTTTCAACAAACTACAACCAACCTTAGTATCAATGAATTTTGAGCTGAAATGTTATGTCAAATTGATTATTAGATCGAATTTGACTGTCCAAGCTCTGATACCAATTGTTAGGATCGGAGGCTCTCATGATTGTGTTTGTTTGTGAGATTTGAACAAATCAAATAGATATGAACAGTTTTAAGTGCAGCGGAAATGAATAACAAACTTTGTAAACACAATCAAAGGAGAATATAGTTTGATAAACAATTTCTTTTCATAGAGTCAAAAGATTACATCAAAAGCACAAGGTTACAATGCAAGCTTACAGACTAAACTCCCCCTCAGCCTGATACTTCAGAGTTGGTTGCACAAGATGAAAGGATTGAATTGAGGAGATGAACTCTCTCAAAACGAATCAAATATAACAGTACAGAGTACTGTCATATTTATAGGCAAACCAAACTACTGATGTACCTCAGCTGACGTCACCATGATAGTGACATCTAACAGCCTAACAACCTGTAAACACTGTTCTATACAACTACTGATGTCTAACAACTGATTGATAATAAAATACAAAACAAGTCAACACAGTTCACGTTCCACTGTTGTAGCCTAAGCACTGACTGTTTGAATCATCAGTGCTTTCTTCAAAAGGTGATCAGTCTTTGAATGAGCAGTGCTTGGGTCTTCAGCAATACTTAAGAGACAGCAGTAGATAGAGCTCAGTGTTTGCCTTTTGGCAGTCTTTAGTTGTTCCATCAGTGTTTGGTTCATCAGTTATTCTTCTGGGCAGTACTAGGAGTGTATCAGCAGATAGGTAATCACTGTCAAGGGGAGAGCTTAGAGTAAACATCTGCTTATTGTGAATCCACTGTTGTGACCAGGTTTTGGCTTTACATTATCTGTTCCTCTGGTAGGGCTCAATCCCAACATCTTGTCAGTGGTTTCTTGTACTATCTCTGGTCCTGATAATTGACTTTCTCCTATTTCTGCCCAACAAACTGGAGTTCTACACTTAAGTCCGTATAGTGCTTCGAATGGGGCAGTTTCAATGCTTGAATGATAGCTATTGTTATAGGAGAATTCAATTAACGGTAAGTGATCAACCCAGTTTCCACCAAAATCTATTACACATGCTCGGAGCATATCTTCTAGAGTTTGGATTGTCCTTTCACTTTGTCCGTCTGTCTGAGGATGATATGCCATACTTAAATTTAGTCGGGTTCCCATAGCTTCTTGGAAACTTTTCCAGAAGTGGGAAGTGAAACGACTATCCCTATCTGATACAATGGGGAGTGGAACTCCATGTAAGGATACGACTTCATCTACATACAACTTTGCCAACCTTTCCATGCTAAAGGTTTCTTTCATGGGTAGAAAATGAGCTGATTTGGTTAATCGATCCACAATTACCCAAATCGCATCATTACCTTTTCTGGTTTTGGGTAACTTAGTAACAAAATCCATTGTTATGAGTTCCCATTTCCATAATGGCATTTCTAATTGTTGTAGTGAACCTGAAGGTTTCTGGTGTTCTGCCTTAACTTGTGAACAAGTAAGACACTTCGAAACATATCTAGCTATATCCTTTTTTTATTCCTATCCACCAGAAGTTATTTCTTAAATCTTGGTACATTTTATTGTTTCCAGGGTGCATGGTATACCTAGATTTATGAGCTTCTTCTAAAATCTTATTTCTTAATTCTCCCTGCTTAGGTACCCAAATTCTTCTTTGGCGGAATCTCCAAATTCCCTCATTTCCTTGTTCTAATTCTTTTATTCGTCCCTTCATTCCTTCAGCATCATCCTTGATTGTTGTTTCTTGAACATTCTTCAATTGTTCTATTAAATCTAACTGTAGATTTAATCTGAGAGCACGAACTCGCTTTTGCTTTTCATGATATTTACGACTTAAGGCATCTGCAACTACATTTGCCTTTCCTTCGTGATACTGAATATCACAGTCGTAATCACTTAGGATTTCCATCCATCTCCTTTGCCTCATATTTAACTCTTTTTGCCCAAATATATACCTTAAACTCTTATGATCTGTATAGACAGTAAACTTACTTCCGTACAGATAATGTCTCCAAATTTTAAGGGCAAAAATTATGGCTCCTAATTCTAAATCATGAGTCGTATAGTTCTCCTCGTGCTTTTTCAATTGCCTTGAAGCATACGCAATTACCTTCTTGCGTTGCATTAGCACACATCCAAATCCTAGTTTTGAAGCATCACAGTAAACTTCAAAATCTTCAGTTCCTTCTGGTAAGGCTAGGATTGGGGCATTTGTTAACTTATGCTTTAGAATCCTAAAAGCTTCTTCTTGCTTAGGTCCCCATTCAAACTTAACTGTTTTACAGGTTAGCTTAGTTAATGGTACAGCTATCTTGGAAAAATCCTTAATAAACCGTCTATAATATCCAGCTAAACCTATAAAACTTCTAATTTCCATTGCTGATTGTGGAACCTTCCATTTGGTAATTGCTTCTATCTTAGCAGGATCTACATGAATGCCTTCATGATTCACCATGTGACCTAAGAATTGCACTTCTTGCAACCAAAATTCACACTTCGAGAATTTGGCGTACAGCTTTTCTTTTCTTAACAAAGTTAAGAGTGCATGCAAGTGCTGACAATGTTCGTCCTGACTTTTGGAATAAATAAGTATATCGTCGATAAAAACAATTACAAATTTATCCAAGTACCGTTTACAGATCCTATTCATCATGTCCATGAATGCTACAGGTGCATTTGTTAACCCAAAGGGCATGACTGTAAACTCGTAATGACCATACCTAGTTCTGAAAGCAGTTTTAGGTATGTCTTCTTCTTCTACCTTTAATTGATGATATCCGGAGCGTAAGTCGATCTTAGAAAAGTATCTAGCTCCTTGAAGTTGATCGAAAAGATCATCAATCCTAGGTAATGGGTATCGATTCTTAATTGTAACCTTATTCAATTCTCTATAATCAATACACATTCTCATCGAACCATCCTTTTTCTTTTCAAACAACACTGGTGCTCCCCACGGGGATGTACTAGGTTGTATGAATCTTTTACTTAGTAATTCATCTAATTGCTTTTTCAGTTCTAACATTTCTGTAGGTGCTAACCGATAAGGTACCTTAACTATCGGTGTAGTTCCTGGAATTAGATGAATTCTAAATTCTACTTCCCTATCAGGTGGTAATCCTGGTAATTCTTTTGGGAATACATCTGGGTATTCTGAGACTACAGGAATTTCCTTAAGTTCTTTACCCTTAGTGCTAATGACTACCGAAATCATATATACTATTCCTTGTTTTCGTTCATAACTAGCAACTTTCATTACTGAAATGAACTTCATGGGTTTACGTGGTTTATCTCCTGTAATCATGATTACTTCTCCGGTAGTTACCTGAATTTCTATAGAGTTCTTATTACAAAGGATTCGAGCATGGTTGGCTACTAACCAATCCATTCCTAATACTACATTGAATTCAGCTAATTTCATTGGTAATAGGGTTGCAGAGAATTTATGACCTGAAAGTTCTATTTCTACATTTTGCAAAACCTTATTTATTTTAACTGAATTCCCATCTTCCGTTTCGACTGTAAAAATCTGCCTAATGTTGGTTAAAGGTAAGTTAAGAGCTTGGCAGAATGAAGTATTGATAAAACTTTGGTTTGCACCAGAGTCAAATAATACTTTTGCGTAAATGTTGTGAACTAAGAACGTACCAGCTATTACGTCAGGAATAAGCTCGGCTTCCTGGGTAGTTAACTAGAAGGCTCGAACATTCTTCTTGGTAGCTCTGTCGGCTGTCTTGGCTTTGTTGTCTGTTGGTTTGACCAATTTAGGGCATTCTGGTTTAAAATGTCCTGTTTCTCCACAGTTATAGCAGATTCTTGTTTTCTTTCTGCAATCTTCTTCACGGTGTCCTATGGCTTTGCAAAAGTTGCAGATCACATTACATCTTCCATAATGTTTCTTTTTGCAATTTCTGCAGAATGGCGAATTTGAAGATTGCCCTGTTCCTCTTTTTCTGAAACTGTTGTTATTACCCGTACGAAATCCTTGGGTAATTTTCTGAGCCAGTTCCTTTTTCCGGTTATCATCTCTTGTACGTACCAATTCGTCAGTTAGGGTGTTAGCTAGTTCCACCGCATCGTCAATAGTGCGAGGTCTCGCAGCTTTAACGATATTGCGGATTTCACCAATCAGTCCCCAAATATAGCGAGAAATGAGTACCGGTTCTGGCGAAGCCAGCGTTGGTACCACTCTAGCATATTCGAAGAATGTCGAAGTATATCCTCGACAGTCTACACCCATCATCCGATGGTTTAGGAATTTATTTGCCATTTGATCTTTTTCATATTCGGGACAAAATTTTCTTTCTACAAGATTCTTAAATTCTTTCCAGTTCATGGCATACGCCATCATCCTTCCTTTTGCTTGTAACACCGTGTTCCACCATTCTAGCGCCCCTTCTTTAAAAAGATTAGACGCGTACATAACTTTGTCGTTTTCGGCACATTTACTGATTATAATCACTGCCTCGGTTTTCTCGAACAAACGCAGTGTTGCAGTTGCTCCTTCATTGCCTGCAAATTCAGTGGGTTTACAAGCAAGAAATTCTTTGTAAGTGCAACCAGGTGTTGCAACTTTCATTTTCTTAGGGAGTGGAGCTTGCAGTGGTTCATTATCATGATTAGTATGATTACCGCCTCCGTTTATGCTATTACTGAAGTTATCTTCAGAAATACGTTTGCTAGGAACGATTTGTTAAGGTTCAACGGGTTTCTGGGCAGCAGCGAGTATTGCTGGAATAGCATTGGCTATTCCTTGAGCAACGATATTTTCTATATCTTGCCTAGTCATAAATTGATCCCCATGTTGTTGCTCAGATTGGTTAACCTCATTTACTGGTTCATTATTAGCGTTTTCCATCTGATAATTAATATATAATTTATTAGTATCAATTAAATAATAATTATACACAAATCATCATACAAATTTCACAATGCACATATAATCAAAACTATCGATTTCTCGATTTCATTTTTATAATATATGCGTCAATACACACCATAATCTTACAAAGTTTTATTTTAGGTTATCTCACAAGCTACATTCTACTTATTTATTTTACAATCACAGTTTCACCTTCTTATCTATCCCTCGTCAGTTGTTATTTTAGTAACGGTGTTTCCTCTCATCGTACTTCCAGGAGATCTGTTCTCCTACTTCCCTGATCCTATTTCCTGCATCCACCAACTCCTCACCAAAGTGGCAGAGTTCAGCTAAATTCTCATTGCTCATTGGTGGGTTTGGCATTGGTTCAGGGTCGAACTGAGGAAGAAAGAAATAAGGACTGTTAAGCAGGTTTTGAAACTGCCAATCATTAGTCCACCATTCATCCATTCCTAAAGGTTGAGTGTGGATTATTGGTTCTGGGATTGCTGGTTCTAAATTTATTGGAAGTTGAGTAAAAACATTTTCATTGACAGGTTTAATAGTATCACAACTTGCCAATATAAAATCTAGCTCCTCCTGTAATGTCATTTCCTGGGTTTGCTTAGAGCTTTCTCCAATTTCTATCTTGGTTTGTTTAGAACTTCCCCCATACTCCAATTCCATCTGCCTAGAATATTCCCCAAACTGTATTTCCATCTGTCTATACCCTTCCCCGTCTTCAATCCCCTTCCCTTTGTCTAAGGGATTTTCTATTTTGGGAGTCTTCCTAGTGGCGGGTTTCCTCCTGCGCACACGCCTCCATCCCACGAATTTTCTCTTTTTCTTAGGCTTGGGTTTCTTTGGAGGTGGAGCGTTGAATTCCATAGGTTCTTCTATATCTGGGATATACCTATTGAAATCTCTGGAAACCTCTATTTTTACCGGATAGAGATTTAGATTTGGAAGGGCTTCAGACAAGTCACTCATGCTGTTTAGCATATATGCAAAATACACAAAATTTGCTAAGTTAAAATTTTATAACAACAATTTCATAAATAACCTTTAAATATTATTTCATAGCATGTAACTAATTTAACACAAAGACAACTGACAATTAAAACATATTAAGTTTTATTGTAACTTATTTATTTACTGGGTAAAGTTTCTAGCTTGTAGGTGATAAAGGTGCTAAATCTTGAGTCAAAGTATTTAAAGATTTACATTTACTGCTACAGTGGCTAGCATATAGAGATTTGCCCATTTTTCATCTAACTTGTCTTCCCAAGGTGTTTTACTGGTTAATTCCTGAGTTTCCTGGTGAACTCTCTTTTCTCGGGATTTCTTTATTTTCTCCTGACTTTTCCTAATAATCAAATTTCTTTTATTAGGAGAAAGTGGTTCCTCATATTGTGCCTTTTGGACAAATATTCCTTCTTCAGGATTTGCATAGGGTTTTGAGGAATTTGTTTGGGATGAACTTCCCTTCTCGTTTGATGACCTATCTAATTTAAGATAGATGTTTGAAAGCTTTTTCTTACCCATACTGTAACTAACAAATAATCAGTTAAGAAACACATAATCACATAATGGTAATCAGAAAGTTTAAGTATTTCTAAATACTTAATTGGCTTAACTCAGTGGCTCTGATACCACCTTTTTCTGTCACGGCCCCCGACCCGGTTTGACCCGTTTCAGGAGCCGCGGGACAGAAAATCCTGTGGTATTTATTTAATTGAGTTTAACAGCGGAAGATTTCATCAGGATCTTTTTAAAACTGCAATTTCCCGATTATTTTATTTCACAATTCGGGATAAAACCCCGGTAATTTACAATCATATGATTTCACAGAGAAATCTTTATTTTTACAAAACATGTTTCTTTATTTTATATTGAGCCACTTCCTTAAGCTTGTAGTGCTACGCGACACTTTTTCTGGATCACAACAGATCACCTGAAACATGTTTGAAAAAGGTTTTGTCAGCGGGAAATACTGGTGAATCATTCTTTTTACTAAAACGACCTGTTTGTTATAATTTACAGTATTAAGGGTGATTACAATGTTTCCAGATATCAACCAACTACCCACGGTATTTGTCACTCGACTCGTTTCTGTGACTATGGTCAGATCACCCATTGGCTAACTCGTTGTCCAATGGTGACGGGAAAAAGTAATGTATACAAAACCCCACATACCGGCTGTAATTTGGTGATTACATAGACTTAATCCCTGTAATTATAACCTTGAAAATAAACATGATTTTGAAAGTAATTTGATAAAAAGAGAATGACTCACATTGCAGATTTAATATGAACAGAGCTTAGCCTACTGATTAGCCTTTTAACCTAAAATTAATGATAAGCACACAAACTAGGTTAGTAACTAATACAACATTTACGATAACTCACGAGATTGAAACCTTCACAACGAATGACAAAGTGCGATACTTAAACATCCATCGAATTAACGACGAATGACAAAGCATAAACCCTAATTTGGGCAGCACTTAAACATCCATTGGATAGTTTAATCGATCGGACATTGAATCGTAGCAGCGATCGAGTTATTACCCTGTTTTGCGGCAGCACTTTGTGATCTGTGTGTGTTTTTGTGGTATTCAGACAATATCTCAACGTAAATTTTGAGTTTGAACATCGAATTAACGCACAATTGCATGAAACTGACTCACCTATTTATACCTGAAAAACGCCCCCCCTCGCGCCACGCGAAAGGTCCCCTTGTGCGCGTCGCGTGGCGCGAGAGACCCTAGTCTACCATAGGTTTGCTTCGTGTCCAGGTAGTTCAGCTGATTTGGTTTCGCATGCAATTTCACTTCACACGTAAAACTGTGTGGATAATACTAACGGGAATTTACCCCCCTGAGTTTTAGGATCCCTGATCATGATTCCGATTGTTCTGAAAATTTTAGGGTTTATGCAGAATCACTTGGGTTTCTTAATTAGGGTTTCCTATTGAATAAAATAATATAATAAATAGGACTTTTGATGAGAGTTGTTACAGGTCTTTTGATCAGAGAGCCATTTTAGTATTTTTGAACCCAATGGGTTTCTTGGGAGAGGTTTATTTACTGATGAGTTGGGAGATTTTGTCCTTGAAAAGATTTGTAAAGCAGTATCCTGAGCTTTTGCTAGCTCAGAATTTTCAGACATTTGTTTGAAATCCTTGTCTATGACTTCATTTGCTGTAGCTATGTCTTTTGCAACTTCTTTGTCAATCTGCTCTTGTCTCTTTTGTTGATCTAGCTCAATGTCTGATATATCTACTGATGTATTTGGTGATGATGGTATGTTCAAAACCTTTTTGGCAAGGTCTTGAAGCTTTGCTGATCTATCTTTATCTAAAGCCATTTTGTTGATGGCTTCTTCAAAATACTCAGCTTCCTTTTCCTTTTCTTCTGCAACAGTCAGCTGTTTACTTTTTTGTTGGTCAATCACAGTGACAGAGGTATCTGTAGAGGTGATAAGTGATTCAGAAGTTTTGATCTGCTGCTTTGGCTTTTTGTAGTCAGGCTTGTTTGAGGTGTCAGAAACTGTCAACCTCCTTTTCTTAAGCCTTTCATAAGCCTCATCTGTTTGCTGCTTAGTCCATTTTGCTATGGCATTGGCAGTATCCACCTTTGCATCCACCAGTTCCTGCTTCTTTCTTTTGTACTCAGATGTAAGCTCAGCTATAAGCTTTTTGTATTTGTTCCAGTTTGGAGCTGTCCTCTTCTTGCTTGGATCATTTTTAATTCTTTCAATTCTGTTTGCCTCATGCTTTAATGCAACTATTGGCCATTCTTCGAATTGTTTTTCTTCAGCTGGATAGAATTTTTCTTTCATGATGTATGCAACATATTCTTTTCTCATTTCTTTTCGTAGATCTGCTTTGGGTGGTAAGTTTGACATTTCTTTGCTCAGATCTCGTGCATAGTCTTCCATCTGTTTGACTTTGGTGAGGAAGAATTCCATTCTTTCAGAAATGGCTTCATCACCTTGATCTTTGCATTCAAGTTTAGCTCTTATCTTAGCCTGCCTTGCTTTGAGCTCGAGATATTCATCCATATTTTCAGGGACTATGAAGCCTATGAGAGAAGGAAATCTTCTTTTCGAAGGGTCCTCCACAGTGTAGAATTGTCTCATCTCATTTTTTATAGCTTCCAGTTCCAGTGGATATTTTGCAGCATTAGGATCATATTTGTCATCAGTTGCCTGAGTTATTTTTCTTTTTCTGGTGTAACTTTTCTCTAGTGAAGGAGTGGTTTTGGGTGATTTATTAATTGAAGTAAAGATGGCTTGAAGTGAAGTGAGGGCAGTGGTGGATTGTGGCTGACTGACAGTTGTTGAAACAACTGGTGTTTCAACTACTGTTGTCATTACAACAGATGTTGTAACATCTGATGTCTTCTGCTTTTTCGCAGGAGGTGATGGTGGTGATGCGACATTGATGAGAGCAGTGGTGGATGGCTGGCAAACAGCTGTTGAAACAACAGGTGTTTCAACCTCTGTTGTCATTACAACTACTGATGTGTCAGTACATGTCTTCTGCTTTTGAGCAGGGGTTGATTTGATGGCTGGTGATGTAGTTGAAGTGATGACTTTTGGGGGGTGAGGTGATTTTAGGTGGAGGTAGAGCAGTGGTTGTAGTGTGTGTTATAGTGGTGTGTGTTGAAGAGATGGCAGCTGTTTGGCTAGCAGTTTTTGAAATCTGCTTTTCTTTTTCTGGTTCAACATAAAGGCCATATTCTATTCCCTTCTTCCTCCTCTGCTTGATTTTCTCCCCCTGTTTGGCATTATCTGGAAGGGGGTTATCAATGAATAGTACAGTGGGAGGAGCTTTGCCAGTGGTGTTCTAGATGCTGGCCTTTATAGCCTTGATGTCTGCTTGAGTATATTTGAACCTTGACTCCACCATGTTTGTCAGCATTTGTACATGTATTGCATGCTGAGCATCAGCCATTTGTTTTTGTTTTTCAAGCAGGGGGTGGAAAACACTCCATAGCTCATTTGCACCAGGTGCAGGTTGTGCAGGTGCTTGAGCTGGAACAGCAGTGGATTGTGCTTTTTGAGCTTTTAACAGCTGTTGCACCATATCCTTTATTTCAGCAACTGCGGTTTCAAGATTTTCAACTCTGGCCGTCAATTCCTGATATTTTAAATCATCACCAACTTTAATGGGATCATCTGATTTCCCACCAGCAGTGGTTATATCAATGTGTGACTTTGGAACTGAGTCCCAGAAATCATTCATTGATGCCCCTTGTTCTTGGTTCTGGGGTCTTCTTCCTTCAACACTTGATAGCCCTTCAATGTTGCCAGTAGTTTTAACATACTCACTGGTGGTTATCAGAGGTGCTATAGAAGGAATTGCCTTCAAGGAATTCTTATAGATGTAACCACTCTCCAAATGTAAACCAGTGGGTTCAACATTTGTAGTGGCTGCTTCACTTGAACTACTGACAGGAATTACTTGTAACTCCTGCAGTGTAACCTCCTCAGTTGTTGCTAGGATAACAGAGGTATAATCATCAGACCCAGTCACTTGTAGGAGTATGCTCTCAGTGATAGGTGATTGAGAGGAACTGGTTTGTGTCTGAGCTATATCAACTGCATGCAACAAAGGTATTATGGATTGTGGTAATGTGAGAGGTGAGGATAAGGGTGTTGAAAGAGACATGTCCTTGGGATCAGGACTGTGGAAGATGGATCCGAGTGGATCCAGAGCTTCATAATGTCGAGTCCCTGTGTTTACAACCTGATCCTTTTGTGAGGATGCAAGAGGAGTTTGAGGTAAGGGTGGAGATCTTTCTACCATCTGCTGTGAGGAAGTAGCAGCAGTGGTTTTTGGTGACATTTGTGTTGTCACTGGCAGTTGCTCTGGGATCTCATCTTCCAGAGTTGCCTTTGCTTTGGGTTGTGTGGGCTTTTTGTATGATTTGTTTTTGGTCTTTTTGGTGATTACAGGTTTGGGTTTCATAGCAGTGGTTGTGCTACTATGATCACCTGGAGCAGTGGGCTCAACAGTAGATGCCTGAGGAGCAGTGTTTTTTGCTGAATTCTGCTAAGGCACCTCTGCTTTTGTTTTTGTAGGTGCCATCATTCTAGAGAATGTTTCAGTGGTTAAACCACTTATTTTAAAATAAGCACCTTGTTTGAGTAAATTTTCATTTTCTTTTCCAAATTTTTCTTTGAAATAGTAGCTTAGAAACCTTAGAAAAAGTAGAAATGCTTTGCTATCAACATTTTTCACCAAATCATGAAAGATTTCCTGGGAATAGTTATAATTTTCATTATGTAGAATGACATAAGCTAGGCATTGGATCTTTAATGGTATTTCGTTAAAAGCAGTTGTTTTATTTGAAACACATGTCAAAAGAGTATGAAATAAAAACCTAGTTGCAGAGGGGAAGAAACCTTTTTCTAAGGTATTCTTTTTTATTTGATCTGCATACCCCCTTTCCAGAAAATCAGTTTTCAACTCGCTTTTAAGAAAAGAAGTTTTATCTTTCTGATCATCGAGTTTAAAGACTTCTGAGATGGATTGTGGAGTAATTTGAATCGCTTTACCCTGTATGGAAGAATTAATGGCAGTGACGGTCTCGCCTTGTTTTTCGAGGGTAGCGTTTTTCCAAAATTCTCTCTGGGTTTGTTGGTAAATTGGAGCATCTGCTGTAAGCAAAGTTTTATACTTTGATGCAGCCATGATGTCGATGATTGAATCGAAGGTGTGATTGTTGGTGGGTTTTGTGAGTAGACCCAAGTAGTTGTGAGGGGATTTGTATGGTATTTCAATGGTTTCAGCGGCCGTTTGAGCGACCTCTTTGGAAGATGATGATGATTTTGATTTTGATTTCGTCATTTTGATGTAGAAAATCGAAGAATGAATTTGAGATAAGAAGATGGAAACTGCTTTGAGAACAGTTTTTTTTTGTGAATTCGAATCGATAGTAAAACCCCTGTTTGGGGTTTTTGATCAGGGTTTTATAGGGAAAAAGGTGATTGCTGACGTGGCAACGGTTACAAAGATCTGACGGATAAGAACTGCCCATATGCCAACCTCTGATCAAATAAAGGATAATGGAAGACAGTTGTTAAGGAAACCACTGATGGATGAATATTAGTGGATTACAAATGAAAATGAGGACAGTGGGTGACTTTAACTATCAGTGGATAGCTGTGTCAGTGGTTTAAAGCACTGAAGTTTGGTAACAGTGGAAAACAATGAAAGTGATGGAACAGAGGTTGACTTTCAACACTGGATAGCTACAACCCAATAGATGTTTAAACCAATCAGTGGTTACAACAGACTTTGATTTTCTCAATATGCAACATCAACATAGTCTTCTTCAAAACAGTGGTTATGGAAACATCTGCTGTTTGTGCTTAGTTTGATGAGTATAAATCTTGACAACTATACTCCAGCATATACAGTATTTTTGAGGGTCCACTTTTTGCCCAAAAGATTCTCATCCTTTGGTAAGTGTGCAAGTTATCAAACTTGTTTTTCCCTGAACTGTTGAAGCTCCTATTATATGACACTACCCAACTTTCTGCCTTTTAGTGGATTTGAAGTTTAATTTGATGAGCAACTGTTGGTATATCAGTGGATGAGCTTTAACATCTATTTTGTACATCTGCAGCTCAGATGTCGTCATGATTGTGTTTTTTGTAATAGATGAATTGATTATTAAATTGATTGTGTTTTTTGTAATAGAGAAACAATGAATGAATATGATTCAATGATTTATGCAGCGGAAATGAACACAAACTTTGTAAACACAATCAAGGAGGAAAATAGGTTTGATAAACACCTGCTTTTCATTAATTGAAAGATTTGTAATCAAATCAAAAGATTACATTGCATGCTTACAAACTAAAACTTCCCCTCAGC
This sequence comes from Helianthus tuberosus, assembly GCA_030545235.1. Classification (NCBI taxonomy): domain Eukaryota; kingdom Viridiplantae; phylum Streptophyta; class Magnoliopsida; order Asterales; family Asteraceae; genus Helianthus; species Helianthus tuberosus. Next base: position 190,926,166 of record CM060418.1, read on the forward strand.
CTGATGCTACTTGGTCGATCACACAAGAAGGATTGGATCAGAGGAGACAAACAAAGTCAGTCCATCAAGTGAAACAGTAGAGACTACTGGTCCATTTATAGAGCATGTCAAACCACTGAAGCATCTTGGCTGACGTCATCATGAACGTGACATCTAACAATTAACTAACTCTAACTACTGATCTATACATCCATTGTTATCTAACAACTGATCCTATTACAATAAGACAAAGTAAACAACTGTTTCTTTATTCCACTGCTTTATTCCAAGCAGGGCTTTGGTCTTCTCAGCAATGCTTGACTGAAGGCAATAGTTCGAAGAGCAGTACTTAGTATTTGACATTCTTTTAGTCTTCACATCAGCTGTTGTGCTAAGCAGTGGATAAAACAAATCAGAATTATAGATCAGCAGTTGTTTGAACCACTGTCAAGGGGAAAGTCTGAAGCCTAACAACTGATTATTCTGGTTCCACTGCTCTGAACCGGTTTTGGCTTTAATCAACTGTTCCTCTGTTAAGGTTCAATTCCAACAATGTAATTCGGTATACCAAGACAATTAGAAGCTGCAGAAAAATTAAATAAAGTAGAAAATATACACTTGTTTATGGAATTTAGTAGTTATAAATTTAGGTTTTTTGAGCTTGTGCTCGTCCTTAAAACTAAGTCTAAAGCAAACATATGAAGAGAAACCACAAACAGATAATGTAATTATCGAACATATTATAATCAAATTGCAAGAAAATTAGTTCTACATACCTATGTCAAAGGCATAAATCCACAAATGAAAAGAATAAGTGATAGTGAGTTGTGCACATGGGTTGAAAGAAAGAATAAAGAGGACCCCTGCAACAGATATTGAAAATTTAGCCATTAAAATGAGAGTATACTGCATTGTGATAGTGACTGGCAGCCCAACCAATTACCAACCTGGTCGGTTCGGTTTTGTTAATCTAAAACCATTATTAGAAGTTTAATCCATATTTTTGACAAAAACTTGGCGAACTGGACGGTGATCATCCGGTTATATGATAACTAACATTTGTTACCTTGTCACACCTGTATAAATTGATGCTACTCTACAAAAACCACTGCTTTTCCTACAAATTTAAAGGTTAATTAGACACTATCTATATATAACCTAATGCACTCACAATTGCACTTAATTCACAAAGTGAAACCGACACAACTTATATATACCTTCTAAGTGAAGCAACAAATTCTTGCCTAGTCATGTTGTCCATTTCTTCAAGCTCTTTGTCATAGTTGCAAACCTAAATCATCCAAATTTATATAAAATATGATCAGAGTCGGTGTATAAGCTTTTAGCAAGCCCATCCTTACTTTCAATTAATTCAGGTCATATAAGATAAAGATTACTGCCGGATAGTTTGTGGTGGTGGTGGGACCCCAATACTTGAGCGCTGCTAATTCATAAGCTCTAGCGACTTTGTCTTCCTTATCGTATCCACCTGGTTAATTAAAATCATAAATCAACATCCACTTCACTAAATTTAGTAGTTATAAATTTAGGTGTTTTTGAGCTTGTGCTCGTCCTTAAAACTAAGTCTAAAGCAAACATATGAAGAGAAACCACAAACAGATAATGTAATTATCGAACATATTATAATCAAATTGCAAGAAAATTAGTACTACGTACCTATGTCAAAGGCAGAAATCCACAAATGAAAAGAATAAGTGATAGTGAGTTGTGCACATGGGTTGAACCAAAGAATAAAGAAGACACCTGCAAAAGATATTGAAAATTTAGCCATTAAAATGATTGGAAGAATGAAAACCCTAGAGAACGATAATCAATGTTGTTGTTTTTGTTTTGAGTAGTTGAAAATCACGGGGCGTAGATGACATTGTGACCTGAATCGATGATAAGTTTACGGCTATAGATACGGCAATCAGATGTAGGCAGCGGCGGATCATGGCGGCGTTGAGGGGTTGCGTTAGAGAAGCAGAGAGGGTGGAGTGAACAAGAGAACCAACTCAATCAGAGAGAAATGGATTCATTTCTGAAAGTGAAGCTCTAATTTTGAATTTTAAAGAGAGGTTTTTATGGATCAGTTGTTTAAATTTTGAAATTTAAATTGGCCCGCCTAAAAAAAGCACTAATTAATTCTAATAAAAATAAATATATCTATACTATCTATAAAAGGAGCTTAGAAGCTGACCTCACTTTGCTTACGTGTCATGATATTAGGTATGCCACATAGGATTCGATGACATCATAAATCCTATTTTAATATGACATCATAATTCAGATTTTAAAATTCATTTCATTTATTTAATACATAATTTCAATCCCTTCATTGAATTTGGAGCCATTTTCAAATTTCAAATCATAATTTCAATCCCTCTTTCTAATATAGTTCATTTTCAAAATTCAAAACCTTCACACCTCTCTCTCTCTCTCTCTCTCTCTCTCCGAATAAGATCTTCGTTTCAGCAGATGAGGTCTCCGTTTCAGCAGATGAGGTCTCCATTTCAGCAGATGAGGTCCAGTTCATCCGTCAAGAAGCCGATGAAAAAGCTAACGAGATCTCCGTTTCAGCAGATGAGGTAAGTCTATGTTCAAATCAAGTCACATTTTCGAGTAATTAGGGTTTAAACCACAAAAACCATAACTTATCACATGTTTCATTTCCAGCTTTCACTTGATTTTTGTTAATTTATTCATAAGTTTCATGTTAATTGTCGCTTTAATTCTGATGTTTGATAGTTCACTATACAGTTGGAAGCTTTAATTCTGAAGTTTGATAGTTCACTATACAGTTTGAAGATTAGGTTTTCATACTTTCATCTATAATGTGAAATTCTTCGTTAATGTTGTTACACTTTTGTTGTTATATTCTGATTCCAGTTGATAAGTTAGGGTTTTTGTGGTTTAAACCTAACTTAATAGTTATATATGATTTGTACTGTATCTATCATCTGTTCCTTTTCCGGTTGATAAGTTTGTTTTGTTGAAGATGGGTTTGATCAAATGTTTATATATGATTTGTATGCTTCATTGTAACACTTTTTTGGCTTTGTATTGGCACTGAAGATGGAAGATTGAGTTGTGGTTTCTCAAGTTTCAGAGGAAAAAGGGCAACCATCAAAGAACCGACTTGGAGTCTGAAAAGGATAACTCGAGTGATGATGGTTCTATTGCTTTAACTACAGTGACAAAAACCAAATAGAAGTGATGAAAGGGGGAGAATTGAAAATGCTGGTGGGGTTGTCATGTGGGCAGGTAATTTTGGTTTTCTGTAAATGAATTGTGCCTTTTGTTATGTTCTTTGTATTGACTGAAAAGATAGAAAAAATTAAACCTTTAGTTCTTTTTATGATAAATCTTGGTGTTTGACCATCGTGTTAATAGAATTGGTGATTTTAAATCTTCTTATCAACGATTACTAAACCAATCATAAGTTTATTGATTTTGCATCGTGTTTTGGATGTTTTTCGATTTGGGGTTAAAAAAAATTTGATTTTTAATATGCCCATGGATTATTGTTTAGGTAAAGCTATGGTAATTGTTGTGCAGCCTGCTAAAGATCCGAGAACGAAGAAGAAAGAAGTGACGATGAAACGAACATTGATGATTGGGCTGCCAATACTTTCCTACGGTAAATATTATATTATATTGCTGCAATCTATTGTTAAGAGGAGTTGTTTAATCGTCAGATTGGTTTAGTTCAGGATTATGTAATTTTGTTGTGATTTGGTTGATTTTGGTTGAAATTTGTTTATTGCATGTGGTGTTTTATTTTACTTTGAAGTTTGCTTTGTTTAAAAGCTTTATTTGCGGTAATTTTCTGTATTTTAGAAATTAGGGTTCTAATTTGGGGTTTTTCATTACATGTAGTGTTTTCATAGAGCTCTACAGTCAACTGTCTTCTATCAGGTACAAGATCTCTATTTTAAAATTGATGATGAAAATTGTTGATAATTTAAATTGCGTAGAGTTTAGGTCATGAAATTAGGTATTTAGGTAATTTAAAGATCCTTTCTATTTGCTCAAACTAATTGATGTCTCTTGCGTAGGCACATTGCATCTGATGTAAGACTGTTCACCAACTTCGATTTCATCTTAAAGGTATGAACCATCACATTCAAAACATTAAATATTATTAATCTTGTGTTTGTTGATTTTGACCATATTTGCCCTTTGAATCTAGCGATGGAGGTAGAAGACAGCTGTGTCATTACTCATGTTCAAGATAACCTCTTTCGTGTTCATGTGAGCAAGAAGAGAGGAAGACACAAAGGAGGTGTGAAACATAGTTCAGATGATACAGGTTCAGGTGTCAAATCCGTATCATGTGAACTGTGTTTGACACATCCTTTGTGTCTTTCTCTCTTCTTGCTCACATGAATACGAAAGAGGTTATCTTGAACATGATGTTATCTATTAAGGGAGCTTAGATAATGACATCGAATTGGCTACGTGTCAACTTCTCAGGTATGCTATGTAGTCCTCGCTGATGTCATAATTACGAAACGGTATCCTTTAGTGCTGTTTTCGCTAAAGTTTGAAACGGTATTGTTTAGTGTTACTCTACCTTCAAGGAAAGTCCAAGGAGCAGGTATAATTTTAAATTTTGCCTTCAAATTCTTTCTAACAAAACAATAGAAACGTTGTTGATTATTTGATTTTTTTTCATTTTTTGTAGCTATGACAAGGTTTAAAGCTATTGAATGGCTTGAAAGTGTAGTTAGGCCATTGGAGATACCAAAACAACCATCAAACTTTTTGATAAGTCAAAGCTTCATGCTTCTAACAACTAATGGTTGTTCTATCGTAAAGACTTCTAGTATGTATCTTAAACATAAACTTTATATTGTCATTCATGGTGTAAAACAATGTGATTAGAGTAGAAGTTCAACATTGCTATGTTGTAACTTAGTTTCAGTTTGAATCTGTTTGTGTGTTTCCGAGGGCTTTTTTAAGCAAGCCGCATAGTATAAACTCTAACTTTTGGGTGTTGTAGACTGTTTTAGGTTGATTTCTAGGATTATTTAGGTTGAAGGTAGCCTTCATTAGGGTTTTTATTGTCATCTTTTTGCTGTAAATTAGGACGAAAATCATCTTAAATGACTACACGGTTGTTTTTCTCATTTTACCTCAACATGGTTTCATAAAATTACTTTCTTGCCTGTTATACGTCTTTTTCTAATCTCAGGGCTATAAAATTATTTTCGTGTTCACCTTCGTTTGTTATCAAAATATGTTGTTAAATAAACGAACATATATTAAAAGATATAAACTTGAGACTATAAGACTAGCATATTGAGTGCTGCTGCCACCAATGGACCTTTCGACTTTAGCCCTAGAATATATACAACTACCAAACAATCTTGTATAAATTAACTGTCATGTAAGTAGTTAATCTTCTATAATGTGCACATCATGGTCAGATACAGAACAAGGCAGAATTGTTCTTTGAATTGTGTTCATCAAGTTTTTGATTAAATGCCTAATTAAGTTTTGATTCTGCAGGAGAGCTGGGAACGACCGGAAGTTGTGGTGGCTGTGTGACCGAGGTATAATCGAATTGAAGTTTGTAGAAGTAATTTTATACATCAGCTTGAAAAGGTACTTAACTTTCGTTGAATTGAAGTTTTTCATAGATCTTAACTATTTCTATGATCACCATCAAATGTAACTAACAAAGAATCAATAAAATGCTAATAAAACATTAGAATCAATTGATCAAACAACTACACTTGAGTCTGTAAGAGTACCATATTGAGTGTTGTTGTCCCTAATGTAGCTTTCGACTTTAGCCCTAGAATATCTACAAGTACCAAATAATCTTAATTTAATTAAAATTAAGGAAAAAGTTACTCGTGTTTGTTGAAACTGTTTCGCTTCCAAAATTGTTAAAGTCAGCACATAAATGAACATTAAACAGATCATCCATGGTACCAAACAACAATGTTAAGAAAAAAAAATTAGATGAAATATTTTCTAATTTATATAAAATGGAACACCGTCTCTTTATCTTCAAACTCATGAAAAGATGTAAAACTAAACTGTGATAAAAAAAAATAATACTTATAAAATATGAAGTATTAAGAAAGTAGCAATTACATATAAAAAAGAAAACTAATCAGAGACATCTAACTCTAATTGCAAGAATCAAGGAACTTTAACTTCAACTCCATGGACCACTGAACCTCTCGGTGTATCTCATTGATCTTTCTCATGAACTCCAGATCTCTTTCTCCACATTCTATATTACTCGCAACACACAGTTCACGAACGGAAGTAGTCGGCATTGCCCTCAAGTCCCTCGAAACTTGGTCTCTTGTCAGCAGACCAAGTTCCAGTCCGTTAAAACACCTCTTCAACTCTTGAAGAGTAGACCTATCAGCCAAAAATTGGTCTTCGATTTGTTTAATAAAGCGTTGCTTGAAATCGTCAGATTTTGCAGAAGTATATGACTCCATTTTAATATATTTATAAGAACTAAGGCAAAACAATAATAGTTGCACTTTTGTTTCACTGAATGAATCTGTTTTGATGAAAAAAAAATTATTGGCAATGCTATTATATACTATATGTAACAGGCCAAAGGCCAGCTTTAAAGGCAAACATTAAATTAACATTTATACTTAAAAACCATGTACATTTAATGATTTAAGAGTAAAAAACGTGTATATGGGAATTGTCTGTTCAGTTATCCTATTAAGCATTTTAATGCAAAACCTTTGAAAAATGAGTTTTCATGGGAAAACAAGTAAAATTAAATATGTAGAAAACCAAGGAACAAAATTGAAACCTTCAAAAAAAGGTTATCATAATTAGGAGATGTCTCTTCATTTACTCTATCAAAGATTTTAAACACTATAAAGCATCATTATTATTTTACTTGAAAACATCAACACTTCAGTTTAAAAAAAAACATTCATCCTAAAACAAATCGTCCAAAAACACTTACATTCTTCCTAAATGGCAAGGAAAACCTTCTACCACTGGTCCGATACCACTGATCTTAAAATCGAATTTTCAACCTGGTCACTCCAAGAACAAAGAAACGCTGAAGAACTCAACCAAAAAGTTGCTATTGTTAGTGATAAATATTATAAGCAAACCTGGAGTAGCATTGCACTGCTAGATGAAGTTGCCTCTTCTACTCCAACAGAGTTTAAACAAAAAGCAGAAGAGTTTATTACAAATTTGCTGAAACAGGATCAGAAGACCCGTGATATGCTAGCTGATCTACAAATTAAAACAAAAAAACGAAATTGCATGGAAGAAGGCGAGAGAACGAGATATTCTATTAAGTGTTAATTGTAATGTTTAATTTTTAATTTTTATTATTTTTCAAAATCATAATTTTGTAATACTATGGTTTATTATTGAATATTCAAAGTTTCACTACTTTCAGAATTTTGCAATTTTAGTTTTACCAGTTTCTTTTATCCAAGATTGCTACTGGTTGGTACAATGCCCTTATTGTAAATTTCTTTTATCCAAGATTGCTACTGGTTGCTTTAATGAAGACGTCAATGGACCTAATTATAATTTTGGAACCCAAACATGCTACAGGTTTATTTAATAAAGATTGACTTTTCTGATATTAATTTTGATGCAGGACAAGCAGTGGAAGTTGACCGGAAGGTGGGTACAAAGGAAAATTTTCTGTTTGTTTCGTTAAGAATATTTCTACATAGTTGTTTTGGTTTTATATAAAATTTTCTACTTTCTATTACGTGTTGTTTCGTTAAAATTTCCTGTTTGTTTTGTTAAAAATATTTCTACTTTCGATGACAGTGAAGCTGGGGCAAAGATCACATCAAGTTTGTCCCTAAAGTCTAATTTATTTCTGCCAATGAGTAAAGAAGATGACAAGGAACGGTTTAGTCACATGGTATTGGTTAGTAATCTTGAACCGCTTATAAAAAATAATGAAGTAGAGACTGGAGTTAATGTTAAAGAACAGTGAAGTGTCTTGTGAGTTTTACATGAAGACTAAATTTTCAAATCTTTTATATGATTTGTATATGTTCTTGCATAGTGCCTTCATGAAGTTTATTAATATATGTTTTTCAAAAACCACACTTGGGATTTCTTACTTTGAGGTTTTATAATACTCTATTTACCAAACTGATTTACTTCCTTTATCTCTAAGACACTTCAAACTATATTAAATAATTTGATGATTAATTGTTGGTTAGGATTTATGTTCCTAGGTTTATGTTTGGAATATGTTATTGGATTTGCAAACAAGAATGCTCATTTTTGGATATTGGTTAACTTTAAGAACCATTTTTTGTGTTTGACAAGAATGCTCAATTACATGCTTAAAATTTTTAAGCTACTGATTGTATCATCGACATTATAAACTTGAGTTGACTTTCATAAGATAAAGTTCCTGTTGTAGGCTTACCTCAAGTGATTGTTGAAGGGGAACCGATGGTCCGAGCATTAAATACCATTGAGTATCCTCTGTTATGGTTGCTTCCATATCAACTGAGACCTACACAGTAATTGGAGTACAAGCATTCTAAGTTTGTTAATCTGATTGTTGAAGGGGAACCGATGGTCCGACCATTAGGTCGCTTTAGTTTTATTTGTGGGTGATTTTGTAAATGAATATTGAAATAAGTAACCCTATAATCTGAAAACAAGATTTGTAATGTGTACAGAATGTGCAAGGCGTTACTACCAGTAAATGAAGAACATTTGACTGATGAAGCCATATGGGAGTCACTTCCTGTAAGTCACACTGCTTTTGTTATCACATTCAAATATTACATTTAATGTGCTAAAGAAGAAAATAGTAAAAAATAAAATAAAACAATTGTGTAGTTTTCTTGTGTTGGAAACTTAGTTTAAAAAACGCGCTTTAAGCTCGCTTAAAGCGTTAACCGTTTGGCAAAACGCTTTATTTGCTCTGAAGCGTCAAAACACGTGAAGCGTTTTGAGGCGATGCCTCGGCCCAATCAGGTGCAAAAAACGACGCTTCAGCATAGGGTTTTAGGTTTTAACGTTGTTTCAACATTAAAAAAACGAACAGGGCGTGCAAAAAACGAACAAGGTCTTTATTAAAGGGTATAAGTGACATTTGATCAAGTTGAAAAACATTGAGCTTAACTTGGTGCATTTGTTCTCAGGTAAAGCATGATCACACAGTCATGACTAATGACCTTTCAGCAACGAAAAACATCAAATCAGCCATGAAATGTTTTCTTTGCTTTTTAAGGGGAACATAGGTGCTTCTCTCCTAGGGCATACAAAACACAGGTTATTGGCGGCAGCCCGCCATATTTAACATATAAAAAAACTTTATATGTTAAATGTGGGGGGCTTCCGCCAATAATCTGTGCTTTGTATGCCCTATGGAGAGAAGCACCCATCTTCCCCCTAAAAAGCAAAGAAAACATTAGGAAAAAGCATTATGAATGAGGATGGGCTGAATCTACGTAAGTGGCAGGTTTATTATATTTACCAATTTCAATTTTTATTTCCAACCTTTCTGATTTAGGTTTTTTGCAGACATTGACAATGCAAGAAAGGCTGCACCAAAGCCAGAAACACTGTTTGGGTTTTCCTACGATATTGTACGAAAGGTTGCTGCTAAGTATCCCAAACATCCCTGGATCTTGGCATGAAAGTCATTAGGTTCAAGGTAATGGTTAGATTTTAAAACTGTTATTAATCATGAGCTAATTATAATTGTGATAAAGTTAAACCTTTTAGTTATGTTCATTCTAAAATGAAATTCATCCCAATTGGTCGCTAAGAGTATGTAGAATATAAACTGATAAGTTATAGAGATAATGAATCTCTATCATAGGGTACATGCTGAGATTATTGAATTTTGAGTGACATACCCCATATATAGCTTTAACATAGTTTATTATTATTATAAACATAGTTTAACATTAAGAATTGATTGGAGTGTTAAGTGTATTATTTTGAACTTTTTGAACGAAATTTTATTCATTCATGTGCTAAAAACTTAGACTTTATTTGATGATGTTGATGTTGATGCAGATGTGTTTTTACATTCAACTGGACTTAAAAATCAAGTGCATAAAAATGGTCATTGTGGAATGGATTTGATATTGCTTGGTGCTTATTTGGACAAAAAAAATCAACGTATTTAAACAGGTAAATTTACAACCGCTTATTTATAATAGTCTCTGGTAACTTGAGTTCGTATTAACGATTAGATACTTCCTATTGAGTTTACTCTATAGGTAATGGTGTAGTAAAAGGAGATTTAATTATAATTGAAAAACTAACATAAGGACTTTGTTATAAAAGTGCAGCGAACCAGACCACATTGTCATGCGTCCTACGGTTTCTGGAGCAAATCCTTGTGTTGGGGCAGCAGCGATTTGGGTTGTTTGTGGCTGCGTGGGTGGTGTCTCGATGCTGTAAACAGTGGTCAAATAACATTGGATAGTAGGGGTAACGAGTACCATAACAAAACAACAAAAGGAATAGCAACAACATGCAATTAGGTGCAGTTTTGGGGCTGCTAATGGTGTCTAAACAACCATTATAAGCGATGGTTGCGGCTGCCAAAACAGTTCAGAAACAGGACGCCATGCTTAAATGATTCAGGGTCGGTTTCGGGGTTGAATCATAGTTTACAAATTGTGAGTTCGTAAGGTATTTTTAGGGTATGTTAAAGGTTATTTCTATTCCAAGTTTTGTATGTAGAGTCTAATTTGATATGTAATAGAAAAAAATACGCAAGTTTATAAACATGGAAGTGAAAACACCATGATCAATATTTATCTTTTGTATGTGTTCGACTTCTTGACTTATTATTTAAGAGTTTGTTTTGATTTCTCAAATTTTGAAATTTTATACTTTATCAGAATTTTGGTTATTTTCTTCTTATTAGTTATACTGATGCTTATGGCCACACCTTATATCCCAGTTAGACATGAAAAAAATAGAAACTCAGTTTAAGAAATATAATTGTTCTGCTTTACTTAGAATGCCAGTGTGTTTAAAAACGTAAAAGATAAAAGATGATGCATGAACTAAAGCAAAGGTTCCTTAAAATCAGCTTTGCCTTTGCTGCTCGATATGCAATCATGGTATCTATACTTTGGCAGGACATTCCAAGTGGTTTTAGGCGATCGACGGCATAGTAGGCAATAAAATGACATTGCCTTTGCATACGTGTCTATATACAAGTATATGGCATGTTGTTCGGGTTATTTAGACACAAATGGTTAGAAAACATGAAGAAATGATTAATAATCTGATTTTTAGATACAAATGGTTAGAAAACATTTAGAAATGATTAATAATCGGATTTGTAGACAACATATTATCAATTACTTAGATTATTTCTATATCAAACCTGAACTAATAATTTTTTGAGAAAAATTAAAACCTAAATTGTATATTAAATCTAATAAATGCAATCTAATAATCAAATCTTTTTTAAATAAATGCAATCTAATAATTATGTGTATACTATATATAACAAATTATTAAAGCCTAAATTGTATATTAAATGTAAAGTTTTAATACATACAATACAGAGAAAACACGTCATACCAACTTCGTAGACTTGACAGGACTTACAGACTCGATAACAAAAGACCGTAACATACAATATAGAGACAAAATGTCGTATCACCACAAGCAATTGTGGATCCTTGCTGATGGGTGCACTTCGGAATGTAGCAGATATGAATGAATATAATCCCAGTGTAGGTAATTACATATCTGCCACTTGGGTTATATTCATTCATATGAATGAATATAACCCCAGTGTAGCTCTTCGATTTTCCTTGAAATTCCAGAGCTCGCTAATTACATATCTGCCACTGGGGTTATATTCATTCATATATAATTGATCGTTCTGATCAATTACTTCCTTATGTGCACCGCACCATCTTCTAGGAGGTTGTCAAGTGTTCTCGCCTTCGTGCTTGGTTTTTTGCGTATCTTTACATCTGCAGCCATTCTGTACAATAAAACACATTCAAATGACCAATATAAACACATTCAAATGACCAATATGAGGAACCCATATCATCGAATCAAACCACAAACTGTTGTATGAGGAACACATCAATCCGAAACTGATCCGATCAGTTCATTTGTATAAAATTTAATTATGATTTAGTTCATCTTCTTAAACAATTCTCAAATGACCAATATAAACGCATTCAAATGACCAATATGAGGAACCCATATCATCGAATCAAACCAAAAATCAATATGACGAACACATCAATCCGAAACTGATCCGATCAGTTCATTTGCATAAAATTTAATTCTGATTTAGTTCATCTTTTTAAACAATTCTCAAATAACCAAAAATCAATTTTCACATTTCAAGTATCAATATTGATGTGTTCAAATAACTACACACTGGTGCGCTTTATCAATTTCCATCATTTGTTTCTTCGCATTTGATTCAGAAATTAAAACCCACAAGTATCATAGTTTCAATAAACAACCTAGATCTGTACTGTAATTGTTTTTAGAGAAAAACACACAAGAATCAGCCAAATGATCACATGAGATCTGAAACTATAGAAATCAATGATACATTTTGAACAATATACTCAGTTGATACCCGAGACAAAAACCCACAAGAATCAAAACCAAAACACAGTTGATCTCATATGAGGAACCAAAAACACATTCAAAACCTCTGTTTTGCTACCCGAGACAAAAACCCACAATAATCAAACAAAACCTCTGTTTTGATACCCGAGACAAAAACCCACAAGAATCAAACAATATTTTCATATAAAACCTGAAACAAACCTTCATAATAACCAAAACCCAAACCTCTGTTTTGATACCCGAGACAAAAACCCACAAGAATCAAACAATATTTTCACACAAAACCTGTTACATTCTAGCATATCAAAAACATAGTGTCGATCATGTTTTAGGTATGTGATATTACCTTCGATTGTTATAGAAGATGAAGATGATGAAGATGAAGATGATGAAGATGAAGCTGATGATCGGTGGAGATTACAGAAGAGGAAGATGATTCCGATGAAGATGATTTTGATGAAGATGAAGATGATCCGATGAAGATGAAGATGAAGATCTGTGTTTTGGGACTTAAGAGAAGATGAAAATGATTTTATTGAGAAGTGTGAATGTTCTAATCATACATATATGTTTATCATTAAGATTTGAGGGTATAAAAGACATTTCACAATTGTGAAACAGTCAAACAGGGTGATGTTTTTCACATACCACAGAGACGCAAATTGCGTTTTTCTCTAATTTTTTTGTAACATGGTAATGAAATTTTTATGTCCTAACACATACTGTCTTAATATTTGTTTTCGATCTTTATTAAACATACCCGTGTGTTCACCATTGCGTCACAACCAACAATGTGTCAAAAAATTAGTTCATGTTTTCATTTTAGACAACATATTAGACAACATATTAGTTCATGTTTTCATTTTAGACAACATATTACCAAGTACTTAGCTTATTTGTATATCAACCATGTACACTAACACATAATTTCATTAACATTGTTTTATAAAGATATGTAACTAAATGCAAAGAATTTAAATCATATATTATAATCTGTTTTTAGTATTATTGAATTATACAATAACAATGGACCTTTACTGAATTTTACACTAACAATGTGTCAAAAAAAATTAACATCATATATAAGAAGTTATTAGACAACATAAAATTAGGTCATGCTTTCATTTTCGACAAAATATTATCAATTACTTACCTTATTTCTATATCAAACATGTACACTAAAACAAATTGTCTTTAACATTGTTTTATAAAGATATGTAACTAAACATAAAGAATTTAAATAATATATTATAATATGTTTTTTAGTATTTGCTTCCGATCGTTATTAAAACAAACCCGTGTGTTCACACGGGTGTACAACTAGTATCTGATTTATAGATTATTTGTGGTTGTAAATTGTAAACAGGAATTATGACATCATCATTGACATGTGACATACCTTAGAAGTTGACACATAGACAGATTTACATCAGCTCATAATCTCTTATTATAGATAGTATAGATTTATCTCTTGCTTCATAAATTTAAAATTGTTTGACCCGTTAAGGTGTTAAAGGTTTTTAAAACTAAACCTTGATATTTGAATTTGATAATGAAATGAGTTATACAAGCGTATTAGTATAACAGAAATATCATCAAGTGATACAAGTTTTAATCTTCACTTTTTACACATTTTGGTTTTTTTTTGGAAAATATGATAGAATAGTAACCAAGTTTTAAAAGTGTTCTAATTAGACCACTCGTATAGCTTTTGAACTAACATTCAAATCGAGTCATGTCCTTTTTTTTCTATATGTCAAAAAAAATGGAGCATAAGATACTAAGGTCGGATTATTTTAATATATGAAATTATATTTATTAAAACTAAAAACACTTTAATTACATTAAAAACTAGAAAAACAAGTTAAAATCTACATCATCACTCGACGTTAGCATCAATTAAAGGGGAAAAAGAAACAAAAATCCACATCACCACGGTTACCTGTTAAATGGATGAAAAACCCTTAATTTTAATAAAAAAAAATGAATGTTGATTGACCTGATTGGAACATTTTTGAAACTTGAGTGACCTAATTAGAACAATTTTAAAACTTGGTTATTATTCTACAAAGTTACCCCCTTTTTTTTAACAAAAAGTGACCACACGTGTTCTCACTATTTGTCGCATTTTAGTAAAATATTTCTGCAAATTTTGTATCAAGTTATGAATTTACATCGAAATATATAGTAAATGGGCAACAAGCTGCGCTGCTACCCCTTTTCGTATAGCAAAACTAAGAATTTTAAAAACTACGGCCATAGATCTCGGGGCCATAACACTACTATACATGTCTCATTGAACTCGACTAAGTAGGTCCACACCCTCTGGCGCCAAGAAACCAAAAGTATCAAAAACAAATGTGATAAACACGTGCTGGTTCTCAAGGCACACTTTCTCGTATTTGGTCACTTTGCTCGAAGAAGTCTGACCCACCGTGAAAGCACTACCCCTAAGCCCACAAGCGAGAAAACCCCTATTAGATTCAAACATGCATGTTTTCCTCCTACCCCCTAAGCCCACAAGCGAAGAAACCCCTGTGATATTATTATTAAGTTAAATCATGTATATATAGAGGTGTTCATCAGTTTTGGATATAAGTTTTATTTTTTATGCCCTAACTAAAAAGTGGACCGATCGGAATTTTAAATAGAGTAAATTACAAGTTTTGTCCTTTATGTTTGTCCAAAATTGCAGGCGCTGTCCTTTGTCTTTAAAATTGATGAGTTTTGTCCTTAATGTTTGCAAATCTTGCACGTTATGTCCTTTATGGCAAACCCAGTTAGATTTTTTGGTTAAATCTAGTCATGTGCAAGGCACATGAGGGTATTTTTGTAATTTCACCATTATAGAGACAAAACTCTGTCTTCTCTCTCTAAACTCCCACTTTCTCTCTCTGCTCTCCTTCTCTCTCTCTCTCAACGCCACCTCCCACCACCACCACCACCACCAACCCCCATAACCAGTCATCGCCCCTTCTGCCCCCACTACCACCCTTCATCATCTACAACCACCATACAATCAGACCAAATTTTCACTTTTTTATCCCAAAATAAAATATTTGTGCAGATCAAAACCCCAAAACAAGTACCAGATTCAGCCCATAAACTTGTGAAGATCAAAACCCCAAAACAAAATTCGGGAGTCCAATAAATAGAATCAACATTATCTGTAATTCGCCCTTCTGGTGTCAAAATCCACAATGGAAACTCAAGATAACTACTCTCATAACTCAAGTACATTTCTTCCTTGATGTTAACAGAAGTTATCGTATAGTAAGGTTGCCTACCTGGGTGATTTAATGCAAACAGATCATCAAATGATCTTTGAAAAGATAGACTACTCACCCAGTAGGGTTGGCCTTGTCGGTACGATTACAACATCCCACCGTCGCCGCACCTAACCCACCACCACAACCACCACCCAACGCCGCCGCAACCAATTCACCCACTGCCGTCGAACTAACCCACCACCACATCCACCCCTTCACCTCCACCCACCACCAAATCACCCACCACCACAACCACCCCCTCACCTTCACCCACCACCAAATCACCCACCGCCGCCCCTAACCCACCACCACAACCACCCTTCACTGCCTTCATCCGTTCAGATTGTGTTAGAGAGAGAGAGAAGAGAGAGAGGTACCTGTTGTCGCCCCTTCAGCCCCTTCAGATTGTCTTAGAGAGAGAAAAGAGAGAGAGATGGACCTTAAGTTTAGAGAGAGAGAGGGACTTTCAGGTTTGAGAGAGAGAGAGAGATATTATATTTTTTTTATTTTTCATTTTATTGTAAATTAGTCCCTAAACACAATTTGTTTTACACAATAGTCACTAAAAAGATGAAATGACAACAGTACCCTCACATGCCTTGCACATGATCAGTTTTAACAAAAAAAAGTTAACTGGGTTTGCCATAAAGGACCTAACGTGCAAGATTTGCAAACATTAAGAACAAAACTCATCAATTTTAAAGATAAATGACAGCGCCTGCAATTTTGGACAAACATAAAGAACAAAACTTGTAATTTACTCTTTTAAATATGTCTAAACGAATCGAATTCAACCAATAGATGGATTTATTCAGTTCAGCTACCTAATTAAATTGGTTATCACTCGGTTTATTTGATTGAATTCGGCCGATTATCTGAATAAGCAACATTTGTGTAACCGATAACCAAACCTAAATCGAATTCTCAATTCAGATATAGTTTGAAACCGAAAGACGTTATTCACAAATCAGTTTGTTATTTTTTTCCAGTTTTGAATACAGTTCGGTTTTCGGGTTTTCTCACCTAACCACCTAAGTTTATTATGATTATGATTATAATCGAGAACCTTCCGAAGTAAGCGGCAAACCGAAATTATATACATAAAAAATGGCAAATGTAATCCTGTTCTCTCTCCAACATCCACTTACCCCAATTTCATCTCTCCACACCAGGAACAATTCCTTTCCCTATCCTCATCAACAAAGAATACCTTCAGGGGTTGTGGTGGTGGTTGTGACCGGAGAAGACAGTGGCGGAGGAGGTCCGACTACAACTACGCCGGGCTTCCTCCCTGTGCTTCCACAACCGTGGCAGCCGGAGAAATGGTGTTGTGAATTAAAACCGGTATCGGCGGTTTTGGATCTACGATCTGGGTAAACACTAAAACTTCTTGATGTAATTGGAGTTTGAATTAATCGCCGGAGACGGTTTCTTTGAAAAACGGATTAAACATTGATCTTCACCCACCGCAGTTTCATTATCTTTGAAGAACGGAATGTTTAATATTAGTAGTCTGGTGGAGAATTTGGTTTTTGACGACCCAATTACGAAAAAAGAGTCTTTAGACTTTAATAATAAAAAAATTCAAGGTTTTTTTTTTTTTTTTTTTTTTTTTTTTTTTTTTTTACAATATCTTCATTTTGATTCGACAAGATTTTGAATTTGATATGGGTTTACCGTGAAATTGACCGTAGGGGAGGGAGGATTGGAATTTGTAGATGGTTTTGTGAAGATATGTTAGAGCATGTCTAGTGGTAGTGCCTATAATCTTGGGTGTTTTGCGCCATGTGACAGCCCAATCAGCAATGGAGTATTATGGAGCGTTTTTTTAAAATGGGTGTGTGGAGATGTGAGCATTATGTTAAAAGGGGTGAAAGAATTAAATAAATCAAAAAAACCATAAAAAAAGTGATTGGCAAAAAAAAAAGAATGTGACCTGTGATTGGCCAACCATATCTATATCAGTCGTTTTATTTTGCACGCCCCAACCAAATTGTTGAAGAAAAACGCCCCCGGGGATGGTGTGCGGGCGTTTCTGAGGCAAAAAAAACGCCCAAAGACTGCCCCACTACGGATGGTCTTACCATCTTTTTGTTTAATAATAATTTACCAAGTTAAAATTTGTAAATGAGCCAGGGTGGGTTCGAGTTTGAGCTTGAAGTTAAATTACGCAGTTCGGCTCGAGCACGAACTTGAAGTTAAACGAGCCAAGTCATTTCAAATTGAGTTATATTAGCTAGTTTTTTTTTTCAAACAAGCAACTAACTGAGCAGATTAATCGAAGTCCGCAAGATTTTTTAGGAGAGGTAAAATCTAGAGGTTTTGGGTGGGTTAGAAATAGACTTCCTTGTAATTTTATTAGTTGGGTGGAATGATTTAAATACTCGTTGTATATGTTGTAATTGTTTGTCAATTACCCGTTTTGAGTCGGGGTATTGTTTTGTTATTTGGCATTTTGCCTGTTTAAGTCGAATGTGTATTTTAATAAAGTTTACTTTTAAAAAACAAAAAATAAATAAGCGAGAGGTACGAGTGGCGAGCTATTTAATGTTACCCATAAGGCTGAGTGTAGTGGGGCGACTCCCCACCCCAAGTCGCCATGAACACCGCCCCCGGGGGCGACCCCCTCTTGCCCGTCTCATTCTCGTCGCCCAACTCACACATTTGTTTGGCCAAGTTATTTTATTTTATTTTTTTTAAATCCAACCTTTATAAATGGGTGCCACGTGTCGCAAGACGCCCCACCCAGCAAGGTTGCCCCACTACCCCTTTTTTGGTCAGAATCCTCTTATGTGACGTGGCGCCACGTGTCGCAAGACGCCCACTCGACAGGTTGCCCCACTACACTCAGTCTAATTAGACATTTAATGTCATTTTAACTAAAGTCAACTTCGGAAGCGTGTGTTCACCATCTTCCTCCCTTCCATTAATATTATTCGATTCTTGCCCAATTTCATCAACAATCGCATACTTTCTTTGTCACCGCTTCAAGTTACACTTACTAATTCATATCCTTAATTCATATGTATTCAATCTAAGTCCCTAATGTTTGTTTTTTATATCAGGATATGTTCCAATTGTACTAACTCAGAACAGATACTCCACTGTTTCCAGGTAATTACGATAAATTTTTTCTTGGTTTCATCGAATATTTGCTTATTGATCAGTTTTCACTTTTGAGTGTTTGGTTAGTTTCAAATTGTGTTTATGATTGTTTGAATTTAGGAGTTTTGGAATTGATTATTAAATCTGCTTACCTGATTATATTTCGGTTTATTCATGATCACATTTTACTTTTTAGTTTTTATGATACTATTTGATTAATTCTTGTTTGAATCTTGTTACCAACTTTGTCTTTTAAGTCTGATAAATATTTTCTATAATTTGGATACAAAAATGGTCCATTCTACGGCAGAACCAAGTGGGGTCAAGTGGGTCTGTTCAGTGACGAAGCTTTAACGGAAACTCGGTGGGGCCGTATTCAAAAAAATCCAAATCGGCGGGGCCATACTTTTAAGAATCTAATATTTTACACTAAAAAAACAATTTTTCGGTAAATTAACACTACGCGCGAAAAAATCGGCGGGGGCTGGGGCACCCGGGCCTCCATTATCCTCCGCCCATGGCGTAGCTTAGTGTAAAGTGGGGGGTGCCCCCCCCAAATTATTTTGCCTAAAATTTTATACAATATATAAATTGGGTCTCATGACTTTCCGCCCCTTCGGAACTTTTGGTCAAGCTCAACCATTGCCTCCGCTCCGCCCATGGGTCTGTTGGTCCGTTGTCACCAGAAATTTGTTGGATTTTTATATAAAATTTGAGTTTTTTTTAACAAAAACATTAGTCGGTTAACGGATAGAGTAGAGAACCTTATGATGATCAGTGGACTAAAAAGTTCTGGTTTCGACACTGACTCCGTTTCCAGGAAACTTTCCCTATCAATGTCAACCAGCGGTTGCAGTGAGTCGCCGGAACTAGAAGCGTGTTGGGATGAAAAAACTGCTTTTATTCTCAAATTTGGGGCCATTGCTTGCATACTGTTGGCTGGAATCATCGGAGTAGCCGTCCCGTTGGTCGGCAAGAGCTGGCGAATTCTTAGATCAGATTCCGGTTTCTTTTCTGCCACGAAAGCTTTTGCTGCTGGTGTCATTTTGTCTACAGGCTTCGTGCACATACTACCGGATGCCACATCAGCATTATCCGACCCGTGTCTCCCTAAATTCCCCTGGTCCAGTTTCCCGTTTTCGGGGTTCATTGCAATGATGGCTGCTTTGTTTACATTGCTTGCTGACTTCATTACCACTCAATACTATGAAGGAAAGCAAGAAAAGCAGATTGAGACTACTGGAATTGAGGTGGGTGATTTGGATTCAGCGGTTGTTCCGTTGGTGGCGAAAGAGGATGGTTTGGAGGAGAATGGGATTCACAATGTGGTTATGGATGGTGGTGATGTTCATCGTACCCACATCCGTGAAAACGGTCAAACGCACGAGCACTTAGAGAGCCATTCTCACAAGCATGCGTTTGAAGATGATGACGATACAGACAGTGTTGTACGCTATGTTGTCGCTTCATAGGTAATCCTTTAGTGGTTGTTTGGGTTTGCATTTAAATATTATTACAAATGATTATTCGATCCTGCTTATTTTGAAGTCACGTAATCACTTTAAAGAGTAAAATGCCAAAATCGTCCCTGAGGTTTAGTCATTTTTTATTGTTCCATCCAATTTGACTTTTTTTGTGGATTTGAGTCCTTCAGGTTTGCGTTTTATTGCCATTTTCATCCTTGAGTTTGGCAATTTATTGCAACTTTTGTCCCTCGAATTCGGCCCTCAGGGATGAAAAATGACAAGATTTCAAACTTTTTGGATGAAAATGGCACCTCAGGGAAGGAAGTCGCAAAATGGTCAAACCTCAGGGACGAAAATGGCATTTTACTCCACTTTAAAACACATATCAAACAACTAGATGCGTCTAACCTTGTCCCATTGGTTAGCATGATATTGGCAGGATCTTGTAACTTTACAGTTACCAAAAAAGACTTACTCAACATGACGTACACGCAGGTATTGGAACTTGGAATTGTGTCGCATTCAATAATAATTGGTTTATCATTAGGAGTTTCACAAAGTCCATGTACAATTAGACCATTGCTCGGGGCGTTATCTTTCCATCAGTTCTTTGAAGGATTTGCATTAGCCGGTTGTATCTCACAAGCAAAATTTGGGATCCTTCGTTCGACGTTAATGGCGGGTTTTTTCGCGGTAACGGCTCCTATAAGCGTGGGCATAGGGATCGGTGTGTCATCGTTTTATGATCATAATAGTCCTAGAGCTTTGATTGTTGAAGGTATCCTGGACTCCATTTCTGCTGGGATTTTAATTTATATGGCTTTAGTGGACTTAATTGCTGCTGAATTCTTGAGTAAGAAGATGAAAAGCAATTTTGGAAATCAAATGGTGTCTTTTATTGCACTTTTTCTTGGGGCTGGATTAATGGCTTCTCTTGCAGTATGGGCTTAAAGATAGATGCCTTTGTTTTTACTAATGGTGTAAATAATATTAAGTGGCTTCATATAATCCCTTAAATGTACAAAATATATATATTATCTGGTGGCTCTTTGATTCTAAATGAACTTTTGACACATGAAGATTTAGGGGTTGTTTGTTTACCTCTTAACGAGGCTCTTAATGGTTCAGACCTCTTACTGGTTCAGCACTTAATGGTTCAGACTGTTTGTTCCATGAGCAGATGTCTGAATGGTTCAGACATTTGCCTCTGAATGGTTAAGATTTATACAAAGTCTGAATGGTTAAGGCCTCTAATCTGAATTGGTCAGACATTTGCCTCTGAACGGTTAAGCATTATACAGACTCTTAATGGTTCAGACCTCTTATTGGTTCGGCACTTAATGGTTCAGACCTCTTACTGGTTCAGCACTTATAGAATGACACTGAACTCGATAGGAAACCTGGAATATTTGGGACGGATATTTGGGTATGGAAGATTGGTTTTAAAAAAGAAAGTTACGAGTTCATGGGTCTTCAACACTGCCACCTAACGGTACCAGCGACATGGTCGTCACCTCGCACCGTTGCCACCCCAGCCTACGTGCCGCCATCACCAACTCCATTGGCGGTCGCCATCACCAACTCCATTGGCGGTGGCGAAGATGGTGGTTGTGACATTGGTAGCGTCAAGGGTGGGGTTGTGGCGGAGGCAATGGTGGTTGAGGTGTGAGCAATGGGGTGGGGTGGCGGCAGGATAGGATGGGTTAGTGGTCGAAGATTTCAAATTCTTTGGTTAAATTCCTTCGTAATGTGGAAGGAATGTTGAACTTATTTACATAACGAACCTTGAGTGCAGTGACGAAGTTTGAAATTTCCGACCGAAGGGGCAAAAGTCACTGGACCTAAAAATTTCTATAAAACTGGGGGGTCGAAAACGTATATACCCAAAAATTTCTATACGAAAACTACATACTCTCCACTACTGAGCGAAAAGTTCGGGAGGTCAGCCATCCCCTCCCGCCCCTTAAAAGCTTCGCCCATTGAGTGAATTAATTTTAATTCATTTGTTAATCAAACACATTGAAAATGGAATTTACATTTAAGTTTAAATAATTTTAAGAACCAAACGTATTAAGAATATTTCAACCAAACGGATTTAAAAAAAATCGGATTCTACTTAATACCGTGAACCAAACACGTTTAGTTTCATATGCATAATTACTTTACTTTTATAAAAGTTGAATCGAAATTGGTTATATATTAACAACAAAATGCTTCTTTTAATATTTTTATCTACTATTGTTTTAATAGTCTAAGATTTGTCGTATAATTAGTTAATTTGTTATTACAACATTAAAAAGTAGAAACATGTTCAAGCATCATCTTTTACAACTTGTTCTACCACATATGACTTGCTTGTTGCTTGTTCTATCACATGTGTGTATATAAATTTAAAAAAGAAGTTTATTAAGGATCAAACGAAGCCCAAGCCGAGTTAAATCTTGTACTCTTAACTCACAAGGCCAGCTCAAATTTTAGATAGAGCTCAAAACGAGTTTAGATTGAGACAAACTGAGCTCAAGCTTAGACAAACTTGGTCTCGAATCATTTACACACCTAACATATAGTGATTTGATTACATAATATTACACATTAGATTGTCATTTAAAAAAAAACATATTCTGACCCTAACTCAAAGCATCCTACGACATTTTCTTAAAATATTTAAAAAAATACAACCTGTAAATATTTAAAAAAATACAACCTGTAAAGAACTTTGACGATCTTCTGGTTGTATTAGCGTTCTGTTTAGTAATAAGAATATGTAAATATTTGGCCGACGTTATTCCTTGATCCCATTACGTTGTTTTGTCACGCAAAGGTATTGACATTGTTTTCATTTGTCATGTAAACGGGTCCGTTTTTATCACCCTCCATATTAAAATATGCTAAGGTTCAATTATTTTTAGGACCATCGAACCATTGGCGAAGCCACGCCCCCCCGAATTTTCCCGAAACCGGGGGGGTGACAACCTATATACCTATACGAAAGTACTATTCATAACACTACGCATCGAGAAGTTCGGGGGGTTGGGCGACCCCCCCCCAAGCCCTTCTATCCTGCGCCAATGCATCGAACCTTGCTCAAGATTACTAACATATTCGCAACCTTTTTACTCTTTTGAGATCTAGATGCTTTTCTGGTCGTTGGTATAATTGTTTGTGTATTGGATATGCCAAATTACACACACCTAGTTGAGGAGAACATATCAATTGTGTTTGCTGTTGTAACCAAAAAGAATTATAAATTGTTATTTGTGAAGTTTTTGTTAACAAGTTAATAATCAATTCATACACACACATATATATACATATAAATAGCAAAAATAGTATTGTATTGTTTAAAATAATTTATATTAATTTTCTAGGGACATGACATTTGAGTTGGAACTTTACTTTCTCCATTTTTTTCTGATCATCACGAAACAAGTAACACTCTAAGAATATATCTTAATTAATCTCATATTACGTGTTGATTTCATATACGTCAAATTCTAATAGTTTACGTAAACTTCTCATCATCACGACCATGGTTGCAAAAGTCGCTAGGCGCTCCCTAGTCGGTAGACCGGGGAGTTGAGAGTACTCGGTCTAGGCGGAGAGTACTCGGGGAGTACTCGGACATGTTAAATTATAAAAAAATTACTTTTTGGAGATTAAATATATATCAAATAACGTAAATTTACTAATATTTATAAAAAATACGTGAAAATGATATTCATTCTTTAATATGATAGCCATAGAAATTATATTTTATTATTATTAAAGTCAAACTAGGCCCGAGTTGACATACTAGATCCAATTTTTGGCCGAGGTTGACCGCGCTTGACCGACTCCGAGTAATTAGGCGGAGTTAAAGAAAGTCGCATCGGCAGCCTACCTTGTAGCGACTACTCGGGAGTACTCGGCCTTGGAAACATTGTTTTACAACCATGATCACGACACAAGTAAAAGGCTAAGAATATATCTTAGTTAATCTCATATTACATGTTGATTTCATATACGTCAAATTCTGGTAGTTGACGTCAACATAGTGAGAATGACTGTGCAAGATTTCTTGAGCCAACCAAATTTCACACGATGCACATTACGTTTACATCTCATTGTCTTTTTGAAGCACAAAATGTCAGTAAAACATAATGTTTGCCACCGCCATTCATCGCAAATACTTTTATACGTTACATGTTGTACAAAGACATATTTGGAGGATATTCTCTATGCATAAGAATGGTACTATCACTTATTGGTCTATAAATTGTTTTCAACACAAATTGTTGTCTAACGAATTGCGAATGAATTGAAAGTTTGTAAATGTATGGGTGTATTACTGGGCATATACTCCTTTGGCAGTAGTTTTTTTCTTAATTCTACTGCCAAGGGAGATTTGCCCAGCAATTCATCTGCTACGACAACAAGTCATCTAGACAAGGTAAGTTTTGTAGCATTGCAATTAACATATCTAGTTTTAAAAGTCATAAAAAGTACATCTCTCTTCTAGTGATAATACTTAAAAAAACAATCCTTTTATTAAGTCATAAGAACACACTAGTACACAAATGCTTAAAAAGTGCGGTGAAATTGAGTTGAAAATGCGGTGTTGAAGCCGCACCAACAACATGCGCACCATTAATTCCGGTTTTTGAAGGTGCGGGTGGAGAAACCGCAACACTTTATAAACCAGCCGCACCTTTTATTTCAATTTGGACCACACAGCATTGAGTTTGAACCAACAACAGCTTGCCACTTGGCAACAACAACCGCACCACTGTTATTAAAAAATATATTTTTTTTCTTAAATTAATAAATCTCATGATTTTTCATTTATATTCCATAACAAATACCTCCAACAAATTACACAAATGGCTGATACAAAGATAACAAACAAATTTTCAACTAATATTGAACACGTTTCCGAAAAGTACATGTTTCTCGAATGAAAAAAAAAACGAAACACAAAACGTATACAATTTGACGCAATATACATGTTCTCTAAATGAATCCAATAAAGTTTTCAACCCAAAAAAGTGTCAAACCGGCCGATTCATACACCTTGCAACCCGAACTCGGCTCGTCAAACCTTGCATCCCAATCCGTAGACACCGCCTACCAAAACATAATGTGACATTAACAAAAAGAACTTTAAGAATATGAAACTAATAATGCTAATACCCTTTGGGATTATGCGTACATGTTTTCCGAATTTGACCCGTTTACCTTTAATCGAGTTCTATGCTAACACGCGCGCGCACACACATACATATATACTGCATACACAGATATAAGTGGGTTTTTATTTGACCCGTTGGAGATAAAAGAACAATTAGCCGTTGGAGATAAACTAACTATTAGATGACAGAATTTGGGCTAACCTTGAGACATTTTTAACGATTTCATTCCGGGCTATTAAACGCCTTGTGAATCAATTCTCACATTAATTTTAAGACTAATTCTTCAATTTTTGATTGCGGATGTTTCCCATCTTCTTTCCATAACTAAACACATTTCAATAAAATGGTGAGATCATTAATACATATAATTTATCGCAATAGACAATGTATATGAATGTATACAAAAACTTACCTTTTTTAAAAATATCATATTGAATATGGCAAACTCTATCATATGTTTGATCACCACCCATAGCGTATTAGTTTCTCTCTGCTCAATACATAATTCAAAATCCAACAAAAGCTCCCAGACACATAAATGGCGGATTGATGGCCAAGAAACAAACATGATTAAATGCTCGAAATTAAATACAAAACTTCATGTACATAAAAATATAACACTTTTAATGAGTGATCGAGTACTTACCAAAGTCATGGACCGTTGTCGGGTCTGTAGGAATCGGACAGACCAGAGACATGCAATCGCCGCTGCTATCATCTGTATTCGTCCCTCTTCTTGCCATAGGAACCCTAGGTCTAAAATCAAAACCCCAATCGACGGATTCGCCTCTTAAATCGTCACCGTATCACCAGCCGTGATCGGTCACCAACAGACCCCGCTCAATCGCCTCTAATGCGCCTATACCCTCCCCTGCCTGTCATTTCCGCAGGGAGGCCGCCAGAAAGCGGAATATGGCCCTTCATTCTCTCTTGAGATGTGTTCTGAAAGTATTAAGTGAGGCTGGCATTATCAGGCAAAACCTATAGCTTTCGCCTCTTTTCTTTTCAACATACCTATAGCTAACATTAAACAAAAATAGTTAATATATATATTTACAATACAACACACCATGGCTACATGGAATCTCTGATGCATAACAATACTTAAGTAACATAGTTACAAATTACTTAAAACACAAAAGCAAACAAAAAACTCTACATGGCTACATGGAATCTCTGTTAGACATATTGTCAAACATGTGGTGTGCACGATTGAACAAAGCAAATTTTAATAAACAAATTCATGTCAGCAAAGCCCTAAAATCACAATCCATAAAACTAGATTATTGATGTTATTTAATAGTACATAAACCATAAAAAAACCCAACCCTCCATTGCATCTATCTTTAGAGCTATTCGACATAAACCCTAGAAGTTAACCTAATAAAAACCACTTACCAGGACATAATGCCCATAGATCCAACGCCGTGATTAAAAAAGAACAGACTGAGCCAAACATGCAACCTATTATTCAAATTAAAAACCCTATCATGTTTAGAGCTCAATTGATGAGGTGAACCAAAGATTATTGGCTATAGGTTCAACGATAAGTATATGAATCTTAAAGTATAATATTAATAACTTACAAAGATAAAGCGTGAGTACTTGTGGTAATAGAGCCTGAAAGGATATTTTCCGGGGACGGCGGTGTGATGAAGGGTCGGAGTCGAGGGCGTAAAAACCTAATTAGCACAGGAGGGAAATTTTCGTGTATGGGAGGAGAGGGCTGCCGCCGGTTGGTTAGGGTTTCGAGGGGTGTTGAGAAACTCAGGGGGGGAAGAAGGTTTTGCTAATGAAAATTTTGGGGGGAATGAGTACTTTTCGTGACTTATGTTTGGGGGGATGAAGCTTTTATTTCACTGTGTTGTTTTTCTTTCTTTTTTTTTTTTTTTTAATTGTTATTTTAATCTTTAAAGGTGCCGCTGAAGTCAAAATAGTGCTGGTGAATCTTAATTTGGTGGAAATCAGATTTAGAGGTGCGGTTTTTAGTGGAACCACATCATTAAAAAACAACTCATGGCACCAACAAAGGAATTGTGTACTAGTGACAAGATTTTAAGTTTTAAAGTTGATGTGTTGGTTTTTATATAACGCGATAAATATATAAACCAAAACGCCTACTATTTAGAGAATTCATTTAATCATCTTTACACCATCATATACAACCAAGGGTACGTTAATCTTAACATTTATATGGGCCTAATACACCTAATGTCGCATGTTGCATGTCAATTATTTTGAAAAATACCAAAAGCTAGGAATGAGACTTTGTGAATTCGGATGAAGCATTTTGAAAAGCCATCCTTTCTTCATCACATGTAAAATTTGAAGACTCATTATGTATGTATAAGATCCAGTGGCGGATCTAGGAATTTTTTTCGCCGGGTTCCTTTTGTTAGATTCTCAATATTTTTTTCCAAATCTTACAAAGTTTCCACTAATTTTTTTCACTTTTTGCCAAACCGAGGGGGTTCCTGGGAACCCCAAAACACCCCTGGATCCGTCCCTGATAAGATCATATCCAATATTGAGTTATACCTCATGCAAATTGACTTAGAAAATGGTAGTCATATGATCATATCCAACACAAACAATGACCCAAAAAAAGTATTATTATAGAAACCCGTTGCTATCAACTTTTGCTTACGTATCAGACTTCTCGGCTGCATTGCCTGCCATCGATCCGCAGATGATTGAGCTGCAGGGCTTGATCATTTTGAGCACGAAACTCAGACAGTCGGTACTGGTAATAGGCATGATATGGATCTGAACCATTCAGAAAATTAAATATGGGATTTCCAGCATTGCTAGCATTGATGCATATCTCAGACCTAGGTCCGTTTTTCGCCACGAAGCTTGCGGTTTTGTCGATAATTGTTCTGTTGTAGGGGGGAGGATGTATAATCGTGGTGTGTGATGCAGGGGCGGAATTTGCCATATTCTGGAAGCAAAACAGGTACAGTTTAGATCTGCAAAAAGGCAATATACAGGTTCAGAATTTCTTATACTTTACATGGCTATTTTCCGTAATCTTTGGTAGTTTGTTACCATCGTAAAACGGAAAGAGGAATAATGGGGGTATCATCAACTCCCTTGATCATTGTCTTACATTTTTTTTTTTGAAATTTTCCTTATAATTATTATTAGGTTAGTTCCGGGTGTGTTACGCGAGTTGAAGAATTTAAACTTTATAATAAACATTTCTTGTAAATGTAAACAAAAGAAGGAGATACTTATATACCAAATTAACATAAATGTGAGTTAATATAAAGATAATGTTTGTTAGTATTATAAAATTCGTCAGAGAAGCATGTAATCAAACTATCGTTGAAAATAATACAAATATAAATATATTATATAATACTTATTATTATATTTACGTATTACATTACATTTAATGAGAAATAAAAAGTTACAATTATAATTCGCAGATTACCAAAAATAATTTGAATCCAAAAAATATTAACATAATTTTTAAATATCTATATATTTATTTGAGTAAACTTCCGTTTTGCTCCCTGTGGTTTGGTCACTTTAACGGTTTTGATCCAAACCTTTAAAAATAGTCATTTTCCTCTAATAGTTTGCTATGGTTTTTCCATTTTGTTCCCCGCCTCTAACTCCATCCAAATTGTCTGTACCTTTAATTCTTTATAATGCCACTTGCAATTGACCATGGGTGAATTCGGTAGTGTTAAAAACAAAAGAGCCTTGAATAGTGACTAACCTTGGCTTATTATTTGTCACTACAAAAACACATATAGTGAAAGTGGAAATATGTGGATATATGGACACAATGCAACATAACAAAATTAGGTTTTTATAGTAAAATGCTTACACACACTCCAAGACCGTATCGCACGATTTTAATCACGACTTTTAATCACGACTTTTCCAGTAGCATGATTAAAATCTCACACACAAATATATCAATATCAAAATGGTACAATAATAATAATAATAATAATAATAATAATAATAATAATAATAACAATAAAACAATAATCTTTTTGTGTCATATATATATATATATAGGCAGAGGTTCCTGTAAAAAAATGGTTTTTTTGTGAGAAAGGTAAGGATTAATCTACACCATTAGATCTTTGATCTAATGGTTGAGATCATAATGGCAAAATTGTAAATAATGTTTACTATTAAACATATGAATTTTCTAGATTAAGGGTATACAGGTAAATTTAACATTTTTAAATTAAGAAACTAACATTAATGCACATGCAACTCCCCCCCCCCCCCCCCCCGTCTTTTTTAAACGTTAATAACTTTTTATAGGTAATTTAAAAAAAAAATTACCACATAATAACGAGCGTTTTTTTTATCTTTAATATGAGTACCATATTGCTATACTTATATAGAGAAAAAAAATATGTTTCGATCAGATGTTTTGTGTATAATCACAGAGTGGTGTTTTAATTGTATTCTGATTCAAAGCGTAGTGTTTTAAACACATACTGGAAAACGTGGTGCTTTTTATCTACTGGAATGTAGGTTTTAAAACACCATGGTGTTTTAACATATGAAATCTGAAACATCTACTAGCATGCAGATGTAAAACACAATGCATGCAAGTTTAAAACACCATGTACAATAACCATACTATGAACATTATACTAAGAACACATTCTGGAAATGGAGGTAGTGTCTTGAATGGTGTTATAAACTTATTGAATGGTGTGTTATATACTTATTGAATGGTGTTATATATGTGCTGAATGGTGATTTTGCAGTGTTATTCGTAGTGTTTTTATAGAGATCTTTAAAATGGTGTTATATACTTATTGAATGGTGTTATATAATTATTGAATGGTGTTATATACGTGCTGAATGGTGGTTGCAGTGTTATTCGTAGTGTTTTTATAGAGATCTTTAAAAAATCTTGTTTCTATAAATAAGGGTGACGGTTATGGAAGGTTTTAAATTAATTAAATCAATGAAAAAATTATTTGTTTACCCTTTTGGATTAATTTAGATTTAGGACACATGTCACCTCCAAAATATTTCTCACACTTCTCACACTTTTAACCTTTTTTACAATAACCTTACCCTATATATATATAGAAACGGGATCAGGAGAAAACGCCCAAAAGTGTGAGAACAGTGAGAACGCATCCTGGCCCAACACGTGTCACGCGACATAGAGAAGAGCGAATGGGCTTTTTTGTCCTTTCATATTCTTTTATTTAAACGCGTGTCACATCACCTTTCCATTTTTTGGCGTTTAACAAATACGCGGCGTTTTTTATTGTTTTTAGGTCAGGATCATAGTAAACATTTTGGCGTTTTAACTAATAAATGTTTTTTGGCGTTTTATATAGCAACAACGTGCTTTGCTAGCATCCGTTCTCACAGTTTTCACTCTATCAGGCATTTTGGTGTTTGTAGTTTTTGGCGTTTTATACTAATTTTTTTTTGTTAGTAGAGATTTAGATAATAAAAACAGAGAATTAGATAACAAACAATACAAAATGAAAAAAAAATTAAAAATTGTAATCTAATTTCTCATCCAAATCTTCCCTATCATCAACCTTTTCTACTTTAACTTTTTTGGCGTTTTGAATACCTTATGTAGATCCTTATTTTCCTATATACCCCCCCCCCCCCCGTCTTTACAAGATGCTTATTTTTTGGGCATCCTGGTTTGATATATTCTTGTTTGGTGACATGTTGAAGATCAACGCCTGCTCGAATGTATTGATCCTTTCATGCCATTAATATATCCATCAAGAACAAAGTGACATGATGACATATCAGTGTCAACAGTCTCTTTTTCATGAATATTTGTCCATCTCATTCAGCAAAAGCTTATAGAGATACCCACATCAGAGTAGAATCCATTCAGTGAAACTTCATTCAGAACATTACTCAATATAGAAGAAATGAGGTTCCGCATCTGTTGCTTTTTTAACTATCTTTTTTGGCGTTTTAAAGTGAATGGTTTCTTGGAAAGATGGCGTTTGTTTTTGGTGTGTGATCAGTTGATTGTTCAGAGACGTCTCTCTTATAGGATGTTTTTGGCGGGTAGTTTAGGCGGGATTTTTATTTATAATAAATGATATTAATAAAGTAGCCGTCTTTTCAGTTACTGTGTGTATTTTTTACTCTTTTTATTCAGCTTTTTATGAGTTTTTAGGGTCATAGACCTTCCATCTTCCAAGTTTGGCGTTTTTAATGGCTTTAAGTAGTTTTTGGCCCTTTTTTTTTCATTTTTAGCTTTTAATAATACTTTCCAAATTACTTTTATTACAGTTTGAGAGTTTTTGGCGTTTTATTGCATTATGGCGTTTCACAATCATTATGACTTTTTGGCTCTTTATTAAACGTTTTTATTCTTAGTCGAAAAATACATAACAAACAATAGAAAAGGAAAATTAAAAAACTGAAAATAGAAACAATTCATCTTCCAAATCTTCACTGTCATCAGTCTCTTTCTTCTTTGAAACGTGTTCACTGGTGGTTTGGTTTTGTCATGCTTGTTTTTTTGTGGTCGTTTGGAAAGACAAAATGACATGAGTTTTTTGTTTGAATATGTATCTTCAAACCACTCATCAGTGTCATTCGCCTATTCATGCCATTATAATATTCATCAATAACAAAACACAAAAAAATGACATAAGTCTGACACCAGTATCTTTTTCTTGAAGTTTTGTCCATCTCATGCAGCAAAATGTTATTTGAGTCACAGCACCTCAGGAAAGAATGCATTCTCCGAAACTTCGCGTAGAACAATATTGAATATACAAGAAACGATTTTTGCCATTTTTGGCGTTTTACTGAGGAAATAGTGTATCTGAAATAAACGTCCATTTTTTGGAATTTTTTGATGTTTGAGTATTTTGGCGTTTTCTAAGATGATTGGTATATAGTAAAATATGGCGTTTTGAGTATGTGTGTTTGGTGTTTTGGGAATTTTGGCGTTGTAAGATGAATGGTATATAGTAGAAAATATGGCGTTTCAGGTTGGGGGAGGTGTGTTTTTATGTATGAGAATGTTTTGTTTATATAGGGATGCGTTTTGGCCAGTAATGGTGTTTTATTCATTAGTTTGGCGTTTTGGTATAGAAGTGTAAATACCCTTTTACCCTTAATGAAGCGTTTCCAATCAATAGAATTCGTGTTATTTATGAAAACGCCACCGCGCCAATCTAGTCCATAGATTGTTTTGATCAGACGATCCATAAGCATTCTCGCCGTTCTCACACTTTCCACCGTTTTCTCTAAATCCCGACCCTATATATATTAAAGTTATATTAAAAATATAATTATAATGTCATCACTCACCTTTTTATCTAATTTTGACTATCTTTGATGATTTTGAATTCAATTGATGTTTATCCAACATTCCAACTTGCGTGATTAAATGTATTATTAATATTTTTCTTTTTTTAATTTAGGATTAACTATGAAAATAAAGGGATTATATTTTAGGCGGGAAAATAAAATTCTAGATAGCCTCAATAATTATCATGTGTCTCAAATTGGTTTACTTTATTATATGTATAAATAGATATATATATATATATATAATTTGACAATTGCTTAGCTACAAGAAATATTATATTAACACATAGGTGACTCACAAATATAATCTTATCCAACTATGTGGAATATGATGTCATCTAATAAATTCATGCATATCTTACATGAAAAATCTAAATTAATATTCTTGTAATTTTCATCACTTTTGTGTTTATTTATTTAATTTTGTTTTTTGAGGTAACACCCTTATTATATAATTAAAATTAAATTAAAATGAAAAATATATAAAATTAATTTTTATGAAATTATATGAGTTTAGTATTTGTGTCGTGTGTATATTAACTAAAAGTCTATAATTAATTGAAAAGTTCGATTTGAAACAGTCCATGAGATCTAACTACGATTATTAAATACAAAATTGCGGTAAGATGTGGGTTCAACCGCATTAACACACCATGAGATCCGACTACAATTAATTTCTCAAACAACGTTGTAAGTATCTAAAAGGGTTGGAAATGTAATCGCTCGTTATTTTCTCTTTAAAAACAATTGCAAAAAAAAAAAATATGTATGCTCTAATCACATAAAAAAACCGGCCCCCGTAATGCGGAGAATCAGGGGCGGACCCAAGTTATGGGGTGGGTGGGCGGCCGCACCCCTTGAAAAAAAAAATTTAGTGGTATTTTTCGCGAAAAATCCAAACCGCAACCCTTGGAAATTTTCGTCCGCACCCCTTAGAAAAAAATGTTAGGAATTTATGTAAAAAAAAATTGTGAACACGGATTGAAACCCGATCAAATTATGTAAACAAGTTAGCCTACTAACCCCTTTAATAAAACTTAAATTCAATCTATCAAACCCAATAACTTAATACCCATTCAAGCCCAACCCAACTACTAGTTTTGTTAAACAAACCAGTCTACATAATAAAAAAACCCCAAATCGCTGCCACTTGCCAGCGACTCCCGCCCTCCCTCTGCCTCACTACAGCGCTCAGCGACAGCATAATTCCAGCCGGCGACTGCAAAATTTCGGCTGCAAACTGGTTAATTCAGGCCGGCCATGACAGGTACATGTTTTTAACTAGGGCTTATAATAATTACTAGGGCTTGAAATTCAAAATTTTGGTTGGCAAACATGTTTGTTGATTATATGATTGTTGGTTGGCAAATAATAATTAATAGGGCTTGAAATTCAAAATTTTAAATTGAAAATTAAGGAACATGAGCTATGGTTGAACACTTGAAGATCCTTGTTTATTTCGTATGTGATAGGATTAGGAATGAACAATGAGTAGGGAAGTTATGCCGTGATTTCTCAAGAGGAAAGGGGTTGAACCACTTTTTTTTCACCAGATTATTCTAATTAAAGACCAATGTATGTTATAGATAAGTTTTTTTTGTTCTTTTATTGAATGATTAAGAGAAATAAAAGTAGGGATGGTTAGAACTTTGATGTTTTTTTGTTAGTTAATGTGATAGGAAGTTAGGGGGTTGAGTTATAATACAAAGTATTTAAAAATAAGAAGGGTAAGAAGCCACCAGAGAATGACAAGTGTCCTAGGAGCAATTAAATGGAAAGGGTAATTTTGTCTACAAGAGGAAAAAAAATATGCACATGCAAGTCACATGTTATTCCCCCCCCCCCCCAATTTTTAAACGTCCGTAACTTTTTTATACATCATTTGTTTTTAAAAAAAATTATATCATAAAATCGAGCGTTTTTTATCTTTAATATGAGTACCATATTGTTATATTTTTCAAAAAAAAAAATCAAAAACCCAGTTGCATATTACACAATGGACATGATGTAAAACACAATGTAAAGTAGATCAAAAACACAATCAATGACAACAGATAAAGACACAATGGACAACATACTAAAACACAATGACCATAATGTATAACACAATGGCGATAACATATAACACAATAAGTATCAGACTAAATAAAAACACAATTGATGACAACAGATAAAAGACACAATTAATGACAGCAGATAAAAGACACAATGGAGAGCAGATGAAGACACAATGGAAAACAAAAACTAAAAACACAATACACAACAAACTAAAGCACAATGAACAAAGATAATAAAAAAAATTGAACAAATTATTAAAACACAATGGACAACATATTAAAACACAATGAATAACATATTAAACACAATGAATAACATATTAAACACAATGACCTGAACTAATAACACAATTTATAGAAAACCCAAATATAACATCATCTTCATTGTGTCATATATTGTGTTATAGGTTCTTATACAAACGCAATGGATAGAACCCAAATTAACATTGTGTTATAGGTTTTGATAATAACACAATGGACATGATGTAAAACACAACGTAAAGTAGATCAAAAACACAATCAATGACAACAGATAAAGACACGATGGTCAACATACTAAAATACAATGACCATAACGTATAACACAATGGCGATAACATATAACACAATAAGTATCAGACTAAATAAAAACACAATTGATGACAACAGATAAAAGACACAATTAATGACAACAAATAAAAGACACAATGGAGAGCAGATGAAGACACAATGGAAAACAAACTAAAAACACAATACACAACAAACTAAACACAATGAACAAAGATAATAAAAAAATTGAACAAATTATTAAAACACAATGGACAACATATTAAAACACAATGAATAACATATTAAACACAATGACCTGAACTAATAACACAATTTATAGAAAACCCAGATATAACACCATCTTCATTGTGTCATATATTGTGTTATAGGTTCTTATAAAAAACGCAATGGATAGAACCCAAATTAACATTGTGTTATAGGTTTTGATAATAACACAATGTATAGAAACTCTACTGACCAAAACCCAGTTAAAAGACACAATGACCTGAAAACTTTAACACAATGCAAAAAAACCCAGTAAAAATGAAATTTTTTATTTTAATTTTTATATGATAATATGGTACTTATATTAAAGATAAAAAAACGCTCGTTATTATGGTGAAATTTTTTTTTTTAAAAATGCCGTATGAAAAAGTTATGGACGTTTTAAATCGATGAGGGAATTGACATGTGCCTTGCATGTGGAGAGAGAAAATCCATAAATATAGGATTCCCTTTATGCCCTTCTATTAACTTCTTTTCCCTACAACTAATCTCAACCCTCCAAATCTAAGATCAATGGACTAGATACCTTCTTACCCTTCTTATTTATTTTATCCTTTGTATTTGATCCTAACCCGGAAGGTAGGAGCTAGGGTTTGATTGTTTGAGAATTGAAATGGACCCGACCCGATCTGATTCGACCCGCTATGAAACTTTGTTTGTTTGTTTTTACTTGTTTTACATGACCCGACCCGATCTGACCCGCTATGAACCGATTTTTTTTATATAGCTAGGGGTCTAAAATCTTTAAAAAATTTCCGCACCCCCAGGAAAAAAATATTGGGTCCGCCACTGCGGGGAATCAATTCTAGTTTGAGTAAAATGCCAAAATATGTCACTTTTGTCACTTCAGTCGAAAAATCCATGAAACTTTTTGTATCTGAGTCTCTAAGGTTTTATTTTTGTTGCCAATTTTATCCAATTGGCAAAGTGGGTTATAATTTTCTGTTAACTTCTCCCTTTTATCGTTTTCCACATTTATATGAATGGTATGATTGTCATTTCTATGATAACAAAAATGAAAACTCGAGGATCCAGATACAAAAAATTTCATTTTTGACTGAAGTGGCAAAAATAACATAAACTCATGGATCATTTTAACATTTTACTCTTATAATTTTTAGGGAATATTTCACAGTATTGTGTTTCAGTACGGTCACTCATAAAAAAAATTGTTCCAATTAAATCATTAAAAAATTATTTTATTTTCTAATCTTATGTAGTTTACCTGGATAGCAGGTAAACTATCATATATGACAATTATTACTTGCTATCATAAGAAATTTTACCATCACCTAACTATTTTTTTGTTGGCCTTTCAATAAAAAAAAACCTAATTATTTTTCGTAAATTTATAAAAGTTTTGATAATTTTTTAAAAATTCTGGCACAAAAATTAAAAAAAATCCATTTTTAAATTTTCCTATTTTTAAATGTATTTCGCAACTTAATTTTTTGTAATTTTTTAAAAATATTTTGCAATTTTTAAAGAATCAATATTGACATTTATAAGCCATGTCAACATATTTATAAAAAAGAAAAACCTAAATAAATGTCATGTAGAATGGATGACCTTCTATTTAGGTAAAATATATATAGGATTGGAACATCAAATTAAATTTAAGGGACCTGATTGGAACAAATTTTTTTGTGAGTGACCAGATTAGAACAATCCTGAAACTTGATTACTATTAACAAAGTTATCCTTTTTTTATATTATTACAAGGTTATGTACTTGTTTATTTCACGGATTAAACAATAAAAATTATATAAGTGATAACTCTATTAATAAACGAAATATAAATTAAGTTACATATTATGTTAGATAACGGCCAAATGTTAGTGTTGTTTTGCGTATTCTAGCAGTCTAAGACTGTCTCCAATGCAACGGCCTGCATTTACTACATGCATACTAGTCATCACTGCCATATCAGCTTTTTACCCATTCTTCTCGTATACGCTCTCTCTCCTCTTTTTAACTCCAACCAATCCTTCTCACATGCATCATCTCTCTTCCACATCACATCTCTCACATGGGCTCATCATTCTCTTGCATTTGGTTGCACTTCCCCACCTACAAGCCTTCCCCTTCATCACCGACTCCATTGCATCTTTCCCACATGTTGCCTCCACATCAATAAATGCATCCCCTTCACTTAAAGCATTGGAAGCAGTCTAATTACGTTATATTTTAGCACCAAACAACATATGAAACCTGAAACTCTCATCCTAGTCAATGAGTAAAGAAAGCTTATCAAACTGTCATAGTCAATGACACCTAAGATGAAGAAGAAAATTGTGACAAGTCCAAGTGTAGCAATGGTTGTTGCCAAGTTTAATAATATGCTATGAAAATAATTACGTGAAATAGAATAATTAAAACTCAATAAACAAAATAAGAAATTTGTTGGATCAATTTTTTTTTTTTTTTTTGAATGGGTAAACACCATGGGGATTGAACTCATGACCTCCATCTATTTTACATCTTATCTAACTCACCAACACCATTGGGCAGTGGCGGATCTAGGATTCCGACCAAGTGGTAACGTTTTATAAATAAGCGGTAACGAAATCGAAAAAACGTCAAATTTTTCCAAAATTTACACTAAAAACGTCAAAATTTTTCCGACCAAGCGGTAGCGGAGGCTACCCCGAGTTGTGAAGTAGATCCGCCCCTGCCATTGGGCTATTCCCAATTGTTGGATCAATTATTTTTTCTTTTTATGCCATTAAAATGATGCTCTTTACTTGTTTTCCCAGCCATCAATTTCTTTTAGAGCCACAACTATAAAGCAAAAGCATCACATAATTAATCGAAAAAAAATCATGTTATACTACGTAAAATCTAGGAGTTGATTAAAAATAAAATTATTCTTTAGACAATTTAATAACTATACCTTGTTGGATAGGAGTTGATAAAAAATAAAATTATTCTTAACACAATTTAATAACTATACGTTGTTGGATCTTCTTAAGTAACCTAACTCAATACTTCACTTGCAATTTAAATGACCAATAAATAACTTTGCTATATTTTCTTGAAACAAACAAAAAACTAATTAATTAAAAAAATAGATACATAGAATGAGATTAGAAGTCATGTATATGTACATTCTTTATACGGTGTAGTCGAATTTGATTCAAATGTGTGTCTTTGATGTATGTGAATTGTTATTGAATTGCATATGTATTTGGTGAAAATATGTGTTTAAAAATTATTTAAAGGATCACTTAGATTAATGAATCACAAGTATATGTGAGCTAATGTGGAGTTTGAATCAGAATGAGGTTCGTTATCAATAGGTAGATAATAATTCACATTTGAAAATGTGATCATAATATTAAATAACGTTGGTTTAAGTGATCAATGGAGTCACAAGGTTGCCATGTGACCCAGAGTTGAATTGTTAATGATGATCAATATTGGGTGATGTTGAAAATGATTGAACTAGATTAAAGTACATGGATATAAGAGATAATAACAAATTAATAAATAATCATCAAGAGATTAGAGTTTTAATTATGATTTCTTATTCATTTGTATTTGAACCAAATAGGCAGATATATTTGAAGTTTATAAAAAATAAAACCAGTCACTAGCAAACCCACACTGACATGGCTAAAGTGATTGGGTGTAACACGGATTCAACCAGCACCTCACAACATTCGAGCACAACACACACCTTACCACTACCCCTTGCAGTAAACCATAAATGTTGTGAGTCAAACTCGGATATCCTAAGACTAACTTGTAAAATCATTTGTTTTGCAAATAACATAAAACGATTCACGATTGCATGAACCATTTCTTTTGCAAATCGAATGTGGAAGTAAGGATTGTTTGTGTGTATTGAAGCCTACAGTAGAAAAGATCAATATCAAAACTTAACAAAGATTACCATAGGCTTCAATATGCGAACACGATTCTCACTTCCAAATTTGATTTGCAAAACAAATGGTTCATACAATCGTGAATCATTCTATATCATTTGCAAAACAAATGATTTTTAAAGTCAATATCTGTCCAAATATGTTTTGTGAATCACAATAGTAAAAACAATTAAGAATTTTCCTAAACAATTGATGATTATCACTACACCTACTTGTTTTATTGTACCCTACAAACAAACAATTTTCATTATATGAATCGTCTAACACACGAGACTATAAAGTAGTATATAATATAAAAAGAAAAAGAATATAAAATATATTTAAATTTAAAGTTAGTTTAATAGCTAACTCTCCAAATTACGTTAAGTATTCCCGCCTGTCACGCGGGTGACCCGAGTTTATTATTCCTTAATTTTGATATGTTGGTTTCTCATGCAAGAATACCAACAATGCATGATTTATTTGTCACCTAAACTGACCCATCAAACCATCAATTTATTATCACCCTTCATTAGTAGCGAAACTTGACCCGAATGACGGGGGGTCGAAAAACGTATATACCCAAAAATTTCTATACGAAAACTACATATATAACACTACTAAGCGAAAAGTTCGGGGGGTCGGGCGCCCACCCTCCCCCCCCCCCCCCTCTATACTTCGCCCCTGCCCTCCATATTGGATATACCAAGGTTCAATTCCTTTTAGGACCATCGAACCTTACTCAAGATTATCATTTATCAACATATTCGCAACCTTTTTACACATTTGAGATCTTGATGCTTTCTGGTCGTTGGTATAATTGTCTATGTGTATTGGATATGCTAAGGCACACACTTGGTTGAGGAAAGCATATTAAATTGTTTTACAATGAAAAGATTGCCTGTTTTTGTAACCAAACGAATTAATACAAATTATATTACGTGTTTACTAACAAGTTAGTTTATTTAAATTCTCACATTGATGAAAGAGAAAAATGAGAATATTAGATTTCATTGGATATTATATATAATTACATACAGAATAAAGATAAATACAAAGTGAAATTTTATACATAGCAAATGAAGCGGTTATGGGTTGAATCAAGAAGTGACAAGATTGTAAATAAGATGAAGCCATGAAGGTACAATGACATAAAAAAAAATGAACTAACCTTTATTGTTGACTTTTTTTTTCTAAATATAAGGGGCTGTTTGTTTACCTCTTAATAGTTCAGACCTCTTACTAGTTCAACACTTAATAGTTCAGACTGTTTGTTTCACGAGCAGATATCTGAATGGTTCAGACATTTGCCTCTGAATGGTTAAGATTTATACAGAGTCAATGGTTAAGACCTCTAATTTGAATTGGTCAGACATTTGCCTCTGAACGATTAAGCATTATACAGGCTCTTAATGGTTCAGACCTCTTACTGGTTCAGCACTTAATGGTTCAGCACTTAACCATTCAGATGTTGCCAAACAGCCCCTAAGTATATCAATTATATAAACTTAAATAACTTTTAAACGCCTTATTATCTTAAAAAGAAAAAAATAGCATAAAATTGAAAATTATATAATATTTAATCTGATTATATCATATATTATTTGCTAATATAAGAATACATATTTACTAGTTACGATTGTGTATCTAAGTGGAGAACGGTTGAGGTCAAGATTTCTTGAGTCAAGGCAACTTGATACAATATTGATCTTAGACCATGGGGTATGGTGGGGCGGGGGTTGGGGCATGGGTTGGGCATTGGTTGACACGTGGAATGGGGTGGCAGACATGGGTAAACCCACATTGATCACGGTATGGTGGGGCGGGGGTTTGGGGCGTGGGTTTGGTGGGCTTGTGGGCTGACCGGCTGGGCAGACCCAATAAACACAAATTTAAGTTTTTAATATTTTTAAATAAAGATGATTACAAGAAAAGAAAATTACAAAAAAAAAAAAAAACAAATTCCTAATTTTTATATTTGTTTTTTATCTCTTCTCCCAACGCCAAGACTATTTCTAACTCGTCACCCTGTAGGTGATCAATCGGCTGGGATAGAATCTTCAAATCATCAAGTCTTTGTTTCAGGGCATCTCTAGCAGAATCTCTAGCTTCTTTGCTCCTTCGTATTTCGGCCCTTTGTTGTTGGAATACGTTGAATGTATCCATCTTGCATGAAATGTCATCCAACTGGTCGCTGTATATTCCCCTACGCGACTCAGAACTCCCAGCTGAAGCCGATGCCGTTTGTTTTTTAGCACGCCTTCTTGAGGCATTTCTTCCATGCTCAGGCCGGTTTGGGCTTGGCGAATCATCCAAAAGGTCCTCAAACTCTTGATCTCGTGCATCAGATTGGGCTTGGGACGAGGCCCTTGACCTTTTGGAAGACGAGTTAGTTTCGCTACCAATGGGGATAGTCGACCACTTTGGATGGAATTTACAAATCTCCCAACAATGCATGAAACGGAAGTCGGTCTTCATATTTGATTTGAATGCGACCAGTGCATTTGTCAAAATGTCGGCTTCGGTTTCACCACTTTTAGGGTTTTGCTTTGCTTTATTTAAAAACCCACTAAATTTTGTTAGGTGGGTGCTTATTTCGCTCTACTTTAAGGATAAGCTATCGTTTTCATGATAAGTCTCCCTACCCATTTCTTCATGGAATAGTTTACTAACCCATTCCCACAGGGCGGTTCGATGTTGCGAATGTCCTATTTTAATAAAAAAATATTAATATATTACAAACTTATATAAAAAATAACCATTCCATTAATAAAAAC
The DNA here is from genome assembly GCA_030545235.1 of Helianthus tuberosus. Classification (NCBI taxonomy): domain Eukaryota; kingdom Viridiplantae; phylum Streptophyta; class Magnoliopsida; order Asterales; family Asteraceae; genus Helianthus; species Helianthus tuberosus. The sequence goes on from CM060418.1 coordinate 190,968,535, forward strand.
AAAGGTTAAGAATACCTAAAGTTGAATGTTGAGATTGTTCACACCAAGCCCTCGCCAATGCAACTTCTTCAGCATAGACCCATTTTTGTTGTTTTCGTTTGGCGGTTTCAACTACTTTATCCTCGGTTTTTTTCTTATGACTTTTTTTTTATGGGTTTCGATGCGGTAGGACTCTCTTTGGGTGGTTGAGTTTCGGGAACAGATTCGTTTTGTGAAAGGTCGATGGAGGTTGGTGAAAGGTCGATGGGCGATTGTGAAAACGGGGTAGGTATTGAATCTTCGGTGTTTGGGAAGTTAGTAAATACACGATTCCCGATATACGATGCATAACCCGCCATGTCGGGCATATGAGAGTGTATGAAAAATGGACGAGCTACTGGACGATTGGGTGGTGGGCTAGGATTATTTTCTTGGAATCCATACGGGTTGCTCGGGTCAAAAGGACGGTTGTAAGGATGCATTTTTTTCGTTTTGTAGAAGGAGAATTGAAGATGTATAGAAGATGTGGTAAAAAATGGAAGTAAAATGTGAGTTTTATAGTGAAAAAATGGAATAATTTTTTATTTTTTTTAATATAGCCGTTGGCCAACGGCTAGCCCAACGGCTCTTTTCTTTTGGCCATTCACAAACCGCCATGTCACCTTGCTCCCCCGCCCCACGCCCGGCTTGAAACCCAAGCCCCAAGGGGCCACGCCCCAACCCAAGCCCACCCGGGGTGGTGCCTTAGGCGTTTTACCCCAACCCACGCCCAAACCCCCGCCCCATACCCCACGGTTACCTTTACGTTTTATTGTCTCTTTGAAATACAAAAGGCCAGTAAAACATAAAGTTCGCCACCAATATTCATCACAAAAACTTTTATACATTTTGTACGTAAAATGTTGTATAAAAAATATTTGGAGGATATTCTATATGCATAAGAATATGTACACCAAACTATTGGCCTATAAATTGTTTTAGGTGGAAAATTGTTTTTCTAACAAAGTGCGAATGAATTGAAAGTGTTTTATATGTATAGATGTATAACTGGGCATATACTCGTTTGGCAGTAGTTTCTATTTTTCTGATCTACTGCCAAAGGAGATTTGCCCAGCAATGCATCTGCTACTAGTCTACGACAAGTCACTCGGACAAGGTAATTTTTGTAGCATTGCAATAGCAACATAGTATGCATTAACACCTAATTCTAGCAACCAACTATGAAATATCCATTTAGGGTTTCACTTTGCAGGTTTTGACGGTTGAAGATTGTGGCAGGGACGATACTGGTGAAGCGGGTGGAAATGTTGGCGCAAAGTGAGGTTGTGGTGCGAGGTGGCAACAACACATTGGTGAAAATGTTGGTTGATGCTTGGGTACGGCGTGAAGAAGTGTTTTATTTAGCATGTTAACATGTTTTACATATCCGAATGCTCAAAACACATGTCACGTGCCAACCAACCAGACCCGTCCCAGTGTTCAAAACACAAAAACGTCTAAAAGATTAAAGGCATCAACCCAATGTACCACCCTGAGATGGTCGAGTTCGAGTAAATTACCAAATTGCCCTTAATCCCTCAAAAGGTTGCAATGTGGACCATATGTTTCATTTTCTAGTTAATGTGTCAGGATTTTACAGATAACTGTGTTTGATTTAATAGCTAATGTGTTTGGATTTGAAAGCTGTACAGTGAAAGGAAAGTTGTAAAATGCAGCTGGTCATCATGATTACAATGGCATCACAAAATCCAGCAGCCGTAAGGCGTAACAACACGAAACGTGTATATACAAGAACATATTGAAGTATAATTTTTGACAAAGAACCTTGAAGCACATGTGGTGGTTCATAGGTTAATGATTAAGCAGTCGCTTCGGCTTTCTCTTCATACTCTTGTGGCGGTTGAAGGGTGCAGATGAGGTTGCGGTCACCATACACATTGTCTACACGGCCTGTCACCACAATTTCACCATAGTTGATTGTTAATCACATGAAAGACATCAGAAAATTATATCTTTTGAATAAAAATGAAGACATGTGTCTCTTATAAGGGAGTTTGGATACGCGTTTTGAAAGCGATTTATGTGATTTTTAATAACCATAACCAGAGAACCAGCTGTAATAAAAACAATGAAGACATGTGTTTAGAAAATGATCATTAGTTAGTATCCATGATGTGTATTGGTATATAGGGGAGGATTCTGGGTGGAATACTTTTTTTCTGCTAGAACAGGAAGAACAAAATATAATAAATAAATCATTCATTTTTCAATCTTAAAAAATTGAATTATAAGAAAATGGTTAGAGTAAACTACACAAATAGTCCCTATGGTTTTTCAAAAACTTGGATTTGGTCCCTAGCTTTCTAAAAGTACACGGATGGTCCCTGTGGTTTGCACTTTATAACGCATTTAGTCCTTAGCCAACACATCTAAAGGTTTTAGGAGGTCCATGTTGGGGACTAAATGCGTTACAAAGTGCAAACCACAAGGACCATCCATGTACTTATGGCAAAAGTTGGGGACTAAATTCATTACAAAGTGCAAACCACTGGGTCCATCGGTGTGATTTAGAAAAGCTAGGGACTAAATCCAAAATTTTGGAAAACCACGGGGACTATCCGTGTACTTTACTCAAATGGTTAAACGCAATGTATGTAGGTGTGTGTGTGTGTGTGTGTATAGAGAGAGAGACAGACATGTCGTAGGCCAGAACTTGGCAGCACGAAGCCATGGAGCAGGGTAAGCTGCATATTCTCGAGAGTATGGTTTTGTCCACTTATCGGCCATGAGTAGTTGTGGCGGATGTGGAGCTCCCTGCGAACATAAATTCTCTCATATTACTAATAAAGTTCATGAAGAATTCATTCCAAAACAATCATAAACTGATGGCAAAGATACCTTGATGACATTGTTGTTGAGATCAACTTTTCCTTTCTCAATCTCTGCTATTTCTTGCCTTATAGAGATTAAAGCATCACAAAACCGATCCAACTCCGCCTACAAATTGAAGTTCAAAACTTATAAGTAAAATTACTGTCATAATTTTGATAAAAACTTTACTCTAGGCCCTACCTTGCTTTCACTTTCGGTAGGTTCAATCATGAGTGTCCCTGGAACTGGCCAAGACATTGTTGGACCATGAAACCCGTAATCTATAAGACGTTTAGCAACATCTTCTGGCTCTATTCCAGCAGTGGTCTGCATATGAATCAATTTAATCCAGATATCTCAAAATTAACAAACATAACTAAGCTAATCACTCATAAAAATTACCTTCAATGGTCTCAAATCAACAATGAATTCATGGGCAACTGTTCCATTCACACCGCGGAAGAGAATTGGATAATGATTCTACAATGTAGTACAAAGTTATATCATATTATATTATATTCTATTCCTTTTTAATTAAATAACAAGATGACAGTTTGTTTGAAAATAAAGGAAAGAAATAGAGACCTCAAGACGTTTTGCCATATAGTTTGCATTCAAGATGGCTAACTTTGATGCGTCTGTTATTCCTTGAGATCCCATCATGGCAATGTACGTATATGATATAGGTAAGATAAGAGCGGAACCCCATGGGGCTGCAGCGATGGTACCAAGTGGCTGACTCTTTTCAGGGGCCGGGATGCCACCTGTCGCCACCTTCAAAATCAAGATGTACAAAATTAAATTATATATAGAAAACCACTTTCACAGCTATCTTAGTTCTATTCTGTTACTTAATACTTGATTTTGGTACTTACCACAGGATGTGAAGGCAAGTATGGTGCCAAGTGTTTCTTAACGCCAATGGGACCCATTCCGGGACCACCACCGCCATGTGGAATGCAAAATGTCTTGTGTAGGTTTAGATGACAAACGTCAGCACCAATCCACCCTGGACTTGTCAACCCAACCTGTAATAACAACCCAAAAATATATGTCAATTTTCATAAAATAATACATATTTAGGAGATGACTAGTTTTTTTATCCATCACCCGTTGCAGTGGCGTCATACACGGCGTGATAAATTATAGTCTACAACACTCGTCTCCGAACTAAATTTAAGTTGAAACGTGTCTAGTAATCCGAATTCATACCATTGAATGAAAATGTATTATATTTGATCCGACTTGTTTCTAAACAAAATTCACGTTGAAACATAGACAAACTCAAAACGTACACGTGCGTGACGTGCGTTGGCTTCGTACACGGCATGATAAAGTATAGACTACAATCGACCCGACTCGTTTCTGAACTAAATTTATGTCAAAACGTATAGTAACTCAAATTTATACAGTCGAATGAGAACGTATTATATTTCACCCGATTTGTTTCCAAACAAAATTTACGTCAAAAAGTAGTCCAACTCAAAACGTACATAAAAATAAAACATTATATAATTGACCCGACTCGTTTCCAAACAAAAACTACGTTAAAGCGTAGACGAACTTGAATTTATACCGACATGTACAAAAAAATAAAAACGTAAGAAATTAGTTTTAGGGTAAACTCGAAACTTTAAAAACTTTAAGGGGTGAAAATGACATTTACAAAGTTATAGGGGTTAGTTTTGACATTGTCACAAAGTTTACGGGTAGAAAAGGTCTGTCGCAAAAGCCACCGACCTTTCTTTTTAAGGTATTATAAATATTGTTGGCGTTAATATACCTGTGCATTCATGTTTGCTCCATCCATGTAAACTTGACCTCCATTGTCATGAATAATCTTGCAAATCTCATCGATGCCCTCTTCATAAACTCCATGAGTAGAAGGATAGGTAACCTGAACTTCAAGTAAATAATTAAGTATACATTCGCTCGCAACTCGCAACAAATAATCATGTTTTAGTTAACAATTACTTACCATAAGAGCAGATAAATTCTCTTTATTTGCCTCAGCAGCCTTGCGTACCTCTTCGATATTAATGTTACCTTTGGAGTCGGTTCCTACAGTGATAATCTTCATTCCACACATAGCAGCACTAGCAGGATTCGTTCCGTGTGCTGACACAGGGATAATGCATACATTCCTATGATGATCTCCTCTTGCCTACAGTTGACCAAAGTCAACAACTCAATTATTTAACTTTGGAATTTAAAGTTGACCACATTCAGCAACTAATTTACAGTTACACATACCATATGATAGGCCCGGATAACCATCAGCCCAGCATATTCTCCTGCAGCACCAGCATTTGGTTGCAAAGAGAAAGAATCAAATCCAGTAATGGAACACAACAAGTCACCCAAATTTGTGAACATTTCCTGCCAATTTTTTTTAAAGATTACAGTACATAATTTGAAATTTTAATATAAGGAATAATTCATATTCATAGAAATAAGAGAGTAAACTGCTATTTGCGTCCCTGAGGTTTGGCCAGCTTTGCGACTTTCGTCCAAAGGTTTGTTTTTCCTCGTCTGGATCCAAAAGGTTAAAAATCTTGTCATTTTCATCCAGCTCGTTAACTTCATCCATTTTTTCTTCGTTAAGTCATGGATATTTCCGTCTTTTTTGTTAACTTAAAGAGCAGTTCGGTCTTTTTCACTTTATGTAAAAAGACTGAATACCCTTGAAAAAGACCAAATTGCCCTTTAAGTTAACAAACAAGACAGAAATACCCCTGACTTAACAGAGAAAAATGGATGGAGTTAACAAGTCGGATGAAAATGGTAAGTTTTTAAACCTTTCGGATCCAGATGCGAAAAAACAAACCCTTGGACGAAGGTCACAAAACTGGCCAAAACTCAGGGACGAAAATGACATTTTACTCTAATAGAAATAAAATTTATTGTTACCTGATAACCCTGTGCCTGTTCAATAGGAGCAAAAGGATGCATATCTGCAAAGGCTGGCCATGTCACAGGCATCATCTCTGTAGTTGCATTAAGCTTCATGGTACAAGATCCCAGCGGAATCATACTGTGACATAATGATAGATCCTTCGACTGTAACTTACTAAGGTATCTTAGTAGCTCATGCTCCGTATGATACCTAAAATTAAAAAAAAAAAAAAAAAAAAAAAGATAAGTACTTGAAGGAACCAATTCTTGTGTCTATATTTTTTTCAGTCATAAAGATGAAAACTGTTCATTATTACTCTTATTGATATAAATTATCATCATGTAGATTGTAGACCACATATAACAATATTGTAAATGTTCTTTTATATATTTTCAACTAAAAACATAAATCTTGAAGCTCAGAATTCCAGTTTTGAAGAGAGTAATATAAGAAAAGAATCATACATGTTAAAAATCGGATGAGTCAAATACGGAGTCTCCCTCACAAGCCCAGACGGGATAGCATCCTGAACCTCTGGTGCAATAGATGCAGCAGTGAATGTCACCTAGAAAAAAAAAACGTTCAAGATTCTGGCAGAAAAGGTATACAAGTAAGAGTAAATTGCATTTTACGACGGTTTGAGCCAAATTGCAAGCGTTGTCCTTTAACTAACGAAATTACACCAGATGTCTTTTATGTTACTGTTTCTCATCAGACGGTGTCCTTTTTGCCCTAACCCATTTAATTTTTTATGTTAACTCCTAACACGTGCCACTCACATGAGGGCATAATGGTAATTTTCACTTATTTTGTTGTTATTATATATTATTTTAATTTTATTTTGTTTTAGATATTAAGTGAAAATGACCATTATACACTCATGTGAGCAGCACGTGTTAAGAGATAACATAAAAAATTAACTGCGTTAGGGCAAAAGGACACCCCCTAATGAGAAACTGTAACATAAAGGACATTCAGTGTAATGTTGTTAGTTAAAGAACAACGTCTGCAATTTGGCTCAAAGTTAAAAGACATATAATGCAGTTTACTCTATTTGTAATGTAAGGAAAAGGGGGACACTCACAGGTTTCCCCAATGCAAAAACTTTGAACAAAGTATCAACATCTTCAATTGTTGTTGTTTCATCAAAGGCGACAGTAATCTGAGAGAAAATTTTTAAGAGTGAGTTTTAAGAGACTGGATATGTAAGTAACATTTTGGAAACATACTTACAGTGTTTTTGTCCACAATACGAAGATTCATCTTATGCTTGTAAGCTTCTTCAGCAATTGCATGTGAATCAGCACATGTTATTTTCACAGTGTCGAAAAAGGGGAGATCCTGCACTTGTACGGTCCCAAGCTTCTTCAAACCCGCAGCGAATGTGCCAGCTAGACCGTGGACCCGTTTCGCAATGGTTTTTAAACCTTCTGGTCCATGGTACACACCAAACATAGCAGCCATGTTCGCAAGCAACGCCTATGCAGTTAAAATATATGTTACATAGAATTAAAAACTGCAATAATAAACACCGAATTAAAGAACTAGAATATTACTTGAGCTGTGCAAATGTTACTAGTTGCTTTATCTCTCCTGATATGTTGCTCTCTGGTCTGCATCGCCATACGTAAAGCCGGTTTACCAGAAGAATCAACACTAACACCAATAATTCTTCCGGGCATCATTCGTTTATACTCTTGAGACGTTGCAAGAAAAGCAGCATGAGGATCACCATACCCCATCGGAACACCAAACCGCTGAGCCGAACCCACCACAATATCCGCACCAAGTTCACCAGGCGGCTTCAAAACCGTCAAAGCCAACAAATCACTAGCCATAACCACTTTCACCCCATTCGCATGCGCAATCTTAATAAACTCACTATAATCCAACACCTCACCCTCGGTTCCAGGATACTGAACCAGAACCCCACACACATCACCAGACGAGTAGTCGAAATCTTTAAGATCCGACGTAACCACCTTTAGATCAAACCCATCCGCTCGAGTTTTACAAATATCAATCGTTTGTGGGTGACAGTTACTTGCAATAATAAACGTTTTCTTCTTACCCTTTTGGATGTTGTTACACATAGCCATAGCTTCAGCAGCTGCAGTTCCTTCGTCTAGTAACGAAGCGTTTGACATGGGTAAACCGGTCAGATCAGTAACCATGGTTTGGAAATTGAGCAGGGACTCAAGCCGGCCCTGGGCGATCTCCGCTTGGTACGGTGTGTACTGCGTGTACCAACCGGGGTTTTCCATAATGTTTCTTAAGATAACAGTGGGAACCGACGTGTTGTAATACCCCATACCGATAAACGACTTGAAGATCTTGTTCTTAGAAGCTAATTCTTGCATGTGTGCAATCATTTGCGACTCGGTCAACCCTTCGTCGAACTTGGAGTACTTCATCGAGTCAAGACGGATAGATTTCGGCACAGTGGCGTCAATGAGTGCGTCGAGATGCGGGTATCCGACGTACTCAGCCATTTTGGTTTGTTCTTCTGGAGTAGCGGAGTTATGGCGACGTGGGAATGTGTCACTTGGCTTCAATGCATCAACTGATATGGACCGAACTTGCGAACCGAACCCGTTAAGGTTGTTTCTATCTGGTGGAACTTTTGTACCGCTGCATATGTATGGAGATAAAGAGGAAACATACCTTGAAGGTGAATGGAGTGCAGGGGATGATGGGTGGTGTTTGGTATGTGAAACTAAGCGGCCTAGGATGGCTTTGTTTGCAAGCCTGCGTGCACGCTCCATTGTGTGTGGTGGATTGTAATGAACTTGAATGAATCAAGTTCAAATGGAGGATAAAGAAGAAAGAGCAAGAGTGCTCTGTGCTTTGTTGATGTTTTTCTTATCGACTCAGGGTGGTGGTTGTGATAAAAAGGGGGTTTATGGCCTCACATGTGATGGTCGCTTAGTCACATGTCATCATGTAGGATAGAAATTTATGTTTTTGGTCCTATAGTATACACCTACTTTCATATTTGGTTACAAAGTTTCATGTTGTAACTCTTATGAGGTTATGATATTTTGAGCGAAAGAGGATAAGTTAAAAAGAAATCTGTATGATTGATAATAATAATAATAATAAATAATACTAATGAAAAAGTCAAACTATAAGTTTAAGTGCTATAGGACCTTTTTATAATGACCCAGAGCGGATAAGACTATAGGTGTGGAGGATGGTAGTCCTCAAATGATGCTCCGCTACGTATGCGTACACTAAGCGGGTGTGAGGATGGGTCTAAAGGGGATGGACCTAGGGTGTGGAGGATGAGCCTAAATGTATATATGTGTATGTATATATATATGTGTGTATAAAGAAGACAAAGAGAGACCCGGCGAGAACGTCTTCGAGAGGACGACAACAACTGGGACGGACCTAGGGGGCGGTGTGTTGGGGCGTCGCCGGCCCTAGACCGCCCCCCACACCGAGTAGCCTAATGAAGCTGAGCCCTTTTCGTCTAGAAAAAAATTGCTTCCGATCTTATAATTCCCATGTCATATGGGTGTATGCATAAACCATAAACTCCACCATCAAGCATCCAAAGCCTAAATTACTTGAATATATATATATAGGGGAGGGTTATATAGAAAACCCTATCTATATGAAAAACCCTAGAAAACCCAACCTCCCGACATTTTTTTTTTTGAAAAAATTAAGACATGTAATATACATGTTTTTAAGAGTTTTGGGCCAAAAAAATCAAAAAAGCGCCGAAGGGATCTTTTTAAAAAAAAAAAAAAATTTCAGCAACTTTCAGCATTGTTGTCTAACACATGTTAGGCACTGAATTTTGTTTATTTTTTTTAAAAAAATCCCTTCGGCGTTTTTTTTGTTTTTTTTTGGACCAAAACACTCTAAAACATGTATATTACATGTGTAATTTTTTTCAAAAAAAAAAAATGTCGGGAGGTTGGGTAAAAATGGGTTCCCATTTGGGTTTTCAGAGTTTTCTAAGAATTTAAGGGTTTTTTATCTATCTTTATCCTATATATATATATATATATATATATATATATATATATATTTTATAACTCGGGGTCCTATAGGGAAGTGACAATTCAAAGCTCATATTTTATTTCACTTCCCTTTGAGCTGTCTTTATGACATATACGTATCCATCTGAAACCATAACTAGATAGATTAATCTACCAAAAGAGTTTGTACTTTGTAGACTAGCGATAAACATTGTTGTGTGTGTTGTACTTTCTAAAAGAAAAGATATTGTAATCCCAATTTTGAACAAAGGTTAGATCTTTTATACTAAAATAGACGTTAAATTGAAGGACCAGATATGACTATATGTATAGTTTCTACACCAAAAAGAAAATACTACCGATTCGAGATCTAAGCTGATGTGTTGCTGTTTAGATATCGACAAATCACGTACCTTGGCATACGTAATATGTTGACCCAGATTTCACTTAGACAAATCGTCGAACATGTGGCAGGCATTGGATATATTGGATTGGGTTTAAGTGGAGCATATTGCGTTTGAAACTTTTGATGGATATTTTTGGAAAATTATGCTGGGGTGGCCAATCCTGTTTCACATTAAGCTTATCTCTCTTTCAGCCTCCCATCAAAACATCATCGGAAACAAGTGTCAAAACAAAAGTTATCTCCCTAATTTCTTGGAAGAAAATGACAAGGGAGTCGATATACGTCTTGTTAAATGTTAATATTTTGATGAAGATATTTTTGGGTGTTTGATATGAAAATCATAATTGTACAATGACACGTTTGATAGTTCGAGTTTAAACGTGTTAAGACTTGAATCACGTAATATTTATTATTTAGACTAATTGTATATATTTGGGTGCTTCGTGTAAAAATAATAATTGTACAATGGCATGTTTGATTGTATTGAGTTTAGACGTGTCACAGATTGAATCACATACCATTTATCATTCAGGCTATGTGTAGTGGTTTAACTAAAGAGTGACTGACACTTCACTGCCACTTACCATTTATCATTCAGGCTATGTGTAGTGGTTTAACTAAAGAGTGACTGACACTTCACTGCCACTTAGGCAATGAGGCGCTCACTAACTTTTTCTACCACCTTATGTAATGGTTTCACTAATCAATTTAAAAAAATAAAAAAGAAAATAAAGTGTATGCGTTTATTTATGAATCTGATTGGTTGAAATCTATCCCCGTATACCTTCACCTTTTCTCACACATGTTACGTTGCTAGCGCCAACGCCCATGGCACCCTCTTAACGCCGCGCCCCCAATAGCTAACGTGGCCATAGGCACAACACCATTACACACAACCTTATGTGCCATCACTTTATCACTATAGTGGGGGTAGGAAGGGGCGGCCGATTCCCCGAACTTTTTGCTCACTAGTGGAGACTGGAGAGTATGTAGTTTTCGTATAGAAATTTTTGGGTATATACGTTTTCAACCCCTCGATCGGAAATATCAAGCTTCGCCACTGGTGAAAGGTGGTTTCATCTCACACTTAAAGCAAAAAAATTACAAATGCATTATATGGTTTCTCCATCTTTTTAACATATGCTTGGTTTTTGAAATGAACCACCCACCATATTGCTAAAAATATGAAGTGGAAACATTTGACTTAAAACGTGAGAGAAATATGCTTGGTTTTGAAATGAACCACCCACCATATTGTTAAAAATATGAAGTGAAAACATTTGACTTAAAACGTGAGAGAAAAGATAGAGAAACAAAATGCAAACAATGTGTTTGTATTGGGGCGAGGTCAGCAAGGCAAGTCATTACGATTTGGGGAGTGAAGGCGCATGAAACATTGTCAAATATCTTTTTTTAAATGACAAAGGTAATAACTTTGTTTTTGAAAGCTAACAACAAGAAGCTAGAAGTTGATCAAACACTCCAATCTAAGTTAACCGGATTACAAGGGAAAACAATCAAAATTAAATTGTACCATTTGTCCCATTATGTATGTTGATCAGTTCTGTTTAAACTAAATGGAAAACATGAAAATACATACCTGTTATGGCATTCAAAGCAGAGGAGAATCCAGTCAGAGAACCAGCCATTGAGTTCGACATCTTTGTCAGTATGATTCGGTTCCTCCTTAGGGTGTAAAGTAATGATGGTGATGATAACCGAAATAGGGTTAGTTTCTACTATGGGGAGAGAGTCATGAATTTGATGTTAATGAGGGTTGGTTGATTGTATAAAGTGTGTAACTGTCTAACCCTTTAACTCTCTAATAAGCCCCTTATTTATACACCCAAGAGGAAACCTAATTAGTTAATAAGGGTAATATGGTCCATCAACAATTACCAACTAATTATAATAGGTTATTAATATATTTTGATCTAATATAATATAAATGATTATATAGGCTACAAGATTAAATACTAAATAAATAATATTTAATCTAACATTCTCCCACTTAGCCAAGTAATCATTTATCATGAGTATTAGGTAAGCCTGGCCAGGAGTTAACACTCATTTTAGCCTTAAACAAGTACTATAGCAGAGAAATACAGCCGTTGAATCATTATGCGACTCAGGACCCCCATTAGTCATACTATAGCCTTAATTTAAAACCTAACAGTTACGATCAAAATACGCAGCCCTTTAGCGTCTGATTTGTATTTATATTTGTCTATATGTCATTACACCGGCAGAACATATGTTAGAGACATACAAAATCAAACTGAGGAAATTTTATTAATTAAAACATAAGCTAGTACAATATGCCATTAAATAAGGTCTTTAGTAAGTCCCATATTCGATACATGTTCTTCGAAAACCTTAGGTGGGAGACCTTTAGTCATCGGATCCGCTAGCATATCTTTAGTACTAATATACTCAATACAAAGATTATTTTCCTCAACTCGTTCACGTACGAACAAGTACTTCGTATCAAGATATAAACCAGCTCCAGTCGAACTGTTACTGTTCGAGAAACTAACGGCAGCTGAATTATCACAGTAAAGCTTCAATGGTCTAGAAATGGAATTAACAATCTTGAGTCCAGTGATCAGATTTCTAAGCAACATTCCATGACAGGTTGCGTTGTAAACAGCAATGTACTCTGCCATCATTGTGGAAGTTGTAGTCAACTGTTGTTTATGACTCTTCCATGAGATAGGTCCGCCTGCTAACATAAAGATGTAGCCCGAAGTGGATTTCTTGTCATCTTTGCATTTGGCAAAAACAGAATCAGAATAGCCTACCACTTCTAAATGATCACTTCTTCTATAAGTCAGTTTATAGTCTTTCGTCCCTTGCAGATATCTAAGGACCTTCTTAGCTGCTTTCCAGTGATCTAGGCCAGGATTAGTCTGATAACGACCTAGCATTCCAGCAATGTAAGCGATATCTGGGCGAGTACAGACTTGAGCATACATCAGGCTTCCGACTACTGACGCATAAGGTATCTGGCTCATTTGCTCCTTTTCAACCTCTGTTGTCGGACACTGGAATGAACCGAAAACATCTCCCTTAACTACTGGAGCGACGGAGGGTTTGCACTGTTGCATGTTGTAACGTGTAAGGACACGATCTATGTAAGTCTTTTGAGACAATCCTAAGATCCCTTTGTGTCTATCTCGGTGAATTTCGATGCCAATGACGTAAGAAGCATCTCCGAGATCCTTCATGTCGAAGTTATGCGAGAGTAAACGCTTCGACTCATGCAACATGTCTAAACTATTACTTGCCAATAGAATATCATCTACGTAAAGGACAAGTATAGTAAAGTTACTCCCACTCATCTTGAGGTAGGTGCATTGATCCACTTGATTCTTCATAAAACCTTGCCTCTTCATGACTTCATCAAACTTAAGGTACCATTGACGTGATGCTTGTTTTAACCCATAAATGGATTTCTTCAACTTACAGACTAGATGCTCCTGACCTTCAGGTTTAAAACCTTCAGGTTGTTTCATGTAAACATCTTCATCTAAGTCTCCGTTAAGGAAAGCAGTTTTGACGTCCATCTGATGCAGCTCTAAATCAAAATGAGCTACTAGGGCCATGACGATCCTTAATGAATCTTTACGAGAGACAGGTGAAAACGTCTCTTGATAATCAATTCCCTCTTTCTGAGTGTAGCCCTTTGCAACCAATCTCGCTTTGTAGCGTTCAACGTTCCCATTCGGATCCAGTTTTGTTTTGAACACCCATTTACAACCTACAGGTTTGGCACCATTGGGTAATTCGACTAAATCCCAAACGTCATTTTTCTTCATGGATTCAAGCTCATCAATCATTGCTTTGTTCCATTCAGAAGACTGATCACTGCTAATGGCTTCATTATAAGAGATATGATCATTGAGCTTTCCAGCATCCATTTCAGTCAGGTAGGTAACATAATCATCCCAATTAGTAGGCCTTCTTTGCCTAGATGACCTCCTGAGTTGATTATCGGGTTCAGCGTTGTCTTGGTTTTGAGCGTTTGATGTGCCTTCGTTGTGAGGTATAATGGGTTCTGATTGTGGAGATGGATTTTGTGCAGTGACTTCAGGTGCAGTTGCATGGGGTACAAGAGGAGTAAACGGAGTAATGATAAGCGACGAGTCTCTCCCCCCCCGCGTCTTGTACTTCTTGCAATTCTTCGTAAGGGTTGGTACTGCTCCCACTGACCTTGAAATCCTCCAAGAACGCAGCACGCTTGGTTTCAACAATACGGGTGACATGGGAAGGACAATAGAAACGATAACCCTTTGAATGATCAGGATACCCAATAAAGAAGCAGGTAACTGTTTTAGGGTCAAGTTTCCTTAGGAAAGGATTATAAAGTTTTGCTTCAGCAATGCAGCCCCATACTTTCATATATTTAAGACTCGGTTTCCTTCCTGTCCAAAGTTCATAAGGAGTTTTAGGGACAGACTTAGAAGGAACTCTATTGAGTATATGAACAGCTGCTTTTAACGCTTCAGTCCAGAGGAATAATGGTAAATTAGTGTTGGCTAACATACTGCGCACCATGTTCATAAGGGTACGATTTCTTCTTTCAGCTACACCATTCTGCTGAGGTGTACCAGGCATGGTGTATTGGTTCACAATCCCCTGGCCCTTACAAAACTCATAAAATGGACCAGGAGCTTGACCCACATCAGTATGTCTTCCATAATATTCACCGCCTCTATCTGATCTCACAACTTTAATCTGACGATCTAATTGCTTTTCAACTTCAGCTTTATAATCTTTAAAAGTTGTTAGAGATTCAGATTTCTCCTTTATAAGATACAAGTACATGTAACGAGAATAATCATCAATGAAAGTGATAAATGAAGTATGTCCTGTTATACCAGCAATTTGATAAGGACCACTAATGTCAGTGTGAATGAGTTCTAATAAATTAGAGCTCCTAGTGGCTCCTTTCTTATTTGCTAATGTCATTTTGCCTTTAAGACATTTGACACATGTTCCAAAATCGGTGAAATCGAGAGGAGGTAAGACTTCATCCTTTACGAGACGATTTAATCGTTCTCTTGAGATGTGGCCTAAACGTTGATGCCACAACATAGATGAAGTCTCTAAGTCTCGAATTTGTTTCTTTTCCATCTTTGTGAGTGATTCATTAATATTATATGACAACAAAGATTTGGAAAAATTATCATCTAGTTCTAATCTATAGAGACCACCATCCAGAATGCCAGTACCATAAACAACGGAATCATAGAGAATAGAGAGTTTGCGATGACCATGAGAAACGACAAAACCGTCCATGTCTAACTTTGGTCCTGATACAAGGTTCCGAGTTACCTCAGGAACATATAAGGTATCATAAAGTTTAATACATAAACCAGTTTTCAAAAATAATTGTAATGTTCCTATGGCCTTCACTTCTAATTCCCGATCATCCCCAACCTTAAGTGTTCTTTGGTTTCTTCCCAGCTTCCGGATTGTAAGGAATCCCTGAAGTGAATTAGTAACATGTACCATAGAACCAGAGTCAAACCACCAAGAATTAGCAGGAACATTTAAATTAAAGGACTCAAGTATCATGAAAAAATCGTTACCTTTCTTAGCCAGCCACTCCTTGAAGTCAGGGCATTCCTTTTGCTTATGTCCTGTTTTCTTACAGAACTTGCAGTAGGGTTTGCCTAAGGAGTTCTTAGAGCTGGAAGGTGCACTTGTATTAGGATTTGGATTTGGTTTGTGAACCTTAGAAGCATCCTTTCTTGGATAATTGTTCTTCCTCTTCTTTGAGCTGGAGGTGGTGAAGTTAGCAACATCAGTATGGCGATCCATCTTCATACGCTCTTCCTCCTGCACGCACATAGCGATCAGCTCACTCATCGTCCATTTGTCCTTCTGAGTGTTGTAATTGATCTTGAAAGCTTCATAGGACGAAGGAAGCGAAGTGATGATGAAGTGAACAAGAAAACCATCACTGATCTCCATCTCTAGGCCCTTCAACTTATTGGCCATGTCATGCATCATCATGATGTGTTCGCGAATGCCGCTCCTCCCATCATACTTAGTCGTCACCAGCTTGAGGATAAGAGTGCTAGCGTGTGCTTTTGATGTTCCCTTGAATTGATCCTCCACAGAAGCCAGATAGGTTTTAGCATCTTCAGAATCAGGAATGGCCCCTCTGATTGAGTTATGAATGGACTGCTTCATGAACATGAGAGACATGCGGTTACACCTAGTCCACTTATCATGGAGTAACTGCTCAGCAGCAGTACTAGTAGCAGTAAGGTCCGCTGGCTTATTCTCTCTTAGAGCATAATCAAAGTCCAGCAGCCCAAGAGTAAGCATGAGGGCATCCTTCCAAGCAGCAAAGTTATCACCAGTCAAAGGTGGAATCCCTTGATTGGGTGCTGATAGTGGAAATAAGATGAGCAAGTTATGATACTAAGAAAGAAGTCTTAATGTGATCTAAGGGCATGTTATACTAAGGCAGGCATAAGTAATGACCATTTTAATTATGAAGCTGTGATAATGTCTATTACTAACATCAAAATAATAGACTTAGTAAAATTCTATTTAAATGAAGACAAATCAGCTTTGGCCAGAAGTGTAATCATTTAAATATGTGTGCAAAGTAATTGTGACAAATCAGCTTTGGCCATAAATGAGACAATCACTTTAGTTATGCACTTGTCAAGTCATGCTAAACATAAATGAATTAAATCAGCTTTGGCCAGAATTAAGACATTTCAGGTTTGTAATGCATACTTAACATAGCTCTTAATAATACTTGAACAATAAATAGATGTATTAAATCAGCTTTGGCCAGAATTAATACATCAAAAGCTCATTCAAGTTAAGCTATTTTGGTTTTGTAAAAATTATCTGATTCTGATTAATTAAGTAAGTAAGTGTTAACAAAACCAAGTATTTAATAGCAAACCACCTGTTAGCGCGGATCGAACTCAGTCTCGAGTTGTGATGGTCACATTAAACAGCATAAAAAATGAGGTCTCGAGTCGCAATCTTAGTTTCGAGTCGCAATGGTTATGGTTGCGAGTCGCAATCTCAGTCTCGAGTTGTGATGGTTATGGTTGCGAGTCGCAATCTCAGTCTCGAGTTGTGATGGTTATGGTTGCGAGTCGCAACCTTAGTCTCGAGTTATGATGATCGTGGTTGCGAGTCGCAACCTTAGTCTCGAGTCGTGATCTCTGTTAACAGCTGCTGATTGTGATAAAACTGAAACTCGAAATTTAAGGGATTTGGGATAGTATTTCCTGTTTTAATCATGATCTAAACTTATCAAGGATTTCGAAAATAATAACTGATTATCTCTTTAACAGTTTTCGAAAATTTAATAGATAAAAATTTAGATCAAAACAGTAAAACACTTACTAATCCAAAATTATATTCCAAATCTTATGAATTTTTCGAGTTTCTTAGAACATAAATGATGAACCCTAAAATAATAAGAACATAATCTGGAAATCCGAAACCTGATTTTAATGGTTTTGTAATGGATTTCGTGACAATAGGTTTAATCCTTTATGATTTCGAGTCGATTTACCAATTAACAACTTCCGAAAACAGGGATTTCGGTCATAAACAACTCGAAACAGTTTTGGTTTTAATGCTTTAAAACTTCCGTTTTTCCAGATTATTTGATCCGAGAATAATGGATACGAAAAAACAGAACTGATTTATCAACATATGCTCTGATACCACATGTTGATCAGTTCTGTTTAAACTAAATGGAAAACATGAAAATACATACCTGTTATGGCATTCAAAGCAGAGGAGAATCCAGTCAGAGAACCAGCCATTGAGTTCGACATCTTAGTCAGTATGATTCGGTTCCTCCTTAGGGTGTAAAGTAATGATGGTGATGATAACCGAAATAGGGTTAGTTTCTACTATGGGGAGAGAGTCATGAATTTGATGTTAATGAGGGTTGGTTGATTGTATAAAGTGTGTAACTGTCTAACCCTTTAACTCTCTAATAAGCCCCTTATTTATACACCCAAGAGGAAACCTAATTAGTTAATAAGGGTAATATGGTCCATCAACAATTACCAACTAATTATAATAGGTTATTAATATATTTTGATCTAATATAATATAAATGATTATATAGGCTACAAGATTAAATACTAAATAAATAATATTTAATCTAACAATGTATTCTCAAATTTGCCCTGTTTTCACCCCAAGGACATGCGTGCGACTTGATGCCTTCAACAATCGATAAGTTTATCGGTTTGGGTGGTAACAAAGATGGGAAAACTAGTCCATTATTCCCACTAATTGAGGTATTTCACACCAATGTTATTTATCATTATCGCCTCATATTACATCACTATTGTTTTATATCATAATTGATGTTGTATAAGGTTAACGTGATAATGAATTAAACTAATATAATTTAGCCAAATGAGAAGAAAAACAATTTAATCAACAACAGTTAAATACCTAGAGTTAGAGTTGCACAAAAAACCTTGTTCTGGCCCGACCCTGAATACCTGACCTTGAACCAGTTCCTACCGTATCCGACTCGTGGGTACAAACCAGTTCCAAACCCAGGTGTAGAAAAAGGAACCGACTTGGAACCACCGAACCCGGTTCCACCTCCACTCGGTCGAAACCTAGACTCGAACCACCGGCCCAAACCCGAAAAACCCGACCAAACTGGTCAAATCCCGGACAAAAACTTGAAAGCACCGAGAACCGGTTCCGACGCTCTACCCGGTTCTTGACTTTGTTGGCCATACCCGGTTCTTAAAAAAAACCGGTTTGTGCATACTACGGGCTAAATTATTCGTTTTCAAACCATTAATTTAAGTTTGTTTTTTAGCAGCCCACGAGAAGAAAAGCCCAAGAAAACATAACAGTTTCAGGGGGTTCTCGCAGAACTCGGAATCGGTGATTTTGACAGTGGAAGAATCGATCCTGTTTATAAAGTAGCGGATACGATAATCCTTGCTTTTTGATCTGATAACCCCTTTTCAGCATCGGAATTCAATCCTGTGTTACAGAACAGAATGGCGGACAAACCCAGCAGAGGATTGGTGTTATACGGTGATGGATTAGCTCGATTTGTCAACCCAACTCATACCCATCTTCATGCATTAGCAGCTCAATCTTTATGTGGCTTCTTATCACTTCCACACTTGCCTCCTACTGGTATCTAATTCATGCAGAAATTGTTAGATTTAGTTGATATTTGACAAAGAACACTAACATGCTTTATGATATTTTTTTTGTATTTTGAGGAATCTTTAACTTTTGATTGAAATTGGTATCAGAGATCAGGGGGGAAATGTGTTTTCTTTATGGTTTTTGGATTAGGTTATTGTTTTGATCAGCTCTTTTCATGCTATTAAGTTTTATGCTTATCATATTAAGTTGTTGATATGGTTGATAAATTAGTGTAGTCACTTGATATAATTTCGTGTGATCGACATCAACATGATTGTAATATATGCTTTGGGATTATTTTATGATGGGATAACACTAGATAAAACTGGCAAGACTTCGAAAGCAAGTACATTTATGTTCAAATAAGCCCAAAGAAATATTTCTTCAATTTTTTTTTGGATACGAATTTAAGCTGTTAGCCGGATTTCATTGAAGATAAAGTTGCATAACAAAGATTCAGGGCCGTACGTTCTATGCTCTTGAAACTTGCGCCTTTTTGCTCACTGATTTGTGCAATCAAGATTTAGGATCTACCAGACCTATAGTAAATATATAGATAGGTTACAATGTTGACTATTGTCAGGACAAGTTTTTTTTCAAGAGGTAATTCAGATGGCGTTTGCATGAAATGGTGCTCTAGGTGGTCCGATTTTGTGACTTATGGTGAACTTGAAAGATAATAGAGCTTGCTACTTCTAGGAGATGTTTAAACTTCCTTCTCAAAATTTCTATTAACATGCGGTTCGTAGATATAAGACCTTTTTAGGCATTCTTGGCCCAACACCATTGTTTTCTTTTGCATATATCTTAGAACCTGCAACAGCCATGTGTCAAATTGAGGGAAACAAAAAAAAATGCAAAATGAATGGTGTACAAACTCATGAATTCAGCTGTTGTGTGCCAGAATTACAAAGTAGGCCTTTAAACACGAGAAGTTTAAATATATGCAAAAAAAAATATTATTAATATTGCAAAAGTTGCGATAATTATCCACAAAAATTTCAACAACAGGGGTAAAGTGCCTTCCTCTAACATAGTCACACGTGGTGCAATTAATTTCTTGAATAGTGCCATTCTTGTAGTATTCTTGGAAGTAAAAATGGTTTATTTGATCTTTATAATCAACACTCTTCAATAGATCACTCAATTGATGTCATTTTATCAATGGCAATCCATTAAGTCTCTCTTGTGATATTGTTGACCCTTTAACTTCAGTTTTGAGAAACTTCTTTTTTGCACTATGCAATAGGTAGGGGAGTAGTCAATGCTCTAATAGCAGTTATTGCAGTAATAAAATATTTTCAAGTCCGGTATTGTCACTTTTTTTGTGACCAAATTTACCGTGCATAAGATGTTAAACCAAATGACTGTTTGTTGCTACTAAAATTTCAAATAACCAAGCTCATTTGTCGCTATAGATCTGGCTTCACTTCTCGTATTAGAATCATCATCATTTTCTGTATCTTGAAGTGAAATCTCAAAGTCTAATATCTTCTACGCTTTCGACCATCATTTTTTTCCTGCAAGATATGTTAATAACTTTTCTTTGCAATTTGCAAGTATCTTTTTATACCGTTAGATCTTTACTGATTTACTTGGACATTATTTTCAGAAAATGTGGATGGTCGAACAATTGGAGAATTTCTTAATTTAGTGGATGCATATGACGATTTTACCACTTTGGTCAGATTTATCATTGAAATATTGTTTTATTAGAAAATACAGTAAGTTCACTTTTAACTTTATCTTTACTTGTTTCGTTTTATACTTTTCCAGAGTGTAGACTCTCAAGACAAGTGCATAACACCATCTATATCAGAGAGGTAATATTACCATAACAACACTAATACAAATTCATTAAAGAACTGAATTGCTTTGCTTACTATATAGAAATTACGGGTCTGATCAATATAGGTTTATGGGAGTAAAAGCAGCATTAGTTACCGAAAATAATAGTTTGAAGTCATGTGGAGACAAACTTGGCCTTTCGGTGTTGCAGCCGAACGAGTTAATTAACAACGATCGTTCGCTTGCTGACTCACCCGTCAATCTTGTTGCCACTAACTTGCTGAATCTGCTTGGATTTCAAGAAGATAAGGTTCTAGATTCAAGTCGGTTTGATTTAGTTTTCGTACACATTGGAGGTCACGAAGAAGATTCAAATAATAAATACACGGAATATATTAATTCGTTGGTTGGTGAGATAATATCCAAGGCAAAACCTAAATCACAGATAGGTTCTCGGCTTCATTTATCCGTTGTGTTAAGCTATGGGGAAATTGAAAGCGATGACGAGTCCAAGTTTACCATTTTAAATAAGAATGGAAATAAGCAATCGGGTTTGGATTCATTGTACCCTCGTCAAAGTTACACGATGAAAGGTAGCAACCCGAGGAGTAATGTAAGGTAAAAAAGTAAATCTTACAAAAATCTTTTACTTATTTTAAACGGTTCATGATTGTTACTAATTTTTTTCTGTCATTTAACAGAGATTATTGCCCAATGTTGTTCACTCAATGGCAAGATGCTGTTACTCGGAAGGATACAGTGAAAACCTTTGGTTTTCAAGATTTTTTGGAGGTAAATAACTCGAATTGACGATGTTAGGAAAGATTGTTGGTAAGCGAAGCTTGAGATTTTCGACCCAGGGGGCGGAAGTCACCAGACCTAAAATTTTCTATAAAACCGGAGGGTCGAAAACGTATATACCCAAAATTTTATGTACGAAAACTACATACTCTCCACTACTGAGCGAAAAGTTCGGGGGGTCGGCCGCCCCCTCCCGCCCTTAAGCTTCGCCCATGGTTGGTTATGTAATTATTTATGCATGCAAGGCAACATATACCTTGTCCCCTTCTCTTAAAAGGAAAATCTGCACAATCCCATGATTGGATACAAAGTCACTCATGTATATATGGGGTGTTTGGATGTGCGTTTCGAAAGTGATTTTGTCATATTTAGTATTCAGAATTACATTATTAGTTGTAACAGAATGGGTTGGAGAATATCATGTTTGGATGTGCTTTAGATGTTTTTTTTTATGTTATAATAGACCATCATAAATCAGTCTTATATAGTTATATATGACTGTAATAGAAGTGCAACATGCATGGTGCTCATATGTTTTGATATTGATGCAGAATGGGGGGAACCTTACAATACCAGCTGATAGATTTCTTCATGAAGTGGCTTTTAAGCTTTGGAAGGCCCCTAAGTATGGGGCGTGAGGTACTAATAGTTTGACTCGGTTGACTTTCCAAATAAGCTTATGGCTGTTTTGCATGTTTTTATTTACTTTCGGGTACGTCGCTGTTTGTATAACAAGTTGTTTGCCGGTTGATATGCGAATGATTTATCGACTTCTAAGTTACTTGTTTGCCGGTTGATATGCGAATGATTTATCGACTTCTAAGTTTCTTTTATATTCATAGTATTTGCTACTTTTTTCATCAATTCCTTTATTGTGAACAACAGGAACACAATATATTATATCAATCTTTGGAGCATTTATGAACCAAAACTCAATTAACAAGGATCATTAAAATAGTCAATATCTCAAAATACTTTGTTCAAGCAAAATAGTGAATAAATTATTCTGAGTTTATAAACTATTAAGTAATATAAACTTGTTTAGTCAATGAGCAGTAGTAGTGTAGTTTATGTTGTATAGAGTCTTGCCCATTATGTCTAAAAGTCAAACAATTAACAATCAACGCATTAAGTTTCATCCCTTAAAGTAGTTTAGATTGTATTTTCATTTCTTGATTTTTTTGTTTGGTTTAGGAGTTGTTTGTTCGGATGGCTTATACATAAGGTTTTGAGGCAATTGCTTTAGGTTATATTATACAAGTTCGAATCTTATTCTTTCTTACATTGTTATACCATCCCATCAATATCGATATCATGTCTATTCCGACCAAACCACATCACTACTGGTATTGATACGATTAGAAGCATTACCAACATCTGTTTTATGTTTTCAATTGATGTAAAACACATATCGATATCCTTTTGGGCAAATCACGACTTCATTGTTTGAGTTTTCTCTTCTAATTGCTATTATGAGCGTCAATACCTTACCAATATTATAATGAACAAAACAGATTTCAACCGAATTCTCGGCACAACGCACGCATGAGAATTTTACTTTAATTACATAGTTCCAAAATGATATATGTTTTAATTTAATCATTTATTTTATTAAACCAAATACTATCTTAATAAATATATTTTTACTCTAGTAAATTAAAAATTACAAAATTATTTAATCTATAGATATTATGTTTGGCACAGAGCTTTTAGAAGCTTCTAGCTTTAAGCTTTTAAGAAAAAACTCATATTTAATAAAAAGTCTTGTTTGGTTGAAAGAGCTTGAAACTTTTAGGTTAGGAGCTTGAAGTTTTTTGTTGAACGCCCCTACTAGCAGCGTTTAGAAGGAGCTACAAGCTTTTAGGAAAAAAAAATGACTATTTTAACCTCTAAATATAATGAACTTTTTAATGCACAAATTTTTTATTTTTTTTAGTTATGTCCATTTTGGTTCATTTTATACATTTTATTAAAAGCTTCGGTTACTCTGCCAAACACCAAATATATCTAAAAAGCTACAATTATTAACTTCAGCTTTCAGTCACCAGCCAACCGCTACTTTTGCCAAACATACCCTAAAAATAGAGAAAATTACCAATCTAGCCACCTCATGCGTCTTTGGAAGGCCACTCATGTATGTGATGAGTCTTTCAAGCATGGGATGAGTCCTTGGGGAGAAACCCAATAAAAAAAAGACACGTGGCGGGGATGAGTCTGCGGACGCATGGCTTGTGGGTCCGCGGACGCATGGGATGAGTCCGCGGACGCATGGGATGAGTCTTTCATGTGTGTGATGTGATGAGTCTTTCCACGTGTCAGTTGGGGATTGGCGGACGCAATACTTGGCCTGGCAGACGCATTAGAAGACTTGGGATCTGTGAGTGGCATTCCAAAGACGCATGAGGTGGCTAGATTGGTAATTTGACTTTTTTCTTGGCTAATTTTGTAATTTTCTCCCTAAAAATATTCTTATGATACACGTGTCAAGAGATAAAATTAAGCTAAAATAAACACTGGTATACACACGCCATGGATGGACAGCTTTTGCTCTGAATGTACCGTACGCATAAACAATTGTACCTTCACCATAACCACCGCCTCTCAAACCGTTACTGGTGCCGTTACATCTACTCTTCTTCCACTTCTTCACCTCAGCCTCTCGCCGGAAACCTTATCGGCGTTTCCTCACTTCACCGGCCATGTCCACTCAACCTTCATCCACCAGAGCATCCACACCTTCTTCCTCTTTAAATAACGCCACCGATGACGCCGATTCACTTCGACGGCAGCGAATTCTATCCAGCAAACTCTATTTTGATGTACCTCTCACTAAGGTTTGTACTGAAACAGTTTAGTAGTCTAATTATTTTTTGTGATTGAACTCCAATTTCATCTAATGAACTTTTCATTTGATCTCTTGCTATTGTTATTTTTCAGGCTCCGATAATCTATTCGACTTCTTACGACATTTCTTTTCTCGGTATTGAAAAACTGTAAGTGACTTACAGATTCTGATCATCAAACTATATGGCTGATTTTAATTGCTAAGAGATAATACATCCTCCTTTGGGGAAAATTAAAAACATAACTACTGATACAACTAACACCCCGCTTGCGGTATGCGCATTTAATATATATATGTGTGGCGCTTGGGGGCAAAAGTGAAAGTGCACTAATTTTAACGTTATTTTACTAATTTCGTGAAAATAACGTTAAAAGAGGGGATGGTTAATCATGCATCATGTGGTGGCGTTGATAGCCGAAAGACAAGGGGGTACATGCACTAATCGGCAGTTGTCTCAATTGCTGAGTGTTATGTGCCTTATGTCCAAGGCTTGATGCAAAACTACTATCGAGCCGGGGGTCTCACTGGAAGCAGCCTCTCTATTCCTACGGGTAGAGGTAAGGCTGTCTACATCTTACCCTCCTCAGACCCTACCTTAGCTTTGCTGTTGGTGGGATTTACTGAGTATGATGATGATGATGATGATGATGATGATGAACTACTGATACAACTGTGAATATCAAAAATGTCACTTTGAATTTCGTCATTGATAGGTATTTCCAGTTTTGCAGAAGAACAATAATACAAGAAAGAAACACAAAAATATTCTTTTTTGCTGGTGTTTTATAGCTGCCAGACTTTTTTCTAGGATAATGAGTTAAACTAATACGATACGCAGCGTCTTATCGTTATAGATTCACACGTGTGTTGTTATTCAGGTGTAGAATAAAAATATAAGGGTTTAGGCGAATAAATACAGATATGTGAGTATAAATAGATGGACTACATAGATACGCGGTAACCATATAGATACGCTGCCAAAGATTCGCTTATGTCATGACTATATGCGTGAAATTGTTATGATATGACTATATAGGTATAACACACTCCAAAAAATGGTTGTTTTCGTGATTTTCTCGAAATAGAAAATGGAAGAAGATAGCTTATTACATGAAACTACATGGAAAGTAGTCGGAAGTGCCTGTTCCATGTTGGGTTGAAGGATTCTTTGAATAACAGTACCATGTTGGTCTGAAGAAATATCTGGTATTTTAATTGTATCTCAATTGGGGAGAACATACATGTAGTTGCTCATTACAAGTGAGTTAAGATTACATCTATGAAGAAAATATAAACTACATTCTGATCTAGTATAACAAAAAAAAGTCTCAACTTGGCGTTACCGCTGTGCTCACGCTATTTTCTTATCTTGGTGTGGGAAAATGAGCGTCTTATGTATGTATGTTCATGTATTGTCTATAACTAATGCAGGCACCCATTTGATTCTTCTAAATGGGGTCGTATCTGCGGATTTCTCATTAAAAATGGCACTTTGGAAAAAACTCGTATAGTTGAACCTCTAGAAGCAACCAAGGATGACCTCCTAGTGGTATACTTGCACCCTTACAATATCAAGGA
Source organism: Helianthus tuberosus (assembly GCA_030545235.1). Classification (NCBI taxonomy): domain Eukaryota; kingdom Viridiplantae; phylum Streptophyta; class Magnoliopsida; order Asterales; family Asteraceae; genus Helianthus; species Helianthus tuberosus. The sequence continues at coordinate 190,994,877 of CM060418.1, forward strand.
TACTGTTTATTTAATTGTTTCCCTCTTTTAATTTATTATGATCATTATTATGTGTGGTAGGTGCACTCGGAAGCATACTTAGAAAGTCTCAAAAGCAGTGTAAACGTCTCCATAATTACAGAGGTCGGGTAAATTTTTTCACTTGCTGGCTTTCTATACAGTTCTCATGCTTTTGAAGATTTTTTTTTTTCATTTATGTGATTTCAGGTCCCTCCTGTTGCAGTTTTTCCTAATTGCATTGTTCAGAAGAAGGTCCTTTACCCTTTTCGTAAACAGGTACATTGTGGGATCTCATCATTTTTCTAAACTTTATCTTATATGTTGAGTAAAATGCCATTTTTGTCCCTGAGGATTAACTACTTTTGCAACTTTCATCCAAAGGTTTGTTTTTCCACATCTGGATCCAAAAGATTTGAAATCTTGCCATTTTCATCTTACTCGTTAACTCCATCCATTTTTCTCCGTCAAATGAGGGTCATTTCCACCTTTTTAGACATTTTATATTTAAATAAAAACACTATAAGAAATAAAGATCCACCTATGTTGACTTTCTTCCCACCCAACCCCTTTATTAATCGTCACAAAAAAATGTCTAAAAAGACGAAAATACTCATGACTTAACGTTAAAAATTGAATGGAGTTAACGAGTCGGATGAAAATGGCAAAGATTTCAAACCTTTTGGATCGAGATGCGGAAAAACAAACCTTTGGACGAAAGTAGCAGAACTAGTCAAACCTCAGGGACGAAAATGGCATTTTACTCCTTATATGTTCTATGTTAACTTTACTTCTGATTTAGGTAGGAGGAACTATTCTGGCAGCTAAACTAGCAAAAGAACGAGGGTGTGCGATCAACGTAGGTGGCGGCTTTCACCATTGTTGTGCAGATCGTGGCGGAGGATTTTGTGTTTATGCCGACATATCTCTTTGCATTCACTACGCATTCATCCGTCTTAATATTTCACGGTATTTAATATTTACAAAACTGCATTTGATAAAAGTCACTTGCAGCCCTTTTAATTCTCTCCAAAATTTAAACTACGTTCAGGGTGATGATAATTGATCTTGATGCTCATCAAGGAAACGGACACGAAAAGGATTTTTCAAATGACAGTATGCTTTTTATGTGCCCTTTTCATTTTATGATACGTGGTCATGGTCAAATCAATCAACTTATTGAATCTTGTTACTTGCAGGAAGAGTTTATATCCTGGATATGTATAATCCTAATATCTATCCATTTGTGAGTTTTCTCATGAATCAATACATAATTTCATTTTTTTTCCTAAACAATAGTAGTATTTTTCTTAACCATGATGTTATCTTATTTAGGATTTTGAGGCTAGGAGATATATTGATCAAAGAGTTGAAGTTCCAGTGAGTCATTCTTCATTAAATTTGTTACAAATTATGTTGATCAACTTTACATAAATTTGTGGACAGAGTGGGACTGCTACAGAGGAGTACTTAATGATGTTGGATGAAGCACTTCAGGTACACAGCATAAAAAGTTAATAAAATCTATAATATTAATTAATATTGATATTACAGAATATTCAAACAAAACGATATGATATAATCCACAAATTTAAACAAACATTCAACAAAAAACGATACGTTATAACCCATAAAGTTAAACAAACGTTCAACCAAAAACATTAAATACTGAAAAAAAATGTGAAAATCCGACGAAGATTTTACTACATGTCAGTTCGGTTATGGTGAGCATGGAAACATTGATAACCATAACTGAGCCGCTACTTTCGGCTTTATCGGTTATATTGGTTGTGGGTCGGTTAATTTGGTTTTTGCATTTTCCAACCAACATTAACTGTCATTGATTCTTGGAATGAAATATTAGGTTGCAGAGAATGCATTTGACCCTGAACTGGTGATTTATAATGCTGGAACTGATATTTTAGATGGCGACCCGTTAGGAAGACTTAAGGTAGTGCTAAATTTATTTTTGGTTGCTAAATCAAAACAAGCAAAAAGGTGGAAATTTATGTTAAGGTTTAAGTATCAGATGATTTATATAACAGATTAGTCCTCATGGGGTAACAACGAGAGATGAGAAGGTCTTCAAGTTTGCCTGCGATAAGAATATTCCGCTCGTAATGCTGACATCAGGTTCAGAAACCATCATTTCTTTGTGTAAAGTATATTCTTTTTGCGCTATTTGATTGATGGAAACGATATGTTTCAGGTGGTTACATGAAATCAAGTGCCAGAGTGATTGCTGACTCGATTATTAACCTCTCAAATAAATCATTAATCACCATGGGTGGGTAAGTTTCTCTATTTTGTTGTAGTAATCTTGTAGTAAAACATTGTAATATGCATGGGGGCATATCAAAGAATGTGTAATACATATAGAATGGATGTAATAGAAGGCAACAACAAGAATGTGATAAATTTTTTTCTTTTTGCATAAGCCGAACTTTGGTTCGATCTATTAGACCTTAACAGCATTATCCAACCACCTCTAGATGGTGATACTGATTAAAACACGACACGTAGTAGATATATAATTTAAACCATTATTAAGTTATATATACTTGGATTGAAGTTCATAAAATGGCTCGAGTTTTGCCAAAATAAGCAGAAGATACAAAGATTAAAGAACAAATGCAGTCATATTCAAATACGATATTGCTGGATTCTGTGGTGACTAGTTGTTTCTTCATCACGAATCCTCCGTTTGTTCATCTCTATGTACATTTCCTCGATCATCGGCTTCCATAAACGAACTCTAGCGTTTATAAACCAATTAGATACCTGTAATCATATACAACAGCTATTTATAGAACAAGTAAAAGTTCTAGCTTGTTTTGACCCAAACCCATTATGAATCATCATCTGACCCGCCCATTTTGTGACCTCTAAATTATACGGTAAATGTACTTGATGTTTATGGTACCTGGCTCCTTGTCAATCCACTTTTTACAGCCAGCAATTGTTTCTCTGCATCCTTAGGATACCTGCAAGCAAAATCAAGTTTACAAGTGACACTACAACATTTTATAAATTTGAATTATAGTATTAAATAGTATTAGCAAATCGCATACGGGTGAAGAAAGTTTTGGAACATCCATGCTCGTAACACAAAAACCGATTTTTCTGGCAACCCTCTTTGGGGTCTCCATAGTTGATGATCTTTTCTTCTAAGCTGCTGAAGATGCCATTGTTTTGGTATAAAAGATGAAAGCTCTTCTTCCCTGGTGCTGAAATCGGCAGCCATTGATAGTATGTGATTACTTATTTTCTCTCTTAAATGCTTGTAGAAGAAAGTAATTGTATGAAGAGCAAAACAAGCATGAATTTGAGGATTCAATTCGGTTACTGCACTGAAAGCTGACACCACTGTGTGAATCTCATCTAGGCATTGGTTGTATCGTTCGTCGACCTGGGTCACAAAGAGTTTCACAAATTTTGCTGTTTTAGACATGTAATTTGTTAAAAAATTGAAACAATAAAATTTTGATGCTTGGTCATGAAAAGGTTGGAACTTTTTAAGTCTTTTTGGATATAAATAATTGGTGCATAATTACCATCAAGAATATCTGTATTCTTGGTCAGTGGTCACAAAGAAATTTGATAAAATAATTGATAGATAATTGGTTAAAACCTAAAAATTAAATAAAATAAAACCTGTTGTTTCCTAGTCGCAAAAAGCTAAAGATATATCATATATCAAGTGTTTTTATAATTAACTTTTTTTTAAAAATCTTATCAAGAAAGTTGTGATCCTTGGTCACAAAAAGTTTTTAATTTTAAGCCTTTATGGATTTATGATGGGTTGAAAATAAAAATCCAGATGATTGTGATTCTTGGTGACAAATAAAGGTTGTAACTTTTATGTCTTTAAACGGCTAAAAATCAAAATCATGTAGATTTTCAGTCTTGGTCATAAAAGAGTTGCAAATCTACAGTCTCTTTTAGATAACTGATTAAAGATTAAAATCAAGAAAATCATTTTTTTGGTCACAGAAAATGTTGAAAATCTTGGTCAAAAGGATGCAAATCCTATGTCTATTTTGAATAAATAATCAAAAATCATAATCAAGAGAATTTTAATTCTAGGTTACATACCATTTCTAGTAAAGCCAGCAAATGCTTCTTTTTCTCTTCAACACCATATGATTTCAAAACCGGATTGAATCCATGGTCAAATTTGTGATTTCCATCTGCAAAATCATCAAAACTAATCTGCTTATAGCTCATATGATCAAGATTTCCAATCGAATAGCTAGCGATTTCCGTAAGAATTTCTTGCATCATATGAAGAAACCCATTCGATCCAGATGAACCCGGCAAAACCTGAATTTGCCTATTAGTGCTAGAATCAAACCCTAAAGATACACTTTTACTATTGCATGAACTCGCTTGTTCGACGATACCCAATTGTCTTCCATGTAGAGAAAGATTGCTTATGTTTGAACATGTTGCAAGGCTCAAAGATAGCTCATTACCATCTGAACTCACACTTGGGTTATGATCACCCGATATCCACCCGTTTGGATGCGCATTAAATCCGATCCGTTCGGTTGTACCAAAAAACTTGTTGGATTCCCATTTCCTACTCATATCATTAAGCATTCCATCATATCCAAAATTATCAGGTGAATAGTTGTTTGGATTTGGAACAACACTTTTAGGAACTTCAAAAGATTGACCGAAAGACGGGTGAGTTAAGCTTTCGTGTTGACCGTGTCTAGAGGCAAGAAGCGATGCTAGAGCAGTAGCGGAAATCGGAATATCCATATGATCATTTGGAGGAAAGTTACTTCCAAGATGTTCAGTTGAAACATTTGTGGGTTCATTTGGGATCATGGGAAATATTGGCATAATATTATGGTTTTGGTCAAGAAATTGTTTTTGACTAAAAGAAACCATGGGTGCAGACTGAAAGTTTTCATCTGGAATGATGAAAGTCTCACTAGACATACCCATTGGGACACTGAATCCATTGTTCTCCATGATCAAATTGAGATGCAAACAGTTCAAATTCCAATAGGATTACCTAAAAATCCAAACAATATGATAAGTATAAGTTATAACCAACAGTTCAAACATAATAATTCAAAATATCCTGTATAAAAACAGTAGCCAACAAAGGAAGAAACAAAAATGGTGCCATCAAAAAGATAAAACAGAAGACACATTCTTAGTTGGAATGTAAGTTTTTTTACTGGCAAGAAGTGACTTCTCAAAGCTCAACTCTCACAATCACATCCCTGTGGATACAGTGCCAAAAAACTATTTAACATTTTGCCATATCTTCAATATCAAATTTTTCAAATAAATAAACAAAATTCCAACATGTCAATTATGATATTAAGTTTAATTTCTGCACTACATGAAGCACAAGTTTTGCATTAGTAAATTTTATAAATTATTTTTTGCATGGTTAATTTTATTTTCAGAATTCTACAACTAAATATCATGTAATAGCAACAATCAACACCAGAAATGCAAGAATTTATAGAACATTTTTGCAGTATATTTTAACAGAAAAAGGAAACTAAATCAAGAGTGAGTGTAACAAATATCCTTTTCAGATAAAGTTCAAACTTTGGGGTGTCAAAATCCTGTAGTAAACAACTGACTAAAAGTCAAAATTATGAAGATAGAAACACTAACATATATGAAGTAAACCAACTACCTTGCAAACATTTGAAGATGAGATGAAGAAGAAACAGTAGCCTATCTTCCACTTTTTGGAGTCTTATAAGTCAAGAAGAGGAGGATGTAGCTGTGAGTGGGATCTGGTTTGTTGAAAAAAAAATAACAATAACTAAAAAAATAATAACTACAAGTGGCTTCTCTGAAATTGGTGTGCAACAAAGAAAACCAACCTCATATGAAATTTGCCTATGCTAAAAGGATGAAAACAGTGATGATAAATAAAGAGAGACATGTGGGCTACAGTTTCTGTTGCTTTAGGATCTTATTATTAGCTTTAGAGCCAATAACAAGAAGAAAAAAGATGAAAAAAATAATGGTAAAAGTGGGTATTAATTAATTAATAATATTATATGTAATATTATGCCTTGCATGGACAAGAAAAAGATGTGATATATATTTCCATGATTTTACAGAACCCAAGAAACAGAAAGTTGATGATGATCATCACTATTCCCTGTGAATCCAGTTGAAGCAAACATGCAAACACAAGAATACCCACAGGTTTTTTAAAGTAAACAAGACAAAATGGTCATGAAAATGAAGGTCACTTGTGGGGGGTTTGAGTTACGAGTACACCATTAAAAGCATATAAAGTCTGTTTCTGATCTAAAAAGCCAAAAGAATAGGGGGAGAGAAGTAGTAGAATTACCATTACATGATAGGAAACAAACAATAATGGACCTGGAAATGGACCCAAGAAAGTTTAACACCAAACACACACATCACACACATACTTTATAGTTTATACTTATAATTTGAAATATTCACACACACACACACATGAATAAATACAGAATGAGTGAGAGAGAAAGAGAAAGTGAGAAACCCTCTTCTCATAAATGGTGCAGTGCCACTCATTTCTGTTGCAGGCTTTAGCCTGAAACAAAACAAGAGGGACCCATCTCCCTTATTACTACCTCTTTCTCTCTCTCCAATCCTGCAATCATCACACAAAAAATCAATCTTGATCAAGATTATTAGGGTTGTAGGATGATGATGAACATAAACTAGGTGATCAAGATTCAAGAAACAGGAAAAGGGAGTTGCTTTTTTAACCATTTTTAGGGGAATGTGAGAATGGGGGGTAAGAAAGTTGGTTGCTTTTTTGTTTGAGTGAAGAGTTAAAAAAGAGGGGGGGTGGGTTGAAGGAAGTTACAATGGCTACTATTTGGTTGCAGTGAGTAGGGTTTGTTTCTAGTACTGAGTACTGCTTGTGTTTTAGAGAGTGTGAACTGATGATGTAAGCTAAAATGGAGTGTTTTGTGGTGATGAAGATGAAATCTTGCAGGGAGATCTATTTATAAATGCTTTTCTTTCATCCAGCCCACCACCCTGTACGGTCTATTCCCACACACTTAGACTAAAGGGTATGGAGAGGATGGGCTCGGATGGGTTGAGCCGCCACGTAGGCGCCACGTAGGAGTGGCTTGGATGGGATGAATCTAGGGGGGTGGGGGATGAACCCCTTTATATATATATATATATATATGTATGTATAGATGTATGTGTGTATAGAGAGAGGAGAGAGGATCGTCTCATTCGGCGGAGGTGGGCCGTTTGGGCCGAGCCGAAGCTGAGGGGGATGGTGTGGGGGCTCGGCGCCGGACCGAGCCGGGGCTAGCCGACCCCATACCCATTAGTCTTATTGTTACTTGTTTGGTTCAGGCATAAAATATTAGTTATGATGTTAAAACCATTTATTTGATTTATGTTTGATTTTGGTAGGGAAAATTAGTTTTCCTTTACTCACCATATTTGAGTTTATGTTTTAAACTAGTATCAAAGTCCTCACTGTTGGGACGTGGAAGTAAAATCGTGCTAAGTAGCATCAGTGATACACCATTGTTGGCGATCACCGACACCATAAAAGCTCGTGAAACAAAAATAAAAACGAACAAAAATAAGCGTAAAAATGTTAAACCGCCCACATCCGTTGCAGCGTGTTCATGGGAAAATATTAGACCTAAACATAAATATAGAAAAGAATAATTAAGTTAATCTAGGACACTTGTGTTGCGACGGGACCGTTAAACAAAAAAAAAAAAATGTAAAAACGTTAAGTCACATACGCACGTTTGGTGAGATTTTGGTATTAGGGTGTAAGGGGTGGTCACCTCATGGGAAGAGTTAACTCTCCACTCACCCAATCACCTCTTGCGATACTCCCCTCGTTATAACAACTAAAAGAGAAAACCCAAAAAATAAAATATTGATATGCCCAAAAGAATATTGACACGTTTTTTACATCAATTGAAAACTATAATAACATATATCAATAACGGTTTCAACACCGGTACCGATGTTGCTCGGTCGGAATCAGTTCATCATGGTAGCGGCACTTGCATAGTATATAATACCAAAAATAGTTTATTTTATATACAAATTTATACCGAAATGTCTAGCACAAAAAAATTACACATAGTCGTGTGTTTATTTTTTTTTAAGTTAACGAACACAAACTGTTAGAAATATCAAATTAATAAAATTTAAATAGATTAAAGACGTATATTATGAATACCGGTACTGATAAACAAACATTAAAAAATTAAATTATGTTATTGTTAGTGAGTTTAAATTAATAATAAGCTAAGGAAAACTTCAAATCTAAATAGATGTGATGCATGATTTCTGTATATAAAAGTTAATCTGGGTTGAGATGAAAAGTAAGCAAAATTTTGTGTTAAAACAAAAGAAGTATATGTAAGTCTATAACAATAAATAATTGAAGTTTAGTGATGGAAATCTAAAAATGAAAACTTCATTATAGTTAGTGTGATGTATTTTAATATATATAACTAGGTTAGAACCCCGTGTATTACACGGGTTTAATAAATGTAATCAGCAAATTACGATTTTGGTCCATGTGGTTATATCACTTTTACTCTTTAAGCCCAAAAAGAATTTTTTTTAACATCTGAGTCCCCAACGTCTTTTTTCTAACCCTTTTGGGCCTTAACGCCTTTTTTTTCTAACCCTTTTGGCCCCTAACATTTAATGGATGGGGCTAGTGTTAGGGGCCAAAATGGTTAGAAAAAAAGACGTTGAGAGGTTAGATGTTAAAAAGGTCTTTTTTGAGCTAAAATGGTAAAAGTGATATAACCACAGGGGCTAAGATCGTAATTTACTCAAATGTAATTTTATATACTAAATAAAAAACAATATATTTTTAAAAACCTCATTCATTACACGTGTTGAGTAAATATAATTTTATATATTAAATAATAATAAAATTATATCTTTAAGAAACCCGTGTATTGTGCGGATTGAATAAATGTAATTTTATATACCAAACAACAAAAAAGTTATATTACAAAAAAATATTGTGTATTCACGGGTGGAAGAAATGCAATTTTATATAGTAAATAATAAAAAAGTTATATTTAAAAAAACTCTGTGTATTGTACAAGTTGAATAAATCTAATTTTATATAGGAAATAATAAAAAAATGTTATATCTTTAGAAACCCTGTGTATTACACGAGTTTATCTATTGTTAAAAAAAATCTTTCTAAATCAAAACGGTTTTTTTTTTAAATGAGGTTAATACTATTTTAAATTTTTGGTTTGATTAATAAGTTGTTTAATATAATTTCAAATAATTAACAATATGATATTAATAAATAATAATGTTTTGTTGCATCAAATTAAATTAGTTTGGGTAACGGTTTGGTTTTTATAAAAAAGTCTAAATGAGTGCTTACGATCCATAGGAGAATTGTTGAGTCGCTCCAAAACCTCAAGTGCCTACGTCCCAATGTTTTATCTCTTGCAAATTTCTTGATCTGAAGTGAGCAAGTATATATATTTTCATTTATCAGTTAAACAATATTTTTTGGTTTAGATAAGACTTTACGATTTGAAGTTAAGTTTATGCCAATGATTTAGAGTTGATAAGATTTATATTAATTTAATTAATATTTAATAATTTAAATTAAATAATAATTATTTACAATTAAGGATGGTCTAAAATAATGACAAGTGTCCATCCATTGGTTTCTTTTATTATATAGTATAGATAATAACGCGTTCGTATCATCACCTCTATATTACTCTCTATAATTTAACTAAACATTATATTTTCTTAAAATTTTGTTTATCTTCTAAAAATTCTTCACATCTCATTTTTTTTTGTTTTTGTTTTTATCTCAATGTTAATCACAAACACTTATTTTATTATTATTTTTTTTTAAAAGAACTTATTTTATTATTTAACTCACAACATTTAATTTAGAGATGAATAATAACGTATCAAATATATAGATTGAAATTACTATATATTTTGAGATAAAGAATAAAAATAGAGAACCTGACATAGATGTTAAATGCATTAAAACTCTATTTCTCCTCTATAATTTTGAGATGAATGGTGAAATGAAGAACGTATTGTGAATGCTCTAACATATTATTAGGAATACTCTTAGACTATGTGTTATGAGTGATTTATTGGTGCTTCAAGGGGAAAAATTGATACTACATAGGCGCCACATGAGCACAACGTAAGATACAAAGGCTTTCACGTTTTCCATCTCCAAACCCTATAATGGTGAACCCTCCTCCTTCATGCCCCATGTCCAACATCCCCACCAAGCCCCTGCCCCACGCCTGTCATGGCGCCCACCCGTTGCGATGTTCACACCCCTCTTGCAGATGTGGCACCATTGGCGCCCCCCAATGGATCCTCATAACACACAACCTTAAGGTGTGTATGGATCGGTATAAATGAAAAACTTTTTCGTAGTGGAAGTAATCGACCGGGAAGACATTAAAAATGATCGTGTTCTTAGCTAAAGAATAAAGGTACAGTGTTTCTTTGAGATTTGAATAAATGATGCAACTTAGTATTTTTATATATCGATGTAATATTCAAATGTTGCTATTTGGTTCCTTTTACTTTTTAAGTTCTTAGCCGTTAAAAAAATTCCATATTCATAAAAAAATGGTTATTGGATTTTATCGCCTCTAACTATTGGCTATTGGGCGCTGCCATCCCCGACTATCACTTTAACGCCCGTCACCCCCAACTTAACACTTAGGTGATGTTTGTTTTTTCAGAGGTAAAACGTCTGCAGTCTGCGGACCACATCTGCATACATCTGTTACAGAAGAAGTAGACCAAACATCTGCAGTCTACAAGAAAAAGACTGTTTGTTTTTTACTTCTGCAAACTGCTGAATTAAACTGAAAACTAAATAAACTGATTTATTAAACTTAAAGGAGTCTTCCAACATTCATAAAAAGACAATAATAGTTATACAAGTGCTAAATCATCGGAAAAATTAACATCAAACAATCACAACAATTAACATCAAACAATCAAAAAATTAAAATTAAGTACCTAAACATAAATAGTTATATAATTAATTGGTTACCATATGATATAGCCTATATCATAAAGCATCTTCCAAACTTCGATTAATATACATTCAGTCATACTCTTCGTGGCCTTCACCATAAATTCTTCAACACAACACATGTATATGTAATAATGTAATTGTGTATGTATACACACACTAGTAATTTGTATGATAGGACTAAACAGTGAAGACAACGAAGTGAAGAAAATTCTTGAAATAAATTATTATTTTAATTTACACTCGATTTTGTTGTAGGAATCCACCGACGGTAAAGGACAAAATATTGCCATGTTTCCCATTAGCTTTCTAACACCTGGTTTGCTTTATCAAGATTATTGGTTGGGTCGTGTTATTGGCACACTTTACCCTCTAAATCGACACCCTTAATACGCATCGTATAGGTCTATACGATGCGTATTACTTTTTCAATTTCCAATAAAGATTGATGTGTCAGATTATGTCTATTTGATTATACTTATACGGGTCGTATTGGTTAAGTTTTTTTTTTTTTTTTTTACAAATTTTTTTATACATTTGTTTATGGTTTTGACAAGGTTTTCTAAAAAAATATTTATTTTTTTAATAAAAATTTCGTTAATTTTTTTTAAATACCATGTACAATGTAGTATAGTATAGATGATGTATAGGTTATGTATGAGCATGAGTTGTATTGGTTAAGTCTTTTTTTTTACAATTTTTTTGTACATATGTTTATTGTTTTAACAAAGTTTTCTAAAAATATTTATTTTTTTAAATAAAAACTTCCTTAATTTTTTTTAAGAATACCATGTATAATGTAGTATAGTATAGATGAGGTACAGGTCATGTATGAGCATGGGTCGTATTGGTTAAGGGGGTGTTTGTTTTTTCTTCAAACATCTTCAAGGGAACTGTTGTCTGCAGGCGCGCAGACGTTTCCCTTGAAGACTGTTTGTTTTTTTTTTTAATCAGATCTGCAAATGGCTTATTTCATCTTAAAACAAAAGCTATGAACCTTTGCTTCAAACATCTTCACACAACTCCTTCAAACATTCCCAACATCTCCAGCAAGCAGCCTCTTCTTCTCCTCAATTCCACACAAAACCATGAAGACCTCTTCTTCTCCTCAATTCCACACAAAACCATCGCCTCCGTCTGCCACCACCACCGCCCCTTCACCCACCGGCCGTCGCCTCCGTCTGCCACCACCACCGCCCCTTCACCCACCACCGCTCCCTCTCCTTCTGCCCCCTCAACCACCATCACCCATTCCTCTGACGAGCTCCACCGACTCCTCCGACGATTTGATGTGGAGACAGAAACCTTAGCAAAATTTGAGTTGATGGATGGTGCTCCTGTTAGAGGTTTCATTTTGTATTTTGTTTTGCTGTTCGTGTTTATCTTTTGTTATCTATGATAATTAAAGGAAGTTGTTGTTATTGATAGGTGAGTCGACTGTGTAGGTTGTTGATTTTGAAGGTAGGTGTGTGCAGGTGATTTGGATTGAAGATGTAGAAGTAGGTGTATGAATTGGAATGTGAATTCAGCGATGATTTGGGAATTTGGGGAATTGGGTTGGAGATTGGTTATTACAAACAATATTATATTATTAATTGTTTTATTGAAATCTAAAAAAAAAAGGTTTGTACAGACAATATCAATTTATACAAACAAACAGTCTTATATTTTCAGCTTGAAGAGCTTCAGACCACATCTTCAGTTGCAGACATGAAAACAGATGAAATCAGCTTGTAGACAATTTATGTCTGCAAAAACAAACAGCACCTAAGTCTTTTTTTTTTACAGTTTTTATACATTTGTTTATGGTTTTAGCAAAGTTTTCTAAAAAATATTTATTTTTTTTAGAGAAAAATGCTCGGATAGTCCCTGTGGTTTGCCTATTTTTCACCTTTAGTCCCTAACTTTCTAAAATTACAGCTATAGTCCCCAATTTTTGCAATTTCATTCTCGGATAGTCCCTGACGCAGATGGGGGTTAGTTTTTTGTGTTAAGTGGAATTGAAATGACCAAAATACCCCTACTATTAAATTAATACCTAAAAGTTAAAAAGAAATATAATTAATATTAAATAATTTATGTAGGACCCACCACCAACCCCACCCGCCTCATCTTCCCCACTCTTCACCACTACCACCATCTCCACATTTCACCACCTCTTCCACCCCTCAACCCCCGTCACTTGTGTTCACCACCACCAATTTCATTGCAATTATTAGCACATGAGTTATTATTCTGGCCAACATCAAACCTGCAACAATGTGTCATCATCAAACTTGCAACCTGGAAAAATAATCCGGTTGTCATTGATGTTGATGGTGATGGGATAGAGAAGATGGAGGAGAATAATGTTATTGCTGCTGATGATGATATTGGACATCAAGTGGATGATTTCTTCACCAAGGTTGAAAAGGTCAGACTTGGATCTTCTGTTACTTGACCTATAAGAGTCTTGAATGTATAATTTGCATTTACTTCTGTTTTTGTTGTTTTTCTTTTCTGGTTTGATTTGATTATGATTAAGCTTGTGCTTGTTTTCGTGGGGCCAAATATGGTGGTGCTATGCATACCCTGACATATAATTATTGATAATGTGAGTGAGGGGTTTTGATTTGTTTATGTTACAAAACTGCTACTGAAATAGAATTATTACAGATAGCTTATCTCGTAAAACTGGGAATATAAACAAGAAAACAAAAACAAATAATGTATTAATACAATAACAGTGAACCGAGCTTGTGTTTGACACAATTCCCTTAAACAGATTCGCGGTCTGTTCCCAGGGTACGCCGGTTCGAAGCAGCAACAGCGCACTGCCGGGCTTGAACACTTGCCTGAAACGAAACTGGAATATGTTGCAGAGAGATTAAGAAGAACTGTTGTTTTCGTATCTTGGTGTGTACCTTAACTGATTCAACTGGACTGTATTTATAAGCATGAAATGAATATAGTGCAGCACTTAAAGATAGTGCAGATCATGCCCATTAGCCATTATTGCAGATTAATAAAACGATAGTGCGCAAATAATTCATCACTCAAACTTAAAAAAATGATAGTGCCCAATAATTCGTTCCATTACAATAATTGCTCAATTAGTTTTATTTAATAAAAAGAAAATACGGGTCTCAAGTGCAAAAACCAGCCTCACGTGGGTCGGGTTTTTCGGAGCTGCATTCGTGTCCGCAGGACGTGCAGGCACACACAAGTTCAAGCTAATTCCGGTTCCAATTTGCACCCCCCCCCTGCGCACGCGGGTAGGACTTGTGGTAAAACATGTCATAAAGCTATACTAGTAGGTAAATGTTTTACCTTATAAATAGCCATTCCTTTTAGTCCCTACACCGATGTAGGACAAAGTGTTTACCATATTTGAGACTTTCATTCACACCAATATTTCCAACAATCCCCCACATGAATGGAGGTCGATCTCAGAACAACATTATTCCAATTAAATTTCAGCAGTTGAATCTTGCATACGATAAGTAGGTGTTACCCTTTGAACCTTCGCTCATGAAAATGCACTTAGCCCACTGGCTCTGAGTAGACATTGATGTCTTTGAACTCGTCTGCCGTTTGTGTAGACGACAATACACTTCACACAAGACTCTTCCTGACAAAGTCAAGTCCTCATAGTTATGTTCGTTATGGTCATGAACATGAGCCTGGTTCTGCGAGAGCCATTAAGTATTGTGCCCCAACAATACCCTTCGAAGCGACCCCACTTCTCTCTCACATAGGTGATTCACTAAGTATAATTACTTTAGTCGAATCATTAAAAGCCATAGGCTTAGCCTCACACTTGTCACTTTTAGGAATGGACTAGGAAGTTTATTAAGCTTTTACAATAAACTCCCTTATATATATACGTAGGGTAACCCCCCACAGTGACCCCACTAATTCATACAATTAGGTTTTCCTTTTGAACTCAGCTCTTGGGATCTCCAGTCTACTGAGTTAGGTTTCCATCATATGAACTTATTTTCAAGGGCTTCAGTCCCATTCCCAATGACGACTTCTGTACTACCTCTCTATTTAGGCCTTTTGTTAGCGGATCCGCAATATTATCCTTTGACCTCACGTAGTCAACAGTGATAATTCCAGTAGAGATTAGTTGTCATACCGTATTATGTCTACGTCTGATATGTCTGTTCCTACCATTATACATTGTGCTACGAGCTCTGCCAAGTGCCGATTGGCTATCACAATGTATACAAATGGCCGTTGCCGGCTTAGGCCATCTTGGTATATCCTCAACAAATTAACGTAGCCATTTTGCCTCTTCACCTGCTTTATCTAAAGCGATGAACTCAGATTCCATCATGGATCTAGCAATAACCGTTTGTTTCGACGATTTCCATGATATCGCTGCACCTCCAAGTGTGAATACATACCCACTTGTTGCTCTGGAATCATTCGTGTCAGATATCCAATTTGCATCGCAGTATCCTTCTATAACTGCTGGATATCTGTTATAATGCAACCCGTATTCTCGAGTGTATCTTAAGTAGCGAAGCAAACGAGTGATACCGTTCCAATGCAATGAACTTGGGTTGCTCGTGTATCTACTTAGCTTGCTCACAGCATATGATATGTCTGGTCTAGTACAACTCATAAGATACATCAAACTACCAATAATTCTTGAGTATTCCAACTGGTTTACGGGTTCACCTCTATTCGTGGCTAGATGTTGACTTGTGTCAAGCGGAGTTCTAGCTTCATTAGAGTCGTTTGCATTGAACTTATCAAGAATTTTGTCCACATAGTGGGATTGACTTAAAACAAGTCCACTTTTGGTTCGCGTGATTTTGATCCCCAAAATCACATCCGCAAGACCCATGTCTTTCATGTCAAATCTTGCCTTTAGCATGTTCTTTGTAGATTTTATGATTTTGTCATCACTTCCAGCAATGAGCATATCATCTACATATAGACACAAAATGACATATCCATCAGATGTGTCCTTAACATATACACATTTGTCACATTCATTGATTTTGAACCCAGCATCAAGTATGACTTGATCAAACTTTTGGTGCCATTGTTTTGGAGCTTGTTTCAATCCATACAAGGATTTTACAAGTTTACAAACTTTCTTTTCTTGCCCAATGGCTATGAAACCGTCAGGTTGTTCCATGTAAATCTCTTCCTCGAGATTTCCATTCAAGAAAGCTGTTTTCACATCCATTTGATGAACTTCCAAATTTCTAATGGCTACAATGGCAAGCATCAACCTGATGGAGGTTATTCGCGTAACAGGCGAATATGTATCAAAGTAATCTAAACCTTCTCGTTGTTTATATCCTTTGATCACCAACCTTGCCTTGTATTTATCAATGGTCCCATCTGGTTTCATCTTCTTCTTGAAGATCCATCGATATCCTAGTGGTTTACTTCCTTGAGGAAGATCCACTAGTTCCCATGTATGATTTTGTAAGATAGAATCTATCTCACTTTTGATGGCCTCCCTCCACTGAGGTCCTTCTGAGGAATTTACCGCTTGTTGGTACGTTTGAGGTTCCTCTTCTACCATAAAGGTAAGAAAATCAGGCCCAAAGGATTTTTCAGTCCTTTGCCGTTTACCTCTCCTGATTTCAACTTCCTCAATCTTAGATTGTTCCTGAGGTTCATTACATGCACCCTCATTTCTAGGAACAATTTCCTCAACTGGTCTAGTGAAACTCGGTTCACCTTTACCTGAGCATGGGAACACATGTTCAAACCATGAAGCATCCTTAGATTCTATTAAGGTGCCATTTTTTATTCCAGGGTTCTTGGAATCATGCACAAGAAAACGATATGGACCATAAGGACGGGTGTATCTGTCACGACCCCCGACCCACCCTGGACGGAATCGGAAGCCGCGAACAGCCCAGTGGTACCGGTGATTATTTTGAAAAAATATTGCAGCGGAAATTTCATCAGGACCGTGAGTTAGGAAAAATATCAGAGTTTAGAAAACACCGGATTTTATTTATTAAATAGATGGGATAAACCCATGTTTTACAATGGTAGCTTTAATAAAGATAAATTTGATTACATAAAACAATATTTCTTAATTTGATTTAATTAATAAAATAAGCCACTTCTTGAAGCCTTTCAGTGCCAAATCCATCTCTTACTCCAATCTACTGTAATTACCTGAAACACGTTTTAAAAAGGTTTTGTCAGCAGGAAACACTGAGTGAATCATTCTATTTATGAAAACGACTCATTTGTTATAATTTACAGTATTAAGGGAGATTACAATGTTTCAGATATCAACCAACTACCCACAGTATTTGTCATCGACTCGTTTCGTGACTGTGGTCATATCACTATTGAGTCCGTTCACCCAATAGTGAAGAGTATCATTAATTAGGTTCGCCCACCTAAAGTGATAAAAATAGTAATGTGCACAATACCCCACATACCGGCTGTAATTTGGTGATTACATAAACTTAATCCCTGTAATTATAACTTTGAAAATAAACATGATTTTTAAAGTAATTTGATAAAAAGAGAATGACTCACATATAAGCATGCAGATTCATACGGGCAAAGTTTAATCTACAGATAAGCCTTGATATTGCAGATTTATACAGGCAGAGCTTAGCCTATTGATTTAGCCTTGTAACCTAGTGCACACGAACTAGGTAGGTAACTTAATACAGCAATTACGATAACTCACGAGATTAAAACCCTCACAACGAATGACAAAGTGCAATCACTTAAACATCCATCGGATTCACAACGAATGACAGAGTATTCCCCGAATTCGGGTGGTACTCAAACATCCTGTCGGAATCATGAGTAATGACAAAGGATAGCGCTTAAACATCCTGTCGGATAGTTTAAATCGATCGGACATTGAATCGTAGCAGCGATTGAGTTAATACCCGGTAACGTAGCAGCACCCCGCTATACTAATTAGTGATTTTGAGACTGTTTCTACTATAACTTGAAGTGTATAACGAATTTCTTCGTCGAACGAACTCCAGAAATCAAGTGCCAATGCCTGCTATTTATACACAAAATTGACATCGCTTACAAACCGTAAGCCTTATCCCTTACGGTCCGTAAGGGACACGAAATGGTCATAGGGTAGCTACGTGTTGGTGTAGGCTTGCTGAGTCGACGGAATATTAAAATTCGAATTTGACAACGAGATATAAAGATAATCGTCGAGTAGGGAATACCCCCCCTGAGTTTTAGGGGCCCTGATCCTGATTCTGATTGTTCTGAAATTTTTAGGGTTTGTGCAGAATCACTTGGGTGTCTTAATTAGGGTTTCCTATTGAACTAAATATAATAATAAATAATAGTTTTGGTGAGAGTTGTTACAGTATCCTACAAACACACAATCCACCGTTTTGGGTCCTATTAATAGGCGCTTTGGTGGTGTGACCACCACCTTGGCTAGACAACCCCACACTTTCAAAGATTTATATGGTGGTTTCTTTCCCGTCCATGATTCGTATGGAGTTATATCCTTTTTCTTATTCGGTATCATGTTCAACACATAATTTGCCGATAAGATTGCTTCCCCCCACATGTTTTGGTTTACACCAGAACTTATCATTATGGCATTCATCATTTCTTTCAAAGTATGATTTTTCCATTCCGCTATGCCATTTGATTGAGGGGAGTAAGGAGCCGTGAGTTCGTGGATGATTCCACCTTTTGCACATACGTCAATAAAAGGTGAAACATATTCACCTCCACGGTCGCTCCTTACGACTTTGATTTTTCGATTTAGTTGATTCTCAACTTCGGCTTTGAACAAGATAAACTTGTCAATAGCCTCGTCCTTACTCTTAAGTAAGTACACATAGCAATACCTTGTACTATCATCAATAAAAGTGATGAAGTACTTGTTCCCTCCACGAGTAGGAATTGCTTTTAGATCACACACATCAGTGTGGATCATTTCGAGAGGTTCAGTGATTCGTTCAACCTTTTTGAATGACGATCTCGTTTGTTTTGCTTCTATGCAAACTTCACATTTATTATTTGAGTCGATATCAAATGTTGGTATGCAATTAAGTTTAATTAATCGACGAATGGAATTATAATTTACGTGATCTAGTCTACCATGCCAAAGATTACAAGACTCAATCAAGTAAGTAGAACTAGTAGCGTTTTCTTTCATTGCATTCACGACAATTACATTTAGTTTAAACATTCCATTGAGGGCATAGCCCTTACCAACATACACATCATTTTTGGTCAACACGACCTTGTCCGACTCAATCACTATTTTGAACCCGAATTTGTTCAACTGCCACCCCGACACAAGGTTCTTACGAATTTCTGGAACATACAACACGTTTGACAAGGTGAGTTCCTTTCCAGAAGTCATTTTTAGAACCACGTTCCCTTCACCTTTAATTTTGGCCGTGGCAGAGTTTCCCATAAAAACCTTTTCACCATTAGACACCTCTTTGAAGGTGTTAAAAAGGCTCTTGTCGAAACACACATGACGGGTAGCCCCCGTATCAACCCACCAATCCTTGTTATTTTGCCCGACCAAATTAACTTCAGTCACCAAAATCGAGAGATCCGTGACCATGGCAACCAGGTTGTCGACTTCATCAACCATGTTCACTTGTTGAGCATTTTCCTTCTTAGGAAGCTTGCATTCGTTGGCCTTGTGGCCTTGCTTCTGACAATTATAACAAGTTCCAAAGAACTTCTTTTTTCCAACTCCCCCCTTAGGACCAAGGTTGGAACGTTTCCCATGACTTTTCTTTCCACCCTTTCCCCTGTTTTTTCCCTTCGAAGATTGGCCATGTTCAACAAGATTGGCCTTCACAGTTTCAGGACCATCAATCTTTTTTAGGGCCACTTTGTTATCTTCTTCAATCCAAAGACGCATAACAAGATCTTCAATGGTCATCTCCTTTCGCTTATGCTTGAGATAGTTCTTGAAATCAACCCAACTTGGTGGCAGTTTTTCAATCATTGCAGCAACTTGGAATGTCTCGCTGAGCATCATTCCTTCCGCATGAATATCATGAAGGATAATATGCAATTCTTGGACTTGGCTCATGACAGTTTTAGAGTTTATCATTTTAAAGTCCAAGAACTTACCCACCACGAATTTCTTAGTGCCCGCATCTTCTGTTTTGTATTTGCGATCCGAAGACTCCCACAATTCTTTGGCAGTCTTGGCTTTGCAATACACAATATACAATGTGTCCACCAAACCATTCAAAATAAAGTTGCGGCACAAGAAATCCGAATGATTCCAAGCATGCATCGCGCTCACAGATTGAGCATTCATATCCCCTTCATCCACGTGGGGTTTAGGTTCAGTCAAGAACCTTGCAAGATTCAGCGTGGTCAGATAAAAGAACATCTTTTGCTGCCACTGTTTGAAATTCACACCACTGAATTTCTCTGGTTTCTCAGCATGCGACACTGCATTAGGCAGTGGTGTCACCAAACCGGTAGTGACAGTTACAGCGGAAGTCATGACCGCAGAAACAGGACTGGTCATGACAGCAGAAGCAGCAGTAGTCATCGGTTGGGATGCCATTCTGAAACGAAACAGAATGCAGGAACAATCAGTAAAGAAATCTGTTTAAGTTTGTTACAAAACTGCTACTGAAATAGAATTATTACAGATAGCTTATCTCGTAAAACTGGGAATATAAACAAGAAAACAAAAACAAATAATGTCGTAATACAATAACAGTGAACCGGGCTTGTGTTTGACACAATTCCCTTAAACAGATTCGCGGTTTGTTCCCAGGGTACGCCAGTTCGAAGCAGCAACAGCGCACTGCCGGGCTTGAAGAACACTTGCCTGAAACGAAACTGGAATATGTTGCAGAGAGATTAAGAAGAACTGTTGTTTTCGTATCTTGGTGTGTACCTTAACTGATTCAACTGGACTGTATTTATAAGCATGAAATGAATATAGTGCAGCACTTAAAGATAGTGCAGATCATGCCCATTAGCCATTATTGCAGATTAATAAAACGATAGATAGTGCGCAAATAATTCATCACTCAAACTTAAAAAAATGATAGTGCACAATAATTCGTTCCATTACAATAATTGCTCAATCAGTTTTATTTAATAAAAAGAAAATACGGGTCTCAAGTGCAAAAACCAGCCTCACGCGGGTCGGGTTTTTCGGAGCTGCATTCGTGTCCGCAGGACGTGCGGGCACACACAAGTTCAAGCTAATTCCAGTTCCAATTTGCACCCTCCTGCGCACGCGGGTAGGACTTGTGGTAAAACATGTCATAAAGCTATACTAGTAGGTAAATGCTTTACCTTATAAATAGCCATTCCTTTTAGTCCCTACACCGATGTGGGACAAAGTGTTTACCATATTTGAGACTTTCATTCACACCAAAATTTCCAACAGTTTATTGGTAAAATTATGGATACCGAAACTTATTGTGCTTTTCAAGTAATTCTATTGTTGGTCTGCATTTTCCATTCATCCCTTTGCTCCTATATAAGAACTATCATTTGTCAATTTGTCTTTTAGGGGTAAAATGACCTAACATATAAGAATGGAAACATGTTGGTATTAATTTCTTCATGGAATGAACAGGCTGGTTATTCTTTTCACAAATCACAACTTTAATGTATGTTCTTTGGATGGATATGATGATGTTTGCAGCTTGAGCAAAGAGTAAATAAGATCGAACAGTTCTACTTGACTTCAAGCAAAATGCAATCCGGGGTATAATTTATTAGTTTTTAATGATAATGGTATTTTAGTCATTTCACATCTACTTAACACCAAAAACTAACCCTCCCTCATCCACGTCAGGGACTATCCGGGAACGAAATTGCAAAAGTTGGGGACTATAGCTGTAATTTTAGAAAGTTAGAGACTAAAGGTGAAAAATGGGCAAACCACAGGGACTATCCGGGCATTTTTATCTTTTTTTTAAATAAAAACTTCTTTAATTTTTTTTTTAAATACCATGTACAATGTAATATAGTATAGATGAGATATAGGTCATGTATGAGCATACATAGGAAATGTCCCGTATATTTTTTTTTTAATTTTTTAATAGTGTTTGTTTGAGAACCTGATTCAGATACACAACGGTTCTCCAATTCCAGATCAGTAATGTAAGGAGAAGCGTTGAGATAACGGACATCCATCAAGCTCAAAAAGAAAACTTGTGTTTCCCATAGTCACAAACGATTGCGGTTTGTATTTCGTATAGCCACCGTTTACGTAGTAAAAAACGGTTGCGGTTATCCTTCAACATAAGCTAAATACTCTAAAATACAAAAAAAAAACTCTAAAATACGAAAAAAAATACTCTAAAATATGCAAAAATACAATAAAGTACGCTAAAATACGATAAAATATGATAAAACACATGAAAATATGCTAAAATACGCTGCAATATGTTAGTATACGTCATACTACGAAAAAATACATGAAAATATGTTAAAATACGCCAAAATACATAAAAATACCCTAAAATAGGTTAAAATAAGCTAAAATAAGTTAGAATACGTTCAAATACGTCAAAAATACTATACAATACGCAACAATATGTTAGAATACGTCAAAATAGGAAAAATACATCAAAATAAGCGACTAATGATATTTCCACACACGTATACATATAACACGGCACTATGCAATACAAGTGGATTTCAAACAAAACTGTACGTAATCATAGAATATGATATTTGCACGCAACCGAACGGCACCGAAACGACGTATGTTGAAGGTATACATCATAAAATGACAAAATAGGCGAAAGTTCGGCAAAAAATGACACGTATACGCGTCGAACCGAGGGAAACACGATAAAACTAAATTTGAAATTATGCCATATACGATCGTATAGGCCTATGTTGTATCGTATATCGGCTTAATACGCATCGTGTAGGTCTATACGATGCGTATTAAACTTTGATTTTTCTCAAAAAATACCCTTGAATTTATCAGAAAAATAGGGGTATTTCAGTAAATACATCGGGTAATACGCATTGTATAGGCCTATACGATGCGCATTAAACTATAAATTTCTCAAAAATGTGTTTCAAATCAAGGTTCCATCAACGGGGATGTAATGCAATGATTTATCTCAATTAAATAGACAAACACTTGTTTCATAGGACTCACTTGAATCATCTCGGAAGTACTGAACAACCGAAATAACAGCTTCGATTTCATCAGCTGCATCGTTTACGATAAAATACGTTAAAAAACGCTAAAATACGTTAAAATACGCCGAAATACGCTAAAATAACCTAAAAATAGGTTAAAATAAGCTAAAATACGTCAGAATACGCTCAAATATGTCAAAATACTCTAAAATACGCAACAATACGATAAAATACGTCAAAATAAGCAACTAATAATATTTCCACGCGCGTATACATATAACACAGCACTATACAATACAAGTGGTTTTCAAACAAAACTGTACGTAATCATAGAATACGATAATCGCACGCAACCGAACGTCACCGGAACGACGCATGTTGAAGGTATACGTCATAAAATGACAAAACATGCGAAAGTTCGACAAAAAACGACACGTATACGCGTCGAACCGAGAAAAACACGATAATAACAAATTTTCTTATTATGCCATATACGATCGTATATGCCTATGTTGTATCGTATAGCAGATTAATAAGCATCATATAGGCCTATATGATGCGTATTAAACTCTGAATTTCTCAAAAATACCCCTGAATTTATAAAAAAAACAGGGGTATTTCAGTAATTTCGGGGATATAATATGCATCGCATAGGCCTATACGGGTCGTATTGGTTAAGTTTTTTTTACAAATTTTTTATACATTTGTTCATGATTTTAAAAAGTTTTCTAAAAAAATATTTATTTTTTTAAATAAAACTTCTTTAATTTTTTTTAAGAATGCCATGTATAATGTAGTATAGTATATATAGACGAGATATAAAAACTTCAAAATTCATGTTTTTTTTTCTATTTTATAAAGTATAAAAAATGTTTTATATCTTAGTTTTTTTTAATGTTTTACTTGTAAGTAGAAATTAAAAAAAATGTAGTATATAATACGGTTATAACATAGATAGTATAATATAATAAACATGTATCAAACCTATACGCATGATAAATTTTTAAAAAATGTTTTTTATTTAAAAAATAAAAGAATTCTTTTATTTAAATTTCTTAAAACTATGATTAAATTTTTACAAAAATATGTAAAAAAGTGTAGTATATAATACACTTATAACTTATAACATAGATAGTATAGTATAATAAATATGTATCAAACCTATACGACATGATAAATTTTTAAAAATGTTTTTTGTTTAAAAAATAAAAGAATTGTTTTATTAAACTTTCTTAAAACTATGATTAAATATATACAAAAATTGTAAAAAGAAAAAAAAAACACTAAAGCAATACGACCTGTATAGACCTATACGATGAGACTACTAAAATTAATTACTTTAGACTCTCTAAGCTAGACACTAAAAAGCTTTAAATCTAGACTCGACCTAAACCACACAATCGCCAAGTGTACCGATCACTGTAGTACGACCTAAGTAAGTCCGGATATCGAACCACGAGACTCTACTAATTACACTGACTAAACTCTAACAGACTCTGACAGACGCGACTCAAACTGTTTTGTTGTTGGGGGGGGGGGGGGGGTTACTGAAATTTTAAGAAAATTTATCAAACTAATTATTAACTAAAACTATGCAAATACGAATTAATATGAAGATTGTTCTTAGATGATGGTGAAGACTACCTAGACTAGAATCCTGGATTGATTTTTAAGAATTTAGCAATTAAGTTAACCGCATGTTTTATGGAACCGGGATCTTGTGATACTAAACCTATTAAGACACCAACTAAGCCCCTCAACCCTTCTCGAGGTGAAACTTATGGCACTACCTAGGCCGTTAATTCTACCGATTATTAGAGTTCCTTCCGGTTATCTAATTATTGTGTAAGTACCCTAATATTGACCTACTCTTTTCCAATTATAGATCTAGGGTAGTTTGAATTTCTTTACTTGACTTGATAGACTGAAAAACCGACGGGGAAACTAAGGCACGACTTTTTCCAAAGACTGTCTAAAGCAATTCGTCGGGTAAGACCTACCAATAGCCCTGCACCTTCCAACTATAAGGACTAGTAGAATACTGAAACCTAGCAAATTATTAACTACCACTTCTAAGGTTTATTGGCCAATTCACCCTAAAGGTCAAAGACACAAGGTCAAAGATCTAGCATGAACCTATTCCGTAGTAGACAACCACCTAGATTCACACGAAGCAATCGATAATAATTAACCAAATCAAAGTACGCATACACACCAAATAAATAAACCAAACCTCTTACAAAACACAATTAATCCATAAACACATGCATTTAACTAAAAAGGTTCAAACTTTATTCAAATCCATTCATCGTAGTCTAGGCAGTTTAAGCGTTTAGCCAAGCATGTTAATCAATGAAAGTAAAACAAAGTTATTCAAACAAAAATTCACGGTTACAAGTTTTGAAAGAGAGAAATCAAACAAACAAGGAACTAAAAACTCGTGCAAGTCTTCAATCTTCAAACTGAACTCGAACCAAAGATTCCCGTGATCCAAACTCTTCAAACGCAGCACTTCATTCTCCAAACTAAGCTTTTGGACTTCACAAATTCGTAACCCTTCTGACGGCAGCTTCGCTTCGTATATATACCCGAAAGAACATCTCATCAAAACCGAACCGAAAACATTATTTTCTGCGTATTTGACCCTGTCGCGCTACGCGACGGGTATGGCCCTAGGGCGTCGCGTATGGCAGCGGCCCGTATCTGCAGTTTTATTTTTTCTTTATTCATTCAGCTCTTCGACTCGCATACGAATCCCGTTTTTCTCTAAACTGCTCGTTTTAACTCGTTTTTCATCACTTTAAGCAACGGGACCTGAAATCATAGCTTAACGTCAGCAGTATCGAAATTCTAACCTAAACTAGACTCAAAATACCTAAAAACTGACCAAAATATACATTATAAACATATGCACTTTGCAGTACATCAAACATCCCCACACTAAGCATTTTTCGTCCTAGAATAAGATATATGCAAACGGAATCAAAGATAAGCAAATAATCGGGTTAAAAACTATTTATATTTATTAAAGTCGAAACTTATGTTAGCCACGATTGCAAATATATTTTGTAACAACTCTCATCAAAAGTCCTACTTATTATTTTATTTGGTCCAATAGGAAACCCTAATTAAGACCCTCAAGTGATCCGGCATAAACCCCTAAAATTTTCAGAACAATCGGAATCAGGATCAGGGCCCCTAAAACTCAAGGGGGGTAAAACCCTAGTTGATAATATCCAAACAGTTTTACGTGTATAACGAATTTGCATGCGAGACCAACTCAGCTAAGCTACCTGTACACAAGGCTACCCTATGGTAGTAGGGTGTCCCTCGCGCCACGCGAGGGCGCGGTTTTTCAAGTATATATACAGGGGCTTGGGACTTGATATTTTGCATTAGTTCGACGTTAAAACTCAAAGCGTACACTGAGATATTGTAGGAATAGTCCTAAAACACACACAATTCACGAAGTGCTGCCACAATAACAGGGTAATAACTCGATCGCTGCTACGATTCAATGTCCGATCGATTAAAAACTATCCAATGGATGTTTAAGTGATGCCCACATTAGGGTTATGCTTTGTCATTCGTCGTGAATTCGATGGATGTTTAAGTATCGCACTTTGTCATTCGTTGTGAGGGTTTCAATCTCGTGAGTTGTCGTAAATGCTGTATTAGTTACTGACCTAGTTTGTGTGCATTGATATTTAATTAGGTTACATGGCTAATCAGTAGACTAAACTCTGCTCGTATTAAATCTGCAATGTGAGTCATTCTCTTTTTATCGAAATTTATTTCCAAAAGCATGTTTATTTTCAAAGTTATAATTACAGGGATTAAGTCTTTGTAATCACCAAATTACAGCCGGTATGTGGGGTTTTGTATACATTACTTGATAACCTTCACCATTGGACAACGGGGTAGCCAAGGGGTGATATGACCATAGTCACAGGCACCATTGGACAATGAGGTTACCAATGGATGGTCGAGTGACAAATACTGTGGGTAGTTGGTTGATATATGGAAACATTGTAATCGCTCTTAATACTGTAAATTATAACAACGTGTCGTTTTAGTAAAAAGAATGATTCACCAGTATTTCCCTGCTGACAAAACCTTTTTCAAACATGTTTCAGGTGATCTATTGTGATCCAGGAAAAGTGCCATGAAGCACTACAAGCTTAAGAAAGTGGCTCAATATAAAATAAAGAAACATGTTTAGTAAAATAAAGATTTCTCAGTGAAATCATATGATTGTAAATTATCGGGTTTTATCCCGAATTGTGAAATAAAATAATCGGGAAATTTCAGTTTTAAAAAGATCCTGTTAAAATCTTCCGCTGTTAACTCAATTAAATAAATACCGCGGGATTTCTGTCCCGCGGCTCCTGGACCGGGTCAAACCGGGTCGGGGGCCGTGACAGAAAAAGGTGGTATCAGAGCCACTGAGTTAAGCTAATTAAGTATTTAGAAATACTTAATTTTCCTGATTGTTAATTGTGATCATGTGTTTTATTAACTGACTATTTGTTAGTTACAGTATGGGTAAGCAAAAGCTTTCAAATATCTATCTTAAATTAGATAGTTCGCAAAAAGAGAAGGGAAGTTCATCTCAATCCTCAAGATACTTAGTAGATACTGAGGAGGGAAAATTTGTTCGTAAAGCCCATTATGAGGAACCACTTTCTACTAATAAAAGAAGTTTGATTATTAGGAAAAGCCAAGAGAAAATAAAATCAAAAGAAATGAAAGTTAATCAGGAAATTCAGAAACTCGGTAGTAACCCACCATGGGAAGACAAGTTAGATGAAAAATGGGCAGATCTCAATATGCTAGCTACTGTAGCAGTAAATGCAAATCTTTAAAATATTTTGACCCAGTATTAGCATCCTTATCACCTACAAGCCAGAAAATTTACCCAGTAAATAAATAAATTACAATAAACTCTAGTGTGTTTTACTTGTCAGTTGTCCTTTGTATTAAATTAGCTACACGGTATGCAATAATACTTGAATGTTATCTGTGAAATTTTGTTATAAAATTTTAACTTAGTATTTTGCATATATGCTAAACAGCATGAATGAGTTATCTGGAGCCCAAGAGAATCTCAACCTCTACCCTGTAAACATAGAAGTTTCCAAAGATTTTACGGGTTGCTTTGCTGATGGGGAACAACCTATGGAATTTTGTGCTCCACCTCTAGAGAAACCAAAGCCTAAGAAAATGAGAAGATTGGTAGGTTGGAGACGTGTACGCAGGAGGAAACCCGCAACTAGGAGAGTTCCCAAAATAAAGAATCCCATGGATAAAGGAAAAGGAATCGAGGTTGAGGAAAATACTAAGCAAGTAGAAAGAGAAATTGGGGAAAGTTCGAGGCAAGTCGAGGAGTTGCCATTACAAGAAGATTTGGATCAGATATTGGCGAGTTGTGATATCGTTAGACCTATTAATAACAACCTTTACCCTTATCCTGCCAAAACTCAAATTCCAATAAATTTGGAACTAGTCATCCCAGAACCTTTAATCCATACTCAACCTTTGGGAATGGACGAGTCGTGGACGAATGATTGGCAGTTTCAAAACCTACTTAATAATCCTTATACGTTTTTCCCTCAGTTTGACCCAGAACCTATACCAAATCCACCAATGAGTAATGAGAATATGGCTGAACTCCGCCATTTTGGCGAAGAGCTGATAGATGCTGGGAATAGGATCCGGGAAATAGGAGGACAAATCTCCTGGAAATACGATGAGAGGGAACATCGTTTTTGAAATGCCAGTGGATTAGAGATAATGTGGTTGTGAAGTTATGATTGTATAATAATATAATAATAATCAAAATAAAACGTGTAAAATAAATAATAAAACTTGTGTAACATAATCAGTGTGTAAGGAGGCATAATGTAACACCTCGAAAATTCACGTCCTATAATGTATTGACACGTGTCATAAGCTTGAACGTGTGAAATTATATTTAGAGGGACTAAAGTTGACAAACATGGAAAGTATGTGAATATAAGGGTTCAAAATGTCAACAATGGATAAATATACTTTACAGTAACCCTACATGATGTTCATAACCTCAACCGAATAAATCTTGGATCGTACGAAGCCAATTGTGAAAGAAAGTGAGGAATTACAAACTACAGGGGTTAAATGTGTCAACATGTTTAAAGGTATACCTCTGAGTGACCTTTTAGCGAACCCGGAGCTTTGTAATGCTTAATTATACTCACAAGAATGTGTGATAAAAATTTCACAAGGTTTCGTTAAGGTATGAGAAAGTTATGGCAATATTCGGATACGAGGGGTTAAAAACGTCAACGATTTAATTTCTCGTGATTTTTACGCAACCGACGAACGAACACGCAAACATCGACTACCGATCCTAATTTGCGTATTTTAGTATTAATATTATGCTCTACGATGCTTCCATGATGTTCGGGTGCGAAGACGGGCTTGTGGGCCTTGGGCCCAAGCCCACAAAACCTCCACTATATAAATGAAAAAAAAATATAATAATAAAATAAAATCATTTTCACCATCTCTACTCTCTCTCTCTCTAGAAACTTTTCCGGCGACTTTTCCGGCGACCGGCGACTTTTCCGGCGGCCGTTTTCCGGCCAAGAGTACACTTTTTCGACTATATCCGACGTTCCGGATCGCGTGGTGTGGTTAGTTTTAGCTAAATCTTAGCGGTTTGAGCTCTATGGCAACTCCGGCGACATTCCGGTCAAATTCCGGCGAGTCCGTTTTGAACTTTTGACTTTGCAGATGCTTCGATCGGGACTTTAGGAGCATTCCTGCACAGTTTCAAGAAATTCTATTCTCCGGCGAAATCTCGACTCTTGACATGATTCTGGCGAGTTCCAGCCATCAGTTTTCGATGAAAAATATATTTTTGGACTCCTAGTGACCTGTAGAGTCCATCGAACCACTTTCGACTCGGGTGAAAAATTTAAGTTCGGGACGCTCTCGGGCTCGACTTCTGACATGGTTCTGGCAATTTCCAGCCATCAGTTTTCGAAGAAAAATATATTTTTGGACTCCTAGTGACCTGTAGAGTCCATCGAACCACTTTCGACTCGGGTGAAAAATTTAAGTTCGGGACGCTCTCGGGCTCGGTTCAACTTGGTCAACAGGTCAAACGTGGTCAAAACTGGTCAAGGGGAAGTTTTGAGTCATGTTAGTGCCTCGGTTCAGTTTTGGGTTCGGTCAAACCTGGTCAACATCGGTCAAACGTGGTCAACTGCTGGTCAACGCAGTCAACACGAGGCTCGGTAAAATTTTTTTAACGATTCGAATTTTGTTATATTATGTGGGCATTAAACCCTTAAAAGGGTACCCTCTGATTCCCACTCTAACTAGGTCAAATGTCGGGTCAAACTTGTTTTTAAAAAAAAATCAATCAACAGAATGTGTAAATTACAATTTATGCATAATTAGCAATGTGGAACACATGCAACCTGTTTGATCATTAATATAACTTGGTAATTAGTGTAAGAACATGTCTAAACATGTTCAACCCGACAATTTCCTGTTTAGACCCGGTTCGGAACCGAAAGTCGCATAGTTTGACTTATACTTCGACTTTCAGTTCTGACCCGTTATGGTATGTTTTAGAAATACCTTAGAGCTTCATTTGGACCAGGTTACATGCTAGTATAATCCTCTGTGATTATACACCTCGGATCATTAGTTATCCAATTAATATGCATGATTCCGTTAATTGCTCATATGTTGACCATTGTGCCCTTTTTACCTTAAAACGTGATTTATGAAAATGTAAAAGATTAGAAACCTTAACTACTGATATATAAACTTGTATGCAAAGTTTGACATCAGTTTGAGGTGTAGAATAAGAGTTATGCTCGTTAGCGTAAAAATTAAAGCTTTATGTTAATAAA
This sequence comes from Helianthus tuberosus, assembly GCA_030545235.1. NCBI lineage: Eukaryota > Viridiplantae > Streptophyta > Magnoliopsida > Asterales > Asteraceae > Helianthus > Helianthus tuberosus. The sequence goes on from CM060418.1 coordinate 191,025,900, forward strand.
ACGGCGTAATTAGCGTATAGCCTAGTTAAGCCTACTTTTTGATACCAAATATTTTACCCACTGATGTAATATATTATTTTGGGATTTTTAAAGATTTTTAATAAATTTTAGGCTGAGCATAACTTATAGTCGTAGGCTTAATCCGGTAATTGTCGGTTTTGCCCCTACGGGCTATAAAATGAGTTTTACATATCTAAACGACTCCAAACCTTTTGCTACTGATCTTAAATGATAAATAATTTATTTTAAGCCTTCTGGAATGGTAAAATATCAGCTTTATGTATCGAACCCGTAAACGGCTTTTAATCGCCTAATTAAGCGTTTTTAACGCATAGTATGTACTAAGAGTATTTTAAACATACCATGGGTGATACCTACTGATATTTGAGGCAAATTATAATATTTTAACAGTAAGCAAAGGTTGATAAACTCAGACTTCAGTTTTGAGCTTTTCGGCTTATGTGAAATTACCAAACTACCCCTACGGGGCACAGTTTGCGATTAAATTCATTTCGGGCATAATAAAAGACATCTTACTGATGTCACAACATATATGAAGCATATTAACTTAGGAAACCTGTAAATGACTCTCATTACTACCCGTTACGCTTATTACGCGTTCGGTTCGGTTTATGTAACTAGTTTACAAAAACTAGCCTAAACGGGTCAAACCTTATCGGTTTTATCTCAAAATCCAGAGTGTGCATGAAATACCCATATTAAACAAGTCTCTGAACTTGTAGGGTCTAAATCACATTCTATCCGGTCATCGCTTAATCGTGCATACGAACCGTATCTTTGAAACTAGCCGGTCTAAGCTTAAGCTTAACTAAAGACCCGTTAGGATTCTAATAGGTTATTATAAACCTTCGTTCCAGATTTAGGAGCCCAGTAAAAGCTATCTGTACTTGCTGATTTGATATACGGCTGGGATTGAATTTATATTTAGCTCAGGTAAATATTTTTAACTTATTTTCCCTATACGGGCTTGGGTTACGGTACATAGCGTACCGCTTGATCGAGCATCAAATCTTCCACGCTTAGTGGTTAATTGAATAATTTGATCGGCTCGTTTTAAACAGATGTGTTTACTTTACAGCCTTTGGGGGGTTAATGACCATGTCCCGGATATCCTCGGCATTATCTTACGAGATAGCCACGACCTGAGCACGGGGTGTAGGCGTACTCCCGTGTATAACTCACTTAAAGTGGTGTGTCTATTGATCTTTAACCCGGATACGTCCGGGCTACTGAACGCATAAGTAACATGTAAATCGTTCACAAGATTATAATATTAAATAATTCTCCCAAGTTAAAAAGATTAATTTTGCCTCTGTGCATTTTAATCAAATTATAAAAGATATTTTGTGCCACGTTCATCCAAATAAATTTTCTTGAAACCATTTTCAAAATGAGTCAGTTGAATGTATTTACCAGTGTAAACTGACGTATTTTCCAAAAAAGGCTAAATGCAGGTACTAAACGAAATTGGCTGGATATTTCTCCTTAGCATCAGTAGAAGTCTCGCAAGCTTAAGATGCCTAAAAGTCTGTTGAACTATTGTTTCCATTTGATTATCGATCCTACTGTGGATAAACTTCCGGATATTGTTACATTGATAAACAATATTAAATTGGGTTGTACCATATTTTAAATTTGCTTCCGCTGTGCATAATAATATTGTGTTGTTTGACTATTACGTTGCCAACCACGTCACGATACTCCCCCACCGGGCCCACCGGTGACACGTGGAAATCGGGGTGTGACACATAATATATATATATATATATATATAAAAAGGGAATCGAAAAATCGATAATTTTGGATATATATATATTTGTTGTGAAATGTGGATGATTGTTTTGTGTATAATTGTTATTTATTCTATACTAATAAATTATATATATTAATTATCAGATGGAAAACGCTAATAATGAACCAGTTAACGAGGTTAACCAGTCTGAGCATCACCAGGAAGAGCAATTTATGACTAAGCAAGATATAGAAAATATCGTTACTCAAGGGATAGCCAATGCTATTCCAGCAATTCTTGCTGCAGCTAGAAATCAAGCTGAACCTCAACAAATCGTTCCTAGCAAACGTACTTCTGAAGATAACTTCAGTAATAGCGTAAATGGAGGCGATAATCATACTAATAACAATAACGGTCCAAGGCAAGCTCCGCTTCCTAAGAAAATGAAAGCTGCAACACCTGGTTGCACTTACAAAGAATTTCTTGCTTGTAAACCATCTGAGTTTGCAGGCAATGAAGGAGCGACTGCGGCACTGCGTTGGTTAGAGAAAACTGAGGCAGTAATTGCAATAAGTAAATGTGCCGAGAAAGACAAAGTGATGTACACATCACATTTGTTTAAAGAAGGGGCACTAGAATGGTGGAACACGGTACTTCAAGCCAAAGGAAGAAATGTGGCTTACGCCATAAACTGGGAAGAATTTAAAAGTTTGATGGAGAGAAAATTCTGTCCTGAGTATGAAAAGGAACAAATGGGGAATAAGTTCCTAAACCATCGGATGATGGGTGTAGACTGTCGAGGATATACTTCGACATTCTTTGAATATGCTAGAGTGGTACCAACCCTGGCTTCGCCAGAATCAGTACTCATTTCTCGCTATATTTGGGGATTAATTAGCGAAATCCGCAATATAGTTAAAGCTGCGAGACCGCGTACTATTGACGATGCGGTAGAATTAGCTAACACCCTAACTGACGAGCTGGTACGCACAAGAGATGAAAATTGGAAAAAGGAACTGGCTCAGAAAATTACCCAAGGAGTTCGTATGGGTAATAGTAGTAACTTCAAGGGAAGAGGAACAGGGCAATCCTCAATTCCGCCGTTCTGCAGGAATTGCAAAAAGAAACATTATGGAAGATGCAATATAACCTGCAACTTTTGCAAAATGGTAGGACATCGTGAAGAAGACTACAGAAAGAAAATAAGAATCTGCTTTAACTGTGGAGAAGCAGGACATTTCAAAACAGAATGTCCTAAATTGATCAAACCAGCAGACAACAAAGCCAAGACGGCCGACGGAGCTACTAAAAAGAATGTCAGAGCATTCCAGATAACCACTCAAGAAGCAGAACTCATTCCAGATGTGATAGCTGGTACGTTCTTAGTTCACAACGTGTATTGATGTGTGCAAAATGCAACATATAAATTACATCAATTGTGGCATAAAACTAACCCTTTTTTAGTACTAATGTTGGAAAAAGTGTGCTTTTGTCTTCCTTTTGTATTTTCAGGATTAAATGAGCTCAAATTAACAAAAGAAGAAAAAAGACATCAAAATCTGACATAAATACAAGAAAAGGAACAAGACGTGACATGCCCGACCCCACGACAGCATCTTCCCAAGCAAAACAAGACAACAGAAAACTGAACACGCCCCGTGCTCAGCCAGCACGGGGGCGTGCCCAAGTGTCAGCAGAAAAGACAAAGTGGTAGAAGCTTCTATTGCCCACCACGGGGCCGTGGTCAACTATAAGATTCGCACAATCCAGGCAAATCTTTATAGTACAAAGATTCTTCTGCACACGGGGTCGTGCTCAGCGGACACGGGGGCGTGGTCAACTAATAAGACAAAGCTGCATTAAATGAAGAAAGAGAGGATGTGGACACGGGACCGTGCCCACTGGACACGGGGCCGTGCCCGAGCTTCTGTTCAGCCTATAAATAGGAGTGCTTGGCTCAAGCTCAAACCATCCCTTGGCACACCACCTCTCTCACACTTCACCCACCACCCACCACCATCATCCACCACCATCATCCATTGTCCATCGTAGAGTGTGTGAGTCGTCTCGGGATCCAAGATTGATCGTAAGAGTTCTTGACAATCAAGGCCATGTTTGCCTAAGTCTCTTACATCACTTGGTGAAGACAAAGTGTCTAGTGTAATACTTTTTATTTCTAATCTTTTCGCACTTTTTACTTGGTTTTGTATTAATGACTTTAATAACTAGTTGCTTATGTTGAAGGTGATCTTTCCTTATCGTTTGTCCGTGATGTCTTGGCATTATTTTACTGTCTATATAAAATAAAAAAATTTCACCATTCATATCTCCACGGTCTATATGGAGGTATGTTGGCTACCTGGTCGGGGGTTAAGGGAACGGTTTGGTAAAGGTCTTGCCATTATTCAGCGTTTAGAGGTCCTGCAATGGACCTGGGTCAAATTTAGCAGGACCTCCTTCAATACTTAACGGTATTGGATGGCGGGGGTCCAAACTCTTTGATCCCCTCATAAGTGAACTACTATTAATACTATAACCCGGCTATTTAGGACTGTATCCCTGCTGACTCAGACTACTTAGTCGAGGGTAACGTCACCTCCAAAAGAGGGGCCTACCATAATTTGCATTAATAACTTAATTAATTATCTTCCAATAATCCACCCTTTTAGGATTGTATCCTTGCTGACTCAAACTACTGGGGTGAGGGTAACGTCACCTTCAAAAGAGGGGCCTACTACAATAACTAAGATAATCTCTTAAATAAGTGCAAAAGTGCGGAAATAATCAAAGGTTACACTAGATACGAGTCGGAACCAAGTGATTCATCTTGTCTATCTCTTTTTCTTTTTCTTTTTCTTTTTATTTTTATTTTCAGCATTTTAGTTAGTTTTTATTTTTCTTAGCTTAAAACATTTTTCTAAATTTTTTATTTTGATTAGACGTTGAGGATAAACCGGTACTAAAAGCTCTTGTGTCCTTGGACGACCTCGGTATCTTGCCAACACTATACTACGCCCACGATGGGTGCACTTGCCCATATGTGTGTTTAGTGTTAGTAAAATATCGTGTTTTATAAATTTAAAACTTGGCTAAAAATAAGTGTTAAAGGGGCTTAAAATATACACCTAATATATATAACACTTTACACGCATCAAGTTTTTTGGCGCCGTTGCCGGGGACACAAGAATTTTAAGAAAGCTTAAAATCGACGGCCTAATCAGTTTTTCAAAACCTTTTTAAAATGCACGCACATTTTTCTGCATTTTAGTTTAGATTTGCATTTACAGTAACCTGTACACGGGGCCGTGTTCACTGAACACGGGGCCGTGCAGCAGATTTTTCTTAAAAACCCAGTAACAGAAGCTTGAAAACGGGCCGTGCTCACTGAACACGCCCCGTGCTCAACGAAATCAGTAAATTTAATTAAAACGCCCAGATACGGATCCTGAACACGGGGCCGTGTCCACTGAACACGGGGCCGTGTCCAGCCTCTGTTTCCGTTTTTATTTTTGTTTTCTGATCTCGAGACTCGGTTGTGGTCTGCTGAGTGATTCTTATGGATCAATACTCAGGAGGTTACAACTACACCTATGAGGAGGATGATTATAGGAGTAATTATTGCACTAATTGTCGTAACACACACTCGGTTCAAAATAGTCACTCATATCAACCATCCAATTCATACACCTACTATGAGGAGCCCAGGTACGAGCCATCGACTTCATACACATCCTATAAAGACCAAAGGTATGAACCTCCTCCCTCATACTCATATTTTGATGAACCAATGTATGAGCCTTCATACTCATACTTTGAGGAAGCAAGATATGAGCCACCACCTTCGTATACTTACTATGAGGAACCATGGCGTGAACAACCCACCTCATATGAGTATTATGAAGAGCAAAATTACGAACCTTATCCATCATATGCTTACAATGAAGAACAATGGTGTGAACCATCTACTTCATATGGGTATTATGAGGAACAAAGGATCGAACAACCGGATTCAAGCTTTGAAAATCCCGATTCTTTTTCTATAACCGAAGTGACCGATAGGATATTAGAACACATTAGAGTTATCGATCGCTGTATAAAAGAATCTCGCGCAAGGGAAGAGGAGTCCCGCGCTAGAGAAGAATTAAAAAATGAAGAGATAACTAAAGGTGTAAAAATGGAAGAACAAATAAGTGAAAAACCGACGCATGAGTTAAACAACGAAAAAGGTGAGTCCGACAAAGTTAAAATTCAAGAAGAGTCTAATTTCAAAGAAATTAATCTCTTGTCACCTTCTTTCGAAAATCATTGTTTAGTACACACTCATGCTAAGTTTTTAAAAGAGTTAAACACTAATACTAAGATTGACGAAACGGTAAGTGTTAAGTTAACTGATGATCAAACCTCACTAATAAAAGAAGACCCATTTGAAATTAACATTACACCGGTTCCATGTTTCTTTCAAAATTCATTTATTAGTAATGTAACAATTGATAAAGATCTTTGTGTTAACATAATGCCTAACTACATTTTCGAAAAATTAAGTATTAGTGATTTTTCTCCACTTCAAATACCCATTTTTCTATCCAATCGGAAAGTAATAAAATCAATCGGTGTAGTGGAGGATGTATTGGTTCAAACAAATCAAATGGTAATACCGACCGACTTTGTCATCCTCGATGACGCTCCTCTAGTGTTGGGACGACCATTTGTTAAAACTCACGAAGCTTTGAAAAACCGGAAGTTCAACAGTCTACCTCTTCAATTAGGGGCATTTAAAAGAAGTGTCGATCTTGAGCGGTCAATGAAATATCCATTCGGCAATAATGACCCCCTAATTGAAGATGAGCCAGAACCACCCGATAAGGTAGGTCTAGCCAAGGACCCTTATAAACGTGGCGCACCACGGAGGCATTCCGCGGAACTATCCTTAGTTTAATTTAGATTAACTTTTATATTTTCTAGTTTAGTTTTAATTTCCAGGAATAAAACACACCCGGGATGGTGAAGGATACTAAGGGAAGCTTGAACCAACAACCCATGCACAAAAACAGAGCCTCCCGACAATTTTTCTTCATTACAGCAAGTTCAACTGGTACTATCAATCCACTAACTTGTGGGTCATATTACACATTGGCTAACTCATTGTCCCAATGGTAACGTACTGTCATACTCGACTTACTACTCGCAGGTAGTACATATTTTGTATACAAAACCCCAACATACCGGACAGTAATTGAAGACTACAAAGACTCAATCACTGCTTAATTACTTTGTAAAACATTTAAGGTTTTGTAAAAATTGTTAATAAAAAGGAGATTACTCACATTGCTGTCTTAGGCTTTTCGTAAGGTTTTCCTGGCTATAATCTATAATTTATACAAATGTACATTGGTTAGTATCATAACCCTTTGAAAATATTAATAATACCCTCCCCGAGACGGCATTCCAACAACTACGTCGGGCAAAACCACGACAGTTGTTACGGAACCCTAAATCAATCGGGCAGCGTAACTATTATGAAACTGGGGTTATAATACTTACAACGGAGAAGAACCTCGCTAATTAGGGGTATAGTACCCGAAATATTATAACTTCTCTACAGAATTTCGAGATTGAAAGAAAGAAATGAGCGACGGAAATCGTAAACTGATGCTACCTATTTATAGTGCTGAAATATGTCCTTCACGCGGCCCGCGTAAGGTAAGGCTAAGCCTTACGCGGCCCGCGTCAACACGCGGTCATCATATAGCTTTGCCTGATCACCAAGTAGGCTCGACACGATGTCGACACGTGTCGGCTCAGGGATGTGCCACCATTTGGAACACGCGCGGCCCGCGTTAATGTAAACTTAAGCTTACGCGGCCCGCTTGAACTTAAGAATTCAGCGGAGTCCGGTCAACACTTTCATACGGCCCGCGTAATAGCATGGGGTGGGTCTACGCGGCCCGCCTCAGCCCTATATTTCATGTTTTTCATTTATTTAATAAACTATAACATATATCGGGCTCGGTTTTCACATACGGGGTGTAATATAAGATATATGGGGACATTTTATAATATACTAAGGCGTCTAAAATATTTATGAGGGCGATGGTTTACCGAGAGTTGTTACACCAAGGGGTGATATGACCATAGTCACATACACCATTGGACAATGAGGTTACCAATGGATGGTCAAGTGACAAATACTGTGGATAGTTGGTTGATATATGGAAACATTGTAATCGCTCTTAATACTTTAAATTATAACAACGTGTCGTTTTAGTAAAAAGAATGATTCACCAGTATTTCCCTGCTGACAAAACATTTTTCAAACATGTTTCAGGTGATCTATTGTGATCCAGGAAAAGTGCCATGAAGCACTACGAGCTTAAGGAAGTGGCTCAATATAAAATAAAGAAACATGTTTAGTAAAATAAAGATTTCTAAGTGAAATCATATGATTGAAAATTATCGGGTTTTATCCCGAATTGTGAAATAAAATAATCGGGAAATTTCAGTTTTAAAAAGATTATGTTAAAATCTTTCGCTGTTAACTCAATTAAATAAATACCCCAGGATTTCTGTCCCGCGGCTCCTGGACCGGGTCAAACCGGGTCGGGGGCCGTGACAAATTTGTCCCTTTAAACCCGAACCCGGTTCCAAGCCCTTATCATGCAAGTTTAGTTCAAATGCGGTCAGTCTACCTAGGGTCTCACACTAGAAGCCACAGTCCATCTAATCCTGCCTCAAGCTTATGGAACAAAAGGAACGATCACTGGACCAATTCCTAACCGTTTTATATCAATATCAAGAGAATTTAAAATCGAATATATATTTTTTTCATTTTTTTTCTTTTTATTTTTGAGCTTAGACATTGCTTTACCAAGCCCAGAGGCATTCCGGCTGTAGAGTCGTTATCCCCAACTCGGATTACAATAGGTGTCGGTAATTTTTTTCTTTGCAATTCCGATTTCACACATCCTAGGGGCATTCCTGTTGTAAAGTCGCTATCCCTAACCAAGATTGCATAGGCATGTGCTACTTTCATTCAGTTTCTAGCTCATTTTTTTCCTTCTATTATTTTTTTCATGATTAAAAATTCTAACGATTTTTACTTATAACGGTATTACTTATACTATTATCGGCGGTTTCAATTTCTCATTTTTCCTAGATGAATACCCACTAGCAAACCGACAATTAAGGTATATTAGGATCAAAGGAACCTAGAACCAGACCGGGCCTATTCACATATCCCAAACTAGACATAAGCACGACTATTTTTTTTATCTCCTATTATTATAACCCGAATAAAAACCCATCTTTTCTATCATTTTCCGTCTTTATTTGCAAACTCAAATTCAAAAGACATTTTCATTTTTCAGTTTTTTTAAACTCATAAAAGCAATTACACTACGACTCTAATGTCCTATCTCCACACTAGAGTTTTGCATTGTCCCTAATCCAAGAGTAGAACAAGACTCAAACGATCAAAACTAGAAACTACCTACGAAATCAAAACTAAAAAATAAAAAAAATACAAAACTCTACAATGAAAAAGACTTAGCTCGAAAAATGTGCGACTGTCAACATGCCAGTCTATTCCACAAATGCCCTCCAATACCGAACGTGCTCAGCAAACAATACCAAAACTCTCTCTCACACGAACGGAAAACGGCTCCAATCATCAACCTAAATCAAACATACCATACCAAACAAACTACTACCAAATATCCAAAGTATCACCATCCGAAGTTCAAAAGAAACATAAAAACATATTGTCTTACTAATACAACCCAATCGAACTATCAAAGCAACATAAAATAAAATAGCCATAAAAGGATATATGCCGCTTCAATCCATCTCCATCACTCGTCGTCTTCCTCCCCATCCATCTGCTGCACACCTGAACCTCCTTCCTGCTGCCATCCATACTGGCCACTATAACCATAACCACTCTGTCCACCCCACTGATCATACCCCGGATACGGTCCACAGACATACGGAGCCTGCTACTCACCACCGTAAACCAGCGGTGAAAGTAATCCAGAAAAAGGTGGAGGCACATTCAGTTGCATACCTGACATCATATACCTAAGCATGCCATCCTGGCGGTGGTGGCTCTGCATCGTCCACTGATGATCAACTCTCATTCTTTCCTCTAGCTGATCAAAACGCTGCTGGTTAAGGTCATAAACAGCTTCATGAGTGAATGGGTCAGGTCGTGGCTGTAGGGGCTGGCGAAGTGAGTGCTGCTGAGCTGGGATCTCATGTCTCTGCCGAGGTCTCTGCTGACGTGGCGAAAAGCACCCTGTAAGACATTAGCCGCCTCAGTACCTGCTGGCGGCTGAACCTGTGCACCCGGTCTGACCTCCCATTCAGGCGGATCCGAGTATGACAAAATACCCGCTAACTGTAGATCCCCAACACTCCAGTAAGTCGTTGGAACATTCTCTCTCATCTGCTCCAACTTATATTTCGTGAAAGCACCCAAATTAGTCGCTAACCTGGTAATATATGGCCCAAGATCCATCGTTGCCCGGTTTCCCCCTCTGCGAGGCCGATTACAAGACCATGCGAAGAAACTCACCAAATTCCAATTCCGCTTCTCAACCATACACATCAAGGCAAAGATATCTAACCAGTTACCCTTGTTCTCACCTGACCTTCTTGCCACAATCGTAGTTGCCAACACCTTCTGAATATACCTATAGACCAGATCACGAACCGTAGAGATAAGGTTCGTGCCGGAGAACGGTGCGGTAGAAATCGTCTCCCAGAATCTAGCCAACTCATCCGGACCCAAATAATTTTCTCGCACATGATTGTATAAACCTCTCAACCCATTAACAAAATCATCTGTCCGCACTTCCTGCTCAGAATAGAAACCTAAAGCTACTCCAAACTCAGCAATACTCATCTCATACATATTTCTGCCCAATGAAAACAAAACCGCATTCTTCTCAGCAAATGTACCCTTTTTATGATAATAAGTACAATGAAACTCAAGCGTCAGCTCTGTATGCTGTGGCCAGCGGCAATCCATTGCCGCTCTCAGTCTTGGAACAAGCAAGTTCTCCACACGGTCACGGACCCCCATGCCCTGCAACCATTCCCAATCAATCGTGCGATGTTCCAGGAGATTAGTTTTCACATATTTCACTAGTTTTTCCCTTTCTTCATTGTCTTCTTCAAAATCCAAGATTGGGTGATCAACTATCCTTTCAAGTCGCGCATAACTCTCTGATCTTGTCCTCGATATTTGATCTTCCTTTTCTTTGGGTTACTGGACGAGCCCTCACCTGACATGTTCCTGCAAAACACGAAAGATTTAAGCGATACGAATCAAACAAAACAAAAACTAATTTTTTTTAGAATTCGGAAACAGCCGTATAGCATTACGTTCGCGACTGAAACCGAAAATAAAATTGAAGAAAAAACATGGGTTACCGTTTACAAAAGCGTAAGTTAAACACAAACTTGCCCGAATGGAGATTGAGTATGGGCAAGATGTTGTGAACTTGTACATGCATATTAGTAAACCCGACACTTAACTCTAAGTACTAACTAGCTAGACTCGATGACATCAACGACTCAAAACTCAAAGTACAATATCTCCTCCCGGCACGTTAATTGTCCTCAATTAAGCATAAGTGCCAAAATATCCCGACATTTAGGCTAAACAAGTGAGAGTTTGAAACTTTGAAACCAAAAGGTGACGTTTTGTGCAGCAAAACTCGTTTAGACAACTAACTGGATTTGCAAAATCAGTTCAAAAACTTATTTTTTTAACAAAAACCTTTTAGTGTTAGCCAAACAAACCCCACCAACATCCAAACTAGTGGTCCAATTGTCCAAACATACCCCACAAAGCTCAAACAACCGCAAATAAACCAACCCGAACCATCCGCAAGCCCCATTATGTATAATCATCCCAAACAAACCCAACCGCAACCTACTAACATTATCAGAACATCAAAGATCACAACTTTAACGAACCACCCAAACCCTAGACCGATAATACGACTGACCCGACACTTACAAATGGAAAATGAAGTTACCTACTAACAAGAAATCACAGAAAACATACTTTGGAGTCGGATTTTGTCACACCCCGTATTTCCACGTGTCACCGGTGGGCCCGGTGGGGAGTATCGTGACGTCATGGTTGGTAACGTAATAGTCAAACAACACAATAATTATTATGCACAGCGGAAGCAAATTTAAAAAAGATATAATACAACCGAATTTAATTATTGTAATATCAAGTATCACAACGTTCGATTGTTTATCCACAGAACGGATCGAAATAAAATAGAAACAATGGTTCAACAGACTTCAGGCATCCTAAGCTTGCGAGACTTTTTATTGATGCTAAGGAGACAATCCAGCCAATTTCGTTTAGTACCTGCATTCAGTCTTTTTGGGAAAATACGTCAGTTTACACTGGTAAATACAATCAACTGACTCATTTTGAAAAATGATTTAAAATTGGTTTGGATGCACATGGCATAAACATTTTTATAACTTGGGAGAATTATTTAATATTATAATCTTGTGAACGAATTACATGTTCCTTGTGCGTTCAGTAGCCCGGATCAAGTCCGGGTTAAAGATCAATAGACACACCACAATATTGAGTTATACACTGACAGGTGTACGCCTACACCCCGTGCTCAGGTCGTGGCCATCTCGTAAGATGATGCCAAGGATATCCGGGACATGGTCATTAACCCCCCAAAGGCTTTAAGTAACAAGACTGTTTAAACGAGCCGATCAAATTATTCAACTACCCACTTAATGGTGGAGATTTGATGCCCGATCAAGCGGTATGCTATATACCGTAACCCAGGCCCGTATAGGGAAAATAAGTTAAAAGTATTTACCTGAGCAAGTATTAATCACAATAAGCAAAATGCACGTAGCTTTTACTGGTCCTCGTAATCTGGAACGAAGGTTTATAATAACCTATTAGAATCCTAACGGGCCTTTTATTAAGCTTAAGCTTAGACCGGCTAGTTTCAAGATACGGTTCGTACGCACGATTAAGCGAAGGCCGGGTAGAATGTGATTCAGACCCTACAAGTTTGAAGACTTGTTTAATATGGGTTTATTATTCACATTCTGGATTTTGAGATAAAACCGTTAAGGTTTGACCCGTTTCGGCTAATTTATGTAAACTTGTTACATAAACCGAACCGTACGCGTAATAAGCGTGACGGGTATTCATGAGAGCTATACACAGGTTTCCTAAGTTAATTATGTCTCAAATATGTTGTGACATCAGTAAGGTGTCTTTCATTATGCCCGAAACGTGTTTAAACACAAACTAGGCCCCGTAGGGGTAGTTTGGTCATTTAAAAGTTTATAAAAGAGTTTAAGTGATAACCTGAGTTACAGGCCTGATGTAATCAGAAAATATACTCAATTTGCTAAGTTATATTAGTAGGTTAAAGCATGTATGTGAAATTTATCATTTTAACCAAACTATGCCCCGTAGGGGTATTTTGGTAATTTCACATAAGCCGAAAAGCTCAAAACTGAGGTCTGAGTTTATCAATCTTTGCTTACTGTTAAAATATTATAATTTGCCTCATATATCAGTAGGTATCAACCCGGGTATGTTCAATATGATTTTAATACATACTATGCGTTAAAAACGCTAAATAAGGCGATTAAAGGCCATTTCCGGGTTCGACACTTAAATCTGATATTTTTATATTTCCAGAAGGCTTAAAATAATTTATTTATCATATGTGATCAGTAGCAAAAAGTTTGGAGTCGTTTAGCTATGTAAAACTCATTTTATGGCCCGTAAGGGCAAAACCGACAATTACCGGGTTAAGCCTACGACTACTAGTTATGCTCAGCCTAAAATTAATTAAAAATCCTTAAAATTCCCAAAATAATATTTTACATCAGTGGGTATTAAGTTTGATACCAAAAAGTAGGCTTAACTAGGCTATTCGCTAATTACGCCGTTTTATTTACATAAAGCTTTAAATTTGCGATAATGAGCATAACTTTTAATTTACAAGTCAAACTGATGTCAAACTTTGCATACAAGTTTATATATCAGTAATTAAGGTTTCTACACTTTTACATTTTCATAAATCACGTTTTAAGGTAATAAGGGCATAACGGTCAACATATGAGCAATTAACGGAAACATGCGTATTAATTGGATAACTAATGAACCAAGGTGTAACATCACAGAGGGTTATTCTAACATGTAACCTAGTCCAATTAAAGCTCTGAGGCATTTCTAAAACATGCCTAAACGGGTCAGAACTGAAAGTCAAAGTGAAAGTCAAACTATGTGACTTTCGGTTCCGAACCGGGTCTAAACAGGAAATTGTCGGGTTGAACATGTTTAGACATGTTCTTACACTTATTACCAAGTTATAACAATGATCCAACAGGTTGTATATGATCTACAATGTTAATTATGCATGAATAGCATTTTAGGCTTCCTGTTGACTTTTTAAATATAAGTTTGACCCGACTTTTGACCTGGTTAGAGTGGTAATCAGGGGGAACCCTTTTGAGGGTTTATTACCCACATAAATACCTACTTATAACTACTTTTAATTCGAGATATGACTGAGCCATTGTTGAGTAATCTCGAAGTCAAACCGTAATTACGTCGGTTTGACTTTTAGCTAAATAACTAAGCTAAAATTAATAGAGAAGGTTAGGCAACTTACAAAGGTCCTAAGCTTGATTAGAGAACACTTGAGAGAGGGTTTTGAGTTCCAGAAGTGCTCCAAGAATGCAGATGAAGATGTGATGAATTGTTTGCAACTAAAGGCCCTTATATAGTGGATTTACTCACCACAATGCATTGACAACAAGGTCTACTACTGCCCACAACATTCCTACATGTGTCCTACATGTTTAGGGGTTGCTTAGAGGTCAAGAGGGATGAGGAAAACCGTTAAAATCAGTTTCATGCGCGTAAAACAGGAAACAGCCGGTTTCTGGTCGCTGGGCACTAGCTTACGGACCGTAAGCTTCCCATTGTTGCGGTCCGTAAGCCTGACATCAGGCATAAAAATCTGTTGTTCTTTGGTGTTTCGAAGGGGCAACCACTTGTTTCGAATTTGGGACTTGTTTTATCAATTAGGGACCTCCAAAAAGTGCTTAATACAGTAACATACCCTACCATTTTGGTATGCTTGCTTGGATCCTTTATAAAGGTACCGAAAACTAAGGGTTACCGTAGGAATTTCTTCGTAGGAGTCCACCAATTGAATCATGAATCATTCATTGCTATAATTCACTGAACTTGAACATATACTAGATATTTTTAATATGTTTTGAGTCTTGGGATTTATAACGAGGTCGTTCAGAGGTGCAAAAGTTAACATGACGACACTTTTAAATCCTGTCAAACATTTTTAATAAATCCGAGTTTATAACGCTTTTCGTCTTACACGACACGTGTCGTTATTTTATTTAACACGAATTTTCGAGGTGTTACAGATTTAGCAAGAAAACTTTGGACTTGGACTTGTGGTGCTCGAACTTGTCAAAAACGCAAAAAGTTATTGCGATTTCGGGTGAAACTGATGGTGGGAATCGTAGGGAAAGTGGTTGTGGTGATGTAGGAAGAAAAATGGTGTAATTTGGTGGAGAAATGAGTGACTTATGGTGGAATGTGTGTTATTTGCGGGTAGGGTTTCGTATTAGGAGAATAGGAAGTAATATGCAGCAATGAGGGCTGAAAACAACTTTGAACCGGGTAAAAAGGGCCACGCGTAGCGCTAAGGGTCAGGCAGGGGGCGTCGCGTACGGCGACAGGTGTAAAAATTTGATTTTTGGCTTGACCCCGTGGTGTAGTGCGACGCCAGGGTCTGTTTTTTTTACAGAATGTTTCGAAAATTTTGTCCCTCCATGCCTTAGAAAATTTTTCAAACACTTTCCCAGCCATCCAAAAGCCCCAAAAAAATTTCTAAGTATCAAATAAACATACATGGGTCCTCTTTTTTCATGCTTCCCCAGTTCCGTAGCGGTGACGAAACCTGCGAAATTCTCAATGACACAAAACAAAGACCGACAATCTACCAAAATATTGTTAGAAAGCAAAAAGGACTCAAATGACGACTCTTATACAAACGATACAAAACGTACACTTGAGATTTCACCCAAAACACTAAGTGGTGGCTTTTGGTGGAATTTCGAGAGGAGTTTCCTCAATCTCATTCTTATCTATCGCTCCTCAAATATAGTGCTTCAAACGGTGTCCATTTACCCTCCAACTCCGGCCATCGGACTCATCCATAATCTCAACTGCTCCATACGGAAACACATAATGAACCATATACGGTCCTGACTACTTCGACTTCAACTTCCCCGCAAACAACTTCAATCTCGAATTGTAGAGAAGCACTCTTTCACCCTTGCTAAATTCTTTGATGTTCCTTAACTTACGATCATGTAGGGCTTTCGTTTTCTCCTTAATGCCCAAAGATCGAGCATAAGCCGCATCCCTAAGCTCCTCAAGCTCATGGATTTGAAAGAAGCGTTTTCTAGCGGCTTCGGTCATATCAAGGTTAACGCTTTTTAATGCCCAAAGTGGTCGGTGTTCTAGCTCTACGAAAAGATGACAAGCTTTTCCATAGACGATCATGAATGGTGTGGTTCCTAAAGGTGTTTTGTAAGCGGTTTGAAACGCCCACGATGCATCGTCAAGCTTGTCGGACCAATCCTTTCTATTCTTTCCGACGGTTTTCTCTAAAATACGTTTGATACCACGATTCGCGTTCTCCACTTGACCACTCATCTGTGGATGATACGCGGTAGACAAACGATGAGTGACTCCGTAGCGTGCAAGCAACTTTTCCATCAATGCGTTGCAAAAGTGAGTACCACGGTCACTGATTAAAGCCTTTGGTGTACCGAAACGGGAAAAGAGTTTCTTGAGGAAACTCAATACTACTCGGGCTTCATTCGTAGGAAGAGCTTGAGCCTCAACCCACTTAGATACGTAGTCGATTGCCACAAGTATATAACGATTCCCTTTTGAGACGGGAAAGGGTCCCCTGAAATCAATGCCCCAAACATCAAAACCTCCAACACTTGGATTGGGTTTTGATGCATCTCATCTTTAGCTGAAATGTTACCGGTTCGTTGACAAGCATCACATGTTTTCACGAACTCAACGGCATCACGAAGTACGTTAGGCCAAAAAAATCCACAATCGAACACCTTTGTGCGGTGGCGTATGCACCATGGTGGCCTCCCGTTAGACCTTCATGCACATGTTTAAGGATATTCAAACCTTCATCTCTCGACACACACCGCCTAAGAATCCTATCACCCCCTATTCTAAAGAGAAACAGATCGTCCCACACATACTTCTTTGACTCACTAAGGAACTTCCTTCTCTGTTGCGTGGTCATTCCCTTTGCAATATTACCACTTTAAAGGTAATTCGCCAAATCACAAAACCATGGCAATCCCTCCTTCTCGGCCTCTACAAACTCAATCGACTCGTGAGGAAATGTATCTCCTATCTCCTCCTCACGAATCTCCTCTCTCATATGGTCCTCTAAACGAGAAAGGTGATTAGTTACTACGTTTTTGACCCCCTCTTATCTCTAATCTCGATGTCGAACTCGGAAAGCATGAGAATCCACTGAATAAGTTGGGGTTTGGCTTCTTTCTTTTGGAAAAGAAAACGCAAAGCAGACTGGTCGGTGAAAACTATGGTCTTGGAGAGCACGAGGTACGAGCGGAACTTGTCGAACGCGAAAACTACGGCTAAGAGTTCTTTCTCCGTGGTGGTGTAGTTCTCTTGAGCATCATTTAACGTTTTGCTCGCGTAGTAAATGGGGTGGAAGTGCTTGTCCTTTCTTTGTCCTAATACCGTCCCAACGGCATAGTCACTTGCATCACACATGAGCTCAAACGGCAAGCTCCAATCGGGCGAGATAAGAATAGGTGCACTCACATGCTGTTCCTTCAAAAAGTTGAAGGCCTTAAGACACTCCTCGTCAAAGACAAATGGAACATCCTTCTCTAGAAGACGGGTCATGGGGCGAGTGATTTTAGATAAATCTCTAATGAAGCGTCTATAGAAGCCCGCATGACTAAGAAAACTTCGAATTGACTTAACGCTAGTGGGTGGAGGCAACCTGCTAATGGTATCTATCTTCGCACGATCCACCTCTATCCCATTTCTCGAGATCTTATAACCTAAAACAATACCTTCAGTCACCATGAAGTGACACTTCTCCCAATTCAGCATCAGCTTCGTCTCAACACACCTCTTCAACATCCTCTCAAGATTTCTCAAACACTAATCGAACGAGTTACCATAGACCGAAAAATCGTTCATGAAAACCTCCATGGAACTCTCAATTATATCCTGGAATATGGCAACCATGCACCGCTGAAAGGTATCTGGAGCGTTACACAGCCCAAATGGCATGCGTCGGTACACGTATGTGCCATAAGGGCATGTGAAGGTGGTATTATCCTGATCCTCCAGTGCGATGGGGATCTGGAAGTAACCAGAAAAACCGTCGAGAAAACAATAGAATTGTTGACCTACGAGACGCTCTTACATCTGATCGATAAAGGGCAATGGGAAGTGGTGCTTTCGGGTGGCGTCATTCAATTTCCGGTAATCGATACACACCCGCCAACCCGTGATCGTACGAGAAGGGATAAGCTCATTCTTGGAATACATGACAACGGTCATCCCTCCCTTCTTAGGGACAACCTGCGTGGGACTAACCCATGGAGAATCTGAGATGAGATATATCATCCCGGCATCTAGGAGTTTTAGAACCTCCTTCTTCACTACATCTTGCATGTTTGGATTGAGGCGCCTTTGGGGTTGCACCACCGGTTTGAAATTGTCCTCCATGAGAATCCAGTGAGTGCAATAAGAAGGGCTTATGCCCTTAATGTCAGATAACCTCCATGCAATGGCCTCTTTGTTGGCCTTCAACACTTCCAACAACCTCAACTTCTCCCCATCCTCCAACTTCGATGAGATGATGACGGGTAGGTCGGAACCCTCGCCTAAAAAGGCATATTCTAAATGAGATGGAAGGACCTTAAGCTCTAAGGGTGGGGGTTGGGTGGTGTCATCACTAACGGCTAGCGCTTCGGGAATCAAAGGAATCCCCTCATCTTCTACTTTATACAACCTTAACAACTCCTCCTCAACTATCTCTCCTCCTAGTAAGTCGGCTCCACTGATATATACTCTAGACAATGGTCAACACATGAGATGAATGAGTTCAAGAAATAGACGGAATGGCAAGGACCACTATTGTCATCGGAACCACTCGGGTGGTTCATGGAACGATCAATCTCAAAGGTGACTCTCTCCTCACCGACTCTCAGTGTAATCTTACCGTCGAATACATCTATGAGGGCTTTAGCGGTACGCAAAAACAGACGACCAGGTATGATAGGAACTCTCACATCCGCTTCCATATCGAAAATGACGAAATCAGCGGGAAAAACGAACTTGTCGACCTTAACAAGCAAATTCTTGACAATACCCCTCGGGTATTTCACGGATCGATCGGCTAAAGATAATGTCATACGGGTAGGTGAAATTTCGCCTAAGTCTAGCTTCTCGTAGAGAGAAAAGGGCATCAAGTTGATGCTGGCACCTAGGTCGGCTAAGGCTCGAGTATTGGTGTTACTACCGAATAGACATGGAATAGTGAAAATGCCGGGATTGGTGAGCTTCTCCGGAAGCTTATTTAGAACGACTGCGGAGCACCCTCCATTCAATGGAACATTCGACAACTCCCCCAATTTCTCATTGTTTCTAAGAAGGTCCTTTAAGAACTTCGCGTACTTGGGCATAGATTGGAGTGCCTCAATGAAAGGTAGATTAATCTTCAATTGCTTGAAGATATCTAGGAATTGCCCATATTCCTTGGAGTACTTTTGGTTCCTAAGACGTGTAGGAAACGGGACTCACGAATGATCTACGAGTGGAGAAGGTCTAATGTCTACGGGTAGTTTCTCTACTTTCTTCTCTCCATGAGGCTCACCGGTCTGTGCGGTACTTGCTGGGACTAGCCTCGGTTGCACTTTACCGGGAGCCTCCATCTCGATTTCTTCATCTACAATCTCCTCATCCTCATCTACCACTCTCTCCTCAACTCTCGGGTTCCCAACGGTTTTTCCACTACGAGTGGTAATGGCTTTGGCATGGGCGTTAGGGTTCGGTTGGGTGTTACCTGCAAACTGACCGGGTAACCTCTCCTCAAGCTTCCTAGACATGTCACCTACTGCACCATGACTTTTGCGGAAGCGTGATTATGGTGTGACTTTCTTAATACCATTGCATTCAATCATAACAACAACTATATGATAAAACCATAAATTTGTCATCCATTAAATATGTTTAAACATAACGACATTGTCTTGAAACGTAGACTTCAAATTCAAGTTTTACAAACCATACGAATTGTTTTAAGAGTTCGTTAAGGACTCATCAAAAGACATTAAATAAAACCAAGGTTTGGAAGACGTGTCTCGTCCAGGAATAAGACACCCAACCCAAACCTCAAAACCATGGATGACATCTTTATTCACAACGCAGCTTAAGACTTCCAACGTCCGCCAGATCCACTTACTAATTCCCTGAAATACATGTATTTTGAAACACATCAACAAAAGTTGAGCGAGTTCATGTGTTTGTTTGTGTGTATGAGTAAACCTTTGAATGTATGTCTATATGTATGTAAATCCTGGTATGAAAGCAACAAGGAAAACAGATCACCAATGGTTTGCAAGGCCATTGATATGTGTGAAGTGATGTAGGAAAACTCAAACCTAGCAGATTTGTCTCCGGGAATAAGACATAGTTACCACATGGGCCACCCTGGTCCTCATGGGTGTGGGCTCGCTACACCCAAATAGATCTATCACTCATGTCCCTCGGTCCTACAAGGAGGATTAATGGCCTTAAGTGTTGTACCCACCACTCACATGATCAAGAAGTACCCTTCCTTAGCTAACCATACCATGTATATAATGTTTGTAAACAGTTGTAACATGTATTTCACCCCCGAAGTTAATAAACTGAAAACGGTTAAAAGAAAAGGGGGACATGAAACTCACAGTCTTGCGTCTTCAACAATCGTAACTCGTACTCCTTCGGTGAACACGACTACCTACAACGTACTAATGTCTATTAGACGAACGGGCTGTGCCTTGACTTACTGTTAACGTTTCTGAGTTTCGTTTCTTTTATGCTTCTGATATTATTCCAAGTTATATAATTATTGTTAAAATAATTAATATTTCAACTTAAATTATATTTATCATATTTTGGAATAATTGTTGAATAATATGTATTAACTTAATACTTCCCAAGTATTGGTTCTTGTATTTCCTTCCCAAGGATGGGGGTATCTTATACGTGTGTATTTGCATTCTTGTATTTGTATATTTTGCCATGTTTTGGTGTCGTATTCCGGTGTGTATTTATACGCGTTAGAATACGTATGTTATGGTATTCATTATGTATTCACATACTTAAATTTATATTAAACCTTCCGGAATATTATTTCTAATACAAGTCCACCAATATATATATTTCCAAAATATATATCTTGGCAAAATATTTATAGTTCCAAAATAATAAATATTTTCAAGTCTAACTTTAGAAAATATATATAAACTTATTTTTATCCAAAAATAATGTATTTCATGTTTACTCAAGAAAATATATATTTTTCCCAAAAATAACATATTTTCTAATAATTCCAAGAAAAATATATATTTTTACTTCCCAAAACAATATATTTTCTCTTTGTCAAAAATACGATATAACTTTGTAATAATTGCAAAATCATATTTTCACTTCCTTATGTCCAATATATTACTTACCAAAATATACTTGCGAATTAAGTTCCGGAATATTT
The DNA here is from genome assembly GCA_030545235.1 of Helianthus tuberosus. Lineage (NCBI taxonomy): Eukaryota > Viridiplantae > Streptophyta > Magnoliopsida > Asterales > Asteraceae > Helianthus > Helianthus tuberosus. Next base: position 191,047,539 of record CM060418.1, read on the forward strand.
TGTAGGTTACATTTTTTTTTCGGTTTTGCCAATGTTTTGTGTGTAACTTGTATATTTATTACTTGAGATTTTGGTAATATTTTGGATCGTAATCCTTGGTATTTTAATGTGTTATATTATTTCAAGTCCTAAAATAATATAACTATTTACACAAAGTCTGTAACCAAAAATTCTAAATATATGTTTAACCACTTTTATTTATAAAAACCAACCTCCAATATTTGTATTCTTGTAACCAAAAATTATGGCAAGTTTATATAACCATTTACTGTTGAAAATACACTTGTAAGTGGATAAATATTTTTCTAAGTGTTTATATTTTTAGAAAATTTTGCCATAGTTTCCCCTAAAAATGGAGGTTTCCATGCTTTCAAGCATATCATTTTCTTTTGTAAAATCACCACAATCAATCCTAAATAACTTACACTTACCAATTTTACCAAAATCATGCTTATTTCACTAATTCATGAACTTGAAAGTTTATGAAAAGTTGTAGTAACTTGGTAGTGTGTTTAGTGGGTTTTGTTATCCTTCAAAGTGTGGTTGTTTATATAAAAACATCATTCTTGAAAGACTTAGATGTTTACAGCTTGTAATCATGTTTTACAAAAATGTTTCTTCATGTAATCTTCTTGTTACACAAGTGTTTCTACACTTGTTTAACTACCAAAAATATCGTTTGTTTATGTAAGAACCATGATCTACTAAAACTCATATTTTAAACTTGGTTCTTTTGGAAAACCATTCATAAATCTTAGATCTATATGATTATTAACCCACTTTGATTATTATTTTTCAAGAAACCAAAGTATTCTTCTCAAGTTCATGATTTAAGTGTGGATGATCTTTCATCCTACCACATTCTCACTTTCTCATCTTGCTAACCTATGTTTCTAATCATGATCTAGCAAGATGTTATGATGATCAACATCATTTGTACAAACAATCAAAGATCAACTAGCATACATCTCATAAACAACTTAGTTTCATCAAGATTACTTCATAAATCAAGCTTATGTTCTTTAGTGTTCTTAATGTTCTTGATTATGATACTACTTTAACCACTCAAAATAGAAGTAATATGGAGTGTACAAGGATCTTACCACTAGCTCAAGGCTAGGGGTGAATCAAGAGTAGTAATCAAGAGGATAAAAGCAACTAGAGAAGGTCCTTCAAGTTCCAAAGCCACCAAACTTCCTTGTATACCTCCTAGCACCTTAATACGATCTTGGAATGGATGAAGAAGATTGAATGATGATGGTGGTGGTGGTGCCTAAGTTCGGCCGAGAGGGAGATCAAGAGAGGGAGAGAGATGAGTGTGTGAAGTGTGTGAGGATTATGAGTTCAAGATCACAAGGTTACTACTTATAACCATATCCTCCAATTATCTCATGTATAATATGTTGAAAAAAGTAAAACAAGATCTAATTAAATATAGGAATAAAGTCTTGAAGTATGATGGTGGTGGTATGGCCGATTGTAGGTGGGTGGGGGGGGGGGTATGTAGAGTAGGTTTAATCATTTAGTTGTAATCTAGTTCAATTTCAAGTGTAAGTTAAGTGTTTTAGTTACTAGATATTTTGTATGGGGTGTTATGATGTTCGGGGACCATAACTAGCTTGGAAATGTTAAAACAATGCTTCAAGTGTAAATTTGGTGTTTCGGGTAATGTCCGGTTGTTCGGTTAGATACTGATTCGTTAAAGTGCTAAACTTTGCAGTTTAGTGTCCTTTATGTATCTTTTTGTGACACTTTTAATTCCCGACACTTAGGAAAGCATTCAGGACCATTTAACCATGTTTCTGTATAATATTAATGTGTTTAAATGCTGATTTATGCTGAATTTTGCTAAATTCAGCACTTTGGGTGAGTTTTAGGCACTTTTCGGCACTTAAACTATCACCTAGAAAAGCAGTTTTGTGATCCTTACTTCCCTACACTCTACACTAGTGTAGTACTTAATTTCTGACTCATACTGGGTCTCAAAACACTGTTTGTCTATGTACTGAACTACGTCAGCATTTTCCCGGTTTGTCTGTTAACTGTGCTAACTGTGCTTTGTGCATCTTTTATGTCAATAAAGTCCTCATGAAATCAATGTTATGTCATTTGCAATATGTGATGCACATGTGTGTATAAAGTAATAATCAGAAAGCAGTTAATTGTAATTCAGCACAGTCATTAAGCACTAATCAAGATTAATTAATTGTACGGATACCTGGATTTTTGACAGTTGTCACACCTACGACCCTTTGAAGGTCTTGGAAAGAGGATTGGTGGTTCTTAAGCATAAGGTCGTGTTCGGCAAGGATCTTTTAGGTGGTTTGGTCCTTAATGACTAACTGACTCATCATGGCCTCTATCCTCTCAAGACTACCCCCTAAATCACTATTTGAACCCTGAACTGGTTGAACCTGACTACTTGATCCTCCATCCCTGACCTGCCCATTGAACCCCTTATTGAACTGCCCATTTAAACCCCCACCAAAGAATGAACCCTGTCCCCTGTTTTGATTTTGAGCTAATTGGAAACCAGGGGGGTTACCATTGGAACGAAAATTATTATTATTATTGAAATTATTATTATTACGCCAACCCGAATTAAAATTACTACCAAATCCACTAGGTTGACCTCTACCTTGACCCCCTCCCATGAAATCGACCTGCTCCTCACCAACTAACAATGGACACGCATTCGTATCGTGACCCCCTCGACAAAACTCACACTTATCAACCTTTGCCTTAATCTCCTTGAGTTCTCTAGTGACGTTTTCCAACACGGGGGCTATACTAGGATCCATAGTGATATGGCTCACCCCACGAGTGGGTGCACTAGTAGTGGTATTTGAATTGCCACTTGGATACCGTCGATCAGCTCACGATTGAGATTGAGATTGGGCAAAGCTCTCGAAACGCTCTAAGCACTCGGCAACAGTAAGAATGCCCATCATATGACCTCCCACATTAGTATCAAAACGATCACGAGTCTCTTGGGTGAGACCGTTATAAAATTTCTCGCAAAGGGCCCAATCAGAAAGACCATGCTGGGAGCATCGAGCGACAAGGTTTTGAAAACGCTCCCAAGCAAGGTAATAGGGCTCGTCGGGCTCCATGTGGAATGAGTGAATTTGATCGCGAAGACGTGAAGCTTTAGCGGGAGGAAAGTATTTGTTCAGAAAGGCTTGACGGAGGCCCTCCCAAGTGGTAAAAGTACCGGTTGGCTGAGAATCCAACCAAGTAGCCGCACGGCCGGCAAGTGAAAAGGGGAAGAGCTATAAATTGGTAGCATCGTTTGGGGCTCCGTGAAGGCTAAACGTGGCAAGCGTACGAGAGAAACGGTTTACGTGGGCGGGGGCATCCTCGTCCTCGCGGCCGTGGAACTGGATGTTATTGGTGATGGCTTGCATGGCATACGATGGAATCTGCCATGAGTTCTCGTTTACTATGGGTGGAACGATGATGAGTGAAGTGAGACCAGTGAAGCCTTGGGTGGCTTGTTGATGGACGGTCTGTCTTGGATTGGCCATTAGTTCTAAGTTTATGTGAACTGAGGTGCTAGAAGTGGGACTATCGGGTGGAGAAACTTTAGGTGAATGGTGTGGTGAGGGAAATGGGGTGGTATCGAAGTTTGGGAAATGAGAAGAGGATGAAGTACTAACATGTGGGCCTTGGCCCAATCGAGATGATGACTTTGTGACTGGTGGTTTCGGCGGCGGTCTGTGCGAGCGCAGATGTGGCATCCACTACAAGCAAAAACCTAAATATGAGAAAAACAGACACTAGTCACTAAGACTCAAAATAAAAATAAAAATAAAAATAAAAATAAAAGACTTAAAACAAAACAAAACAAAACAAAACACGTAGCACGTATATGTCAATTAAGTCTATCAAAGCTAATAAGCGCAATTGCCAAGAGTCCACGACAACGGCGCCAAAAACTTGATGTGTGCTAAACAGACTACTAAAATTAATTACTTTAGACTCTCTAAGCTAGACACTAAAAAGCTTTAAATCTAGACTCGACCTAAACCACACAATAGGCAAGTGTACCGATCACTGTAGTACGACCTAAGTAAGTCCGGATATCGAACCACGAGACTCTACTAATTACGCTAACTAAACTCTGACAGACGCGAATCAAACTGTTTCATTTTTTTTGGGGGGGGGGGGGGCGGGGTTACTGAAATTTTAAGGAAATTTATCAAACTAATTATTAACTAAAACTATGCAAATACGAATTAATATGAAAAATGTTCTTAGATGATGGTGAAGACTACCTAGACTAGAATCCTGGATTGATTTTTAAGAATTTACCAATTAAGTTAACCGCATGTTTTATGGAACCGGGATCTTGTGATACTAAACCTATTAAGACACCAACTAAGCCCCTCAACCCTTCTCGAGGTAAAACTTATGGCACTACCTAGGCCGTTAATTCTATCGGTTATTAGACTTCCCTCCGGTTATCTAATTCTTGTGTAAGTACCCTAATATTGACCTACTCTTTTCCAATTATAGATCTAGGGTAGTTTGAATTTCTTCACTTGACTTGATAGACTAATAAACCGACGGGGCAACTAAGGCACGACTTTTTCCAAAGACTGTCTAAAGCAATTCGCCGGGTAAGACCTACCAATAGCCCTGCACCTTCCAGCTATAAGGACTAGTAGAATACTGAAACCTAGCAAATTATTAACTATCACTTCTAAGGTTTATTGGCCATTCACCCTAAAGGTCAAAGACACAAGGTCAAAGATCTAGCATGAACCTATTCCGTAGTAGACAACCACCTAGATTCACACGAAGCAATCGATAATAATTAACCAAATCAAAGTACGCATACACACCAAATAAATAAACCAAACCTCTTACAAAACACAATTAATCCATGAACACATGCATTTAACTAAAAATGTTCAAACTTTATTCAAATCCATTCATCGTAGTCTAGGCAGTTTAAGCGTTTAGCCAAGCATGTTGCTCAATGAAAGTAAAACAAAGTTATTCAAACAAGAATTCATGGTTACAAGTTTTGAAAGAGAGAAATCAAACAAACAAGGAACTAAAAACCCGTGCAAGTCTTAAATCTTCAAACCGAACTCGAACCAATGATTCTCGTGATCCAAACTCTTCAAACGCACCACTTCAATCTCCAAACTAAGCTTTTGGACTTCACACATCCGTAACCCTTCTGACGGCAGCTTTGCTTCGTATATATACCCAAAAGAACATATCATCAAAACCTAACCGAAAACATTATTTTCTGCGTATTTGACCCCTTCGCGGTACGCGACGGGTGTGGCCCTAGGGCGTCGCGTATGGCAGCGACCCCCTATCTGCAGTTTTATTTTTTTCTTTATTCATTCAGCTCTCTGACTCGCATACGAATCCCGTTTTTCCTCTAAACTGGTCGTTTTTCATAACTTTAAGCAACGGGACCTGAAATCATAGCTTAACGTCAGCAGTATCGAAATTCTAACCTAAACTAGACTCAAAATACCTAAAACTGACCAAAATATACATTATAAACATATGTACTTTGCAGTACATCACGATGCGTATTGAAAAAGTCTGCCGCCAAACAAAAACTGACACATGCAGATTTAAATTTTTTACTTTTAAACCAATACGCATCGTATAGGCCTATACGATGCGTATTGAAAAAGGCAAGGTGTGTAGATAGATAAGAAGGTGTGGGAATAGAATTCCCCTATTGGTTTATCAAGATTACCGGCGGTAAGGAGGGAGGAAGAGTGGCGGCGCCGGCGGTGAGGAGGGAGGTTGCGGCTGGGGTGTAGGAGAGGTGGTGGAGTAGAAGGTGTGCTAGGGTTTGTGTGTATTTTTTGGGTTCAGGATGAAATGAAACACAAGAAGAGGTGAGAAGAGGACATCCCAAGTCTGCACCAAAAAGAGGACACGCATACCTTTTTTAATGAAAGGTCTTCGAGAAAACAAACAGACTGCAGACCCAAACATCTGCGCGTTGTCTGCGCCACGCAGAGAAAAGAGGTCCGGAAGCTCTTTTTCGAAAAAACAAACACCTTAGTGTGTTCTGTCACCACATCGTTAATTGATCGCTAACTTTTGATCTTGTTACTATACTTTTGGGGGTGTCATAAGGATCTTATGAATGTTTTAGGGATCTTAGGACACCAAAAATGTATAGTAACATGATCAAAAGTTAGTGATCAGTTAACGACATTGTGACAGAACACACTAGGTGTCAAGTTGGGGGTGACGGGTGTCAAAGTGATAGTTGGGAGTGGCAACGGCCAGTAGCCAATAGTCAGGGGCGGACCCACGTTAAGCGGAACGGGGTCCCCGGACCCCAATCTTTAAAAAAAAATAGTAGAAACGGTATGTAAAATTTTATATGAACCCCATAAAATAATTTAGTTGGACCCCATAACAATGAGAGTTAGTTTGGTGGATTGGTAAAACTCCTTCCTTATGCCCAAAAAGTCTCGTGTTCGATACCTGTTTTTTTCTTTTTTTTTTGTATGTTTTTTTTTTTTAAATTCATGGTATTAAAATACCCTTTCAAAAGAAACATGACGCATTCAAAAGAAACAGATCAGGAGACAAGCGACTCTTTGTTTTCTCCCACCATAATCAAGAAACCCTCAATTCTCAAAAGAAACAGATCACGTCCGGCCTCCCTTCTCCTCCGGCGCTGGCCTCCCTTCTCCTCCGGCCTTCTACCGGTTAGCATTAATTCTACCGGTTGCAACGACAATTGTTGAGAGGTGTTTTTCGTCAATGAAACATGTGAAGATGGATTTGCGTAATCGAATGAGTGATGATTATATGAACGATTGTTGCATTTGTTATATCGAAAGAGACCTTCTTGCCAAGGTTTGGGTCGACGATGTAATGGATCGTTTCCAAAAGATGAAAACTCGTCGGGAACAACTCTAAAAGTTTGTAAGGTTTTTTTTTTCGTTTCGAAAGACATCGTATGTTTATTGTGTGTTTTCTAATGAGTAATGATTATATAATTTTGTTATGGTATTGTATTTTATTATGTTCCTCATCCCGACCCGACCCAAACGACGACGACCTGAAAATTTTAACTTTTGTTTGTCAAAAATTTGAACAACGAAAAAAGTGGACCCCATTGAAAAAAAATCTTGGGTCCGTCACTGACAATAGTTATAGGTGATAAAATCCAATAACCAAAAAAAAAAATTAACCTAATTAAGTTCAACATCTCTATCTCAAAATGGATGATAGAGCACGAGTTTGAAGTTCAGTGATGGTGCTAGACTAATTTTGATGATAAAGTTGGTGCATCTGGTTCGAACATATCAAAAGATGAGTGGAACTCCCGTAAATGTTCTTTTATATATGTTTGGAGTTCAAGACAAATAAGGAGAGCCGTCTCTGAGAATTCAAAAATCATGCGTGACTCAAATACAAAAACAAATGAGGCCCTCGAGAATGCAATCATCGGCCTGTCTTTAGCCTTTCACCTTTGCCGCCCTTGCTAAAAGGAATTTGTTATTTAATTGGGTTTGGAATTGTAAGTTTTCAATTACTTTTCATAAGGTTACGTTAAAATAAAATAAAAATTGTTTAAACAACCAAAACTAAATAAGTTAATAGGTTTAAAAATCATATTAGGTTGTAGATATTATTGGGCTTTAAATTTCTAGACGATTGTTTAAAAAACATATATAAATATAACTTTTTTAAAGAATTTATAATAGTATACTCAAACTAAAAATACTAACTTTTTTTTTCAGTTTTGTGCTATAAATAAAAAAAAGAATACAATAAATTAAAGTGTGAGATTAAAAAAAGACCAACGTTTTGGCCTATTTTTTTCTTTTTTATGCTTAAGCAAATTCTCAATTTTTATTATTTACAATCATGCACGTTTTTTTTTTGTTCTTTTTGAAAGGCCAACCAAAAGAATTTTACAATCATGCACGTTTACTTATAACAATTGAAATAGTGAGATAAATTTCCTAGATTGCTTCGTATGTCTGTCACATGATTTTCTCTATTAATTTTATGTGGGTTTTCAACATATCTAGGCACAGTTATTATAAAAGGTTTAAATAGATGAGAAACGTGAGAAACTGCGTTTTGAAAAAGCATATAGGTACATGCTTTGGAGGCAGATAATTTATGTTTTACAAACACAATAATCAAATAATCACTTCAAAACGTAATCCCAAACACCCTCTAAGTTGATAGGTAGGTATTTCTGTATGTTTATTTATGCAACTTCAAGATACCAAAACACGCCACCCAGATGCACTATGTAATGGGTCTGAATGCACTGATCGTTGTTTGTAGAGCTCAACAAACTTAAAAAAAATGTTTTTAATATAGTAATCTAATACGTGAATTAAAATAATAGAATTTTTGATTTTATGATACTGTTTGTTGAGTTTTGTGTAAAAAATGAAGGCTATCACGTGGCAATGTACAAGTGATTGGGATGAATAACGAGACCAAAAAAAAGTTTTTTTAATATGTATTAATAATTTGACTTGACGAGTGGCTAAGAATAAACGGATTGGGCTTGGTTAAATTTAAAAAAAAAATACTTTTAAAAACAATAACTTGTTGTAACACTCTTCATGAAGAAGTGAAATTCTATAAAAATTTCACTTATAAATGTATTTATACAAATACAAGTCCGTTAAAAACTTCGAGTTTCAAAATCGTTTAAGATTCAAAACATATAACATATAATAGTTCACATTTTTATAAACTAAAATGTGAATTACAAAACGCCAAACATGGTTTAAGTAAAATCATACATTATTAAATTGTCCAAAACTATGTTTTCTATCATTTAACGAAGTTTAGAATATCCTAAATATCCTAACAAGTGCGGAAGATTCTACGTTATATGTGTTCGGTTCTTCATCGAGCTTGATCCATCCTATTAGCACATATTAGAGACCTAAACAACATTTAAAAACCTTAAATGTTAGTAATATAAGTATAAAAGGTTGTTAAATATCATAATTTACCTCGTACACCATCGAACAACAATCATAAAACAATTTTAACAAACCTGTCGTAGGCTACGATCTACTGACCGTAGCTTACGGTCCATTGAAAACAAACAAACAGCCCCTCCAGACCGTAGTCAACGGTCTGAACCGTAGGTCACGCTGCAGCCCAAAACAAACAAACAGCCCCTCCAGACCCTAGCCTACGGTCTGAACCGTAGGTCACGCTGCAGCCCAGCTGTTCCTATTTTTCAGTTTTGGTCCTTTTAACGAAAACGGGCGTAACTTTCGAACCGTTTATCCGTTTAACCTCGCGTTTCTTCCTACGTGATCGTAATTTGGTCCTCTATCATTTGGAGTCAAAATCCACCATTTGGATTAACAAAAATTTTCTTTTATAGACCATTGACTTAATATTTATTTACGAAATTATTCGACCCGTTTCAAGATTTGAGCACTAAGCTCAAATCTTGCTTATTCTTTCCACACCTCCCATTCCCACACTAGGTTTTTCATTTATCTTCCACCACAACTAAATTTGTGGTTGATTTCATATGATAAAAACTTATTTTCCGAATTATACCCTTCGGTTCGACAATTTACGCAAAAGACTCATTAAGGGCTTTAAACCCAAAAGACTTACGCCTCTCACATTTTATAATACCGGAGAGGTCTAACTCATTATTGAACTCATTAATAATCTATCATTAATGATTGTTTACCCGTTTCATCATCCGGAGGTATTTTAGTCAATTATAGTCCTTTTAACTACGAAGTACATTTAAAAACATGTTTTGGACAAAGCGAGCACCTTTAACCCGCATTTCATTTAACTTTTATTTTGTTCTTAAAAACATAAAAGTATCCCATTGTTTAGTATTTAAGACTCACTCAAATGCATTTTTCGCTATGAACATATCTTCGACTCTAATGGTCGTTTTACCCACACGCTAGATTTACCTCACTTGAGGTGATCTAGTATCCACCCTTAATTTGACTAACTTTAGTCATACCACAAACTCTCATCGAGAGTATGACCACTACACGTACCTGGCGCGGGTCTAAGCATTGACCCGTTAGCGATACTTTGAGATTCTATCTACTAACTTACGGCAATACTTGCCCACAAATCATACTTACATGTAAGCATGAAACTTGACAATCGAAATATTAAATATCATTTTCAAATGGTGATAATATCACCATTTGACCCGTTTTTCCAATTGACTTATTTCTTGGTTCGCCTTTTTTTTACATATCGATATACCCAAACAATGTTTATTATAAAAGATATATCTAAATACCATTTACCATTTATTTCATTCGACCCATCATGGTTCTCACCATAGGGTCAAATTACTTAAAATTTGTTTCTTTATTCATTTAACTCATTATGGCTTTTACCATAAAATGTCTTTTGAAAATTTCTTGTTTATTCGTCAACACTTGACCAAATTATCGTTTTTACCCTTTCTACCATCAAATATGGTTTCTACCATTTTCACTTGTTCCGACTCGTATCGATTCGTGTCGGAACGTCGTATTCCAAGACTCGTTTAAATACTAGATAACCTTGTTCTTATTCAATACTTAAGTTGATGTTCTACTTAAAGTATGTAAGCTTTACTTACCTCGCATCCAATTTTGCTCTTTTTTCGTGCCTTCGATCCGTTTGACCCGCTTCTTTCCCAAGCCTCCACCTAGCTTGTCGAGCGTCAAACTATTATCATAATCCGTAAGACAATTAGACTAGTCATCATTACTTATGACCATTTCATTTTACGGATTTCATGCCGAAACTACCATTTAACTTCATCATTGGTTAGTTTGACCTTTAGAAGTCAACTACCTTTAATCATACGATAGGCACAATTAAGTTAAATCAAATTATGATTAGAATCCGTTTTAACCCATATTTCACGTAATTAGTCAAACTAGCCAATTACGCATTCCTTTCATAATTTCTTCTTATCAATATTCATTCGGGCATTTTAACAAACATCTTGTAGGCGAGATTTTATACGCAAATTTTATCTAGTTATGGTCATCGTTTTAACCAAGTTTTAATATCAAAATCATGCCTCTATGTCTAGTGTACATGAACTACACCTAGAACTAGCATCACAACATCAATGTTCATCCATTTAACACCCTAATTCAAGTTTCTTCTTCTTGTCATAAAACCCACTTAGCACACATATGGGTAATCATCGAATCCCTAGTCTTTAACACTAATTCAGCAAGTTTTCGACTAGGGTTTGTTTTCTAAACATGGATGCATCCTAGTTTCACCCAAACATCAATCATTCAAGCTTGAATCTCGATTTTCATAAGTTCATCTAAAATCTCAACTTCATAAATATCAAAAATTTGACATACCTTATGATCCCCAAGCTTAGGTGATCACGAATCTATGTTTGTGCATTTGATTTGGGCTAGATTTGACCTTCAATTTTGTTGATTTGTAGAACTAGGGTTCACCCCCTTTCTTTTGTTCTCCTGGTCGCCCATACGCGCGCGCGCACACACACACTAAGGGGCTGTTTGGTAGCCTTTTAATGACCATTCAGATGCTACCTCTTAATGGTTTAAAACCTCTGAATGAATAAGAGGTAACCTCAAGTCTGAATGGTTAAGAGGTAACCTCTGAATGGTAAATCATCACATGTCACATTCTTCTACCTTCTCATTGGTAAAATTCTTAATGGTTTCATTAAGAGGTAGCCTCTTAATGACCATTCAGAGGCTACCAAACAGCCCCTAAGTGTGTGTGTTGTGTTTTATTATTTTTTTTATAAAAACTAGTTTGCCCACTTGGCAACATTAGTCTCTTGTGTTTTATTTTACTCAAAAGAAGCTATAATTCACTATTTATTACGTAATCACATATTACTAACTAGGTTACTTATTCCTAGTTTACTTAATGGGTTCGGGAAGTCATAACCCGTTTTATTTTAAGTCCCACTCGGGCCCTTTTTATGTACTTTGTTTTTCTCAAAATGATTTTTCTCCTTTTAATTAATATTAGGTTTAATTATTTAAATCCTAATATTTACCGGGTTACTTTTTACCACTAACGGTATTTTACCCGTTCATTAATATTAACGTGGTTTGACTATCAAACCTGTTTTCGGGGTGTTACAAGTCTACCCCCCTTAAAGAGGTTTCGTCCGCGAAACCTTATTTACGTAGTTAATTGGTTTAGACCAAATGAACTTAGGTTCGCTTTCAAGGCATTCATTCTTTCGAGTTTCGATCAAAAGTTATCGTTTGGATTGACGTGATCACACCACGTCATGTTTAAGTTTATATAAACTTTTTATTATCGAAAATCTTCTTTTCGAATGTATCTTCTAGCACCCATTCTTTTAGTGTTTTTCCGTTTTGCAATTCCTCTCATAATATTTATATTTGTTAAAACGTTATTTCTCACTAAAACTAAATTTTAGTTTAACATTTTCTTTTAACTCATGTCAATTTCTCACATCAAGGAATTTACGTCCAAGGATTTATTCCTTTCTGTTGTCATTTTGGTAATGCCTTCGCCCTTTGGTGAAAATAACACAATTTAATAATCGTGAACTCTTTTGTCATTTCAGCCCGTTTAGATGTTTTAGTGAAATCTTTCACTTTTGTCCACCAAACTTTTCATGATCCCATCATTTTAACCCGTTCGGTTAACTTAGCGAAACTCATCGCTTTTATACAAATTTTACCTTCTGTTATTATTTTACACGGGGAGTTACAACCAGTTTTCTCGCTTTACATTATTGACCCGTAGGTTCTTTCACTTAGCCTCGCATGCTTTTTCCTAAGATTTCCACCTTTTTAAGGTGAGACCCCGACAATTCGTTTCTTTCTATTCGTGACCCAAAGGTCTTTTTAGTCCCGTAGACCTTAGCATTACTTATAATCTCGTAGGTTATGATGATCTCATAGATCATACTTTATTCGAGTTTTTATTCAAATGTATATATGTTTATATATGTATATGGCGTCAAAGCACCCCCTTTTTATGTTTAGAATAGGGATGAGCACGGGATCGAACCGATACCGAACCGATACCGATCCCGACAATACCGATCCCGATTTTCCTCAAAAATTGATCCCGATCCCGAATACAAGCGGTATGGTATCGGTATGGTACCGGTTTTTCGGTATGATACCGAAAAATACCGAATTCTTGAAATGATAAATTGCCACCAAAATCATCAACACTATGGCCCTATGTCAATCATCAAGTCACTTATTATCTTAAAAAAAGAATAAAAATACAATTTATACATTTTAGAAACATTAATTAGTTTTTATATGAGGCATTATAAAGACCTCACTAATTCGAGCAGCCATCATGCACTGAAGAACATATCAAAGAGTTGATTTGGAGGGAGTCTGTTAAATTCAATCCAGACCCCGCTCATTGAGGAGGTATGTATGTGTGTGTAGTTGATGTATACAATTTAGAGATTGTGACATGATCCTAGAATTTCCTCCTATTATGTTCTTTCAATACAAAATAAAGGCAAAGGGCATATTGGGTTTTTTACTTGCATCATTTGTGACTTTTCTTTTCTTGTAATATTCAAATGGTCTTTCAAGAGATTTTACCATCGCTGCTTCTATTCTCGAATTTAACTGCCAGTTACTTGTTGGTTTACTTCTTCTCATATGTGTAAACGCTACTTGTTGGTTGATTTATTTGTTTGTTACTACTTTTTGTTGCCTATAAATGAACATGCTGGATCAGCAAATTCGCAGTCATCTTCAAGTGTAAGAGCTATGGGTGGGAAATGGGAATAAGTGGTATATTCGGTACTGCCATAAAATGGTATATTCCCTTTTAAATAAGCTAACCTCACAATCGGTATTAATTCGGTATTACCGAAAAATACCGGTACCGATCCCGCAAAATCCCGATCCCGAAAAATGGTAAAACGTAATACCGATACCGATACCGAATACAAGCGGTATGGTATGGGTACGGTACGGTATCGGGATGGTATCGGTATCCGGTACCACATGCTCATCCCTAGTTTAGAATTATTTACTTTTGCTTTTTGGATTTCATTTGACCTTGACCGTAGTCTAAGGCTACATTTGTTTTCTTTCGAATTATCTTTCTGACTTTATGACTTCTAACGTCATTTACACGTTGGTTTGTCCTATGCTTACTGTTACCCGGTTCTTACCTATACTCCTTTACGACCCGTTACCCGGGTTCTTTATCTTAGTGTTTTTAACATTCTTGTTTCGCTAGTTTGCGTTTTTCCTATCTACATTCCTTTACGACCCATCACATAGGTTCATTAATATTTCGCGCTTCCATTATACGGTTTGCGCTTACTTGCACTACCAAGTTTTATATTTTATTTATCTCGTTTGACTTATTCGTGTGAGGTTTCATCACTTATGAACGTCAGACTTCATTCTTTATTTGACCCGTTCAATTTTAAAATAGTTGAACGTAGTTTTCAAAATTTCTGTTTGCAAATTCTCATCGTCTTTTAGTCATGACTCCTAATCCGAGTCTTTTGACTTTCTATTTCGCGTTCCCGTCTCTTGGTTTACGCATACTTTCAAAATCCTACCCATCTATCGGGTATCTTACCGAAGTCACTATCAAAGTAACCGTCCCGGTATATATTAAGATTCCGTTTTAATTTATTTGGTTGTCTTAGCGAAACCCATCGCTTTTATTCAATCAAGTCTTTTATTCTTTATTTAATTCGTTTGACTTGTCCGTGTGAATTTCATCACTTGCGACAGTCAAACTTTTATCCCTATGCCTTAGCATTCATATTAGTCGGTCTGTATTTTTATTTACTTTGATCCTTATCCCTTCTCTCAGGCTCGTTATTTTAACGTAACACGCTTCCGTCATCCGACTTGCGTTTACGGTTATTATCAAGCATTTTGCTTATTTTATTCATTAGGGTATCTCCTTAATTCGTCCCATTCACCCGTCCTTACTACATTGGACGTAAATGTGTCCATCATAAGAAGTTCATGGTATCATGTGTCCACTACTTACTTGGCCAGAGTAAGCGATCAACACATGACACACATGACCTTTTTATAATTTTCGTATCACGCCCCATGTAAGTAACTCCTCTAATAATTTCCATATTCATAGTTTCAGTTGGTAAAACTTTATTTAGTCGTTATTTAACAATTATTAGTCTTACCCGTTTTATTCTTTGAACATATAAAATGTTTTCCTTTTTACCTAACTATTAAATCATCACATTCGTTAATGTGATCGCTACTTTTCTCAATAGTATTATATTGAGAATTATTCACTTGGATATTTATTCCCGTCCAAATTTTCACATAAACTATTTCTATTATTGTCTTGTTATTCACAATCGTGAATAACGCATATTTCTTTTTGTTTTCACTTAGAAACATCATCCTGAATAGATATCATATTCAGGTTTTCCAAGTTTTATCCTACATATGTAACCGTCATTCTCTATGTGTCTGTTGCATATTACTATTCGTGCGACTAAATTTAGAACGTGCACCTGGTAATGCTTTCCCTAACGGGCTTTCCTTGCCGTTAACCTTGTTCGCGATTATTACTCGATTTTTGTCCTTGGCGAGCATGCTCTACTTGTCATAGTCAGACCGTTTCTCCGTCATATCCGAAATTTGTTACACTCTCACCATCTTCAGATGCGAGTATCCTTCAATTAAAACATTTACAAGGATTAGTAATGTCGACTTCAATAAACGCTCGTATCATAATACAAGGCTTTTCTACTATACGTGTCAACGCACGTAATTTCGTTAACTATATCGATCCTTGATCGATTTAATTGGGGTAACGTGTATTACACGATAATCCTATGTGTTATTCACGACACTTTAATCATGCTAAACTATTACTATATACATGTACTTACCGGATTTGCGATCAAGCCTCGAACCGAACACTTTATTCTTTTAACCTTGAGCTCTGATTACCAACTTGTAACACTCTTCATGATGAAGTGAAATTCTATAAAAATTTCACTTATAAATGTATTTATACAAATACAAGTCAATTAAAAACTTCGAGTTTCAAAATCATTTAAGATTCAAAACATATAACATATAATAAGTTCACATTTTTATAAACTAAAATGCGAATTACAAAACGCCAAACATGGTTTAAGTAAAATTATACATTAAATTGTCCAGAAGTATGTTTTCTATCATTTAACGAAGTTTAGAATATCCTATATATCCTAACAAGTGCGGAAGCTTCGACGTTATATGTGTTCGGTTCTTCGACGAGCTTGATCCATCCTATTAGCACATATTAGAGACCTAAACAACATTTAAAAACCTTAAATGTTAGTAATATAAGTGTAAAAGGCTGTTAAATATCATAATTTACCTCGTACACCATCGAACAACAATCATAAAACAATTTTAACAAACCTTCCGTAGGCTACGGTCTACTGACCGTAGCTTACGGTCCATTGAAAACAAACAAACAGCCCCTCCAGACCGTAGCCTACGGTCTGAACCGTAGGTCACGCTGCAGCCCAAAACAAACAAAACGGCCCCTCCAGACCGTAGCCAAAGGTCTGAACCGTAGGTCACGCTGCAGCCCAAAACAAACAAACAGCCCCTCCATACCGTAGCCTACGGTCTGAACCGTAGGTCACGCTGCAGCCCAGCTGTTCCTATTTTTCAGTTTTGGTCCTTTTTACGAAAACGGGCGTAACTTTCGAACCATTTATCCCTTTAACCTCGCGTTTCTTTCTAAGTGATCGTAATTTGGTCCTCTATCATTTGTAGTCAAAATCCACCATTTGGATTAACAAAAATTTTCTTTTATAGACCATTGGCTTAATATTTATTTACGAAATTATTCGACCCGTTTCAAGATTTGAGCACTAAGCTCAAATCTTGCTTATTCTTTCCACACCTCCCATTCCCACACTAGGTTTTTCATTTATCTTCCACCACAACTAAATTTGTGGTTGATTTCATATGATAAAATCTTATTTTTCGAATTATACCCTTCGGTTCGACAATTTACGCAAAAGACTCATTAAGGGCTTTAAACCCAAAAGACTTACGCCTCTCACATTTTATAATACCGGAGAGGTCTAACTCATTATTGAACTCATTAATAATCTATCATTAATGATTGTTTACCCGTTTCATCATCCGGAGGTATTTTAGTCAATTCTAGTCCTTTTAACTACGAAGTACATTTAAAAACATGTTTTGGACAAAGCGAGCACCTTTAACCCGCATTTCATTTAACTTTTATGTTGTTCTTAAAAACATAAAAGTCTCCCATTGTTTAGTATTTTAGACTCACTCAAATGCATTTTTCGCTATGAACATATCTTCGACTCTAATGGTCGTTTTACCCACACGCTAGATTTACCTCACTTGAGGTGATCTAGTATCCACCCTTAATTTGACTAACTTTAGGCATACCACAAACTCTCATCGAGAGCATGACCACTACACGTACCTGGCGCGGGTCTAAGCATTGACCCGTTAGCGATACTTTGAGATTCTATCTACTAACTTACGGCAATACTTGCCCACAAATCATACTTACCTGTAAGCATGAAACTTGACAATCGAAATATTAAATATCATTTTCAAATGGCGATAATATCACCATTTGACCCGTTTTTCCAATTGACTTATTTCTTGGTTCGCCTTTTTTTTTACATATCGATATACCCAAACAATGTTTATTATAAAAGATATATCTAAATACCATTTACCATTTATTTCATTCGACCCATCATGGTTCTCACCATAGGGTCAAATTACTTAAAATTTGTTTCTTTATTCATTTAACTCATTATGGCTTTTACCATAAAATGTCTTTTGAAAATTTCTTGTTTATTCGTCAACACTTGACCAAATTATCGTTTTTACCCTTTCTACCATCAAATATGGTTTCTACCATTTTCACTTGTTCCGACTCGTATCGATTCGTGTCGGAACGTCGTATTCCAAGACTCGTTTAAATACTAGATAACCTTGTTCTTATTCAATACTTAAGTTGATGTTCTACTTAAAGTATGTAAGCTTTACTTACCTCGCATCCAATTTTGCTCTTTTTTCGTGCCTTCGATCCGTTTGACCCGCTTCTTTCCCAAGCCTCCACCTAGCTTGTCGAGCGTCAAACTATTATCATAATCCGTAAGACAATTAGACTAGTCATCATTACTTATGACCATTTCATTTTACGGATTTCATGTCGAAACTACCATTTGACTTTATCATTAGTTAGTTTGACCTTTAGAAGTCAACTACCTTTAATCATATGATAGGCACAATTAAGTTAAATCAACATTATGATTAGAATCCGTTTTAACCCATATTTCACGTAATTAGTCAAACTAGCCAATTACGCATTCCTTTCATAATTTCTTCTTATCAATATTCATTCGGGCATTTTAACAAACATCTTGTAGGCGAGATTTTATACGCATATTTTATCTAGTTATGGTCATCGTTTTAACCAAGTTTTAATATCAAAATCATGCCTCTATGTCTATTGTACATGAACTACATCTAGAACTAGCATCACAACATCAATGTTCATCCATTTAACACCCTAATTCAAGTTTCATCTTCTTGTCATAAAACCCACTTAGCACACGTATGGGTAATCATCGAATCCCTAGTCTTTAACACTAATTCAGCAAGTTTTCGGCTAGGGTTTGTTTTCTAAACATGGATTCATTCTAGTTTCACCCAAACATCAATCATTCAAGCTTGAATCTCGATTTTCATAAGTTCATCTAAAATCTCAACCTCCACCACCCAGATCCACCACATCACCACCACCGCCACCTGATACATCACCACCACCATCATCATCGGTGGAGAGAGAGAGGGAAAGACCGTAGAGAGAGACCGTATAGAGAGAGAGAGAGAGAGAGAGAGAAAGAAGAGAGAGAGAGACCGTAGAGAGAGAGAGGGGTTTTGATGGCGGTGGTGCTTGGCTTCTAGACGACGACGGTGGTGGGTTTGATGGCGGTGGCTTGGCTTCTAGACGACGGCGGTGGTGGGTTTGATGGCGGCAGGAGACAGGGGGCGGTGGTGCTTGACGGTGGTTGTTGGTTGTGGTGGTGGCAGGTGGACGGTGGTAGATGAGGTGGTGGCGGATGGTTGTGGTGGTGGTGGTAGATGAAGGCAGAGAGAGAGAGAGATGGGAGTGGTCTATGTTTGTGTGATAAATGAGAAGAGAAGAGGTTTTTGTAGAATTAAACAAATATACTCTTCTTCTTGCAGACTGTTGATGCACCTCTTCTCCTGCAAATGTCTGCAGATATAGTCCACAGACTGCAGAAATTTTACCTCCTAAAAAATAGCACTTTTTCGGTTCTCAAATATCATTATAGTTCTCATATGATTCTTTCTACATGGTATGTTATGATTTTGGGCTTGGTACTCAAGTTTATACCTAATAAAGCGATGCATCACAATTACGTGTGCTCAAGATTTATTTATATATTTATTTTATTTCACCCAATCGTATTCTACTTTTTAATATAAAAATAACTATACATAATATCTTAATTATTTTACCAAGAATAAACTTTAACTTTCTGTTTTTTCTGTCCATAACAACTTTGCTTAAAACCACTTTACTTGATGGATCTTATAAATCAGAAAATTCTAAAATATCAAGATAAATGATATATAAAATAATACAAAAGTACATTCTAGACTGTAGTACAAGTACCATTTTTAGCCCTGAATATTGAATGCTGCCTAAACTACCATCAACCCGGTGGGTCACTGATTCCTGATTTACACATGATATTTATTGCGTTTTAGGACTCATGCTTTCTAATACTAAATACTTGTACGAAGGGTTAACTACATATTTAGTTATTTACATAATGGTTTTCAACTTTCTAGGGTTTATTTTAATGCATCTTTCATCTATAGGGATTAGAAATTACATTGATATTTACTTACGAGTAACAACAATGGTCTCTACAATGAGTAGACGTTAATTTCGAAGTATTTACTTATGAGTAACAACCAGTGGCGGATCCAGCCGGAGAAATCACTGGGTTCCTTTTTCCAAATCATACAAGGTTTACACTACAAAAAAACGTTTTTTTTTTCAAATCATACAAGATTTACACTACAAAAAAACGTTTTTTTCCAAAAAGACTGGGTTCCTGGGAACCCGGTGTTTCCCTCTAAATCCGCCCCTGGTAACAACGATGGTCTCTACAATGAGTAGACGTTAATTTCGAAGGAGTTAATCTTGATTTTACAAAAGAAAGAGGGGTCAGTTTGAAAGAACATGAAAGTTGAAGGGGTGATCCGAAAATAATTTAGTAAGTATATAATTTTTTAACAACAAATGTTACTTCAACTCTACATTACACTAGTTATACTAAAATACTTCATTTGTCCAGGCTTGAACTTGGGACTTTCCCTCTAGCAGACATGTGTTTCTACCAAGTAGGCTGACCCCACATTTAGATAGATGAGTTAGAGGTTATTGTAAGTGTCAAATTTTATAAACAGTCAATTTTGATTGAGATCAAATTTCGTGTTCGCAATCTTAGGCTTGATTTCCAACAAACTTGAAGAAGACTGATGACCCGGTTTGGGTTTAATAGCAGCAGGTCCTGCCATTTCTTACCGATCATATTTGCATATGTTTAATGTACACTTTTTATAGTAAGTGAATCCCGCAATTTCATTTATATTTATATATTTTTAATGTACGAGGTATTTTGATCAATTCTTAAGAACTTAGCATAAAGCTTCCACTCTATAGATCATTGGTTCAATGGTGAACTCAATTTCTTTTTTCTAAGGAGGTGATTTGGGTACTTAACTGGATTTTTAAGAGAAGCGATTAAGATTTTTGACTAAAACTTACACTAACTTTTTTCCTTTTACGGGGCCCCACACTTAAGTGCAGGTCTTCTAATGTATTAGTGTTACTCATAAGTGAATAATAGAGACATTCATGTAATTTATTATAGTTAGAGAACGAACGTATAATATGGGTAAATCCACATTAACCATTTGTGTAGTTAACTCTTATGTAATTTAGACATTTTGATCCAAAGATTACTATTAAGTGGTATTTTGCCTTTTTCATGCTATTCGTACGTTTAGTACGTTAAAGTTATTTGTACATGAACTTTACTATATAATACAGACTACTTTGGTAATTGAACAATTAATATTCCATACCTATAAAACAAGCTTTATATAGCTTTCTATTTTAAATCTTGAATACAAATTAATCACATTTGAAAAAAAAACAACCATTCAATCCATCAAACTACTAAAACGGGCCGGTCCAGCCGACCCATCCAATCCAACCGGTTTGGTTTTTTATTTCTTGAAACTATAGTTACAATTCGATCCAGATTATTATTTTTATCAAAATCAGCCAAACCAAACCAAACCCTAAACAACCTTAACTATAATTATACAAGTTTATATTGTTTTTTCATAAATTAAATTGTGAATATATCAATGCATTTATAGTGGATTAAAAATTGAAGTATACTCTATCCTTTACTCCACCTATATCTACATACTTTAATTTATTTTCTTCCCCATCTTCTTGGTTCCTGACTTCATTCAAGCCTTAGAAACTCTAGTTTTAATGGGCTTTAACTTCAAGCCCATGTTTTCGGGCTTAAAAAGCTCAGGAGAGATCGAAGTTGGGCTCAGTGGGCTTCTTGGGCTTATATTCAACTCACATGGTCTGTAAAGTCCATAACCCATCAAGAAGTATTCCAACGGCATCAACATCGCGTCGGGTTGCTCCTCTGTTACCAACGAACCGCATCTTCCAACCTAATATTTGCACCAAAATCTAATAAATAAGTAACAGTTTGCGTCACGTATCACAAATTTGTATTTTATTTCTCATTTTTAAAAAGATAATTAAAGAAAATCTATATTAAGAAAACATAATATTCATAAATCTTCATAAGTAACTATGCAATTTCAATTATATCTTATCGAAAAAATATCGTTTAATTTCAATACTAACTATTTATTATTTCATGGATCCCACTATTCACACACCCCAAAAATCTTATTTTCACATCCTCTACTTCAATACGACCCATATAGAGTTATACGGGTTGTATGTTGCACAAAAAAATGTCTAGAGAATATTTTTTGTCTCAATCTATATGAGCCGCATTATACAACTCATATACCCATATAATGTTATACGACCCGTATAGAATGTTATACGGCCCAATATTTTCTTCATCTATATGAGCCGCATAACATTATATGAGTCGTATAGCATTATATGACCCAATATTTGTCATGTTAGAATATTCTATAACTGCTATATAACCCTATACGACCCGTATAGAGGGTGTGTAAATAAGATTTCAGGGTGTGACTTTATTAACTCCCTATTTCCTTTATATCACCCGTGTAATACTAGTGTTTCTAACACGGTATATATATACACACACCTCAATTAGTGCACTAAATCTTCTGTCTAGTTTTGAAGTCATGTGTAGAGATTCTAAATGGAAGGTGGAATTTTCACCCACGAATATAAGTGTACGACATTGCAGTCTTTTCAGCCCATCTGTAATGTCTGCTCTCCTACAAAACAAAACACAAAAATCCATGTTCATATAAGACATTTCGAGCCTCGTGTTGCCTTCATTAAGAAAATGAACTTTACCCGTTAAGAGCTTCGAGAAATCGCAATACATTAAGACTTTGCATCTCACCGAGGGCCTGCAGAAAAGCATTCAGGTTATGTTTCATCTATAACGGGTCAAACATGGTAATATAAAAATTCGTAAGGTGAACACTTACTCTTCTACATGATTGAACCACGTCGGCTTCTGGAACTAAACTACCTCCACGAACTTCCTATTGTTTTTACGGATGATAATTTTAGTTTTAGTTTTGATTTCGATAATACAGTTTTGTCAAGATCACATTGTTAGTGCAAAATTTGTACCTTGCTGAAGTAACGCATCAACAATAATTCCTTTACTAGACCACACATTCCGTAGTAATATAGGACATTCGATACAACCTGAAAACAAGAACCCGACAAGTTACCAAAATTTGTCAAAATGGTTAAACCGGGCCTGTTTGAAATACAATATTACCAAATCGACCCGTTTATAAGTAACAGGGGCCTCATGAGACATTGGAATGAAAATATATTAAGAAACCAACCTTATTACACAGCCATTCAGACCAAGAAGGTGTTTTGCAAAGTGGAGAAACAAGTATGAGACCAATTACGCGTCGCGTATATTTAATCTGTATGCCAAAAGACGCTCGATAAAAACATTGTAAAATATAGAATCAAATGATGTTCTAAATCTAGTGTGATGTACATAGGAAGCAGCTTACAGCAAACAATGTAAGTACATATGCTCCACCTGTTACCCCTAAGCACATAACGGCACCTAGTCTGTAACAACAATACACAGATATATTAAACTTCTTCCAAATAATTTTTTTATAAGAAGTATGGAAAAGAGAATAATACCCAAAATAGTCAAGAACGTCAGCAACCTGATCGGCTAAATCGTCAGCAGATAATGCCGGATCATCACGTGACATTGGAGCAGCTCCCCACTGCAGCCACAAAACTCTTGTGTAAGGAATAAGACATGATGCAAAATTATAAATGAACAAGAATATATAAAGTCAAGTTAGAAATTGCTGACCTCATGGCCAGGTGGACTGATATGATATAAGCAGAAGTTATGAAGCAGAAGAGAAAATGCTTCTGGGCATAAGAACAGCCCTTGAAAACATGACATATCTGCACAAACAGGCACATAAACATCACATATTATGTTTCAAGCATTTGGAGCAACTTTTGCTCCATTTGTCCTTAAAATGCAAAAAAAAAAAAACTGGTCCAGAACCGGCCATATTATCATGCACTAAATCATCATTGTTAAATTTTGGCTGTAAAGTCTGATGTAGTGTAATATACTAATATGATATTCGATGTTGTTATTAGCTGAAAGATGGTTTCGATGTTATTTGCTCAATGTGTATGACACCTAACCATAGTTGTTAATAGCGAATAGCGACAAGGGACCTATATGCTACATAGCGAATAGCGACAAACAGCGACCACTATTTGTAAAATAGCGATACACTAGAAAAAGAATTTTGAAAATTTTTATATGTATATTATATCAAAATACCCTGGAATAAATAAACAGCGATCACATTAGCCGCTATTGACAACTATGCACCTAACCACCATGCCCGAACCGTCTTGAACTGACTAACCAAAATCAGGACCATCTGGTACCAACTGGCCACAGCGGTAACTTCCGGTCTATGATCCGGCCCGGTGACAAACCGGTAAGACAAGAAGCCTGCCAATTTTTTTTTTCATTTCAAGTTTTAACTATTTTTTTTAAATGTTACTTATTTGACACATATTGCATATAACATTTAACCAAAAATAACTCAATATAATGCAAATACATGGAATTGACATTTGACATCCTTATATAAAACTAAAAGAACATGAGATATACGGGTTCATTAATCATTATAACTCGAATATATGATCCAAAAGCAAGTAAAGACTAAAGAACACCTTCATGACAAATATAATAAGGTGTGGACTGTGACAGCCGTTGCTTTGAATTAAAAGTTTGAATAAACAATATTAGCACTTTGATTAAAGTAGTACAAGGAGGATCTAATTCACTTACAATTTAAAGCTATATCAGGATACGTAATCAAAGCTGGTTTGTCTTGATCCCCGAAGATAGCTACAGAAATCAATCCTTTGGAAGTTTCGATAAAATGCTCCTGAATTTAATGCGTTACCAAAGGCATTAGTTTACAAAACGACAATACAAAACTACTTTTTCATGTACAATTAATTATATATAATGATTTGTTGCATTATAATTTATTCACAGTACTGGTCAAAAAGGACACATAGCCAATGGACACAAAAATCCCCTCGTACCATCTTTCCAATTTATTAAATTACCAATATAAACATTGATCAAAATAATTTTTTATAGTTTATATCCACCAATAACCTTGGTTTTAAAATACGTGAAGCGATCCGATGCGTTTTGTCCCAAAATTCGATGTATGTTAGGTGTTCTTTATTTAAAAATACTAAAAAATATATATATATAGCTAATATTTTAATTTGTGAACCTTTAAACACTAAATATAATATATTCTCATCATCTATAGTCAGATTTGTTGAATTAAATATCTAATTTGTTCAAATACCGGTCAACTACATAAGACGCCACATTAGACCAAATCAAGTGATGCGCGCATCATGGAACCGCAACACGAGATGTGATCTCATCATTGCATCATGTGATGCGCGCATTATGCGCTCCTAATGCGCGCATTTTAAAACCAAGCCAATAACAGCTCAACACATGGCATTTCTAAGCTCATTGGACACAATTTACACACATTGCGTAGGCGAATACGCGATGTCTAAAGCGAAGTAAAAGCTTCAGATAGTTACAAAGTTTGCGAATAAAATAAAAACACAGATCGACAGATAACGAGTGAAGAAACCAATATACATTGAAAACAGATGATATTTTACAAGAAGAAAACACAATCAGTTAAGTTTTAACGCCTCTGCACATTCTACCTTCATTTTCTAACTAAACAGGACAGCTATATCATATAATAATATTAAACCTAAATACTATAAAATCACCTTATAAATGCGTCAATTAAATATTATTATTTACATTGACATATGCATTATGCATCGTACGCTTAAAACATATTAGAATTTCCGGATCTAAATATCCATTATTAATTCACTGTCTATATATACTTACTAGTCTCACTTTGTATGGATTTGAATTAAATCATATATGCAATAATTGTGTATATAACAGTATCATATCTACTGATCAGAGCTCAATGATCATTTTGAGATCATTCGAAATGTATAATCAAAATTAACCTCCTGAAATTCAGAATATATATAGATATATCGTATATGTAGCAATTAATTTATTGATATGAGAACATAAACATCGAATTACATGAATATAAATATATATATATATATATATATATTCTCACCTTTCCATCAGGAGAGCTAGTTTCCATATCAATGGAGAAAGAGTCGGTTGAATCCGCCATTGCTGGCATCATACGAATCTACGTTTTTGGCTCTCTATATCTCAGTGATGATGGAGTGTGTGACTTTCTCTCTCTATATCTATATATAGGGAGCTAGCTGTGTCATTTGTATGTGTGCCTATTATGGCAAGTTTGCAGTTTTGGTCCTTATAGTTTTTAAATGTTTTCAATATTGTCATGTAATGATATTGTTTTCATGAAATTGTCACACCTAACTTTTTGAAAGTAAGTGTTTAGAAAACTAATGATTAAAAAAAAAGCTTTACTCTCCAGTGGAGAGCGCATGTTCGATTCTCGTTTAGAAAACTTTTAAGAGACATCTGGGTAAAGGGACAAGTTGGGGCTTTAATCTTGGGTTCGAACCTGACGGGGGGGGGGGGGTGAGGGTTTACAGATTTCATCTGGTTCCCGTGCATCGGGTGGAGGGGGGCACAGTCTCGTGACGGTTGAGGAGCCAACCTTAGACATAGCCCCGAGCAGGGTGTGTTTACACGTGAGATTCTTTACCGTTAAAAAAAGGCTTTATTCTGCAATTTGTTCCAGAAAAGTTAATGTTTTTCTCTATAAAAAATGTATATACTAGAACTATTGTTTCAATAACTTTTTAAAACTAATAAATAACTCAGACTTCTAAATCTACACCAATGTCTACTATGCGACTAAAACCCTCGGTCAATTGGGAAGAAACACATTTACAACACTTTTAGATATATTTGGGCTACAAGCCCTTTGGTTATTATTTTTAATACCCGAATTTGATTGCTTGTTATAAAACAAAAAGTAATGAACTCATGTCCGCTATTGTTGTAAATCCTATATACTAGACACACTTCGTTTGCACAAACTCCGCTTGCACAAGCCAATGAATATAGTTGACTTTGTACACCAAATATTTTAGCATGCAAAGTCATGACTGCCCACAAAATCGGCTCCCATTGAGCTCGAAAGTTTCTTATTTAGTATTTATCTAGTAGTATTTTGTATAGACAATTTCCTTTTTTATTTTACTTCTTGTGTTCATTGAATGCAAGAATGACTTAACTTACTTCGGGACCTCAAACAAAGTTTTGGGTTTAGGCCTTTTAGGTCATGTTTGGATGAGTTTATTTTATCTCCTTATGACTCATTAACTTTTTGAGAAATGAGTTTTTGTGAAATGGTGTTTGGGTAATAAGGTGAAAATGAGCTTTTTAGGCATTGCAAACGAGAAATGAAAAAGTCACTTGGTTGTAATTTTTCCAAAAAGGAAATAAGGAGGTTAAAAAGTCAATAATGAGAAATGGAAAAGCTCATCCAAACATGCCCTTAATAAAAAAAATCACAATTGATTTATTTTGATAAATATATACATTGTCACTAAATTAAAATACATATTTGAGAGAATTAGTGGTGCGAAGAAATTCGTACGAAACAAACATCTCAACTCACGTTGCTAAAGAAAGTATTAGGGATGTATTAGAGACGTGTTGATCAGTTCTGTTTAAACATAATGGAAAACATGTAAATAATACATTTTGACATGATAGTCAGCTTGATTTGGTTCCCCTTTAGAATGTGTGTCAATGATGGTAGTATCGAGTTCTTTAGGGTTGAACAAACTCGTAGTAATAGAGAGAGAGGAGGTCGAATATGTGTGATGTTATGATTGTCTAACCTTAATTCCTCCCTAGTTATCTCTTTATATACATCCAAGGGGGAAACCTTATTAGTTAATAAAGATAAATCGGTTCATCAACAATTACCACCTAATATATTATAAGAATTTAATTATATTTTGATCTGTATAATATAAATAATAATTATATTTTGATCTGTATAATATAAATAATCATGATGACTACTAGATTAAATACATATGGTTATATATTTAATCTTACAAGACGACAATGGGATATGCATTAGTAATCCCAATCTCATGTTAGGTTATAAAATTGTGTTTTATACCCGGTCTAATAACATGATTGTCAGGTATACCCGTTAGTTTTTTTTTTAAATGCCCGCTAGTATTTTCAAATACATTTTTTACTAGTTTAGTTTTTTACTAATATATTACCTGATGAAAGTATTAATATAAAAAAATAAAAATAAGTGAATTAGTATACTATTACTCAAGTACAAAAGAAAATAAAAAGCAACTTCTTTTAGTATGATCTGGGTAAATGGATAAGCACGTCTTGGATAATAGGTCGTGTATCACATGCCATACGAATTCCATACCATTCCGATTACTAAAAGTTTCGGATTATACTTGGGTATGGGGTCGTTTGCAATCCCTAACAAGGTCTATCTAAATTTTTAACCTATAAAAGTATAGTGTCCATTTTATACACTTTGCTTTTAAAATTTACAATGAATTCTTTATCCCATGTCTATATAATTACACTAAAAATTACTATTTTTTTCTCTCTTCTTTTTCAATCATATAATATTTTTTATACCTTTATCATTACATTTTCACTCTCCTCTACTTACAACCACTTTTAAAAATATTATAAGGGGTGAACAATGTTCATGTATATTTACAGATAAACAGTAACATTTTCTCTCTCCTCCAGACTTTCACTCACAACCACTCACAATCATTCTTTATAATATAACTAACTCACGTAAATTTAAGAAATTCATAGTGAATGCTCTCAACCTTGTGGCCAAAATAGAAAAGATTTAAACCATCGTGAGCAATATGTAAAGTTGAAAACAGTAGGGTCCAAATAGTAAATAAAGTGAAGATCGAGTGAGCGACCGACGCTCTCTTCATTCTGTTTGTATTTATGCACAGGTGTTCAGTTGAGGGGGAGGGGGGGGGGGGGGGGGGGGGGGGGGCATTAGTAGTACCAGTCGCCTCGCCTCTCAATTAAGTGTTTAACACGATGGTATAGTTAATTATTTAACCATAGTTAGGTACCGACAAATTTTCATTTTCATGAACCGATCCGCTATTGATGCATTTTTCATAATCAAACTGACCACACTCTGCTAAATTTAAATGAATTAGTCAAATGTTATTAAATGGTTAATCTATAAAAAATGCAAGTCAACTAACTCTTTTTAATAAGGTAATAATTTGTTTTTAAATTTGTTTGAAGGCTAAAAGAGGATGTTTTTTTTCTAGAAATAGTCTCTCTATTAGAGGTGTAAATGAGTCATGCCAGGGTCGAGCTCGAGACTGAATAGGCTTAAGCTCGGTTTGTCATGTTTTTATGAAGCTCGGCTCGGTTCAAGCCTACTTATTTGAGCTCGAGCTCGGCTCGCAAGTAAAACCCAAAGCTCGAGCTCGGCTTAAGCTATTTTGAGAACAACTTCAAACGAGCTAAAAGTTTGGCTCGACCTCGCTTCAATATCGCTTAGATGAGCTCGAGCTCGGCTCGCCAATGTTATCATCATTACTATTATATTATACATATAAAAAAAACTAAAATTTTGTTTCGGCTTGTTTAGGTTGGCTGGCCTAAATGTCACACCCCGGATTTCCACGTGTCACCGGTGGGCCCGGTGGGGGAGTATCGTGACGTGGTTGGCAACATAATAGTCAAACAACACAATATTTAAATGCACAGCGGAAGCAATATATAGATTTAATTCAACCAACGATAATGTAATATTAAGTATTACAAATAGTCGAATATCAATCCACAGGTAGATCAAGTTTAAAAAGGAAACAAATGTTCAACAGTTATGACATCCAAGCTGGCGAGACTTAATGTGGATGCTAGGAGACAAGCCAGCCTATTTCGCGTAGTACCTGCACTTAACCTTTTAAGAAAATACGTCAGTTTACACTGGTAAATACAATCAACCGACTCATTTTGAAAAGAGTTTAAGAAAATGCATTTAAGGCACAAGGCACAAATAATATTTTATAACTTGGGATAATTATGTAAATATATAATACTTGTAAACGAATTACATGTTTCTTATGCGTTCAGTAGTCCGGTCCTTAAACTGGATTAAAGATCAATAGACACACCACTTTATATAATGAGACACTGACAGGTGTACGCCTACACCTGAGTGCTAAGGTCGTGGCCATCTCGTAAGATGATGCCAGGGATATCCGGGACATGGTCATTAACCCCCCAAAGGCTTTAAGCAACAAAACATTTCAAAACAGAGCATATCAATAATTTAACCTCTATTCGATTAAGATTCAATGCTGGACCAAGCGGTATTTTATATACCGTACCCCAAGCCCGTATAGGGAAAATAAGTTAAAAGTATTTACCTGAGCAAGTATAGTTCAAAATCAGCGAGTGCGGGTATCTTTTACTGGTTCTCCTAATCTGGAATGAAGGTTTATAATAACCTATTAGAATCCTAACGGGTCTTTAGTTAAGCTTACGCTTAGACCGGTTAGTTTTAAAGATACGGTTCGTACGCACGATTAAGCGAAGACCGGATAGAATGTGATTTAGACCCGACAAGTTTGAAGACTTGTTTAATATGGGTGTATGATACACATTCTGGATTTTGAGAATAAACTGATAAGGTTTGACCCGTTTCGGCTAATTTATGTAAACTAGTTACATAAACCGAACCGAACGCGCATAAAGCGTAACGGGTATCCGTAAGAGTCCTAAACAGGTTCCCTAAGTTAATACACCTTAAATAAGTTGTGATATCAGTAGGATATCACCCATGATGCCCAAAACGAGTTTAATCTCTTAATAAGCCCCGTAGGGGTATTTTGGTCATTTTAAAGATTATAAAAGGATTAAATTAGGGTTCTATGAACCGGGTCTGATTACATCAGTAAAATAGCTTATATTAACAGGTTATAACATTTGGTTATAAGTCTTATATGTTAAAATAGTTTTAAACCCAAACTATGCGTATAATACGCGTATAAAGCCGTTTTAAGCGACGTACGGTTTAAAATACGATTCTGAGTTTCCTGATCAGTTAAACAGGTTCAAAACACTCTAATTAATATTTAAAATCAGTAGCAATTGGATTGGCGTTAAAAGGATTTGTAAAACTCATTTTATGGCTGAAAAGGGTATATTCGGTATTAACCGAATTAAGGCGCTAATCCAAGCTTACGATCAGTTTAAAAATAATTAAAAATCTTCAAAAATCCCAAAATATTATATTACATCAGTTAGTATAAGGTTTGGTGTCAAAAATTGGGTTTAGATAGGCTTTATGCTAATGACGCCGTTTAATTATTAAAAGCGTTCTTAATTACGTCATTAAGCATATCTCCTATTCTAGACCTCCGATTAACGTGAAATTTTCGGGACATGCCTAATAATCAGTAACTAAGATTATGGCATTTCCACTTTTCCCAAAATCTCGTTTTATGGTCATAAGGGCATTACGGTCACTATTTAGGCGACTGACGGAAACATCGGACGATTATGGATTCGAGTGGTATAAACGCAGAGGCTTATACACACATGTATCTAGGTCCTAAAGGAACCTTATGGCATGTCTAAACCTATAAGAATCGGGTCAGAACTGAGGTCAACGCAAAAGTCAAACTTTTGCGTCTTTCGGCTCCGAATCGGTTCTAAATAGAAAGTTGTCGAATCAAACAAGCGTAGACAAGTTTTTATACTTATTTTCAGTTTATATGAGTGTTAAAACAGATTACACGCCCTCCGTATCATTAAATATGCGATTATCATTTCTGTTGACTTTTCGGTTAACCTTTGACTCGACAAATGACAAAGTTAGGATTAAAATCAGTGAGAGCCTTTTTAGGGTTTTAATACTCATATAATTACCAACTCGTAACAACTTTCGTTTCGACAAATCTCTGGATCGTTTGTGTTTTATCGCCAAGTCAAACCGTAGTTACGACGGTTTGATTTCTAGGCTATAAATGAATCAAAACTGAATCGAGAAGGATCAAAGACACTTACATACGTCTAATGGATGATATGGAAGTCTTGTGAATGACCCGTACGCTCCTTTGATGTCCAGAAGTTGATATGCGTTTGTATGATGAACACGAGACTTTTAACAAGGACTTTGATCTTCAAAGATTGATCCCAAATGAGTGTAAGATGATCAAGATGAATGTATGTGACTTTTATAAGATGTATACTAGCATATACCAGCCCATAGAATCGAAAAACTATGGTTTAAGTCGGTTAAATGGCACATACAGGCAGCTGTCATGAATCTGGTCGCTGGGCGGTGCTAGCGCACCGCTACGCTTATGGTGTAGCGCCCCGCTACGCTGGTAGCGCACCGCTACGCTTCTGGTGTAGCGCCCCGCTAGCCTGACATCAGCCTTGAAAATTTTGCAATTTAGTCCCTAGTCCCCCGAAAGGTCGTTTTCAAGTCCAATCTTTCATAAGAAGCTTTGATATTTAATATTTGGGGCTTTAAGACTTATACCCACTTTGTCAAGTCCTCGGGTAACTTTGTGATCACCCGAAAAGCCCTAAATTTCCTCGTTGACGATTCTAACCCTTGCACACGAATTTTATCACAACTTGCTCATACGATAACGAAACTTGGTGAAATTTTTATGGTAGATTCTAGTGAGCATAATTAATCGTTACAAAGCTTCGGGTTTGTCAAAAGGTCACTCAGAGGTATAACTTAAACATGTTGGCACATTTAACCCCTGTAGTTTGTAATCTCTCACTTTCTTTCACAATTCGCCTCGTATGATCCATGATCTATTCGTTTAAGGTTATAAACATCATGTAGGGTTATTGCAAAGTATAATTATTCATTGTTGACACTTTGAACCCCTCTATTTACACAGTTTCACTGTTTGTCAACTTTAGTCCTCCAAGAGCAATCTTTCACACGTTCAAACATTATGACACGTGTCAAGACCTTATAGGACGTAAATTTTCGAGGTGTTACATCCTCACCCCCTTAAAATAAATCTCGACCCGAGATTTACTGAAACAAGTAAGGGTACTTTTCTTTCATCGTGGATTCAACTTCCCACGTGAATTCGGGACCTCTTCGGGCATCCCATTTGACCTTTACAAAAGGTATATGCTTCCTTCGAAGCTTCCTTACCTGTCGATCTTCAATCGACATAGGTTTTTCAACAAATTTCAAGCTCTCATCGATATGCACATCTGTATAGGGTATAATCACTGATTCGTCAGCGGAGTCAGCGAAACACTTTTTCAGATTGCAGATGTGGAACACATTGTGTATACTACTGAGCTCTTCCGGTAAGTTTAACTTGTAGGCAACTGACCCGACACGTTCGATAATCTCGAAGGGTCCTATGTATCTCGGGCTTAGTTTGCCTTTCTTACCAAACCTCATCACTCCTTTCCAGGGTGACACTTTAAGTAGGACTTTGTCACCTACTTCGAAGTGAAAATCCTTACGATTTGGATCAGCGTAAATCTTCTGTCTATTCCGAGCAGCTTGGAGATTGTTGCGAATCTGGACAATCTTGTCCGTCGTTTCAAACACGATCTCTGGTCCTGATAACTGGACTTCTCCAACTTCCGCCCAACAAACAGGCGATCTACACTTTCTACCGTATAATGCCTCAAAAGGCGCAGCCTTTATGCTGGTATGGTAGCTGTTGTTGTAGGAGAATTCGATCAATGGCAAGTTCTTATCCCAGCTACCTCCCAAGTCGATTGCACATGCACGTAGCATGTCTTCTAACGTTTGAATAGTACGCTCACTCTGACCGTCTGTCTGTGGATGGTAAGCCGTACTAAAGTTCAAACGTGTGCCCAAAGATTGTTGGAAGCTTTTCCAAAAGTGCGACGTGTACCTAGTATCTCGGTCAGAGATAATAGCTACAGGTATGCCATGTAAGGCTACAATCTTATCAACGTACAGTTGGGCTAACATATCGGAGCTGTAGGTCTCCTTAATGGGTAGGAAATGTGCTGACTTAGTCAGTCGGTCGACTATCACCCAGATGGTGTCATTTCCTTTACTTGTCTTGGGTAACTTGGTGATAAAATCCATAGTTACCATTTCCCACTTCCATGTAGGAAGTTCGGGCTGTTGTAGCAAACCTGACGGTTTTTGATGTTCTGCCTTGACTTGTGCACACGTCAAGCATTTAGCTACATAGGTGGCTACAGACTTTTTCAAGCCTATCCACCAATAGTTTGCCCTTAGATCCTGGTACATTTTATCAGCTCCAGGATGAACGGAGTATTTAGAGTTGTGGGCTTCCTGGAGGATAATATCACGGAGTCCTCCAAAAATCGGAACCCATATCCGTCCATTCAATCTAAGAATTCCATCCTTGCTAAGAGATAACTGCTCCTCAGTCACTCCTAGCTTTTCATTGGGATAGTTAGCTTCTAACACAGCTTCCTTCTGTGCAGCTAACAATCTTTCTATCAAGTTGTTCTTTATTTCCATGCTCTTGGCATTGATTCGGATGGGTTTCACTCTTTCTTTCCGACTCAAGGCATCGGCGACTACATTCGCCTTGCCGGGATGGTATCTTATTTCACAATCGTAATCATTAAGAGTTTCCATCCAACGACGTTGCCTCATGTTCAAGTCTTTCTGGTTGAACAGATGTTGAAGGCTTTTGTGATCAGAATAGATCACACATTTTATTCCATATAAGTAGTGCCTCCACAGTTTTAGTGCGAATACAACGGCACCCAACTCTAGGTCGTGGGTGGTGTAATTCTTTTCGTGCACCTTTAACTGTCGTGAAGCATAGGCAATGACTTTGCCTTTCTGCATGAGCACACATCCCATTCCGGTGTGTGATGCATCACAATAGACTACAAACTCCTCTATTCCATCAGGCAATGTCAATACTGGAGCATTGCTCAACTTTTGTTTCAGAATATCGAAGGATTCCTGCTGCTTAGGACCCCAGTCAAACTTAATCTTCTTACGTGTCAGCGAAGTCAGGGGTGCAGCAATCCTTGAAAAGTTTTCTATGAATCGCCTATAGTATCCTGCCAAACCTAGGAAGCTACGAATTTCTGTAGGCGTCTTTGGCTCATGCCAATTCATGACTGATTCAACTTTAGCGGGATCTACTTGGATACCACGCTCACTAACAACATGTCCAAGAAATTGGACTGCTCGAAGCCAGAATTCACACTTTGAGAACTTGGCATAGAGCTTCTCTTTATGAAGTAGTTCCAGTATGCAGTGAAGATGCTTCTCATGGTCAGCTTTGTTCTTTGAGTAGATGAGAATGTCGTCGATGAAGACGATGACGAATTTGTCTATGTAAGGCTTACAGACGCGATTCATGAGATCCATGAATGCGGCTGGTGCATTTGTGAGCCCAAAAGGCATCACTAGGAACTCGTAATGACCATAACGAGTCCTAAATGCAGTCTTGTGCACATCTTCATCTCTAACCTTCAGTTGATGGTAGCCTGACCTCAAGTCAATCTTTGAGAAGAAACTTGCCCCTTGAAGTTGATCGAACAGATCGTCGATTCTGGGCAAAGGATACCTATTCTTGATAGTAACCTTATTAAGCTCGCGGTAGTCGATGCACAGACGCATCGATCCATCCTTCTTCTTGACGAATAAAACTGGTGCTCCCCAAGGAGACGAACTAGGTTTGATGAAACCTTTGGCTAGAAGATCATCTAGCTGCGTCCTTAGTTCCTTCATCTCCGTTGGTGCCAACCTATAAGGCGCCCTTGCAACTGGTGCTGATCCAGGAATAATGTCAATCCTGAATTCCACTTGCCTATCTGGTGGCAAACCAGGTAGTTCTTCGGGAAATACTTCGGGGTATTCAGAAATGACTGGGATATCTCCAATCTTGGGTTTCGGTTCATCAATAATCACCTGTGCCATGTAGATGACACAGCCCTTCTTCAAACACTTTGAGTCTTTGAGTATAGACATCTTCTCGGGCAGCCCATACTGGGTATCTCCCTGGATAGTAAGTGATTCACCAGACGAAGTCTTGATTATCACTTGCTTCTTATTGCAAATAATCTGGGCCTGGTTATGTGATAACCAGTCCATACCCAAAACTATGTCGAAACCGGCTAGTTTTAAAGGAAGTAGGGATAAAGGAAAAGAGTGATTCCTAATGGATATGAAACATCCATCTAATAAGGTTGAAGCGGTTTCTATTGTGCCATCGGCTAGTTCCACCTCATACTTCACACTTAAAGTTCTAACAGGTAGTTTTAACAATTCACAAAACTTATTATCTACAAACGACTTATCAGCGCCTGAATCAAATAACACTCTCGCATAAACATCATTTACGAGAAAGGTACCTGTTATCACGTTGTCGTCCTTGACGGCTTCCTTTGCATCCATTCTGAAGACCCTCGCATTGGTCTTCTTCCCCTCTCCATTCTTCCTTGTAAATTTTGGGCAGTTGGATTTGATATGCCCCTTTTCATTGCAACTATAACACGTTGCATCCTTTATTTTCTTGCACTCTAGGGTCTTATGTTCCGTAGACTTGCAAATCCCACAAGGCCTTGGCTGGTTTTGGGATTTTGAGTCAAGTCTGCACCTTCCAAAATGGTGCTTACTGCAAATTTTACATCTGGGTTTTTCACCCGACTGATGACCATCTTTCTTGAATCCCGACCCCTTCTTAGAGTCATTGTTTCCCTTCTGCTTCTTATCTGAACGTCGTGAGTTGTCGTCCTCACGCTTCCTCTTTTCGGTGTCACTTTTCCTCTGTGACCTTTGCCTAACAGCATCCAAGGTAAGGGACAATGAAATGTCCGTTACTGACCGAAAAGTAGTTGGCCTAGAGGCCTTCACATTCGCCTTGATCTCTGGTTCCAAACCCCCAATGAAGCGAGCTATACGTTTAGGCTCCGGAGTTACCAAGTAAGGAACCAACCTCGACAAAGTGTTGAAACTGGTTAGGTAGGCCTGACAGTCAAGGTTCTTCATGACCAGCGCCAGGAAGTCAGATTCAATTCTCTCAACCTCATGTTGAGGGCAGAAATTTTCTTTGATTTGTGCCATGAACTGCTCCCAGGTCATGTTGTATAATGGAACCTTTCCTGTAGCCTGGATCAATGATCTCCACCAGGCTAGGGCTTCTCCTTTGAACGACTGTGAGACAAATTTCACAATATCCCTTTCATGGCAACCACTAATATCCACCACAGTATCCATTTCATCCATCCATGTCATGCAATCCACAGCTCCTTTTTCCCCATTGAAGTCTCTGGGTTTGCACGACACAAAGTATTTATAGGTGCACCCCCTATTACGGGGTCCTTGATCATGAACGACCCTTTGGGATGGAACACTCCTTCGGTTTGACGAGTGGTGAGAATTACTGTTGTGGGCAGTGTGGGTCCTGGAGGGTGTCCTAGTGTGTGATGCAGAATGGGTCCTCGTATGGGTACCACTTGATCCATGGTTTTGTCTATCCATAGCTCTATTAACCGCATTGTCTATCATAGCTTGCAATTCTGCACCTGCTACGTTCCCAGGGGCATTATCAGGCACTATTCCTGGGTGACTGTTGACCTCGTTTGAGTCTGCCATGTATTTTGCACTGTAACATATTGACAATAATTTATTGGTGAGTTTATTATAGAATTGTCTTTTATGGCAATTTTTATTAACCGCGGTAAACATAGACCATATACGGTTAATTTATTTCTCACATTTATTTAGGATTTCTAAAATAATTTATCCTAATTATAAAACAATAACAGTTTTATTAGCACATAAGGCCTAGTCACAGGGACAATTTAAATTATAAGCCATGAATTCAGAGAATCAAGGCTTTTTAAGGTTTGAACC
Organism: Helianthus tuberosus; assembly: GCA_030545235.1. NCBI lineage: Eukaryota > Viridiplantae > Streptophyta > Magnoliopsida > Asterales > Asteraceae > Helianthus > Helianthus tuberosus. Next base: position 191,085,314 of record CM060418.1, read on the forward strand.
AAGTTCATTACCTTTTTCAGACAGGGTCACAGACTAATACTGTCTTTTGTCTCATATGAAAATGAGAAGGGCCCGTAGGCATTATATTACCACGTATGGTTAAAATATGATCATCTTAATTGATGATGTAAACCTAGGATTCAGAGATCATTAAACTAGGTTAGGAATCTTTTAAAGAATTCCTTTATAATATGACGTATGTGATTTTAACGAATCACTTCTGCCAGGAGAGTTAACATGTTTTAAGATGTTAACTGGGAATTGAATCTTTTAAACAGGTCTTACCATTTTGGCCCGGTCTTATATTTGACACGAGGCTAGGGTTCACACTTTTAAGATCCTTAATTAATTACTTTCATAGGCAGATTAATTTAAAAGGAATGATTTTAATTTATTTCATTTATACACTATATATGCGCATATGGCAATTGTGAAATTTATAAAACAAACATTCCATTAATCTATTAAACTATTACACACAGCCCTAAACGGGTCTTTTACAAATAACAAACTTACCCACGCAGGGGTTTAAACCAGTACATGCCCACGCAGGGGTCTTACAGAAAGATGTGCCCACGCAGGGGCTAAATAGAAACAAGTCCTCGTATGGGACTAAGTACAAAAGGGTAGATGTCCACGCAGGGACTACATACACATACAAATAATAAATGTCCACGTAGGGACTTGATTTAAATAAGGAAGTACAATAATACATATATGGGGATTTAACGATCCCGTTTCTTCTTCTTCCCCTTAAGTAAGTTTGCCAACCCACTCATAAATCCCTCATTCTTCTTACGTTCCTTCTGGAAGTCTTGCTCCACTTTGGCCAGTCTTCGGCGGAGTTCCTCCTGCTCATGGGGAGGAGCCCCTGGTGGCTGGTATTGTGGCGGCGGCTGTACAGGTACTTGATACCCCCGAGCTGGGTATCCCATTCCCCAAGGGGGTCCGTATGGTCCCTCGGGATTAATATGGGCATGGTAGCCTGATGCCACGTTGTAGGGATCATCCGCATAGTTATAGCCATGATATGCTGGTGGTCCATATGGGTTGTAGGTTGCCGGAGCAGTATACGCAGGGATTGGGTGGCCAAAACCCTGTGGTGACGGTTCTATAGGTGCTGAATTCACCTCTGAAACTGGGACAGAAGATCCACCCATCTGTGGGCCTTCATGAGTAAGCGGGTAATGGCTACCGCTAGAGTGTTGAGGAGTGCTGATATGAACTCCCACTGGTCGTACTGACATCCGCGGGCCAGTCCTCCTACGTCTTGGAGGTGCTGGAGGCTCTAAATGAATTGGTGGCGGTGGAGGCGGTGGCGTGACTGCCACAAACCCGTGTTCCCCAAAGGAATCTTGATGAGGCTGCTGATGCTGATGAGATGCTGAATGAGACGGTGTATGGTGAGATGGTGTATGGTAAGGCGGTGTATGGTGAGATGGTGTATTGTACCACTCACACCGTTCAAACCGTGCCATGTGACTGTCCGGACCCTGGTATGGTGTTCCGTGATATGACGATCCGTCTGAGATCACGAAAGGATGGTTCATGGATCCGGTTGACGCCTCGACGGGATCTGTGTCCTCGTCCATATCCTGATCACCAGAAAAGTGATCTTCCGGTCCAAGTGGGTTAAAGCCCACTTGCTCTGGCAGGTACTCTGCCGGGTTAAACTGACCCTGAAAAACAGGAGTAGGGTCGCCAAATAAACTTTGCGGGTTGCGGGGTTCGTTCTCCGACCGAGGCCCATAAGAGTCCTGATATGGAGGTGTTGAGGAGTGCGAAAAAGATCGCCTTGCATCATCTTCATAGTTCCTCCATAGTTCCCTTGTTTCGTCATTCCTCGAAGAGGAAGTTCGTCGGTATGATGGTCCTGCCTCATGGTCGTTAGGGGCACTAGCTGGCTCCTTTCCTCGACCACCTCGTCTAAATCTTGGCGGCATTATTGTACCTGTTAAAACACACAAGGTAATAACAAGGAAAAAGAGAAGACAAAATTAAATAAATAAAATTTGAACAATTTGGATTATTCCTAAGTTCTTTGTCTAGACTCGAAGATTTAGGAATGTGCAATTGTGTAACTGAGATTAAACACAAAAGGTTAGTGTTTAATTCACTCAGAGTTGGCTCTGATACCAACCTGTCACACCCCGGATTTCCACGTGTCACCGGTGGGCCCGGTGGGGGAGTATCGTGACGTGGTTGGCAACATAATAGTCAAACAACACAATATTTAAATGCACAGCGGAAGCAATATATAGATTTAATTCAACCAACGATAATGTAATATTAAGTATTACAAATAGTCGAATATCAATCCACAGGTAGATCAAGTTTAAAAAGGAAACAAATGTTCAACAGTTATGACATCCAAGCTGGCGAGACTTAATGTGGATGCTAGGAGACAAGCCAGCCTATTTCGCGTAGTACCTGCACTTAACCTTTTAAGAAAATACGTCAGTTTACACTGGTAAATACAATCAACCGACTCATTTTGAAAAGAGTTTAAGAAAATGCATTTAAGGCACAAGGCACAAATAATATTTTATAACTTGGGATAATTATGTAAATATATAATACTTGTAAACGAATTACATGTTTCTTATGCGTTCAGTAGTCCGGTCCTTAAACTGGATTAAAGATCAATAGACACACCACTTTATATAATGAGACACTGACAGGTGTACGCCTACACCTGAGTGCTAAGGTCGTGGCCATCTCGTAAGATGATGCCAGGGATATCCGGGACATGGTCATTAACCCCCCAAAGGCTTTAAGCAACAAAACATTTCAAAACAGAGCATATCAATAATTTAACCTCTATTCGATTAAGATTCAATGCTGGACCAAGCGGTATTTTATATACCGTACCCCAAGCCCGTATAGGGAAAATAAGTTAAAAGTATTTACCTGAGCAAGTATAGTTCAAAATCAGCGAGTGCGGGTATCTTTTACTGGTTCTCCTAATCTGGAATGAAGGTTTATAATAACCTATTAGAATCCTAACGGGTCTTTAGTTAAGCTTACGCTTAGACCGGTTAGTTTTAAAGATACGGTTCGTACGCACGATTAAGCGAAGACCGGATAGAATGTGATTTAGACCCGACAAGTTTGAAGACTTGTTTAATATGGGTGTATGATACACATTCTGGATTTTGAGAATAAACTGATAAGGTTTGACCCGTTTCGGCTAATTTATGTAAACTAGTTACATAAACCGAACCGAACGCGCATAAAGCGTAACGGGTATCCGTAAGAGTCCTAAACAGGTTCCCTAAGTTAATACACCTTAAATAAGTTGTGATATCAGTAGGATATCACCCATGATGCCCAAAACGAGTTTAATCTCTTAATAAGCCCCGTAGGGGTATTTTGGTCATTTTAAAGATTATAAAAGGATTAAATTAGGGTTCTATGAACCGGGTCTGATTACATCAGTAAAATAGCTTATATTAACAGGTTATAACATTTGGTTATAAGTCTTATATGTTAAAATAGTTTTAAACCCAAACTATGCGTATAATACGCGTATAAAGCCGTTTTAAGCGACGTACGGTTTAAAATACGATTCTGAGTTTCCTGATCAGTTAAACAGGTTCAAAACACTCTAATTAATATTTAAAATCAGTAGCAATTGGATTGGCGTTAAAAGGATTTGTAAAACTCATTTTATGGCTGAAAAGGGTATATTCGGTATTAACCGAATTAAGGCGCTAATCCAAGCTTACGATCAGTTTAAAAATAATTAAAAATCTTCAAAAATCCCAAAATATTATATTACATCAGTTAGTATAAGGTTTGGTGTCAAAAATTGGGTTTAGATAGGCTTTATGCTAATGACGCCGTTTAATTATTAAAAGCGTTCTTAATTACGTCATTAAGCATATCTCCTATTCTAGACCTCCGATTAACGTGAAATTTTCGGGACATGCCTAATAATCAGTAACTAAGATTATGGCATTTCCACTTTTCCCAAAATCTCGTTTTATGGTCATAAGGGCATTACGGTCACTATTTAGGCGACTGACGGAAACATCGGACGATTATGGATTCGAGTGGTATAAACGCAGAGGCTTATACACACATGTATCTAGGTCCTAAAGGAACCTTATGGCATGTCTAAACCTATAAGAATCGGGTCAGAACTGAGGTCAACGCAAAAGTCAAACTTTTGCGTCTTTCGGCTCCGAATCGGTTCTAAATAGAAAGTTGTCGAATCAAACAAGCGTAGACAAGTTTTTATACTTATTTTCAGTTTATATGAGTGTTAAAACAGATTACACGCCCTCCGTATCATTAAATATGCGATTATCATTTCTGTTGACTTTTCGGTTAACCTTTGACTCGACAAATGACAAAGTTAGGATTAAAATCAGTGAGAGCCTTTTTAGGGTTTTAATACTCATATAATTACCAACTCGTAACAACTTTCGTTTCGACAAATCTCTGGATCGTTTGTGTTTTATCGCCAAGTCAAACCGTAGTTACGACGGTTTGATTTCTAGGCTATAAATGAATCAAAACTGAATCGAGAAGGATCAAAGACACTTACATACGTCTAATGGATGATATGGAAGTCTTGTGAATGACCCGTACGCTCCTTTGATGTCCAGAAGTTGATATGCGTTTGTATGATGAACACGAGACTTTTAACAAGGACTTTGATCTTCAAAGATTGATCCCAAATGAGTGTAAGATGATCAAGATGAATGTATGTGACTTTTATAAGATGTATACTAGCATATACCAGCCCATAGAATCGAAAAACTATGGTTTAAGTCGGTTAAATGGCACATACAGGCAGCTGTCATGAATCTGGTCGCTGGGCGGTGCTAGCGCACCGCTACGCTTATGGTGTAGCGCCCCGCTACGCTGGTAGCGCACCGCTACGCTTCTGGTGTAGCGCCCCGCTAGCCTGACATCAGCCTTGAAAATTTTGCAATTTAGTCCCTAGTCCCCCGAAAGGTCGTTTTCAAGTCCAATCTTTCATAAGAAGCTTTGATATTTAATATTTGGGGCTTTAAGACTTATACCCACTTTGTCAAGTCCTCGGGTAACTTTGTGATCACCCGAAAAGCCCTAAATTTCCTCGTTGACGATTCTAACCCTTGCACACGAATTTTATCACAACTTGCTCATACGATAACGAAACTTGGTGAAATTTTTATGGTAGATTCTAGTGAGCATAATTAATCGTTACAAAGCTTCGGGTTTGTCAAAAGGTCACTCAGAGGTATAACTTAAACATGTTGGCACATTTAACCCCTGTAGTTTGTAATCTCTCACTTTCTTTCACAATTCGCCTCGTATGATCCATGATCTATTCGTTTAAGGTTATAAACATCATGTAGGGTTATTGCAAAGTATAATTATTCATTGTTGACACTTTGAACCCCTCTATTTACACAGTTTCACTGTTTGTCAACTTTAGTCCTCCAAGAGCAATCTTTCACACGTTCAAACATTATGACACGTGTCAAGACCTTATAGGACGTAAATTTTCGAGGTGTTACACTAAACGAGCTTTGTATTGCATGCTCGAGCTCGGACTCGATAAACTAAACGAGCTCTATTTTTGGCTCGAGCTCGTTAAGGTTCGGCTCATTCAAGCTTTTAACCAAGTCGATCACGAGTAGTTATCGGGCCTCTAGACTTATTTACACCCCTACTCTCTACCTACGTGGGTAGAGATAAGATCTTCTTACAAGCTACATCTCAACCCCACAGTTGTCGTTTTTAAATTTAATACAAATAAATATAGCATATAAAGGATTTAGAATTTAAGGTTTAACAAAAAAAAACTATCATCAATTAAAAAGTTATAATAAAATATTTTGAATAATAAAAGTATATAGTTTCTAGGATTTAGAAGTTTAAGTAACGCCTTTAAACACCTTGGGAATGGGAGGTTATGGGTTCAAGTCCCATAGACGACAGGAGTAAAGAAATTTGTCGTTAAAAAAAGTAATACATTCGAATTATAAACGAACAAGGACTCCAAACCAAATGCAACACTCCATCTCGGAAAACCGCAAAAAATGGTGATTCAGGTTGTTTTCTCTGACTACATGTTGGCTCATACAGGTCTCAGCGGATTAGAAACGATAAGATATTCAACAGTATACGTTTCTATGTTTCTAAGTAATTGGAGGAGATCATGGTGTAGCTTCAGTTTCTTGAATTTTCCATTATAATCTTGATTGGGGTCTTTTTTATTCTTTGTTTCTAGCTTCTTGCTAGATGTTCTCAAAATTTGCGTTTGAAAAATATATAATTTTTTAGCAGCAAATATTACTCATACTCTACTTTACACCAATAATTCTAAACTACTCATCCTTGCCTAGGTTCTAATCTAATACATTCCCTCTAAAAAACATGAGTTTCTACTAGGTGACAAAGTCCCACATTAGAAAAAAATATATATAAATGAACAAATATGATAAAACTGTTTTTTTTTTATATATATATATCATCAAATGTAAGTCTTTATTAAAACTGTTAAGCGGAACCTTCGATATTCATTGTACCAAAACACCGTTTCCCACACCACTAAAATGGGTCATGGACCATGCCAACTAAAGTTCATGGAACCCACATTGCGGGTAGCTTTTAGCTTGTTTATATGTTTACATATTTAATACGTCAATGTAAATACTAGATTGATGCACATGGCTTTTTTTTTTTTTTTTTTTTTGCATTTTTGAATTTTTGCATTTACACGAGGAGCTTTTTTTCATTTTCTTTTTTATCTCTTAATTTTCTTTTTTAATGCATAATCGATTATGCATCTTCATATGTCTAATTTCACCTCAATAACATCAAATTGTTCTTTAAGAAAGTTAATATTGTTTCTAATATTTTTTTAAGCATGAAGCGAACTTCAAAATTGAAAGCATTTATGATTTTGGTTCTTATTGAACCTCTTTTATTCGCGTTTGGAACTAGTAGTAATAAACTTAAAGATGTAGAGGAAAGAAAGATAAAGACAATGCTACGATTTTTTAATTGAAAAATATTTGCAGGTTTATAGAGCAATTTGCATTACATATCTTTCAAGAAAAGAAAAATAAACAATTTCAAAGTAGTGACCAAAGTTTATTTTAAAGGTAAGAGTGACAAAACTAATCACAATGCTAAAGAAACAATAAAAAAAAAAAAAAGCAAAGTTATAATTCACGAAGGTCTCTTATAAGAGCTTAATAAAGTCCATTGGTACATGCAAGTGTCATACATTCAACTTTCATGCTATAGCTTTCATATTGTAAATAAGCAGGGGCGGACCCAAGTTATGGGATGGGTGGGCGGCCGCACCCCTTGAAAAAAAAAAATTAGTGGTATTTTTCGCGAAAAATCCAGACCGCACCCCTTGGAAATTTTCGTCCGCACCCCTTGAAAAATTCCGACCGCACCCCTTGGAGATTTTCGTCCGCACCCCTTAGAAAAAATGTTAGGAATTTATGTAAAAAAAATTGTGAACACGGATTGAAACCCGATCAAATTATGTAAACAAGTTAGCCTACTAACCCCTTTAATAAAACTTAAATTCAATCCATCAAACCCAATAACTTAATACCTATTCAAGTCCAACCCAACTACTATTTTTGTTAAACAAACCAGTCCACATAATAAAAAAAAAAAACCAAATCTCTGCCACTTGCCAGCGACTCCCGCCCTCCCTCTGCCTCACTTCAGCGCCCAGCGACAACATAATTCCGGCCGGCGACTGCAAAATTTCGGCTGCAAACTGGTTAATTCAGGTCGCCCCTGACAGGTACATGTTTTTTACTAGGGCTTGTAATAATTACTAGGGCTTGAAATTCAAAATTTTGGTTGGCAAACATGTTTGTTGATTATATGATTGTTGGTTGGCAAATAATAATTACTAGGGCTTGAAATTCAAAATTTTAAATTCAAAATTAAGGAACATGGGTTATGGTTGAACACTTGAAGATCCTTGTTTATTTTGTATGTGATAGGATTAGGAATGAACAATGAGTAGGGAAGTTATGCCGTGATTTCTCAAGAGAAAAGGGGTTGAACCACTTTTTTTTCGCCGGATTATTCTAATTAAAGACCAAGGTATGTTATAGATAAGTTTTTTTTGTTCTTTTATTGAATGATTAAGAGAAATAAAAGTAGGGATGGTTTGAACTTTGATGTTTTTTGTTTGTTAATGTGATAGGAAGTTAGGAACTAGGGTTTGATTGTTTGAGAATTGAAATGGACCCGACCCAATCTGATTCGACCCGCTATGAAACTTTGTTTTTACTTGTTTTACATGACCCGATCCGATCCGACCCGCTATGAACCGATTGTTTTATATAGCTAGAGGTCTAAAATCTTTAAAAATTTTCCGTACCCCCAGGAAAAAAAACCCTGGGTCCGCCACTGCCATACGCACGAGATACTTGCAAGTATGGTGGTAACATAATGATATTGAGCATACAATGATACATACCTATATAAGCAAATTGATTACACATTTAATGTTTTTATATAATTGAAAAAAAAATACTTGTTTACTTGAACCATAAACATTTTCTTGTATTATAAACTAGAGTATTTCTTCGCGCGTTACGGCGGTACGTGTCGCGAATATTCGGTGGGGATTGGTTCAATTCATTAAAGTATTTGTACGATGCATACACTCAGTATAAAAATCAGCGCGTGCTTTACATCGACCAAAACAATAAAAACAAACACCAGTACCGACACCAATGATCGAACGATATCGATTGGTTCAAATCATGATGGTACTGTTACTGATATTCATTTATTAGTGCAAAAAGAGTTGAATAAATGAAATATTATCGAAATCGAAAACTATAAAATGAATCCTGGCATCGTCGTACCGGTACGGATGTTGTTCGGTACACCACGATAGCAATATTATTGTAATTACGTTATTACTTTGATGAATTGAGTGCTTTATTATTGTCTGATAACATTGAGTAATATCAAACGATATCTATAATGAAATGATAACATTGAGTATTACCTTTATCTCATGTCATATAATGATACAAAAAAATTATGAACTTTATATTGTGAAATGAAAATAATATTAATATTATACATATTAATTCAAAAAAAAAAAGAGCATTTTGAATTAATATGTATAATAATAATTATAAAATTCAACTACTGTTCATGAGCATTTTGAATTAATATAATGAAATGAAATGATAACATTGAGTATTACCTTTATCTCGTGTCACATAATGATACAACAAAATTATGAACTTTATATTGTGAAATGAAAAAAATATTAATATTAATACTATACATATTAATTTAAAAAAAAAAGAGCATTTTGAATTAATATGTAGAGTGAATTGCAAGTTTTGTCCTTTATCTTTAGGCCATTTTACAAGTTTTGTCCTAAATCTTTAAAGTTGACGAATTTTGTCCTTTATGTTTAAAAATCAAGCACGTTTTACCCTTTGGTCCTTAAAAATCAAGCACGTTTTGTCCTTTATGTTTAAAAATCAAGCACGTTTTGTCCTTTATGTTTAAAAAATCAAGCACTTTTTACAGGCTGGATTATGCCCAAAGGACAAAACGTGCTTGATTTTTAAACATAAAGGACAAAACTCGTCAACTTTAAAGATAAAGGACAAAACTTGCAAAATGGCCTAAAGATAAAGGACAAAACTTGCAAAATGGCCTAAAGATAAAGGACAAAACTTGCAATTCAACTACTGTTCATGAGCATTTTGAATTAATATATATAATGGTTTATTTTTTTTTTCTTATTTCTACCTTTATTGGCTATTATAGCAATATAAAAACTAAAACATAGAAAATGTATTTGAAAATCTTAATAGGTATCTCTTAAAAATTAAACTAGGTTAGAACCCCGTGTATTACACGGGTTAAATTAATGTAATTTTATATATCAAATAATAAAAAAACTTATATCTTTAAAAACCATGTGTATTACACAGATTAAATAAATGCAATTTTGTATACTAAATACTAAAAACATCGTATCTTTAAAAAAACCCGTGTATAATCGGATTGAATAAATCTACCGAATAATAAAAAAAATTACATCCTTAAAAACCCCGTATATTAAACGTGTTGAATAGATCTAAAAAAGAGTTATATCTTTAAAAACGATGTGTATTACACAGATTAAATAAATGTAATTTTTATATTAAATGATAAAAACTTCGTATCTTTAAAAAACCCATGTATAGTCGGGTTGAAAAATCTACCAAATAATAAAAAAAATTATATCCTTAAAAAAACTAGTGTATTACACGTGTTGAATAAATCTAATTTTACATAGCAAATGATAAAAGTTATATCTTTAAAACTTCGTGTATTACACGGGTTATATAAATGTAACTTTGAATAGTAAATAATAAAAAAATATTTTAAAAACCTCGCGTTTTACACGAGTTGAATAAATATAATTTTGTATGCGAAATAATAAAAAAAGTTGTATTTTTAATAAATTAGGATAACATTTAATATTAATTTATTATTTATTATTTATATATTTAATATAAGATAAGTAGGAAATAGAGGTATTTGTTTTAAAAATATATTAAATTAACAATTTAGATTTGAGGATAATATTTTATTAAAGTATGATAAGATTTAATATTAATTTATTATTTATTTAGTTAATATAAGATAAGTATAGATTTGATGATACCTTCAATGAATCACGTGTCCAAAAGTCGGTTTCTTTTATTAAAGTAGATAGATATAACTAGCATTAAGACCCACCCGCGTTGCGGCGCTGGTACTTCGTAAACATTAAATGAATTAGTCCAAACGTTATGTGATGCATTAACTATATGAAAATACGCGTTTCAAGGTATCCAAATGAACTCAATGTAACATGTATAAGTATTGCGATTGGATCAAAACGTAAAGTAATCAAATTTATATCGTACAATCATAACGTATTATATGTGACCCAACTCATACATAAAAACAATATTACTTTATTCAACCCGTGTAATACACGTGGTTTTAAAGATATAACTTTTTTTTTATTATTTGTTATATAAAATTGCATTTATTCAACCCGTACAATATGGTTCCTATAGATATAACTTTTTTATTATTTAATATATAAAATTACATTTATTCAACCCATGCAAGTAAATAAGGTTTTCAAAGATATATCGTTTTATTATTTAGTACATAAAATTCATTTATTTAACCCTTGTAATACACGGGGTTATAACCTAGTATTATTATATGAAAACGAGTTTCTATTATTTTATAAAAACGATTTTTGATTAAATTTTAAAAACTAATTTTAAAGGGTAATGATTAAAATAACTATTTATCCATATATAAATTAGCAAGTTATATCTGCATCATGAGTTGTACATTGTGCTTTGGACATTTTTCAAAAAAAAAAAAAGTTTGATTTTTTACTTTTGACCCAAAGGTTTTTACCTTTTGCAATTTTAATCCTACATAATTTGTTTTTTTAACTTTAACCAAAAACTTTTCATTATTTGCAATTTAACTTCACAACTTTTGTCACTTATACTTTTCATATTTCGCAAATTTTCGTTTTACGTATAGTTCTAAATTTTTCGACTTAATACGACGCAACGTGCATGTGTGGTTCAACGTTTTACCTCTATTTTTCCATGTTTGACAGGTTCGTCGCAACACGCATATCCTAGGTCGAGTCAGTGTTGGTGGTCGATGACAGTTGTGTGACATTAGTACTATTTGACACCGTTTTACACCCCGCCGCAACGCGGGGTGTGCTTTGGTTGGGGGGGGGGGTTTCAAAGAAAAAATGGTTATACATATGGTTGTCGTAACATTGGCTTTGGGGATTTTCCAAAAAAAATTGATTTTTTTTACTTTTCACCCAAAAGTATTTCATAAATTACTTTTAACCCAAAACTATTTGTTTTTTTTTTACTTTTAACCCAAAACTTTTTATCTTTTGCAATCTATCCTCATAACTTTTTTTTTTACTTTCAACTTGGGTCCTTTATAGTTTTCATTTTCCGCAAATTTTTCGCTTTATGCTTGGTAATTTTGTGACTTAACACATCGCAACGTGCGTCTTTGGTTTAACGTTTTTACGTTTCGTTCAAAATCTTGCGAGTTAACATGAAGCAACATGCGTGTGTAGGTGAACGTTTTTACATCGTCTGTTTTTCCCCGTTTGACAGGTTTAACATAACGTGCGAGTCCTATATCGACTTAGTTATAACTAAAGAATCCCCGCCGCAATGGCGGGTCACAATCCTTGTTTCTATGAAATATTAAGCATAACGTTTTTTATAAAATTCGGGGAACAATATACACGTGATGTTAAATTCAAAAGAAAGGGTTATATAAATTCTTTCTGAACGAGTGAGATATTTATTTTGTTCAATTAAAAAAAGAGGGACAATTGCATATTTGTTCTTAAAAAATGTCTTAATTGCGTATTTACCCAACTTAAAATTAAGAGTTAATTACATAGTTAGTCCCTGTGGTTTACTCAAAATAACATACTTAGGTACTAATAGTTTAAAATCACCTTCTAGGGTATTAACTTTTCATTTTGTAACGTTTGGAGGTATTAACTTTTAGGATATTAACATAGTTAGTCTCTGTGGTTTGCACAAAATAACATACTTAGGTACTAATAGAATGTGATTTTAAACCTAAAAATAACCTTAATACCTCCAAACGTTACGAAAAGAAAAGTTAATACCCTAGAATGTGATTTTAAACTATTAGTACCTAAATATGTTACTTTGTGCAAACCACAGGGACTAACTATGTAATTAACTCTAAAATTAAAATTGCATATCCCTCTTCTTAACTATTAAAATTGCATATATCTCCTTTCTTAACTAATAAAATGTTGAAAAAATAGGTGAAAATAGCATTTTTTACAAATATAGGAAAATGATTTTTTCCTATTTTGGACTAAAAATAAATATAATAAAATGAGCGGGTTTTATATATTTATTTGTGGGTTTGTGTTCTATGCTGGGAGAGCTTCGCAACGAACTAAACCACGTCCAAAACGGATCTAAGATGAATGAGATGTCGATGCTCAAAGTTGGGTGTTTGGAACATCATGCTGAAACAAAAAGGAAAGTAGCACCTTGTCCCACATCGGATGAGAGATGGAACTTAAAGGGGTATTTAAGTGGGAACTCTCCATCCTTATTGTTTCATGGGAGCACTCACTAGTGTACTCGCGAAGGGTGCGGAGCACCCTAACTCGCACACGCTCGCGCGCGCGCATGGCGTGGGCAATGAGGCGCAATGTGGCGCTTTGATGGCGCACTTTGCACACTCGCATCACCGCGAGCCGCTTGAGAGCCGCCTTTGTATTTTTGACCACGTGCGCGTGGTGGATCTCATGGGCTGCAGGGACCAAGTGGAGTGCAGGTTCGAAGCGCGTGACGTGGCAGTCCCAAGGTGAGCCAAAACGGCGCGACTGTGTGGCGTGCTCGTAGAGGCTCACAGGTGACGTGGCGCACGCGCGCATGGACCTGAGTCAGTGAGGCGCATGCGCGCATGGGCGTGCAGACCTGGACGCGCGCGCATCAGAATGGCTTGTGCGCGCGCGCACAGAAGCTTCCAGCATTGAATGACAGAGCAGTTTCAGTCCAGCTTCGTAATTGACGAGTTAACGGGCTTTGACTGAGAATTAAATGACGTATTAAATTGCATTGAAGACGTTTAATGCAATTTAAACCTCTCATTTAATTCGTTTTTGGCTGTTTCAAACCGGGAGCTGTATATATACAGCTCCATACCTTGCTGTAGAGGACACCAGCTACACAACAGAAACTAAAACTTTCTCTCTACAGTTCTTATCCTTTTCCAGCAAGTTTCAAGGTAACCTTCGGGTTGTAGGCGAACTCCGGCAGTACCACTGCTCCGGCTGTTGTACCCTGGGAAACAAAATGAGTACTCCAGGGAGACTCGGAATTTGTTTTAAGGGAAGCGTGTTGAACACGTGCCTCGGTCTTCGTTTTTCTTCTTCTTCTACACCAATTCTTGTATTTGATTTATTTCAGTTGTAATAGTACTTTAGTTTTTCCAGCTTTCTTTATTTCTGTATTGTAATCAGTTAATAAAATTTGTTTATTTTATTTATTTACGCGAACGGTTCCTACAATCTTAAAACAAATTTTTAAAACCGTTCGTGTAATCAAAACCATTCTGTTTGTGATTCAAACTAGTTTTGTTTTCACTCAGTTTGTGTTTAAAAAAAACAGATTTTTTTTTTGTTGTTTTCTTCTTCAAAGGAGCGACTTTGGTTGAAAACAATTGGTTACATTCAGATTGTCCTAAAAAGTGCTAAAACTTTCTGATTTGGTCTTCAAAGTTGGACTTAGAAGCCAATTAGTAAGTTCTAAAAATTATAAGTTTTCTGTTTTTGGTCTTCAAAGTTGGACTTAGAAGCCAAAACAGTAAATTGTGGTAAAATTAAAATTTAGTAGTTTCCTTCTGGTTTGTGCGTAAATCAGAATTTTTGACTAAAAATTTTAATTTTAATTTTTTCAGCATGTCGAACGAAAATGTCAACGTTAACAACACCACAAATGTTGTGACGGGAACCCCCTTTAACGCCACCACTGTGGGAGCGACCACAGTGGCCAATCACGCTGAACGACCTGAGAAGTTCTCGGGTCTACACTTCAAAAGGTAGCAGCAGAAGATGTTCTTCTACCTGACCACCATGAACCTTGCGAGGTTCTTAACTGAGACCGCTCCCCAACCTGCGGAAGGGGAGACCAGCGCTCAGGCTCTGAGCGCGGTAGAGGCATGGAAGCACTCGGATTTCATATGTCGAGGCTATGTACTTAACGGTCTCTCGGATGCACTGTATAATGTGTACTATAATATCAAGACTTCCAAAGAATTATGGGAGTCTTTGGAGAAAAAGTACAAAACGGAGGATGCGGGAACAAAGAAATTTGTTGTCGCCCGTTTCTTGGACTTCAAAATGGTTGATAACAAGACTGTTATGAACCAAGTCCAAGAGTTGCAAATTATACTACATGACATCCATGCTGAGGGAATGGTACTTAGCGAGACATTCCAAGTGGCAGCGATGATTGAAAAGTTACCTCCTGGTTGGGTGGATTTTAAGAATTATCTTAAACACAAACGAAAGGAGATGACTTTAGAGGACCTTATTGTTCGTCTTCGGATTGAAGAGGGCAATAGAATTGCCCTAAAAGGCAGCCAGGCGCAAACTTCTGCTAGCGCAAACGTGGTTGAGCATGGGCAATCCTCTAAGGGCGCGAAGGGTAAGGGGAAAAAGGACAAAGAGAAAGCAAAGGCTAGCAAACTTGGACCGAAGAAAGGGGTTGTGAAAAAGAAACCTCCAACGTTCCAAGGGACTTGTTACAACTGTGACGAGCCGGGGCATCGGGCTAACCAATGCAAGAAACCAAAGCGTGAGCGCGCGCACATGGTGGATGAAGACGGAATGCCTTTGGTGGCAATGATTTCTGACAAAACCGCAATGTTGGATGAGGTCAATGCTGTGACCAACACTCCAAAAGGGTGGTGGATTGATACGGGAGCGACCCGTCATGTGTGCCCAGACAGGAGCCTCTTTACCACCTTCAAAGAGCTTGCGGGAGATGAGAAGCTGTACATGGGAAATGCAGCCACCGCGGACATCAAGGGTGAAGGAACGGTGATTTTGAAGTGGACTTCAGGGAAGGAGCTCACTTTAAGCAACGTGTTATATGTCCCAGACTTGCGCAAGAGCCTAGTCTCGGGTTGGTTGCTTAATAAGTTTGGATTTCGTTTAGTTTTTGAGAGCGATCAATTTGTACTAACTAAACGAGGAATGTATGTAGGCAAGGGCTATGCCCAAAATGGTATGTTCAAATTGAATGTAATGGCTGTGAAAAAGAACATGAATAAAATTGCTACTACTTCTACTTATATGCTTGAGTTTTCTGAATCGAATAAATGGCATGGTAGATTAGGTCACGTTAATTTTAATTCTATACGTCGTTTGATCAATTTAAATTGTATACCAACATTCCATATTGATTCACATTATAAATGTGAAACATGCGTTGAATCCAAACTTACAAGAAAATCATCAAAATCGGTTGAACGAATAACCGAACCCCTTGATTTAATTCACACCGATATTTGTGATTTAAAAGCGGTACCCACAAGAGGTGGAAATAAGTACTTCATCACGTTTATTGACGATAGTACTAAATATTGCTATGTATATTTACTAAAAAGTAAAGATGGAGCAATAAGTAAATTTATCTTGTATAAAAATGAAGTTGAGAATCAACTTCAAAAGAAGATAAAAGCTTTGCGAAGCGACCGAGGAGGCGAATATGTTGCACCTTTTGCCGATTTATGCGCAAAAAGTGGCATTGTACATGAGTGTACACCTCCTTATTCTCCACAATCAAATGGCGTGGCGGAACGAAAGAACCGCACATTGAAAGAAATGATGAACGCCATGTTAATAAGTTCTGGGATGAGCCAGGAAATGTGGGGGGAGGCCATTCTCTCGGCCAATTATCTTTTGAACAAGATACCATTAAAAAAGAGAGACGAGACTCCATATGAGTTATGGAAAAAGAAAAAGCCTTCATATAAATACTTGAAAGTGTGGGGGTGCCTAGCAAAGGTGATTGTACCACCTCCTAAGGCTCTTAGGATAGGACCCAAAACTGTTGATTGCATATTTATTGGGTATGCGCATCAAAGTAGTGCACATCGCTTTCTTGTACATGAGTCCAAGAATCCCGATGTACACGTAAACACTATCATGGAGGTGAATCCTAACGTTGTGTCTTACTTTGAAAATGTGTTTCCTTTGAGAAGACAAACACATGCAACGTCATCAACACCTAATTTTGAAGTAGGTGAAAGCTTATCTAGACGAGTTGATGAGGTAGTTCATGATAAGACACATGAACAACCTGAGGTTGAAGAAAGTGACCGTAGGCGAAGCAAAAGGCCAAGGGTTGAAAAATCCTTCGGTCCAGACTTCGTTAGCTATATGGTTGAGGGCGAGCCCAATACATATCGCGAAGCGGTTTCTTCTTCAAAAGGACCTCAATGGAAAGAAGCAATAAGAAATGAAATAGATTCTATATTGCAAAATCATACTTGGGAGTTAGTAGATCTTCCACCTGGTTGCAAACCACTTGGATATCGCTGGATATTCAAAAGGAAGATGAAAACTGATGGAAGTATTGATAAATACAAGGCTAGGCTGGTGATTAAAGGATTTAGACAAAAGGAAGGTCTAGATTACTTTGATACCTACTCGCCTGTGACGCGCATAACCTCGATTAGATTGGTTCTTGCTATAGCGGCTTTAAGAAATTTGGAAGTTCACCAAATGGATGTTAAAACCGCATTTCTAAATGGCGATTTAGAAGAAGAGATTTACATGGAGCAACCTGAAGGTTTCTCTGCCCCAGGTCAAGAGGGTAAAGTATGTAAACTCGTCAAGTCTTTGTATGGCTTGAAGTAAGCACCAAAACAATGGCACCAAAAGTTTGATCATGTCATGATTGACAATGGTTTCAAAATAAATGAGTGCGACAAATGTGTTTATTTCAAAGACACAAATGAAGGTTATGTGATTTTATGCCTTTATGTAGACGATATGCTTATCATTGGGAGTAATGATAAAATTATTAAAGCTACTAAAAGCATGTTAAAAGCGAGATTTGACATGAAAGACATGGGTTTAGCGGATGTGGTTCTTGGAGTAAAGATCATAAGAACCCAAGAAGGTCTTGTGTTAAGTCAATCTCACTATGTGGATAAAATTCTTGAAAAATTCAACTCGGGAGATACGAGTGTAGCTCGAACTCCAGTTGATACCTCCCAACATCTCAAGAAGAATAAAGGAGATGGAGTTGCTCAGTTAGAGTATTCAAGAATTATTGGCAGTCTAATGTATCTAATGACATGTACTAGACCCGACTTGGCTTACGCGGTGAGTAGGCTAAGTAGATACACCAGCAATCCGTGCGCGGATCATTGGAAAGCTATCACGAGGGTGCTTAAATACATAAGATACACAAGAGATTATGGACTGCATTATACCCGACAACCAGCAGTGATCGAAGGATACACTGATGCAAACTGGATATCGGATAATAAAGATTCCAAATCAACAAGTGGTTACGTGTTTACACTTGGAGGAGCTGCTATTGCTTGGAAGTCTTCTAAGCAAACGGTGATAGCAAGATCCACAATGGAATCCGAATTTATCGCCTTGGATAAGTCAGGCGAGGAGGCGGAATGGCTACGTCAATTCGTGGAAGATATTCCAAGATGGCCAAAGCCTTTGTCAGCCATATGTGTACATTGTGATAGCCAATCAGCGATTGGTAGAGCTCAAAGCTTGATGTACAATGGCAGATCAAGGCATATGCGACGTAGACATAACACGATACGACAACTACTCTCAACGGGTGTAATCACAATTGATTATGTGAGATCAACGGATAACATTGCGGACCCGTTAACAAAAGGCTTAAGCAGAGAGTTAGTAGAAATGTCGTCAAGAGGAATGGGACTAAAGCCCGTGATAAATGGGAATATGAGGGAAACCTAACTTAGTTGACTGGAGATCCCAAGATCTAAGTTCAATAGGACAACTTAATCATATTACCAAACGGAGTCACTGTGGGGGAGTACCCCAAACTAAATAAAAGGGAGTTACATATACTTCCTAGTCCATTCTAATCAGTGACATTGAAGTGAGGCTAAGCATATTAAGGTTAATGATTACGGGAAATCAAATAACCATGATGCTTTTAATGATTCAGAGGAATCACCTATGTTAGAGAGAAGTAGGGTCGCTTCAAATGGATTTGTGGGGTGCGCAAATCCTAGAGCTCTCGCAGAACCAGGCTAGTGTTCCAGGACCATAATAGGACACGACAATGAGGAGTTGGCCAAACCAGGGAGAGTATTGTGTGAAGTGTATTGTCGTTTACACAAATGGGGGTATGTTCAAGGACATCGCGTCTACACACCGCTAGTAAGCTAAGTGCGCTTCACAAAAGAAGGTTCAAAGGTGACAACCTACCTATCTTGCAATACTCAACTGTCGAAGTTTATCGTTGAAAAGTGTAACGAAAAGATCCATTTCCATACATGTGGGGGATTGTTGGAAATTTGATGAAAATAACATTTTTCATGTGGGGGATTGTTGGAAAAATAGGTGAAAATAGCATTTTTCACAAATATAGGAAAATGATTTTTTCCTATTTTGGACTAAAAATAAATATAATAAAATGAGCGGGTTTTATATATTTATTTGTGGGTTTGTGTTCTATGTTGGGAGAGCTTCGCAACGAACTAAACCACGTCCAAAACGGAGCTAAGATGAATGAGATATCGATGCTCAAAGTTGGGTGTTTGGAACATTCAATGCTGAAACAAAAGTGAAAGTAGCACCTCGTCCCACATCGGATGAGAGATGGAACTTAAAGGGGTATTTAAGTGGGAACTCTCCATCCTTATTGTTTCATGGGAGCACTCACTAGTGTACTCGCGAAGGGTGCAGAGCACCCTAACTCGCACTCGCACACGCTCGCGCGCGCGCATGGCGTGGGCGATGAGGCGCAATGTGGTTCTTTGATGGCGCACTTTGCACACTCGCATCACCGCGAGCCGCTTGAGAGCCGCCTTTGTATTTTTGACCACGTGCGCGTGGTGGATCTCATGGGCTGCAGGGACCAAGTGGAGTGCAGGTTCGAAGCGCGTGACGTGGCAGTCCCAAGGTGAGCCAAAACGGCGCGACTGTGTGACGTGCTCGTAGAGGCTCACAGGTGACGTGGCGCACGCGCGCATGGCAGTGAGCCAAGAGGACGCACCGCGCATGGGCGTGCAGACCTGGACGCGTGCGCAT
Source organism: Helianthus tuberosus (assembly GCA_030545235.1). Classification (NCBI taxonomy): domain Eukaryota; kingdom Viridiplantae; phylum Streptophyta; class Magnoliopsida; order Asterales; family Asteraceae; genus Helianthus; species Helianthus tuberosus. Next base: position 191,105,187 of record CM060418.1, read on the forward strand.
CAGAATGGCTTTTGCGCGCGCGCGCACAGAAGCTTCCAACATTGAATGACAGAGCAGTTTCAGTCCAGCTTCGTAACTGACGAGTTAACGAGCTTTGACTGAGAATTAAATGACGTATTAAATTGCATTGAAGACGTTGAATGCAATTTAAACCTCTCATTTAATTCGTTTTTGGCTGTTTCAAACCGGGAGCTGTATATATACAGCTCCATACCTTGCTGTAGAGGACACCAGCTACACAACAGAAACTAAAACTTTCTCTCTACAGTTCTTATCCTTTTCCAGCAAGTTTCAAGGTAACCTTCGGGTTGTAGGCGAACTCCGGCAGTACCACTGCTCCGGCTGTTGTACCCTGGGAAACAAAACGAGTACTCCAGGGAGACTCGGAATTTGTTTTAAGGGAAGCGTGTTGAACACGTGCCTCAGTCTTCGTTTTTCTTCTTCTTCTACACCAATTCTTGTATTTGATTTATTTCAGTTGTAATAGTACTTTAGTTTTTCCAGCTTTCTTTATTTCTGTATTGTAATCAGTTAATAAAATTTGTTTATTTTATTTATTTACGCGAACGGTTCCTACATAAAATTGCAAATTTACCCATTTTGATTTATTTCATTAAAAACAAGTTATATAATGACTTTTTTACCCTTATGTTTACTAAAACTAAAAAAAATACATATTTATTCATTTTTACTAGTCTTTGTGGACCGTCCTCTAACCTTGGACCGTCCTCTAACCTGTCTACTTAAAAAAAATAGTAAAAATGAATATATATGTATTTTTTTTAAAAGAATTGTGAAAAATCCACAAAGACTAGTAAAAATGAATAAATTTGTATTTTTTTTTGAGTTTCAGTAAAAATAAAGGTAAAAAAGTCGTTATATAACTTGTTTTCAATAAAATAAATCAAAATGATAAATTTGCAATTATATTAGTTAAGGAAGATGATATATGCAATTTTAATTTTAAGTTAGGTAAATACGTAATTAAACAGCTTTTTAAGAAGAAATATGCAATTATCTATTAAAAAAAATAGATTTAGCTAGAAACCAACTATCACAGTTGCAATTGAACCTTTTGGATTCTTCCATAGTTTAGCTTTAATTAACTGTCTTTTCAACTTTAGAGAAGATAGAAGATCACGCCACTACAATTAGCCTCCACCGGCCGCCTGATCTTCAACACTCGACATCGCACACTGGATCGTCTTAGCCCTCTGCTTGCTCGTGTTATTTGAATCTCATACAGTAAGTCATAAACTGTCATTGCTTATTTTTCAAAGGGTTCTTATTCTGTTAATCCTCTCTTGATTTGTTCCGATATTTAAAAAAAAGGTGATCTAGTGAAGATCATCCAACTGCATTACAGAAAGAGATAAGCATTTGACTAGTTAATCAGTTTACATTACATCTGCTGATGAGCCATTTCTTTTGTTTATGATTTAACATTCATACGATACCCCTTTGTTGGTAGTTTTTTTGAACATATATAAACAACAATTCTCTGTGTGCAATGCATCATCTTTGTAAGAACTTGTATCCATTTTTTTTTTTTTTTGCATGTGGTGACCCTTTCATTCTTTTAAATTGCAGCGGTTGGATAAAAGATCCAACAAGACAAAGATGAAAGGATATGTGCGTGGTAAAATGAGAATGAATGTAGAAGGAGATAGACTAAGCAGCTTGCCAGATGATCTTATCCATAAAATTCTCTCTTTTTGCTCCATCAAGGATGCTATTGGTACCAGTGTTTTGTCATCTAGATGGGAGTATGTATGGACCTCAATGCCCTATCTCAGTTTCTCAAGTGAGGATTTTGATACGTTGCCCGCGTTCTCCAAATTTGTTAACCATGCTTTGTCTGGCCGTAACAATTTGACTGAAGTGTATTCGGTGAATCTCTGTTTTCGTGGAAAGGCAAGCCGAACGTTTGTCAAAAGAATTCTGAGTTATGCTTTTTCTCACAATATCCAGCAACTGAATGTGGTGTACTTGCTTGAGAAAAACATTGAATTTCCTCTCTCTCCTTTTAGTTCTCAGTCTCTCAAACATCTCAGTTTGTCGACAGATATCAGTCAAAGATCTCGTGGCAAATTTGGTAGTTGTTTTGTTACTTCATGGTCCACTTGGGAACTCCCATCGTTAACAACATTGGATCTTCATTCTGTCACTTTGCGTGTTGACAATTGCGTTGGAATTTTCTCAAAATTTGCAAACTTAAAGAATCTCATGATAAAACACTTCAAGACAATTGGATCCTATGATTTTAGTATCAGTCATCCTCGACTATCTAATCTCACACTTGAAAACAGCTACGTCGATAAAGTGGAGGTTGTCAACGTGGTTGCACCTCAACTTGAGAATCTCACTATTAAATCCTATCACGCAGTGCATATTATGATTTCTGCACCTAACCTTACCTACTTGTTCTATGAAGGCCCCCATCCTTTGCATTTATCTACTGAAGGTTTTCATTCTTTGGAGAAGGCGGATATTTATGTCTCCAGTCCAAAAGATGCAGATGCTCATCAACTCTTTTGTCTGCTTCAACAGCTTTACAATGTCCACTACCTTACACTTAGCCTGGAAATTGTTGAGGTATATTTGTATTAACTGGTTCTCAATGTATATATAAGCATCATACAGTGATATTCATCCAACAGCAATAAAATGATGAAAACATGTGGAATTTATCTACAGTTAGAAACTTTTTCACCGTTTGACATGAAAAGATTGCTATCCTAGTTACTTTACTGCCATTTGAATTTTGAACGCCGCTATCCAACTTTTTCGGTACCCTACTTTTTTTATCATCAAAATCCCAAGTTGTCTTTTCATCACTTGGGTTGCTTTTTCGCCTTCGGTGGCTGTTTACCGATGGCCAAAAGGGTTCTAGGATCGCTATAAAGTGGATAAGCTACGTTTGTAACTAGGACAGAATAAAGGAACTAGGTTGCTGAAATTTTTTAGGGAATAAGGCCATATGTCATGTTTTAAATGGACATATGTACAGGTACAATCACAACTAGATGTTTGATTAGGCAAAAGGATTTCAGGTAAAAAATGATCAAAAGGTCAGTTTATGGTTTGGGGTTGGCCAAACCAGCTAGCTATATGTGATATTCCCTTGTTATATTGTATTTCCATACTAGGGTTTGTATATCACATATCGTGATGGTTTTAGTGAAGTCGGTACACTTTATCTCCTCTCAAAAACAATGAAGATAAGTAAGGTTCTCAACGTAACTTGGGAAACCTACTCATGTATGTATCTACATGGTATATTGCTCTCTATAAGTTGCACTAAAAATTAGGATTTTTTTTTTCATAAGAATGCGATGCTGAAATTATATATTGATACATGGTACTTACTCACCTACCGGCGCCAAGTATCAAGATACGAGGACTTAACACGCCATTCTCTTCCGATATGCCGCCTACATCTATAGATTTGTGCACATAGTTATGAAGATTGCATCATTTGTTCTTGTTTTCTATATGTAACTTTCGTTTTATAAAACTTTTTGCAGATTATTTCTTTGTCCACGGATCTAATCATACATCAACCTTCTCCATTTGTAAATTTAAAGAGCTTAAATATTTACCCAAAAAGAATAGAATACTGGTGGAATCAAGCACACAAGAAAGTAACTATGTCTACTAAACTCAAAAGCTATTTGCTAGATAGTTCACCGGGTTGCTCCTTCACATTCGTCTTACGTGAGGTATTTACATCATTACATTTTTTTTTATATTGACATGCATTGTGATTACCGCTTAAGTTGCAAAAAAGAAAAAGAAAATCATGACATGTAGTTGGCATCTTATTTTAAACCCCTTATACAATTTAACACGTAAGAGCTTAGCATTATGTAACAAACATCTAGTAACATTGTTTCATTTATCACTGCGTTGATTGTTTCAAGACTTTTTATTTTGAGGGTTTGTAAATCAAGTTATGGTGAATGATGATTTATTTTGCTTCACCCCTTGCAATACATATGGCTCCAAAATTTTGTTAGAATGCTGAACTTTCTAGTTAATCTTCCCAACTTTTCATTGGGGGGTGGGACCTTTACCTCATCTGTTATGTTCTCACACATCTTTCCTCAGGATTAGAGTGGGCATTTGGTGTGAGGTTCTAACTCTGATAGAAGAATGTTTAGACTCGATACCATGATAGAAGAATTAACTCGATGATCTTATTCATTGGTTTCAATCGGTATACATAAGCACAATGAGATCTCCTATTATTGAGGAGAGATATACATAAATCAATCAGATATACATCATCCTGTTATATAACAATATAGTATCTATTAAACTCTTTATATATTGACTTCATTACGCCCCGCTTACGGTATGCGCATATAATGTATATATGTGTGGGCCCTCGGGGGGCAAAAGTGAAGTGCACTAATTGTAACGTAATTTTACTAATTTTCGTGAAAATAACGTTAAAAAGCGAGGGACGGTTAGTCATGCATCATGTGGTGGCGTTGATAGCCGAAAGACAAGGGGGTACATGCACTAATCGGCTTTTGTCCCAATTGTTGAGTGTTATGTGCCTTATGTCCAAGGCTTGATACAAAACTACTATCGAGCCGGGGGTCTAACTGGAAGCATCCTCTCTATTCCTATGGGATAGAGGTAAGGTTGTCTACTTCTTACTCTCCTCAGACCCTACCTTAGCTTTGCTATTGGTGGGATTTACTGAGTATGATGATGATGATATATTGACTTCATTTCTTAATGGTTTAACTGTAAGGCCTCGTCTGATAACATGTTAGTTCAGTTCTTATGTCCATGCAATGTTTTTCTTCTCGCAGGATAGCAACATGGTTAAATTTTCATCCATTTTGGCAATGTACTAAACTCGTCATTCTTTGCAAAATCACAACACAATTTACATTTGTAGTTTTAAGTTAGCTTTTTTTTTTCCTCAAAAAATAGAGAGCATACTGATTTTTTAATTTTGCTGGCAAACTAAAATCACAACTCTAGATAACTGATAAAAGTATCGAGAAAAAGACTTGTGAGTCAAGCAATCCTGCTATGTCCTAAAACTACCAATGTGACATGTATTAGATGTTTAAGTTTGGGAATTTATGATAATAAATGGAGAGTGTACTCATGTTCTGGTTCTATGATTTTCATGCAGGAGGTTCAAGCACAGAACACTATGGCTGAATTACATGCGCTTTTAGAGAAAAAGGAGGATAACTCCAAGGCCAACATGGATCACCTGAAGCGAGGAAAAACACCTGTGGAGAGCCATAAACCAAAGAAAGTAAAAATTGAGGGGAACATAACGCATATCAAGAGCTGTTGGGAAAACCTGGCTGCGAAGATCAGAAAGGCTTGTCTCATTATATCAAAGTTGCAAGAGATTGAAGTTCTATTGAGAAAGCTGCCTGCATCAAATAGGGCTAAGATTCAACAACGTTTTTCTAGTCTATGTGCAGAGGCTGACATTGCCATTAGTAAAATAACAGATCGTGTGAAGATTCAGTGTGGTGAAAATCAAAGGCGTTCAAGTGTCTGCTTTCATGAGCTTGCTACAACATTGCAGCCGTCTTCTTAGCAAATGGTAAGTTCTTGGTTTCCCCTATACCTACCGTGGAATGGTTAATTTTGTAATTCTAGCACTTATGAACTTAGTCAAGGATATGTTTTTTTTTTTGCTGCTATCCTGTAGAACTAAGATGATCAAGTGACTTGGGTTGTAATTACTTTGTCTATAAGCTGTTTACTTCCCTAGCAGAAACTACTTATGGAATGTTTGGAAATATGTTTGAAAACTCGTATACAACATCCACAGGGGCGCAACTTACTTGGGGCGGGAGGGGGCGCTCGTCCCCCCGAACTTTTCGATGTGTAGTGTTATGAACAGTAACTTCGTATAGAATTTTTCAAGTATATACGCCCCCCCCCCCTCCCCCCCCGTTTCGGAAAAAAAGGGGGGGGGGTCAAGCTTCGCCAATGAACATCCAATAACAAGTTTAGTTGATTAGTTGTGACAAGATATGTTAGTCAAGAGAACTAGGTATACTTTCAAGCGCGTTGCGCACGGAACTGCTGACAAGAATAAAAAAAAATGTAGAAAAAAAACATTAAAAAATAACCGAAAGAAAATCAATCAAAAAGTTGTATGACAATTATGTTGTTCGTATGAAACCCGTGGCCAGAGATAAGCAAATGGTACTGGGTACAGGTACCGAATTCTCGAATCGATAGATCTTAAGTACCAATTCGGTATCGACTTTTGGCATTCTTTGTACCGGTTTTTACTTTCATATACCGGTACCGTAACCGGTATTTTCGGTACCAGTACCGATTCGGTATCGGTTGGCACCGAGTTCATCCCTATCCCTGAAACTAAAAAAGAAATCACTAAAAGTTGAAGAAAATCAACAAATAAAGTTTTACGATATCGATGTTGTCCATACGGTACCCGTGATCAGGGATCAACAAATGGAACCGGGTAGCAGTACCGAATTTCCTGAACTGAAAGATTTTCAAGGGGCGGTGCTGGCCTCGTGGTTACGTGTGGTGAGGTGATGCCAACCACGACCCCATTTTTTTTTTGAATGACAAATTTTGGATAACTGACGTACCATTGGGGTATCCATCTCAACTAGGCATAATACCTATATACAATTCAAGAAGAAACCCAATAAATATGGGAAAAAACCCTTTTTGTGGGAATCGAATCCAAAACCTATTAGTCAAAGCTTTATCCCACATCTAAGATGCTACTGGGCTATAAGGCTAGTGGGTATGGTTGATGGACCATCCTTGAGGATGATCCGCCACGTAGGCGCCACGTCATCATCCTCCCAAGAATGGTCCATCCTCAAAAACTAGAGGGCATGGTTAAGTTGGTTCTAGTCATCATCCTCCACCACTTTTATGTTTTTTTATTTTTTTTAATCTTCAACTTTTTTTAACATTTAACAAATAAAGTAACAAAATATTTTCATTAATATTAAAAAACATTACATAAACTTAATTTAAAAAAAAAAAAAAAACATAAACTTAAAAAAAAAAAACTTAAAAAAAAAACTTAAAAAACATTACATAAACTTAATCTTCAACTAGTCTTCGTCTTCCATGTCGTGGTCGGGTTCGTTTTGAGCGTTGTTCCAAATGTACTCCACCAAGTCCGCTTGTAGGTTATGATGTGTGTACTCGTTACGTAGAGCGAACATGTTCAAATCTTGTTGTTCCGCACTAACTGGAACAGAATTTCCAGTTGACGCGTCTTCGTCGTACTCGCATATCGCTCTACCTTCGTCTTCAATGACCATGTTATGAAGGATGATACAAGCGTACATAATGTGTCGTAACCTCTTTGGTGTTTGCGAACGTGCTGGATGTTCAATGATGTGCCATTTTTTTTGTAGAACACCAAAAGCCCGTTCAATATCTTTTCTCGCACCCTCTTGAAACTTCGCAAACTTTTTTCTTTTGTCGTCTGTCGGGTGCGGAATAGTTTTAACGATTGTCCAGTACTTTGGGTATATCCCATCGCCTAGGTAGTAACCTCGCCTGTATTCCACCCCCGAAACTGTAAAGCTTGTGTCTGGACCTGTACCCGCCACTACATCCTCAAATATCGGTGACTGGTATATGATGTTAAGGTCATTGAGCGAACCAGGTAGACCAAAAAAAGCATGCCAGATCCAGAGATCCTGTGACGCAACCGCCTCTAGAATAATAGTCGGATGTCCATGATCTCCCCTAGTATACTGACCTTGCCATTGGACTGGGCAGTTCTGCCACGCCCAGTGCATGCAATCAATGCTCCCGAGCATTCCTGGGAAACCATGTCTCTGTTCGTGTGCTTGATATAATTTTTGAACGTCGTTTGCGTTCGGTTTCCGCAGGTATCGATTGCTATACAATTTGACAACCCATTCGCAAAACTTGTGCAAACATCGACGTGCGGTTCTTTCAGACATCCTAATATACTCGTCTAATGCATCGGGTGCGTAACCGTACGCAAGTTGGCGAATGGCCGACGTGCATTTTTGTAAATTACTGAAACCCCTTAGCCCCCTAGCGTCGTTCCGCAATGTAAAAAACGGATCAGACTGGGCCATGTCGCCTGCAATACGTAAAAACAGTGGACGACTCATGCGGAACCGACGTCGGAAAATCTCGGCTGGGTACACGGGTTCGTCGGCAAAATAATCGGCTAGTAGTTTAGCGTGGCCGGCTATAAATTTAAAACGAAACATAAATGAAATTAATTATAAAATACATTTTCAAATCTATATAAAACATAAGGAAAAAAAAAGTAAAATACCTTCTTGGTCTCGGTTATATTTTGCTCGTCTAGTTAGCCGTTGGGACGACCCTTGATCAGCCGCCATGAAGACTTGAGCCGCGTTCATAATCATGTTGTGCATAATATCATCCTCTTCCGAAGATGATGAATACCACGCAGACGAAGCCGATGAAGACATAGAAGAAATTGAAGAAATGGAAGACATGGGTGAAGCCATGATAATTTTTGAGCGAGAAATGGGGTGGTAGTGTGTAAAAAACGGTATAAAATATGATGAGTTTTTATAAAAAGGGAAGAGTGGTTTATAAAATGTGAGAGAGATGGGGTGGTAGTGGGTGAAAAGTTGTGAAAAAAATGGTTAAAGATGTGAGTATTTATAAAAATGGAAGTGAATTGGGGTATATTTTAAATTATAACCGTTTGAATATTTAATGTTAATTAGAAAATTAAATTTTTTTTTTATTTTGAACGGTCACAAACGTGGAAGGGCCCACCACTTAGCTTCGTCGCAAACGGCTAGAACCAGACGTTCAAGACGGGACGGGACGGGGGGGGGGGGGGGGCGGCACGGTGTTGGGACCGTCGCCGACCCAGGACGATCCGGGGAAGAACCCCATACCGACTAGTCGCCACCAACCACGAGCCCATTACCTTTGGTCTTGCTTGTCTTGAAAGTTGCGTCAATATTTAAGAGTCAAACTCCTTTTCAACTTTTCAGAAGGGGAGAGATCACGCCGCTAATTCGCCTCCACTGGCTGCCGTTGATCATCAACTCGACATCTCACACCCGATCGAATCTGAAACTAGGTCAGTCTGTAACTGTCATTGCTTTTTATTCCCGTTTTAATTTGTTCCACTATTTAAATTTGAAGAACGAACTGCATTAGAGAAAGAGATTTGATAAGAATTTTCCTGGTGAATCACTCTCGATTACATCTGCAGATGATCTTTTTCTATTGTTTGTGATTTAAAATACAGGTAAATAATGGATTCTAGGTATGGTAAAATGAGAATGAATGTAGAAATAGATAGACTAAGCAGCTTGCCAGATGACCTTATCCATAAAATTCTCTCTTTTCGCCCCATTAGAGATGCTATTGGTACCAGTGTTTTGTCATCTAGATGGAGGTTTATCTGGACTTCAATGCCCTATCTCAATTTCTCAAGTGAGGATTTCTCCACATTGCCAGAGTTCTCCAAATTTGTTACCCATGTTTTGTCTCGCCGCAACAATTTAACAGAAGTGTATTCGGTGAAGCTTGAGTTTCGTGGAAAGGCGAGCCAGGTGTTTGTCAAAAGAATTCTTAATTATGCATTTTCTCACAACATCCAGCAACTGAATGTGGTATACTTGCTTAAGAATGATATGAAATTTCCTCTTTCTCTCTTTACTTCTCAATCTCTCAAACATCTCAGTTTGGAGGCTGTCGAATACAAATATCCCTCGAGAAAAGCTTATGATTGTTTCATTACTCTAACATCAACTTGGGAAGCATTAACAACACTGAATCTTCAGTCTGTCACTTTTTGTGATGACGTAGTTGAGAAATGCACCGGTATTTTCTCAAAATGTGCAAACTTGAAAAATCTCACATTAACGCAGTTCAGTATGATGGGATCGGATACTTTCAGTATCTGTCATCCTCAGTTGTCGAATCTCACACTTGTAAGAGCCTTATATAAGGTGAAGGTGATCAATGTGGTTGCACCTCAACTCGAGAATCTCACTATTAGATCCTGTGAAGCAGAGCATGTGATTTCTGCACCTCACCTTGTCTCCTTCCTCTATAAAGGTTATCATTCTTTGCGTCTATCTACCAATGGTTTCCATTCTTTGGAGAAGGCGGATATTTGTGTTTCTTATCCACCTGAAGCAGCCTCTCTATTCCTAAGCCTCTCTATTCCTACGGGGTAGAGGTAAGGCTGTCTACATCCCACCCTCCTCAGACCCTACCTTAGCTTTTGCTATTGGTGGGATATACTGAGTACGATGATGATGATGATGATGATCCACCTGAAGCAGATGCTCATCAAATCGTTTGTTTGCTTCAACATCTTCACAATGTTAAGTTCCTTACTCTTAACTTGGAAATCGTCGAGGTATTTTCTTACTATCTAAATAAGCACTTTCATAATTTTGAAAACTACAAAAAGGTTGAAACAAAACATTTAAGAAAAGAAGCACATAGAGTGTGCTTGCATGGTAATTTTTTTGAAACTATGATAGGTACATGCATTCACATTAAGATGTTTGGATGTTTGAGAAGTCAAAGGATGTGGGGTACTTTATCAAAAGGCTAATTTATGGTTTTGGATCGGTCAAATTGGCCATCTATGTGAATTCCCCTTGTTATGGTGTATCTCGAAACTAGGCTTTTGAGTATCCCGTCACAATCTCTTTAAGTACATTGTAACTCGGGAATTCTTTTTTCATAATAGTGCGATACTAAAACTCGATATAGAAACATGCTTTGATACTTATATTGGCACATGAACTCTACATGTCATTATCTATCTTGATGCAATAGTCAACCAAACACAATATTGAAGATTAAATTACACTTCACAAAGATTTGTTGCCTTCTTTTATCTGTCTGTACACATATTATTTGTTCTTGTTTTTATGTGTAATTTTTGCTTATAAAATTGTCGGAAGCTTCTTTCTTCATCTGTGGAACTTCTCTTACGTCAACCTTCTCCGTTTGTGAACCTAAAGAGCTTAAAGATTTACCCTGAAAGAGATTACTTGTGGGAGCAAGCTCCAAGGAAAGTAGCTATGTCTACTGAACTCGAAAACTATTTGCTAGATAGCTCTCCGGGGGCCACCTTCTCAATGGTCTTACGTGAGGTATTTATTCAACAACTTGTGATTGGTTGTGTGAATTTTTAATAACTTTCTATGATTTGTGAATCTTATGACATTTATTTTTTAATGATTTAATTGTAAGGCCACGTTTGATAACATTTATGATGATAAATGCACTGTTTTCATGTTTCGTATATAAATTATATGATCTCATGCAGGAGATTAGAGCACATAAGCTTATGGCTGAATTTGAGGTGTATTTAGAGAAAGAGAAGGATAATATCAAGACCAGCGGTGCTCAAGCGGAAGCACCAGTGGAAAGCCATAAACCAAAGACTAAAGAGAAACTGGAAATTAGGGGGAACATGGCGCAAATCAAGGGCTATTGGGAAAATCTTCTAGTTCAGATTGAGCTAATGAAAAAAAGGCTTGTCTCATAATTTCAAAGTTGCAGCGCATTGAGGAATTAGTGACAGTGCTGCCTGCATCAAAGAGGGCCAATATCCAACCATGTTTTTCTAGACTATGTGCAGACACTAACTTTGTCATTAGTAATATTACAGATTGTATGAAGATCCAGTGTGATGAAAATCAAAGCCGTTCGAATGTTTGCTTTCATGAACTTGCTACAATATTGGAGCCGTCTTCTTAGCAAAAGTTGTAACTTCTTGATATCCCTTATACAAGCAAATTATATTATAATTACAATAAAAATGCCAATGTTGGTGCCAAATTGTTCTTTTTTATTTTACTTTCAGGTTCTAAGTTTTGTGTTATCAGTGACTAATTGCCGAATGTAGTTGCCTATATCCCACCTTGCGCAACTTGTAATGGTAAAATGTTATAACTTCTAGCACTTGTGAACTCAACTATTCAGGGATTGGCCTTTTGTTTCTATCATGTAGAATTAAGATGTGATCAAGTGACTTGGGTTGTAATGACGCTTGGAGATGTATGCTTTTTGAAACTGTTTATATATATAACATCAAGTAACCAAGTTTAGTTGTAATAACATACTAGTGAATGGTTGAATAAAAGGGTTGTAATACCAAGTTTAGGGTTGTAATCGAGCCGAGCTAGGCTGGGCTCGAGCTTGAATATAAACGAGCCAGCTCGACTCGGCTCGATTATTTTTTGAGCCAAAAAGTCGAGTTGTAGCTCGGCCGTAAAAACTTCGAGCCGGCTCATTAATTTTTCTTTTTGAATTTTTTAATATTTTTTTTACAAATATTGGTAATATTAAAACCAAAAATAAAAAATAAATCACACACATTTCTAAAAATAATAAACACACACACACACACACACACACACACACACACACACACACACAAACACACACACACACACACACACACACACACACACACACACACAAGCCACGAGTCGAGCCACAGAGCCAAGCCACGAGCCAAACACCATCGCTCGATTACAAAATGAGCTGGCTCGGCTCAAACAAAACTAGCTTTTTCGAGCGAGTTTTTTTCAAGCTATTTTCGAGCGAGTTTCAAGCGAATCTTGAGCTGTGAGCTTTTTGAACACCCCTATGTTCTTACAAGAAGAAATCGAAAACTCTCATACGGCTTCTGCTGACCACACCCATTTCCTTATGTATTATTATTTCTTAATATTATTGTGATTTGGTTTAGAAAACCGAAACCAAACTAATGTTTGGGTTTTTCGTTTTTAGAAAACCGATTGGTTTTGGGTTTTTAGTTCTTTGCATATTGCATGGGTTCGACCTGATTAATGTTCAATTTTTGTTTAAAACTAGGTGAGACACCCGCGCTACGCAACTGGGGGTCTTGTAAGAAATATGATGAATGCATTTTTATACCAAACTATAACATATACGACATGAAACAAGGAAAATAGATAGTTTGTTTTTGTTGCTAATGAAAAATATTTTTTTTCGAATATAGTTCCCTTTTTAGTAAAATTTACGTCTATACGTTGTGAAGAAAACCACATGTTTAACTTTTTTATAAGCAGATAACTAAAGCAAAATTTCATAGTTCCAGTAACGTACTTAGCATTGTAATTCATTCTTACATACTCTAAATTTTGTATTTCTTTTGGAGATATTTTTCATCATTTTACGATCATGTGTAGTGGTGAGGCATGTGAAATGCCATTTTACGTCATGTGGTGTCACGTCATCAAGACAATTTCATATGATAAAATGGCGTATTTGTGAGGCATGTAAAATTAGTGGGTTATCTATAGGGTTTGAAATTGATAAAAAAAAAAAAATTAATGCATAACAAACACTAGCCATTGACTTTTTTTTTTTTTTTTTGAAATCCACTTTTCTCATCTCCTGCAAGACAACCAGTAGAGTGCCAAATCAACAATTCACATGGGAAGGGGGCTAGAGGTTCACAAAATCCACTTTTCTCATCTCCTGAAAAGCATGTGTATTAAGTTTGGGAGAACACTTTTGACGGTAGCCCTGGTTGGGGCTACACGCGCATTCCTAGTTGGAACCACAAAATATACTATCCACTGGAGGTGGAGTAGTACACTCAACTAAACGGGCACTCTATCATGAAAGTCCTCACTTTTTTACCGATTAGCATGTCGGGGTGGCATTCAGGGTATTAGTTGATAGCGTTATTAGGTTTGACAAGCCTCACACCGTGCTGCGAGCCGAGCGTGAACTATTGACCTTCACTTTTACATTAATGTTGATAGACGTTAATGAGGGCACAAGACGAAACATCAGCATTTGGTACACAGTTTAGTTATTTGATGAGGGTAGTTACCCAAGTCATACATAAACCAAAAACACTTGTGAACTTTACTTTTGCTTAACTAATATTTGTGAATTCGCCAATTTTATTGTTAACACGTAATTGCATGCTTTGGAGGTCATTGGGCACAGCTGGGACGAACAGTTGCAATTGCTGGTGTGGTGTGGTTTGAAAAACTTTATGTTTTAAATTATTTATTAAACTTGTGGTTTTTTTTAAATCTTGTTGGGATTTTTAACTTTATTTCCCCTGCAACTTAAAGTGTGTTTTGACAATTAAAACTTGATCGTTAATCATGTTGTTAGTGATGTTTTTAGTGGCTAGATCCAGCATGTGGAATTTGAGGGTGTGACAGAGAGAGAGAGAGTTGAGGGAAAGAATAGTAAGAAAGAGAGTGAATGACGATGATGAAGATGATGATGATGATGTTGGGGTTGATTTATTTAATAACGATAATAACAATAACAACAACAATAACTATAACAAAATGAGGGGTACACTACTCTTTTCACAATAAAGTTTAGGGGTATATTAGACTTTTCAACCATGGTTAAACGGCCAAACTAACAGAAGTTAGGCTCAGGGACTCGAATGCCAGCATTTTTACCCTACGGGGACTCAAGAAGCAAAAAAAAAAGGGATTTTGGGGACTCGAGATGCCAGCGGCCAAATTGTTCAGGGACGCAAATTGCATTTAACTCTAATTATTTTTACAGGTTACACGCTGAATTTAACTTTTAAACGAATTTACTTTTGTGTAAAGTAATAATAAAAAGCTTACTATTTAAAACCGGGTATTAATACCCGAATTCATACCCAGTTATACCTGAACTCACTTATACCTTGTATCTGGGTACATAGAGTATGGTTTTTCTCAACCATACTCGTTACCCGAACCCCACCCGATCTTCCAATACTCGATCATACCCGAACCAAATTTCATACCCAAAACCGGGTATTAAAGTTACGTCAAGCCCTAATTAAGAGTAAAATGGCTGGATAGTCCCTATGGTTTTGTAAAATAACTCCTATAGTCCCCAACTTTTGGAAATTACACCGATGCTCCCTGTGGTTTGACAGTTTGTTACTCGGATAGTCCCTAGAGTGGATGTCCGTTAGTTTTCTCCGTTAACTCCATGTAAAATGACCAACATGCCCTTAGTATTAAATTAAGTGGGCCCCAACGTCTAAACCCCTTCCCCCATTCTCTCTTCTTTTTCTCTGAAGTCTGAACACATCACCACTGCACCATCACTCGCCTTCCACCACAACCACCGACGTGCACCGTGCACCGGATCCTCCACCATAACCACCATCCTCACTAGATATTCATTGGAGACTGAATGTGCCGTCACGCATTTCGCTACTATCTATGATCTGAGGTGAATCCATAAAACAAGCGTTGATCGACTGACATCGAGTGTGCCGAAACAAACCTTGAGATGACCTTGTTGGCTTTATGGTGGGTTTCCATAAGGTCTATAATCCAGATTTTATGGTGGATTTCGTTTGATCGTAGTTCGGACCTTCAACCAAAACCAACCTCCTCCACCATCTCGTCGGCAACCGGCAACCAAATCTGAAATAACATTCACGATCTCGTCACCTAGTAGAAAACGTTATGTTTTTGGTCGGTTGGTGCGGCTGAAGACTTAGGTAGCTGTTGTAATCAGTGGTTGCAGGCGACACAGCTATGAGAGTGATGAACAACGTGGATGGCTATGAAAGCCGCCATCAAAGTCTCTTGATTTCTTCCCCTGATTTCCTTTGAACCAATCATCATCGTGGGTCATCGTCTTTTGTGTTTCAAATTGAACCATTACCAGTGTTGAATATCAACTTCAAATAGCTTCAAAATGCCTTTTGGTTACGATGTTTGGACCTAATTCTATAATGGCTCCATTGGATTTTGATTTACCGTTTGGATTTTGATTAAAGGTTAAGCATTGTTAGTACTTTGGAGGGGTGGCAAAATGGGTGGGTTGGGCAAGTTTGGGTAATGGGTTAGGATGAGTTTATTAAGAAATGGGTTAGGATGGGTTTAGGTCAAGATGAGTTTTTGTCAATATAGATTTGGGCATGAATAGGCTAAAAATATAAATAAATAAATAAAAATTTAAAAAAAATTTAAAAATAAAAAAAATCAAAAATTTTTTTTTAAAAAATTTAAAAAAATAAAAAAAATCTAAAAAAATAAAAAAACCATAAAATTTAAAAAATTAAAAAAAATCAAAAAATATAAAAAATAAAAAAAATCGTCACACCAACAAGGTATAACCCGTTTAATTAAACCGGCTTTCCACTGCTGTTCTAATTTATTTGTTTGTCCAAGTTTATAACTAGTTTTGTAATTTCATTCGGCGTGTTTTATGCAAAAGCAAAAGCTACCAGCACTCTAATCTGATTACAACTAGAACTAGAACTGCACACAAGTAATCATTTGAAGTAGCTTACCAAGTTGAAATACACAGTACATACACAGAAAGATAAATCTCATGTGCAGAGCTAGAACTGCACACAAGTAATCATTTGAAGTGGCTTGCAGATCACATGAAGTTTCAAATTAGGATTGCTCAGATTGAGGACGATATGTATGGCGTCTCAGCTGTGCATATGAAGTCGGCTGCTGCAGAAAGATCCTTGTTGGATCATTCTGATCCACATATCTGCGCAGTCACACAAAAGGGTTCATTGCAAAAATTCAAGTTAGATGATTGAATAAAACTAAAAAGAGGCCAATTTCGGGTCAACAATTGTTACAAAAATTAAATAAGTTAAAAACAAAATGCTTTAAGAAGGGGGGGGTGGGGGGGGGGGGGGGGTGGGGGAGGGATTTCCTTGAGACGGTCCCCAAATAACCATTTTACGCCTTTGAACACGCATAGAATCTTTGATTACGGCTCGACGAAAATCCGGTTCTTCCAAATAACTTATAAAACCCGAATCTCTATTAAATTTTCTATAAAGATTATAATTCTTGAAATGAGACTTGTATTATGCATCAAAAGTTATAATTCATTTGACTTGTTTCCTTTTTGGCTAACCTTCTCTTAAGTATACCCGTTTGTTCGCTCTACAAATAAACCATATTCATAGGGATGTTAAACAAGTCGTGTTCGTAGCCTGACAACTGATCCCGACAGAAACCCGAAATCGTGTTAATATTCAGATCTACTGCAATTGAACAGCTAAAAATCACAATAAACTGCAGTAGAGATTAAATTAAAGCAAAAACTACCAACACTCTAATCTGATTACAACTAAAACTCACATATCTAACGCAAACACTTCCGATTCACAACACACAACCTAAATTCAGTTCACAAACAACACGAAAATCATAAGATCTTACATAAACACTCAATTAACATCACACAAACTGGATCTATTCTAGAAAAAAAACAACAATTAACAACACACGTAACCGTAACTCGACTAATAGTTCATCCAGATCACCAAAATCATCAATAATTTACAGTAAAAAAGCAGTAGAAATATTTTTTTTTACCAAATAAACAACAATGAATGCATAATTCTAGAAATCTCACCTTAATCAGATAAACCCACGAAATTAGTGATGGCAATTCTTGTAAACAACAATGAATCCACGAAATTAAGGGGTTTGGTGGCTGTAATCATTGGTGGGTTTGAAATCGACGATGATGGTGATTTAGGGTTGAATCCACGAAGGGGATTCAAAAGCGACACAAGTCACACAACTGATATCCCGTTCCCATGAAGTTTTTCCCGAGTCATTTAACAGGGGGAGGGGAGGGGAGGGGAAGGAAAATTTTCTCTCCTAATCTCTTCAATTTGGGAGGATGAATATATGGTTATATTTGGTCATATTTTCTTCCCTTTTCCCTCCCCTCCCCCTATTAAATGAAACTCGGGAACATGGGTTTTTCATATTTTCATCTCTTTTCACTCCCCTCCCTCTGTTAAATGAGTCTCGGGAACAGAGCGTGTTAAAAACCATGTTAAAATTTAGATGGTTATTTTAAAACTCATCCTAACCCATTTTGACTAAATCCACAGTCCATTTTGACTTATTTCCTTTTTTAAATAGGCTCAAAATAACTCAAAATATCATGGTTGGGTTTTTGTTGCCACCCCTAATTTTGATGATAACACTGTTAGTAGTTTTTTTTTTGTTTGGGTTTTTGATTAGCCAGGTCACATTTGAGATTCTGAGGAGGAAGAAGAAGAAGGGAAGGGGTGGGGTGGGGTTGGGGTGTTTATATTTAAATAAAGGTGGGTCTACTTAATTAATACTAGGGTCATGTTGGTCATTTTACATAGAGTTAACGGAGAAAACTAACGGACATCCACTCTAGGGACTATCCGAATAACAGTCGAACCATGCATCGGTGGAATTTCCAAAAGTTAGAGACTATTGAACTATATAGTGTTATTTTACTCAAAAGAGTAAACTGCCATTTTGATCCCTGTGGTTTGGGCACTTTTGCCATTTTAGTCCAAATCTCAAACTTTTTAAATCTGGGTCCTTGTGGTTTCACTTTTATTGCCATTTTAGTCCAAAATTCAAAAACTCCTTTTTTTGACTGTTGCAACCTGCCTATTTTGTCTTTTTATGCAAGGGTATTTTTGTCCAACTGATTTTTATTTAACTCTATTCTTAATTTAAAAACTAAATTAAGTACATTTAGTTCATTTAAATAACCTTGTTAATATTCATTTCCCTGTTTAAAGAGATCATCTTCAACCTCCAAATAAAACCCTAACTAGAGATCATCTTCAACCCCTGTGCGCCGTCACCAAATAACTTCCGGTCACCTATGAGCCGTCACCAAATAAATAATAACAAAAAGATGATGTGTTTTGGCTTGGACATCACCAAATAATAACATTGAAACAAAGTAACAAAAAGATTGCAACTTTGGCTTGAAAATCAAGCAAATAAATAATAACTTCCGGTCATCTGTGAGCCATCACCAATGTCTCGATAAACTTTAACCCATCAAATCTCGGTGCAAATTTCTCCTTCTCGATCTTCATTTCCCCACCCTTCACCCCTCTCAGTTCCTGAAACCACAACAATAATTAGTTAATTACAGTTATCTTCCTAAAATTGTAGAATTTGGGGAAAAACTGATGTACCTGAACGGATGAAGAAGGATGAGAGGAGAAGAGCGCCGTCGTAGAGGAGGAGAGCGCCGCCGTGAGGCGGCGAGGACGGAGGCGGCGACGGCGGCAGAAGAAAGCTTCATCATGTTGCCGGAGAATGAGAAGAAATCCGACGACCGGCGGCGGATCAAGGTGATGGCCCATCCTGTGGGTTAGGGTTTTATTTGGGGAAGATGGTGTGCTTCAATCTTGTGGGTTAGGGTTTTATTTGGGGGTTGAAGATGATCTTTTATTTGAGGGTTGAAGATGATCTATCTAAATGGGGAAATGAATATATATATAAGGGTATTTAAATGAAGTAAATGTATTTAGTTTAGTTTTTAAATTAAGAATAGAGTTAAATGAAAATCAGTTAGACAAATATACCCCTGTAAAAAAAATAAAATAGACAGGTTGCAACAGTTTAAAATGAGAGTTTTTGAATTTTGGACTAAAATGACAATAAAAGTGAAACCACAGGGACCCAAATTTAAAAAGTTTGAGATTTGGACTAAAATGGGAAAAGTGCCCAAATCACAGGGACCAAAATGACAGTTTACTCTACTCAAAAAGTCAATAAGTCAATAAGGAGTTTTATAAGCTTAGCCAAACACCCCCATAGTGTTATTTTACAAAGAGTTAAATGCCATTTTAGTTCTTGTGGTTTAGGCCATTTTGCCAGTTTAGTCAAAATGTTTCATTTTTAACCTATGGGTCCAAAAAGGTTTCACAGTTGCTATTTTAGTCCACTGGGTTAACTTTATTCGTTTTTTCTGTTAACGAGAAGGGCAATTCGGTCATTTTATATGGCTGAATTGGCCTTTTAGTTAACGGAATTACATACAAAATGACCGAATTGGCCTTCTCGTTAACAGAAAAAATGGATGAAGTTAACCAAGTGGACTAAAATGGCAACTGTGAAACCTTTTTGGACCCACAAGTTAAAAATGAAACCTTTGGACTAAACTGGCTAAATGGCCCAAACCACGGGGACTAAAATGGCATTTAACTCTTTTACAAAAGAGGCATTTTACTCCTAGTTAAAAATCGTTTCAACTTTTCAGAAGGGGAGAAAATACGCCGCTAATTCGCCTCCACCGGCTGCCGTTGATCATCAACTCGACATTTCACACCCGATCGTCTTCGCCCTCTGCTTGTGTCATTTGAATCTGAAACTAGAACGTTCACTAAAGAGGTCAGTCTGTAACTGTCATTGCTTATTATTCCCGTTTTCATTTGTTCCACTATTTAAAATTGAAGAACGAACTGCATTACAGAAAGAGTTTTGATAAGAATTTTCCTGATGAATCACTTTCGATTACATCTGCAGATGACCTTTTTCTATTGTTTGTGATTTAAAATACAGATTTATCTCACATAAACCACCACCCTCTAGGGCAATATATCATCTTTGTAGCTACTTATATTAATACCTTTTTTTTGCAGTAAAAAAAGCATGATGGTGAACAACTTTTAAAGAGAAAAGGTACAGGCAAAGACAAAGATGAACCCTACAATTCTGGTCAAATCCACAAGATAGGTTTTTTGCCTTATATATGAATGTGAATTAATATCAGGGTAAATAATGGATTCTAGGTGTGGTAAAATGAGAATGAATGTAGAAGGTGATAGATTAAGTAGCTTGCCAGATGATCTCATCCATAAAATTCTCGCTTTTCTCCCCATCAAAGATGCTATTGAAACTAGTGTTTTGTCATCTAGATGGAGGTTTATATGGACTTCAATGCCCTATCTCAATTTGTCAAGTGAGGATTTCTATACATTGCCAAAGTTCTCCAAATTTGTTACCCATGTTTTGTCTCACCGTAACAATTTAACAGAAGTGTATTCGTTGAAGCTCACTTTTCGTGGAAAGGCGAGCCAGGTGTTTGTCAAGAGAATTCTGAATTATGTATTCTCTCACAATGTCCAACAACTAAATGTGGTATGGTTGGATGTGAATAGTGATATGACGTTTCCTCTGTCTCTCTTTAACTCTAAGTCTCTCAACAGTTTGACAATGCAAATTGTCAATCGATATCATTTTATAAGTAAGTGTTTGACGTCAACTTGGGAGCTACCAACATTAACAACATTGGATCTTCATTCTGTCACTTTGTGTGATGACGAAGCTGACAAATGCGTTTGTATTTTCTCAAAATGTGCAAACTTGAAGAATCTCACATTAAAGGATTTTGCAACGGAATCGGATGGTTTGAGTATCTTTCATCCTCGTCTGGCTAATCTCACACTTGAAAATACCATCTTTGTGAAGGTGGTTAATGTGGTTGCACCTCAACTTGAGAATCTCACTATCAGATATTGTTTTGCGGAGCATGTGATTTCTTCACCTCACCTTGCCTCCTTTCTCTATAAAGGTTCTTATCCTTTGAATCTATCTACTGATGGTTTCCCTTCTTTGGAGAAGGCGGATATATGTATTTCCAGTTCACAAGAAGAACATGCTCATCGAATCATTTGTCTGCTTCAGCATCTTCGAAGTGCCAAGTTCCTTACTCTTAACCTGGAACTTGTTGAGGTATTATTTTACAATGAGTTTTAATCTAAATAACTACTTTCATAATTCTGAAAACTACAAAAAGTTTGAAACAACGTATTCTAAAAAAAGAAGCACATTGAGTGTGGTTACATGGGTAAGACTGCTTCTATCTGACTGCTCTACTTACAAATGTGCAATGATATAAGGTGAAATATTTTATATAGCCAATTTGAGTGACCCAAAATCCTAAATTAGTGACCAAACTAAGGAAAAAAGGCCACATTTATGTTTTAATTGTTTTGTAGATAATATTATTGCAACTTTGAGAGATATGTACAATCACGACGAGATGTTCGAGTAGTCCAAGGATGTTGGGTAAAAAAATTGACCGAAGGGCTAATTTGTGGTTTTTGGTTGGTCAAAGTGGCTATATATGTGACTTTCCCTTGTTATGTTGTATCTCCATACTAGGCTTTTGAGTATCACTTATGCTGATGATTGATCTCTTTAAGTTACATTGAAAATGGGGAATTCTTGACTAGATATAAAATATGCTTTGATACTTATATTGGCGCAAGTATTAAGAAGCATGTTCTGTAAACATCTTTTTCTCTTTCGATGCAATAGTCAGCCAAACACCATATTGGAAATTAAATTACACTCCACAAACTCACAAAGACATGTTGCCTCTATTTATAAATTTGTACACATAACTATGAGATTGCATCGTCTATTTTTGTTTTCTATATATAACTTTGGCTTTTAAATTTTTCTGCAGACTCTTTCTTCATCCTTGGATCTAAACCTACATCAACCTTCTCTATTTGTGAACTTAAAGAGCTTAAAGATTTACCCACAAACAGCATACTCGTGGAATCCAGCATCCAAGAAAGTAGCTATATCTACCGAACTCAAAAGCTATTTGCTAGATGGTTCCCCTGGGGCCACCTTCACAATGGTCTTACGTGAGGTATTTCTAGGCTTTTGTCTCTTTTTACGCAGGATGGCAATATAGTTCAATTTCCATACTTCCAACCAATTCACTTTAGTCATTACGCATTTACGCATAATCACAAGTCACAACACAATTTACATTTGTAGTTTTAAGTTATCATCTTTCTTAAAAAAGAGATAGCATTGCCAAATGTTCCTTTTAATTAAATTTTGCTGGCAAACTAAAATCACAACTCTAGATATTTTAATTAAAAAATAAACATAGAGAAGAAGACTTGTGAGTCAAGCAGTTTTATTTGTGGTAGATTTGCCTTTTTAGGTTTATGCATTCATCTAGTGTAGCCTACGCACTACATTCATAAAATGTTTCATGGTTTTGTTCGGTTCGGTTATTAGCCTTAACCAAAATCGTAACCAAAGTTATTGCTTAATCTATATTATTAACCGTTCGATTTTTGGTTAATTAGGTTAATTTGTTGGTTTTCGGTTAATCGGTTCGGTTAATAACCAAAGCAAACTTGGGCTTACATTTTTACTTGGAAATACATCGAATGGAGGTATAAATACATGAATTGGATGTATAAATGTAAAATGTATGAGATTGAGGTGTAAAACATAAAATACATGAATGGAGGTATGAAAACTAGATATATATAAAAAATATGAATGGTTCGGTTCGGTTAATTTCGGTTAACCGAGGGTACAAAAAATAACCAGTTTTCGGTTAATTTCGGTTCGGTTTCAGTTAATGGTTCAGTTTTTGCTCACCCTACTTCTACTGTGTCCTAAAGTTTACAGATGTTTAAATTATGATGATAAGTGGAGAGTGTTTCCATGCTTAGTATAAATTTTATAATCTCATGCAGGAGATTGAAGCACGTAAGCTTATAGCCAAATTAGGGGTGCTTTTAGAAAAAGAGAAGGATAATACCAAGACCAGCAGTGCTCGCGTGGAGCGAGGGGAAGCACCAGTCGAAAGCCATAAACCAAAGACGGAAAAGATATTGAAAATTGGGGGGAACGTTGCGCAGATCAAGGGCTATTGGGAAGATCTTGGTGTTCAGATTGAGCAAAGGAATAAAACGGCGTGTCTCTTTCTTTCAAAATTGCAACGCATTGAACAACTGCTAACAATGTTGCCTGCATCAAACAAGGCTAAGATTCAACCATGTTTCTCTACACTGTGTGCAGAGGTTGACAATGTCATTAGTAAAATAACAGATTCTATGAAGGTCCAATGTGATGAAAATCAAAGTCGTTCGAGTGTCTGCTTTCGTAAAATTGCTACAACATTGGGATCGTCATCTTAGCAGATTGTAAGTTCTTGGTTTTCCTTATACTCGTAAGTGATGATTATTATCAAAATGCCAACTGTTGATTGTTCTTTTTTGTTCTACTTTCAGGTTCCAAGTTTTTTTCTTATTAGCGACTTACTACACGAATGTAGTAGCGAACTACCTGCTTGCGCAAATTGGAATGGTAAATTTTTGAGCTTCTAGCACCTACCAACTC
This sequence comes from Helianthus tuberosus, assembly GCA_030545235.1. NCBI lineage: Eukaryota > Viridiplantae > Streptophyta > Magnoliopsida > Asterales > Asteraceae > Helianthus > Helianthus tuberosus. The sequence continues at coordinate 191,129,129 of CM060418.1, forward strand.
AACTATTCAAGGATATACATTTTTGTTGCTTTAGTGCATAATTAAGATGATCAAGTGACTTGGTTTATAATTACGTTGTATGCTTCCCTAGTGGATTATGAATGGGATTGGAAAACATCTTCTTTGTACCTGCTAATTCCTCTTACTATCTATATGATGTTAACTTCTTCTTACAAAGATTTTATAACGGGTCGGGTTGGGTCGGGTCAAATAAATCATAGCTATTAAAGATACTTGTAACTTCTTCTTCTGACAAAGATTTTATTCACAAATCAACTTAAATTACAAATACCCAATTGTTACTAACTAATTCACCTAAACTGACTAGGTTAGGCTGAAGAAAATGACAGGGTTAATGATTTTATATATTGAATGACTTGAACAAAGGGCGAATGCTAGTTAAATTACCTAGTGTTATCAAACCGGTGCGTTGCGTTGGGGGATTCTCTGCGCTACGCGGCGGTAATTTGGTCAATATCGGTTCGTTTTGTTTTGTTTTGGTATCGACACTCGTTATAGCAACCGAAAGAGGAAAAGTAAATATGTAAAATTGTGACATGACCAAAAAAATATCAATACATGATTTACGTTGATTGAAATCAATTGTTCGATAAGGGTACCGCCACGGTACCAGCACTTGTATTGCCTATAATACCACAGAAACACTCTATTTTGAATGTAACTCTGCTCCCAACAAAATTATAGTGAAACGTCAGAAAAAAATAAGTAAAATGGCATATTTATTTAGTCTTTTTTTTAAGTTAACAAATGCGAGTTATCAGAGAAAAATCGTATAGCATATATTTGACTTAGAAAAAAAAGAAACTAGCTCTGCCTCGTGACGATTCTAAATGGTGAAGCTGCTATTCATTACCTTTTTTTAGTATAATTATAAAATAAAATGATAATGATAATTACTTTTTATTTTATTTTAAAAACATTTATTATTAAAATTATTATTATTAAAATCAATATTAAACTCTGTTTAGACAATTAAAACTTGATCGTTAATCATGTTGTTAGTGATATTTTTATGATTAGTGGTTAGATCCTGGTCAGTCGCACGTCTCGCGGTAAAACCCCGCATGTGAAATTTGTGGGTGTGACAGTGAGAGAGAGAGAGAGAGAGAGAGAGAGAGAGAGTTGAGAGAAAGAATAGTAAGAAAGAGTAAATGACGAACGATGAAGATGATGTTGGGGTTTATTTGTTGATTTACTTAGTAATGATAATAAAATAACAATAAGAATAATAATAACAAAATGAGGGGTACACTAGTCTTTTCACAATAAAGTTTAGGGATATATTAGACTTTTCAACCATGGTTAAACGGCCAAACTAACAGAAGTTAGGCTCAGGGACTCGAATGACATCATTTTTTACCCTACGGGGACTCAAGAAGCAAAAAAAAAAAAAAAGGATTTTGGGGACTCGAGATGCCAACGGCCAAATTGTGCAGGGACGCAAATTGCATTTAACTCTAATTATTTTTACAAGTTACAGGCTAAACTTAACTTTTAAACGAATTGACTTTTGTGTAAAATAATAATAAAAAACTTACTTTTTAAAACCGGGGTATTAATAGACGAACTCATACCCAGTTATACTTGAACTCACATATACCCTGTATCTAGGTACATAGAGTATGGTTTTTCTCAACCATACCCGTTACCCGAACCCCACTCGATCTTCCAATACCCGAACCTAATTTCATACCCGAAACTGGGTATTAAAGTTACGTCAAGCCCTAATTAAGAGTAAAATGCCCGGATAGTCCCTATGATTTGTAAAATAACACATATAGTCCCTAACTTTTGGAAATTACACCGGTGCTCCCTGTGGTTTGACAATCTGTTACTCGAATAGTCCCTAGAGTGGATGTCTGTTAGTTTTCTCCGTTAACTCCATGTAAAATGACCAACATGCCCTTAGTATTAAATTAATTGGGCCCCAATGTCTAAACCCCTTCCCCATTTTCTCTGAAGTCTGAACACGGCATCGCTGCACCATCACTCACTTTCCACCACAACCACCGTCGTGCACCGTGCGCCGGATCCTCCACCATAACCACCATCCTTGCTAGATATTCACCGGAGACTGAATGTATAACAACCCTCCTAAATTGTTTCCGACACTCCTAAAAATATTTGGAATATTCCTATACGTCCCAAAATACACCCCATATACGTAAATATGCCCTATATACCTTTACTTTGATAAAATTAAAATAAAAACAAAATTCAGTAGTCTCTGGCGGGCCGCGAAGACCTTGTCTTCGTCTTATATGGGCTGCGACAACTCAAGATCAAAGCGACACCCGGTGCCGCCACGTGGCACAAACGTGTTGGGTCTAGGGTTTGAGTCAGCCAAGCTAGGGCCTACCCTAGTTGGCCTCGCGGGCTGCGAAGCCCTTAGTTGATTCCTTCGCGGGGCGCGACAAAGTGTCGAACAGACACTATATATAGCAACCATCGGCCTTCAGTTTACAATCACTCATATCTCGATCTCTCTCTCTAATTTCTGAAGTAATAAAATTATATCGGGCATTATACCCCCCTAATTAGCGAAGCTTTGCCTCGTTGTAAGTATTGTAACCCCCGGTTATGTATTAGATACGCTGCCCGATGGATCTAGTGCTCCGTAACGGCTGTCGAGGTTCTGCCCGACGTAGTCGTTGGAGTCCTGTCTCGGGGAGGGTATAACTAATGTAAAAATGGGTTATTATACTAACGCGTGTGCATTGTTTAATTTAATAGATTATAACCAAGAAATCACCAAGGAAAAAACCTAAAGTAGCAATGTGAGTAATCTCCTTTTTGTGTAAACGTTTTTGCAAACTGTTTTTACAAAACCTCAAATGTTTTACATTCTGATTAACAATGATTGAATATTTGTAAATTCTACAATTATCGTCGGTGTGTTGGAGTTTTGTATACAAAATTTGTTACTACACTGTGAGTAGTAATATGACCACAAGTCGGGTTGACAGTACCGTGGGTGGTAATTAAAGTAAGAATTGGAAACAAATATAATTGCGAGATCGCCCCCAATACTGTACAATGATAAAACCTGTTTTGATTAAATTGGGATTCACTCACCAGTATTTCCCACAGACAAAATGTTTTTAAACGCGTTTCAGGTAACAAAATATGAAAGCCAAATAGAAGCCAGCTGGACAGCACTGAAGGCTTGGAAATGTGGCTATAAAAGTTACCTAAATAAAGAAGATGTTTTGTTTAAATAAATTAGGGTTTATCCCTATAAACATGTTTGTAATGGAAACTTGGGTTTTACCCATGTGTTTATTATTATAAAAATGTGGTATTTTACTCTGATAAAATATTTCCTAACTACGATCCTGATGTAAATTCCGCTGCCAAAATGACAAAACCACTGATACCACTGAATCTGAGCTCGCGACCGCCCGTTCCCAGGAGACAGGGGCCGGGGGTTGCGACATATATCAGAGCTTAAGCCACTGATTTCAACCACAAAAGTGTTCTGCTGACAATGAAATTGTCAATTTTGTTAGGAAATAATCTATGCAATTATGTGCATACGTGTATATTATTGTTTTGTTATTTGACAATTTGTTAGTTTACAGTATGAGTGATCAAGCACCGTCGGACGCTTACCGTCAATTGTCCAGTTCCCCTATAGACGAAGGAACTTCTTCTCAGCCTACCCCCTCGGGGTATTCAGCTGAAACCGAAGAAGGGATTTTCGTATTCAAGGCGTAATCTAAGGAGCCATTCCCTACCAAAAAGAGAGGATGGTTCAGTCGGGGAGCTCACAATTGTAGAAAAAGAATGAGAAAGTTACAGCAACAGCGAGCTTTAGCAGCCGCGAATAGGGAGATGAACACCCAAACTCAAGACATACTCAATAGGAGACCAGCCAACTTTCATATCTTTGCTACCACTGCTGCAGACCCGAACCTAGAACAACTCATAGCACCACAGCCACTGTCGTTGTTCCCAACACAACCCATGGAAGTAGAAATTAACCCAACTGACCAGATCCCACTGCCTGCCTTCGACCCAGCCAAAATCCCTAGAGTCCCAGCACCCCATCCCCCAGATTACGACCCATGGTTTGACGACCATAGGGATTACTGTGACAACCCGAGATTTCAAGGTCTCTCCTCTTCACATCACTGACTTAACAATCCTGTTTTTACAAATTGGTTTACGTGGTGTCTGTGCAGTTTATCTGAATGGTTAATGTTTTATGTGTAATGCTTGATTGTTATGTGTGTAGTATTATATATAGTTCATCTAATGATTAATAACAAGGTTCTTCGCCATAGGTTGTCCTCGACGAAAAATGGGTTTTTCGCCACCCTTGGTCCCGACGAAGAATGACTTCTTCGTCATCATGTCTTTCGCCGAAGAGGGGCCTCGGCCCAGAGTGGGTTGCGGCCCAACCCTCTTATGTTATTTGTAATCAGTTATGTAAACACATTAACCCTAAAGTCCTTTCCTCATTCTTGGTGCGACGGCAGTAGGAAACCTCAAAGCATTCTTTCCATCTCGATTTATCTAAACCCCTTCGATATTACGGTTAGTGCCTAAACCTTGTTATTTGACGAGATGATGATATTGTGATTCTATTGTTATGATTTTGTGTGAGAGTAGGGATTTAGTGATGCTGATTGATGAACTTATATATTGATAAATTGAAAATCTGTTTGTGGATAGTCACAGGATGTTTAGTGTCAATGTTTGTTTAGTATGAATGTTTGATTAGTGTGAATGGTTGATGTATGATAACAGTTATGTTTGAATATTGGATGAGTAATCATGGTTTAAATTGTATGTAAGATGCTCCATGTCTGATGAATTCGATGGCTTGATTTTGTACAAATAATGAGAATGTTAATTGCTGGTTATTATGATCTATGGTTTAGGGTTATCATAGAAGCATGTTTTAGGTCATGATGTTTAGATGAACAATGACATTTAGGGTGCATGATCAGGATTAAAGGAGTCGTTTGATCTGTTCGGAAAATTGTTAGACTAGTTAGAAACTGTACGGCAGAGATTAGGGTAACCATAACCCTCTGCTGAGATGCAGCGACGAAAGACCCACCCCACGAAATTACCCAGTCGACGAAACACCTTGATGTTTCGTCACCTATATGCCGACGAAATACCCTGATGTTTCGTCGCCCACCATGTTGACGAATAACTGTGATGGTTCGTCGCTCTGAAGGTTCGTCGTTAGGAAGGAACCTCATCAACAGGCTGTGGTTTATCATGTGTATGGAACTTGAATGATTATTGTCTGCTTGTTAATGATGTAAATTATAATTGAGGAAACATGACTTGCTTATGATGAATAGCTCACCTAACTGTTAAGTACTATTACAAAACATGCATGTGAATAGTGGATTTGTATGAGTCGGAATAGTTGTTATGTGTTATTCAATGATCGTTGCTTTGAATGCACACCACGATTATAATTTACACGAGAACAATGCAAATGTAAACTGATACGTGTACATGAATACCATAGGATTTGACTGATTAAGTGTGAACGAATAACTAGTCATACCGAGCAAACCAAGGTGAGTTCACTTCTCTCAAAACAAGCATGCGTCCGGTGGGGACAATCAAACAGACAAAACTTATAAACGGATTTTGGTAAACCCATATCCTTGTAGGGGATATGAGGCGGTTTTCAAAGTACCCACATCCTTGCAAGGGATGTGAGGCGGATCTCACAAACGCATATCCTTGCAGGGGATATGCAATGGTTTTCAGTAAACGTTGATGTTGGATAATACACTCCCTCTCTATCACTTAAGTCCCATCATACTACCGGGTTAGTTGCTTGTAGGGCAACGGGGTTATTAGTTGATAGCGCTATTAGGTTTGGCACCCTCACGACGTACCTGGATAGGACGGGCATGAACTAATAACTTTAAATCATGACCAATGTTTGATAGAGCATTGGAGAAGGGCAAAAAGGGCCGTCTGCGGTATCGAGTTATTATCAACATAACATAAATCAGTAATTGGTGAAGAACGGTATAACAAATCAGTGAACTCACCAGCGTTGTCTGATACACTTTTCTGCATGCTTGCATGTCCTTAGGTGCATTGTCATAGAACTTGTTGTCTGGGAAGCTGGAGTGGTCATGGGTCGTGGCATTTGGAACGTTTCTCGATGTTGCATTATTGAACACTTTTATTTAAACAAACTATTATGCTTCCGCTGAACATGTTGATTTGCTAAATGGTGTTTGAATTATACAATTTCATTTAATGGAAAGTTTTATCTTGTTTTATATATCTATGGTTCAATGTGATTAGTGGCTAGATCCTGGTACGTCACACGCCTTGCGGGGGTTTCCGCTTGTGGTATTTTTAGGGGTGTGATAGGTTGGTATCAGAGCCACTGGTTATAGTGAACTTGGTTTTAAAACGTTTTGTAAAACCAGACTATAATTGAACAGTTCTGAATACGTGAATACGACCATGACACTCAGCTCCAGATTGCAAGGTTCGTCTTTCTCACTTGTTGCATACATTACATGACTAGTACACATTTGTTTATGACGAACATACGAACACGCACTCGTCACTATAGCATGATAGCATGGATTGCTTGCTTACTTTATGATGCGTTGATAGTATGCCATAGTCCTTGGATTTTTGTGATCTTATTACTTTGGCAACCTCAGTTGATATTTGGGTTTGAAGAACCATTTGACACGAGTTAGGAGGAACTGAGATGAGCATGCAAATCACAATATTATTGTGGGTGCACACATAATAATAATGTGGGGTGCATGTGAGTCCCGGGGAGGCTTAACAAGTGAAAAAGGGGTTCTGTTCTGTTATTTAATCAGCGAAAAACGTAACAAATCTATAGGAGTCCTAGCAATGATTGCCTCCTACTTGAACGTGATCTTCTCACTTCTCTCTAAATCCTTACGAATCTCGATGTTATCGAGTATTACCTGGACACCCATCTAAATGCCTAGCAAACTGGATAGAATGTTAGGTGCTTGTACGAACGTCCCTGAGTTGGATGTCGCAGCGTCGAATGATTTGTCGATACCTTTTTCACTCCTCTTCATTGGTTGGAACTCAGTGTATTGGCACCTTAGATTCCGTAAGTGCGATCACTTCTGCAACACCCTAGCAACATACTGTGTATTACTCTATCAACTTGCAAGATCGAGGGGCAAGAGGATGAGCGTAGTATCTCACCGACCTTAGTATTAGAACGACCCTGGTTATCGGCAACGAACACCAGCAGATTGACTTCAATCGAATCCTTAACCCTAGCCAGCGACTTAGGGAAGTCAACTCCTACGAATCAATCGGGGCATGAACGATGACAACTGACTACAGAGTGGAATGTGTAACTTCCCACGCAGTGAGTAGTGCCTTAGTACGTGACACGGAATGTGGAAGATGTACCCTGTTGGTGAAAGGTCACAGGACCCCGTTACAAGCAGCGACATTAGGGGCAACAGTCACGGCGACATCGAGGCGCTCGTAATCGTAGTCTACAGTATAAGAACGAAGGTGACTCCGACAAGGATTGACTGTTAAGTCAAAATGTCAACAACAGCGGGAACAATGACAGTAATTGGGAATCCACGTGATCGTAATAGCAACACTAGAAATGATGCTCATGGAAGAGCATTTAGGATCGGCGTGGACGACGCCAGGAATATAGCAACATGTTGGCCTGCGCGTTCTTGGTAACTAATCGCTTCGTCTCTGTTCTGCTTAACCCTGAAGCTTTTGGAAACCAAATATGTTGTGGAACCGACTGATGGCAAGTCAATGGAAACCTCCTATTTTCGTTGGGATGCAAACTCGACCTTGTAGGACAAGTGTTCGACACCTACCCTTGATAGTTTTGTTGTAGTAGTTAGTGTGGGTTGGTTATCCAGATAACGCGTGGAGATACCTTGTGATGAGAAAATTTTGAGTATCCCTCTATCTAGTGGCGAATCGTCGTCTGTCCTAAAGCATCAGTGTGGTGTAAAGGTTAGTATCATTTCAGCAATGAAAGCCAGGAGCGTCTATGGAGGGACTACCTCGCTATGTAGGTAACCGTTACTAATGTTGGGCTAAGGAAAGAGGATCGAGGATTCACCAATTGTTCGTGATTCCTCTCAGTGAGCTACTTGAGGAACTTTCAGGTTTACTTCCACAACCGATTAGGTAGAGTCTCAGATTGATCTCACGACCAGAGGCAGCCTTGATTACTCGTACTCCTTATCGTCTGGTGCCTGGAAAGTTGCAAGAACTGTCCAATCAACTTCAGGAAACTACAGGATGGGAGTTTTATAGATCTAGCCCCTCGTTTTGGGAAACGCGCTCTATTGAGGAAACGAAGGACGAGTCCTTTCGTACGTGTACAGACTACCACAAGGTGGCTATCATAGACCGTCACCCCCTGTCTCGCATCGCCGACCTGCTTGACCCGTTGCAACAATCAAGATTCTATCCGGAAACTGACTTAAGATCGGACTGTTATCTGATGGAAGACCATGGGGAGGATGATTCCTAACACGGCGTTACAGATCCAGTATAGCCAATACGATTTTCTGTTCGAGTTATTTAAGATATCCAACACACCAACAGCCTCAGGGATCACATGAGTGGTATACGTCAACCTCGTTTCACCAGATTCGTCGACCACATTTATCTGTGATGTTTAGAATCACTACCTAGGGAAAGGAACACCATGAACGGCACCTGTATTTTGTCCTAGAGCTCCTAGGGGAGGAGCAACTTCACGCGAAGTCTACCTAAGTGTGACTTCAGGGTTCGGGAGGTACACTTTCTTGGTCACGTAGTCAACGAATTGGGAATACACGTGGATCTCGCTAAGATCCATTTTACTAGAAATTTATCGGCACCGAAGAGTCCTTCGGGGTTACAGTAATTTCTTAGTCACACTAGGTACTATCGAAGACTCATCAAGGGATTTTCGAAGATCGCGCAACTCTAATCTCTTTAACACAACAAGGTGCTGTGAATTCGTGGGAGATAAAACAGGAGGACGTCTCTTCAGCTTTTGAAACTCAACTCTACAATGTACTGAGTATTGTCTTTACCCGAGGGTACGGGTGATCTGGTGGTATGCTATGATGGTCCGAATCAGAGTCTCAGTTACACACCAATGCAACACGAGAGGGTGATGGCTTATGTGGTGGATTAACAGGAAGAATTACATGACTCACAACCTGGGGTGGAAGCCACGATCGGATTTGAGCTGGAGGCATTACTTGGATGGTACCAAATGCACTACTTAGACCGATCACAAGGGTCTCCTGTGTACCTTTGTTTCGGAATAGCAAAAACGTGTAATGACATCGCTGGATGGAACTTTTGAATGATTACGACTGTGAAACCTGAACGTGCACCAGTTTTCCAACTCACTATCGACTCTAACCTAGCTGATCAGACTCGCTCTGTTCAAATTGGAGAACTGAAGGAAGAGAATTTAAAGTTGAACCCATGTGGGGCATGGAGAAGCAACCTTTGGCAGGTCGGACGATATTCGCTACCTCATGGAATGAATGTGGATCTCATTATACGGCAACTGTAGGGAACTTGTGCTGAGCAAAGCACACCGGCCTTGATATTCTAGTCGTCTGGGTTTTGATGAGAGATTTTAGGATCTATAAATCTTGTACTGGTGATCGGGTGTCACACCCCAACCGATGGCGGAAACATCGGGGTATGGCACTGAGCGAAACAGATTGTCCAGAAGTTTCCATAACAATTATCATTACCAATTAATTTAAAGTAACATGTCCCATACCATGTCTTAAAAGGTAAACAAATTATTACAGAGAAAATCTAGTCAAGTAGTTCTGTTTCGACAACTCAGATTTATACATAGATAGTTTATTTATTGGTTTCTAGGACCTCCTTTCCTAGCTTCGATTTCATCACAGCACAAAGAGCATCCTAGACCTTTCCTTGCCTCAAGTTCACAGCAAGCTAATCATATAAACAACTTAAGCACCTGTCACATACGTTAAAGTAATAGTCAATACACAGTGTAAAGGTGAGCATACAAGTTTGATAATGGCATAGTAGAGTTCGAAATTGTTTACGCATAACCAGCACGTACGCATAGTGAAATGAAGCACGTTAGTAATCGACATAGATCTATCGATTCCAATGACTGCGGGTTGACTGCCCAAGGCAGTTCGTAATACATGATCACCACTGTAATCCATGCAAATAATTGTCCTTAACAACCCCTGAGTGAACGGGTGCTGAGTCCAAACTATAGTACTATCGTTGCTAAGGGAGGTAGACAGCATTCCATGTGTAAACATAACAAACAAGCATTCATTAAGCCATGTATAACATGCAGGAATGGTTAGCGTTTAAATAGTATTGAGTAGTGTGTTCGATGTGATTTCAATATTCGTAACGTATGTAACACCCAAAAGTGCATAAAGCAAAAAGGGATCGAGTATACTCATAGCGATTGATGGATTGAAGGGAGCGCTAAAGAGTAGGGTTAGCCTGAACAGATCGATAGCATAACGATAAGTGACGCGTAAAACGATGCAAGTACAAGTGAGTCGGACAGCAGTTCGATCGGATGGTAATCCGATCGGACGGCCAGCCGTGCGGGTGGTAGTCCGTTTGGACGGTCATCCGGTCGGATGACTGTTCGAGTGGATTGTTCCTTCCTTTGGAAAGGATGTGTTTGTGTATGATGGCTTGACTTTTGAAGTTTTCGTTGTAGTATTTAGAAAACATTGAAGTATCTCTACCTTTCAGGTCGGTCGGTCGGACGGTCGTTCGATCGGACGGCAACCCGTTCAGTTGGGCACTTCAGTGAGAACAAGTTCACAGAAGGGTGTCACTCGATCGGACGGTCGTTCGGTCGGGTGGCATCCTTTGTGCAGTGAACATGTTGAAAATTGTTTAAGTGTTGAAGTTTAAATATCTCATGATTCGATTTGCAGTTCGATCGGATGGTAGTCCGGTCGGACGGTCGTTCGATCGGACGGCAACCCGTTCAGTTGGGCACTTCAGTGAGAACAAGTTCACAGAAGGGTGTCACTCGATCGGACGGTCGTTCGGTCGGGTGGCATCCTTTGTGCAGTGAACATGTTGAAAATTGTTTAAGTGTTGAAGTTTAAATATCTCATGATTCGATTTGCAGTTCGATCGGATGGTAGTCCGGTCGGACAGCAATTCGCTCAACATTCAGACTTCAAATGCTGGCAAAAATAGTTAAGTGTGGGACCAAGGTGCAAATCGTATGGGTGGTCGGTCGTACGAGTGGCTGTCCGTTCGGACAGCAGTCCGATCGGACGGCACTCCGTCCTGGTTGACCTGTTCGTCTTACACTTGGTTGTTTTGATGATTTATCGTTTTATCGAGATATTTTGATAACGTGTTAAGCAACAGAAACCTCGTCCATACTTGGTGCTCCTGACCGGACAGGAATCACCCAAACCCGATCAGTGGACGGTTCGAGACGATGTTCCACGTTTAACCCGAAATCGTTAACCTCGTTGATAGAATACAGATCTTGAGCCATCCCTACCACATGAATGAGTAGTAAGTCGGCACGCGCTCCGATTCTATCGGTTTTGAGTGCATTGAGTGTAAAAGAATTGAAAGAATGTTGGAAAACCATCTTTCAATCCTTTTCATTGTAGATATGTTTAGATCTATGAAAAATCTTTGTTAGTTTATGTGGAAATCGATTAGATCTAAGTTGTTCTTGGTGGATTGAGGCCAAAACATGAAGTTCTTCAAGAACACATGATGACGTCATCCTAGAACACCTTGAATCTTGATGATTTCACGGTTAAAAGTTAGGATTCAAAAGGTAGAAAGGTGTAGGAGTGCGTGTAGATTAAGGAAGTACAAGATTTAGGACGAGATCTTACCGGAATTGAGAGAAATCGAAGAAAAGGTGGGGAGCACGAGCTGGTCGGACGTCAGTTGCCAAAAGTAGAAAGTTTGAGAGTGACAAGGGGTATTTATAGGATTCCCAAAATGGAAAGGGCTGGTCGGTCGGATGGCATCTCGCTCGGGTGGCAGCCCGGCCGAGTGGCTCCTCGGTCGGATGACACCTCGCTCAGGTGGCAGTCCGGCCGAGTGGCTGTTCGGTCGGCTGGCACCTGGTTCGAGTGCTTGGCGCGACGATTTTTGCCTTTTCTATTAGCGTGTAGCGCGTTGCGATGTGATTCGAGTGAGCGATGCGATAGAGTTTACTATTCAAATTACTTTTAATCCCAACTACTCATATCTCGCACTATCTCTTCTCTACCAATTATCATACCGTTTCGATTGCGATTGAGTTCGATTGCGATTGAGTTTCGATTGAGTTTCGATTGATTACCACACATAACATAAATAAACATGCACAATTAACACATAAGGCATACACACGTATAACCATAACCAATGCGTAATTCGAGTTGCGAGTTCGATTGCGATTCGATGTTGATTAAATTAGATTGATTAGCGTTTAGTTGACTTTATTGCATTGTTACTTCCTATTGTTCACAGTCGTACGTCGATTAAATAGCAAATAACTCACGTGGATTACTGCGATTATTGACACTTACTCCACATAATACAACTAAAGTAAACACATAAAAGAAATTCACTAATAGTCAAGTCGCGCGATCGATCGTTGACTTTGACCTTGACTCTGACTTTTGCTTTCGAAACACGGGGTGTTACAGCCTCCCCTAGTTGAGGGAATTTCGTCCCGAAATTAGGCCGAAGCCGTAACAAACAACTGCGGGTACTTCGCCTTCATGTCGCTTTCGGGTTCCCAAGTGAACTCTGCGCCTCGTTTGCCTTCCCATCGGACTTTCACAATAGGAATGCGCGAGCGTCTGAGCTGCTTGGTTTGGCGATCCATCAATTTGACAGGCTTCTCTACGAAGTGTAGTGTTTCGTTTACTTGAAGGTCATCGAGAGGTACAATCAAATCATGCTCATCTAGGCACTTTCGGAGGTTTGACACATGGAAAGTCGAGTGGACGTTACTAAGTTCCTCTGGTAGTTCGAGTCTGTAGGCGACTTTTCCGATCCTTTCCAGAATCTTAAAAGGTCCAACATATCGAGGCGCTAGTTTCCCTGTCTTGCCGAATCTGACCACACTATTCCAAGGTGATACCTTTAGGAGTACGTGGTCGCCAACGTCAAATTCAAGGGGCTTGCGTCGTCTATCGGCGTAACTTTTCTGTCGACTTCGAGCTTTCAACAAGTTGTCTCGAATTTGGAGGACTTTGTCAGTCGTTTCTTGCAATAGCTCAGGACCGGTTAAATGCGAGTGACCGATCTCGTGCCACACAATAGGCGATCGACATCTTCTTCCATATAAAGCCTCGAATGGTGCCATCTGAATGCTGGAATGATAACTGTTGTTGTACGAGAATTCGACTAATGGCATATATGCGTCCCAATTACCACCGAAGTCTATGACACACGAACGGAGCATGTCTTCAAGAGTACGGATCGTTCTTTCAGTCGTCCGTCGGTTTGAGGGTGGAATGCGGTACTCAGATTAAGCGTAGTACCGAGAGCTGCTTGAAACGTTTCCCACAGTCATGAGGTAAACCGAGCATCACGATCAGAGATGATGTCGCGAGGCGTCCCATGATTACAGATGATCCCGTTGGTGTAGATTCGGGCTAATCGTTCTACCTTGTAGTCTTCCCGTATTGGCAAAAAGTGAGCTGATTTGGTTAGATGGTCAACAACAACCCAGATGCTGTCGTGACCTGATGATGTGTGCGGAAGCTTGGTTATGAAGTCCATGGCTATACTCTCCCACTTCCACATAGGGATCGGTGGTTGTTCGAGTAAGCCAGAGGGTCTTTGGTGTTCAGCCTTGACTCTTGCACAAGTCAGGCACTTCCCAACGTAGAGAGCAATATCCCTTTTCATACCCGACCACCAGTATTTGTAGCGAAGGTCCTGATACATTTTATCGGCACCGGGATGAATGGAATATCAGGATTTATGGGCTTCGTCCATCAATATCTTTCGCAAATCGGTCCATTTAGGGATCCAAATTCGATCCAGATAATGGAATATTCCATTCGGCATATTCACAAGTTGAGCTCCATCGTGATAGATTCGTTCCTTCTTCAGAGTGCGTTCATTAAAACAAGCATGCTGGGCTTCGCGGATGAGGGTTTCGAGGTCGTATTGGGCTTGAGTATTACGAATGCTGAGCAAATAACTCCGTCTGCTGAGAGCGTCGGCAACAACATTTGCTTTGCCTGGGTGATAACGAATCTCACAGTCGTAATCGTTGAGAAGTTCTACCCATCGGCGTTGACGCATGTTAAGTTCTTTCTGATCAAAGATGTGTTGTAGGCTCCTATGATCGGTGAAGATCGTACACTTGGTACCATACAGGTAGTGTCGCCAAATCTTTAACGCAAAAACAACTGCGCCTAGCTCGAGATCATGGGTTGTATAGTTCTTCTCGTGGATTTTGAGCTGACGAGATGCGTAAGCTATAACCTTGTCCCACTGCATAAGAACACAACCAAGACCAAGGTTGGAAGCGTCACAATAGACAATGAAATCGTCGTTTCTGTTGGGTAGAGTGAGTACAGGAGCATTACAAAGCATGTGCTTGAGGGTTCGGAAAGCAGACTCTTGTTCGGTTCCCAAAACAAAAGGCTTGTCTTTATGCGTGAGAGCGGTAAGCGGCACAGCGATCTTTGATAATCCTTCGATAAATCGTTGATAATAGCCCGCTAGTCCGAGAAAAGAACGGACTTCAGACGGGTTCTTAGGTGTAATCCAACTCTTAACGGCTTCAATCTTCGCGGGATCGACGTGAATACCCTGACTATTGACAATGTGACCCAGAAACTTAACCTCCTCCAGCCAAAATTCGCACTTGGAGAACTTGGCATAGAGTCGATTCCCCTGGAGTAGCTCGAGAACCAAACGTAGATGTTGCGCGTGTTCGGCTTTCGAATTGGAATAGATTAAGACATCGTCGATGAACACGATGACAAAACGGTCGAGATATGGTTTACACACGCGATTCATCAGATCCATGAAAACCGCAGGTGCGTTGGTTAAACCAAAAGGCATAACAACGAATTCGTAATGGCCATATCGAGTGCGAAAAGCGGTTTTGGGTATATCTTCCTCCTGGATGCGTAGTTGGTGATAACCTGAGCGTAGATCGATCTTCGAGAAGCACGTAGCACCTTGTAGTTGATCAAATAAATCGTCAATGCGAGGTAGGGGATAGCGGTTCTTGATGGTTAGCTTATTCAGTTCTCGATAGTCGATGCACATCTGGAACGACCCATCCTTCTTTTTGATGAAAAGGACTGGCGCGCCCCACGGAGAGGTGCTCGGGCGAATGAAGCCTTTCTCAAGTAATTCTTGGAGTTGGTTTGAGAGTTCATGCATTTCGGACGGTGCGAGTCGGTAAGGAGCTTTGGCAACAGGATTGGCTCCAGGAATGAGGTCGATACGAAAGTCGATATCATGACTTGGCGGTAGACCGGGAAGGTCATCAGGAAACACATTAGGAAATTCACGAACCACGGGAACGTCTTTCACTTCTGTCTTTCCTTTCGTTTCCTTCTCCGCTACTACAATGTTAGCCAAGAAAGCTCTGTATTCCTTGCGGAGATACTTGCTAGCTTGGACACAAGACATGAGTTTGAGGCCTTTCGAAGCAGTTTCACCATAGACACACAATAAATCACCATTCGCGAGCGAGAATCGTATCATCTTATCGAAACACACAACTTCAGCACGGTTTTCGCGAAGAAAGTCCATGCCTACTATGATGTCAAAATTTCCAAGTTGCATCGGGATGAGGTCGATTGGGAAAATGTGATTGTTGAGCTCAAGAGTACAATCACGAAGAACAGAATTAACGGCGACAGTTCTTCCGGTGGCGACTTCAACATCGAACGTCGAGGAGAGTTGGGAGCGCTTACGACTAAGGAGTTTCTCGAATTCGAACGACACAAAGCAATTATCGGCTCCAGTATCAAACAAACACGATGCATAAATACCATTCACAAGGAACGTACCATTGACCACGTTGTTGTCAGCCTGGGCTTGGCGCACGTTGATGTTGAAAGTTCTGGCGCGTGCGGCTTGTTGCTGCTGCTGATGTTGTTGCTGCTGGTGTTGTTGCTGCTGCTGGGGCTCTTGTTTCACAACCCTGTTTGGACACATGTTCGCAAAGTGGTTGGGATCACCACATGCGAAACAGACTCGGGCGTTGACCGCGGGTGCCTGAGTCGCTTGTTGACCTTGCGGGGCTGGGAGCAGAGCTTGATGAGCAGTGGCTTGAGCTGGTGCTTGACGGGGACCAATACGGCAATTAGCAGTGAAGTGGCCGTACATATTGTAGTGAGCGCAGAAACGACAGGCGAGACCCACCGGGTGATGATAAGAGCATGTCGGGCAAGCCGGGTGGGGGCTTGTGTATGCGCGCTTTGCTGGCGGTGCATAAGTAACTAGTGCTGGACGGTGGTGAGAGTGCTGCTGAGCCGGTACGGCTTGGAGTGGAGCAGCAGTGGTGGTGACAGCACAGTTCTTGTTGCTGGAGCTGCTGTTGTTGTTCTTCTTCTTTCGGCGTGAGGACTTTGATGATTGAGCGGCAGCGGTTTCAGCAGTTGGTGCGGCGGTGACTTGATGCAGGTGCTTCGAAGTTTTATCCCAGACACCAGCCTTGACCCGCTTGTCGTTGATTTCAGCGGCCAGTAGGTAAGTCTCTTCGATCGTTGTAGTCTTGGCCGCTTGCACGAAATCTGCAACACAGTCAGGCAGGGCTCAGATATACTTCTTGATTGCGATCTCTGGAGTCTTGACTTGATCAGGACAGATAATACTGAGCTGCTTGAAGCGAGCAGTGAGTGCGGCGTTTTCTCCATCCTTCTGCTTTATGTGCCAGAATTCATCTTCTAACTTCTGGCACTCATGAGGAGGGCAAAATTCTTCCAGCATGACTTCCTTGAGTTCGTCCCATGACAGACCGTAGGCTGCATCGTTCCCACGTTTGTTCCTCTCAGCCGTCCACCAGTCTAAGGCGCGGGACTGGAAGACGCCAGTCGCGTTGAGAGTGCGTAGGTTATCGGGGCAACCGCTCTATCGTAGTGTGACCTCGATGGAGTCAAACCATTGAAACAAAGCTGTAGGGCCTTCTTCTCTGGTGAACTCTTTCGGTCCACATGCCTTGAACTGTTTGAAGCTGAAAGCAGCTTTGGGAGTCTCAGTTCGGGATTCCTCAGATGATTTGCTCATGTTTTCGTATAGCTCGCTGACGACTTGGGGTACAACCTTTGCCATTTGCTTAGTGATCATGGCAGCAAGGCGTTTGTCTGCCTGATTTCGGCGGGCGTCTCAGGTAGCGCGAGATCCAGATGACGACATTGTCTGCAACCGACATCGTCACAGGACTCAACATGACATATTCGAATCTCACCTCACAATCCTACTACTACTAAAGCTCAGGAACACAATGAAACATGTATCACATAATCATAGATTCTCATAGGCACAGAGGCACATAAACACATAAGCACATAAGAACGTAGAACACAAAAGCACATACGCATTTAATCACCAGAGGTACATAGGAGCATATAGAGACACGTAGAGCATTCCGACTACCTCAGAATACAGAAACCCATCATTCAAAGTTTGCGAGTGTTCGATAATAGCGGTCGCGAATAACTTGTCGAGTAGTATAGTAGTATAAGCATATGACATAGCATAAGGTCGTCCATAATTTAGCGATTTGTCAGCGTTTTGAGATAGGAGTGCAGTGCGAGTCGTGCATGTCGATCGAAGTGAAAGCAAAAGTCGAATAAGTCTCCAGAATTTTAACACATAAACAGATAAACACACACATAAACACATAAAATTGACGAATCATCAGAGCCGGCAGTTGCTGGCTCAGAATCGAACACACATAAAAATCGAAAGATGGATTGTCTGCGGCTATTCAGACATTGACTATCCAAAGTGGTTCATCTATTCACAAGGACTTGTTGTGCACATTTTGACCCTCAGGACTGTGTTTCTGCCTCGATTATTGGGCGTTTGACACACATCCCGTTAGTCATGCCGTGACTTCAGGTCGTTGGAGTCCGTCGAGACTTTGGTGAGAGTTTTGTAAAACCAAGTAAAAGTCGGAACAAGTCATCAAGGTTAGGGTTTCACCCCTGGCTTAACAACTTCGTCCCTGTTTTTTATGAAATAAAAGAGAATTATGCGTCAAAGTGTGGATTTCACTCCTGGTTCAACGCAACTTCTAGTGTTTACAGACAAAAGTATGGGTTGATCAAGCAATTTAGTCGAGAGTTTACGGTTTTCACACCTAATCTCGGCCTAATCGCTCGTCCATTCTAAAGTGTAGTGTACCGTAGGCGAGAATTTCGAGAAATGGCAGTAAGCTCATACATAATCCCTACTGGATATGTACGAGTCGGTCTGTTGGTTCCTAACTATAGACTAGGTCTCTAAGACATCGACCCGGACTAGGTCGTGTCTTGCCTAATTCCCTATAGTTATGGCTCTAATACCAATCTGTCACACCCCAACCGATGGTGGAAACATCGGGGTATGGCACTGAGCGAAACAGATTGTCCAGAAGTTTCCATAACAAGTATCATTACCAATTAATTTAAAGTAACATGTCCCATACCATGTCTTAAAAGGCAAACAAATTATTACAGACAAAATCTAGTCAAGTAGTTCTGTTCCGACAACTCAGATTTATACATAGATAGTTTATTTATTGGTTTCTAGGACCTCCTTTCCTAGCTTCGATTTCATCACAGCACAAAGAGCATCCTAGACCTTTCCTTGCCTCAAGTTCACAGCAAGCTAAGCATATAAACAACTTAAGCACCTGTCACATACGTTAAAGTAACAGTCAATACATATAGTGTAAAGGTGAGCATACAAGTTTGATAATAGCATAATAGAGTTCGAAATTGTTTATGCATAACCAGGACGTACGCATAGTGAAATGAAGCACGTTTGTTATCGACATAGATCTATCGATTCCAATGACTGCGGGTTGACTGCCCAAGGCAGTTCGTAATACATGATCCCCACTGTAATCCATGCAAATAATTATCCTTAACAACCCCCGAGTGAACGGATACTGAGTCCAAACTATAGTACTATCGTTGCTAAGGCAGGTAGACAGCATTCCATGTGTAAACATAACAAACAAGCATTCATTAAGCCACGTATAACATGCAGGAATGGTTAGCGTTTAAATAGTATTGAGTAGTGTGTTCGATGTGATTTCAGTATTCGTAACGTATGTAACACCCAAAAGTGCATAAAGCAAAAAGGGATCGAGTATACTCACAGCGATTGATGGATTGAAGGGAGCGCTAGAGAGTAGGGTTAGCCAGAACAGATCGATAGCATAACGATAAGCGACGCGTAAAACGATACAAGTACAAGTGAGTCGGACAGCAGTTCGATCGGATGGTAATCCGATCGGACGGCTAGCCGTGCGGGTGGTAGTCCGTTCGGACGGTGTCGCAACCCCCGATCCCTAATTCCCGGGAACGGGCGGACGCGATCTCAGAGTTTCGGTGGTATCAGGTTATTAAATCTCGCAGCGGAATTTACATCAGGACCGTAGTTAGGAAATGTTTATCAGAGTAAAACCACCTCATTTACTATTAATAATCACATGGGTGAAACCCAAGTTTCTTGTTACAATACATTTATAGGGACAAACCCTATTTTATTGAATTTAAAACATCGTTTATTAGGTAACTTTTATAGCCACATTTTTCCCAAGCCTTCAGTGCTCTCTAGCCGGCTTCCATTAATTGGTTGTTCATATTGTGTTACCTGTAACGCGTTTTAAAAACATTTATCAGTCGGAAATACTGGTGAGTGAATCCCAGTTTAATCAAGAAACATTTTATTAATTAAAACAGTATTGAGAGCGATCACATTGTTTCTGTCTACACAATTACTCATTCAGTATTTGCCACTCGACCGGATCTATGGCTATGGTCAAATTACCCATTGGCTAACTCGTCGTCCAATGGTAATGCACTGTCATTCAGACTTACTACTACTACTCGTAGTAATAAATTTTGTATACAAAACCCCATAATACCGGCAGTAATTGAAGAACTACAAAGACTCAATCACCGCTTAATCACATTGTAAAACAATTAAGGTTTTGTAAAACATTCCAAAAAGGTTAACAAAAAGAGGATAAACTCACATTGCTGTCTTAGGCTTTTCGTAAGGGTTTCCTGGATATAATCTATAATTTATACAAATGTACATTGGTTAGTACCATAACCCTTTGAAAATATTAATAATACCCTCCCCGAGACGGCATTCCAACAACTACGTCGGGCAGAACCACGACAGTTGTTACGGAACCCTAAATCAATCGGGCAGCGTAACTATTACGAAACTGGGGTTATAATACTTACAACGGAGCAGAACCTTGCTAATTAGGGGGTATTATACTTGAAAATTATGCCAAATACTTTCAGAATTTGAGATTGAGAATGAATTGTGAGCGACGGAAAACGAAAACTGATACGTTCTATTTATAGTGCTGATATCTGACTTCCAGGCGGCCCGCGTAAGGTAAGGCGAAGCCTTACGCGGCCCGCGTCAAACCGAGGGTCAACGCATAGCTTATCCGGATCACCACTAGGCTTGACACGATGACGACACGTGTCAGCTCAGGATGTATCCGCGTTTGATGAGCTCTCGCGGCCCGCGTCAATTAATCAAAACTCTTACGCGGCCCGCTTGAACTAAAGGATTCAACGATATCAGGTTCTAGCCCTTGTACCGCCCGCGTAAGTGGTTAAGGTGGGTCTACGCGGCCCGCCTCAGCCCTATATTTCATGTTTTTTTTAAATTTATTTATAATTATAATATAACTAAGGCTTAGTTTTCACATATGGGGTGTAATAAAAGACATATTGGGACATTTTATAATATACTAGAGTGTCGAGGATATTTGTTTTACCGAGGGTTGTTACATTCTCCCCACCTTGTTTTAGAGCTCGTCCTCGAGATCTACTGGAATAAATATGGATATTTCCTTTGCATTTCTGACTCGAGTTCCCATGTATACTCAGGTCCTCTTTTGGAGTCCCACTTCACTTTGACCAGAACTAGTCTCTTATGCTTGAGATTTTTGACTTTCCTGTCTTCAATTTGTAGAGGTCTTTCTACAAACTTGAGTTGTTCATTTACCTCTATATCCTTAAGAGGTACTATTAATGATTCATCAGCTAAACACTTTTTAAGATTAGATACATGAAACACATCATGTATTCCTGCCATTTCCTCTGGCAGTTGTAGCTGATAGGCTACTGGTCCTATTCTTCTAATAATCTTAAAAGGTCCAACATATCTGGGACTTAGCTTTCCCCTTTTGATGAATCTTACCACTCCTTTCCAAGGAGAGACTTTCAATAATACTTTATCTCCTACTTGAAACTCCAATGGTTTTCGCCTGTTATTAGCATAACTTTTCTGTCTATCACGTGCTGCTTTCAGTCGTTCCTTGACTTGAATAATTTTGTCGGTTGTTTCTTGCACTATCTCAGGTCCAGATAGTTTCTTTTCCCCAATTTCTGCCTAACAGACTGGGGTTCGACATTTTCGTCCATAAAGTGCTTCAAATGGTGCAGCATTGATACTTGTGTGATAACTATTATTATAAGAAAATTCTATTAAAGGTAAGTGATCGTCCCAATTACCTCCAAAATCAATTACACAAGATCTAAGCATGTCCTCCATTGTCTGAATTGTCCTTTCGCTTTGTCCATCCGTTTGTGGATGATAAGCCGTACTTAGCTTTAACTTGGTTCCCATTGCTTTTTGGAAACTTGACCAAAAATGAGATGTAAATCGACTATCCCTATCAGAAACAATTGATAAAGGAATTCCATGCAAAGAAACAATTTCATTTACATATAACTTAGATAATTGTTCCATACTAATTGTTTCCTTCATTGGTAGAAAATGAGCTGACTGAGTTAGCCTATCTACAATCACCCAGATTGTATCATTACCTTTCCTTGTTTTGGGTAATTTAGTAACAAAATCCATTGTTATAAATTCCCATTTCCAAACTGGCATTTCTAATTGCTGTAACAAACCTGAGGGTTTTTGGTGTTCAGCTTTGACTTGTAAACATGTTAAACATTTAGAAACATAGGCTGCTATATCCTTTTTCATTCCTATCCACCAGAAATTTTTCCTTAAATCCTGGTACATTTTGTCACTTCCTGGATGCATTGTATATTTAGACTTATGGGCTTCTTCTAATATACAATGACGTAGATTTCCTAATTTAGGTATCCACATTCTCTTTTTATGGAATCTCCAAATTCCATCTGTCCCTTGTTCCAATTCTTTTAGCATACCTTTTAATTTTTCAGAATCATCCTTGATTACTGATTCTTGTACTTCTCTTATCTGATCATTTAAATCTACTTGCAGATTTAATTTAAGAGAACGCACCCTTTTTGGTTTTTCATGATACTTTCAGCTTAAAGCATCTGCCACTATATTGGCTTTTCCTTCATGATACTGGATATCACAATCATAATCACTAAGAAATTCTATCCAACGTCTTTGTCTCATATTTAACTCTTTCTGCCCGAAAACATACCTTAAACTTTTGTGATCAGTAAATATGGTAAACTTACTACCATAAAGGTAATGTCTCCAAATCTTAAGAGCAAAAATTATAGCTCCTAATTCTAAATCATGAGTTGAATAATTCTCTTCATGATTCTTAAGTTGTCTAGATGCGTAAGCTATAACCTTTTGGCGTTGCATCAACACACATCCATAACCTAATCTAGAAGCATCACAATAGACTACGAAGTCTTCAGTTCCTTTTGGTAATGCTAGTATGGGTGTATGGGTTAATCTTTGCTTAAGGATTCTAAATGCTTCTTCTTGTTTTAATCCCCATTCAAACTTAACAGATTTACAAGTTAATTTAGTTAAGGGAATGGCTATTCTAGAGAAATCTTTAATAAATCTTCTATAATAACCGGCCAATCCTAAGAAACTTCTAACTTCAGTTGGTGACTCAGGGGTTTTCCATTTAGTAATTGCCTCAATCTTGGTTGGATCCACATGAATTCCTTCATGATTGACTAAATGTCCAAGGAATTGTACCTGTTCTAACCAAAATTCGCACTTTGAAAACTTAGCATAAAGCTTTTCCTTTCTTAACAAACTTAAAAGTGCGTGCAAATGCTTAGCATGATCCCCTTTACTCTTAGAGTAAATTAGAATATCATCAATGAAAACAATTATGAATTTATCCAAATATGGCTTACATATTCGGTTCATCATGTCCATAAATGCAGCAGGGGCATTGGTTAAACCAAATGGCATGACAGTAAATTCATAATGGCCATACCTTGTTCCAAATGCGGTCTTAGGAATGTCCTCTTCCTGTACCTTTAATTGATGATATCCTGACCTTAAATCGATTTTAGAGAAAAATCGGGCTCCTTGCAGTTGATCAAACAGATCATCGATTCTCGGTAATGGGTACCGATTCTTAATTGTGACCTTGTTTAATTCACGGTAATCAATGCACATACGCATTGATCCGTCCTTCTTTTTAACGAAGAGTATCGGCGCTCCCCACGGCGACGAACTTGGTTGTATGAATCCTTTCTCTAACAATTCGTCTAATTGTTTCTTCAACTCCTGCATTTCTGCAGGTGCCAAACGGTAAGGTGCTTTGGCAATCGGTGCTGTTCCTGGTAATAGATGAATCATGAATTCAACTTCTCTGTCTGGAGGTTGCCCTGGCAATTCTTCTGGAAATACATCTGAAAACTGAGATACTACTGGAATATCATTTAACTCCTTCCCTTTAGTGTTAATGATTATAGAAATCAAATACACTATAGAACCTTTTCTCATACAACTTGCAGTTTTCATTACAGAGATAAATTTAGTTGACCTAGAAGATTTATCTCCTTTAATTGTGATCATTTTACCTTTTGGTGAATTTACTTGAATTAACTTTTGATCACATAAAATACTGGCTTTATTAGCTATTAACCAATCCATTCCTAAAACAACATCAAATCCTACCAGATTCATGGGATAAAGATTTGCAATAAATTTCTGATTTAAAATTTCTATGCTTGCTCCCTGCAAGATTTCAGAAATTCTAACAATTTCCCCATTAGCTGTCTCTGTTAAGCATTCTTGTGGTAGTTTAGTTAATGATTGATTTAGAAATTTGCAAAACGATGTATTAATAAAACTTTGGTTTGCACCAGAGTCAAATAATACTTTAGCAAAAACATCATTAACTAAAAACGTACCAGCTATGACATCTGGAATCATCTTGGCTTCTTCTGCAGTTAGAACAAATGCTCTAGCATTTTTAGTATTCTTGTTATCTGGAGCTGGAGCAAATTTTGGACAATTTAGCTTGATATGACCTTGTTCTCCGCAATTGTAACATACCATGCTGTTAGCTTTCTTCCTGCAGTTTTCTTCTTTGTGTCCCGATAATTTGCAAAAGTTACAATATATGGAGCATTTTCCGGAATGCTTTCTTTTGCAATACTTACAGTAAGGTGCAGAGGTAGAACCTATATTTTTTCCACGGTTAGAATTTCCAGAACGAAATTCTTGTGTCAACTTCTGGGTTAGGTTCCTCCTTTGATCCTCTTCTCTGGTACGGACTAATTCATCAGTCAAGGTATTGGCTAGTTCTACAGCTTCTTCTATTGTTCGAGGTCTAGCTGCCTTGACTACGTGTCTTATCTCCCCAATTAATCCCCAA
The DNA here is from genome assembly GCA_030545235.1 of Helianthus tuberosus. Lineage (NCBI taxonomy): Eukaryota > Viridiplantae > Streptophyta > Magnoliopsida > Asterales > Asteraceae > Helianthus > Helianthus tuberosus. The sequence continues at coordinate 191,153,943 of CM060418.1, forward strand.
ATATAACGAGAGATTAATACTGGTTCTGGTGAAGCAAGAGTTGGCACTATCCTAGCATATTCGAAGAATAACTTTGTATACCCCTTGCTATCCACACCAGTCATCCTAAGGTTTAGGAATTTGTTTGCTATCTGTTCTTTTTCATTTGGAGGGCAGAATTTCCTTTCTACCTTGTCCTTAAACTCTTCCCATTCCATATTATAGGTTCTATCACTTCCTTTTGTTTGGAGGATAGTGTTCCATCATTCTAGTGCTGCATTCTTAAACAGATTAGAAGCAAACAGTATCTTATCTTCTTCAGCACACTTGCTTATCCTTAAGACTGCCTCAGTCTTTTCTATCCAGCGTAAGGTTGCAATGGCCCCTTCATTCCCCGAGAATTCCATTGGTTTACAAGACCAAAATTCTTTACAAGAACAACCGTAAGGCACGGTTCTTCTTCTTTTGGGAATGGGCTTTTGAAGTACAGGTCCATTGTTCACGCTGTTTTCTGGTTCACTTGGTCGCTTACTGCTATGCTTACTTTTATTATCAGCGTCCTTAACAGTTTGAAGAATAAATGGCATTGCATCTATAATTCCCTGTGCTACTATATGTTGGATAGCACTATTGTCCACTTGATTTTTATTGTTATTGATGCTTGGATTCTTGTTAACCACATTAATGTTACTCTGGTTATCGTTATTCAGATTTCCTTGATTTCCTTCGTCGGCCATCTGAATTTTAAACATTTACCCCATATTAATATCACAAATAATAGGTAATATAGTTAATTACATGACACACAATTTAACCAAAACCGTCGATCATTGCGACTTGTACTCTATTTTCATATACTATGCGTCTATTACACACTAGTACAGAAATAAAGATTACAATACCAACAGAAAGAAAAATTACACTAATAGTAATATGCATCCGTACGCACATATTTTATTTTATTTTTATTTTATTATATTTTATTATTATTATTACTACCATTTCCTCCATTCACATTCATGGATATGGATTTATCCAAAAATCCATATTGCGTTCATCGTATTTCCATACGAGACGCTCTCCCACCTGACGTATTCTCTCACTGTTCTCTAAAATTTCCTCCCCAAAATTCCTAAGTTCTTGGACGTTTTCTGCACTCATTGGGGGTGCAGGTTCTCGGACTGGGTTTGGAATCTGGGGTGCGGTTTCCTGATATGGGGGTGACAGTTCCTGAAATCGGTAAGGATCCTCTAAAATTTCCCTAATATATTCATCTTGGTAATAGGGATCTAAAGGGTCCATACCTGGGTAGGCTTCTATGTTCTGTATGGGTGGGTATTCCTGGATAGGGTAACGTTGCACAAAATCCCTATTATCGTCCCACCAGGGGTCGTAATTTGGATCTAGAGGGTTTGGCGCAGGTACCCTAGGGATTTCTTCTGGGTTAAAGTCATGCATCTCCACCTGATTTTCCTGGTTTTCTATTTCCATGAGTTGATCTGGGTTTTGTGGTTGTGGGGCTACTAGTTGTTCCAGACTCGGGTCAGCAGCAGTTGTGGCTAGGATATGAAAATTAGCTAGGCTTCTATTAAGCATATCCTGTGTATGGTCATCGGTTCTATGCTTAGCAGCTGCTAGAACTCTTTGCTGTTGCAACTTTCACATTCTCTTCCTACGAGCAAAAGCTTCCTTACTGAACCATCCTCGTTTCTTATTAGGGAATGGCTCTTCCGACTGAGCTCTAAAAGCAAACACTCCTTCTTCCTGATCAGCATAATACCCAGAAAGGGCAGGCTGTGACGAAGTACCTTCACTCTTAGGTGATTTAGACAACAGACGATTCATGTCTGATGGTCCTTGATCACTCATACTGTAAACTAACAGATAGTCAAATAACACATAACAAAAAAAATACAGTTATGCATATACTTTCATAATTTATTTCCTAACAAAATTTAAAATTTAAGTGTCAGCAGAACACTTCTTTGGCTCAGACCAGTGGCTAGGCTCTGATACCACCTTCTATCGCAACCCCCGATCCCTAATTCCCGGGAACGGGCGGACGCGATCTCAGAGTTTCGGTGGTATCAGGTTATTAAATCTCGCAGCGGAATTTACATCAGGACCGTAGTTAGGAAATGTTTATCAGAGTAAAACCACCTCATTTACTATTAATAATCACATGGGTGAAACCCAAGTTTCTTGTTACAATACATTTATAGGGACAAACCCTATTTTATTGAATTTAAAACATCGTTTATTAGGTAACTTTTATAGCCACATTTTTCCCAAGCCTTCAGTGCTCTCCAGCTGGCTTCCATTAATTGGCTGTTCACATTGTGTTACCTGTAACACGTTTTAAAAACATTTGTCAGTCGGAAATACTGGTGAGTGAATCCCAGTTTAATCAAGAAACATTTTATTAATTAAAACAGTATTGAGAACGATCACATTGTTTCTGTCTACACAATTACTCATTCAGTATTTGCCACTCGACCGGATCTATGGCTATGGTCAAATTACCCATTGGCTAACTCGTCGTCCAATGGTAATGCACTGTCATTCAGACTTACTACTACTACTCGTAGTAATAAATTTTGTATACAAAACCCCATAATACCGGCAGTAATTGAAGAACTACAAAGACTCAATCACCGCTTAATCACATTGTAAAACAATTAAGGTTTTGTAAAACATTCCAAAAAGGTTAACAAAAAGAGGATAAACTCACATTGCTGTCTTAGGCTTTTCGTAAGGGTTTCCTGGATATAATCTATAATTTATACAAATGTACATTGGTTAGTACCATAACCCTTTGAAAATATTAATAATACCCTCCCCGAGACGGCATTCCAACAACTACGTCGGGCAGAACCACGACAGTTGTTACGGAACCCTAAATCAATCGGGCAGCGTAACTATTACGAAACTGGGGTTATAATACTTACAACAGAGCAGAACCTTGCTAATTAGGGGGTATTATACTTGAAAATTATGCCAAATACTTTCAGAATTCGAGATTGAGAATGAATTGTGAGCGACGGAAAACGAAAACTGATACGTTCTATTTATAGTGCTGATATCTGACTTCCAGGCGGCCCGCGTAAGGTAAGGCGAAGCCTTACGCGGCCCGCGTCAAACCGAGGGTCAACACATGGCTTATCCGGATCACCACTAGGCTTGACACGATGACGACACGTGTCAGCTCAGGATGTATCTGCGTTTGATGAGCTCTCGCGGCCCGCGTCAATTAATCAAAACTCTTACGCGGCCCGCTTGAACTAAAGGATTCAACGATATCAGGTTCTAGCCCTTATACCGCCCGCGTAAGTGGTTAAGGTGGGTCTACGCAGCCCGCCTCAGCCCTATATTTCATGGTTAAGGCTTAGTTTTCACATATGGGGTGTAATAAAAGACATATTGGGACATTTTATAATATACTAGAGTGTCGAGGATATTGGTTTTACCGAGGGTTGTTACAGACGGTCATCCGGTTGGATGACTGTTCGAGTGGATTGTTCCTTCCTTTGGAAAGGATGTGTTTATGTATGATGACTTGACTTTTGAAGTTTTCGTTGTAGTATTTAGAAAACATTGAAGTATCTCTTCCTTTCAGGTCGGTCGGTCGGACGGTCGTTCGATCGGACGGTAACCCGTTCGGTTGGGCACTTCAGTGAGAACAAGTTCACAGAATGGTGTCACTCGATCGGACGGTCGTTCGGTCGGGTGGCATCCTTTGTGCAGTGAACATGTTGAAAATTGTTTAAGTGTTGAAGTTTAAATATCTCATGATTCGATTTGCAGTTCGATCGGATGGTAGTCCGGTCGGACAGCAATTCGCTCAACATTCAGACTTCAAATGCTGGCAAAAATAGTTAAGTGTGGGACCATGGTGCAAGTCGTACGGGTGGCCAGTCGTACGAGTGGCTGTCAGTTCGGACAGCAGTCCGATCGGACGGCACTCCGTCCTGGTCGACCTGTTCGTCTTACACTTGGTTGTTTTGATGATTTGTCATTTTATCGAGATATTTTGATAACGTGTTAAGCAACAGAAACCTCGTCCATACTTGGTGCTCCTGACCGTACAGGAATCACCCAAACCCGATCAGTGGACGGTTGGAGACGATGTTCCATGTTTAACCCGAAATCGTTAACCTCGTTGATAGAATACGGATCTTGAGCCATCCCTACCACATGAATGAGTAGTAAGTCGGCACGCGCTCCGATTCTATCTGTTTTGAGTGCATTGAGTGTAAAAGAGTTGAAAGAAAGTTGGAAAACCATCTTTCAATCCTTTTCATTGTAGATATGTTTAGATCTATGAAAGATCTTTGTTAGTTTATATGGAAATCGATTAGATCTAAGTTGTTCTTGGTGGATTGAGGCAAAAACATGAAGTTCTTCAAGAACACATGATGACGTCATCCTAGAACACCTTGAATCTTGATGATTTCACGGTTAAAAGTTAAGATTCAAAAGGTAGTGTCACACCCTGATATTTCCACGCTTGACCGGTGGGCCCGGTGGGGGAGTATCGTGACGTGGTTGGCAACATAACAGTCAAACAACACAATATTTAAATATGCACAGCGGAAGCAAATGAAAGATATATTTCCAACCGAATAAAATATTGTAATATCAAGTATCACAACGGTCGAAAGTTTATCCACAGGTGGATTAAAAATAAATAGGAAACAGTAGTTCAACAAACTTTAGGCATCTTAAGCTTGCGAGACTCTTTTGATGCTAAGGAGAAATCCAGCCTATTACGATTAGTATCTGCATTTAATCTTTTTGGGAAAATACGTCAGTTTACACTGGTAAATACATTCAACCGACTCATTTTGAAAAGTTTAATAAAATTGATTTGAATGCACGTGGCACAAACTTTTATAACTTGGGATAATTATTTAAATATATAATCTCGTAAAAGAATTACATGTTCCTTATGCGTTCAGTAGCCCGGATCGTGCCGGGTTAAAGATCAATAGACACACCACATTATTTATTTGGCACTGACGGGTGTACGCCTACACCCCGCGCTTAGGTCGTGGCCATTTCATAAAATGATGCCAAGGATATCCGGGACATGGTCATTAACCTCCCAAAGGCTTTAAGCAAACAAAACAATTTAAACGGGCTGATCAAATATCAATTAACCACCATACGATGGAAGATTTAATGCCCGACCAAGCGGTATTTTATATACCGTACCCCAAGCCGGTATAGGGAAAATAAGTTAAAAGTATTTACCTTTGCAGGTATAATTCACAATTAGCAAATGCGGGTAGCTTTTACCAGTTCTCCTATTCTGGAACAAAGGTTTATAATAACCTATTAGAATCCTTACGGTCTTTAGTTAAGCTTAAGCTTAGACCGATTAGTTTTAAGGAATGATACGGTTCGAACGCGTGATTAAGCGAAGACCGGGATAGAATGTGATTTAGACCCGAAAAGTTTGAAGACTTGCCTTATATGGGTAATCTAAGCACATTCTGAATTTTGAGATAAAACTGATAAGGTTTGACCCGTTTCGGCCAATTTATGCAAACTAGTTACATAAACCGAACCGAACGCGCAAGAGGCGTAACGGGTAATCATAAGAGCCATATACAGGTTTCCTAAGTTAATATGCCTCAAATATGTTGTGACATCAGTAAGATATCTTTTATTATGCCCGAAACGAGTTTAAACTCAAATTATGCCCCGTAGGGGTATTTTGGTCATTTATAAGGTTATAAAAGAGTTCAAGTATTAACCTGAGTTACAGGTCTGATATAATCAGCAAAAATACTTAATTTGATAAGTTATAACAGTAGGGTAATGCATATATGTGAAATTTATCAATTATAACCAAACTATGCACCGTAGGGGCATTTTGGTAATTTCACATAAGCCGAAAAGCTCAAAACTGAAGTCTGAGTTAAACAACTTTTGCTTACTATTAAAATATTATAATTTACCTAAAATAGCAGTAGGTATCAACCCTGTATGTTTAAAATAGTTTTAGTACATACTATGCGTTAAAAACGCTTAAAAAAGCGATTAGAAGCCGTTTCCGGGTTTTATATAGTAAGCTGATATTTTTATTATTCCAGAAGGCTTAAACTAATTTATTTATCATATAAAGTCAGTAGCAAAAGGTTTGGGGTCAAAAATATATGTAAAACTCATTTTATAGCCCGAAAGGGCAAAACCGACAATTACCGACTCAAGCTTATAACTCTAAGTTATGCTCAGCCTAAAATTAATTAAAAATCTTCAAAAATCCCAAAATAATATATTACATCAGTGGGTAAAAGTTTTGATATCAAAAAGTAGGTTTAAATAGGCTATATGCTAATTACGCCGTTAAATCGCTAAAAAGCTTTCTAATTACGCTAATGAGCATAACTCTCAATCTACACCTCAAACTGATGTCAAATTTTGGGTACAATTTTATATATCAGTAACTAAGGTTTCTACTCTTTTATATTTTCAAAAATCACGTTTTATGGTGAAAAGGGCATAATGGTCAACATATGAGCAATTAACGGAATCATGCATATTAATTGGATAACTAATGAACCATGGTGTATAATCACAGAGGGTTATACTAGCATGTAACTTGGTCCAATTAAAGCTCTAAGGCATTTCTAAGACATGCTTAAACGGGTCAGAACTGAAAGTCAAAGTAAAAGTCAAATTATGCGACTTTCGGTTCCGAACCGGGTCTCTACTGAAAATTGTCGGGTTGAACATGTTTAGACATGTTCTTACATTAATTACCAAGTTATATTAATGATCAAACAGGTTGTATGGGTTCTACATTGCTAATTATACATAAATTGGAAAATAAGCATTCTGTTGACTTTTAAATAACAAGTTTGACCCGACATTTGACCTAGTTAGAGTGGGAATCAGAGGGTGCCCTCTTAAGGGTTTAATGCCCACATAATTACCAACTTATAAATACTTTCAATTCGACTAATCACTGGACCATTAGTGATTAATCGTGAAGTCAACCGTTAATTACGACGGTTTGACTTTTAAGCTAAAACTAAGCAAAAACTTAACTAAGAAAGGTTAAGCATACTTACTGAAGTCCTATGCACGATTAGTGATCACTTGAGTCTGCTTTGGAGCTCCAGAAATGATCAGAAATGCAGATGGAAGGTGAGGTTGCAAAGTTGCAACATAAGGCCTTTATATAGTGCTCAAAATCACTTAGATCATTGACAACAAGTGCTAGCAATGGCCATGGATCATCAACAGATGTCCCTAAGGGCCTAGGGGTTGTTTAGGGGTCGTCCAAGATGAGGAAAATCATTTTAAGTCGGTTAGAATGGAGTTGGCAGACAAAAACCCAAAGTTTTTGGAGCAGAAGGCCCCTCGCGGCACGCGTAGACCCCCCCCGGGTCCTCGCGTGGCGCGACGCCCCTTCTGATCAAATCTAAATTTTTTTATTTTTATGCTTTGATCCTTGGCTCTTGAAAACTTTGCTTCGACTTTATTTCTTGCACTTTGAACCCTCCAAATTGACTTATAAGGGATTCAAGACATATACCCACTTTGTTAAGTCCTCGGTTAACTTTATTGTCACCCGAAAAGTCATAAACTTCATCGTTGGCACTTTTAACCCCTCGTATACGAATTTGATCATAACTTTCTCATACGATAACGAAACCTTATGAAATTTATATCGTGCATTCTAGTGAGCATAATTAACCGTTACAAAGCTTCGGGTTTGCTAAAAGGTCACTCAGAGGTATACTTTAAACATGTTGACATATTTAACCCCTGTAGTTTGTAATCTCTCACTTTCTTTCATATTTAGCTTCGTATGATCCATGATTTATTCGTTTGAAGGTATGAGCATCATGTAGGGTTATTGTAAAGTATATTTATTCACTGTTGACATTTTGAACCCGTATATTCACGTGCTTTCCATGTTTGTCAACTTTAGTCCTTTCAGAACATTTTTTCACACGTTCAAACCTATGACACGTGTCAATACATTATAGGACGTGAATTTTCGAGGTGTTACATCCTCACCCCCTTAAAAGAAATCTCGACCTCGAGATTTACTGAAATAAATGAGGGTACTTTTCTTTCATGGTGGACTCAACCTCCCACGTATACTCGGGACCTCTACGGGCATCCCATTTCACCTTTACAATAGGTACATGCTTCCTTCGAAGCTTCTTAACCTGTCGATCCTCGATCGACACAGGTTTTTCGACAAACTTCAAGCTCTCTTCTATGTGCACATCTGTATGTGGTATGACCAGTGATTCATCAGCGAAAACTTCTTCAGATTGCAGATGTGGAATACATTATGAATACCACTGAGCTCTTCAGGTAAGTTTAACTTACAGGCAACTGATCCGACACGTTCGATGACCTCGAACGGTCCTATGTACCTCGGGCTTAACTTGCCCTTCTTACCGAATCGCATCACTCCCTTCCAGGGTGATACTTTAAGTAACACTTTGTCACCTACCTCGAAGTTAAAAGCTTTACGCTTTAAATCTGCGTAGCTTTTCTGCCTATCCCTTGCAGCTTTCAGGCAATCACGAATCTGGACAATCTTGTCCGTCGTTTCAAAGACTATTTCTGGACCTGACAGTTGGACATCTCCAACTTCTGCCCAACAAATGGGCGTTCTACACTTTCTACCGTATAAAGCCTCGAAGGGCGCAGCCTTAATGCTGGTATGGTAGTTATTGTTATACGAGAACTCGATTAATGGCAGGTGGTTATCCCAACTACCACCTAAGTCAATCACACATGCACGAAGCATGTCTTCCAACGTTTGAATTGTACGCTCACTCTGGCCGTCTCTCTGAGGATGGTAAGCCGTACTGAAATTCAAACGCGTGCCCAAAGATTGTTGGAAACTTTTCCAAAAATGTGACGTGTATCTAGTATCTCTGTCAGAGATAATAGCCACAGGTACGCCATGTAGAGCTACAATCTTATCTACGTATAATTGGGCTAACATGTCGGAGCTGTAGGTCTCCTTAATGGGTAGGAAATGTGCTGACTTAGTCAGTCTGTCTACGATCACCCATATGGTATCATTTCCTTTCCTTGTCTTAGGTAACTTGGTAATAAAATCCATCGTCACCATTTCCCACTTCCATGTGGGAAGTTCAGGTTGTTGTAGCAAACCTGACGGCTTTTGATGTTCTGCCTTGACTTGCGCACACGTCAAGCATTTAGCCACATAGGCAGCTACAGACTTCTTCAAGCCTATCCACCAATAGTTTGCCTTCAGATCCTGGTACATCTTATCAGCTCCAGGATGAACGGAGTATTTGGAACTGTGGGCTTCCTGGAGGATAACATCTCGAAGTCCTCCATAAACAGGAACCCATATTCGTCCGTTCAATCTCAGAATTCCGTCTTTGCTAAGGGATAACTGCTCCTCAGTTACCCCTAGCTTTTCATTAGGATAGTTAGCTTCCAACACAGCTTCCTTCTGTGCAGCTAACAACCTTTCATTCAAACTGTTCTTTATCTCAATGCTCTTGGCATTGATTCGGATGGGTTTCACCCTTTCCTTTCTACTCAAGGCACGGCGACGACATTCGCCTTGCTAGGATGGTATCTGATTTCACAATCATAATCATTCAAAGTCTCCATCCATCGGCGCTGCCTCATGTTTAAATCCTTCTGATTAAACAGGTGCTGGAGGCTCTTGTGATCAGAATAGATCACACACTTGATACCATATAAATAGTGCCTCCATAGCTTTAGTGCAAATACAACGGCACCCAACTCCAGGTCATGGGTGGTGTAATTCTTTTCATTCACCTTTAACTGTCGTGAAGCATAGGCAATAACTTTGCCTTTCTGCATAAGCACACATCCCATCCCGGTGTGTGATGCATCACAATACACTACAAATTCTTCGATTCCATCAGGCAATGTCAACACAGGAGCATTGCTCAACTTCTGCTTGAGAATATCGAAGGATTCTTGTTGCTTAGGACCCCAATCGAACTTTACTTTCTTACGAGTCAATGAAGTTAGGGGTGCAGCAATCCTTGAAAAATTTTCAATAAAGCGCCTATAGTATCCTGCTAAGCCTAGGAAGCTTCGAATCTCTGTAGGCGTCTTCGGCTCTTGCCAATTCATGACAGCTTCAACTTTAGCGGGATCTACTTGGATTCCGCGTTCGCTAACCACATGTCCAAGAAATTGGACTTCACGAAGCCAGAATTCACATTTAGAGAATTTGGCATAGAGCTTCTCCTGCTGAAGTAGTGATAGAATACATCGAAGATGCTTCTCATGATCAGCCTTGTTCTTCGAGTAGATGAGGATGTCGTCAATGAAGACGATGACAAATTTGTCCAAGTAGGGCTTGCAGACGCGATTCATGAGATCCATGAATGCGGCAGGTGCATTTGTGAGCCCAAAAGGCATCACTAGGAACTCGTAATGACCATAACGAGTCCTAAATGCAGTCTTGTGAACATCTTCATCTTTAACCCTCAATTGATGGTAGCCTGACCTCAGATCGATCTTAGAGAAGTAACTTGCCCCTTGCAATTGATCAAACAGATCATCGATTCTAGGCAATGGATACCTATTCTTGATAGTGACCTTGTTAAGCTCACGGTAATCGATGCACAGACGCATCGATCCATCCTTCTTCTTGACAATTAGGATTGGTGCTCCCCAAGGAGAAGAACTAGGTCTAATGAAACCTTTGGCTAGCAACTCATCTAGTTGCGTTCTTAATTCCTTCATCTCCGTTGGTGCCAATCTATAAGGTGCTCTAGCAACAGGTGCTGCTCTAGGGACGATGTCAATTCTGAATTCGACTTGTCTATCTGGTGGTAAGCCAGGTAGTTCTTCAGGAAAAACTTCAGGGTATTCAGAAATGACGGGGATATCTTCCATCTTCGGTTTAGGCTCATCAATAATCACTTGTGCCATGTAGATGACACAACCTTTCTTTAAACACTTGGAGGCCTTGAGCATAGTCACTTGCTCAGGCAGTCCATACTGGGTATCTCCCCGAATGGTAAGTGATTCACCAGACAGAGTCTTAATCACCACTTGCTTCTTGTTGCAGACAATTTGGGCCTGGTTATGAGATAACCAGTCCATACCCAAAACTATGTCAAAACCGGCTAACTTAAAGGGAAGTAGGGACAAAGGAAAAGAGTGGTTCTTAATGGATATAACACATCCATCTAACACAGTTGAGACGGTTTCTATGGTGCCATCTGCTAACTCCACTTCATATTTTACACTTAAGGTTTTAATAGGTAAATTTAGCAGATTGCAAAACTTATTATCTACGAAAGACTTATCAGCGCCTGAATCAAAAAGTACTCTTGCATAGACATCATTTACAAGGAAAGTACCTGTAATCACATTGTCGTCTAGAACCGCTTCCTTTGCATCCATCCTGAAGACCCTAGCATTGGTCTTCTTTCCTTCATCGGCTTTCTTTGCATATTTCGGGCAGTTTGTCTTAATGTGCCCCTTTTCGTTGCAACTGTAGCACGTTGCATCTTTCAGCTTCTTGCAATCCAAGGTCTTGTGTTCCTTGGACTTGCATATACCACATGCAAAAGTTCTTGACTGAGTCTGCGAGTTCGACTCAAACCTGCACTTCCCGAAGTGTTGTTTCTTACAGACTTTGCACTTGGGCTTATCACCAGACTAATGCCCATCCTTCTTGGACTCAGACCCTTTCCTGTGGTCATTGTTTCCTCGGTGCTTCTTGTTTGACCTTCGTGAACTGTCATCTTCACGTTTCCTTTTCTCGGTATCTGTGTTCCTCAGCGATCTCTGTCTGACCGCGTCCAACGTGAGGGACAAAGATATATCAGTGACAGATCTGAAAGTAGTTAGCCGAGAGGCCTTCACACTTGCCTTTATTTTTGGGGCTAAACCCCCAATGAAACGAGCTATGCGTTTGGGTTCCGGGGTCACCAGATACGGAACCAATCTTGACAAGGTGTTGAAGCTCGTGAGGTAAGCTTGACAGTCGAGATTCTTCATAACCAATGATAAGAAGTCAGACTCAATCATTTCAACCTCATGTTGAGGGCAGTAGTTCTCCCTGATGAGGGCAACGAATTGTTCCCATGACATGTTGTATAATGGGATCTTCCCAGTGGCTTGAATCAATGATCTCCACCAGGCTAAGGCCTCACCTTTGAATGATTGAGACACAAATTTTACCACCTCCCTTTCAGCGCATCCGCTGATATCAACAACAGTATCCATCTCATCCAGCCATGTCATGCAGTCTATGGCCCCTTTTTCCCCAGTGAAATCCTGGGGTTTACATGAAACGAAGTATTTGTAGGAGCAACCCTTATCGCGGGGTCCTTGATTTAGCATTATCTTCTGAGACGGATCACTATGATGATTTGAGGAGTGACGATCGTCATCTCCTTTCTTGGGTTCATCCTTCTTGGAGGGTGGCTTTGAATGCGGTGTAGATAGCGTTCTACTTCGAGTCCCGCTATATTCTTCATACTGCCGCTCTAAGGCTTTTGTAACAGCGTCGTCTACTAACACTTTCAATTCAGCACCCGTTATATTAATTCGAGCGTTATCATTATTCTCCCTTGGGTGACTATTAATTTCATCCGAGTCAGCCATTTTAATTTAAACTGTTACATAAGACAATGACAATAGTTTATTTGGGAGTTTATTATGGAATTGTCTTTTATGGCAATTCATTAACCACGGTAAACAGACACCAAATTTGGTTAATTTGTTAATCATATTTATTTAGGATTTTTATTACAATTTCTCCTAATTATAAAAACAATAACAGTTTTATTAGTGGCACAAAAAGGCCTAGTCACAAGGACATTTTTAAATCATATGCTATGATTTCAGAGAATCAAGGCTTTCAAGGTTTGAACATAGTTCATTACCCTTTTTCGAACAGGGAGTCATAGCTACCACTGTCTTTTGGCTCATGTAGAAATGGGCAAGGCCCGTAGGCACTATATTACCAATGTATGGTCAAAATATGATCATCTCAATTGATGATTTAAACCCATGATTCAGAGATCATTTAGTTGGGTTAGGAATCTTCTAAAGAATCCTATTACAAAGATGACGTGTGTGATTTTAACGAATCACGTCTTCCAGGAGCGTTAACATGTTTTCAGATGTTAACTGGGATCTGAATCTTTTAAACAGGTCTTACCATCTTGGCCAGGTCTTTACAATGACATTCAGGCTAGGTTTCACTCTTAAGATTCTTATTCAATATTTAATAGGCAGATTATTATTAAAAGGAATGATTTTGATTTATTTATTTCATGTAATATATTTATGCATATAATAGCAAAAAATGAAATTTATAACTTAACATTCCAATAATCTTTCAACATAACAACTGGCCCACGCAGGGGCTTAACCATACAAACATACCCACGCAGGGGTCAACAGAAATACTAGTCCACGTAGGGACTTAAACAAACAACATACCCTCGTAGGGGTTAACAGAAAGATAGGCCCACGCAGGGGCTTAAAACAGCAAGACAGGCCCACGCAGGGGCTCAACTGAAACAAGGAAAGTACATCCAACAGTTGAAGGATTCAATGGTCCTTCTTGCTCTTCCCTTTTATTAAGCTTGTCAATCCCTGGAAGAAACTTTGTCGCTCCCTGCGATCTCTGTGAAAGTCTCGCTCGACTTGGTCCAATCTTTGAAGAATTTCTTCCCGTTCGGGTGGGGAAAACCGTGGCGGCTGCGATTTTTGCCGAATTATAGGTCTAGCAGGTATTTGGTACCCATGAGTTGGGTACCCTACTCCCTAAGGAGCTCCATACGGTCCTTCAGGGTGAAGGGCGTTATAGTTGGCCGCTACCAAGTATGGGTCGGCTTCTGCTTAATTATAGTTGGTATGAGCCGGCGGCTCAAACGGGTTATATGCCATTGAACCTGTATATGCTGGAATCGGGTTATCAAAACTCATCGGTGGTGGCTGCGGTGCAACTGGGTTTGAAGGCCCACCCATTTGCGGGTCTTCATGTAGTGGAGGATAATGACTGCCACTTGAGTGTCGAGGGGAGCTAAAGTGGAAATCCCCTGCTCGCGCAGACATACGTGCGCCGGTTCTCCTACGCCTTGGCGGTTCTGGAGGTGCTTGATTAACTGGTGGTGGTGGAGGCGGTGGCGTGACAGCCACGAAACGTGAATCCCCAGAGGGATCCTGCTGCTGCTGGTGAGGCGACGGATGATGCGAGGGTGTAAAATACCACTCGAACTGGTTAAATCGTGCCTGGTAACTGTCTGGACCACGGTAGGGTGATCCATGAAAAGACGAACCATCTGAGACCTCTATAGGATGGTTGGGGGTTCCGGTTGCGGGCTCGACGGGATCCGTGTCCTCGTCCATGTCCTCTGCATGATCGCCGGAGAAATGATCCTCTGGCCCCAATGGGTTAAAACCCACCGGTTCTTGTATGTAGTTTGCCGGGTTAAACCAGCCCTGGAAGACGGGAGTGGGGTCTCCAAAGGAATGGTGCGATAGGGATCGCTGTAGAGGTATGTAAGAGGTTGTGGGTTATTGGGCTCGTTTTCCGACTGTGGCCCATACGAGTTATGATAGGGAGGCGTTGAACTGTGCGAAACCGACCTCTAGCAGGCTCAAAAAGGTTCCTCCTGTTCTCTCGAGGATCGGCACTCGCGGTGGTAGAAGGAGCTCGCCTTTGCGAAGGCCCGGCTTTGTGATCATTAGGGGCGGTGATTGGCCCCTTGCCTCGTCCTCTTCGTCTGAAAAATCTTGGCGGCATATTTAGTCCTGTCAATATAACATAAGATAATAACAAAATATAAAGGACAAAGTTTAAAAATAATTTGAAACAAATTTGGATTGTTCCTATGTTCTTTATCTAGACTCGAAAATTTAGGCATGTGCAATTGTGTAACTGAGATTAAACACAAAAGGCTAGTGTTTAATTCACTCAGTGTTGGCTCTGATACCAACTTGTCACACCCCGATATTTCCACGCTTGACCGGTGGGCCCGGTGGGGGAGTATCGTGACGTGGTTGGCAACATAACAGTCAAACAACACAATATTTAAATATGCACAGCGGAAGCAAAGGAAAGATATATTTCCAACCGAATAAAATATTGTAATATCAAGTATCACAACGGTTGAAAGTTTATCCACAGGTGGATTAAAAATAAATAGGAAACAGTAGTTCAACAGACTTTAGGCATCTTAAGCTTGCGAGACTCTTTTGATGCTAAGGAGAAATCCAGCCTATTACGATTAGTACCTGCATTTAATATTTTTGGGAAAATACGTCAGTTTACACTGGTAAATACATTCAACCGACTCATTTTGAAAAGTTTAATAAAATTGATTTGAATGCATGTGGCACAAACTTTTATAACTTGGGATAATTATTTAAATATATAATCTCGTAAAAGAATTACATGTTCCTTATGCGTTCAGTAGCCCGGATCGTGCCGGGTTAAAGATCAATAGACACACCACATTATTTATTTGGCACTAACAGGTGTACGCCTACACCCCGCGCTTAGGTCGTGGCCATTTCATAAAATAATGCCAAGGATATCCGGGACATGGTCATTAACCTCCCAAAGGCTTTAAACAAACAAAACAATTTAAACGGGCTGATCAAATATCAATTAACCACCATACGATGGAAGATTTAATGCCCGACCAAGCGGTATTTTATATACCGTACCCCAAGCCCGTATAGGGAAAATAAGTTAAAAGTATTTACCTTTGCAAGTATAATTCACAATTAGCAAATGCGGGTAGCTTTTACCGGTTCTCCTATTCTAGAACAAAGGTTTATAATAACCTATTAGAATCATAACGGTCGTTAGTTAAGCTTAAGCTTAGACCGATTACTTTTAAGGAATGATACGGTTCGAACGCGTGATTAAGCGAAGACCGGGATAGAATGTGATTTAGACCCGACAAGTTTGAAGACTTTCCTTATATGGGTAATCTAAGCACATTCTGAATTTTGAGATAAAACCGATAAGGTTTGACCCGTTTCGGCCAATTTATGCAAACTAGTTACATAAACCGAACCGAACGCGCAAGAGGCGTAACGGGTAATCATAAGAGCCATATACAGGTTTCCTAAGTTAATATGCCTCAAATATGTTGTGACATCAGTAAGATATCTTTTATTATGTCCGAAACGAGTTTAAACTCAAATTATGCCCCGTAGGGGTATTTTGGTCATTTATAAGGTTATAAAAGAGTTCAAGTATTAACCTGAGTTACAGGTCTGATATAATCAGCCAGAATACTTAATTTGATAAGTTATAACAGTAGGGTAATGCATATATGTGAAATTTATCAATTATAACCAAACTATGCACCGTAGGGGCATTCTGGTAATTTCACATAAGCCGAAAAGCTCAAAACTGAAGTCTGAGTTAAACAACTTTTGCTTACTGTTAAAATATTATAATTTACCTAAAATATCAGTAGGTATCAACCCTGTATGTTTAAAATAGTTTTAGTACATACTATGCGTTAAAAACGCTTAAAAAAGCGATTAGAAGCCGTTTCCGGGTTTTATATAGTAAGCTGATATTTTTATTATTCCAGAAGGCTTAAACTAATTTATTTATCATATAAAGTCAGTAGCAAAAGGTTTGGGGTCGAAAAGATATGTAAAACTCATTTTATTGCCCGAAAGGGCAAAACCGACAATTACCGACTCAAGCATATAACCCTAAGTTATGCTCAGCCTAAAATTAATTAAAAATCTTCAAAAATCCCAAAATAATATATTACATCAGTGGGTAAAAGTTTTGATATCAAAACGTAGTTTTAAATAGGCTATATGCTAATTACGCCGTTAAATCGCTAAAAAGCTTTCTAATTACGCTAATGAGCATAACTCTCAATCTACACCTCAAACTGATGTCAAATTTTGGGTACAAGTTTATATATCAGTAACTAAGGTTTCTACTCTTTTATATTTTCAAAAATCACGTTTTATGGTGAAAAGGGCATAATGGTCAACATATGAGCAATTAACGGAATCATGCATATTAATTGGATAACTAATGAACCATGGTGTATAATCACAGCGGGTTATACTAGCATGTAACCTGGTCCAATTAAAGCTCTAAGGCATTTCTAAGACATGCTTAAACGGGTCAGAACTGAAAGTCAAAGTAAAAGTCAAATTATGCGACTTTCGGTTCCGAACCGGGTCTCTACTGAAAATTGTCGGGTTGAACATGTTTAGACATGTTCTTACATTAATTACCAAGTTATATTAATGATCAAACAGGTTGTATGGGTTCTACATTGCTAATTATACATAAATTGGAAAATAAGCATTCTGTTGACTTTTTAATAACAAGTTTGACCCGACATTTGACCTAGTTAGAGTGGGAATCAGAGGGTGCCCTCTTAAGGGAATCAACAGGTGTCCCTAAGGGCCTAGGGGTTGTTTAGGGGTCGTCCAAGATGAGGAAAATCGTTTTAAGTCGGTTAGAATGGAGTTGGCAGACAAAAAACCAAAGTTTTCGGAGCAGAAGGCCCCTCGCGGCACGCGTAGACCCCCCCCCAGGGTCCTCGCGTGGCGCGACGCCCCTTCTGATCAAATCTAAAATTTTTGATTTTTATGCTTTGATCCTTGGCTCTTGAAAACTTTGCTTCGACTTTATTTCTTGCACTTTGAACCCTCCAAATTGACTTATAAGGGCTTCAAGACATATACCCACTTTGTTAAGTCCTCGGTTAACTTTATTGACACCCGAAAAGTCATAAACTTCATCGTTGGCGCTTTTAACCCCTCGTATACGAATTTGATCATAACTTTCTCATACGATAACGAAACCTTATGAAATTTATATCGTGCATGCTAGTGAGCATAATTAACCGTTACAAAGCTTCGGGTTTGCTAAAAGGTCACTCAGAGGTATACTTTAAACATGTTGACACATTTAACCCCCTGTAGTTTGTAATCTCTCACTTTCTTTCATATTCAGCTTCGTATGATCCATGATTTATTCGTTTGAAGGTATGAGCATCATGTAGGGTTATTGTAAAGTATATTTATTCACTGTTGACATTTTGAACCCGTATATTCACGTGCTTTCCATGTTTGTCAACTTTAGTCCTTTCAGAACATTCTTTCACACGTTCAAACCTATTACACGTGTCAATACATTATAGGACGTGAATTTTCGAGGTGTTACTGGTGGAAAGGTGTAGGAGTGCGTGTAGATTAAGGAAGTACAAGAGTTAGGACGAGATCTTACCGGAATTGAGAGAAATCGAAGAAAAGGTGGGGAGCACGAGCTGGTCGGACGTCAGTTGCCAAAAGTAGAAAGTTTGAGAGTGACAAGGGGTATTTATAGGATTCCCAAAATGGAAAGGGCTGGTCGGTCGGATGGCATCTCGCCCGGGTGGCAGCCCGGCCGAGTGGCTCCTCGGTCGGATGACACCTCGCTCGGGTGGCAGTCCGGCCGGGTGGCTGTTCGGTCGGCTGGCACCTGGTTCGAGTGCTTGGCGCGACGAGTTTTGCCGTTTCGATTAGTGTGTAGCGTGTTGCGATGTGATTCGAGTGAGCGATGCGATAGAGTTTACTATTCAAATTACTTTTAATCCCAACTGCTCATATCTCGGACTATCTCTTCTCTACCAATTATCATACCGTTTCGATTGTGATTGAGTTTCGATTGCATTTCGATTGATTACCACACATAACATAAATAAACATGCACAATTAACACATAAGGCACACACACGTATAACCATAACCAATGCGTAATTCGAGTTGCGAGTTCGATTGCGATTCGATGTTGATTAAATTAGATTGATTAGTGTTTAGTTGACTTTATCGCATTGTTACTTCCTATTGTTCACAGTCGTACGTCGATTAAATAGCGAATAACTCACGTCGATTACTGCGATTATTGACACTTACTCCACATAATACAACTAAAGTAAACACATAAAAGAAACTCACTAATAGTCAAGTCGCGCGATCGATCGTTGACTTTGACCTTGACTCTGACTTTGGCTTTCGAAACACGGGGTGTTACATCGGGCATGAAGGCCCACCTGGCAAGGTATGTGAATGATGTTTGACTTGTGGGAAAGTCAAGGTGGAGTATCAGCAACCAGAAACACCCAAATGGAAATGAGAAAGGACTGCCATGGATTTTGTCGCTTGTCTACTTACAACTCGAAATGGAAACAATATCACCTGGGTGATCGTTGATTGTCTCACGTAACCAACACACTTTTTTGCAATCAAGGAAATTGGCGAGTCTTCACAGCTTGTGAATATTCCTCTGAGAAAGGCGGTTTTAGGCACGAAGTGCCAACTCCTGATACCTTTGGTTTTGATCTATACGTGATTTATGGCAGAAAAAACACAACACCCTCGACTCACGTCTAGACATGAGCATTGCTTATCACCATAGGACAAACGGTCTGAGTAAACGAACCATCCTGACACTCGAAGACATGTTGCGAGCATGTGTGTGATTGAGTTTAGTAAGAGTTAGAAGGACATTTACCTTCGGTTGAGTTCTACTGCAGCAATTACTGTTTTAGTATTTAGACAGCTCTGTTTGAGGCATTGCGTGGACGATAATGCCATCCATGTTGGGTTAACGTGGGTGACAACGAAATTACGGATCCAGGACTTGTACTCGAAACTCTCGGGAAGATTGTTTAAATTGGAAATCGATTGGCGGCAACGCGTGACCGCTGTTATGGGTCATTTTCTGAGCGTACATATCTTGATCAATATCCTGCTTTTAATTGTTTATTTGTGACCAGGATATTGGACGGGGATATTGCTAACATCCTGGGCGATATCCTGAGGTTGATTGAATTAACCACGTGCAGGTTAAAGGCTGGGGTTTGCTAACGGTCAGATGGACTTCATCTCCTCAAGACTCGGGCGTATTTGTTATGGGAGAGACATTGAACCCGAAAGACCCGGTCTACAACGTTCAAGTGAGGAATATTCACCGGATCCCGGTTATTTAGGATAGTTTGTTACACTTCTTTTGCTATAAATAGATGGGGGCGGATCAAATTAAGGCACGCAACTTGTACACACATTTTCGAACACTTTTGCTCTCTAGCTCACTGCAAACACTACACACAAACACTTGTATTCAAATCACATTGTAACACCTTGTTGATTCGCTCTACATCCTGCACTGTATCCTGATATTTGAAGCAATAGAAGAATAAGGCAGCTGCGATTGTCAGCTCCCGAGGTTTTGTGCCGGCGATCTAGATTGATCAAGGGCTTTCCTCGTACATCACGTGTCAACCTTTACTTTTCTGCTCATTGTTTGATCATAGATACAGCTCTATATCCTGAGCCGTATCCTGAAACTGTTTTAATAACTAACTTGGTTAACATATTTTTCACACATAATTTTAGCACACTACCTCACTTAACTAATTTGATCACTAAATTGCTTCGGTAATTTTTGACCAAAACAATTTGGCGCCCACCGTGGGGCGATTGGTGCTATTTTTGCTAAAAACTTTAGTAAAATCATTATTCGGTTTTCTTTTGTCAAAACTTTTTTCTAACTTATTTTCAATGGCTTCGAGATCAAACATGAGCTCCTCCACTATGTCCGCTACGACTTCTGCTACTACCGGTTCGGTGCTTCCACCACCTCCTCCAAGGATGCCAGTTTCTTCACAACCTCAGGATGTTATCCCTACTCGGAGTGTTCAGGGATCTGCTCCCGTTTTAGCCTCTAATGATGAAATTCTAACTTTATTTAGAAGTGTGCAGGAACAAATGAGGCAGCAACAGGAAACTAACCAAATGTTGTTAAGAGAAATACAACACTTAAAAGCTAGCTCGAGTAGACCTGCTGAAGAAACTGTCACTCCTATACAGCCCAGGGCTTTGAACTTCAGTTCCGCAGTTTACACTGAGGATAACAGGGGGAATATCGTCCCAAGCCATTCTCAGAATCATACCCCTGAGATACCCTCCTCGGTCAGGATGTCGACTGTGAGGAGTTCAGGATATGCTTCAGGATATGGCCAAAATCCTCAGACCGGTAATGTGTCAAATAATAATATTCTTGCTACTAACAACAATGGGTCTTTGCAGGATGTAGGTATGACGTCAACATTTACCAGGGAGCTCCAGAAATTGAAGGACATGATATCCAGTGTACCTGGAGTGGTCCAGCCAATTCCGGAAGTATCCCAAGACAGCCACAGGATATCCCACTTTGCGTATCCTATCTGTGATGCTGAAATCCCAAAAAGATTTCAGACTCCCAACATGAAACTGTATGACGGGACTACGGATCCTGAAGAGCATATTGCCCAGTATAGGGAACGGATGGAAATCAATCCTATCCCTCCAGATCTCAAGGAAGCATGCTTATGCAAGGGATTCGGTTCTACCTTGACAGGATCAGCCTTAAAATGGCTGTTAAACGTCCCTCCTCACTCAATTACTTCGTTTGCTCATTTGGTTAATTTATTTAACAGTCAATTTTCTTGTAGTCGGAGTTTTGAGAAACTAATCAGTGACCTTTACAGGATAACTCAAGGATCTCAGGAATCCGTGAGGGATTATGTGAACAAGTTCAGTCGAGAATCCTTGGATATCCCACATCTTGATGTTGCAACAGCTGTGCAAGCTTTTAAGATGGGGTTACAAAAGGATTCTCAGTTTTATCAGGATCTTGTAATGAATCCCTGCAGGAATCTCGACGAAGCTCGTAACAGGGCTTTGAGATATATCCATTTGGAAGATGACAAGAAGATGCAAGAGAGGATGAATTCTACCTCAACCTACGAATCAACCAACAGGAAATCAGAATCCTCATATAAGCCATATCGCTCCAAGCCATATGGTAGAAATGATAACAAGAAAGTGAATGCTGTTGAAGACGAGGATCCTGAAGAATATCCTGACTTATCTGAATACTGCTTTTCTGTTAATATACCTGAGTTAATGTATGCTATGCAGGGTTTAGGGGACAAAGCTAGGTGGCCTCGAAAGAACCAGCAGAAAGCTGATTGGAAGGATAAATCCAAATGGTGTGCCTTCCATGAAGACTTCGGACATATGACCGAGGATTGCATTGCTTTAAGGAAAGAAATAAGTTACCTGTTAAGCAAAGGGTATCTGAAGGACTTGCTGGGAAGAAAGAAGAATAAAGGGCAGGATCCTGAGAAGGATCCTGAATGAGCAGCATCACCCCCAGCAGATGCCAAGATAATTAACTTTATTTCAGGAGGATCCGACATTTGTGGGACTTCGTATTCGGCGGCCAAGAGACATGCAAAGGAAGCTAAGAGTGAAAGGGGAGACAAACCAGTCAGGATGACTACCCTCACAACTGATAAAGTGATCACTTTCAATAGTGATGACAGGGATACTGTTCAGGATCCTCACCATGATGCTTTGGTAATAACATTATATGTGGCTAACCATTTTGTACGCAGGATATTGGTGGACAACGGTAGTTCTGTCAATATAATTCAGCTGGAAACATTGAAAAGGATGAATGTATCTCCGATGGACATTACTTCGAAGTCCACTGTGCTCGTTGGTTTCAGTGGAGAAGCTAGAAATACTGTAGGAGAGATAAAGTTACCAGTATATGTTGAAGGGGTCAACTCGATACAACGCTTCTGTGTGATGGACTCCTTATCCTGCTATAACATCATACTAGGCAGGCCGTGGATCCATGACATGAAGGCTGTGCCTTTGACTTATCACCAATGCATCAAGATTCCAACCCCTTGGGGGGTCGTCAAAGTTGATAGTGATCAGCAGGAGACGAAGGAATGCTACACATCCTCAATGAAATCCTCGACCAAGCCTAATCCAGCATAGCAATTAAAGATGCGGGCCCGGGATACCTTGGAAGCTTCAGAGCAGGATGTGAAGAAAGTTATCCTGGATCAGGATAATCCTGATATCTCGGTGCTCATCGGAACCAATATCCCTCGGGATATTGAAGAACAATTAACTGACTTTTTGAAGTGCAGGATGTCAACATTTGCATGGAAGCATGAGGATATGACAGGTATATCCAAAGACATTATTACTCACAAGCTTGGAATTGACAGGTCGTTCAAGCCTGTTCAGCAAAAAAAAAGGAAGTTTGCTCCTGAGCGAAATATAATCATCCAAGAGGAAGTTGAAAGATTGTTAAAGTCCAAAATGATCAGAGAAGTCAAGTTTCCAAGATGGTTGGCAAATGTGGTCGTAGTGCAGAAGAAAAATGGGAAATGGAGAGTCTGTGTAGATTACACATACTTGAATAAGGCTTGTCCTAAAGACCCATTCCCCCTTCCTCATATCGATGCAATGGTGGATGCTACTGCTGGGCATGAGATGTTAACGTTCATGGACGCATCCTCAGGATTTCAGCAGATTCAAATGGAGCCTTCGGACCAGGAGGATACTGCTTTCATGACACCAACAGGTATTTATTGTTATACTGCTATGCCTTTCGGTTTGAAAAATGCAGGTGCAACATACCAGAGATTGGTGAACATGATGTTCAAAGATAAGCTGGGGGACACCATGGAGGTATATATTGACGATATGGTGGTGAAATCTAAAAAGGCTGAGGATCACCTCCAGGATATCAAGGGAGCATTTGATATCCTGGATCAGTATAACATGAAGCCGAATCCTGCTAAGTGCTATTTCGGAGTGGGGGCAGGAAAGTTTCTAGGATATATGGTGACGAAAAGGGGGATAGAGGCAAGCCCGGAGCAGATTAAAGCTATCCTGGATATAAAATCACCCACGAATATGAAGGATGTTCAACGGTTAACAGGCCGAGTAGCAGGATTGAACAGATTTATTTCAAGATCCTCGAAAAAATGCAAGGAATTCTATGATATCCTCAAGAAGAATAAGAAGTTCGAATGGGGAGCAAAGCATGAAGCAGCCTTGCAGGATTTGAAGCGATATCTCTCAACTGCACCTCTATTGATGAAGCCTGAAAATGGTGAACCACTATCCCTATACCTCGCTGTATTAGGGAATGCTGTAAGTGCCGTTCTTATAAAAGACCATGAAGGTCAGCAATATCCTGTCTATTATGTTAGTAAAAGTCTACTAGATGCTGAAACTAGATATTCTCATTTAGAAAAATTGATATTAGCCCTAGTTATGGCATCGACAAAGCTTAGACATTATTTTGAGACACATAGGATCCATGTTAAAACCAATTATCCTGTTAAAAACGTGCTTAGGAAACCAGAGATGTCAGGTAGGTTGGCCAAGTGGTCAGTGAAATTGAGTGCTTATGACTTAGTATATGAACCTAGAAATGCCATAAAGTCTCAGGCTTTAGCTGACTTTGTGGCTGATTTCAGTAGTGACATTCAAAATGAAGTAGATTTAGAAGTACAGCAGCTAGAAGAAAACTTAGGATGCTGGACATTATATACTGATGGTGCATCTAATGTAAGAGGTGTAGGTTTAGGTATACTACTAAAATCGCCACAGGGGGACATATTACCCCAGGCTATTAGGTGTGAATTTCCTGCTACTAATAATGAGGCAGAATATGAGGCTTTAATTGCAGGATTAGAGTTGGCTAAGAATATGAATATCAAGAATTTGCAAGTGTATGTTGACTCCTTGTTAATCACTAATCATTTTAATGGAAGCTATGCAGTTAAAGGAGAGAAGTTAATCGGGTATCTCGAAATTCTTAAAAAAATTAGCAGGATGTTTCGATACTTTTACACTTGAACAGGTACCAAGAGAAGACAATGCTGAAGCTGATGCCTTGGCAAATCTGGGATCATCGGTCAGGATACCGGAAGGAACCCGGATACCAATATTACATATCCTATATCCTGCAACGAATCCTCAGGATAAGGAAGTGATAAGTATTCAGGATCCTGATGATGGCTATCTTGAGGAGGATCCTAAGTCCTGGACAGCTCCAATCATGAGATATCTAAAGGAAGGATACATCCCAAAGAATGAGAATCCTAAAGCCTTTAGAATGAAGGTATCACGATTCACTATTATAAATGATGTTTTGTATAAGAAATCTCTTGCAGGACCATATCTGAGGTGCTTGGAGGATCCTGAAACCAAAGAAGTACTTCAGGATATACATGAAGGGGATTGTGGTAACCATACTGGGGGCAGGTCATTATTCTCAAAAGTATTAAGGACAGGATATTATTGGCCGACGATGAGGAAAGATGCCACAGAATATGTTCGAAGATGTGATGCATGTCAAAGACATAGTAACATATTGCATCAGCCTGCTGAACCATTATATCCTATTGTTTCCCCTTGGCCATTTATGAAGTGGGGTATGGATATAGTGGGAAAGCTTCCAAAGGCTCCAGGAGGGAAGGTTTTTATGTTGGCAATGACAGATTATTTCTCCAAATGGGTTGAAGCCGAGGCATTTGTCCAAGTCAGGGATCAAGAAGTGGTATCCTTCATAAAGAGAAATATCCTGACCAGATTCGGAGTACCAGCCGAGATAATCTGTGACAATGGTTCTCAGTTTATAAGTAAGAGGACTACTGACTTTTGCAAGAGTTGGGGAATCAAAATGATTACGTCTACTCCGGTACATCCTCAAGCGAATGGACAAGCTGAATCCTCAAACAAGATAATTGTCAACAACTTGAAGAAAAGATTAGGGGCCAAGAAAGGAAGATGGGCAGAAGAATTACCCTTTGTTTTGTGGGCTGATAGAACGACGGTAAAAAAATGCAACTGGTCAAACCCCGTTTTCCTTAGTATTTGGAGCAGAAGCAGTGATCCCGACAGAAATGGTGATACCCACAGCAAGATCCAACCTATGGAATCCTGAGCAGAATCCTGAAGTCCTATGCCAGGAGCTGGATACTATTGATGAGACAAGAGATGCAGCACGGCTAAGAATGGCGGCATATCAACAAAGGATATCCAGAACATACAACAAGAATATAAGGATTAGAAAGTTCAAAGTTGGAGATTGGGTGTTAAGAAAAGCTTTTCAGAATACTACCAATCCTGCTGATGGAAAGCTGGCTCCGAAATGGGAATGACCATATGAGATTGAATCAGAATCAGGAAAAGGTGCATACCGACTCAAGAATATGGAGGGGGATATGCTACCGAGATCTTGGAATGCTATACACCTTAAACTTTATTTCAACTAAGTTTAGAATTTAATTTCTAACTCAAGATGGTATGAATTCTATCTCTTTTAAATATGTTTGATTTGATTTGTTCTTTGAAACCCAATACTGACTTAAGCATCGGAGGGGTGTTAGCCAAGCTAACACCCACCTTAGTTTAAGGATGTTTTGCAGTATATGCTCCGGGATATAGCTCCAGGATGCTCACTCAGGATACTTCGGAAGATTAGAGGATTGGCCCCCTCTCTCACGTATAAGGGATCCTGATCCCTTCACAGGTTTAAAGGTATTCACCTTTCTTCCGAATTGGGTTTAAACACCCCGCCTGGAGCGCAAGTTATTCGGGAATAGTTCAAGGTGGCGGGACCAGTCCATGTAAAAGTGGCTGACAATTTCGATACTATTGGCTATATCCTGAATCCTAAAGGTATATGAGGATTGATCACCCTCTCTCACGAAAGGGTATTTTCATACTCTCTAAGGTTTAAAGGTTTTCACCTTTCTAAGTCTTGGAGTTTATACACTCCCGCCTGTAGCGCATGAAAATTTGGGATTTCCCCCAGGATACGAGGAATTCATCTCCAGTACATTTTTTGGGTTTTACCCCTGTAACACGAAAAATTGTCTATACAATGGGAACTGATATCCAGAAGATTTCTAAGTATTTGAAGACATTGTACACAGGGGACATTCCTACTAAGGCAATGGTGTAAAGTTCAAAGGATAAGGCTCGGACCTAATACACTGAGTGTCTCAGACAGGGGACATCTTCGTTGGAAGAGTTGCAAGGGGATTGAAGTTTGAGAATAGGGTTATACCCTACCCCTGGTATGATCTTTCCTTTGTAAACGTTGTTTAAGTTTTTGACAGTACTATGTTTGGTAAAAGGTTAAACATCCTGATTAGGATAAATTGTCGGAATATATTTTCAAAATACTTTCCAGGATATTTGATTAAGGTATTTGAAACTGGTACTGGTTTGAAACTTTGATCAAGCAAGTATCGTCAAAACAGGTTTTAAAAATGGACTATCTTTTAATTTTCCCTAAAGGTGATTGAATTTTTAGAAATTCTATTTAATAAAATTTTTCATAATATATCACTGAGTATGTTGATCAGGATATTTTCAAAAGATTATAGTACAAAATTTTGCGAAGCTAAAAATTACACTAAGTAACGCATGGCAAAAATCTAAAAGGCGATAACAAATAAGTCGAGAGATTGTTATATTATTAACAAGTCAAAAGTTGTGCTTTTGGTTTCACCTCAAACCAAGGCCCATCCGCGAAAAGCACGTTTAGTTTTTACCATACCTACATAACGGTTGAAGGTTTTATCTCAAAAAGAAACCTGTCCACCTTCAACCGTTACGACATTCAAAACAGATTATACTAACCGATGACCAAGGGCTTCATCCTAAAACCTAGGACCCACCCACCTTTGGTCATCATATTGTTCTAATGCAGGAAATATAAATTGTTCAAAGACAGGAAATGTAAATTGTTTTACAGACCATAACCATGAAATTTTAAAAAGTGGCCTCCGGCCTCAGCACATATATCCATCATCGCCCACGTTGTTGCATTTAAGGGTCAGCTCCCTCCTTCATCGTGACATCTCCACCAGTATCCTTTCCAACATTCTTCTCAGCATCATCAGCAGCATCCTCTCCATCAGCATTTTCTCCAGAGTCACCACCAGCATCCTTTGAAGCACCAGCATCATCCACCTTCTCGGTTACCTTGGTGGGCTCCTCTGCGACAGGTTTTGAAGGGGGCTCCACAGGATTGCCGCCGAGATCTTTCAATTTCATCTCCCAGGCTTTGATGTTCCATGAGGGGCATTCGACGCCCAAAGCCCTAGCCTCGTAAGCCATTTTCAGTCTGGCCTGGAGGAGGGAGATGATGACTGAATTCTTAAGGCTCTCCCGGTATGAAGCCATATCTTGTTCATGCTGAACCTGGACCGCGTCAGACTTTGCTTGAGCCTCTTGGGTGATCTTTTGGATGGCAGCTTGGTGATCTTGGGCCATGGCCTTATACTTAGCTTCGTAGGGTTCAGATTTGGCGGTGGCGATGGGTGATCTTTTGGATGGCAGCTTGGTGATCTTGGGCCATGGCCTTATACTTAGCTTCGTAGTGTTCAGATTTGGCGGTGGCGATTGCTGCTTGATCCGTGATGGTAGCTTCAGCCTTCTTTAGTTTGCTTTCTAGCATGACGTTTAAGCCACATGCGTCCTCATAAAGGAATACCAGGCGTTCAAGGCCCTGCAAGGTAAAGAAACAGGCATTATTCTAAATGAACATTTCTACTTAGCATATGGTGCAGGATACAGGTCAGGATACTAACCTGGTTAAGGAAGCCGGTCATAAATTTGCTGGATTCCGTAAACCCGTGGTTCTCAAATGGGAACACGTGAAGTGTAGCGGGAGGTTCAACTTCTTTTCTCTTTCGGGAACTAGAGGCCCGGGTCCGAGATGCCGGAGGAGCTTTGGGAGCGGTGGTGGTCTTCCAGCTGGTAGGCTTCGGTGTGACGGATGACTTTGGATTGGATTCTTGCTTGGCAGGTGCGAGGCTAGAGTAGTTGTCCAACTCGTCGAGTTGGAAGCCTTCGAGGTTAATAACTGGCACTGCACAAGGGAAGCTGTTTTAGGCTTATTATACCTCTAAATAATAAAAATAATAATCGATTTAATATAAAGATAATTCCTGAAAATATGCTTACCAGACATGTTGGAACTTGATCTTTGGCTTGAGCTTGTGAGTAGCAGGTTAAAGGTTCTTTCACCCTCTGGAAGCTTGTAGATTTCTTTTATTCTTCCTTCTGATTCAGCACTAAGGGGAGCTAGTTCCTTGAAGTTTGCTGCAAGAAAGGAAATAAACACATCAGGATATTGGTTCAGGATGGAGGTTCGGGATATGATTGGGGATATTCCTAAAACCCTAAGTCCTACCAGAAGTCAACCATCTCATAGGAAGGTCAAAACCCTTATCAATGGAGTCTCTTTTCACAAAGAAGAATTTTCTTGTCCACTTATCCTCGTTCTTGGTAGCTTTGAGGATGAGAGGATCTTTGGAAATAGAGAATAGAAGGAATCGGCTGGAACCATGAGATCTTAAACGATAAGCCATCGGCAAATCCTCGATGCACAGGTCGGGCATGTGACGAGCCTTAATCCCTTCCAAGGTGACTAAAACGCGCCAAACCATGGGCATGATTTGGGCGAAGCTAAGGCCAGTAAGTTCGAAGAAACGAGAAATGAAAGGAGAAAACGGGTATTGAAGTCCTATGGAGAAAGGGTAGGCAAAAAAGCAGACCCATTCGTCGGAACAAAAATCCGATAGGACCTCTCGGTCGAATGGACGGAAGATTGTCCCGGCGGGAAAGGCGCCGGAAGCTCGTAGGGCCGCAATGTCGAAATTATCGAAAGAACACACCTCTTTTGAGGGTTTCTTAAGTAAATTTTGTTTATGAAAGGGGGAAACAGAATCCGCCATTTGCGATCTAGTGCGGGTCGCCATGAAGGATCACAATCGGAGAACAGAAGATTTAAACAAGGAAAATAGAAAAGATAGAGAGAAAAGTACCTGATATTCGGTTGAAGATAAAGATAATCATAATGAGACGTCCCTCAGTTAATATAGGCTGAATGTAGGGGGTAAAGAGTAAATAACGCCTTGGAAGTTGCACATTGTCATTTCAAGGGTCTCATCATATTGATTGCCTTAATTGATGAGATAAAACTTTTAAAATATATCCGTTGGATTGGTATACCAACAGATATATTTGGGGACAATTGTTATGGGTCATTTTCTGAGCGTACATATCTTGATCAATATCCTGCTTTTAATTGTTTATTTGTGACCAGGATATTGGACGGGGATATTGCTAACATCCTGGGCGATATCCTGAGGTTGATTGAATTAACCACGTGTAGGTTAAAGGCTGGGGTTTGCTAACGGTCAGATGGACTTCATCTCCTCAACACTCGGGCGTATTTGTTATGGGAGAGACGTTGAACCCGAAAGACCAGGTCTACAACGTTCGAGTGAGGAATATTCGCCGGATCCCGGTTATTTAGGATAGTTTGTTACACTTCTTTTGCTATAAATAGATGGGGGCGGATCAAATTAAGGCACGCAACTTGTACACACATTTTCGAACACTTTTGCTCTCTAGCTCACTGCAAACACTACACACAAACACTTGTATTCAAATCACATTGTAACACCTAGTTGATTCGCTCTACATCCTGCACTGTATCCTGATATTTGAAGCAATAGAAGAACAAGGCAGCTGCAATTGTCAGCTCCTGAGGTTTTGTGCTGGCGATCTAGATTGATCAAGGGCTTTCCTCGTACATCACGTGTCAACCTTTACTTTTCTGCTCATTGTTTGATCATAGATACAGCTCTATATCCTGAGCCGTATCCTGAAACTGTTTTTATAACTAACTTGGTTAACATATTTTTCACACATAATTTTAGCACACTACCTCACTTAACTAATTTGATCACTAAATTGCTTCGGTAATTTTTTACCAAAACAACCGCCAGGAAAACTGGCAAGCTTAGGAAACACTGGGAGTTCGCTGTAGGCGAATGTATCATAATCGAAAATCTCACCCTGGGAGGGTATGGTACGCTATGGAAAACGTGGCAAGCTTAGTTTACGATGCGTTGGGACATTCGGGTTTCTGGAATGAATCGGTGACATGGCTCCCAAACTCGAGTTAACTGACGAATTGGGTAACGTTCGCGATGGCATTTATGCCTCGAATCTAAAGAAGTGTTTGTCCGACGGAAAACTAGTGATACCCTTACCAAAATCCAAGGTTAACGACAAGTTGCAGTTGTCGAGGAATCTATCGAAGGCATGGGCCAGGAAGTCAAGGTTCGCTATCATAGTTGGGAATTCAATCATGAGAGTCAGTTGGAACTCAAGACGTCGACGGAGTTTACGTGGGAACGCAAAGAACAGACGAAGCTCTAGTATCCTCGATTGTCCAAACAGTTGAATCAACCTCTGATATCATTGGTGAATTTCGGGACGAAATTCCATTTCAAGTTGGGGATGATGTGGTACTCGAGGAAAAAAAACTCACGGTCATCCTGATCTGACACTTCGCCGCTTTTGATTTACTTATCAAATTTCGGGATGAAATTTCTTTCAAGTTGGGGATGATGTGACAACCCGAGATTTCAAGGTCTCTCCTCTTCACATCACTGACTTTACAATCCTGTTTTTACAAATTGGTTTACGTGGTGTCTGTGCAGTTTATCTGAATGGTTAATGTTTTATGTGTAATGCTTGATTGTTATGTGTGTAGTATTATATATAGTTCATCTAATGATTAATAAAAAGGTTCTTCGCCATAGGTTGTCCTCGACGAAAAATGGGTTTTTCGCCACCCTTGGTCCCGACGAAGAATGAGTTCTTTGTCATCATGTCTTTCGCCGAAGAGGGGCCTCGGCCCAGAGTGGGTTGCGGCCCAACCCTCTTATGTTATTTGTGATCAGTTATGTAAACACATTAACCCTAAAGTCCTTTCCTCATTCTTGGTGTGATGGCAGTAGGAAACCTCAAAGCATTCTTTCCATCTCGATTTATCTAAACCCTTCGATATTACGGTTAGTGCCTAAACCTTGTTATTTGACGAGATGATGATTGTTATGATTTTGTGTGAGAGTAGGGATTTAGTGATGCTGATTGATGAACTTATATATTGATAAATTGAAAATCTGTTTGTGGATAGTCACAGAATGTTTAGTGTCAATGTTTGTCTAGTGTCAATGTTTGTTTAGTGTGAATGTTTGATTAGTGTGAATGGTTGATGTATGATAATAGTTATGTTTGAATATTGGATGAGTAATCATGGTTTAAATTGTATGTAAGATGCTCCATGTCTGATGAATTCGATGGCTTGATTTTGTACAAATAATGAGAATGTTAATTGCTGGTTATTATGATCTATGGTTTAGGGTTATCATAGAAGCATGTTTTAGGTCATGATGTTTAGATGAACAACGACATTTAGGGTGCATGATCAGGATTAAAGGAGTCGTTTGATCTGTTCGGAAAATTGTTAGACTTGTTAGAAACTGTACGGCAGAGATTAGGGTAACCATAACCCTCTGCTGAGATGCAGCGACGAAAGACCCACCCCACGAAATTACCCAGTCGACGAAACACCTTAATGTTTCATCACCTATATGCCGAAGAAATACCCTGATGTTTCGTCGCCCACCATGTTGAGGAATAACTGTGATGGTTCGTCGCTCGGAAGGTTCGTTGTTAGGAAGGAACCTCATCAACAGGCTGTGGTTTATCATGCGTATGGAACTTGAATGATTATTATCTGCCTGTTAATGATGTTAATTATAATTGAGGAAACATGACTTGCTTATGATGAATAGCTCACCTAACTGTTAAGTACTATTACGAAACATACATGTGAATAGTGAATTTATATGAGTCGGAATAGCTGTTATGTGTTATTCAATGATCGTTGCTTTGAATGCACACCACAATTATAATTTACACGAGAACAATGCGAATGTAAACTGATACGTATACATGAATACCATAGGATTTGCCTGATTAAGTGTGAATGAATAACTAGTCATACCGAGCAAACCAAGGTGAGTTCACTTCTCTCAAAACAAGCATGCGTCCGGTGGGGACAATCAAACAGACAAAACTTATAAACGGATTTTGGTAAACCCATATCCTTGTAGGGGATATGAGGCGGTTTTCAAAGTACCCACATCCTTGCAGGGGATGTGAAGCGGATCTCACAAACGCATATCCTTGTAGGGGATATGCAACGGTTTTCAGTAAACGTTGATGTTGGATAATACATTCCCTCTCTATCACTTAAGTCCCATCATACTACCGGGTTAGTTGCTTGTAGGGCAACGAGGTTATTAGTTGATAGCGCTATTAGGTTTGGCACCCTCATGACGTACCTGGATAGGAGGGGCGTGAACTAATAACTTTAAATCATGACCAATGTTTGATAGAGCATTGGAGAAGGGCAAAAAGGGCCGTCTGCGGTATCGAGTTATTATCAGCATAACATAAATCAGTAATTGGTGAAGAACGGTATAACAAATCAGTGAACTCACCAGCGTTGTCTGATACACTTTTTTGCATGCTTGCAGGTCCTTAGGTGCATTGTCATGGAACTTGCTGTCTGGGAAGCTGGAGTGGTCATGGGTCATGGCATTTGGAACGTTTCTCGATGTTGCATTATTGAACACTTTTATTTAAACAAACTATTATGCTTCCCTAAACATGTTGATTTGCTAAATGGTGTTTGAATTATACAATTTCATTTAATGGAAAGTTTTATATTGTTTTATATATCTATGGTTCAATGTGATTCGTGGCTAGATCCTGGTACGTCACATGCCTCGCGGGGGTTTCCGCTTGTGGTATTTTTGGGGGTGTGACAATTACCAACAACCCTACCCACTAGAAGAGCCCATACAAAACCCAGTAGCACCCTATCCAAACCTTGACCCTCTAGACCCATATTTTGATAATGATCAATACATACGAGAAATCCTAGAGAACCCATACCCACATGAGGAACCGATGCCACAGTACCCTGACCCGATACCAGCACCCGCACCATCCATGAGCACTGAAAATGTGCAAGAACTTCGCACCTTTGGTGAGGAGTTGTTAGATGAAAGTGAGAAAATAAGGCAAATAGGGGAGAGGCTCGTTTGGAAATACGACGAGCGTAACATGCAATATTGTATGAACCCCTATCACTAATAATAATAATAATAATAATAATAATAATAATAATAATAAATAATATATATATATATATATGTGTGTGTGTGTGTGTGTAACTTGAAGAAAAATAATAAATAATAATAATATAATAATATAGATAATCTCATAGCTACTGATGCATACTAGTATTGTATTTTCATTTCCAGTTGTGGTTTGTATTAGACGCATATTTATAAAATAGAGTAAATGTCGCAATGTACGTCGATTTTGACAAATCTGTTTGTGTTGTGAGATTGGTTGTATTTAATATTGGGTTGCGATATTAATATTTGGTAATTGTCTGTAAAATCCAGATGGCCAACAATGCAAATCGGGAAAAACCAGAATAATGAAAATCAGATAAATAACAGTGTCATTCGACATATAGTAACCCAAGGAATTAGAGATGTTATGCCAGCTATCATCCAAAATGTTAGGGAAGCGGAAAATAATAAAAGTAATAGTGGAAGTAAGCGATCACGTACTGAACCCAGTCATAGCGTGAACAATGGACCGTTACTTCAATTGCCTATTCCAAAAAGAAGAAGAACCATGTCTTATGGTTGTTCTTACAAAGAATTCTGGTCTTGTAAACCAATAGAATTCTCGGGCAATGAAGGAGCCATTGCAGCTCTACGCTGGTTAGAAAAGACTGAGGCAGTCCTAAAAATAAGCAAGTGTGCAGAGGAAGACAAAATCATGTTTGCTTCCAATCTATTTAAGAATGCTGCACTAGAATGGTGGAACACTATTCTCCAGTCTAGAGGAAGTGATAGAGTCTACAATATGGAATGGATTGAGTTTAAGAATATGGTTGAAAGGAAATTCTGTCCTCCTAATGAAAAGGAACAAATAACCAATAAATTCTTAAACCTTAGAATGACTGGAGTAGACTGTAAGGGTTACACTACTGTATTCTTCGAATATGCTAGAATAGTGCTAACCCTCGCTTCACCAGAACCAGTATTAATCTCCCGTTACATCAGGGGATTAATCAGTGAAATTAGACATGTAGTCAAGGCAGCTAGATCACCAACCATTGAAGAAGCTGTAGAACTAGCAAATACCTTGACTGATGAATTGGTACGTACACAAGAAGAAAACCAGAGAAAAAACCTAGTCCAGAAACTTACCCAGGAATTCCGCTATGGAAATTCCAACCGTGGGAAAAATATAGGTTCTACTTCTGCACCTTATTGTAAGGCTTGCAAGAAGAAGCATTCAGGAAGATGCTCTATATACTGCAATTTCTGCAGGAAACCAGGACATAAGGAAGAAGACTGTAGGAAGAAACCCAGTAATGGAGTATATTTCAACTGTGGAGAAAAAGGACATATCAAGCCGAACTGTCCAAAACTAGCTCTAGCCATGAACAACAAGACTGCTAAGAATGCTAGGGCATTCGTTCTGACCGCTGAAGAAGCGAAGATGATTCCGGATGTGATTACCGGTACGTTTTTAGTTAATGACGTTTTTGCTAAAGTATTATTTGACTCTGATGCGAACCAAAGTTTTATTAATACTTCATTTTGCAAAATTCTCAACCAACCATTAACTAAACTTCAACAAGAATGTCTAGTAGAGACAGCAAATGGAGAAACCATTAAGATTTCTGAAATCTTGCAGGGAGCAAGAATAGAAATTTTAAACCATAAGTTTATTGCTAATCTTTACCCAATGAATCTGGCTGGATTTGATATTGTATTAGGAATGGATTGGTTGGTAGCCAATAAAGCCAGTATTCTATGTGATCGAAGTCAATACAAGTAAATTCACCAAAGGGTGAAAAGATCACAATCAAAGGAAATAAGCCATCTAGATCCGCGAAATTCATCTCTGTGATGAAAACTGCAAGTTGTGCAAGAAAAGGATCACTAGTGTATATGATTTCCATAATCATTAACACTAAAGGAAAAGAGTTGAAAGATATTCCAGTAGTATCTCAATTCTCAGATGTTTTTCCTGAGGAGCTACCAGGACTACCGCCGGACAGGGAAGTTGAATTCAGAATTCATCTGCTACCAGGAACCGCACCAATTGCAAAAGCACCTTACCGTTTGGCGCCAGCAGAAATGAAAGAACTGAAGAAACAGCTAGACGAACTTTTGGAAAAAGGATTCGTACAGCCAAGTTCATCACCGTGAGGAGCACTAATTATGTTTGTCAAAAAGAAAGACGGGTCAATGCGTATGTGCATTGATTACCGTGAATTGAACAAAGTCACGATTAAAAATCGGTACCCATTACCGAGAATCGATGATCTGTTTGATCAATTGCAAGGAGCTCGATTCTTTTCTAAGATCTATTTACACTCAGGATATCATCAATTAAAGGTATAGGAAGAGGACATTCCTAAGACGGCCTTCAGAACAAGGTATGGCCATTATGAATTTACTGTCATGCCATTTGGTCTAACCAATGCCCCAGCCGCATTTATGGACATGATGAACCAAATATGTAAGCCATATTTGGATAAATTCATAATTGTCTTTATAGATGATATTCTAATTTACTCTAACAGTAAAAAGGAACATGCAGCGCATCTGCATACATTTTTAAATTTGCTGAGAAAAGAAAAGCTTTACGCTAAATTTTCAAAATGCGAATTTTGGTTAGAAGAAGTACAGTTTCTTGGACATTTAGTTAATCATGAAGGGATTCATGTGGATTCCACAAAGATTGAGGCGATTACTAAATGGAAAGTCCCTGAATCACCAACGGAGGTTAGAAGCTTTCTAGGATTAGCCGGTTACTATAGAAGGTTTATCCGAGATTTTTCCAGAATAGCCATTCCCTTAACCAAGTTAACCTGTTAGTCTGTTAAGTTTGAATGGGGACCAAAACCAGAAGAGGCCTTTAGAATTCTTAAGCAAAGATTAACCGACGCACCCATACTAGCGTTACTAGAAGGAACTGAAGACTTGGAAGTCTATTGTTACGCTTCTAAGTTAGGTTATGGATGTGTGTTGATGCAACGACAAAAGGTTATAGCCTACGCATCTAGACAACTTAAGAATCATGAAGAAAACTATTCAACTCGTGATTTAGAATTAGGAACCATAATTTTTGCCCTTAAGATTTGGAGACACTATTTATATGGAAATAAATTTGTTGTCTTCGCAGATCATAAAAGTTTAAGGTACATTTTTTGGCAAAAAGAGTTGAATATGAAACAAAGACGCTGGATAGAATTTCTTAGTAATTATGATTGTAATATCCAGTATCATGCAGGAAAAGCTAATGTAGTAGCTGATGCTTTAAGTCGAAAGTATCATGAAAAACCAAGGAAAGTACGTTCTCTTAAATTAAATCTGCAGATAGATTTAAACGAGCAAATTAGAGTCGTACAAGAATCAGTAATCAAGGACGATACTGAAAAACTGAAAGGAATGATTAAGGAATTAGAACAAGGAACAGATGGAATTTGGAGATTCCATAAAAAAGGATGTGGATACCTAAATGAGGAAACCCTACGCCACCGAATATTAGACGAAGCCCATAAGTCTAAGTATACGATGCATCCTGGAAGTGATAAGATGTATCAAGATTTAAGAAAGGATTTTTGGTGGATAGGAATGAAAAAGGATATAGCAGCTTATGTTGCCAAGTGTCTAACCTGTTCACAGGTAAAAGCTGAGCATCAGAAACCCTCGGGATTATTACAACCATTGGAAATGCCTGTATGGAAGTGGGAATTGATAACAATGGACTTTGTTACCAAATTACCCAATACCTGAAAAGGTAATGATACAATCTGGGTGATTGTAGATAGGTTAACCAAGTCTGCTCATTTCCTACCAATGAAGGAAACATTCGGTATGGAACAGTTAGCCAAATTATATGTAAATGAAATAGTTTCATTACATGGTATTCCTTTATCAGTTGTTTCTGATAGAGATAACCGTTTTACTTCACATTTTTTGACAAGTTTCCAAAAAGTAATGGGAACCAAGCTAAATCTAAGCACCGCTTATTATCCTCAAACGGACGGACAAAGTGAAAGGACAATTCAGACAATGGAAGATATGCTTAGAGCTTGTGTGATTGATTTCGGAGGAAATTGGGACGATCATCTACCATTAATAGAATTTTCTTACAATAACAGCTATCATACCAGTATTAATGCTGCACCTTTCGAAGCACTTTATGGACGAAAGTGCCGAACTCCAGTCTGTTGGGCAGAGATTGGAGAAAAGCAACTATCTAGACCTGAGATAGTGCAAGAAACCACGGACAAGATTATTCAAGTCAAGGAATGACTAAAAGCAGCACACGATCGACAAAAGAGTTATGCTGATAACAGGCGAAAGCCATTGGAGTTTCAAGTAGGACACAAGGTGTTGTCAAAAGTTTCTCCTTGGAAAGGAGTGGTAAGATTCATCAAAAGGGGAAAGCTATGTCCCAGGTATGTTGGACCTTTTGAGATTATTAGAAAAATATGACCTGTAGCCTACCAGCTACAATTGCCAGAAGAAATGGCAAGAATACATGATGTATTTCATGTATGTAATCTCAAAAAGTGCTTAGCCGATGAATCATTAGTGGTACCTCTTAAGGACATAGGGGTAAATGAGAAACTTAAGTTTGTAGAAAAGCCTCTATAGATTGAAGACAGGAAAGCCAAGAATCTCAAACATAAGAGATTAGTTCTGGTCAAAGTAAAATGGGATTCCAAAAGAGGATCAGAATATACATGGGAGCTTGAATCAGAGATGCAAAGGAAATACCCACATCTGTTCCAGTAGACCTCGAGGATGAGTTCTAAAACAATGTGGGGAGGATATAACAACCCTCCTAAATTGTTTCCTACACTCCTAAAAATATTTAGAATATTCCTATACGTCCCAAAATACACCCCATATACGTAAATAGGCCCTATATACCTTTAATTTGATAAAATTAAAATAAAAATAAAATTCAGTAGTCTCTGGCGGGCCGCGAAGACCTTGTCTTTGTCTTACACGGGCCGCGACAGATCAAAATCAGGGCGATACCCGGTGCCGCCACGTGGCACAAACGTGTTGGGTCTAGGGTTTGAGTCAGCCAAGCTAGGGCCTACCCTAGTTGGCCTCGCGGGCCGCGAAGCCCTTAGTTGATTCCTTCGCGGGGCGCGACAAAGTGTCGAACAGACACTATAAATAGCAACCATCGGCCTTCAGTTTACAATCGCTCATATCTCGATCTCTCTCTCTAGTTTCTGAAGTAATAAAATTATATCGGGCATTATACCCCCCTAATTAGTGAAGCTTTGCCTCCTTGTAAGTATTGTAACCCCCGGTTACGTATTAGATACGCTACCCAATTGATCTAGTGCTCCGTAACGGCTGTCGAGGTTCTGCCTGACGTAGTCGTTGGAGTCCTGTCTCGGGGAGGGTATAACTAATGTAAAAATGAGTTATTATACTAACGCGTGTGCATTGTTTAATTTAATAGATTATAACCAAGAAATCACCAAGGAAAAACATAAAGTAGCAATGTGAGTAATCTCCTTTTTGTGTAAACCTTTTTGCAAACTGTTTTTACAAAACCTCAAATGTTTTACATTCTGATTAACAGTGATTGAGTATTTGTAAATTCTACAATTATCGTCGGTATGTTGGGGTTTTGTATACAAAATTTGTTACTACACTGTGAGTAGTAACATGACCACAAGTCGGGTTGACAGTACCGTGGGTGGTAATTAAAGTAAGAATTGGAAACAAATATAATTGTGAGATCGCCCTCAATATTGTACAATGATAAAACCTGTTTTGATTAAATTGGGATTCACCCACCAGTATTTTCCACTGACAAAATATTTTTAAACGCATTTCAGGTAACAAAATATGAAAGCCAAATAGAAGCCAGCTGGACAGCACTGAAGGCTTAGAAAATGTGGCTATAAAAGTTACCTAAATAAAGAAGATGTTTTGTTTAAATAAATTAGGGTTTATCCCTATAAACATGTTTGTAATGGAAACTTGGGTTTTACTCATGTGTTTATTATTATAAAAATGTGGTATTTTACTCTGATAAAATATTTCCTAACTACGACCCTAATGTAAATTCCACTGCCAAAATGACAAAACCACTGATACCACTGAATCTGAGCTCGCGGCCGCCCGTTCCCAGGAGACAGGGGCCGGGGGTTGCGACAGAATGTGTCGTCGTTCATTTCGCTACTATCTCTGATCTGAGGTGAATCCACAAAACAAGCGTTGATCGACTGACATCGAGTGTGCCGAAACAAACCTTGAGATAACCTCGTTGGCTTTATGGTGGGTTTCCATAAGGTCTATAATCTAGATTTTATGGTGGGTTTCGATCGATCGTAGTCTGGACCTTCAACCAAAACCAACCTCCACCACCATCTCGCCAGCAACCGGCAACCAAATCTGAAATAA
This sequence comes from Helianthus tuberosus, assembly GCA_030545235.1. Lineage (NCBI taxonomy): Eukaryota > Viridiplantae > Streptophyta > Magnoliopsida > Asterales > Asteraceae > Helianthus > Helianthus tuberosus. Next base: position 191,194,211 of record CM060418.1, read on the forward strand.
CATTCACGATCTCGTCACCTAGTAGAAAACGTGATGTTTTTGGTCGGTTGGTGCGGATGAAGACTTAGGTAGCTATTGTAATCAGTGGTTGCAGGCGGCACAACTGTGAGAGTGAACAACAACGTGGATGGCCGTGAAAGCCGCCATCAAAGTCTCTTGATTTCTCCCCCTGATTTCCTTTGAACCAGTCATCATCGTGGGTCATCGTCTTTTGTGTTTCAAATTGAACCATTACAAGTGTTGAATATCAACTTCAAATGGCTTCAAAGTGCCTTTTGGTTATGATGTTTGGACCTAATTCTATAATGGCTCCATTGGATTTTGATTTACCGTTTGGATTTTGATTAATGGTTAAGTATTGTTAGTAGTTTTTTATGTTTGGATTTTGATGATAACATTGCTAGTAGTTTTTTTGTTTGGGTTTTTGATTGGCCAGGTCACATATGAGGAAGAAGAAGGGAACGGGTGGGGTGGGGTTGGTTTATATTTAAATAAAGGTGGGCCCACTTAATTTAATACTAAGGATATGTTGTCATTTTACATAGAGTTAATGGAGAAAACTAACAGACATCCACTTTAGAAACCATCCAAGTAACAAACTGTCAAACCACATAAAACACCGATGTAATTTCCAAAAGTTAGGGATACGTGTTATTTTACAAATCCATAAGACCATGGGGTATGGTGAGGATAGTCCCCAAAGGAACTATCCGCCACATAAGCATAGGAGGAGGAACATCCCCTTGGGGACTATCCAAGGGTGTGGTGGATGGTCCTTCCTCATTTTTTTATTATTATTTTTTTGCCATACTAATTAAAACATAGTAAATAAAAAAGTTACATTTAAATAAAAACCTAAAGTTACATTTAAATAAAAATCCTAAAGTTACATTAAAAAAAAACCTAAAGTAACATTAAAAAAAAACCTAAAATTACATTAAAAAAACTTAAAGTTACATTAAAAAAAAGCCTAAAGTTACAAATAAATAAAAAAACTACGCGTTGTTTTCTCCGAGACTCCAATTGTGATCGATCAAGTCCGACTGAAGATTGGCATGTGTGAAATTGTTATGTAACGAGAACCTGTTTAAATTTTGTTGTTCTCCGCTAACCGGAACATTATTCTGCTCCACCGCATTCTCGTCATACTCACAAATTGCATGTCCTTCGTCTTCGAGGATCATGTTATGCAGCAGAATACAAGCATACATACAGTATCGCAACGTTTTGGGTGTAAAAGCGCGTGCTGGGTTTTCAATAATATGCCATCTTTGTTGGAGAACCCCAAAACACCGTTCAATATCTTTTCTAGCCGCTTCTTGAAACTTGGCAAATTTCTTTCTTTTTTCATCTGGAGGATGCCTAACCATTTTAACAATTATAGAGTATTGTGGGTATATTCCATCGGCAAGATAATACCCACGTCTGTACTCCACTCCCGAAACCGTAAACCTCGTATCAGGATCGATCCCTTTTATAACATCGTCAAAAACCTCAGAATTTTGTAGAATTATTGTTGGATGTCCCTGATCGCCTCGCGTATACATTCCTCGCCAAGTGGTAGGACAATTCCGCCATGGCCAATGTATGCAATCAATGCTCCCGAGCATGCCTGGAAAACCGTGCCTTGCTTGGTGGTGTTGATACAAATTTTGGACGTCATTGTAATTCGGTTTTCGCAATTATTTTTGGCTGTAGAGCCTCGCCACAAATTTTCAAAACTTGTATAAACATTCTCTAGCAGTTCTTTTAGACATCTTTAAGTATTCGTCCCAAGCATCGGCTGCCGTCCCATAAGCTAGTTGACGAATCGCCGCATTGCATTTCTGTAAGGTGGTGAAGCCCATTTTGCCTCTAGCATCGGGTCGCAAGGTAAAAAACGGGTGATAAGCGGCTAAATCGTCGGCAATACATAAGAAAAGTCGACGACTCATTCTGAAACAGCGTCTAAAAATAGCCTCCGAGTACAACGGCTCGTCGGCAAAGTAATTGGCGAATAATCTTTGGTTAGCACCTACAAGATAAAAAAAACATATATACAACTTATAATTAAAAAAAATAAGACTAAAAAGATAAAAATAAAAATATAAGACTAAAAACATAAAAATAAAACTATAAGAATAAAAATATAACTAACTTTCTCAGTCTCGCTCGATGTGTGGGTTCCTGTTTCGTGGTTGTGACGAAACCTCCTCCTCCTCTTCTTCTTCCAAAATTAGTTGTGTCGCCTCTACCACCTTGTTTATAAAATATTTTACAGCTTCCATGGTGTCCGTCGAACCCGATGAAGACGAAGATGACATGGTGTATTTTTTAGAGAAGATTATGTGAGAATATGGGTGAATTTTTGTATAAAAATGGTGTGTAAAGAGAGTTGTTTGGAGAAAGTGTGTAAATTTTTGTATAAAAATGGTTAAATAGTGTGGGTATTTATATATGTTTTAAATTAAATGAATTTGTTTTTTTTTTATTTTTAAAAAAACTAGCCGTTTGAAACGGTATTATTGAAGGGGCCCACCATTATCCGACTCGTCTCCATCGTCGGGGAGAGGCCGTTGAAGCCGCGACGGGCCACAGGGGGCCGGTGTGGGACGACCCATTTTGAGGGCGCCGGACCGGGGACGAGCCCCATACCCCTCGGTCTAAGGCATTTTACTCCCAAGTTAAAAATCGTTTCAACTTTTCAGAAGGGGAGAAATCACGCCGCTAATTCGCCTCCACCGGCTGCCGTTGGTCGCCGTGTGCTGTCAGTCCCCTTTGATCACTGATCATCAACTCGACATCCCACACCCGATCGTCTTCGCCCTCTGCTTGTGTCATTTGAATCTGAAACTAAAGAGGTCAGTCTGTAACTGTCATTGCTTATTATTCTGTTAATCCCGTTTAATTTGTTCCACTATTTAAATTTGAAGAACGAACTGCATTACAGAAAGAGATTTGATAAGAATTTTCCTGGTGAATCAGTTTCGATTACATCTGCAGATGATCTTTTTTCTATTCTTTGTGATTTAAAAAACAGTTATACAGATTTATCTCTTTCTAAGGAGCTTTTTTGAACATAAACCACCACCCTCTAGGGCAATATATATATATATATATCATCTTTGTAGCTACTTATATTAATACCTTTTTTTTTGCAGTAAAAAAAGCATGATGGTGAACAATTTGCAAAGACAAAGATGAATCCTACAATTCTGGTCAAATCCACAAGATAGGTTTTGCCTTATATATGAATGTGAATTAATATCAAGGTAAATAATGGATTCTAGGTATGGTAAAATGAGAATGAATGTAGAAGGTGATAGATTAAGTAGCTTGCCAGATGACCTTATCCATAAAATTCTCTCTTTTCGCCCCATTAGAGATGCTATTGGTACCAGTGTTTTGTCATCTAGATGGAGGTTTATTTGGACTTCAATGCCCTATCTCAATTTGTCAAGTGAGGATTTCTTTACATTGCCAGAGTTCACCAAATTTGTTACCCATGTTTTGTCTCGCCGTAACAATTTAACAGAAGTGTATTCGTTGAAGCTCACTTTTCGTGGAAAGGCGAGCCAGGTGTTTGTCAAGAGAATTCTGAATTATGCATTCTCTCACAATGTCCAACAACTAAATGTGGTATGGTTGGATGTGCATAGTGATATGACGTTTCCTCAGTCTCTCTTTTGTTCTAAGTCTCTCAACAGTTTGACAATGCAAATTGTCAAACGATATCATTTAATGAAAACATGTTTGACGTCAATTTCGGAGCTCCCAACATTAACAACATTGGATCTTCATTCTGTCACTTTGTGTGATGACGAAGATGACAAATGCACTGGTATTTTCTCAAAATGTGCAAACTTGAAGAATCTCACATTAAAGGATTTTGCAACGGAATCGGATGGTTTGAGTATCTTTCATCCTCGTTTGGCTAATCTCACACTTGAAAATGCCAACTTTGTGAAGGTGGTTAATGTGGTTGCACCTCAACTTGAGAATCTCACTATCAGATATTGTCATGCGGAGCATGTGATTTCTTCACCTCACCTTGCCTCCTTTCTCTATGAAGGTTATTATCCTTTGAATCTATCTACTGATGGTTTCCATTCTTTGGAGAAGGCGGATATATGTATTTCCGGTTCACAAGAAGAACATGCTCAACGAATCATTTGTCTGCTTCAGCATCTTCAAAGTGCCAAGTTCCTTACTCTTAACCTGGAACTTGTTGAGGTATTATTTTACAATGAGTTTTAATCTAGATAACTACTTTCATAATTCTGAAAACTACAAAAAGGTTGAAACAACGCATTCTAAAAAAAGAAGCACATTGAGTGTGCTTACATGGGTAAGACTGCTTCTATCTGACTGCTCTACTTACAAATGTGCAATGATATAAGGTGAGTTTATATAGCCAATTTGAGTGACCCAAAATCCTAAATGAGTGACCAAACTGAGGAAAAAAGGAAACATGTATGTTTTAATTGATTAGTAGATAAAATTATTGCAACTTTGAGAGATATGTACAATCACAACGAGATGTCCGAGTAGTCAAAGGATGTCGGGTAAAAAAATGCGACTTTTCATTGTTATGTTGTATCTCCATACTAGCCTTTTGAATAGAACATATGGTGATGATTGATCTCTTTAAGTTACATAGAAAATGGGGAATTCTTGACTAGATATAAAAACATGCTTTGATACTTCTATTGGCGCCGAGTATTAAGAAGCATGTTCCGTACCGTAAACATCTTTTTCTCTTCCAATGCAATAGTCAGCCAAACACCATATTGGAAATTATATTACACTCCACAAAGACATGTTGCCTGCATTTATAAATCTGTACACGTAACTATGAGATTGCATCGGCTATTTTTGTTTTCTATGTATAACTTTGGCTTATAATTTTTTCTGCAGACTCTTTCTTCATCCTTGGATCTAAAATTACATAAACCTTCTCCGTTTGTGAACTTAAAAACCTTAAAGATTTACCCACATATAGCATACTCGCGGAATCGGATATTCAAGAAAGTAGCTATATCTACTGAACTCAAAAGCTATTTGCTAGATGGTTCCCCCGGGGCCACCTTCACAATGGTCTTACGTGAGGTATTTCTAGGCTTTTGTCTCTTTTTACGCAAGATAGCAATAGAGTTCAATTTCCGTACTTTAAAGCAATTCACTTTAGTCATTTTACACAAAATTACAACACAATTTATTTAAAAAAGAGATAACATTGCCAAATGTTCCTTTTATTTAATTTTTCTGCTAAACTAAAATCACAACTGTAGATATTTGATTAAAAATAAACATAGAGAACAAGACTTGTGAGTCAAGCAGTTTTATTTGTGGTAGATTTGCTTTTTAGGTTTATGCATTAATCTGGTGGAGCTTACGCACTACATTCATAAAATGTGTTGATGTTTCTACTGTCTCCTAATATTTACAGATGTTTAATTTTGGGAATTTATAAATTTTATAATTATAATCTCATGTAGGAGATTGAAGCACGTAAGCGTATAGCCGAATTAAGAGTGCTTTTAGAGAGAGAGAAGGATAATACCAAGACCAACAGTGCTCGCGTCGAACGAGGGGAAACATCAGTGGGAAGTCATAAACCAAAGACCGAAAAGAAACTGAAAATTGGAGGAAACATTGCGCAGATCAAGGGCTATTGGGAAGATCTTGGTGTTCAGTTTGAGCAAAGGAAAAAAATTGCTTGTCTCATTCTTTCAAAATTGCATGGCATTGAAAAATTGCTAACAATGCTGCCTGCATCAAATAGGGCTAAGATTCAACCATGTTTTTCTACTCTGTGTGCACAGGTTGACAATGTCGTTAGTAAAATAACAGATTCTATGAAGGTCCAATGTGATGAAAATCAAAGTCGTTCGAGTGTCTGCTTTCGTAAAATTGCTACAACATTGGGGTCGTCATCTTAGCAAATTGTAAGTTCTTGGTTTTCCTTATACTCGTAAGTGATGATTATTATCAAAATGCCAACTGTTGATTGTTCTTTTTTGTTCTACTTTCAGGTTCCAAGTTTTTTGTTATTAGCGACTTGTTACACGAATGTAGTAGCCAACTACCTGCTTGCGCAAATTGGATGGTAAATTTTTGAGCTTCTAGCACCTACCAACTCAGTTGATTCAAGGATATGCATTTTTGTTGCTTTAGCGCATAATTAAGATGATCAAGTGACTTGGTTTATAATTACGTTGTATGCTTCCCTAGTGGATTATGAATGGGATTGGAAAACATCTTCTTTGTACCTGCTAATTCTCTTACTATCTATATGATGTTAACTTCTTCTGACAGATTTTATAACTAGGTGGGTCAGGTCGGGTCAAATAATATATAGCTATTAAAGATATCACGATTCACAAATCAACTTAAACTAGGTTTAAATAAGTTCGTCGCGTTGCGGCGAATTTCTTTTGTTATTTAGTCTGTGTTTACATGTGTTTTGAAATCACTACGAGTGTGTTGCGAACGGAACTGCTGACAAGAATAAAAAGAAAATGTAGAAAAAAACACTAAAAGATAACCGAAAGAAAATCAACCAAAAAAAGTTGTATGGTAACGATGTTGTTCGTATGAAACCCGTGGTCAGGGATGAGCAAATTGTTCTGGGTACCGATACCAAATTTGCCGAACCGAAAGATCTTAAGTACCAATTCGGTACCGACTTTTGGCGTTCCTGGTACCAGTTCACTACCGTTTTTTACCTTCATATACCGGTACCGTAACCGGTATTTTCGGTATCAGTACTGATTCTGTATTGGTTGGCACCGAGCTTATCCCTACCCCTGTGTAACACCCGTTCTTATAAATCAGAGTTTAACGTATAATTTACGAAAAACAATCATGTAATTAAGATTACATATACATCGAAAATACGGGCTCATTAAAACCTTTTACAATTTAAAAGTTTAGAACATAATGTAATTAAGTTCGTCCTTTAAAAGTAACAACGAAACGTGTGCGGAAGCTTATTTCTTGATCGTATTCGGTTCTTCATTGTGCTTGATCGTCCTCCGGTGCTAAAATTTTACCTGAAACTCAATAAACATGAGTTGGATTAGTCATACGTAACTTAGAACGTATTTAAACGGGTTCGCAATGCATCAACGGTTAAAATAAACGATTTTCGCGAAACTGACACATGCTCGCGTAGCGCCACTGCCAGTCGCGCTACGCCATGGCCAAATTTCATCAGATTGTTGCAGCTGGTTGCTGCATATTCCCCGAATAACCCGATTTCACGGAAACGAGCATAACTCTCTCGTTTTTAATCCGTTTTACCCGATTCTTTTTCCTACGCGTCCGTAATTTAGTTCTCCATCTTATGAAGTTAAAATCCTATATCCGGATTAATAAAATTTCAGACTTTTAAGTCTTCGACTTATTACCCTTTTTACCAAATTTGACCCGTTCGTGATTTTATCACACAAACATGTTTATTTGGTCCTTATTCTCATGATATTCATAATTTCAATAATTCCTATCATATTAGGTTCAAGTCACGGGTTTCTTACGTATCTTAAACCCGTTTACGCTCATATGCGTATTTTGACCCGTTAAGGGTATTTAGGCATATTTTGATCATGAAACACTTTCATTCGTTTCTAGCGTTATTATACAACATTTCTTATCAAATAATCTTCCACCACAACTATATTTGTGGTGAACTTAATGAGGTGATCTATATAATCCGAGTTTTTCTCGTCGGATTGCTAATTTACGACAAAGACTCATATAGAGTCATTTGACCAAAGGTTTACATCTTTCGCTTCTTATACTTATTCCAATTATTTATTTGATCATAAAACTCGTTTCAAAACTACCTTTAAAGGTCGTTTGTCCAATTTAGCTTATAAGGGCGTTTTAGTCCGTTTAGCCAATCATTTACGATAAAGGATTTTTGAAAGTATATTTAACCCATACTCCCTCTTTTAACCTATGATTTTGTTTGAAAAGTCATTAAGCTTTCCAAACGCAATGTTCATTATTTAAAACATTCGGTTTACTTATCAAGTAACCAAATGTTTATTTTGACTTCTTTTAACACTCATTGAACCACATATTCTAAATGAGTGTTACCTTTTTTTCACATACCTGGCGCGAATCAATATATTGACCCGTTTTTAATACCTTGCTTTTATATCCGCTAATCCATAGCGTTGCTAATACCCATTTGACATTTACTCCTGAAATAATATAACTCGACAATAATCATTAGTCGTTATTGTCAAAAGGTGATATCTTCACCTTTTGACCCATTTGGTCTAAGTGACCGATTATGTTGGCGAGATGATGTTTATTACCATCTCATCTATATGACTCGCTCCGGTTCACACCGTGCGGTCATTTCACTTATTAATCGTTTCTTAACGCTTTTTAGCCTATCATAGCTTACGTCATACAGTGCCTTTCAAAACCAATAGTTATGGTCAACGCGTGACCAATTTACCGTTTTACCCTTGTTGTTTGTTTTGGTTTACCCTATAAGGTACCCATTCAAAAGTTTCATTTTTCATTTGTCATAAAATGATCGAATTACCGATTTAACTCCTTTTAAACTATCAACATGGTTTCTTGTCATGCTCGATTATCTTGTTCCGTACGTTTATACGCCGGAACATCATACCTCAATTATGTATTTATCTTATTCGTAACTAATACGATAAGAGAATATTCTAAAATATAAGACTAGTGTAAGCTATACTTACCTTACTTCCAAATTATGCTTTTCCGTCATTCTTGCTTCGTTTGACCCGCTTCGTTCCCAAGCTTTCACCTAGCTTGTTAATCGTCAAACTATCATTGTAAATTGTAAGATGGTTAGATTAGTCATAATTATTCATGACTATTCCATCTCACTTATTTCATAAGTCGAAACTACTATTCGACTTCATGATTAGTTAACTTAGCTTATTAAAGTTAACTACTTTCGATCACATGATTTACAACATTAGTTCAAATCAACATGATGATTAGAACTCTTCTTGTTTCATATTTCATATAACTTGCCATACTATTCAAATGCACATTTTCACTCTAATTTCCAACACTTAAGTTTTCATTTAGGCATTTTAACAAACACCTAATGTGCATACATTTTTACACATTTACAACTAGTTCATAACTAGTTATTTGCCAAGTTTCAACATCATTCTCAAGTCTTCATCTCTAGTATGCACAACAACACCTAGACTTATTTCATAGAACTCAAGTAACACCCAATTTATGATCAAAATTTTAGGGTTCTTCATCATTCTACTAAAACCCATTTAACACCTAAGTGGGTGATTATGAGTTTCATCATTATGAACAACAATCCATCAAATTATTGACTAGGGTTCGTTCCTAAACATGGATTCATGCTAGTTTCACCCATGCATCAATCATTCAAGCTAAATTTTTAGATTTCATAAGTTCATCAAGAATTCAAGATGTAACCAAAACACAAAATTCGACATACCTTGTGATCCCTTCACTGTGGTGATCATGTATTCATGCTTGGATTTCAATTTAGGACTGATTTGGCCCTTCAATTTGTCAATTTTTGAGCTTGCTAGGGTTTATGTGAGGAGCCCCTGGCTTCTCTGGATCATTCGACCAGAACACACACTTAAAGTGTGTGTTTTGGTGTCTAGTATTTTATTTTAAACAAACTTGTTTCAAGTTTGCTATAATTGGTCCCTATACATTATTCCAAGTTACATAAAGTGTATTATTTAACCAATTGTCCTTTTTATTCTTAAAACACTTAACTAACTAGGTTGATATTCCTAGTTACTTAGTGGGTCCCGGGAGTTATTACCCGGTTTATTTTAAGTCCCGTTAACTCGGGCTTTTATAAACTCAATTCCTTAAAACTTTGATTCGCTTGTATTTAATATTAGGATTTCTTATTTAAATCCAAATATTTACCGGGTTATTTTTTTTTTTACTACTAACGGTACTTTACCCGTCTTTTAGTATTAACGGAGTTTGATTACCAAACCCGTTTTCGGGGTGTTACACCCTGAAACTAGAAAAAGAAAAAAATTAAAAGTTGAAGAAAATTAACAAAAAAAAGTTGTACGGTACCGTTGTTCGTACGGTAACCGTGATCAGAGATGAGCAAATGGTACCGGGTAGCAACACTGAATTTTCCCGAACCAAAAGATTTCCAGTATCAATTTGGCACCAACTTTTGGCGTTTTCTGTATTAGTGCCGGTTTTTTACCTTCATGTACTGATACCGAACAGGACCGTACCGGTATTTTCGATACCAGTATTGGTTCGATACCGGTTAACACCAAGCTTATCCCAACCTCTGATATTAAAAAAAGGATTAAAGTTAAAAAGTAAAGAAAATAACTATTATTATAATATTAAAATAATAAAAGTATTAAAAAAACTATATATTAATATAATATTAAAATCACTATTCATTTCAATTCGTTTATTAATATATAGTAATAATAATATATAGTAATAATTACAAATACCCAATTGTTACTAACTAATTCACCTAAACTGACTAGGTTAGGCTTAAGAAAATGACAGGGTTGATCATTTTATATATTGAATGACTTGAACGAAAGGCGAATGCTAGTTAAATTACCTAGTGGTATCAAACCGGCGCGTTGCGTTGGGGGATTCTCTGCGCTACGCGGCGGTAATTTGGTCAGTATCGGTTCGTTTCGATTTGGTATCGGCACTCGTTATAGCAACCGAAAGAGGAAAAGTAAATATGTAAAATTCCCCGTGGATACGATACCCTACTTACACTATCTACGTAGTTTAATTAGGTTTTTGATTGACTCTGACGACAGTCATCAAAGTCCCTACATTTTTACCGATTAGCATGTCGGGGAGGCATTTGGATTATTAGTTGATAGCGCTATTAGGTTTGACAAGCCTCACAACGTGCTGTGAGCCGGACGTGAACTATTGACCTTCACTTTTACATTAATGTTGATAGACGTCAATGAGGGCACAAAACGAAACGTCTGCATTCGGTACACAGTTTAGTTATTTGATAAGGGTAGCTACCCAAGTCATACATAAACCAAAAACATTTGTGAACTTTACTTTTGCTTAACTAAAATTTGTGAATTCACCAACTTTATTGTTGACACGTAATTGCATGCTTTGTAGATCATTAGGTACACTTGGGACGGACAGTTGCAATTGCTGGAGTGGTGTGGTTTGATAAACTTTATGTTTTAAATTATTTATTAAACTTGTGGTTTTTTAATCTTGTTGGGATTTTTAACTTTATTTCCATTGCAACTTAAACTGTGTTTTGACAATTAAAACTTGATCGTTAATCATGTTTTTAGTGATGTTTTTATGATTAGTGGCTAGATTCTGGTCAGTCGCACGCATCGCGGTAAAACCCTGCATATGGAATTTGAAGGTGTGTGTGAGAGAGAGAGAGAGAGAGAGATGGGGGGGGGGAGAGTTGAGGGAAAGAATAGTAAGAAAGAGAGTGAATGACGATGATGAAGATGATGTTGGGGTTGATTTGTTGATTTATTTAATAATGATAATATCAATAACAATAAGAATAACGATAACAATAACAATAACAAAATGAGGGGTACACTAGTCTTTTCACAATAAAGTTTAGGGGTATATTAGGCGTTTCAACCATGGTTAAACGGCTAAACTAACAGAAATTAGGCTCGGTGACTCGAATGCTAGCATTTTTTACCCTACGGGGACTTAAGAAGCAAAAAAAAAGGGATTTTAGGGACTCGAGATGCCAGCGGCCAAATTGTTCATGGACGCAAATTGCATTTAAATCTAATTATTTTTACAAGTTACACGCTAAATTTAACTTTTAAACAAATTTACTTTTGTGTAAAATAATAATAATAAACTTACTTTTTAAAACCAGGGTACTAATACCTGAACCCATACCCAGTTATACCTAAACTCACTTATACCCTGTATCTGGGTACATAGAGTATGGTTTTTCTCAACCAAACCCGTTACCCAAACCCCACCCGATCTTCCAATACCCGATCATACCCGAACCTAATCTCATATCTGGAACCGGGTATTAAAGTTACGTCAAGCCCTAATTAAGAGTAAAATGCCCGGATAGTCTCTCTGGTTTTGTAAAATAACACTTATAGTCCCCAACTTTTGGAAATTACACTGGTGCTCCATGTGGTTTGACAGTTTGTTACTCGGATAGTCCCTAGAGTGGATGTCCGTTAGTTTTCTCCGTTAATTCCATATAAAATGACCAACATGCCCTTAGTATTAAATTAAGTGGGCCCTAACGTTTAAACCCCTTCCCCCTGTTCTTTTCTTTCTCTCTGAAGTCTGAACACAACACCGCTATACCATCACTCAGCTTCCACCACAACCACCATCGTGCACCGTGCGCCAGATCCTACACCATAACCACCATCCTCGCTAGATATTCACCGGAGACTGAATGTGCCGTCTTGCATTTCGCTACTATCTCCGATCTAAGGTGAATCCGCAAAACATGCGTTGATCATCTGACATCGAGTGTGCCGAAACAAACCTTGAGATGACCTTATGGTGAGTTTCCATAAGGTCTATAATCCAAATTTTATAGTGGGTTTCGATGGATTGTAGTCCGAACCTTCAACCAAAGCCAACCTCCACCACCATCTTGCCGACAACCGACATCCAGCTCTGAAATAACTTTCACGATCTCGTCACCTAGTAGAAAACGTGATGTTTTTGGTCGGTTGGTGCGGCTAAAGACTTAGGTAGCTGTTGTAATCAGTGGTTGCAGGCAGCACGATTGTGAAAGTGATGAACAACATGGATGGCTGTGAAAGCCGCCATCAAAGTCTCTTGATTTCTCCCCCTGATTTCATTTGAACCAGTCATCATCGTGGGTCATCGTCTTTTGTGTTTCAAATTGAACCATTACCAGTGTTGAATATCAACTTCAAATGGCTTCAAAATGCCTTTTGGTTACGATGTTTGGACCTTATTCTATAGTGGCTCCATTGGATTTTGATTTACCGTTTGGATTTTGATTAATGGTTAAGTATTGTTGGTAGTTTTTGTGTTTGGATTTTGATGATAACACTGCTAGTAGTTTTTTCTGTTTGGGTTTTTGATTGGCCAAGTCACGTCTGCGGAAGAAGAAGGGAATGGTGGGGTTAGGATGTTTATATTTAAATAAAGGTGGGGCCCACTTAATTTAATACTAAGGGCATGTTGGTCATTTTACATGGAGTTAACGGAGAAAACTAACGGACATCCACTTTAGGGACTATCCGAGTAACAAACTGTTAAACCATAGGAAGTACCGGTGTAATTTCCAAAAGTTATGGACTGTAGTGTTATTTTACAAAACCAGGCATTTTATTCCCTACTTAAAAATCGTTTCAACTTTTCAGAAGGGGAGAAATCACGCCGCTAATTCGCCTCCACCGGCTGCCGTTGGTCGCCGTGTGCTGTCAGTCCCCTTTGATCACTGATCATCAACTCGACATCGCACACCCGATCGTCTTCGCCCTCTGCTTGTGTCATTTGAATAACATTCACTAAAGAGGTAAGTCTTAAACTGTCATTGCTTATTATTCTGTTAATCCTCTCTTGATTTGTTCCACTATTTAAAAATTGAAGAAAGAACTGCATTACAGAAAAATATTTGATAAGATTTTTCCTGGTGAATCACTTTCGATTACATGATGATATTGTTTGTGATTTAAAGTAGACGAATCTATTTCTAGGGCAATAATATATCATCTTTGTAAATGTAAAGGGTTATTGGATTTTATCACCCCAAACTATTGGCTATTGGCCGTTGCCATCCCCAACTATAATTTGACGGCCGTCACCCCCAACTTAACACTTAGTGTGTTCTATCACCACATCGTTAACTGATCACTAACTTTTGATCCTGTTACTATATTTTTGGGGGTGTCATAGGGATCTTAGGAAGGTTTTAAGGATCTTAGGACACCCCAAATGTATAGTAACATGACCAAAAGTTAGTGATCAGTTAACGACGTGGTGACAGAACACACTAAGTGTTAAGTTGGGGGTGGCAGGCGTCAAAATGATAGTAGGGGTGACAGCGACCAATAGTCAGTAGTCAGAGGTGATAAAATCCAATAACCCTGATATTAATACCTTTTTTTGTGATCTTTTCATTCTATTAAATTGCAGGGTTAGTGATGATTGTTTAGCAAACAACTTTTAAAGAGAAAAGGTTCAGGCAAAGACAAAGATGAACCCTACAATTCTGGTGCTTATATGTGAATTAATATCAAGGTAAATAATGGATTCTAGGCGTGGTAAAATGAGAATGAATGTAGAAGGTGATAGATTAAGTAGCTTGCCAGATGATCTCATCCATAAAATTCTCGCTTTTCTCCCCATCAAAGATGCTATTGAAACTAGTGTTTTGTCATCTAGATGGAGGTTTATTTGGACTTCAATGCCCTATCTCAATTTGTCAAGTGAGGATTTCTATACATTGCCAAAGTTCTCCAAATTTGTTACCCATGTTTTGTCTCGCCGTAACAATTTAACAGAAGTGTATTCATTGAAGCTCACTTTTCGTGGAAAGGCGAGTCAGGTGTTTGTCAAGAGAATTCTGAATTATGCAGTCTCTCACAATGTCCAACAACTAAATGTGGTATGGTTGGATGTGAATAGTGATATGACGTTTCCTCTGTCTCTCTTTAGTTCTAAGTCTCTCAACAGTTTGACAATGCAAATTGTCAAACGATATCGTATTATAAGTAAGTGTTTGACGTCAACTTGGGAGCTCCCAACGTTAACAACATTGGATCTTCATTCTTTCACTTTGTGTGATGACGAAGCTGACAACCGCATTGGTATTTTCTCAAAATGTGCAAACTTGAAGAATCTCATATTAAAGGATTTTGAAACGGAATCAGATGGTTTGAGTATCTTTCATCCTCGTCTGGCTAATCTCACACTTGAAAATACCATCTTTGTGAAGGTGGTTAATGTGGTTGCACCTCAACTTGAGAATCTCACTATCAGATTGATAGAAATCGCATACGTATTAGTATATTGTAATAGTGTAAGGGGTATTAGTGTAATTACTTTTCTATAAATAAGGCATTAGTCATTAGTGAAGGATAAGGAGAAATTAGTAAGTTGTTAGGCTCATGCTAATGGCATTGAGAAGGGCATAGCCCTGGCCACTTTGGTGGTTATTATTCTGTATTGTCTTCTTCTTCAATCAAACAAATATAGTTACAGATTGCTTTCATCATCTCAATTACATTCAGTCTCTATCATTGGTCCGACCTGCCTACTCTGCTCTCCATTCATCTTCAATTTCAGGTGATTCTTCAACTTTAGCGTCTCAATTCAGCTTTCCCTTCTTCCTCTGTTTTCATTGCACCTTCGCCATTCTTCTTCTTCCTCCTGGTTCTTCTCGAACTTCACTGTTCTTCAATTGCTACTTCTGCTCGATCACAAACTCAACCAGATCTATCTTCTATTTTCGGATCTGTGTCACATTCGGATCTCAGATCCAATTCATTTCAGATCTGTTCACCTGCCTATCCTCTGCTCTTTCCAGTTCAATTTCTATTTGAAATTCCATATTCGTTACTGATAATCAATGGCCACTGCTTTGGATTCACAATTGGATATTCACGAAATCAGGATACAAATGCTTCAGGATTCCCTCGCTGATATCAAGGCATCTCTGACGGTTGTGAACGAGGCTTGTAGGCAACAACGAGAATTCCAGAAGTTCGTTCTCGATTGGATGCACCAGCAGGATTTGAGGTCTAATTCCAGATCGATTTCAAATCATTCAGATCCGTCTTCAGATTCTATTTCTCCACCTCCATCTCTAATCGAGCAATTGGAGGCAATCGTCTCCAGATCTGAAGCACGCTTGCGTGGCCATACGGTTTCACGTTTTTCAGGTTTGAATTCTACATCGCCAACTTCAATTGCTCAAGCTCCTTCTTCCCTTGTACAATTTGCGGAAGTTGAATCACAAGTTGACGGCAATTCGATTGACCACGGCAGTTTGATTGAACGTGTGGTGGATCGCTCTTCAGATTCTCAGTCGCGATCGCTGTCTCATGTGGCTCCAGTGATTGCGATCATCTCCGGAACTGAAGAACAGCCGTCTGGTCAGGGACGTTTGATGTCGATTAGGGCTAATTGGGCTATATCTGATATTGTACAATGGAAATTGGGCTCTGAACCTATGATGGGTCACGATGTGGGGCTGAACTCAGTTGTGGATCTGGATTATACTGATCTGGGTCGAGGTGTGGAGCAAAAAATGGTTGTGGGCCTGATTTTTTCTGATTTGGACTTGTGTGAGAAGGGAAATGCTCCATTTGATAGGGGAAAGAGTTCATTGTCTCACCGTCCTCTCATTGGAACGCGATTGAAGTTTTCGGCTACATCGCATTTATGGGTCGTGCATGGGCAGCCTCGGCCACCGGAAGTCGTTGTCGGATTCCAGTCTTGAGGACAAGACTGTTTTGAAGGGGGGAGTATTGATAGAAATCGCATACGTATTAGTATATTGTAATAGTGTAAGGGGTATTAGTGTAATTACTTTTCTATAAATAAGGCATTAGTCATTAGTGAAGGATAAGGAGAAATTAGTAAGTTGTTAGGCTCATGCTAATGGCATTGAGAAGGGCATAGCCCTGGCCACTTTGGTGGTTATTATTCTGTATTGTCTTCTTCTTCAATCAAACAAATATAGTTACAGATTGCTTTCATCATCTCAATTACATTCAGTCTCTATCAGATATTGTCGTGCGGTGCATGTGATTTCTTCACCTCACCTTGCCTCCTTTCTCTATGAAGGTTCTTATCCTTTGAATCTATCTACTGATGGTTTCCATTCTTTGGAGAAGGCGGATGTATGTATTTCTGTTTCAAAAGAAGAATATGCTCATCAAATCGTTTGTCTGCTTCAGCATCTTCAAAGTGCCAAGTTCCTTACTCTTAACCTGGAACTTGTTGAGGTATTATTTTACAATGAGTTTTAATCTAAATAACTACTTTCATAATTCTGAAAACTACAAAAAGGTTGAAACAACGTATTCTAAAAAAAAGAAGCACATTGAGTGTGGTTACATGGGTAAGACTGCTTCTATCTGACTGCTCTACTTACAAATGTGCAATGATATAAGGTGAAATATTTTATATACCCAATTTGAGTGACCCAAAATCCTAAATTAGTGACCAAACTAAGGAAAAAAGGCCACATTTATGTTTTAATTGTTTTGTAGATAAAATTATTGCAACTTTGAGAGATATGTACAATCACGACGAGATGTTCGAGTAGTCCAAGGATGTTGGGTAAAAAAATTGACCAAAGGGCTAATTTGTGGTTTTTGGTTGGTCAAAGTGGCTATATATGTGACTTTCCCTTGTTATGTTGTATCTCCATACTAGGCTTTTGAGTATCACTTATGCTGATGATTGATCTCTTTAACTACATTGAAAATGGGGAATTCTTGACTAGATATAAAATATGCTTTGATACTTATACTGGCGCAAGTATTAAGAAGCATGTTCTGTAAACATCTTTTTCTCTTTCGATGCAATAGTCAGCCAAACACCATATTGGAAATTAAATTACACTCCACAAACTCACAAAGACATGTTGCCTCTATTTATATATCTGTACACATAACTATGAGATTGCATCGTCTATTTTTGTTTTCTATATATAACTTTGGCTTATAAATTTTTCTGCAGACTCTTTCTTCATCCTTGGATCTAAACCTACATCAACCTTCTCCGTTTGTGAACTTAAAGAGCTTAAAGATTTACCCACAAACAGCATACTCGTGGAATCCAACATCCAACAAAGTAGCTATATCTACCGAACTCAAAAGCTATTTGCTAGATGGTTCCCCTGGGGCCACCTTCACAATGGTCTTACGTGAGGTATTTCTAGGCTTTTGTCTCTTTTTACGCAGGATGGCAATATAGTTCAATTTCCGTACTTTCAAGCAATTCACTTTAGTCATTACGCATAGTCACAACACAATTTACATTTGTAGTTTTAAGTTATCATCTTTCTTAAAAAAGAGATAGCATTGCCAAATGTTCCTTTTAATTAAATTTTGCTGGCAAACTAAAATCACAGCTCTAGATATTTTAATTAAAAAATAAACATAAAGAAGAAGACTTGTGAGCTATGAAGCACGGGGACGGCTATGAGCCTCTAGTACCCGTCCCGGGGACAGTTTGGGGACGGAAACGCCGCGGGGACCGCTGGGGACGTTTCCAAAATGTATCCTGAAATCGAGGGACGGCAACCAAAGGTATCCATTGATGCCGGAATATCTCGCCGGAGAAACCACAGCTCTGGTCATTCTGCAACTAAAGAGTCTCGCCGGAATAGTACTTCTGTGTTGGTAAAGCAGGACTAATGCTGGAAGATGAGAAAGAATGGGTGCGGTGCTCTCAATTATGTAGGGTTTTTAATAAATTGTCTTTTTGTCACTTTACACCCTCTGGTATTCTTTTATTACACTCTTAGCACTAACTTTTAAGGAAGAGTTTGGTAAAAAGTTTACTTTTTTTCCATTTAACCCCTCTATCTTGACTAGTATACATTTGGTCCCTAAACTTTTAAGTTTATAAAAATAGCACAACGTTTAAGATCGTACCACATTATACGGACTTCGTTTAATATATTTTTATTTTTATATTTTTTTGCCGTACCCGTATCTTGGATTTTTTAGTTTTGCCGTTCCCCGTACCCGTTCCCGTGCTACGTAGCTTGTAATTCAAGCAGTTTTATTTGTGGTAGAATTGCTTTTTTAGGTTTATGCATTCATCTAGTGGAGCCTACGCACTACATTCATAAAATGTTTCATGGTTTGGTTCGGTTCGGTTATTAGCCTTAACCAAAATCGTAGCCAAAGTTATCGCTTAATCTATATTATTAACCGTTCGGTTTTCGGTTAATCAGGTTTATTAGGTTAATTCGTTGGTTTTCGGTTAATCGGTTCGGTTAATAACCAAAGCATACTTGGGCTTAAGTTTTTACTTGGAAATACATCGAATGGAGGTATAAATACATGAATTGGATGTATAAATGTAAAATGTATGAGATTGAGGTGTAAAACATAAAATACATGAATGGAGGTATAAAAACTAGATATATATAAAAATATGAATGGTTCAGTTCGGTTAATTTCGGTTAACCGAGGGTACAAAAAATAACCAGTTTTCGGTTAATTTCGGTTCGGTCTCAGTTAATGGTTCGGTTTTTGCTCACCCTACTTCCTACTGTGTCCTAAAGTTTACAGATGTTTAAATTATGATGATAAGTGGAGAGCGTTTCCATGCTTAGTATAAATTTTATAATCTCATGCAGGAGATTGAAGCACGTAAGCTTATAGCCAAATTAGGGGTGCTTTTAGAAAAAGAGAAGGATAATACCAAGACCAGCAGTGCTCGCGTGGAGCGAGGGGAAGCACCAGTCGAAAGCCATAAACCAAAGACGGAAAAGAAATTGAAAATTGGGGGGAACGTTGCGCAGATCAAGGGCTATTGGGAAGATCTTGGTGTTCAGATTGAGCAAAGGAATAAAACGGCGTGTCTCTTTCTTTCAAAATTGCAACGCATTGAACAACTGCTAACAATGTTGCCTGCATCAAACAAGGCTAAGATTCAACTATGTTTTTCTACTCTGTGCGCACAGGTTGACAATGTCATTAGTAAAATAACAGATTCTATGAAGGTCCAATGTGATGAAAATCAAAGTCGTTCGAGTGTCTGCTTTCATAAAATTGCTACAACATTGGGGTCGTCATCTTAGCAAATTGTAAGTTCTTGGTTTTCCTTATACTCGTAAGTGATGATTATTATCAAAATGCCTACTGTTGGTGCCGCATTGTTCTTTTTTGTTCTACTTTCAGGTTCCAAGTTTTTTGTTATTAGCGACTTGTTACACGAATGTAGTAGCCAACTACCTGCTTGCGCAAATTGGAATGGTAAATTTTTGAGCTTCTAGCACCTACCAACTCAGTTGATTCAAGGATATGCAGTTTTGTTGCTTTAGCGCATAATTAAGATGATCAAGTGACTTGGTTTATAATTACGTTGTATGCTTCCCTAGTGGATTATGAATGGGATTGGAAAACGTTTATTGCATCTTCTTTGTACCTGCTAATTCCTCTATCTATATGATGTTTATTTCTTCTGACAAAGATTTTATAACGAGGTGAGTCGGGTCGGGTCAAATAAATCATAGCTATTAAAGATACTTATAACTTCTTCTGACAAAGATTTTATTCACAAATCAACTTAAATTACAAATACCCAATTGTTACTAACTTATAACTTCTTCTTCTGACAAAGATTTTATTCACAAATCAACTTAAATTACAAATACCCAATTGTTACTAACTTCACCTAAACTGACTAGGTTAGGCTTTAAGAAAATGACAGGGTTAATCATTTTATATATTGAATGACTTGAACAAAGGGCGAATGCTAGTTAAATTACCTAGGTGGTATCAAACCGGCGCGTTGCGTTGGGGGATTCTCTACGCTATGCGGCGGTAATTTGGTCAGTATCGGTTCGTTTCAGTATCAGCACTCGTTATAGCAACCGAAAGAGAGGAAAAGTAAATATGTAAAATTGTGACATGACCAAAAAAATATCAACACATGATTTACATTGATTGAAAGCAATTGTTCGATAAGAATCGTTTCGATTCTTCAGGGTACCGTCACGGTACCAGCACTTGTATTGCCTATAATACCACAGAGAAACACTCTATTTTGAATGCAACTCGGCTCTCAATAAAATTTATACCGGAACGTGAGAAAAAATAAGTAAAATCACATATTTATTTAGTCTTTTTTTTAAAGTTAACAAATGCGAGTTATCAGATAAAAATCGTATAGCATATATTTGACTTTTGAAAAAAAAAAAGAAATCAACTCTGCCTCGTGGCGATTTTGAATGGTGAAGCTGGTATTCATTACCTTTTTTTAATATAATAATAAAATAAAAAGATAATGATAATTACTTTTTATTTTATTTTATTCTAAAAACATTTATTAGTATAATTATTATTATTATTAAAATCAATATTTTTATTTTTGTTTTTATTTTTAGAAAATAAGATTCGGATACACACAATAACAGTGTCAAATTTAATACAGTTTAATTCAAATTCCTCGTATCGCAATACAATTTTGTAGATTCCGGGCAAGCCAAACATTTGTTATATTTCATATTCTTCTTTTGTTTATCTTCAAAAGTCACTAATTGTTATCAAATACAAAAATAGGGTTGAACATACTTCAAAGTTTAACCAACCAACTACATACTCTATAACACCAATCTCACAACCTTTCAAAACATGTAAACTAAGCCTCTCCGTTAATGACAAATTCGGAGAAGATGATAGTTATTCACAAGCAGCTAGACAAACACGAACTCGAAGAATGGCAGTTTCGTAAATTCCTCCTACTCAATGACCACGTTTTGAAAACCTTTCTTTACGTTGTTTAACGAATGTTGCTCAGAAACAGTATTCTCAGGATCTCCGTTGTGTCCTCGAGAAAGTATCTGGCTTTGCTCGGTTTCCTACCGACTGTGCAAGCGAAGACTTCGGCTACTGGGGAAAGACTCGGGGCCAGGGGCGTACCCACCTATATCTCAAGGTGGGCGGGCGCACCCCTTGAAAAAAATAAATTTTAGTGCTAAATTCCCGGTAAAATCCCGGCCGCACCCTTTGAAAATTTTCGTCCGCACCCCTTAAAATTTTCGCCCCCCCCCCCCCCCCAGGAAAAAAAATCTTATGAATTTGTAAAAGATTTACGTAAACACTTATTTTTTTTTAAATACAACCTAATTAACTTTCTACTTAACTAATTAACTTTCACTTAACCCAATTAACTTTCTCTTAACCTTTAACCCAATAAACACATCATAACTCAAGCCCAACCCAATTTAATAATCTAATTTGAACTAAAATATAATAACCCAGCCCACCACAATTTCGGCCATCAAACTCACGAAAACAACATCTCATCACTATTTTCGGGTATGGTTCGATTATTTTTTTGTTTTCTTGTTTTATTTGGATTTTTAGGAGAAATACAATTATTAAAAAAGTTTGAAATTTTAGTTTTTTGAAACTTTAGTTGGTTGATTTTGTTGTTTTAGTTAAAGTTTAGTGTGTTTAAATGGTTAGTTAGAAGGAATCAACAATTAAAACTAGGGCTTGATTTTAAAGTTGAAAATTATGAAGTTTGGTGATGATTGTAAAGTGTTCATTGTTGAAAATTATTTGTATATGTTACATAGAGAAAAACCTGCTTAGAAAAGTAGCTCTAGATGTTTTGGATAGATTTTAAAAATGAAAACTCGTAGAGCGACATTTTAAATATGTTTGTAACGACGTTTGACTTGTTTTTTATAATTATATAAATTTTAGCTTGAAATTCTTTTGTTTTACATGACCCGACCCGATATGAACCGGATTTTTTTTATATACCTAGGGGCCTAAAATTTTTAAAAATATTCCGCATCCCCATGAAAAAATTTCTGGTCCGCCACTTCTCGGGGCCGCTATTGCTCTTGTGATTGCTTCAAACATGTCCTCGCCTGACCTGTCGTCCCCAATGCAAAGCACGAAATCTGGTACAATTTCTCTGTGTTTCGTTGTTGTCAAAAGACGATCTGCAACAATCCGTTTGTTGACCCCCTGTTGAAAAACAACAATAGAAATGTCACTTTGACTTGTGAGGTCAAAGAAATTTGTCGCGATTTTTAACTGATACGGATCCTTTTGGTTTGTTAGATAATGTCATTAAACCGACTATTGTTGATGTGAAATTGCAATAAAACTGCATCAATTTCCCATCGGAATTCCAATAAGTCTGACCCTTAGAGTCAAACTTATATATACATGATTAATTTATCAAACTTATATATACATGATTAATCAATTCCATCAATTTTTTGTCTGTAAAATAAGAAAATTTCAGTTCATCACTTTTTTGTTTGTAGAAACAAACGGTTCACCAACGTAAACAAACACAAACGCATATATCGAACATGTCGAGGCTTAAGACTATCAAGGCTTAATTAATGATTCATATGTTCATTCGTAAAATAAACGAACATGAAGCTTCCAATTTTCTTTTTATATAAACAAAAGTGGAGCTTTTAAACCTCTTCTAACTTTCTTTTAATCCCCTATACCCAATACAAATAGTGAAAACCCTAATTCTGGCCGTTTATTCTAGTCTGCTTATACAAACAATAGTGAAAACCCTCCTAATTCTCTTTTGAACCCCCTACCCAATAATGAGAACCCATAATTTTCTTTTAAACCTCATACCCAATAGTGAAAACCATAATTCCGCCCGTTGGATTATAGTCTGTTTATATAAACAAAACTGGAGTTTCTGTTTTTCTTTTAAACCCAAAAGCAAGAAATCAGCCAACCAAAACCCCTTCAAAGCCAACCAGTAGTCTTAGTCTTACCGTCGTTTACCTCCTCCGGTCGCTGTTGGTCGTCGTGTGCCGTACGTCTCCCCCGCGTTTCTGCTAATCATTCTTTAGTAAGTGGTTCTTTATTCTATTAATTAATTCTTTCTTGATTTGTTCCGTATTGTTTGAAAATAAAGTGCGATTCTTTCATCAATTTTTGTCTGTAAAATAAGAGTGGATGTCAAACCAAATTAGATGTTTTACATTCTGTTATGTTGCAGCGTTTGGAGGAAAAAGTGAAATGGATTCTGGAGATAGGCTGAGCGGCTTGCCAAGTCATCTTATCCATAAAATCCTCTCCTTTCTTGATATCAGTGAGGTTGTTGAAATGAGTGTTTTGTCACGCAGTTGGAAGTCAATATGGTTAACAATACCTTATCTCAATTTCTCATATGGGGCCACATCGCCAGAGTTTTCTAAGTGTGTTACCAATGTATTGTCTAGGAGGGACAATCAAACATCTGTGTATTCGGAAGTCATTTGCCGGGGTTATGCGTTGCAGCACGGTTGCCTTCAATCAGAGTGCATGTTGTTGTGTCATTTTTTAAATATGTGGTTATAAAATACAAAGTTATTTTCCTTGTTTAAAAAGGTATGCGACTGTTGCTTTATGGAGAATCACTCATGGGTTGTCGGTGCCTGACAATCTCATTTATTAGGAACAGTTGCCAAAAGCTATAAAATAGTGATTCCCTTCTTCTTTTTGAATAATGACATTTAGTGTCACTAGGAGCAAGTGTGGAGCACCTTCTGCTCCGAATGGTTTTGTGCATCATGCCTTAATATTTAAAGAATTAGTTATTCTTTCCATTTGTGATTTTCGTCATGACAAAGGAGAAAATGAAAAATAAGTCCGGACTTCCATGCTAATCGAAAATAAGGGGTACGAAGATTACCGATATGACGTTTACACTCATTTTCGCGCCGTGGTGTATGCATCGACCTTGAGCTTTTAAACTCGTAAGTCAAGATTTCAGATCCGAAAAACACAGATCTCAGATTTGAGCGCCAACAGATCTGAAAGTGTAAATCTTGAGCTTCAACAGAACAAAACAAATCTGGTAACTTCACCCCAGTAGATCAGATCTTGAAAAACCTTCATGAAAAACTCAGGTCTAGAGATTAAGTAGGGAAAAACCGTGATGTGATGATCTAGGTTTTGATACGGTGGGCGCCAATGAAGAAACACGGATTCACCGCTGGAGTGGGTTGGACCGCTTTCTCTAGGAGGATGGGGAATCACACCTTGTTCTTCCTCTTGAATCTAGATCTGCAATGGAGAAGAAGAAAAATGGGGATGTAGAGATGGCCGGTAGGGGAAGAATCCCCTATTTCCAGCTACAAAAAGTGTGACGGCTCCATATCTTTTGCCCTAATAATTAGGTGAACACCTCTTTATATAGGAGACATGGGCCTCCCCTAACCTCAATGGGCCAGGCCCAGTTAGGGGTTATATCTATAAGTCCCCAACCCAAAGTAGTGTAAACTACACCACGTTGGGCCTCACCGTTGGGTTAGTAAGCAATAATAATAAATATTAATATAAAAAGGCGATAAGTAACGGAGATGTCTGACCGTGCGGGTCGGGTCCAATACCATACCCCATCAAGGGGCTAGCAAGGAGTTTGTGAATCGAACCCTTGAGTATGCATTCTCCCTCAGTGTCGAACAACTAACCTGCGCCTGCTTGAGAAAAAAAAAATGGAGTTTCCTATACGTATTTTTTGCTCTAAGTCCCTTGAACATCTCAATTTGACAATGGAAATCGGCAAACGTTCTCGTTTGTCTAAGTCTATGAGTTCGACCCGGGATCTCCCATCATTAACAACATTGAATCTTAGTTCTGTAACTTTGTGAGTTAAATGCTTGGTTGGTCCCTGTGGTTTGCAAAAATTTCATACTTGGTCCTATTGGTTTACTAATTACACGCGTGGTCCCAAAAGTTGTCAAAAATGAACTCGGTTGGTCCCCTGACGAAACCTCTGTTAAATTTCTCAGTTAACTATGTGTGAAATGACTATATTACCCTTGAACAATTAAAAGAAATAAAAAAATATATATAAAGAACCTGCAACCACCTCCATCTTCTTCCCTCTCGTTTGCTCTTCCAATTCGATGCGAAGGGACCGACGATGACGAAACCCAATGTAAAGACAAAGAAAACGGTGTTGAAAATTCTAATCGGCACATAAACGAGGGCGAAACGGTTCTTACGTGAAGATTCGAACCCAAGCTTCTGAAGATCCAGACATGTACTCTGAGGGTTAATCGGCACTGTGATGGTTGCAAGTATCAAGTCAAGAAAGTCCTGCAAAGAATTGAAGGATAAGCCCTCCGTCACCACTTCCGGCCGCCGTAGTTCGTGCCTTCAACACAACGTCATCTCTCTAGATCCGACACCCACGCTGCTGATTCCGTTCTCACAACAGAATCCGACACCCACGCTGCTGATTCCGCTCTCACCAACAACCAAACATAACTCAACCACAGCTCCGGCTCTCACAACAGATCCGACACCCACAACAGCTCCGGCGACGCTGCTGATCCGACGACGCCGCTGATTCCGTTCTTTTGCTGCTGCTGATTTCGTTCCTTCCACACACAAGGTGGGTTCGGTTTCTTGATTACTAACTGTTTTGGGGTTTGATTGAGATTGTTAGAGTTTAGGGTTTGGTAATTTGGGGAAAAAGATTTGATTTTTAGGTCAAAAGTGGAGAATTCTGATTGTTCAAGATTGTTAGGGTTTAGGGTTTGGTGATTTGGGGAAAAAAAGATTTGATCACTCTTCTCCAATCATCAGTTTCTTCATGGTTTAAAGCGTGGGTTCCTAACCCCGTAAGGGGGGCAGGCAACTCGTGGTTGCTCCCCCTCCTTCCTCCCTGGCAGGGAGTTTTAGTTTTTGGCGCATCCCCCTACTTCACTCGAGTTGGGTTATTGTTCTTAGGTGTATGATGAAAGGTGTTGTGGAGGGGGGAGGCCCGGAGGGTGTTAGGCCTTGCCCCTTCAGGAATTTCCACTCTTGCAAAGATGGTTTTGTAGGGTCCAAAGGATACGCGAGACTGCTCTCTCACTTCCAACGGGACCACCTCAAGTCAGATAACAGGAAAGATACTTTACGGGATGCGATTGCTAAGGATCCCGACTTATATGAGGACGTGGGAGAAACTTTGAAAACGCTTAACAACTGGCTGTGCGGGGAGTGCATGGCTGTGCATGCTCTTAGCCGGGGGTGTCATCATGTTGATGACCTTGTTAAATTCGTCCCTAGCTCGAGGGGGACCGAGGACTTTATTGTGGGGATTCCCAAACCACAAGTTTCGGGAGGGGGGCTTCAGGGGAAGGCATTGCCTCTGTCGGTGTGGATGGCTCCCTTCTGGAGCGGGTTTTTTCTCTTCCCATCACGACAGTCAAGAGCATTCCTCCTAGTTTTCGAATGGCGTTCGCGCAAGCTTTAACATCGGCTATGCGGAAGGTGATTGCTACCCCTGGGTCGGTTGAATATTGGGTTAAGCTACTCTTGTTGCCTCGCTGTACTTTAAAAGTTGTGCGCCCTGCCAATAGGCAGGAACGTCGGTCCGGGAACAGGAAAACGTTACAGTGCTTTAGCATCCAACGGGCTCTTTCTGTCTGGAAAGACGGGGAAGGGATTAGCGAGCTAGTTGCTTCCCTCTTTCAGGATGTAAAGGAGAAAGGGGCGGTAAATGGGTCCGACCGTCGGGAGGGCCGAACCAATGTTAAGCAGTGCCTTCGTAAAGTGGCAGATGGTCATTTCACAGCTGCGGTCAAGGTGTTGTCCTCTTCTGGCGTTGCCCCCTTTGGGCCCTCCACTTTGGAGGCCCTCGCGGAGAAACACCCGGTTACGCCCCCTCCGGTTGTGCCGGCAGACACAATCCCTCAGGCACCCTTAACTGTTGATGCGGAGTGCGTTTTGGGGTGCATTAAGTCATTCCCCAAAGGAACTTCGTGCGGGAGAGATGGGCTCAGGGCGCAACACTTACTGGATAGCTTTTGTGGAGAAGGGTCCTCAACTTCCTTGGGTTTAGTTTTAGCCATCACCGGGGTAGTCAATGTCTTCTTGGGGGGGTTATGCCCCAGGTCTCTTGCTGAGTTCGTTGCCTCCGCTCCTCTGACCCCCTTGCTGAAACCTGATGGGGGGATCCGTCCTATTGCGGTCGGGGCCATTTGGCGTAGGCTGGTCTCCAAGATAGCGATGAAAAAGGTAGGGAAAGAGATGGTTAGGTACCTGGGGGATCATCAATTCGGGGTTGGGACACCAGATGGGGCTGAAGCTATCCTCCATAGCGCGAACAGGTTCCTTAACGCCTTTCACGATGATGGGGCCTTCGCCATGCTTACCGTTGACTTCTCCAATGCTTTCAACCTAGTGGATCGCACAGCTCTTCTGCGGGAGGTTGGGATTCGATGCTCATCTATATTTCCGTGGGTACATTTTCTTTATGGGCAAACCGCTAGGCTTTATGTGGGTAATGACTGTATTGGGTCGTCCACGGGGGTCCAGCAGGGGGATCCTTTGGGACCTCTATTGTTCGCCCTTGTCTTGCACCACCTCACACAACGTATACGAGACAGTTGCACCCTCCCCTTCCACGCGTGGTATTTGGATAATGGTACTATTATGGGAAAAACATCTGAGGTAGCAAAGGCTCTGGCTATCATTCAATCTGAGGGGTCACCTTTGGGGCTTCGGCTTAATATAAAAAAAACAGAGGTATATTGGCCGTCTTGCAATGGAGAAAAAATTGGAGGCTAGTTTATTCCCGAAGGAGATTGGAAGACCAACGGGGGGCGTGAGACTCCTTGGGGGAGCTGTGAGCCGGGACCCCAGTTTCATTAGTGCTTTGGCTGCGCGGCGAGCTTCCCGGGCAGTGGACCTTATGAGTAGCCTTTCGCAACTCCGAGACCCGCAAAGTGAGCTTCTCCTGCTGCGCTCTTGCATGGGTGTCGCCAAGCTCCTTTTTGGTCTGCGAACTTGTCAACCTGTGTTTGTAAAGGAGGCGGTATCCTTATTCGATAAAGGGCTACGGGGGGCTATAGAGGACATTGTGGTGTGTGGGGGTCCGTTTTTTGGGGATTTTCAGTGGCGGGTTGCTTCTTTGCCCTGTAAGATGGGGGGCTGGGGCTTCTATTGGCCATGGATGTCTCCATTTACGGTTTTGTTGCCTCGCGAGCTCAATCGTGGGGGCTGCAAGATCACATCTTGCGCGAGAGTGGGGTTGTTGGAATGGATGGGGATTATGACATGGCTCTGGGGGAGTTGCATAGACACCTCCCGGATTTGGATATTGGCGGTTTCGCTAACAGGGACACCGCCCCACCGAAGACCCAGAAGACTTTGGCGAGTGCTCTGTTTTGTCGTATCGCTCAGAATATTGGATCAGATTTCTGTACGACCCCTCGTCAGAACGCAGTCCTAGAATGCTTGCGGGGCCCCCACGCCCAAGATTTTCTATCGGTCATCCCCATCGAGGGCTTAGGCCAAAAGATGTCAGCCGTTGAATACCGTGCTATCTTAAAATATCGGCTCATGATTCCTATGTTCCCTGATGATGAGCAATTCCCGATTTGCCGGAAAGCTTGCTTAGACCAATTTGGGGAGCATGCTCTGCACTGTAAAGAACTGTCAGGTTTTAAGTATAGGCACGACTGGGTGCGGGATGTCTTGGCGGACATCCTCAAACGGGCGGGGATCTCGGTGAAGAAAGAAGCCCCCGTAAACTTTTTGACAGATCCGAGGGAAGGAAGATCCACATTGCGCCTCGCGGACGTTTTAGTTTTCGGGTGGGATGCAGGTAAACACGCTTGTGTTGATCTTACCGGGGTTTCCCCCTTGTAGGCTTTCGGGATACAGGTTTTGTCCCTAGTCAGGCGATTGCAAGGGCGGCAGCGAAGAAAATGGACAAACATGCAAAAGCCTGCGAGGATAATCAACATTCCTTTATCCCTTTTGCCTTTGATACATTTGGCTCGCTAGCCCCAGAAGCCATCAGATTTCTTGAACGGGTCCAACGGGTTGTTCACAGCAACATTTCGTCTCCTAGAGATCGGAGTTTCGTTTTTACTAGGTTAGGTTTCGCTATTCAAAAGGGGGTAGCGGCGCAGCTTGTTGCCCGCTTACCGGCTATCTTGGTGTAATTTGTTTGGCCTTATATATAAAAGTTTAATTTCCTAAAAAAAAAAAATTCTCAATGGAACACACACTTCGTACGGTTACAATTTCAAATTCCAAATCCCAAATATATGCGCTCCTCCCCCACATCTCAATCCCCAAACCCTAATTCCCCAAATCCATCACGGAAGACAGTTACGAAAAGATCGAGTACCTACGGAAAAGTCTACAAAGCCAAAGACAAAAACACCGGCGAACTCGTCGCCTTGAAAAAAACCCGACTCGAAATGGACGAAGAAGGAATCCCACCCACCACGCTTCGCGAGATCTCGCTTCTGCAAATGCTCTCAACTTCAATCTACATCGTTCGTCTTCTTTGTGTTCAACACATCCAGCACAAAGGGAAACCTATACTTTACTTCGTGTTTGAGTATCTGGATACAGATCTGAAAAAGTTTATTGTGAAGGAGGTGGTTGTGTTAGAGTTTTTTTTTTTTTTTTTTTTAGAGAAAGAGGGGTTGAAGAAGATGAAGGTAGTTGTAGGTTCTTTATGTATATATTTTTTATTTCTTTTAATTGTTCATGGGTAATATAGTTATTTCATACATAATTAACTAACTGAGAAATTTAACAAAGGTTTTATCAGGGGACCAACCGAGTTCATTTTTGACAACTTTTGGGACCACTCGTGTAATTAGTAAACTACTAGGACTAAGTATGAAATTTTTGAAAACAACAGAGACCAACCAAGCATTTAACTATAAGAGGGTGTTTGGGATTACGTTTTGAAGTGATTATTTGACTATTGCGTTTGTAAAACATAAATAATCTAAGAAAGTGTTTGGATGAAAAAATGATTATTTGCTTTCAAAACGCAGTGATGTAAACGCAAAATCTATTTTGAAAACACATAATCTATTTTGAAAACGCAACACCAAACATCCCCTAAATAATAAAAGACAATCATACTAGTGGGCCCCACCTAGGGGTGTAAACAAGCCCAGAGGCTCGAGAGCTACTCGTGATCGGCTCGGTTAAAAGCTCGAACGAGCCGAGCCTTAACGAGCCCGAGCCTGAGCTCGAGCCTGAAATAAAGCTCGTTTTGTTATCGAGCCCGAACTCGAGCCTGAAATACAAAGCTTGTTTAGGCTCGCGAGCCTAAACGAGCCCATACAAAATTTTAATTTTTTTTATATATAATATATTAATAATCAGGATAACATTGATGAGCCGAGCTAGAGCCGAGCTTTGGCTCGTTTAAGTGAGCTCGAGCCGAGCTTTTAGCTCGTTTAAAGTTGTTCTCAAAATAGTTCGAGCCGAGCTCGAGCTTTGGGTTTTACTCGCGAGCCGAGCTCGAGCTCAAAGAAGTAGGCTCGAACCGAGCCGAGCTCGAGCTTCATAAAAACCTAACGAGCTGAGCTCGAGCCTGGTCGAGCTCGGGCTCGGCCCGGCTCGTTTACACCCCTAGCCCCACCCCTCTCCCTCACGTTAAACGCATGCGGCATCTCTTCACCGCATTCACCATCTCCCTCCTCTTCACCGAGCGGCAAAACCCTTCCTCGCCCTCCTCCCCGCGTCGACCCCGATTTAAAAGGAATTCCGATATCTCAAACCCATTCATTCATTCTTTGACCTACCTAATCTCGTTGTTTCTCTCTGACGCGTCGACATAATCAACAGCTCTCTCTTTCTTTCTTAGGCAGGCACCGCAGAACAGGTACGAGTTTCAATAATTATCCACTGTGTTTGTGAGGGAGATTTATGGTTTGAATCTGTTCGATTTGCTGAATTACAGGGTTTGCTTGAAACATATATTGTTCATGATTAGTGATTCCTTTGAATAAGTATGATGAAACTTGAAAGCACGATGACAAGATGAAACTTGAAAGCACGATGACAAATGAAATCTTTGATTAAAAGCTCAAAACTAACTGCAAGTATGATACACAATTGCTATTATTATAACTTTTATTATTATGGTTCTGCACATAAACTTGTTTTTAGCAACAAAGATATATGTTAACCAGCCAAAAAACCTATTTTAGTTTAATGATAAGGTGTGCTGTTTATAGGTTAAAACCAATGTTTTAAATACCGGTATGAACCGGCCGGTTATACCGGTTAAAGCGGATATCGGACACGAGTCCGGTATGATAAAGGCCGGTAAAATACGAATACGGTATGTCTTATGTACCGGCGGTAAATCCGGTTCTACCGGTTCAAACCGTTGTACCGGTTTGCATTATCTAAAGATTTGATTTCTTAATTTTAATAAAATACAATATTAAGGTAATATTGATCTTCCATGTTTCCGGTAATTAACCTAGTGCCTTCTATTCCAATATTTCATCGTTGTTGAAATTGTTACTCACCTCGTACAATGCAATATTGTTTATAAGTAATAAAAATATTCTGAAAATGCTTAATAGTTTACAAAAAAAAAAAAATAGTTGTTTTTTGATAAAACTACGATAAGTTAGATAAATCCTAGTTGAGATTGGATTGTTTTTTTAGATGAATTTGTATTTTATGGAATTTATGGGTTAACTAGTAACCCGGTTCAACCGCCCGATACAATCTGGTTCAACCGGTTGAACCATTTTAGAGCCCAACCCGATATGACTTAAAAACCGGTTTTTAAAACATTGGTTAAAACTAAAATAACGCCTCGCCTCATCCCTTTTTAAGCGATGCTCAACACAACTCATGTAGACAATTGCAAGCAGTTAACCAATTTTTGCTTATTATTGGTGGATTTATGCTATTCATTTATTGTTCTACAGGCTTCTTCTTGACAATGGTCTTACCTGAGGTATTTACCACATTACATTGCAATCTTTCCATTGGTACTTATTTAAGTTGCAAAAAAGTCACGACAAGCAATTTGACATATTAATTTAGACCCTCACACAATTTAACAAGTACGAGTTTAGCGTTTTACAATAAACATTAATCTAGTGATAATTGGAGTGTTTCCTATAAATTCATGCAGGATACTAAAGCAGATGAAATTATGGCCGAATTAAGGGTGATTTTAGTGGATACCAACAGGGCTCACCTGGAGCGAGGGAAAGCACAAGTGGCCGGGAATAAACTGACAGTTGAGGAAAGCTTGGTACAGATCCAGAGCTCTTTTGAAAATCTGAATGTGCAGATACAGCAAAGGGCAGAAAATGCCTGTCTCATTATTTTAAAGTTGCACCAGGTGGATGAATTACTAACAAGGCTGCCTGCATCAGAAAGGGCTAAGATTCAACCGTGTTTTGATAGTCTGCGTGCTGAGGCTTTCATTGCCATTCGTAAATTAGCAGAGGATGTAACGATCCTGGCTGATGAGAACCAAATCCGCATTCATCAACTTACTGCACCATTGCCTGCATCAGAAAGGGCTAAGATTCAACCATGTTTTGATAGTCTGCGTGCTGAGGCTTTCATCGCCATTGCTAAATTAGCAGAGGATCTAACAATCCTGGCTGATGAGAACCAAATCCGCATTCATCAACTTACTGCAACATTGAAGCCGTCTTCGTAGCAAATTAATTGTATTGATTATTAGATGGATTATCGTTAAATTTTTCCGTGTTATTCATCCTAGAGAAACTCTAGATGTGTAGTAGATGTCCCATTGGTTTAGTTTGATGCGACTCGTGTCTAAAGCTAGTCAATTAATCACTTAATTACTATACGTGTAAGCTTAAAGATATCTTTTAAGCAAATTAACCTTGTCAAAAAAGTTATTAAAACTTAAGTGGTATTACGTAATTTTGATAATTTTTTTTAAAAAAAAAAGAGAGGAAAAGAACATATGGCCAAGCCAAACAATTGTTATATTTCTTACTCTTGTCTTTTATTTATCTTCAAAAGTTACTAATTGCTATCAAATACAGAAATAGGGTTGACCATAACCACAAGCACAATACATATCCTTAAAAGTTTGACTTGAAGCAACAAAAGTCAACTTGTTTACTTCAAAGTTTAACCAACCAACTACATACTCTATAACACCAATCTCTCAACCTTTCAAAACATGTAAACTAAACCTCTCCGTTCATGCCAAATTCGGAGAAGATGATAGTTATTCACAAGCAACCAGACAAACACGGACTCGAAGAATGGCAGTTTAGTAAATTCCTCCTACTCAATGACCACTTTTTGAATACCTTTAGTTACGTTGTTTAACGAATGCTGCTCGGAAACTGAAGCAAGGCCCTGCAGCATTCTCAGGATCTCGGTTGTGTCCTCAAGAAAGTATCTAGCTTTGCTTGGTTTCCTACCGACTGTGCAAGCGAAGACTTCGGCTACTGGGGAAAGACTCGGGGCCGCTATTGCTCTTGTTATTGCTTCAAACATGTCCTCGTCTGACCTGTCGTCCCCAATGCAAAGCACGAAATCCGGTACCATTTCTCTGTGTTTCATTGTTGTCAAAAGACGATCTGCAACAAGCCCTTTGTTGACCCCCTGTTGAAAAACAACAATAGAAATGTCACTTTGACTTTTGAGGTCAAAACAAATTTGTCGATATTTTTAACTGATAACGGAATCTTTTAGTTTGTTAGATAATGTCATTAAACCGACAATTGTTGATGTGAAATTGCAATAAAACTGCATCAATTTCCCATCGGAAATCCAATAAGTCTGACCCTTAAAGTCAAACTTATACATACATGATTAATTTATCAAATGTGATTACAAGGATTATATATTATATAATTTGATGATAATCGAATTATTTGAATATAAAAGTTCTAGAAGGTTTTATACATTAAAATTCATTTTGTGTGACTTTGACCCGGTTACATTTAATTATATATTTTTACCTGTTTGACCCATTAGAGATAAACACAACCTTAAGTGACCCATTCGTAAGTAAATGCAAACAAATATATAAATTCATCATCATCATCATCATCATACTCAGTAAATCCCACCATAGCAAAGCTAAGGTAGGGTCTGAGGAGGGTAAGATGTAGACAGCCTTACCTCTACCCCGTCGGAATAGAGAGGCTGCTTCCAGTGAGACCCCCGGCTCGATGGTAGTTTTGCATCAAACCTTGGACATAAGGCACATAACACTCGGCAATTAAGACATAGGCCAATTAGTGCATGTACTCCCTTGTCTTTCGGCTATCAACGCTACCACATGATGCATGATTAACCATCCCCCTCTTTTAACGTTATTTTCACGAATTTAGTAAAATAACGTTAAAATTAGTGCACTTTCACTTTTGCCCCCGAGCGCCCACACATATATACATTATATGCGCATACCACAATGTTCAAACAAGAAATGGTAAGAGTACTAACTTGTGGTTTGACTTCAACGATGTTTTGCCCGCTCTTTACTGTAACGGGCTCATTAGCGAGAACACTTTCCAAATGGTCCAAAAGCTCCTTAGCTTGACACGAACCAAAGTCTGGATCAGCATATTGATAGTTCCAAACAAGTCCACTCTCTTTAATCTCAATGGTTGACCCATCTGTCGTTTCGGTATACAACTTCATCACCGGCTCTGCTATCTGTTTCCAGTAAAAATCCGGCGCCACAACACAAGTTTCCCATTCTGCACCCTTATCTTCCCTGTATGTACAATAAAAAAAAAGAACTACATATGGTTAAAAGAAGCTTGTTATTTTAACAATAATCTAGTTTTTTTAATAGAGTAATTTTTAGGGGTGTGAATTTTTGACACGACACGAACGTAACACGAAATTCGTGGGTTTGGGTTTAGTCTAAACAGGTTCAGGTCAGTTTTAGGTTGAAACGCGAACCTGTTTAGCTAAAAGGGTCGGGTTCGTGTCAACCCGGTCGGGTTGGCGGTGTGACCAGGGGTGGGTATTTTATGCAATAATTATAACTTAATAAGAGAACTTGAAAGAAAATTTTATAATTAGCATGTAACTGTATTATATACATTTGTGTTTTTGTAGTATAATTTTAAATTTCATATATAAATTTGCGAAAAAAAAATTAACAATTCAGGTGGAACGGGGTCGTGTTCGGGTTAACCCGCGAATATTCGGGTCGTGTTCGGGTTCATATGTACGACACGATTTTTGGGTTCGGGTTGTCCAAAATATATGGGTTCGGGTCGGATTGGACCCGCGAACACGACCTGTTTAGTACCCCTTGGAGAATGTATGCATAAAATCACACTTTGTGCATAAAATTACACTTTGTGCGACAATCGATTAAAGATCAAACATAACTGATAGAGTAAATGGTTTAATATTGACACAACTAATGAACTCAAACTGAAGGTTTGAAAGTGCAGATTTGTACCTAAAGAAATAACCATGCTCAGCTGCAACGCCCAGTTTTTCACACGAAGAAAACCATTCGGTCAATGTAACACGGTCCTTCCCGCTAACGATAAAAACAACATTTTTCGGGTCTTGGCACAAACTATTCACTATTTCTATAACTTCTGAACTCGGGCCCGTGCTGATTGAACTCTGCAGCGTCATGGTACCATCGTAATCCAACAAAATGGCACGTTTTTTTGTCCGTTTGTAAGCAGAAACAATATGTTCGATTGAAAGTTTTCGGAAATTCGGATCTAATGCAACAACGCGGAATCCTAACCCAAACCCGATACCCCAACACCTTCTCCTCACATGATCCCGGCATGATCGCTCGAGATCTTGCCAAAAACTACGGGCCCAATACGCGACATCGTGAGTGCTAACGTATCTGTAATGTTTTTCATGCCTCATTTGTTTTTCAGCATCAGCATAAACCAATGCTGAATCCATAGCTTCCGCTACTGCATCTATATTCCACGGGTTGACCCGGATGGCACCGCTTAGAGATGGTGAGCACCCGATGAATTCCGAGACGACTAGCATACTTTTTTTCGGTGTTGATGGGTTTGCCCCTAACGTTTCGTCCAGCTTATCGTTCCCTTGTCTGCATATAACATACTCATACGATATCAAATTCATCCCGTCTCTTACAGCAGTAACAAGACAACACTCGGAAATCACATAATAAGCAATCCGCTCATAAAACTGAAGCGGGTTATCGATCAAGATCACAGGCTTATAACCGGGCCGGCCGAATTTCTTGTTAATTCTTTCTCGAGTCGTATGAGTCTCCGACTGGACCTCAAGAACGTCTCGCCCTCGACCTCTAGCCGGATTTGCAATCTGAACTAAAACCACCTTACCCCTCTTTTCCGGATGCTGAGTCAGCAAATTCTCGAACGCTAAAAGCTTCAAACTTATCCCTTTAAAGATGTCCATGTCATCAACCCCGAGTAACACGGTTCGACCGTGAAACTGATCTCGTAATTCCGCCACTTTGGACTCGGTTTCGGGTAGATCAAGAACGTTTCGAAGTTGCTTCAAATGAATCCCGACCGGTAAAATCTTGATGCTTACAGTACGGCCGTAGTATTCAAGCCCGATATAACCGCGTTTAGATTGATAAGATAAACCGAGCATTCTACTACAACACGAAAGAAAATGCCGTGCGTAGTCAAAAGTATGAAATCCGATGAGGTCGGAATTCAGAAGGGCCCGTAAAAGCTCGTCTCGTACAGGAAGCGTTCGGTATATCTCGGACGAAGGAAACGGACTATGCAGAAAGAAACCGAGCTTGACCCGATTAAACCGTTTTCTCAAAAAGGTAGGTAAAACCATCAAATGGTAGTCATGTACCCAGACAAAGTCATCATCTGGACTAATCACTTCCATTACCTTATCAGCGAATATTTTGTTGACTGAAACATAAGCTTGCCAAAGAGACCGGTCAAACCGACCACCTAGATCTGGTGATAATGGAAGCATATAGTGAAACAACGGCCATAAGTGTTGCTTACAAAACCCGTGATAAAACTTGCTAAAAAGCTCGGGGGGTATAAACGCGGGCACACACTTAAAGTTTTCAAGCAAATGTTGTGCCACATCATCTTGGTCTTTCGGGTCGATTTCTTCTTTAAGAAAGCCGACATACGTGATCTCCACGTCTTCCTTAAGCCCGTCTCGGAGTTGTAACAGGAGGGAGTCTTCGTCCCAACTGAAGTTCCAACTCCCGTCGGGTCGTTTGTTGACCCGAAGCGGGAGTTGGTTTCCTACAATGATCATATGCTCTTGAGAGACAGATGATGGGGCATCGGAACTAAAACCTTCATCGTCTAGTTCCGATAACACCCCTGGTACGGTTGCAACCCGCGATAGTTTCTTCACGGCCCGACCAAAACCCGATGATGGTAATGGTGCTTCGCCAGAGGCGAGTTCAAAGAGATTAGTGTATGATCTGGACATCATTATTGATACTAAATAGTAAATTCACAAAGTTCCCTTTTTCTTGAGCTAAATTCTACAGAAAAACACATGAATAAGATATACCATGAGATCAAATCAATACATGCATCATATGTTTGTAGCTATCAAGAAACTAAACAACACAACTATAAATTTACAATAATTTTTTTTTCTAATAAAAAAATTAAGAATTTGTGGTTACAAAAATATAAAGATTTGGATTCAACCAGGAACTTTTAATCAAAATATAAATTACCAAAAGCTAATTATATGTTTTTAAAAAAAAATATTAGGGTTATAAATTAACTCTTGACAAACTTTCAAGGCTCATTTAGAAAACCCTGAATCAATTTTTTTTTTTTTCAGAAATTGATTTTTACAAGAACAAAACATTTGTACTGAAAATAATGAAGTTATATCTAGCAATATGTTTGAAACAAGAACCCTAAAAAAGATCAAGCATATGAACAAACAAGTTATGTGTACCAACAGAAAATATGATAAAAGTCCAAATCAGCACAATGAAAAAAATCACATCTGCATCACAAAAAGATAGAACAAACCTAGAAAGTAGCTCAAAGTCCTGCCATTTTCAGTGTGATGAAGCAAATATTTCAAATTTGCTGCAAGAAAAAGTGCAAAGCCTGATAATGAAAGAGAACCAACAAAATAAAATAATAAATGAGATTAAAAAAAAAGGTGATGAGATCAATGGTGGGGATGAGGGAAGAGAAAGATTAACTTTGATTATTATTAAAGTAGAAATAAGAACAATTTGGTGGAAAATATCAAAGATTCCTCCTTTAATTATAAAGAAATCTACAAGATTCCTCACTTAAACACAGTACTTTTCATCACTACTCACCCACCAAAGGTTTGAAAAGAATTCTTGGGGCCCTTTTTTCCAGAGGTGGTACTGCTAAATACAGACAAAAGTACATGTTTCTTTGCATATGGCACATGTCAATAGAAAAGATGGAGATGCCTTTATGATACAGATGCTGAAAGTGAGAGCTCAGCACTCACTCACTCACACAGTTATTATTTTTAGAGTAAACTTCAATTTTCGTCCATACCAGTGTGGACTGAAACTGTTAAAATCAGAAAACTAATGGACTGAAACTGTTAAAATCAGGAAACTAATGGATGATAAATGCAATGTTTAAACTATTGGACTAAAAGTGTTAAAATCAGCAAACCACAGGGACGAAAATTGAAGTTTACTCTATTTTTATTTGTTTTTGAACCCTTGTGTTTAATATTAAAATAAACCTACTAAATAAGTTCGCCGCGTTGCGGCGAATTTCTTTTGTTATTTAGTCTGTGTTTACATATGTTTTGAAATCACTACGAACGTGTTGCGAATAGAACTGCTGACAAGAATAAAAAGAAAATGTAGAAAAAAACACTAAAAGATAACCGAAAGAAAATCAACCAAAAAGTTGTATGGTAACGATGTTGTTCGTATGAAACCCGTGATCATAGATGAGCAAATTATTCTGGGTACCGGTACCAAATTTTCCGAACCGAAAGATCTTAAGTACCAATTCGGTACCGACTTTTGGCATTCCTGGTACCGGTTTACTACCGTTTTTTACCTTCATATACGGGTACTGTAATCGGTATTTTCGGTATCAGTATCGATTCTGTATTGGTTGGCACCGATCTCATCCCTACCCCTGAAACTAAAAAAAGAAATAATTAAAAGTTGAAGAAAATCAACAAAAAAAAGTTGTACGATACCGTTGTTCGTACGGTAACCGTGATCAAGGATGAGCAAATGGTACCGGGTAGTAGCACTGAATTTCCCGAACCAAAAGATTTCCAATATCAATTCGGCACCAACTTTTGACGTTTCTGTATTAGTGCCGGATTTTACCTTCATGTACTGATATCGAACAGGACCGTCCCAGTATTTTCGATACAAATACTGATTCGATACCGGTTGACACCAAGCTTATCCCAACCCCTGATATGAAAAAAAGATATTAAAGTTAAAAAGTAAAGAAAATAACTATTATTATAATAATAAAATAATAAAAGTATTAAAAAAAACTATATATTATTATAATATTAAAATCACTATTCATTTCATTTCCTTTATTAACGAGTATCCTTGAAGGATCCTTACAAGACAGAAGATCCTCATTTTAGTAATGATCTGATCTTAAACTATTTCATTTTTAAATTATCCTATATATAAGGATAAGGATCCTGGATCCTTTATCCTCTTTTCACTTGAATCTGAGTTTTGCAGAAGGTTTAGGTATCCTTAAAAAAAAGATTGAGTATCCACAGAAGTATTCAGTTATTTGGGCTTGTCCCCAGTTATCCTTTGGGCTTGTCCCCAGTTATCCTTTGGGCTTGACCCCAGTTATTTGGGCTTGACCCTAGTTTGGGCATGTCCCCAGTATCGCCAGTAGCGCACGATGATCCTGATACAGTTCATGGCAATGGGACCAGTACTCGCTTTAGGGGCTGACAATTTCATTGTACTGGCTGTATTCGGGATCCTACGTATAATGGTAGACGTACCATACATCCGTTCCTAAGGTTTCTAACGTTTTCACGTTAGCTAAGGTTTTGGCATTTTCATGTCACTAAGTTTGGATAGTCGCCAGTGAGGGCCATACTCCAGTTTACACACGATCTTTGGGCTTGTCCCCAGTTATCCTTTGGGCTTCTCCCCAGTTATCCTTTGGGCTTGTCCCCAGTATATTGGGCTTGTCCCCAGTTACTAACTTTTATCTTATATTGGCTTAGTCCCAAGTTGTATCCTATTTCAGGTTTTTGAAGCTAAACGACCAAGGATCCTTGATCCTTACCTTCTATTAAGGTTTGTCTTTTGGTTATCCTGATTATAAGTGTTAAAGGTTAGGATCCTAACTTGGATTCTCAGGTATGATCCTCGATCATTTTGATTTTATTCATTATTTATCTAAGTGACCCTTATCCTTTGACAACTGAACTTATGATCCTTAAACTACACTACTTTTCAGAACTTGTCGACTATAGGATATGTGATCCTTGATCATATCCTAAACTTTTTGAGGATATTTATTAAATTTTTTCTTCTTTACTTAATAAATTCAGACAAAATGTATATCACAACAATTGAAAAGTAAAGTACTCATAAGGATAACAACACAAATAGCCAAAAGTTAAAGATTTTATTTATTCATCCATAGTTAAACCCTTCAAGGTTGTCAAAATTACCTACCCCAAGCATCTACCAGCAATACGTGGCCCGTCCGCTGGGGTAGGTAAAGGGTGTCCATTGTTAATAGGTCTTTCAAGTGCATGAAATAAAAGATGGCAGGATACCGAGTGGCTTCATCCCCCAAACAGAGGATCCATCCACCACCCATTATCCTGCCTATTGTCTTAGGATCCATGATCCATAACCCTAGAAACTATTGTTCAAATACAACCCAAGATTGTTTCAAAACACCATAACCAAAAAACTATTACCAAGTCCTAAAAAATTGGCTCCGGCCGCGTCTAGAAATGTCCATCATCGCCCATTCCTGCAGCTTACACCTTTGCTGCATCACCATCACCTTCACCAGCTCCTCCAGCTCCGGCTTCACCCACATGATCCTTAACCCCACTGCTGCCAGCCTCGATTGCCAGGACCTCAGCAGCCTCTTCTTCGTCGTCCAACTCAACCAACCTAGCCTTCCAGCCCTCTATGTCCTAGTTGCTCTTGTCAAAGTTAGGATCCTGAGCTTATTGGGCCATCTGCAACTTGGTTTTGTACACAGCAATGGCATCGGAGACTTTGGCATCGTTTGTGATTTCAGCCTTCTCTTGGTCAGCAGTGATATGAGCCAGGATAAGTTCCCTCTTCACCAGATTGACATCGTTTTTGAGGGAGGCAATCTTCTGATCCTTTGCCAGCATGATCTTTTGGAGGTCCAAACACTTTTGCTCAACCTCTTCAATACTCCCTACGTAATCTTGGATTTCAGCAAATTTCTGCAAAAGAAAGGATACAATTCAGGATCCCTTATCCTCAGTATGGAAGGATCATGTACAAGAATCACATTTAAGGATCAGTTATTCTCACATCAGCAACGTATTCCTCGAACTGATGCTGGATCAGAGGCAGACCTTCAAGGGTATCAGCAGTCTTCCTTTTCTTTCCTCCCTTTCCCTTAGAAGTGGTTGCCTTGGGGATCGTGACGGATGGACTAGCAGCAAGCTTCTTCTTTGCGGATCGGACAACATCGAGATCAGTGACACTGAAACGAGTAGCAGACTTCGATGATTTTCCAGCGCCTACACATCCAAAATAGATAAGTATCCTTATTTCATTTTAATTTAAACATTCAGTTATGCACAAAATGGGATACTGACTTGACATCGTAACAGAGCCTGAGGATACTTCTTGAGAATCCTGGGTATTTGCTTGAAATGTTCTTATTGCAGGATCAAGATTCCGAAAAGCAGCAAGCCTTTCCTTCGTTGCAGGTGATGTAATGATGTGTGAAACAGTAATAGCTGCAAAATAGAAACAAAGGGGTCAGTGATCCTCAGCGGAGACAGGGTATCCTATGATCCTTCTTTAAGGATCCTCTATCCTACCATGAGTAACCCATTTTCTTGGAAGATCCTTCCCGTCAGGGATGGAATCCCTTCTGACAAAGAAGAATCGCCTTTTCCAGTTGGTGTCATTCTTAGTGGTTTTGAAGATGGGGTGTTCTTCACCGGGTTTGTGTTTGAATAGATATCGATGAGATCCATGGCTCACAAGGTCGTACATTTCTGCTAACTCCGACATCCCCAGATCAATACCTTCATGCTTAATGATTCTTTCAAGGGTATACAAGACCCTCCACATCATTGGCATCGCTTGGATGTAGGAGATGCCGGTGAGAGAGAAGAAAGACTGAGTGAAATCAGGAAAAGGATACGAGTATCCTATCGTAAAGGGTGACCGGAAAAGCTACCCAGGTTTCAGAAACAAAGTCGCTTAGGACGGTGGGGTCAAAAGCTTTAAAAACGGTGTTCGCCGGAAAACAATGACGAATCCTGTCTATCTGCGGATCAGTAAAGCAGCATCGTTCCTTCGCAGAGCCTTCGATGATCCCTTGGCTCTTCAAGGGACTATCCTTTTTGTGATCCTTAGCCGGTGAAGATCTTAGCATCATCTTGGTCATGATGATGGTGAAGAAGAAGAAACAGAATGAGAATATGAAGAGAGAAAGGAAAGAGAAGTACCTGATCAGATCTTCGAATGAGGATTTATATAATGAAACGCACGAATTTAAATGCTTCCTAACCCTTATCTCTAATTTCAATTTATAATCATGATTTTGCAGGATAGTCACTTCAATGACGTCAGGCTGGCAACGGCTAGTCAGGATGTAACGGCTATATATCCGTTGATTTGTTACGGAAAAGAACGAGAAAATATAACTCGTTTATTTACACTTTACTCCTTATATTTTGGGGGCAATTGTTAGGGGAGGATTTTCCAAAGATCAGTGATCCTCAATTACTGTCGGGCTTAGGGATCCTCAATTCTGTTTGAATTAGTGATCCTCAGAGAGTATTGTAGGATCAGGATCCAGGATCATCATAGTGATCCTTACACTAACGATTGTCTGTTTTGAATATGAAGTTGTTTTGCAGGAGTACGTGCTTGGACTTGGTCTTGGCGATATTCCTGGAGCATATTCTCTTTTTATTCCGCACGTGCTTGACTAATATGGACGTTATGGAGGTCGTGGAAGA
This sequence comes from Helianthus tuberosus, assembly GCA_030545235.1. Lineage (NCBI taxonomy): Eukaryota > Viridiplantae > Streptophyta > Magnoliopsida > Asterales > Asteraceae > Helianthus > Helianthus tuberosus. The sequence continues at coordinate 191,237,815 of CM060418.1, forward strand.
CTTGCACGAAATGCGGATAGTTAGTTAGCTTAGATATTTTCCAAATTTATAAGGGGATAACGAGCTAAATTAGAACACTTGGCTATTTTTGGCTATACACACACACTCGTAACTGCTCTCATCAACTCTCGACAGTTTGCTCGGTGATTACACATTTTTTTGCACATTACACTCTAGTGATCCTTGTAACTAGCTCGCTATCATCCAAAGTTGTAATACATTTTCTGTTTAATCTGAGTTGGTGATCGGTAGTTTCCATCACCCGAGGTTTTTTATGCCGGAGATCAACTCTTGATCAAGGGCTTTTTCCTCGTATAAATCATTGTGTCATTTGTTCATTATATCTCTGAGTGATCCTTAGCATTGTTCATTGATTCAAGCATCATACCTCACAACAGAAAGTTTGGTTGCATTATCTTTGCTTAATTTTTGACCAAAACACTGATAACAGACGGAAGCCATTGGAATTTTAGGTAGGAGACAAAGTGTTATTGAAAGTCTCTCCTTGGAAAGGAGTGGTAAGATTCATCAAAAGGGGAAAGCTAAGCCCCAGGTATGTTGGACCTTTTGAGATTATTAAAAAAATAGGAGCTGTAGCCTATCAGCTACAACTGCCAGAGGAAATGGCAGGAATACATGATGTATTTCATGTATATAATCTCAAGAAATGTTTAGCTGATGAATCACTGGTAGTACCTCTTAAGGATATATAGGTAAATGAACAACTTAAATTTGTAGATAAGCCTCTACAGATTGAAGACAGAAAAGTCAAGAATCTCAAACACAAGAGATTAGTCCTAGTCAAAGTAAAATGGGATTCCAAAAGGGGACCGGAGTACACATGGGAGCTTGAATCAGAAATGAAAAGGAAATATCCACACTTATTCCAGCAGATCTCGAGAACGAGCTCTAAAACAAGGTGGGGAGGATATAACAACCCTCCTAAATATTTTTCAACGCCCCTAATATATTTTAAGTGTCCCTATATGTCTTAAAACACACCCCGTATGCGAAAACCGAGCCCAAAATACCATATATAATTAAAAATTAAATAGAAACAAAAAATTTACCTCGCTCGCGGGCCGCGAACGTGTTGGCTGAGAGCTACGCGAGGCGCGACAGCCTTGCCACGCAACGACACCCTGAGCTGCCACGTGGCAGGCTCGTGTCAGGTCTACAGTTGGCGAATCAGCAAGCCTACGCCCTACAACCCTATGTCGTGGGCCGCGTAAGACCTTGGTGTGGTCTTCACGGGGCGCGACGAAGCTCGAATCAGGCCCTATAAATTGAGGGCATCGACCTTCAGTCCCAGTAGCTCATTTCTCTTTTCTCTCTCGAATTTCTATATAGCTAAAGTAATTTCCGGGCATAATACCCCCTAATTAGCGAAGCCCTGCCTCGTTGTAATTATCATAACCTCGGTTACGTATTAGATACGCTGCCCGATTGATCCAGGGTTCCGTAACGGCTGTCGTGGTTCTGCCCGATGTAGTCGTTGGAATGCCGTCTCGGGGAGGGTATTACTAATGTAAATATTAGGTTATTATACTAACGCGTGTGCATTTGTGTAATTTATAGATAATCACCAGGAAATCCTTAAGGAAAACCCTAAGACAACAATATGAGTAATCTCCTTTTTGCAAATTGTTTTTACAAAACCTCACTTAATTAACACTATATTAAGCAGTGATTGAGTATTTGTATTCTACAATTATCGTCGGTATGTTGGGGTTTTGTATACAAAATTTGTTACTATATTGTGAGTAGTAACATGACCACAAGTCGGGTTGACAGTACCGTGGGTGGTAATTAAAGTAGATGGAAACAAATGTAATTGCGCGACCGCCCTCAATACTGTACAATGGTTTTACTTAACTTGATTAAACTGGGATTCACTCACCAGTATTTCCCACTGACAAAATGTTTTTAAACGCGTTTCAGGTAACAAAATGTGAAAGCCAAATAGAAGTCAGCTGGACAACACTGAAGGCTTGGAAAAGTGGCTATAAAGTTACCTAAAATAAAGAGATGTTTTTATTAAATACAATAGGGGTTATCCCTATGAAAATGTGTGTACTTGAAACTTGGGATTTTTCCCATATGTTTAATATATTAAAAGCGTGGTATTTTACTCTGATAAAATATTTCCTAACTACGGTCCTGATGGAATTTCCGCTGCCAAAATGATAAACACCGATTCCACCGAAAATGGTCGCGGCCGCCCGTTCCCAGGTAGTAGGGGACGGGGGTTGCGACAATGAACTAGCTCAATCGGCTTGAAGTAGCGGTGTTACCTGAATCAGCTTTGAGGTAGAGTACTGTGGATCTCTGGTTGGAGAAATCGCAGATGGAGGATATGATTTGTGGAGATTGTGAAGGTGAAGATTGGTTAATTTTGGACTTCTCCTTTGGTTGATTTGTGGAAATTGTGAAGATGAAGATAGGTCTTCATGAATTAATTTTGGAGAGGTTGTTTGGTTTTGGGTTTTCGATGATTTTGATGTAATCATATTTTAATTTGGGAACATATATAATGATTTTGATGTAATCATATTTTAATTTGACATTCTTTTTTTAATAAATGACTGTTTTGCCCTCACATGGGTTGCACATGAGCTCACTTAACTGAAAGTTTTAACCAGGTGAGGGTCAAAGGACCTAAAGTGTAACAGGTTTTGCAAATAAAGGACTGTGGCTGTAATTATTAAAGTTAAAGGTCATCCATTGCAACCCGCTATAAACATAAAGGACGTAAAGTGTAATTTACCCGGTTTTTAATACACATATAATAATTAATTAAGAAACTTTAGAATTCATATTTTTCTTTTTTTGATATTTAACCTTTGTAATATACGGGCTTTCAAAGAATGTTACGTATCACTCACATTAGTATTAGTAACAACATAATAATCTACTTATTTATCAAACTCATAATAATTATAACTACCGCAAAAGTCTACGAGCCGGTCTAGGAGTGTGTATAAGAAGTGTTCATTTTTCCTATCAACGCCTAATTTTGTTACGTTGCATTGTGGCCGCAAATCTCCACTTCCACTATCGGTCTGTTTTTCAATAACAATTAATATAAGTCAAGGCCAATCACTATACAAGGCTGGTTTTTAACACTACTGGATTCACTCATGGTCAATTGTATGTAACATTATTAAGAATTAAAAGAGAGACCTGGTAAAACTAATAATTTTAGATAGAGATAATAAAGTTATGAATAAAAGATGTAATGTTATGTACAAATAAATATATAGATATTTATGAATTATATGAATATTTTTTTTATTCAAATTATTTTCGGTAATGTGCGGATTATAATTGTAAGTTTTTATTTCTCATTAAATGTAACTAGTTGTAGGACCCGTGTAACCACACGGGTAGGTTTAATAACGATCGAAATCAAATACTAAAAAACAGATTATAATATATCATTTAAATTTTTGTCTTTAGTTACATATCTTTATAAAATAATGTTAAAGACAGTTTGTGTTAGTATTATAATTATAATAACTATAATGATAAAAGTTTTTGTCTATGTTTATATGTAAAATATGATGTGAACAAATATTTGATGAATTTACATTCGCATTTTAGTTAAGTATACATTAAACTTGTCAATTGATTAAGTATAGACACAAGAGAAGCATAACAAATATTTGATGAATTCACATTCGCATTTTAGTTAAGTATTCAATTTTTGGTTTTTTGAGCCCGTGAGCTTATGAATTCATAACAGTTTGAATCCCTCTGTCAGTGTTCCGTCTGTTTGACTGTTGTAACATGTATGAAATATCCTTTATACCCTTAACCCTTAATATCTACTCATAATATCACATATGAATGATCAGATCCATCACACTTCTCAAAAAAATCTCGAAATCTCTTCTCCCAACTCCCAACACCGATCATCATCATCATCATCATCATCATCATCTTCATCTTCATCATCTTCATCTTCATCTTCATCATCTTCATTCATCTTCATCTTCAAAACAGAGGTTTGGATCATCATCTTATCTGTATATGTTTTTGATATTTGTGATGTTTTTGTGAAAATATTGTTTGGATCATCATCTTATTTGTATCTCTTCATCTTCATGTTTTTGTGAAAATATTTGTGATATTTGGATCATCATCTTCAAGAATCGTTTGTGATGTTTTTGTGAAAAGATTTTCAAGAATCGTGATTGAATGTAATCCGCATGTAGATATTGGATGCCAATCAACCCAACCATCAAACGATTTCTTCATCTTCTTCTTGGTACAGTTTTCTTCTTCTTCTCTGTGATAGAATAGAACACAATTTTGATAATCAGTTCTTTGTTCTGCATATGTATAGTTCACCAATTTGTTTGTTGGAGTACTGACAGCACAATAATATGATGATGATTAGAGTTGTTTGATAATCAGTTCTTTGTTCTGCTTTGGTTTCAGTTTTTGATAACCAAATCTTTATCAATGAATAAAGTTATTAATTGGTTAACATTCAAGAAAAAGTGTCCATTCAAGAAAAATTGTCAATAAATGGGTTGATTTGTGTTTTTTTTTTTTTTTTTTTTTTGTTAGCTAAATGGGTCACTCTGGTCAAAATGGGTTGCTGAAACTACTTTGTTTAATGTTTGCTTGTTTTGTTTTTGTTCTATGCTATCGTAGTAGTATCAAAACAGAAGGATTGTTTGTGATGTTTTTGTGAAAATATTGTTTGTTCTTGGAAGGTTTCTATTACCTACTTTGTTTAATGTTTGCTTGTTTTGTTTTTGTTCTATGCTATCGTAGTAGTATCAAAACAGAAGGTTTGTTTGTGAAGTTTTTGTGAAAATATTGTTTGTTCTTGGAAGGTTTCTATTACCTACTTTGTTTAATGTTTGCTTGTTTTGTTTTTTGTAACACCCTAGTTATTATTTTAAGGTTTCCGTATAGTTTACGAAAATAAACATGTAATTATAGTTTTACATGCATAGTAAAAACAGGGTTATTTAAAACTTTTACAATTTATAAGTTTATACAAGTTAATGTAATTGAATTCATCGTTTTAAAAATACGACGAAATGCCGTGCGGAAGCTTGTATCTCGGTCGTGTTCGGTTCTTCAATGAGCTTGATCTTCCTCCGGGTACTCTTGATAATCACCTATGATCAAAACCAAATTAACGGTTAGTTTTGATATCTCAAATAATAGTATAATCAAGTTCTAGTATCAAAGCAATCGAAATCAAACAGATTTTCAGACTTTTGGTCTGTCGCGGGCCGCGACAGATCACACCACATCTTACGCGGGCCGCGAGTAAGCCCCGCGTGTCGCGACAGAATGAATGTCTCCCTTCGCGTGCCGCGGGGGAGACTGTTTTCCAGCAATTGCAGGTTGCAGACCTGCATTTCCAGCCCAACTCTATTTTTCTGAAATTCCAACTTCAAACGCTCATAACTTTCATTCCACGAGTCCGTTTTGTGTGATTCTTTTTCCTACGTGTCCGTAATTTAATTCTTCATTTTATGGAGTTAAAACCCGACGTCCGGATTAACATAATTTCAGACTTTTAAGTCTTCGGCTTACTACCCTTTTTACCAAATATTGACCCGTTCGTGATTTTATCACACTAATAAGTTTATTAAATCTTTAAACTCATGGAATTCATTATTTCAATTTCTCCTATCATATTAATCTCAATTCGCGGGTTTCTTACATAATAAAATCCCGTTTACGCTTAAATGCATATTTTTACCCGTTAAGGGTAGTTATGCGTTTTAGTCTAGAACTTGTGCCTTTCTTTTGTCGCTACAAAAGTTCCAAATCTAATTAACTACAAATATTCCACCACAACTATTGTGCGGTGGATTTATCGTAATGAACCCCTTTTCCCAAATTTTACCCATCGGTTGGTCATTTTACGCAATGACCATCTTTGAGCATTTGACCCGCGAATGTGCATTCCTATGACCTTTATTCATGTCTAATGATTCCAAAATCTTTACGCAAGTTCCTAAACGACCCCTACGAGCCGTTTGTCCAATATACCCTTCAAGGGTGTTTTGGTCAACTTTAGTCCCTCACTTCACAACAAAGGACTTTCACTAAATATTTTGACCAAAATTGTATGTTTAACCAAAAAGCTTAGTTATACGTACCTGGCTCGGGTCAAAGTATTGACCCGTTTACTTAACTTTTGCTTTGAATCTTTATAGTCAAAGCAACGCAAGCTTATGTTATTTCATGTGATACAAAACTTAACAAGCAATTATCAAATGTTATTGTCAAATGGCGTTACCCACACCAATTGACCTATTTAGTCAAATTGACCATTTGTCCGTATGAGATGGTATTTAAGTACCATATCATCCCCTTTAAACCTATCCCGGTTTTCCTTGTACTCGTTTTACTTAAAACCGTTTTTGTTTGTTCGTCACTACATGACTAATTTACCATTTTACCCCTTGTCCATAACTTATGATTTCTTACCATTTTCCTTCGTTCCGACTCTCATTGAATCGTGTCGAAACATCCTATGCCAACCACTTAGTAGCATTCATATACTATACTTGCAATCATGTCATTTGTAAATAATAAAAAGGGGGTGTAAGCTTTACTTACCTCGCATCCGAACTACGCTTTTCCTTTCCTTCTTGAATCGTTTGATCCGCTCCCTCATCAAGCTTCCACCTAGCTTGTTACGCGTCAAACTATCATCATTCGTTTTCAAGGTGGTTAATTTAATCATAATTTAATATGATTATTCCACCTTACACATTTCATATCAAAAATTACCATTTATCGGATTATAGGTCAGTTTGACTTTTTAAAAGTCAAATGCCCATTAGTATACTGATTGCATATTCGAGTTCATCAACTAGTTTTAGCATTCTTTAATTACCCGGTAGGCGTTATCTTTAGACCACCGTTTTAACCAAAGTTCTAACCACGTTCATCACATTTAGAACTCTTTTTAATCACATTTTCCATAATAGCCAAAACATCACAATTAGGTGTTTTAACTACAAAAATTCTAGTTTCGAGCCTTCTTTGAGGCATTTCAACAAACACTTTAAGGGCATAATTTTACATGTTTATTTATCAAGTCTCTAGCTTATCTTTTAGCCCTAATTTCACATAAATCAACCATCTTACAAAGTTGTTAACTTCTATAATTTCTGAAATCACTTCAAAATTGTCAAATTATACTAGATCAACACTCTATTTCCTAGTGTTCATCAAATTTCACATAAACCACTAATCACCTACAATGGTGTTCATAGGTTTCACTAAAATTTCACATGATTTCAACTTGTATTTGTCTAGGGTTTGTCCCTAGACACTATATGGTTCCTAATTCATCATAACACAAACATGCAACCATGAATTTCAGATTTTCCCAATTTCATGAGAATTTCAAACAGAGAATTAGCACTAAATTTCACATACCTTGTAACCCCCTTGTGATGAGAATCACGAATCTATGTTCAGATTTCGATTTGGGACAGGAATTAGCCTTCAATTGATCAAATTTGTGGAGTTAGGGTTTGGTGTGAGCTCCTGGTCGCTCCCCTGCGTTTTTGATCGACCAAGCACACTAATTTGTGTGTTTGGTTTTTATTTAATTTGTTTTAATAACTTCTAGTTTCAAATTCTACAACTTAGGTCCCTCCACTTTTGTATAACTTATAGTTTGGCTAATTTTAACCCTATTATAAGTTATTTCTAGACTATTAACTAACTAGGTTAAAATTCCTAGTTAGTAAATTCTTGTTTATTTAAGAATCCTAATATTCACCGGGTTACTTTTACCACTAAAGGTAAATTACCCGTCTTTTAGTATAAACGTGGTTTGATTACCAAACCCGTTTTCGGGGTGTTACATTTTTGTTCTATGCTATCGTAGTAGTATCAAAACAGAAGGTTTGTTTGTGATGTTTTTGTGAAAATATTGTTTGATTCTTGTGGGTTTTTGTCTCGGCTATCAAATGTTGTGAAAATTATATTGAGCAGGTTTGACATGGGTAGTAGTAGTAACGACATACCGTTAACATTCAGAAGCACGAAGATCACAAATGATGCCCATAGTACTAGAATGAAAGTTTTCAGAATTATGAAAAGTTACGGTGATTATAATTCGATGGAAATGTCGGATTTGTACCTGACTCCCATAGTACCGGGTACATAAACACGTAGTTGAAAAACATGTTTCCTCAAACCCTAATTCTTATTTAATCAGCTTCAAGTTTTCTTTATCCATCGATTTGAAGATACTCGCTTCCTCCATCGATTTCAAAAGGTAAGATGGTTATGTTAGTTTACTGAGTCTGTGGAAAAAAATTTGCGTTTCATTGTGATTTTCAGTGATATCTGTTTGGATTCTTTTGTATTTGGAAGTTGTTTTGTTATTATTGAAACTGGTAAAAGTGAAATTGCACCATATACTGGATTTTGAAGGTTTGAATTTTCTTCATTCGATATTAAATAGTATTACAAAATTCTGAGTTTGAAAAATATTAAAAATTAAACATTACAATAAACACTTCCTAAGATATCTATGACTCTCGCCTTCTTCCATGCAATTTCATTTTTTGTTTTAATTTGCAGATCAGCTAGCATATCACAGATCTTCTGATTCTGTTTCAGCAGATGTGTGATAAACTCTTCTACTTTTTCTTTAAACTCTGATGGAGTAGAACATACAACTTCATCCAGCAGTGCAATGCTACTCCACGTCTGCTTATAATATTTATCACTCACCATAGCAACTTTTTTGTTGAGTTCTTTATCTTTTCTCTGTTCATGGAGTGACCATCTTGAATATTCAATTTTAAGATCGGTAGTATCCGACCAGTGGTAGAAGGTTTTGCTTGCCATTTAGAAAGACTGTGAGTGGTTTTGGATGTTTTGTTTTAGGATGAAGGGTTTTTTAAAAATGAAGTCTTGATGTTTTCAAGTAGACTAATCATGATCCTTTATAGTGTTTAAAATATTTGATAGGGTAAACGAAGAGACGTCTGCTAATAAAGATCACCTTTTTTTGAAAGTTTAAATTTTGTTCTTTGGTTTTCTAGATATTTAATTTTACTTGGTTTCCCATGAAAATTCATTTTTCAAAGGTTTTACATTAAAATGTTTGATAGGGTAAATGAAGAGACATCTCCCATATACACGTTTTTCATTATTAAATCATTAAATGTACATGGTTTTTAAATATAAATTTTTATTTAATGGTTGCATTTAAATCTGACCTTTGGGCTGTTACATATTCTATATAATACCATTGCAAATTCAAATGTTGTTTCATCATACCCAGATTCATTCAGTGAAATAGAAGAGCAACTGTTATTGTTTTGCGTTAGTTCTTATAAATACATTAAAATGGAGTCACATACTTCTGCACAATCTGAGGATTTCAAGCAACGCTTTATTAAACAAATCGAAGAGCAAGTTTTTGCTGATAGGTCTACTCTTCAAGAGTTGAAGAGGTGTTTTAACGGACTGCAATTTGGTCTGCTGACAAGAGACCAAGTTTCGAGAGACCTGAGGGCGATGCCGACTACTTCCGTTCATGACCTGTGTGTTGCGAGTAATATAGAGTGTGGAGACAGAGACCTGGACTTCATGAGAAAGATCAATGACATACATCGAGAAGTTCAGTGCTCCATGGAGTTGAAGTTAAAGTTTCTTTATTCTTGCTATTAGAGTTTAAGTGTCTGATTAGTTTTCTTTTTTATATGTAATTGTTACTTTTTTTAATACTTTATATTTTAATCGTATTAATTTTTTTTATGACAGTTTATTTTTGCTTCTTTTTATGAGTCTGAAGATAAAGAGACAGTGTTCCATTGTCGATAAATTAGAAAATTTTTCATCTGAATTTTTTTTAAGATTGTTGTTTGGTACCATTTTCTCTATAGATATTACTTTTTCATGTCCTAATTATACAAATCCATTAACGTTTTCCTGTGTTTCATCCAAATCTTTGCTGGCTTCACTGCTCTAATTCAGGTATACAGATCATCCATGAAGATTTGTTCATTTATTGTGTTTTATTAGCATTTTACAGATTCTTTGTTAGTTACAGTTGATGATAATCATAGTATCTTACACATGGTTGTTGTGAGTTATCCACATATATATTCTGATTATATCTCTTAAATTCTTGCTTGTATGTATCTTGATTTGCTTCAGTCGTTGAGTTTGTGTACGACCCTCCTGCGTCTGTTTCATTATAAATTTAGGTATGGTTTTAGGCTGATCAATTTTTTTTGGTTTTGTTTTAAATGTTGAACAAAGATTGTTATAGGTTCTTCAAACACAAACCGACTTGTTCTCAGCTAACCAACTTTCTAAGGAAATGGAAAGACTGAATTGGAAGTTTACAAACAACTAAGTGAAATGTATCAATTTGAATGCATGTAATACCAGTGTAAAAGACTAAGCCCATGACCTAAGTGTAACCTGACAAAATTACTGCAATAGTGCAATATACGAATTTCAATGCATGTAATACCAGTCACACAAGCATGATTACTTTGGATCTCATACCTTGTTTTAGGAGTTTGCATTGTCTAATTTACCCTTGAATGAAAGCAATTCTTTGAAAAGACCCACCTGAATAATGTAGTAAACAATTAGTACACTTTAAAACCAACATATTGCATGGAAGTTTACCGAATACACAACCAATTAGTACACTACAAATTGCATTAAATCGAGCAAAAATACAGCACAACGTGCACTTTACCTTAAGATGAAGATCCTTATCGTCAGCCTCTGTATTTCATATATTATCATCATCATGGATTCCAAACCTATTCTGGAAAGCATTTTGTGCCACTTATACACTAATTTTACAAAATAAAAAAAATCTTAGAAATAAAAATTAATTTGCAAAAACAAAATATGCAAAAACAAAATATACAAAAGGTAACGATCGTATTTTAAAGGGTAATATTACTGCATCTTAAAGACAAAATTAATTTGCCAAAACAAAATATTTTCACGTCGGAAAAACGGTTGTTTTCACCAGAGATTATATAGATACCCACATATGAACCCTAGAAGTTCAAATATGTGTTAAAAAACAAACTGAGAAAGGAAGATCAAATATGAGAGGAGGATTTCTAACCTTAAATCTGTCATGATTTGTGAAGGAGGCAACATGAACTACCGATTTGAGAAAGTTTCAGCATGCCAATTTGAATCTGAAATGATTTGTGATAGGGTTTTTAGTGAGAGAGAGATAGAGAAGAAAAGAGGGCGGTTTAATTCCCTGGCATTTATTGAGCCCCTTCTCTATTTTGAATTTCAAATTTCAAAATTCAAATTATATCTATATAATATAATATAGAAGATAGATTTATATATAAATATAAATATATAAATATACAAAAGGGAATAATGACATCAGCATAAACATGTGGCATACCTTAGGATTTGACACATAGGCAGATTTACATCAGCCAAAGTTATCTTATTACAGATAGTAAGTAAGTAAGTAAGTATATATATATAGATTATTCATGTGCCAGATGAATGAAAAATATAAGTTACTCTTTTTTCTATCATACCCACTAAAAATAAAATAAAATATAACCTGAATTGAAAATTAAACCTCTACCCAATACTAATAATTAAAATTGTACCTTCTTATCGCGGACCAACACAAGAACACGGCATAGAGCCCCTTAATACCCGGAGTCAAGCTCAACCTTTTTAGAATAAACAATTTTAGTACAATGTTATTTAAGAAGTGTGGGTAAGTGTTATACCACTGAAACTAAACTAAAAGATTGAACCAAAGTCTATCTATGATTAGGGATGAGCAAGTACCAGTACCGGTATCAAAGGTACCGAAAAATGGGTATCGATACCGAAAATGACCGGTACAGTACCAAATGCTCATCGCTTTGTATAATGCAAAGAAATTTGTTTTGCCATCATTTTGTACCTTGAACTAAAGCCGCTGAGTTGGCCTTCTCATGATCTTTAGTAGGTCAAAGTAGTGTTCTGCACAAAACAATATATGTAAATATGCACACACATACTTTCAAAATATATATAATATAACTATGAATATAGTAAAGGTTAAATCCAACATTTTACATGTATTCAAGTTATGATGGTCCTAATACAACAAAAGTTTTCAAACGGTTCAGGTCACGTATCCTGTTCTTCAAATCAATTCTTACCGAATCAGATCAGCAAATCTAATTCTCTTATTCCAACCCAAAGTCACTAACCCTAACCTAACACATGACACATTTTCTGACATCTAATCCAAAAAAATGATAATCGGAAACCTAAACTAACAATAAACAACTTATTCACACATTAACACAAACAAATCAAATGTCTTAACAAAAAAAAAATGAAAAGATCAAAAAGAATACAAACCAAAAGGCTTAGAATGATTTATGGAATTATCTTCATCGCTTGTGCTGCTCCCATATCCAATGTGTACCAATACAAAACCCTATAAACAAAATATAATAACAATTTTGAAAAGGGTTTCGAAGAGGTGAAAACCAAAAGAACTATTACAAAAGCATCAAAACTAACATAATCGAGTGATATGAATCCCCTTCGTCTCCGACCATTGCTCACATCGTCGTTTCTCCAACCCTAAACACCAACATCATTGTCTTCCATACTTCGATAAAAAAGAAACAGAGTTTGTTAGTTACAGTTGATTCTTTGTTAGTTATGTAATGATTCAACTATAAATTTTTTTTCTTTTTTGTAATCATTCAGACTGACCTCAACTTCTAAAAAAGATTATCCCCGTCCAAGATAGCTTGCCGATCTTGATTTCCCTCTTGATTGAACCAACCCAAGTCACTAACCCACCCTAATCGCACCACAGGTACTGAAACAATACAACAATCAGATCCATAACACCTACCAAAAAAGAATGAGCCTGATTGTTACAAAAACAAAACAAAACAAAATAATCAACCTTACAACAATGATCTATCATAAAAAACAAAATAATCAGGTAACAAAACAAAGCCTCATCAACATCAGGTAACGCTAAATCAGTGTAGTGAAAATGAAAAGGAAATAATACCTGATGAATGGACTGGACGGTCCGATTATAAGCCACTGATCAACCTAAACATAAACCACATACCAACAAACAATCACAAAACAAAACAAAACAAACCAAATTCAAGAATCAACTCTGTAATATAATCATCATTAAAACAAAATAAACCAACAAACAATCACAAAACAAAACAAACCAAATTCACACACAACAAACCTGAAATCACCACAAACTGCACACACACCACCAGTAACCGCCGGTAACTGCTCAACAAACTTCTTCAACTCGCCGGTTTCATGCAACTGCTTCACCTCCTCCGCTCCTCCGATGTACTTTCCGCCGATGAAAACCCTAGGTAACTGTAACTGCAACTTCGTCTTGTCAATCTCGTCTTCATCTTCAAACTCACGGGCTTCTGACATGATATTCTGCAGATCGATTGAACGCTTCTACACACTTCGAACGTCGGCCGGACCACTCGCAGGCTTGTTGTGTAGCGTATTAAGCGAAGGATTTTCGGCTCCAGGAATCGAGATCTGACGGTCGGATTTTACAGATTTTGTAGAATTTGTTGATTTTGTAGGATTTGGTGAATCCGGCATGAGATTTGGGGGAATTAGGGCGATTGTGAGGATGATGGAAGAGAAATTGGTTTTAGAAAGAGAATTATGGAAGAGAGAGAAAATCTTTATCTGAGATGTGTTTTTAGGTTTATGTTTTAAAAGGGGCTTTCAAATTTGAAATTTTTTAAATTGTCCCGCCTAAAAATACCACTAATTAATTCTAATAAAAATCAGATTTATAGATTATTTGTAAATTGTAAATCGGAATTATGACATCATCATTGACATGTGGCATAGCTTAGGAGTTGACACATAGGCAGATTTACATCAGCCAAAAGTCTCTTATTATAGATAGTATAGAAGTAATACGTAAATAAAATAATAAGTATTATATAATATCTTTATTTTTATATTATATTCAATGACAGTTTGATTACATGCTTCTCTGATTAATTTTATAATACGAACATATATCATCTTTATATTAACTTATTTATGTCAATTTGGTATATTAATGTCTCCATCTTTGACTTGCATTTACAAGAAATATTTATTATGTAGTTTAAATTGTTCAAACGCGTGACACAGGGAAACTAACTTTGTAACAATATATTACTAGATTTTTGACCCGTGCCGCGCGTTGCGGCGGCAACAACGTGTTTACGACTACGTTACACGCGTTACAATGATGACATTAACATTTGATGCCCGTGATGACTTATTACACACGTTACATCCATGACATTAATACAATAATTATTAAAAACTCTATTTTAACGAATCTTATAAAATAAACTAAATCTTCCATTTCCGATAACTTACAAATTAGAAATATTGTATGTAATATGTACAAATATATTTTTTATTCACTTTATTTTTATCAAAAGAAAAACTACAAAGTGAAACTGACGATACAGGCTTTTAAAACAATCATTTTTATTGTTTTGAGAAAATTAATGAATTATGATTCTGAATTTTGAGAATTTATATTTTTTTATCAGGATTTTAAATAAATCTTATTAGGTTAATACAGCTAGATTTTTAAAACCATCAAACAAAATTGCCACCATTCACTCTCTCCCTCCCTCTACTATTTCCTTTCTCCCCACACTGCCACCGCCGTAGCCACACCACCTCCACCACTCCAAGTCCGCCGCAGGCCCACAGCCACTACCACAATCGCTCACCAATTTCCAATATTTTTTTCTTTGATTCTCTAGCTTCCATCTCTCTCTGAAAACCCTATTTTTCTCTCTAAAAAGCCCAAATGGAGGTGGTAGTGACTGTAGTACCTGGCGATGGCGTGGTTGTGGTTGCGATGGTGAAACCGCCTCTTAGCGGCGGTGGTGGCGGTAGAACCCATTGGGGGATGTTGTGGTGGGTGGAGAAAACGCCCTCTGAACAAACGTACCTTTAAGGGTCAGGTAAAATCATACAGTGAAAGTAAAAAAAAACATGAAGCGTTGTGTTATCTTTCCAACTTAATACGGAGCCGGAGGTCGACGGTGGTTCACCGCTAAGGCGGACAAGGAGGCGGTCTGTGAAGACTGTTTGGGTGGACCTGGTAATTTGTATTGTGCTTGTCTGAATGTAGGCTGAAACGAAGCTTTAAACAAAGGGTAAAGTTGTAATTTGTGTCGGTGGCACTGTAGCCACCGACCTTTTGTTTTAAGATTATATAAATATATAGTAAAGTAATAATTAGTTTTATGTCACGTTTGTGTTGCGGGACACTAGACCGAATATTTCTTAATCAATAGAAACAATACCATGGTTCTGCAAGAAAAAAAAGCTAAAACGATGGCGATACTATAATTTTAAGCTGTGGGCAAAACTGTAATTTGTTAGGATCAATGAGCGAATGTTAGGGGAGACAGGGCACTAGCAGGTAGAGGTGTCTAGGGTACTTACCCATGCTAGAACACCGCCGCCAACCCCAAGAGTAGGCAAGGCGGGTTTGGTTAGCCAGGAGGGGTACCCGCATGAGAATGTAGTTGTTCAAGGTGGATGTTGACTTTGAGATTTGTTGGTGGCTTGTGATTGGTTAGGGTATTTGATTTTATTAATATTAAAAAAATATGTATAGCTTAGACCCCCTGTTATGGGGCTGCATATGGCGCCCAAAACCTCACATAGCGCCGGACGGCGCCATGCACACCGCCACGCGGGGCGCTATAGCCCGGAAAATTTGAAAGGCGCGATAGACATAGCGGCGTGATAATTGTTTTGTTTTCAAAATGACCGTTGAACGGTCAAATAATTTAAAAAAAAAATATTTTTTCATTTTCCAATCTATAAATACCTCCACATCTCTCATTTTTTATACCATTCATCACATCTACTCCTTTCTTCTCTATATTTTTTTTAAAAAAGTGTAGAAACTACTCCCACCATACTCTAAAAAAAATGGGTTCCCCATCGGGAGATTCGTTCACCGATATTTACCGACGGTTTTTTTCACCCGAAGAAGACGCGGAGGAAGAAGAGGCAGTTACGAGTGCGTGTACTCTCGTGATACAAGCAATGGAGCACGTTCGGCCTACTCCTCCTCCACGCCCCATTTTGAAGCGCACCTTTATCTTGCGAGATCGTGAAGCCGCGAACGAGCGTTTGATGAAAGACTATTTTGATCCCACGCCGGTTCACGGACCCAATGTTTTTAGACGGAGGTTTCGGATGAGCCAAAGGTTATTTTTGCGCATTACTAATGATTTGGAAGATAAGTATGATTTCTTTAAGCAAAGAGTGGACGCGCGAGGATATTTAGGCTTCACCTCAATTCAAAAGGTCACTTCCGCTTTACGCATATTAGCCTACGGAAACACGTACGACATTAACGACGAGTACTTGAAGATGGGCGAGAAAACAACACGAGATTGCGTGGAACAATTTTGCTATGGTATTTTTTAAATCACTTTAATTTACTTACTTACTTTTATATATTGATTTTTTAGTAGCTTACTAGTAAAACTTTTATATATTAAATTATATTTTAGGTATATGGCAGTTATATGGAAAACGTTATTTGAGAAATCCCACTTGGAACGACCTTCAACAAATATATGAGGTGCATCTAGAAAAGCATGGAATACCCGGCATGATTGGTAGCTTGGATTGTCGTCAATGGCGTTGGTATAATTGTCCAACCGCATGGCGAGGTCAACATACACGGGGTGATCAAAAAGGGCCAACTTTGGTATTACAAGTTGTTGCGTCATACGACCTTTGGGTTTGGTCGGCCTTCTTTGGTGTAGCCGGGTGTTTTAACGATATTAATACGTTAGAGGCTTCACCATTAATAGAGAGCTACATTTCTGGAACTATACCAAAGGCCGGTTTTCATGCGAACGGGAACGACTACGAGCATGGCTACTATTTGGGCGATGGTATATACCCGGAGTATTCGATTATTGTTAAAACGTTTTCTGAAACGTTCGATGAGAAAAGAAAGTATTTTAAAAAATTACAAGAGTCTTCAAGAAAGGATATCGAGAGGTGTTTTGGGTTCTACAGCAACGATGGCATTTTATCAGAAATCCTTGTCGCATGTGGCATAAGGATAGAATACGAATGACCATGTATGCTTGCATCATTTTGCATAATATGATCATTGAGGATGATGGAAAAGCGATATGCCAAAACTATATTCCGGAAGATTTAGTCGAAGGAACCCAAGCAACAATGGAAGAGAGACTCACAAATGCTCAACTATTGCGATCTAAGGAAATACATAACACGTTGAAGGCGGATTTGGTTGAGCATGCTTGGGCGATTCGCCCAATTCGATACAACAATGACGACGAAGAAGATTCCGAGGAAGAAGAGGTTGAGGAATTCGAAGACGGGAACTTTGAAGACGTAGGTTTGGATGCTGGAGAAAACGAAGAGGAAGAAGGAGAGAACGAAAATGAAGCCGAAGATTAATCTTTGAAGTGTTGTTTTTTTATTTTTTTAGTCCAACTTTTTTTTTTTTGGAACCGTTTTTTTTTTTTTAATCTTACTGTAATGTTTTTTTTTAAGTGTAATGTTTTTTTTTAGTGTAATGTTTTTTAATTTAATGAAATGAATTTTAATTTTATAAAGTTAGAAAATAATTATAAAAAATTAGAAATTAATAATTGAGTAATGATTAGGCGGGGGCTTTATGACTACGGGCTTAAATGCATAACGCCCCATAACGCCCACCCGCACACGTGTCGCGCCACATGTCGCATAACGCCCACAAAGGGGCGTTATGACTACACATGGCCTTATGGCATGGGTAGGTGTCGTCAGTGTTTACTAGTTAATGGGTCATTTGTATCAAATTTGAGATGGCGGGTGTTGATTGGTTGGGGCTAGGGTAAGTATCATTGAGTGTCATTTGGCATGAATAAAAATAAATCGAGTCAACCAATTAAAACAAAACACTTCCATAGTTTTGCTATAAAAACTAAAACGATGGCAAGATTGTGATTTTGAACCGAGGGTAAAATCGTAATTTGTCAAAAGCTAATGGGGGATTGTCAGACTGCTGCCTTTATTCCCCCACATACCTTTTGTAGTATATATATATATATAAATTAAACTAACTAAGAATTTTTTTTATAACCACAGTAAATAAATAATTAAATCGAAATACTCATTAAAAAATATTTCATTTTGATATTTTTTATAACCATAGTAAATAAATAATTAAATCGAAATACTCATTAAAAATATTTCTTTTTGATATAACAATGCTATAATTAAAGTGGCACTTTGTTTTGTTTGTAGTGAAGAAACAAGAACATCAAGTTCCACTATGTACCTTGTTACTGTGGTGTGTACTGTACCCAATAGCTCTACCGGTTTTTTTTGTCCATCAAAATGATTTGGTGAATTGAAAAGGAAATCAATCAGTTACAGTATGCACAGTTGATCATAAAGAAAAAGATAACTAGATAACTTTTGTATTAAAATTAAACACGTCAAGAACGTGTTAGACGGGTTATAAACATGTAATAAATTTGTAAACGGGTCTTAAAAGAGTTGTCGGTATGAGGTAATAATTTATATCTTTTTTCTTTAATTTATTTAATTTTAGTATAATTGAATACGACATGTTAAAGGGTAGATCACAATTCAAACATGGGCTATTTATTTAATGAGCTACATTCATGAACCCAAAACCTTATTTTTTTATATTGAGTGTGTGTCATAGTGTCAATAATTGAAGCCCTTGTATAAAACTCTCATCAATTTTTGCATAATACCCTTTAAAGCAAATGAGCCAGGAAGATGATTTTTCTTACCGGCCAACTCAACACATTCTAATCCTACTCATAAATCAACATTTTATTTATCATGAAACTTGAACTCTCAACCTCATCATAAATGACTTAGATCCTTCACACCTTGATATCGATTGAATCCGACATGTTAAAGGGTGGATATCACAATTCAAACATGGGCTATTTATTTAATGAGCTAGATTGATGAACCCAAAACTTTATTTTTTATATCGAATGTGTCATAGTGTCAATAAATGAAGCCCTTGTATAAAACTCTCATCAATTTTTGCACAATGCCCTTTAAAGCAAATGAGCCAAGGAGATGATTTTTTTTACCGGCTAACTCACACACATTATAATCCTAGTCATAAATCAACATTTTAAGCCTAAATAGATGCCCTTATAAAGGAGATTATAAATTTGACATGTTTATCAAATTTTCATAATTACAAAAATGAAATGGAAATACTGAAATTAGGTGATTAATTAGACGCTTAAATTGCGCCAATCAAATATTCACGTGTTGTAGGTTAAAAAATGAAAGTGCGAAAAGTTGCAAAATTTGGGGAAAACTTTTTATTGATGAAATTGAAGTCTTGGGTCAAGGAATTCCGGGTCTGACTGTTGGGCCAAACCACCGGAAGTGTGTGCCACATAATCCGGCTCCTCGAGACCTTTTCGTCAGACGGTCGTGGGCCCCGTAACTCCTACCGTAGCCCAAGTTACGCTCATTTAAAGTTTAGGTCAATTCTATCAAGTTTCCCCTTACATAGATAGTTCAAATAAAAGTCCGTCAACTCTTGGATTAACCTATCATTATAATTTGTGAAGACTATCGAGCTCATGGGCGGATTGAATGGGCCCTCTTTCAATCTTTCATAAAAAAAGAACTTTGTACATATTTATAAATATTTACACTTTGTAACTTTGAAAAAATAATTTTATATATTTATAACGATGAGTTTAAGAATTTATATATAGTCTTGTTGTGTATGCTTGTAACGGTTATAGTTTATTATAATAAATAATAATTGTGTTTTACGAAATAAATTTAAAATGTGAATGTGAGACTAGCCCACTTGATAGAGGCTTATCTCTCTTAAATGAGTGGTCTTAGTTTCAATCCTAAGTAATGGTGAATAATTTAGATATATTGGTGTAATAAGATTGATAAGCTATTTAAAAAAATTCTTAGATGAGTGATGAAGGTGTTGTTAATGTGTTAGGTGATATGAGACGTGTTTAAGTAAAAAAATAGTCATAACATTAAACATCTTATTATCACTAAACATGGTAACATAATATCAGGTTGAGCTATAGTACAAAGGATTTAAAAATAAGAAATGTAAGAAGTCACTAGAGAGTGATACATGTCCTATAAAGAATAAGTGAGAAGGGTAATTTTGTCCACAAGAGGTAAAGAATATGCAAATGCAAGTCACATGCTATTCCTCCTCCCGTTTTTTAAACGTCCGTAACTTTTTTTATACATCATTTGATTTAAAAAATCATACCATAAAATCGAGCGTCCTTTTATCTTTAATATGAGTACCATATTGTTATTTTTTTTTCAAAAAAAAATATAAAATTGAAAACCCAGTTACGTATTACACAATGGACATGACGTAAAACACAATGGAAAGTATATCAAAAACACAATCATTGACAACAGATAAAGACACAATGGACAACAGACTAAACACAATAACCATAACATATAACACATTGGCCATAACGTATAACATAATAAGTATCAAACTAAATAAAAACACAATTGATGACGATAGATAAAAGACACAATTGATGACAACATATAAAAGACACAATGGAGAGCAGATTAAAACACAATGAACAACAAACTAAAAACACAATGCACAACAAAATAAAACACAATGAACAAGAGATTAAAACACAATTAACATCATATTAAAACACTATGGATAACAAATTAAACACAATGACCAGAACAAATAACACAATGTATAGAAAACCAATATATATAACACCATCTTCATTGTGTCATATATTGTGTTATATAAAAATGCAATGGGTAAAACCCAAATTAACGCTGTCTATCAGTTTTGATAATAACACAATGTATAGAAACCCTAGTAAAACGTAATGACCAAAACCCAGTTAAAAGACACAATGACCGGAACCTTTAACAAAATGCAAAAAAAAAAAAAAAAAAAAAAAAAACCAGTAAAAATGAATTTTTTTATTTTATATATGACAATATGATACTCATATTAAAGATAAAAAAACGCTCGTTATTATGGTGATTTTTTTTTAAAAAGTCGTATGAAAAACTTATAAACGTTTTAAATTGATGGGAGAATTGGCATCCGCATTGCATGTGGAGAGAGAAAATCCATAAATGCAGGATTCCATTTATGCACTTCAATTATCTTATTTTCTATAAAACTAATATCAACCCTCTAAATCTAAGATCAATGGACTAAAATCTTTTTTACCCTTATTACTTATATTATGCTTTTTATTTGATCCTAATCCACGTAATATCATCTAATAATATTGTAAATTTTGTTAATGTGTTAGGTGATATGAGACATGTTTAAGTAAGAAAAATAGTAATTACATTAAAACATATTATTATCACTAAAAATTCAAAGAGACAAATAACTATTGTTGTCAAGTTTAAAAATAGAAGTCTGTATGTTTTTTACAATTTAATAATTGCAAAAAGCATAAAATATAAAACTGCGTTCGTCACTCATTTCTACTAGTTTTTTTTACGACGCGCGTTGCGTCGAAATCGAGCAAATGATAATGTAAAACAAACGTAATTTGAAAATAAAGCATGTTGTTTAGAAAACTAAACCATTAGAACGCTTCAATTTATCATCGTATCGTTTTATAATACCAAGTAAATACTTTATTTTGAGTAAAACTTCGTTTTTAACAAAACTTATAACAGAATGTCAAAGAAAAAATCAAGCTCAACTATGTACTTAAGTTTTTATAAAAAAAGTTATAAACGTAAGTTATTAAAGAAGTGTCAAATTAACCGCTAAATTAATATATGTTCTATAAAAAGGAAAAAGAATTATTAAAAATGATAAAAGAAATATATGGTTTTAGAAAAGAAAAAAATTAAAAAATATGTTATTTAAATTAAATATAATAATAAACTATTATAATATATTAAATAAAAGAAAAATAAAAAGCTATATATTATTATAAAAATAAAATTACCATTAGAACGCTTCAATTTATCATCGTATCGTTTTATAATACCAAGTAAATACTTTATTTTGAGTAAAACTTCGTTTTTAACAAAACTTATAACAGAATGTCAAAGAAAAAATCAAGCTCAACTATGTACTTAAGTTTTTATAAAAAAGTTATAAACGTAAGTTATTAAAGAAGTGTCAAATTAACCGCTAAATTAATATATGTTCTATAAAAAGGAAAAAGAATTATTAAAAATGATAAAAGAAATATATGGTTTTAGAAAAGAAAAAAATTAAAAAATATGTTATTTAAATTAAATATAATAATAAACTATTATAATATATTAAATAAAAGAAAAATAAAAAGTTATATATTATTATAAAAATAAAATTACTATTCATGATCCTTTATCAACAATATATATATAATTGCGTTATTGCCTAATGAAATATCTTATTGTATTTGTGTATTGCAATAATTAAATGAATTGAATATTGTTGTCCGTATTTGAAAAGGGAAGTAGTCGGATATTAATCATGAAATAATTCAGGCTAATGTAAAATCACAACATAATTGACATCACAACAACTATTATAATCAAGACTCCAGAGCTACTGATTTTGACATCAATTATGGTACTTAAATGTTGCATAAATCATTCAAAATTGATATTATTTTCCAAAATAACATTAGTGTTAAAAAAATATGAAATGAATTATGGGTATCAGGTATGCTTTTAATTCTATGACGACTTTTTTTAAATGCGATGTTAATAATATATAGGTCTTCAATTTTCTTTTTTTCAATAATTTTTATTTTAAGTAAATTATTTAGATGCCATCAATGGTTTATACAAAACTAGTATTAAGCCCTTGCGTTGCAGCAGTTGTCATAAAACTATGTTAAGTAGTAGCAATATTATATCTTTGTTAGCGACCACCAACACCGGAAAAGCTCGTAAAAACAAAATATATAAAAACAGGAAAACATAACGCCGAACGAAAAGCAAACGTAAAATCTTTGAATCACGCACACTCGTTGCTAATAAATTAAAACAAAAAGTAAAAAACCTAGAAAAAATAACTAAGTCCATCTAGGACCAACGCAGAAAAATAGATGTGACGCGACGGGCCAGTCAAACAAGAAAAAAATATACGAAAAAATGTTGAACCCCACACTCACGTTGCGGTGCGTTAATTCACAAAATTTAGAACAAAACGAAAATCTTGGAACAAAAAAAATATGGTGGACCAGAATTGAAAATAAAAAAGAATTGGGATTAAATTGAAAACATGAAAAACTTTGGGTTAAAAGTAAAAAAAAAAAGGTCTAAATTGCAAAATTGAAGTTATTTATTAATTTTAGATAAAGATAAGGATAAAAATAAGTGATATCTATATATTGGTTATTAATTAATATTAATATTAAAAGAAATTTATTAAACAAATATAAATAAAATTTATAAGTTTGAAGGAGAGAATGACATTATTTGGAGTCTTTTATTATAAGTTTATTGATTATTGATATAACCCCTTAAGTTCAAGAAGTAGTTGATGGTTTTAAGAGTAAACTGCAATTATATCCCCTGGGGTTTTATCAGATTGCCACTCTGACCCCCTACCTGGAAAATATTGTCTGACCCCCCAATGTTGTCGATCTATCGCAACATTACCCCCTCCGTCCATTCAACGTTATTATGACTGTTTGGAAGCGATGAAATGACCATTATACTCTCTCCATCTTCTTCCTCATCAAATATAACCCTAGTGTCACACCCCAACCGATGGCGAAAACATCGGGGTGGGACGAACAAATCGCTCAAAGCATCATAACACTAATTGTGACAGTATAAATTAATCAAAATTTCATAATAAGTTCTAAAATGTCAACAAATTCCAAACTTAGGCAAACATTGTATCAAACATCATCAAAATTGTTTATATTCTAAGATGAGTTTCTAAGTTCATCCTAGCTTGATTCCCTCGTTCACCTTGACTATCAACCTGCATCATGTATTAAAATAAAATCAACAAAATGTTGGCGAGTACACAAGTTTAATACATAGCATAAATAATTTAAAATGTGAATTTCCCATATCCAACATGAATAACACATTACAAGTTTCAACATGCTAAGCTAGCGTAATCAATATGTTAACCTAAGTTTCCAACGCTAAGTGCCTTTCCTACATCGTCGCAACGAAAAGGAGGTAAAAGTATCAAACTTAACAATAGTCCAAGTCTCAAGGGCGGTGCGTTACTCCTATAGCGATATAATTGTCAAGGTAGGCTAAACATAAGATTCAGCGTTTACGTAGCATATAAGACTCACAAGTATCACGAGTGTAACAACTCTTATTAAAAAGTCATATTTATTACTTTAATTGTCCAATAGGAAACCCTAATTGAGAAACCCAAGTGATTCTGAATAAACCCTAAAATTTTCAGAATAATCGGAATCAGGATCAGGGCCCCTAAAACTCAGGGGGGGGGGGTAAACCCTAGTTGATAATATCCACACAGTTTGTTGTCGAAATTGAAATTTAACGAGCAACCAACTCAGCTGAGCTACCTGGACACGAAGCAAACCTAGGGTAGAACAGGGTCTCTCGCGCCACGCCACGCGCACAAGGGGATCTTTCGCGTGGCGCGAGGGGGACGAATTTTGGGTATAAATAGAGGGCAGTGGGACTTGATACTGTGCGTTCGTTCGACGTTCAAATTCAAATTGTACTTTGAGTTATAGTCGAAACAGTCTCAAAACACACACACAATTCACGAAGTGCTGCCACAATACAGGGTAATAACTCGATCGCTGCTACGATTCAATGTCCGATTGATTAAAACTATCCAATGGATGTTTAAGTGCTACCCACATTAGGGTTATGCTTTGTCATTCGTCGTGAATTCGATGGATGTTTAAGTATTGCACTTTGTCATTTATTGTGAGGGTTTGATCTCGTGAGTTATCGTAAATGCTGTATTGGTTACTAACCTAGTTTTGTGTGCGTTGTTATTTAAACTAGGTTAACAAGGCTAATCAGTAGACTAGACTCTGTCCGTGTTAAATCTGCAATGTGAGTCATTCTCTTTTATTCAAAGTGCTTTATAAATTCTTAAATATTTTCAAAGTTATAATTACAGTGATTAAGTATATGTAATCACCAAATTACAGCCAGTATGTGGGGTTTTGTATACATTACTTTATAATCGTCACCATTGGGGCAGCCAATGGGGGATATGACCATAGTCACAGAAACGAGTCGAGTGACAAATACTGTGGGTAGTTGGTTGATATCAGAAACATTGTAATCTCTCTTAATACTGTAAATTATAACAAACGTGTCGTTTTAGTAAAAAGAATGATTCACCAGTATTTTCCGCTGACAAAATCTTTTTCAAACATGTTTCAGGTGATCTGTTGTGATCCAGGAAAAGTGCCTCGAAGCACTACAAGCTTAAGAAAGTGGCTCATTATAAAATAAAGAAACATGTTTTGTAAAATAAAGATTTCTCCATGAAATCTTGTAATTGTAAATTACCGGGGTTTAATCCCGAGTTGTGAAATGAAATAATCAGGAAATTATAGCTTTAAAAAGATCCTGATGAAAACTTCCGCTGTCAACTTAATTAAATAAATACCACGGGATTTTCTGTCCCGCGGCTCCTGAAACGGGTAAAACCGGGTCGGGGACCGTGACAGAAAAAGGTGGTATCAGAGCCACTGAGTTAAGCTAATTAAGTATTTAGAAATACTTAATTTTTCCTGATTACCATTATGTGATTTATTAACTGACTATTTATTAGTTACAGTATGGGTAAGCAAAAGCTTTCGAACATCTATCTTAAATTAGATAGGTCATCAAATGAGAAGGGAAGTTCATCCCAAACTCCTGAAGAAGGAATATTTGTTCGAAAAGCCCAATACGAAGAACCACTTTCTCCTGATAAAAGAAGTTTGATTATTAGAAAAAGTCAGGAGAAATTAAAGAAATCCCGAGAAAAGAAAGTTAAACAGGAAACCAGGAATTAACCAGTAAATCACCATGGGAAGACAAGTTAGATGAAAAATGGGCGGATCTTTATATGCTAGCCACTGTAGCAGTAAATGCTAATCTTTAGAATACCATGACTCCGTATTAGCAACCTTATCACTTACAAGCCAGAAACATTATCCAGTAAATAAATAAAATTACAATAAAACCTAGTATGTTTAATTGTCAATTTTCCTTTGTATTAAATTAGTCACATGGTATGCAATAATATTTGAGGGTTATCTGTGAAATTTGTTATAAATTTTTAATTTATTATTTTTACATATATGCTAAACAACATGAATGAGTTATCTGGAGCCCTAGAGAATCTCAACCTCTACCCTGTAAACATAGAAGTTTCTAAAGAGTTTACAGGGTACTTTGCTGATGTGGAACAACCTATAGAATTCAACGCTCCACCTCTGGAAAAACCCAAGCCTAAGAAGAGGAGAAGATTGGTAGGATGGAGGCGTGTGCGTAGAAGGAAACCTGCCACTAAGAAGATTCTTAAAATAAACAATCCCTTAGAAAAAGGAAAAGGAATTGAAATGGGGGAAAGTTCTAGACAGATGGAATTAGAGATTGAGGAAGATTCTAGGCAGACAAAGATAGAAATTGAAGAAAGCTCTAAGCAAACTCAAGAAATGACATTGCAGGAGGAGTTAGATTTTATATTGGCAAGCTGTGATACTATTAAGCCTGTCAATGAAAATGTTTTTACTCATCCTATTGAAACCCAAATTCCAATGAACTTGGAACCAGCAATCCCAGAACCAATAATCCACACCCAACCTCTAGGAATGGATGAGTGGTGGACTAATGATTGGCAATTCCAAAACCTTCTCAACAGTCCTTATTCCTTTTTTCCCCAGTTCGATCCAGAACCTTTACCAAATCCACCGATGAGTAACGAGAATATGGCTGAACTCCGCCATTTTGGCGAAGAGCTGATGGATGCTGGGAATAGGATCCGAGAGATAGGAGGACAAATTTCATGGAAATATGATGAGAGGGAACATCGTTATTAAAAGATTGCAAGTTGACGAGGGAGAAGTGGGTGGTGAATCTGTGTTTGTATAATAACAGTAATATTAATAAAAATCAGTATGTATAAAATAAACAATAAAACGGTTGTAAGATAAAAATGTATATGGAAGCATAATATAATCTATAAAATAAATGAAAATTTAGAAAATTTACAATTTTGATTGTATATTTGTTTACGTGATTATGTGCGATTAATTGTGATATTGGATTGTTTCTTATTCTATACTAATTATTTATTTATAAATTAATTATCAGATGGCAAACATTGGTAATGAACCAGTAAATGAAGTAAATCAATCTGAGCAAAATCAGGAAGAGCAATTGTTAAATAGACAAGATATCGAGGATATCGTTGCTCAAGGAATAGCTAATGCTATTCCAGCAATCATTGCTGCTGCCCAGAAACCTGTTAAACCTCAATCAATCATTCCTAGTAAACGTACACAAGGCGACAATTTTAGTAATAGTATAAACGGAGGAAGCAATCATATTAATAATAACAATAATGATCTGCAAGCCCCAATTTTCAAGAAAATGAAAGCTGCAACACCTGGTTGCACTTACAAAGAATTTCTTGCCTGTAAACCAGCTGAGTTTGCAAGTAACGAAGGGGCTATTGCAGCACTGCGTTGGTTAGAGAAAACTGAGGCAGTAATCACCATAAGTAAATATGCTGAAGAAGATCAAGTTATGTATGCGTCAAATCTTTTTAAAGAAGAGGCGCTAGAATGGTGGAACACAGTGTTACAAGCTAAAAGAAGGATCGAGGCATATGCCATGAACTGGGAATAATTTAAGAATCTTGTAGAAAGAAAATTCTGTCCTGATTATGAAAAAGAGCAAATGGCAAATAAATTCCTAAACCACCGGATGGTGAATGTGGACTGTCGAGGATATACTTCGACATTCTTCGAATATGCTAGAGTGGTACCAACGCTGGCTTCGCCAGAACCGGTACTCATTTCTCGCTATATTTGGGGATTAATTAGTGAAATCCGTAATATCGTTAAAGCTGCGAGACCTCGCACTATTGACAATGCGGTAGAATTAGCTAATACCCTCACTGACGAACTGGTACGCACAAGGGATGAAAACAAGAAGAAGGAACTGGCTCAGAAAATTACCCAAGGATTTCGTGTGGGTAATAGTAGTAACTTCAAGAAAAGAGGAACAGGGCAATCCTCAACTCCTCAGTTCTGCAGGAATTGCAAAAAGAAACATTATGGAAGATGCAATATAACCTGCAACTTTTGCAAAGCTGTAGGACATAGTGAAGAAAACTGCAGAAAGAAAACCATAATCTGCTTTAACTGTGGAGAAGCGGGGCATTTTAAAACAGAATGTCCTAAATTGGCCAAACCAGCAGATAACAAAACCAAGACAACCAACGGAGCTACTAAGAAGAATGTCAGAGCATTCCAGCTGACCACTCAAGAAGCAGAACTCATTCCAGATGTGATAGCTGGTACGTTCCTAGTTCACAACGTGTATGCAAAAGTATTATTCGACTATGGTGCAAACCAAAGTTTTATAAATACTTTATTCTGCCAAGCTCTTAAATTACCCTTAACCAATATTAGGCAGATTTTTACAGTAGAAACGGCAGATGGGAATTCTGTTAAAATAGATAAGGTTTTACGTGAAGGAAATATAGAACTTTTAGGTCATAAATTCTCTGCAAACCTGTTACCTATGAAATTAGCTGAATTCGATGTTGTGTTAGGAATGGATTGGTTAATAGCCAACCATGCTCGAATCCTTTGTGATAAGAACTCTATAGAAATTCAGGCACCTACTGGAGAAGTAATCATGATTACAGGAAATCAACCACGTAAACCCATGAAGTT
The DNA here is from genome assembly GCA_030545235.1 of Helianthus tuberosus. Lineage (NCBI taxonomy): Eukaryota > Viridiplantae > Streptophyta > Magnoliopsida > Asterales > Asteraceae > Helianthus > Helianthus tuberosus. The sequence continues at coordinate 191,266,782 of CM060418.1, forward strand.
CATATCAGTAATGAAAGTTGCTAGTTATGAACGAAAGCAATGAATAGTATATATGATTTCAGTAATAATTAGTACTAAGGGTAAAGAACTTAAGGAGATTCCTGTAGTCTCAGAATACCCAGATATATTCCCAGAAGAGTTACCAGGATTACCACCAGATAGGGAAGCAGAATTTAGGATTCATCTAATTCCTGGAACTACACCGATAGCTAAGGCACCTTATCGGTTAGCTCCTACCGAAATGTTAGAACTGAAAAAGCAATTAGATGAATTACTAAGTAAAGGATTCATACAACCTAGCTCATCCCCTTGGGGAGCGCCAGTGTTGTTTGTAAAGAAGAAGGATGGTTCGATGAGAATGTGTATTGATTATAGAGAATTGAATAAGGTTACAATTAAGAATCGATACCCATTACCTAGGATTGATGATCTTTTTGATCAACTTCAAGGAGCTAGATACTTTTCTAAAATTGACTTACGCTCCGGATATCATCAATTAAAGGTACAAGAGGAAGACATACCTAAAACTGCTTTCAGGACTAGGTACGGTCATTACGAGTTTACAGTCATGCCCTTTGGGTTAACAAATGCTCCTGCAGCATTTATGGACATGATGAATAGAATCTGTAAACCGTATTTGGATAAATTTGTAATTGTCTTCATTGACGATATACTTATTTATTCCAAAAGTCAGACAGAACATTATGAGCATTTGCATGCCCTCTTAACTTTGTTAAGAAAAGAAAAGCTTTATGCCAAATTCTTGAAGTGTGAATTTTGGCTACAAGAAGTGCAATTCCTAGGACACATGGTGAATCATGAAGGTATTCATGTAGATCCTGCTAAGATAGAGGCAATTACCAATTGGAGGGTTCCGCAAACCGCAATGGAAATTAGAAGTTTTATAGGTTTAGCTGGATATTATAGACGGTTTATTAAGGATTTTTCCAAGATAGCTGTACCATTAACTAAGCTAACCTGTAAAGCAGTTAAGTTTGAATGGGGACCTAAACAAGAAGAAGCCTTTAGAATCTTGAAGCAGAAACTAACAAATGCTCCAATCCTAGCTTTACCAGAAGGGACTGAAGATTTTGAAGTATATTGTGATGCTTCAAAACTAGGATTAGGATGTGTGCTTATGCAACGCAAAAAGGTAATTGCATATGCTTCAAGGCAATTGAAAAAGCACGAAGAAAATTATACAACTCATGATTTAGAATTAGGAGCCGTAATTTTTGCCCTTAAAATTTGGAGACATTATCTGTATGGAAGTAAGTTTACTGTCTATACAGATCATAAGAGTTTAAGATATATATTTGGGCAAAAAGAGTTAAACATGAGGCAAAGGAGATGGATGGAAATCTTAAGTGACTACGACTAGGGCTGTAAACGAACCAAACGTTCGGCGAACAGTTCATGAACCGTTCGGCGGGAAGTTCGTTTGTGTTCGTTCGTTTATTAAACAAACGAACACGAACAAGAAATTTCGTTCGTTTATTTAAATGAACAAACATGAACAGAGGTCGTGTTCGTTTGTTTATGTTCGTGAACGTTTGGTAACGTGTTCGATAGTTAATTAGTGTTTTTAGTTTTTATATGTATTTAAATACTTCAAAATTCTGACAAATTAAATATCTAATAAGTGTCAGTGTATTACATATTTTGTTCATGAACGATTGTTTGTGTTCGTTTGTTTACATTTGTGTTCATGATCATTAGTTTGTGTTCATTTGTGTTCGTCAACGTTTGTTTTTGTTCATTGCCTAAAATTAACAAACAAACACAAACGAACATGAACAAGTCCATTAACTTAACAAACGAACACAAACATAAAATCTTGTTCGATAAGTGTTCGTGAACGGTTCGCGTACACATATATTTCTTAACAAACAAACACGAACAAGGTCCTGTTCGTGTTCGTTCGGTTCGTTTGCAGCCCTAACTACGACTGTGATATTCAGTATCACGAAGGAAAGGCAAATGTAGTTGCAGATGCCTTAAGTCGTAAGTATCATGAGAAACAACGACGGGTTCGTGCTCTCAGATTAAATCTACAGTTAGATTTAATGGAACAACTAAAGAATGTTCAAGAAACAGCAATCAAAGACGATGCTGAAGGAATGAAAGGACGAATAAAAGAATTAGAACAAGGAGCTGATGGAATTTGGAGATTCCATAAGAAACGGATTTGGGTACCTAAGCAGGGAGAATTAAGAAATAAGATTTTAGAAGAAGCCCATAAATCTAGGTATACCATGCACCCTGGAAACAATAAAATGTACCAAGATTTAAGAAATAATTTCTGGTGGATAGGCATGAAAAAGGATATAGCTAGATATGTTTCTAAGTGTCTTACTTGTTCACAAGTTAAGGCAGAACTCCAGAAACCTTCAGGTCTACTACAACAATTAGAAATGCCAGTATGGAAATGGGAACTCATAACAATGGATTTTGTTACTAAGTTGCCCAAAACCAGAAAAGGTAATGATGCGATTTGGGTAATTGTAGATCGATTAACCAAATCAGCTCATTTTCTACCCATGAAGGAAACCTTTAGTATGGAAAGGTTAGCCAAATTGTACGTAGACGAAGTAGTATCCTTACATGGAGTTCCACTCTCCATTGTATCAGATAGGGATAGTCGGTTCACTTCTCATTTTTGGACAAGTTTCCAGAAAGCAATGAGAACTCGACTAAACTTAAGCACTGCATATCATCCACAAAAAGACGGGAAAAGTGAAAGGACGATACAAACCCTAGAAGACATGCTCCGAGCATGTGTGATAGATTTTGGTGGAAATTGGGATGATCATCTACCATTAATTGAATTCTCCTATAACAATAGTTATCATTCAAGTATCGAATCTGCCCCATTCGAAGCACTATACGGATGTAAGTGCAGAACTCCAGTATGTTGGGCAGAAATAGGAGAAAGTCAATTATCAGGACCAGAGATTGTACAAGAAACTACAGACAAGATAACTCAAATCAAAGAAAGACTAAAGACGACTCGAGATCGTCAGAAGAGTTATGCAGACAATAGAAGGAAGCCGTTGGAGTTTCAAGTTGGAGATAAAGTACTGTTGAAAGTTTATCCTTGGAAAGAAGTAGTTCGATTCGGTAAGAAAGGAAAGCTAAGTCCAAGATACGAAGGTCCATTTTCAGTAATCCAACGTATAGGACCAGTTGCTTATCGTTTACAACTACCAGAAGAATTAGCTGGAGTATATGACGTATTTCATGTATCCAATTTCAAGAAATGCTTATCAAATGAATATTTGGTAGTACCTCTCCAAGATATAGAGGTAAATGAAAAGTTAAAATTTGTTGAGAAACCTCTTCAAATCGAAGATCGAAAGATCAAATTTCTTAAGCACAAGAGATTGGTGTTAGTTAAAGTCAAGTGGGAGTCGAAGAGAGGATCCGAATACACTTGGGAGTTAGAATCAGAAATGAAGCGAAAGTATCCCTACTTGTTTCGGTAAATCTCGAGGACGAGATTTTTATTAAGGTGGGGAGAATATAACAAATCTTATTAAAAAGTCCTATTTATTACTTTAATTGTCCAATAGGAAACCCTAATTGAGAAACCCAAGTGATTCTGAATAAACCCTAAAATTTTCAGAATAATCGGAATCAGGATCAGGGCCCCTAAAACTCAGGGGGGTAAACCCTAGTTGATAATATCCACACAGTTTGTTGTCGAAATTGAAATTTAACGAGCAACCAACTCAGCTGAGCTACCTGGACACGAAGCAAACCTAGGGTAGAATAGGGTCTCTCGCGCCACGCGACGCGCACAAGGGGATCTTTCGCGTGGCACGAGGGGGACGGATTTTGGGTATAAATAGAGGGCAGTGGGACTTGATACTGTGCATTCGTTCGACGTTCAAATTCAAATTGTACTTTGAGTTATAGTCGAAACAGTCTCAAAACACACACACAATTCACGAAGTGCTGCCACAATACAGGGTAATAACTCGATCGCTGCTACGATTCAATGTCCGATTGATTAAAACTATCCAATGGATGTTTAAGTGCTACCCACATTAGGGTTATGCTTTGTCATTCGTCGTGAATTCGATGGATGTTTAAGTATTGCACTTTGTCATTTATTGTGAGGGTTTGATCTCGTGAGTTATCGTAAATGCTGTATTGGTTACTAACCTAGTTTTGTGTGCGTTGTTATTTAAACTAGGTTAACAAGGCTAATCAGTAGACTAGACTCTGTCCGTGTTAAATCTGCAATGTGAGTCATTCTCTTTTATTCAAAGTGCTTTATAAATTCTTAAATATTTTCAAAGTTATAATTACAGTGATTAAGTATATGTAATCACCAAATTACAGCCAGTATGTGGGGTTTTGTATACATTACTTTATAATCGTCACCATTGGGGCAGCCAATGGGGGATATGACCATAGTCACAGAAACGAGTCGAGTGACAAATACTGTGGGTAGTTGGTTGATATCAGAAACATTGTAATCTCTCTTAATACTGTAAATTATAACAAACGTGTCGTTTTAGTAAAAAGAATGATTCACCAGTATTTTCCGCTGACAAAATCTTTTTCAAACATGTTTCAGGTGATCTGTTGTGATCCAGGAAAAGTGCCTCGAAGCACTACAAGCTTAAGAAAGTGGCTCATTATAAAATAAAGAAACATGTTTTGTAAAATAAAGATTTCTCCATGAAATCTTGTAATTGTAAATTACCGGGGTTTAATCCCGAGTTGTGAAATGAAATAATCAGGAAATTATAGCTTTAAAAAGATCCTGATGAAAACTTCCGCTGTCAACTTAATTAAATAAATACCACGGGATTTTCTGTCCCGCGGCTCCTGAAACGGGTAAAACCGGGTCGGGGGCCGTGACAACGAGTATCATGTTTTCATGTTTAATAGTGGATAGAGTATGACTATAAACAAGTTTCAAGTGGCGTGTGTTTATATAGAATACATGTTGCATCCCAAACTGTTTAAAACAAAAAGGGATCGAGTATACTCACAGTGCGTGCTTAGAACCTAGACACAGTCTGGTTGGATTGAAGGGAGCGCCGGATCAGCCTGCGTACGGGAATAGGGCATAAGTCCTCTAAGTGCTGACACGGTCGGAAACAGAGTGTCGAGTAGTGTAAAAATGAGTTAAGTGTTCAACAGTCTATCCGAACGGATGGTCATTCGGGCGGATGGTCATTCGGACGGATGGCCATTCGGACGGATAGTCTGTGGTTGTTTGCGAACCGTTAAAATTTTCAAAGTTTTGATTAGAAATGTTTTAACAGTTGTCACACCCCTATTTTCCACGTGTCACCGGTGGGGAGTATCGTGACGTAGTTGGTATCATCATAGACAAACAACACAATATATATGAATGCACAGCGGAAGCAAAGATAGATTCATTTCAACTTTAATAAAGTGTAATATTAAATATCACAATAGTTGAGACGGATCCACAGGCGGATCAAAATAAAATAAGATATTGTTCAACAGTTTATTGTCATCCAAGCTTGCGAGACTTATTGTGGACGCTCTAGAAGACAGCCAGCCTATTACGTGTAGTACCTGTACTTAACCTTTTGGAAAATACGTCAGTTTACACTGGTAAATACAATTTAACTGACTCATTTTGAAAATGGTTGAAAATTGATTTGAATGCTCATGGCACAAAACATTTTATAACTTGGGATAATTATATATTATTATAATCTTGTGAACGAATTACATGTTACTTGTGCGTTCAGTAGCCCGGATCTTGTCCGGGTTAAAGATCAATAGACCCTCCACATTAGAGTTATACACTGACAGGTGTACGCCTACACCCCGTGCTCAGGTCGTGGCCATCTCGTAAGATGATGCCGAGGATATCCGGGACATGGTCATTAACCCCCCAAAGGCTTTAAGTGAACAAGACTGTTTAAACAAGCCGATCAAATTATTCAATTAACCACCCAAAGATGTAAGATTTGATGCTCGATCAAGCGGTATTCTATATACCGTAACCCAAGCCCGTATAGGGAAAATAAGTTAAAAGTATTTACCTGAGTAAAGTATAATTCTCAATCAAGCAAAATGCAAGTAGCTTTTACCGGTGCTCCTAATCTGGAACGAAGGTTTATAATAACCTATTAGATTTCTAACGGGTCTTTATTTAAGCTTATGCTTAGACCGGCTAGTTTAAAGGACGATACAGTTCAAACGCACGATTAAGCGAAGACCGGATAGAATGTGATTTAGACCCGACAAGTTTGAATACTTGTATAATATGGGTATACTAAATACATTCTGGATTTTGAGACAAAAATGATGATGTTTGACCCGTCTCGGTCAATTTATGCAAACTAGTTACATAAACCGAACCGAACGCGAAAAGAGCGTTACGGGTAACCGTAAGAGTCATATGCAAGTTCCCTGAGATAATATGCTCTAAATATGTTATAATATCAGCAAGATATCTTCTATTATGCCCAAAATGGATTTAAACACAAATTATGCCTTATAATGGCATTTTGGTCATTTAAAGAATTGTAAAAGAGTTAAATTAGAAATCTGAGTTACAGGTCTGGTTTTATACTGTAAATATACTTAATTTAACATGTTATAACAGTAGGGTATATTCTATATGTGAAACTTATCATTTAAAACCAAACTATGCACCTTAGGGGTATTTTGGTAATTTCACAAGGGCTAAAAATGTCAAAATTGGAAACCTGAGTTTATAAATTTGTACTTACTGTTATTTTATAAAAATATGCTAAGAACATCAGTAGGTATCAACCTTATATGTTTAATATGGTTATAGTACATATTATGTGTTAAAAACGCTTAAAAGGCGATTTAGAACCGTTTCCGGGTTTTTAAAAGAAAGCTGATATTTTTGTATTTCCAGAATGCTCAAAATATTTTATTTATCAAATAAAATCAGTAGAAAAAGGTTTGGGGTCAAAAGGATTTATAAAACTCATTTTATTGCTAAAAAGGGCAAAATCGGTATTTACCAAATTTAACTTAGAGACCTATGTTATGATCAGCCAAAAATTAAAAAAAAATCTTTAAAAATCCCAAAATATTATATAAAATCAGTGGGTAAAAAGTTTGGTATCAAAAAGTGGGTTTAAATGGGTTATATGTTAATTACGCCGTTCAAGTAACATAAAGCTTTCAAATTACGATATTGAGCATAACTCTTATTCTGGACCTCAAACTGATATCAAATTTTAGGTGCAAGTTTATAAATCAGTAACAAATGTTTCTACTCTTTCACTTTTTCAAAAATCACGTTTTATAGCCAAAAGGGCATAATAGTCAACTTTAAGCATAAATCGGAAACATGCATATGAATCGGTTAAGCATTGAACCAAGTTGTAAAATCTCAGAGGGTTAAACTTATATGAAAATTGGTCCAAAATATGATCTAATGCAGATCTCAAACATGCATGAACGGATCAGAACTGAAAGTCAAAGAAAAAGTCAATTTATGCGACTTTCGGTTCCGATTCGGGTTTAAACTGAAAATTGTCGAGTTGATCATGTTGAAACATGTTCTTACATTAATTACAAAGTTATTTTGATGATCAAACAGGTTGCATGTAGCCTACATTGTTAATCATGCCTAAATTTGCAAAAACACATTCTGTTGACTTTTTAAGAAAAGTTTTGACTCGACAATTAACATACTTAGAGTGGGAATCTGAAGATACCCTTTTAGGGGTTTGTTACCCACATAAATACCAACTTGTAGGTACTTTCAATTTGAGAAATGACAGAGCCAATCTCGTTTAATCTCAAAGTCAAGTTTAAATTACGATGGTTTGACTTTCGGTTGACAAACTAAGCTAGAACGAATATGCAAAGGTTATGAATACTTACAATGGTCCTAATAAAGCTTAGAGATCACTAGGAAGATGTCTTGACGTCCAGGAAGCTTCAGAAGTTGATCTTGTGAGTTTTGAAAGTGTAAGTGTTCATAGTTTACTACTTCAAGACCCTTTTATCATCACTTTGATCTGTTTAGAGGCTGCCATGTGAGTTTAGGATTGTTGTAAGAAGTATACAAGTGTCCCTAGTTGCATGAAAGTTCATTGGTGAGCCCCTTGAATCGATTACAGCTGGTTACAACCAAAACAGACCTGATAACCGGCATCTGCCAGTTCTGCTGCGAAAACACCCTCGTCGCGCGACGCGACGGGTCCTCGCGCTACGCGAGGGTGCTGATTCTCAAACTTTGTTGTTTTGTTGCATGTTCAGTCCCTGCACTCTTGTTATTCGATCCTTCCGACATTTTTATCATGCAAAGTCAGTGAAAGCAGGTCAGGGGTGTCCTAGGGAGTGTGGCCATGCATTGGAAGGTCTTGAATGCTTGGAGAAAGGTTTCCGAACAAGGAATTATGAGATTTACACTTTTTAACCCTTCGTATACGAATTTGATCTTATCTTTCTCACACGATGACGAAACTTTATGAAATTTTTACCACATATTCTAGTGAGTATATTTTATCATTACAAAGCTTCGGGTCTGCCAAAAGATCACTCAGAGGTATACTTTCAACATGTTGACACTTTTAGCCCCTGTAGTTTGTAATTCCTCACTTTCTTTTATTTTCCGCTTCGTATGATCCATGATTTATCCGTTTAAGATTATAAACGTCATGTAGGGTTATTGTAGAGCCTATTTATCAATTGTTGACACTTTGGACCCTTATATTCACATAGTTTCACTGTTTGTCAACTTTAGTCCCTCTAAAGTATGTTTTTACATATTCAAAGCCCATGACACGTGTCAGTACATTATTGGACGTAATTTTCGAGGTGTTACATCCTCACCCCCTTCAAAGAAATCTCGACCTCGAGATTTACTGAAACAAATGAGGGTATTTTTCTTTCATCGTGGATTCTACCTCCCATGTGTATTCGGGACCTCTACAGGCATCCCATTTGACTTTTACAATAGGTACATGCTTCCTTCGAAGCTTCTTTACCTGTCGATCTTCAATCGACAATGGCTTTTCCACAAATTTCAAGCTTTCATCTATATGTACATCCGTATGCGGTATAACCAGTGATTCATCAGCGAAACACTTCTTCAAATTACAGATGTGGAACACATTATGGATAGCACTAAGCTCTTCAGGCAAGTTTAACTTATAAGCAACTGACCCGACACGTTCGATAACCTCGAAAGGTCCTATGTATCTCGGGCTTAGCTTGCCTTTCTTACCAAATCGCATTACCCCTTTCCAGGGCGATACTTTAAGCAATACTTTGTCACCTACTTCGAAGTGAAATGATTTGCGCTTTGGATCCGCATAACTTTTCTGCCTATCCCTGGCAGCTTTCAAACGGTCGCGAATCTGGACAATCTTGTCCGTTGTTTCGAAAACTATCTCTGGTCCTGATAGTTGGACATCTCCAACTTCCGCCCAACAAATTGGCGATCTACACTTTCTACCGTATAAGGCCTCAAAAGGCGCAGCTTTTATGCTGGTGTGGTAGCTATTGTTGTAGGAGAACTCAATTAGTGGTAGGTTCTTATCCCAACTACCACCCAAATCGATCGCACATGCACGTAGCATGTCTTCCAACGTTTGAATAGTACGCTCGCTCTGACCGTCGGTCTGAGGATGATAAGCCGTACTAAAATTTAAACGCGTACCCAAAGATTGTTGGAAACTTTTCCAAAAATGTGACGTGTATCTAGTATCTCTATCAGAGATAATAGACACAGGTATTCCATGCAAAGCTACAATCTTATCAACGTATAACTGGGCAAACATATCGGAGCTATAAGTCTCCTTGATGGGTAGAAAATGTGCTGACTTCGTCAGTCTATCTACTATGACCCATATAGTGTCATTTCCCTTTCTCGTCTTTGGCAACTTGGTGATGAAATCCATCGTCACCATCTCCCACTTCCATGTGGGAATTTCAGGTTGTTGTAACAAGCCTGACGGCTTCTGGTGCTCAGCTTTGACTTGCGCACAAGTCAAACATTTAGCTACATAGGCAGCTACAGACTTTTTCAAACCAATCCACCAGTAGTTTGCCTTTAGATCCTGGTACATCTTATCAGCTCCAGGATGAACAGAATATTTGGAGCTATGGGCTTCCTGGAGGATGACATCTCGAAGTCCTCCAAAAACTGGAACCCATATTCGTCCATTCAATCTTAGCATTCCTTCTTTGTCGTAGGATAACTGCTCCTCAGTTACTCCTAGCTTTTCTTCAGGATAATTAGCCTCCAACACAGCTTCCTTCTGTGCAGCCAATATCCTTTCGTTCAAATCATTCTTGATTTCGATACGCTTAGCATTGATTCTTATCGGTTTTACTCTTTCTTTTCTGCTTAAGGCGTCAGCAACTACATTTGCTTTGCCTGGATGGTATTTTATCTCACAATCATAATCATTTAGAGTTTCCATCCATCGTCTTTGTCGCATGTTCAAGTCTTTCTGATTGAACAAATGTTGAAGGCTCTTGTGATCTGAATAGATCACATATTTGGTTCCATACAAGTAATGCCTCCATAATTTCAATGCAAATACAACGGCACCCAACTCCAAGTCGTGGGTGGTGTAGTTCTTCTCGTGCACCTTTAGCTGTCGCGAAGCGTAGGCAATAACCTTGCCTTTCTGCATGAGTACACAGCCCATACCAGTGTGTGATGCGTCACAATACACCACAAATTCTTCTATACCATCGGGCAATGTTAATACCGGTGCATTACTCAACTTTTTCTTTAGAATATCAAAGGATTCCTGCTGCTTAGGGCCCCAATCAAACTTAACCTTCTTACGTGTCAACGAAGTTAGGGGCGCAGCAATCCTAGAAAAGTTTTCGATGAAACGCCTATAATATCCTGCTAAACCCAGGAAGCTACGAATTTCAGTGGGCGTTTTTGGCTCTTGCCAATTCATAACTGCTTCTACCTTAGCGGGATCCACTTGGATACCGCGCTCACTTACCACGTGTCCAAGGAATTGGACTTCTCGAAGCCAAAATTCACACTTCAAAAATTTGGCGTAGAGTTTCTCCTGGTGTAGAAGTTTGAGAATACAACGAAGGTGTTTCTCGTGGTCAGCTTGGTTCTTCGAATAAATAAGGATGTCGTCAATAACGACGATGACGAATTTGTCTAAGTAAGGCTTGCAGACGCGATTCATGAGATCCATGAATGCGGCCGGTGCATTAGTGAGCCCAAAAGCCATCACTAGGAACTCGTAATGTCCATAACGAGTCCTAAACGCTGTCTTGTGCACATCTTCATCCTTGACCTTCAACTGATGATAGCCTGACCTCAAGTCGATCTTAGAGAAGTAGCTTGCCCCTTGTAGCTGATCGAACAGATCGTCGATCCTGGGCAAAGGATACCTGTTCTTGATAGTGACTTTATTAAGCTCACGGTAATCGATGCATGGACGCATCGATCCATCCTTCTTCTTGACAAAAAAATCGGCGCTCCCCAAGGGGACGAACTAGGTCTAATAAAACCTTTAGCTAACAGATCATCTAACTGCGTCCTTAACTCCTTCATCTCCGTTGGTGCTAACCTATAAGGTGCTCTCGCTACTGGTGCCGCACCCGGGATGATGTCAATTCGGAATTCCACTTGCCTATCTGGTGGTAAACCAGGTAGTTCTTCGGGAAAAACTTCAGGATATTCCGAAATGATAGGGATGTCTTCAATCTTGGGCTTTGGCTCATCAATAGTAACTTGTGCCATATAAATGACATAACCCTTCTGCAGACATCTGGATGCCTTGAGCATGGACACTTGCTCAGGCAATCCATGCTGAGTATCCCCTTGAATAGTAAGTGACTCCCCAGACGGGGTTTTGACTATCACTTGCTTTCTATTGCACACAATCTGGGCTTGGTTATGCGATAACCAATCCATGCCTATAACTACATCAAAGCCGGCTAGCTTAAAGGGAAGTAAGGACAAAGGAAAAGAATGATTCCTAATTGATATAACACATCCATCTAAAACAGTTGAGGCTGTTTCTATGGTTCCATCAGCTAATTCCACCTCGTATTTTACGCTTAAGGTTCTAACAGGTCGGTTTAATAACTTACAGAACTTATCATCAACAAAAGACTTATCTGCTCCAGAATCAAACAATACTCTAGCAAAAACATCATTTACAAGAAAAGTACCTGTAATAACGTTGTCATCTTGAACAGCTTCCTTAGCGTCCATCTTGAAGACCCTCGCATTGGTCTTTTTCCCATCTTCGGCTTTCTTGGCGTACTTTGGGCAATTAGACTTAATGTGCCCTTTTTCGTTGCAACCGTAACACGTTGCATCCTTCAGTTTCTTACACTCCAAAGTCTTATGATCCGTGGATTTGCAAATCCCACAAGATCTCACGTGAGACTGTGATCTCGACTCCAAACGACACTTCCCAAAGTGATTCTTCTTACAAGTTTTACATTTGGGCTTATCCCCCGATTGTTGCCCATCTCTCTTAGATCCCGACCCTTTCCTGTGGTCGTTATTTCCTCGGTGTCTCTTTTCTGATCTTCGTGAGGTATCGTCCTCACGCTTTCTCTTATTCTCTTCTGAGTTCCTGAGTGCTCTCAACCTGACTACGTCCATGGTGAGAGATAGAGATAGATCAGCTACTGATCTGAAATTTGTAGGTCTCGATGCCTTAACACTTGCCTTAATTTCAGGGGCTAAACCCCCGATGAAACGGGCAATCCTTTTCGGTTCTGGGGTTACCAAGTACGGGACCAACCGAGATAGAGTATTGAAAGTGGTGAGGTATGCCTGGCAGTCTAAATTTTTCATCACCAAAGATAAGAAGTCTGACTCGATCCTTTCAACTTCATGTTGCGGGCAAAAATTTTCCTTGATAAGGGCAACGAACTGATCCCATGTCATACTGTAGAGTGGGATCTTTCCGGCAGCTTGTATTAGAGACTTCCACCACGCCAGCGCGTCTCCTTTGAACGATTGGGACACGTATTTCACTACATCTCTTTCAGCACACCCGCTGATATCTACTACTGTATCCATTTCGTCCAACCAGGTCATGCAGTCAACCGCTCCTTTCTCCCCAGTAAAGTCTCTGGGTTTACATGAGACGAAGTATTTATACGTACAGGACTTACTATGCGGTTCCTGTTTCTGCTTGATCTTCTTTATCAGGACACTGTTTTGGTTAGAGGAGTGATGATCCTCATCATCCCTATTGAGCTCATCTTTCTTAGGTCCAACTTTCTTAGAGGGCGGCTTGCTATGAGCCTCCGAGTGGACTTTCGGTTTGGAACGTGGTGCAGATCGGGTCCTACTCCGGGTCCCGCTCGATTCACTATACTGTCTATTTAGCGCTTCGATAACAGCATCATTCACTAATGCTTTCAACTCCGCACCCGTTACTAATATTTTAGTATTATCAGGGTTTTCTGCTTGACGACTGTTTAATTCTTCAGACTTAGCCATGTAGTCTAAATTGCTACATAAAATAAGGACAAGGTCTATTTAGAAGTCTAAACAGTATTATCGTTCTTGACGATTTATTAACCATGGTAAATAAAAGCCATATTAGTTAATTTAATAATTTCATTCAGGATTTTTACTAGTAATCTTTTTAGAATGAAATATAATATTGGCATAATAAGCCTAGTCACGTAGACAAATTTCTAAATTACAAATTTAGATCTTACAGGATTAAAGCTTGTATAAAAAGACAAATAAATCCTTTTCTTGGCAGGGAGTTTATAAACTACAGCTGCCTTTTTGTTTTATATGACATTAATTACACCCGTAGGCATTATGTCACAACCAAATATATATATATAAATAAAATCTTGGATATTTTATTAAAAGGGTGGCGTGTGTGATTTTACGGATCACACTAGCCAAGAATGTTAACATGTTTACAGATGTTAACAGAGATTTGAATCTTTTTAAACAGGTTCCACCATATTGGCTAGATTTATGACAACATAACAGCTAGGTTTTACCTTTTTAAGATCCTTATTATTTTATTAAAATGGTACATCAAAATAATAAATGTTATTTTTCATTTATTTATACACTATGTTTATGCACATAATTAAAAATGAAAACCTTAAATTAACCATTCAAAATAAAATTTAAATCAGTACGAGTTTGCCCTAAACGGGTCTTTTACATAAACCACATGCCCATGCAGGGGCCAAATAACAAAACAAACAAACCCACGCAGGGGTCAAATAAAAAGATATGCCCACGCAGGGGCAGAACAGAAAGAAATACCCTCGCAGGGGTAGAGTACTGAAATAAATAAATGTCCACGCAGGGACATGAGTACCACACTAAAATAACCAACAAACAAAGGATTCAATGACCCTTCTTGCTTTTACCCTTAATTAGATCCACCATCTTCTTAAACATCCCCCGGTTATGCCTCCGATCATGCCGCATCTCTTGACGCACCTCTTGTATCTCATGAAGGATTTCTTGCATTTGGGGCGGTGACATCGCCGGTGCCTGAGGTGGTTGCTGATAATGCGGGGGTTGAGGAGGTTGCGGTTGATAATGTGGAGGTTGAGAAGGCTGTGACTACTGATACCCATATGATGGGTACCCATAGGTCGAGGGTCCCGTAGCCCAGGGACCTCCGTAGGGACCTTCTTGGTGGAAAGTGTTGGAGTTTGCTGCTATCCAATAGGGATCCTCCGTAAAGTTATACCCCGTGTGAATATGCTGCTCGAAGGGGTTGAATGCGGCAGCACCGGTGTAAGTGGGGATTGGGTCTCCAAAACCCAATGGTGGTTGTGGCGCGACTGGCGCAGATGCTACTTCAGAGACGGGGTGTGAAGATTCACCCATCTCTGTTTCTTCGTGCACCGGTGAGTACCGGCTGCCACTCGAAAGTGGAGGGGTGCTAATACGCACTCCCCCTCGTGCGGACATCCGCAAGGTAGTTCTCCTTCGCCTCAGAGGCGAGGGAGGCTGAAGCGGAGGAGGTGGTGCTGCTGGCGGAGTGACCGCTACAAGTCGGGAATCCTCGGAAGGATTCTGCTGCTGCTGTGGCTGCTGTTGTGGCTAGTGTAGGGGAGAGTGGTGATAAGACTGGTGAAGAGGAGAGTTATGGGGCTGGTGCAAAGGAGAGTTATGATAACTGGGGGTAAACACCCAGTCGTGCTGCTTGAAGTTCTCTTCAAAGCTGTCGGGACCATTGTATGGTGATCCCATGAAAGGTGACCCATCAGAAATCTCAATGGGGTGGTTTGGAGTTCCAGATGGCGACATTGCAGGATCAGTATCCTCATCGATGTCCATCGGGTTGCCACCAGAAAAGTGGTCTTCTGGTCCAAGTGGGTTAAAACCCACTGCTGCTGCTAAGTAGTCATCAGGGTTGAACTGACCCTGGAAGACAGGTGATGGTTGGTTAAAAGGTGAATTGTGTCCTATTAAGGGAATGTAGGACTGTTGTGAGTTGTGGGGCTCATTCTCCGAATGAGGCCCAAAGGAGTGTGGGATGGAAGGTGAGGTACTCAGTGAAACTGAGCGCCTAGCTGGTTCAGTAAAGGACCTCCAAAGATCCTGAGCATCTGTGTTGTGGGGGTCCGAAGGTGTTCGCCGGTGTGATGGTCCGGCCTCGTGGTCGTTTGGGGCTACATGTGCTCCTTGTCCCCTTCCTCTTCCTCTCATACGTGGCGGCATTTTTGGTGATCCTGTCAAAAACAACAAGTGATACACAAAAATATATATAAGACAAAGTTAGAAAATTTAAACAAAAATTTGGAAATTTCCTAAGTTCTTTGTCTAGACTCGAGAATCGAGGATTGTGCAATTGTGTAACTGAGATTAAACACAAAAGGTTAGTGTTTAATTCACTCAGAGTTTGCTCTGATACCAACCTGTCACACCCCTATTTTCCACGTGTCACCGGTGGGCCCGGTGGGGAGTATCGTGACGTAGTTGGTATCATCATAGACAAACAACACAATATATATGAATGCACAGCGGAAGCAAAGATAGATTCATTTCAACTTTAATAAAGTGTAATATTAAATATCACAATAGTTGAGACGGATCCACAGGCGGATCAAAATAAAATAAGATATTGTTCAACAGTTTATTGTCATCCAAGCTTGCGAGACTTATTGTGGACGCTCTAGAAGACAGCCAGCCTATTACGTGTAGTACCTGCACTTAACCTTTTGGAAAATACGTCAGTTTACACTGGTAAATACAATTTAACTGACTCATTTTGAAAATGGTTGAAAATTGATTTGAATGCTCATGGCACAAAACATTTTATAACTTGGGATAATTATATATTATTATAATCTTGTGAACGAATTACATGTTACTTGTGCGTTCAGTAGCCCAGATCTTGTCCGGGTTAAAGATCAATAGACCCTCCACATTAGAGTTATACACTGACAGGTGTACGCCTACACCCCGTGCTCAGGTCGTGGCCATCTCGTAAGATGATGCCGAGGATATCCGGGACATGGTCATTAACCCCCCAAAGGCTTTAAGTGAACAAGACTGTTTAAACGAGCCGATCAAATTATTCAATTAACCACCCAAAGATGTAAGATTTGATGCTCGATCAAGCGGTATTCTATATACCGTAACCCAAGCCCGTATAGGGAAAATAAGTTAAAAGTATTTACCTGAGTAAAGTATAATTCTCAATCAAGCAAAATGCAAGTAGCTTTTACCGGTGCTCCTAATCTGGAACGAAGGTTTATAATAACCTATTAGATTTCTAACGGGTCTTTATTTAAGCTTATGCTTAGACCGGCTAGTTTAAAGGACGATACAGTTCAAACGCACGATTAAGCGAAGACCGGATAGAATGTGATTTAGACCCGACAAGTTTGAATACTTGTATAATATGGGTATACTAAATACATTCTGGATTTTGAGACAAAAATGATGATGTTTGACCCGTCTCGGTCAATTTATGCAAACTAGTTACATAAACCGAACCGAACGCGAAAAGAGCGTTACGGGTAACCGTAAGAGTCATATGCAAGTTCCCTGAGATAATATGCTCTAAATATGTTATAATATCAGCAAGATATCTTCTATTATGCCCAAAATGGATTTAAACACAAATTATGCCTTATAAGGGCATTTTGGTCATTTAAAGAATTGTAAAAGAGTTAAATTAGAAATCTGAGTTACATGTCTGGTTTATACTGTAAATATACTTAATTTAACATGTTATAACAGTAGGGTATATTCTATATGTGAAACTTATCATTTAAAACCAAACTATGCACCTTAGGGGTATTTTGGTAATTTCACAAGGGCTAAAAATGTCAAAATTGGAAACCTGAGTTTATAAATTTGTACTTACTGTTATTTTATAAAAATATGCTAAGAACATCAGTAGGTATCAACCTTATATGTTTAATATGGTTATAGTACATACTATGTGTTAAAAACGCTTAAAAGGCGATTTAGAGCCGTTTCCGGGTTTTTAAAAGAAAGCTGATATTTTTGTATTTCCAGAATGCTCAAAATATTTTATTTATCAAATAAAATCAGTAGAAAAAGGTTTGGGGTCAAAAGGATTTATAAAACTCATTTTATGGCTAAAAAGGGCAAAATCGGTATTTACCAAATTTAACTTAGAGACCTATGTTATGATCAGCCAAAAATTAAATAAAAATCTTTAAAAATCCCAAAATATTATATAACATCAGTGGGTAAAAAGTTTGGTATCAAAAAGTGGGTTTAAATGGGTTATATGTTAATTACGCCGTTCAAGTAACATAAAGCTTTCAAATTACGATATTGAGCATAACTCTTATTCTGGACCTCAAACTGATATCAAATTTTAGGTGCAAGTTTATAAATCAGTAACAAATGTTTCTACTCTTTCACTTTTTCAAAAATCACGTTTTATAGCCAAAAGGGCATAATAGTCAACTTTAAGCATAAATCGGAAACATGCATATGAATCGGTTAAGCATTGAACCAAGTTGTAAAATCTCAGAGAGTTAAACTTATATGAAAATTGGTCCAAAATATGCTCTAATGCAGATCTCAAACATGCATGAACGGATCAGAACTGAAAGTCAAAGAAAAAGTCAATTTATGCGACTTTCGGTTCCGATTCGGGTTTAAACTGAAAATTGTCGAGTTGATCATGTTGAAACATGTTCTTACATTAATTACAAAGTTATTTTGATGATCAAACAGGTTGCATGTAGCCTACATTGTTAATCATGCCTAAATTTGCAAAAACACATTCTGTTGACTTTTTAAGAAAAGCTTTGACTCGACAATTAACATACTTAGAGTGGGAATCTGAAGATACCCTTTTAGGGGTTTGTTACCCACATAAATACCAACTTGTAGGTACTTTCAATTTGAGAAATGACAGTGCCAATCTCGTTTAATCTCAAAGTCAAGTTTAAATTACGATGGTTTGACTTTCGGTTGACAAACTAAGCTAGAACGAATATGCAAAGGTTATGAATACTTACAATGGTCCTAATAAAGCTTAGAGATCACTAGGAAGATGTCTTGACGTCCAGGAAGCTTCAGAAGTTGATCTTGTGAGTTTTGAAAGTGTAAGTGTTCATAGTTTACTACTTCAAGACCCTTTTATCATCACTTTGATCTGTTTAGAGGCTGCCATGTGAGTCTAGGATTGTTGTAAGAAGTATACAAGTGTCCCTAGTTGCATGAAAGTTCATTGGTGAGCCCCTTGAATCGATTACAGCTGGTTACAACCAAAACAGACCTGATAACCGGTATCTGCCAGTTCTGCTGCGAAAACACCCCCGTCGCGCGACGCGACGGGTCCTCGCGCTACGCGAGGGTGCTGATTCTCAAACTTTGTTGTTTTGTTGCATGTTCAGTCCCTGCACTCTTGTTATTCGATCCTTCCGACATTTTTATCATGCAAAGTCAGTGAAAGCAGGTCAGGGGTGTCCTAGGGAGTGTGGCCATGCATTGGAAGGTCTTGAATGCTTGGAGAAAGGTTTCCGAACAAGGAATTATGAGATTTACACTTTTTAACCCTTCGTATACGAATTTGATCTTATCTTTCTCACACGATGACGAAACTTTATGAAATTTTTACCACATATTCTAGTGAGTATATTTTATCATTACAAAGCTTCGGGTCTGCCAAAAGATCACTCAGAGGTATACTTTCAACATGTTGATACTTTTAGCCCCTGTAGTTTGTAATTCCTCACTTTCTTTTATTTTCCGCTTCGTATGATCCATGATTTATCCGTTTAAGATTATAAACGTCATGTAGGGTTATTGTAGAGCCTATTTATCAATTGTTGACACTTTGGACCCTTATATTCACATAGTTTCACTGTTTGTCAACTTTAGTCCCTCTAAAGTATGTTTTTACATATTCAAAGCCCATGACACGTGTCAGTACATTATTGGACGTAATTTTCGAGGTGTTACAACAGTCGTGGAAACAAAATTACAATGGATTTAACAGGTTCGGGTGTCACACCCCAACCGATGGCGGAAACATCGGAGTGAGACGAAATAGATTGCTCGAGACATCATAACGCTAATATTTGTGACAAGTATTTAAATAATAAGTTTCATTCCATTTCTAAAGTGTCAATTACAAGGATTTGAAACAAATACAACATAAATAACGAAAAACAATACAATAAGAATACAAGTTTAAAGTGTGTATCTAAGCATCCTACTAGATTCCATGCATCACCAACATCATCGCTAAACCTGCAACATGTTTTAAAAGTGTACTTCAATACAAAAGTATTGGCGAGCATACAAGTTTGGTGCGTAGTATATAAGTAATAAAATAATAAGGAACAATCCACATGGCAAACCTAGTTATCAAGATTAACGTATAAACTGGTATGCGATTTACAAGTCAACCCTCTGTTTAAGCAAGTATGAATGAATAAACCTAACATTACCTCTCGTTCACGGGTGGTGCGTTACTCCTATAGCGCTATACATGTTAAGTGGAGGCTTGTACGAAGCTAATGACAAGTTCATCACATAAGAATCACCCAGAAAACACGAATCAAGCATAACAAATGGTAAGCATGTATTGGATTGTTTGTTTATGTATTTGCATAAGAATATGTATACTAAGGGTGTTCTGTATATAAAAACATGTTACACCCAAAAGTGTGAAATCTGTAAAATGGGTCAAGTATACTCACAAATTGCTAAGTCTTCCGATTATCCAATCTGACGAAGTTGTTGAGACTAGGAAGTTGAATGTGTTTGATTTGGAGTTTAAGATATGTTTACATATGGTTTAAGGATTTGGAGTTTGAGGACATGAAAATAAACATATGAAAAAGTAATTGTCTAGCACATAAGACTTGTCCTTGACACTATGAAACTCAAAGAGTTTGAAGGTTTTCATGGGATAATATGCCCATTAGAATCATGACAAGCATTATGGTCCTTAGATGATATAACCTACTATTTTGACAAATGACCACTAGTTCATTATCAAAAGTTCGATTACTTAGATAATATATAAGTATGGTATAGTATACATTATGTCATATAGGTCAAGCATGAGGTAGGAGGATGAATCCCCCATTTAGGAACCTCTTATGTATCATAGAATTCATGTAGGAGGTAGGAAGAACAAGTCTTCCATTTAGGCATCTCTAAATGTTCACTACTACACTTGATGTTATGAACATTCAAGGAGGGTTATGAACTTACAAGAAATAAAATATGAACAACTAATCTATGAGAAAACATCAAGCAATGTGTGGATTTTCAAGAAGGATAGCCCAAGCTAATCCTAAATCACACAATCATCAAGTCTTAAGCTTGAACATCACTTGTGGGTTAAACCCTTGAACAAAACAGAAAGTTTGTGAGGTTTATACCTCTGATTTTGAATGTCTCAACCTTGTTTTTAAGCCTAACTAACCATAGATGTGGTTATAAGCATAAGGACATAGGTTTGAGATGAGTTTCCTCAAGTTTATCAAAGTTTGAATCAAGAACAGAAAAATCAGTCAACTTTGGAGCCCTTTTGGCGACATTTCAGGGCTTGGTTTTCCAAGGAAAACCAATGGAAATGTAGCTAAGGTCAATACAAAGAAGTAGGAAAAAGAATTGAGTGAATCGGATAAGAAATGAGTGAGTTATGCTCACTTTTGTGAATGTTGGTATTTCTACTCGAACTTATGGAATCAGCTGCGATTTGGAGAGAGTTTGAGAGTGTTTTAGTGTTGCAAAAGTGGTAGGGAGGCTGGTTATAAGTGGTATTTATAGGGGGAAGGATTAGGGTTAAGTTGGGTTGGCATTTAATACAAGTAGGTGAGAGTTTAAGCAATTAAAAAGAGAGATAATTCAGCAATATATGGCTGAATTGCAAGGGCTGTTTGGCAGCTTTTATATTTTTTTTTTGTTGTTTAAATGATGTAAAATATATAAATAAGATGTATTTTATATATGGTTAACATGTCCTACAATGTCTAGTGTGTATTGAACATGTATCAAGGCCTAAAGGTATATTAAACATGAATTAAAGTAAGAGTAAAAAAATATGTTATGCATAAGTATGTGTAACAAACCAATATAACAAGTATGTACGACATGTGACTTGAGGTATCAAATAAGCGTAAAGAACATGAATTTGCGTCTTGCAAAATGTGACCAAATGTTTGTTTAAGAATCACGAACACATGGTAGTTGTTTGCGAGTTAATCTTCGTAAGTATGCATTAAGTATAAACAACATGAATTTCATATAAAAGATCATTTTTACTACAACCGAAGTCTCAGATTTACAATGGCTTGAAATGAATTACAATTACAAAGGAGACGGATTTCCGAAAGTAGAAATATACGACAAGTTTTCTAATTAGGGAAAGTGCGGAAAAGCAGGGCGTTACATCAGGTCATCCGGACGAATGGGTTCCATCCGGATGGATGGCCATTCGGGCGGATGGTCTGTGGTTGAAGTTTTTGTAAAACTTTTCTCAACAACGGTTTTGGCTAATGGAGACGGACATGTCGACGGACTCGAACAACGGAAAACACCAAGCCCAGTCCACTCGGGCGGATGGGCCTTGCCCATTCGATCGGATGTTCTGTTCTTGATGAGGATTCACGCTCGACCCATTAATCAGTCCATCTCCTTGGGGAAAATCAGTTTGCGAGCCGGCTTTCAACTATTGAAGAGTCGAGAGTCTGACAGAGTCCTGATTCCTCCAATATTGTGTAAAACTAAAAAGGCGTTCAGAAATAAGTTGTAAAATGTGAAAGCCCATTAGATATGAACCGAACATGTAAAAATCTTTTAGATCTTGCATCAAAAGGTGAAAATCCTTTAGATTTTGAATCAATCTTGGCTGATTGATGCTCCACAACAATTTTCCTAAGCAAAACGTGTGGAAACCATCTTCGAGATGTCTAAAATCAGTGGTTTTTGAGAAAAGTTGAAGTGTGAGTGTGTGTGTATGTGATTTTGATGAGAAAGAATGGAGTAGAAGTGGAATAGAATTGGAAAATGGAAAGATTAAGGGAGAAATGCTTACAAAAGCCTTGAATCGCCGTCGAGAGCTTGCGAGCGAATGAGCAGAGGTGAAAGGTGAAAATGAAGGCTCAAGTTCGCTATTTATAGGTGATATTGACGTGTCGATTCGCTCGGATGGTTAGGTCCGGATAGCCATGTCCGAATGGCTCCATCCGGGCGGATGGCCCATTCGGACCGTGAGTTGTGATTTTGTTAGATTTTCTGATTTTGATTCATTTGCGGGTGAGGTTAAGCGTTGCGTTGCGTATTATTATCATTACATTTGAACACATGATTAGCATAATTAACATGAGTAATTCCGTGTTTTGAGTTCGTGTTAAATTAGTTTCTCGTTCATTAAGTATCAAAACATAACAAAGTGTCAAGAATCTAGGATAAACATATTGTTCTCATGTAAGAAGCATCACATAGAATAATAGTTTGCACATAGTTTAACACAATTATGATCAAAATTAGCTTTATTTTCATTACGATCGGTTGTCTCGAGTGTACAAGTGTAACTGGATAGGAATTACAATAAGACTTGCTAATATAATAAGAGTATCAAAATGCTGGGCGTTACACCTAGCTCCCTCAATTCTTCAATCGCCGTCTGCTCTTCTTCCACCCCCAAATCTTCAATCGCTCCATCACATAAACCGTAGCTCCCCCCAATTCTTCAATCGCTCTACATTTAACTCCTTGTTGGTGAAAATGTCTAGCTCTTCTTCCACTGTTCTTCGATCAAAAGAAAAAATGGTGAAAACCCAACCCTCATACATTATCTGTCCGTGTGGTGGGCAAACTGTTTACAAACAGTTGGAAACGAAGGCTAATCCTGGAAGATGGTATCTGCAATGTGTAAGTGATTTCTGTTTTACGCATATTGAAAGTAGTTGTCGGATAATTACTGAGTTGTGGTGTTGATATTGATGTCCGATTTTAGATTGGAGGATGTGGATTCCTTAGATAGGCTGATGTTGGTGAAGAACAGGGATGTCCAATTTGTCGTGAGGTAATGCCTGCTTTAATTCAAAGTATCAAAGATAAGGATGAGTTGGCTAAGTGCAAAGACAAATTTGCTCTGTACAAGAATGATGATGTGTTCAAATGGAAGATGTACTTAGGGATTACTTGGGTCCTGATTGTGCTAGTTTATTTGCTTAAGTAGTTAAATGTAGAGAAATGGGATTAGTATTTGTATTTTCACCCTACTTGTGACTGAGTTTTCCAGTTATTGCAATGGTAAATTTTCCTTTTTCAAGTTCTTACTGTTTGTTTTAATGTTATATTGGTAGCCTGAATGTAATCCTGAAGCTATTGCTGAGAATGAGAATGATAAGGATGAAGATGTCATTACAGCTGAAGAACCAGACAGTTATGTATACTTTGAGGATCAAGACTCTGAGGTACTCAGACCTTATTTGGATGAACAAACAGAGAATGAAGTGACATTCAAAGATCTGACAAAAGACTATGACCCTGAAGTGCTGGAACATGCATGGGATTACAGTTATTGGGATGAAGAGGATGATTGGTACCACAATCCATATGAAGGGGAGCATGGTTCTGACTCGGATTGGTCTTGTTTGGATGATTGTAACTGGAAATAGGGTAGAAAGCAGCATCTAAATTTGTTGTATGTTGTATTTTGGACCACTAAATTATGGAATATGTACTAAAGCTTGCAATGTAATCGAATTACTTTCTATCGAAATTATGTTTGGACACAAATATGAAAATACTGAAATGCAGCCATATGAAAAACAACCAAACATTTTCATCACAACATAATAAAGTTATAAACATAGTCATAAGTGCAGAAATGAAAACAAACATTGTCTGTAACAAACTCGACAAAAATCCATACAACTAGAGATATTAGAAACCATAAAAAACTTCCATCAATCATAAAGATTGTCAATTGGGGCACCTTGAGTGATAGTATGTGATTCTTGTGAAGCAGTAGATTGTTCACCCCCTTGTCCTTTGCAGCTCCTGATGTTGTGTCCCAGGTTTCCACATTTACCACACTTATTGGTGGTTCCCTTTCTGGTCATTTTACCTCCTTTGTCGAACTCCTTCTCAAGCTCTTTTTCCCCAAATGCCTTCTTTCGCTTCTTCTTTGGCCTTCTTTGGTGGGATAAGTGTTGTTGGACACTGAAAAGGAGTCCACATCTCCGGCCCATTGATTGGCTCTATGACATTCTCATGAACTTTCTTCCATGTTGACAACCAATACACATCCGAAACCCACTCTTCTGGTATACCAGCATCAATGCTATTCCTTGACATATCCCATATGGCTGCAACAGCATGTTTGCAAGGCATCCCTGTCAAGTCCCACTTCCTGCATGCACAAGTTTTATTTTTAACATTCACAACACACTGTGATCTTGGACCTGTTACTTGATACCATCGAAGACCTCAGTGGTATGAGGTGTCAGTGGCCCCATACACTTTGCTTGCAAATTGGAATCAGACCCTGTAATGCAAGTTGGAAATATTCCTCTTATTTTTCAAGCAAATTTAAAGGAAAGTTAGGAATTAACATGTAATAATGGATTACCTTCTGTCTGTCGCTGATGAAAGTGAAACATGAATCAACCGTGCACCTTAGGTCATCTCTCAAGATCTGTCCAGGAAAAGGACCTTTCATAAAACACCCATCGACACCCAGCAGTGGTCTTCCAATCATCTTAAATCCTCTCATCATAGATGCAAAACAAACATATATCCTGTGAAACTGCCTTGTAAGACTACCTGGATTCCCACATGGCTCCACATCTATCTTAATTGTACTACCTGGGTTGGCTTTGAGAAGTTCATCATAGTACGACCTTAAAAGACCATACTGCTCTTGGTAATCACCATAAATCCTGGTAGTTGCTATCCTCTTGGCTTTGAACACCTTATGTAGTGATATTTCTAGCTGATGCTTCCTAAGAAGTTGACTTTGAATTGCTTGAATTGGCATCTCTAGATTGCTTTCAATCATAGGTTGGATCTCCCTGGCAATCGAACTCATTGTGTACAATGATACGTCCCTAGTTGTCAAACAATTATGATGATTATGAACTGTCTTCACACACCACTTCTCCTTAACCGTCTTCCTTGAGATGTGAACTGCCCAAGGGCAGGTGGGCTTTGTATGCCTTTTAATGTGCCTGTATTTTTGCCCTACCTTGTTGATTTTACTATTTTGCCCCTCATCTCCTTTTTTTTGCAACACCAAGTAGTGGTGGATTACTACCGAAACACACTACTCTATACCTTAACAACTCGTTTTTAGGATAAAAACATCCCTCCTAGCCTTAAGAGCATAGTTTTTGACCATCACGTTCATCTTACTCTTGTCATCGATAAGCTGACCAACGGCACATCATCTGCACCCCTCTATTTGATAACAGCCTTTCTTTTCCTCCTTATCTTCCTGGCAACCCTATCTCTAAGTGTTGTATTGTCATCTGACCGACTTTCAAAGTCCTCCAGGTCTACAGGAAGATGACCTTCTACATTTCTCTCATCATCATGATCCCCATCACTTGAACCATGCAGTTCTTCCCTAGTAAATTCTACATTAGCCCTGAACATCTGCATATCGACTTCTATTTCATAAACCATATTATCTTCCTTAACATACTCATAACCAGGATCACTTTCTTCATCCTCTTCATTCTGATCTTCACTTTCTTCCTCATCTTCATTCTGAGTTCTGACTTTCATTTTCATTTTGTATTGAAAATGATGCTGGAACAATTTCTTTACATGGCCCTGCTTGAACTTCATAGGACTCCATCAAGATTGTTGACCTCCGGTGTTCAACATACATGTCTATCAGGTTGACTCCTTGACGCACATGATCAAACATAGCTTCTAAATCAACATCACATTTTAATGTCCTAAGACCAAAATCCAAAGACATGTAAGGTTCCTTGTAATGAATGCAGAAAAAGAGACCATCATCGTGGCCTATTTTCTTAATCATCTCCTCTAAAACATTCGTAGTCAACAAACGAAAATCTACATGATCAATGTAGTTGATCTTTCCATCTAAGTATTCATTATTTGGGTTTTCTACAAAATTACCTCCATGGTGTAATTTAATTGTAAATTGTCTCTGAGTGTCTCCTATAAACAAACATCAATAACATACTAACACAGCAAAGGGTTCAATTTTTACCTAAATCAGACCCTGTGAGCTTGCATGTCACTTACGGTACATCTCGTCTGGTTCGAAATACTGATCTTCAGCTCTAATCTTCCATAATCGAAGATCCATACTGGTAACAACTTGGATTTCGCAAAGTCAAAAAAAGTTATAAGAACTGTTCATTCGATATGAATTAACACAAAGTTAAACGGTTATTTAGATTTTGAAGGCCAGGTTATAAGCAGGTGAACACGTTAATAACATGTGTAAAAACATGTATACATGGGTTCAACCCACCTAAACCGCTTTTGACACAAATATCACATTTAATCACCCATGTTAAATGAGTTAATAAGGTTGAGACGACACATTTAAAACATGTTTATCGGAAAAACAAAGATGTATATATTTATAAATAATTAATTATATCGTAAGAAATTTCCTTATATAGGTAGCTAATGTAGCTTGTTAAAGATTTTATAAATCGAATTTTTGTTGGTAAATTTTTATTTTGTCGTTTTTGTTGTGTTCTATATTTTTTTATTAATCATATTAAGTTACTTAATTCAGAAATCTTGTTAAGAATATCGTCTATAGGTTAAATAGTTGTGTTAAACATGTCGTGTGGGATACGGATACCACACTTTTTTGTAGCTCTATAAATATAGAATTGTCTGTTTGTGACATGGTATTCGAGTTTAATGCTAGTCAACCTAATCTATAACTCTTTTATATAATGGACAAATAATTGTTCTTACCTTGTTTTTGTTAATTTTTTAGTTGAATAATGATATAAGTGTTACAAAATGAAATTAAAAAAAACAATTATTTTTTGCAATTCTTTTACTAAATGGTGGTGAAAATATTATAAAATTTCTTAGTTTTTCGTTCCATCATGACTAAACAGTAAAAATCATCATAGTTTAATTAGTGGTTGCCATTAAAAGTAATCATATTTTGACTAATCAACACTTACGTCTATAAGAAAGTCAACATATGTGATTAGTAAAAACAAATGACACAGAAACCGGATTTAGTAAGGATACTTATGATTTAGTTCGGCCAGTATTAAACCCGTAATACTAATCCGATTAACTGAAAACGAATTGTTAATAAAATAGACTCATCGATGACCTTGATTTCGGTTGAGGATAATAATCTAACCAACCGAACAATGCACACCGTGGCAGTGTATGTGTTTCTCGCCGCATCATGCGCGCACCTATCGCTTATTAACCAAAGCCGGTTATTGGTGAGCAATAACTAAACTGTTAACCTAAACCAAATCGAAAATAGACGAAACCGAACCGAAATTAACAAAAAATTGAATTAACTGAAGACCGAATTAACCAAAACTGGTTATCATTTTTTTGTACTCTCGTTTAACCAAAATTAGTTGAACTGAACCGAACCATTCATATTTTCAAATAATTCTTGTTTTTATACCCCCAGTTCATATATTTCATATTTTATATCTCCATTTCAAATATTTATACTTTCATTTAATGTATTTATGCCTCAATTTCATATATTTTTATAAGCAAAAGTTTTAGCAAAAGTTTTAGCCAAAGTTTGGTTTTTGCTGTTAACTGAAATTAAATGAACTAAACCGAAAACCGTCAATCTAACCGAATAAACCGAAGTGATTAACCGAAAACCACTTGGTTAATAAAATAGACTAACCGATAACTTTGGTTTTGGCTTAGGTTGAGGATAATAACGAACCGACCGAACCTTGCACGGCACAATGAAATTGATTACCCGATTACTTCGCTTTTGATGTATATCTATTGCAATAATGCTACAATAAATATTATACGAATAAAAAAACTACAAAATAACGAGTATCACAATGAAATGTGTTGCTCCAGCCACATCACGCGGGCATCTTGCTAGTTTAAATATAACCAATTAGATAAAACAAGTGAGGTTGTTTGATGTCAATTTACTACCTGCTAACCCATGTAATTGTGTTCACCCAGCAAAGTAAATGCACAAACATACAGAATACGAACCAATACTAATGAATCATCTACTTGTACATTTAAATCCGCACGACAATACTGACCAAGACAACTGTAATAACAAAAATTATGGATGGAAAATGATAATTGCGGTTTCGGGAAGCGACAAAGCGTACCGACCGAGCTTCATGGGCTGGCCAAACCGGCTGGTTTAACGGTTTATTTGCTATGATTTGACGGTTTGATTGATGATCCTTTTTCTTTTTCAAAGTCATTAGTTTGTATTCTTAAGTCTTTAATAAGAAAAAAGATTATTAATTATAATCCATATACAAAAACATGAAAAGAAATATATAAATAATAAAGGTTAAACATCCAACTCAGTTTACATAACCGGTTTCAAGTTTCAAAACAGACCTATACGTTAAAGCGCCAAACTGTAAAAACAGATCTTTTGATTCTCAATCCGGCGGACTTACTTCAGTATAACTTTTCGGAAACTTTCACATGTTTTAAAACACCACTTATTTTAAAATAATTATTTTTTGAACGGCAATAATATATTATATCAAAGTACTAGCGGGAAACTAGCAAAAAAAAAAGAAAAAAGAAACCCATACAGACCCAAAAAACCAAAAAATTTAAAATACAGATAAGATCACCATCAAGCACACTAACTTAAATCTCTTAAATTGCACAAATCACAGATGTGACATACATTGGACACGATAGATACATAAAATCAACACAAATTCACAAGCTGCCAACAAACTATACACATACATTAATCACCTGGAAAGGAAATAAATCCAATAATGCATGTTGTAGGTTTGAGAAAATGATGGGTAGGTAATTAATTATTAAGAGTAAATCCATAAATCACCAGGGGAGTGATGGACTGATGGTCATCTAGAAGAACTAAGGTAACACTTATTTAGCATAAATTACATAAAAGGGGTCCATGTGCTTTGTAAAAGAAATGAATATTTTCCCTTTTGTTTTTATCCAACCTCCTTTATCTAAGTAAAATGACGAAACTATTATTCACTTTCTTCATTAATTTTAGAATTTTAATTAATTTACTAGTATTCATTAATATGTAAATAAATAAAAAAAATACGTACATATATAATATAAAGTTCATGAAAAAACTCAACTTCGTGAGAAAACAAAAAACTCTATATTGGACATGTGCATTATATATTGCATGTAGTATACAATATTTAGGGTAGTAGTTATTGTCAGGTGAAAATGAAAAAGGTGGTGTAGGGTGGCCGACCTTGGTTGTAAGGGGCGGAGATCAAGTTTGGTGATATGAGATTTAGCGAAGCCAAAAAACATGGAATCGCAATAGATCTATCAAAATACTCAAACCTAAACTGTTTTATTACACAAAAAAATATCAACAAGATCTAGAAATACAAACCTAACTTCCTAACAACACTCGGAGTTTATTACAATGATAAACTCACTTGATAAAAACTAATTGAATCTGAACTGCAAACCCTAATCGCCAAGAGAGAGAAAGAAACAAGATCTGAGATATGTTTTGACCAATTGTGTGAATGAACCCGGGTTATGGCCTTTTATAGAGCCTCCGGATGAGTTGCTCCAAACCCGTATTAACCCGGATATAACCAGGCCTTCAATCTAGCCCATCAGCAAAGCCCAGCTCCTCAGCTTCATATCGAGCCTGTAAGCCCAACACCAATAGTCTTCAATCTGGCTCAATCACAGCAACAAGCCCAAAACACTACCAACTCTCACAAAACAAAAAACAAACATATATTAAAAATGTGACACAATATAAATCAAAATCTTATAAGTATTAAATTGTAATATGAATGTTACCATTCTTTTAACAAGAATTTAAATAAAATGACTGTAAAATCTTATAAGTTATAACAAGTCACATTACCTTTTTCTCAAGGCCAGCTCAACCTATTTGGAGGCCTAAAGCGAAATAAAAATTGGGGCCCTTTCCGAAAACTTTTAACATTTTTAAATGACCAACTTCATACTTTGGATTTTGATTTTACATAGAAATATAGAAAAAAACATACGAAAAGGAGGAGGAACATAACTACAGTGATAACTGATAAACTCTCGGTTCTGATTTTGATTTAGTATTGATAATCATGGAACAACCCAACATTATAGTCATTAAAACTAAAAAATATCAATTAAAAAATATGCTCCTAAGATTCGAACCAGCAACTAATGTTAAGTGTCTTGAAACTAAATATTAAATATCCATATTAAATTTATCTATATTTTTTTTTTTTAAAGGAGGTCCTAAAATTTTGGAGGCCGAAAGCCCGTGCTACACTTGAATGGCCCTTGGCCGGCCTTGCTTTTTTCTACAAGCCATCTAATTTTAGCCATGTGAATTATATAATGTTGTATTATGTAAAAGCGATCTTATATGTATTTAAATTCATCTAAAAAAAGTATTAACTTTTTTAACAAGAAAATCATATCATATCAAGTGTTTAATTAAGAAGATCTTATAATAATCTATACTATATAATAAAAGAAACCATGTTATGGACACATGGCGCTCTATGAGGCAATCTTAATTAATTATTTTTATAAATATTTATTATGGAAAGTCAATTTTTGATAATATTAAATTTAAAATTTAAAATTTAAAATTTGTAGAAGATATTTTAATGATAAAGAAAAAGATAATTGATAATAATATATTAATTATTAAAATCTAAAAAATATATTAGCGTTTTAAATATTTATAAAGATAAAGATTTTATTTAATTGGTAGTTTTAATTGTTTTTATATTTTGATGATAAGGACAAGGATAACTGACAATCACATATTAAAATAAAAATGTTTATTTAATCAACTGTTTTGTTAAAAGAATTTATTCAATACATGTAGAAAATATATATTTTTATACATGTGATATATTTAGAATCCTACTTCTAATAAAGGATCTCATTATCCTGTTTTACACTTCAATGAAATAATAATATTAAATCATAATATCCAGCTTATCTCCTATATATTTAATATTTTTTTACTAAAATATTTCTTTTCTTTTTTTTTCTGCTGATTATCCAACAATATGTAATATGTAAGTTTCTAACCTAATAATAAATAAAAAAACAAAGTAAAATGTTATAAACCATGTAATACACAACTCTCTAACCTAATAAAAAATAAAGTGAGAGGTTACAATAAATAAATAGTACCTCAAAGTTCATTTTCTTAGAAAACACATCTTGATGACTAAATATTCGTGTAAGACATGTGTTTATTCAAATCGTGCAATACACGAGTTTTTAAAAGATGTAACTATTTTATTACTTAGTATATAAAATTATATTTATTCAACCCGTGTAATACACGGGATTATAACCTAGTTGATATATATATTAACCTCCTTCAAAGCTTGGACTATGAGAAAATCTGTTAAAAGAAACATTAACGATCACAACATTCATCAACAAAGTCAATCAATGCAGCCTTCAACATCTTCAGCCATCTCAGAGTTCATGCCTAGATCACCTCGAAACCGCAGGAATGGTGGTTTTGGTTCTCATTCTGTGAAGAATTATCAACAGTTGAAACAAGAGGAAGAACATGAGGAATCGAGTGTGGGGTTTGATGCAAATAATGATGATGATGATGTTGTAACAAGGATAGAAAAGTTGAGATTGTTTGATCAAGAACCGGATTTATCGGACGAATTAGTTAAAAATAATGATCAACTGCAAGAGGATGAGGTAAGTTTATATGAGTTTTCAATAATTAGTGTAACTAGAATTACCACCCGCCACAATGCGGCGGGGAGATTCGTTAGTTATATATCATATCAGATGAAAGGCAATTTTTTTCTTACAGCCTGTGTAAAACAAAGAACATAGAAAAGAATAAATGAGTCGATCTCTGATCTGCGTAACCTATCAAACGGGGAAAAATAGACGCGTTGCGACAAGCCTGTCAAACGGTAAAAAATAGATGAAAAACGTTGAACCCCACTAGCACGTTGCAGCGTGTTAACTCGGAAATTTGAAACGAAACGTTAAACAAAAAACTTGCGAAAGATGAAAAGTATAAGGGACCAAAGTTGAAAGTAAAAAAGTGTTGAGGTTAAATTGCAGAAGATGAAAAGCTTTGGGTTAAAAGTAAAAATCAAAGGGGTTAAATTGCAAACGACTGAAACTTTTGAATTAGAAGTGAAAAATCAAATTAATCAAATGGGTTAGACAGGGAAAAATCCAATTTTTTTAAAAACTTCCAAAGCCAAGGATACAACAACCATAAGCACAAATATGTTGCTTATTTATAGTTTTTAATAGTTAACTGACTTGATTTTGCAATTTGTTTTGTTGTTAGCATTATTACATTATCTTTGTTACCAAGATATAATACTAAGTTACTCGTGTCTCGGGTTAATGTTGTTGATCTTATGTTGTATGTGTATAAATAAATACATGTATGTTGCATAATCTTCTTAAGGATGTATTTTAAACACCCTACACTTGATCAGTCATATCTTGTATGCATTTTCTGAACTCTGAGTCACAAATCAAAACCAGTTTCAACAGCTTAAAAAGTTTTTATTTTTGTAGCTTAAAAGATTATTAAATGATTGTAGGTACTGGCTATGGAATCCATTCATGGAGAGAACTTTATTATTCTCGACAACCAGAATGGACTGCGATCTTTCCAGGTACTGTAATGATTTTAGGTCATATTGATTCTATTTAGCATACGATATTGTGATACGAACAACATATTCATATGTCGTAATGCAGATTCATATCTACACTGATACTCCTGAACAGTTAACCGTCTCCACAACCCAAAATATAGATACAGATACAAATAGTTCAGAAGGTTCCTTCGACGTCAAATATATTCCACCGATAATTTTGACTTGTATGTTACCCAAATCATACCCAACACATCTCCCTCCATATTTCACTATTTCTGTACAATGGTTAAATTCTTCGAGAATTTCTAGCTTGTGTTCAATGTTGGATTCTATATGGGAAGAGCAATACGGTAAAGAAGTTATTTACTCGTGGGCTGAATGGTTGCATACTTCTGCTATTTCTTTTCTTGGATTTGATAAAGAAATAGTTCTTGGCCCGTATGGTGTGACACGCCAAGGGGACCAGCGTGCACTTTCCGGATGCGTCTCAGCTGATGTTGATGTTCCTTCATTGAAGATTTATAACGAAGAAAAACGGCTTGAAAATTTTCTTAACACGTTGCAAGAATGTTGCATCTGCTTTGGTGAATTTGCAGGTACTTTCATATTAAACTACATCATGCTTAACACAGCTTAAAATAATTTTTTGAGTAAAATGTCATTTTCATCCTTGAGGTTTGGCCAGTTTTGCGACTTTCGTCCAGAGATTTGTTTTTTTTGCATCTGGATACAAAAGGTTTAAAATCTTGCCATTTTCATCCGGCTCATTAACTCCATTCATTTTTCTTTGTTAGGGTATTTTCGTCTTTTTACCTACTTGTTTTTGTTTTTTGTTTAGCAAGGGTATTTTGAATACTTGTACATAAAGTGAAAAAGACCGAATTACCCTTTAAGTTAACAAAAATGACGGAAATACCCCTAACTTAACGGAGAAAAATGGATGAAATTAACGAGCTAGATGAAAATGGCAAGATTTCAAACCTTTTGGATCCAGATGCGTAAAAACAAACTTTTGGACGAAAGTCACAACACTTGGCCAAACCTGAGGGACGAAATGACATTTTACTGTAATTTTTTAGTATATTTTCTTACTATGTTGAATTGCTTTTATTTAGGTACTGAATTTATAAGATTGCCATGTCAGCATTTCTTCTGCGAAAAATGCATGAAAACTTACACGAATGTTCTTGTACGAGATGGTACTGTGAATAAGCTTTGTTGCCCCACTGCAAAATGCGGTGGCATGATTCCACCGGGACTTTTGAAAGGATTACTTGGTGATGAAGAATTTGAAAAATGGGAATCACTTACATTACAAAAAACACTGGAATCAATGGCTGATGTGGTCTATTGTCCAAGATGTGAAACACCATGCATCGAAGAAGACGATGATGATGCTCAATGCACTAGATGCTTCTTTAGTTTCTGCACAATTTGTATGGAAAGACGCCATGTTGGCGTCAAGTGTTCTACGCCTGAAATGAAGCTCCACATATTGCAGGTAACATTATGAATTGATGATTTACTTACTTTAACATATGTATGTATGACCATGCTTACACTATGCTGGTGCAGGCGAGACAAACGTCAAGTAAAATTAAAGGTAAACAAAGGCAGCATGAACAAGGCATGATACACGAGCTTCTTAGTGTGAGAGCGATACTTCGCGATGCAAAACAATGCCCCTCTTGTAAAATGGCAATTTCAAAAACCGAAGGTTGTAATAAAATGTTCTGTCAAAATTGTTGCAAGTACTTCTGCTATCGTTGTAACAAGGCCATCGATGGATATGATCATTTCAGGTAATCTTGCCTTTGTTTTTTTTTTCTTAAAAACAACAAACTTTGAGCTTGAACTAATCCATCATTTTACTAATCATTTGTTGAAGGGATGGAGCTTGTGAACTTTTTCCGCAAGAAGAAATACAAAAATGGGAGGAACACGTGAACCCACGACAAGAATTAGGCGAGATCCATGCTCATCTGTTTGGTGATCATGGTCATCCGTGCCCTCGATGTGGTGAAATCAATGTGAAGGTGAGTCAATAAAACATCTTCTGTTATTTGTTTAGAGATTATATAATTAATTTGGAGAAGTTAATGATGCTTGTTTTGTGGTCAGGTTGGAAACGAAAATCACATGTTTTGTTGGGCATGTCTCGGACGCTACTGTTATTTGTGTAGAAAGATTGTTAAGCGTGGCTCACGACACTTCGGTCCAAAGGGTTGCAAACAAAACACGGTTGGATAGTGTTGGTCTAATGGTTTGAAAAGTGAATATTTACCATGAAATAGTTTAGGGGTTTCAAGCTAACAAAAAATTCGATATTATGTTCAAGACTGTAGAGCTAGTCTAGTATTATTTTGAGTAAATTATATGAATGATGT
Organism: Helianthus tuberosus; assembly: GCA_030545235.1. NCBI lineage: Eukaryota > Viridiplantae > Streptophyta > Magnoliopsida > Asterales > Asteraceae > Helianthus > Helianthus tuberosus. The sequence goes on from CM060418.1 coordinate 191,302,421, forward strand.
ATATGGCTAATGACTTATATGAAATTACTGATTTAATCCCATCAAGTTTAAGAACTATATCGATAATAGGGACTATCATTGTAATTCTTAAACGATTAAATGGTGTACATTTCAGGGTTTTTTTTTGCCAAACTTGGTCTAAATCGGTTTGAGAAACCAGTTCGGGCCATAAATTGATTGGGGTTGGGTGAAACCGGTTCAGGCCCAAACCGGTACTCAAAACATGAGGGCTTGATTGGGTTCACACCAGTTTGGGTCAAAACGGTTCGGGCCCATGCCGGTTTCGCTGATGAAATATTGAACCGGTATACAAACCTACGGGTTTTTCATGTGGTACCGGGTCAGATTATGAACCGGTTTGGAAATCCAAATCGTTTTGTTTTACAACTCTACTCCCTATTTTTTGAACGTGTTGCATGGGTGTTCCCTAGATTGGAAGACTAATTTTAAGTTATGTTATAAGAGCTCAAATTGGGTTTTGTTTTCCTTCTTCTATTCACATAATTTTTTAATAAATAATTAAAAAAGAAAGTATGATAATTAAACTTTACCTCCACATGAAAAAAATTGAAATAATCTTTGGTTTGTAAATTGTAACCCTTATAAAAGAAAATTTATGTAAATCATTTTTATAAATTTTTAAGTTCATCTAAGAAAATATTCTGTCACGATGATTAAAGATTTGACTTTTTTAATAAGAAAATTATATTATGAAATGTTTAATTAAGAAAATCCATAATTGTGCAACACCGCCAAACAATAGTCAACAGACAACAACCATTGTCTTTTTTTTAGTGCACCACCACCAAACAACAGTCAACAGACAACAACCATAGTCTTTTTTTAGAAAGGCGACATCCATACTCTCATCATCATCATACTCAGTAAATTTTACCAATAGCACAGCCAAGGTAGGGTCTGAAAAGGGTAATATATAGACAGTCTTACATCTACCCCATAGGAATAGAAAGACTGCTTCCAATGAGACCCCCGGCTCGATAGTAGTTTTGCATCAAGCCTTGGACATAAGGCACATAACACTCAGCAATTAAGACAAAGGCCGATTAGTGCATGTACTCCCTTGTCTTTCGGCTATCAACGCCACCACATGATGCATGATTAACCATCCCCCTCTTTCAACGTTATTTTCACGAAATTAGTAAAATAACGTTAAAATTAGTGAATTTTCACTTTTACCCCCTGAGCGCCGCACATATATACATAGAGGTGCACAAAATAACCGGTTAATTAACCGTAACCGGTTATTAACCGAAACCGTAACCGGTTAATAACCGATTTAGGAATAACCGGTTAGTGGTTATTTTTAACCGTAGGTTAGTAACCGGTTATAAGTATTTAGTATAGTAACCGGTTTTTTTAACCGATAGACCGGTTAACCGAAAAAATAACCGAAAAATTCAAAAAAAAGGCAAAAAAAACCGGTTAATAACCGGAAATAACCGGTTAAAGTAATTAACCGGACCAGTTAAAAAAATAACTGGTTAAAGTAATAACCGGTTAAAGCATTAACCGGTTAAATTCAAAAAGTCAAATTAACATGTATAACCGGTTAACCGAACCGGTTATTAAAATTAACCGGTTTGTGCACCTCTATATATACATTATATGTGCATACCGTAAACAGGGCGTGAAACAACCATAGTCTATAAGAGTAAAATCCAACCCATAAAAGAACAAAAAGAGGGACCACTAAGCCCATAAGAAAACTCAACTATGGGCCGATTCGGATCACATAAATACGAACCGGAAACTGCGCAAACAAACGACTGCTTGAACGATGAAAAGAGGCGGCAGAAGAGGAGGAAAATCTCACCAAAAAAACGTTGACGAAAATTGGAGATTGAAACCTCTTTACGATCACAATATCCATCACCAAATTCAATCGGATCCTAGATCTTCAACCCAGCCTTCCACATCTTCAGCCCCTCTAAACCCGTCAAGAAATCGAGCTTCTGGGTCTCAGGGTTCAGTGAATTTTGACCAGAAACAAGGGGAAGGTGGTAATAAAGATGGGAATATAGGGAAGTCAGAAGAAGAGGAGTTGAGTGGGGGATTTGATGCAAATAAGGATGAGGTTGAAGAAGAAGATGAGGGTGATGTTGTGATGAGATTAGAAAAGTTGAGGTTGTTTGGTGAAGAACCGGATTTGTCAGAGGAATTGCTTAGACAAAATGATCAGTTGCAAGAGGATGAGGTATTTTTTTATGATATTTCATTGGTTAATTACTTGTTAGTGGTGAGTTGATGTAGTATTATTAATTAATTTGCTACTTATTGATTGTTGGATTTTATATTAATCTTGATTTGTATGCTGTTAATCTAATGTTGTGTGTGTCCAACTATTGGATAATTCGCGAGTTCAAGCATATGGATCAGGTGGGCTGATCTCGTGCTATGGGACGGTTAACATGGGCCGACTAACTTAAGCTAATGGGTTACTAGGTTAAAACAATTAGAGACAAATCAATTGGGTTGTAATTGACTTATAATATCTAGTTAGTGTTGACCAGTTCTGTTTGAACATAATGGAAAACATAAATGAAATACATGTAATAGTAGATAGGCCAGCAGAGAATCCAGTCAGAGAAGCAGCCATTGAGTTTGACATGATGATTGTAAGCTTGATCTGGTTCCTCCTTAGGGTGTATGATTTTGATGGTGACCGAATCAAAGGGTGGATTCGGATGGAGAGAGAGATACATAGAGGGGGTGATTAGTGATGTTATGATTAGAGTCCAAGTTGTGTAACCTTTAACCTCTCTAGTTATCTCCTTATATATACACCCAAGAGGAAACCTAACTAGTTAATAAGGGTAATATGGTCCATCAACAATTATCAACTAATTATATAATAGGTTTAATATATTTTGATCTAGATATTATATAAATGATTATATGGCTACAAGATTAAATATTACAATAATAATATATTTAATCTTACAGTTTGATGATCATGGCATTTGTTTTATTTAATAAGGATTTAGTATTTACTCTAGCTGTAACCAAGTCATACTCTATATAAGCTGATCAAGCTTGTGATTAGGGTTATGAGAGATTGATTGAAGTTTTAAGCTAGTTTCTCTAATAATAAAATTGGAGAGCGTATTCCATAAATTTGTGTGTTTTTTATTAACCAATTCAAATCGTGAGTGTGTGTATACATATTTGTTGTATAATCTTCTTAAGGATGTAGTCAAAACATCCTGAAATTAACCTTCATATATCATTCGTGTTTTCTGAATTTTGTGTCACAATTCAAACCAGTTTTAACAACTTTATGTAGATATATTTTTTTTTTCAGATTTTAACTTAAAAGATTATTTATTGATTGTAGGTATTGGCTATGGAATCCATTTATGGAGAGAACATGTTTGTTCTTGACAACTATAATGGACTACGATCTTTCCAGGTACTATAACGATTTTAAGGTGATATTATTGATTCAATTTAGCAAGAAATATTGTAATACAAACAAGTAATAACATACTTTTTTGTTCTAATGCAGATTCATATCTACATTGCTACTCCTGAAGAACTAACCATCTCCACAAAGCTAAATTCCTCTCAAAATTTAGATACAGATACCAATAATTCAGAAGGTTTTTCATATTCCTTTGAAGTCAAGTATATTCCACCGATAATATTGACTTGTGTATTACCCAAATCATACCCAACACATCTCCCTCCGTATTTTACAATCTCTGTACAATGGCTGGATACTTCAAAAATTTCAAGTTTGTGTTCAATGTTGGATTCGATATGGAATGAACAACAGGGGCAAGAAGTTATATACTCGTGGGCTGAATGGTTGCACAGTTCTGCTATTTTTTTTCTTGGATTTGATAAAGAAATAGTTCTTGGCCCGTACGGTGTGAAACACCAAGGGGACCCGCATGCACTTTCGGGATGTGTCTCCCCTGATGTTGATGTTCCGTTGTTGAAGAGTTATAACGAAGAACAACGGCTTGAAAATTTTCTCAAGACCTTGCAAGAATGTTGCATTTGCTTTGGTGAATTTGCAGGTAATTTTTTATCTTCCTTATGGAACTGCAGCGATTGTTTTACAATTACATATATTGGAATTAACTAAAAATAAGCTGCCCGCTACAGTACTCTTAAGATGACTCTTAGGGGTGTTTGATAAACTTATTATGCTTATGCTTATCTGATTATTCGGGGTTAAATATAGGGGTGTGCATGGGTCGGTTTTGGCTCAAAACCATAACCATAACCGTGATGTCAGTTAATGGATAACCATAACCGATCAGTTATAGCAGTTTCGGTTAATCGGTTATGAAGGTTATAGCGGGTCAGTTATGGGTCGGTTAACCGTGAATTTAGGCCTAGCTAAAAATAGCTCAAAATTCTTTTGGACATGGAATAAATTGTTATTACACATTTCTATAGATTTGTATATTACTTGGTATTAAAAATACATATGATTACTATCGAATATTCAAACAAAACAATATGATATAATCCATAAAATCAAACAAACATTGAACCAAAACAATATGATATAACCCATCAATTAACAAACGTGCAACCAAAAATATCGAATATAGGAAAAATGATGAAAATTCCAAAATCCGACTAAGATTTTACTACATGTTTGTTCAGTTCGGTTATGGCGGGTATGGAAACATTGATAACCATCTTGGTTTTAAATTGCGTGATGCGCTCCGATTCGTTTGGTCTAAAAATCTGATGCGTGAAGCGCGATGCGAGCGCATCACGTACGTGATGCACTCTTTATAAAAAAATATTAAAAAATTATTTATACATAAAAACTTGTGAAAATATACTTGAAGTAAAACAAATGACGCAATAAGAAGATAAGAGTTGTGCTTTTTGGTTCAAATCAAGCATACTAAGATATTAATTATTGAAAAACCGAACCCAGTTCATAAAATCTGGAAAAAAAAAACACAAGAAACAATGTTGCGTGCATCAGAGCGCATTATGCGATGAGCGCATCATGCGAAATGCGCGCAATATACTCGCATCACGTAAACGCAACGCATCAGTTGTGGCGATGCGCTCTCATTAGCGCATCGGGCGCATCACGCATTATGCGCGCATTTTAAAACCAAGATAACCATAACCGACCCGCTACTTTTGGTTTTTAGAAAAACAATTAACCCACCCACTGGTTTATCATATGTATTAATTTCTGATTTTATTTAGAAGTGTCAAAAATTGAAAAGCTGATTACATCTGGAGTTTAAATTCTGTGTCTGATTACTATATTGAATTGCTTTTATTCATAGGTGCTGAATTTATAAGATTGCCATGTCAGCATTTCTTCTGTGAGAAATGCTTGAAAACCTACACAGATGTTCATATACAAGACGGTACCGTGAATAAGCTTTCTTGCCCCATTCCAAAATGCGGGGGCATGATTCCACCCGGTCTTTTGAAGCGATTACTTGGCGACGAAGAATTTGAAAAATGGGAATCACTTACATTGCAAAAAACTCTCGAATCAATGTCTGATGTGGTCTATTGTCCAAGATGTGAAACACCGTGCATAGAAGATGAAGACCAAGATGCTCAATGCCCGAAATGCTTCTTTAGTTTTTGCACACTTTGCAGGGAAAAACGCCATGTTGGCATCATGTGTCTTACACCAGAAATGAAGCTCAGTATACTGCAGGTAACTTTACGATATACTTTACATGAATCGATATTAAGATGAAAAATAAAATAAATTGTTGTATTTATGTGAAATGCAAATGGCCAGAAATGCATTACCAGATTGTGCTTAATGTGCTTAATTGCAATTTATATGTGGATTAGAAAAAAGGGTCCTCACGTAATCGTGAATAGATTGCTTCTGGGTTATGTTTTATCTCTTACGGGTAATTTTTTGTTTTTGTTTTGGGTTATCCTAACCCGAACTGTTTTAATATTAACCCGTTTTTACATGTTGGTTCACCCACCCTTTTCGACCATGTTTTGGGATAAATGTCATCGTGTTTTGGTTGGTGCAGGCGAGACAGTCGTCAACTCAAATGAAAGATAAACAAAGGCAACTTGAACAAGAAATGATACATGAGCTTCTTAGTGTGAGAGAGATCCTTCGTGATGCAAAACAATGCCCCTCTTGTAAAATGGCCATCTCTAAAACCGAAGGTTGTAATAAAATGGTCTGTCAAAATTGTGGCAAGTACTTCTGCTATCGTTGTAACAAGGTCATAGACGGATATGATCATTTCAGGTAATCTCTTAGCTTATCTGCCTTTTCATTTTCACAATCATGTGTGTGGATCGGGTGATCAAACTTTAGCAGTGAAGTAACGAATCTCTTGATCTTTGTTGAAGGGATGGAGCTTGTGAACTTTTTCCACAAGAAGAAATTCGAAACTGGGAGGAACGGATGAACCACCGACAAGTATTAGGCCAGGTTCAAGTTCAGCTGTTTGGTGATCATGGTCATACATGCCCTCAATGTGGTCAAATCAATGTGAAGGTCAGTCAACATTCAAAAACATTGTTTAGTGATTATAGTTTTCGGGAAGTTAACGAGGTTTGTTTTGTGGCCGGCCAGGTTGGGAACAACAATCACATATTTTGCTGGGCATGTCAAAGCCACTACTGTTACTTGTGTAGAAAGATTGTTAGGCGCGGCTCACAACACTTTGGTCCAAAGGGTTGCAAACAACACACAGTCGGATAGCGATAAAGAAGTTACACCGATTCATTTTTTTTGTTTTCTAGATTTTGTGTTGTTTGTTATTTGTTAATCTAGCTTTGATACTCCGAGGTGAAAGTGCGAAACAAGGGTCGAGTGAATGTTCGTTACACTATATTAGTACTATTGGATCACATGATTTATTATAATATTTGATTAATTTCCTATTGATCAACTAGATAACCAAATTAAGGAAAACTAGTAAACTGTTTTCTTTGGTTTAGCTTTAAGAAGTTGTCATGTCATTCATGTTTTGGAATAAACATTACCACACACCCATCGGTAAACAAATATCAGTATCCTACGAATCATACGCGTTTTCTTCATCTACTTGTGGCTTCACGAAGAACTCAATGTAAGCAATGCGGCTGGGCGGCTGGCCAACAGAATCAATATGCTGGTGAGAATTAGATGGCTTTGCAACCGACACAAGATGTTGAACTTTTAACATCCCGCCTCTCCCAATTGTCAGTTTGCTTCCTCTGTTGTCTTTGATAACACTGCTCGGTATGTTGGAAGTTGTTGCACGAAGAAACTTGTACTTGTACCTGCATTGTCAATAAATTAGTAACGTTTAAAACAAACGTTAACTATAAATACAATACATGCCTGTGAGAAACAACTTGATCACAGTTAAACGCGGTTAGGAGATCCATGTTTGCATAATACATGAAGTCGATCTGCAAGTCCCCATGGCCTTCCCCTTTAAAAGTAACAGATGGAGGAGTTGGTTGCAGGGTTATTTGGATGCTTGATCCTGGCCATTCAAGATCATCAATAGCTTCTTTTAAGGCTGATGACTTAAAAAAAAAACAAAAAAAACAACAAAAAAAAGAGAGCCAACACAAGTCAACATTGTATACAACTTTGAAGTTAAAAGAAAACGACGTATGTGATCAGTTGTAAGGGGAAAATAGGTACCTTAACGGTAAAACTGATGGGGGTGCTTCCTGCAGGTTCAAAATTGTAGTCCCATGAAATAGTGTCGGGAATCCTAGTTCTGATCTCCGCATAAGTACAACTACTTAATGAATCAGTAGATCTAACAAAAGAAAAAACAATAAAATATTATGCTCGGATGCATGAAAGTTGTAACATAAACAAGCAGCAACATTTTGAGCCCAGGTTTTTAAACTCTTCTCACTCATTTCTTCCTTGTCACATGTTTAACTATAATACTGATTGTCTCATTGTGCTATAATACGCTTTAGAATCTCCTAAGGTTGTAGACAAACATGGCAATTTGTATATAAACTTCCAGGCTTGCTTTTGGTTAGGAGTCAGCGGTACCATTTGCTAGAAGGTCAGGTGTGAATATACTAATACAGCTTCCCAAAAAGGTAGATACAACTCTTTAAAAAATATAGCAACTGCTTGTAATCCAGAATGAAGTTGAAAATTTCAGATTTTCAGGAGGCATTATGAAATAAGCTAGCAATTATTTTGAAACAAATATTACGCAGCGATGCCGGTGGGGTCGACTAGCAGGTGGTTAATAACTGGTTACACACAATGGTGGCGGACGGTGCTCACTCATTTGGACCCATTTTAAGTTAGCGAGTTTTATGATAGTGACCCAACCTAACCCGTTGTACAAATTGGGTAGAGCTAAATTGGCCTACCGTATAAAACTATAAATTACTAGACCCAAATGAACCTATAAGCATTTCTTGATGAATGGGTGTGGCTGGCTGCTAATGTCAATCCAGTTAAATAAACTATAGGAATAGTAACATCTTAAGATGACGGAAACATAAAATAAACTATGCTACTTGAAAGAGAGATCAAAACGTACTTGAGAAGAAGCTGCATATCCGGGCCGGGATACTGGAACTCGATTGGGCCAGAATGTCCAGGAATACAGAATGTGTTGAGGCAATCCACAAACAGTCCCAAACTTACTCCAAACCTAGGTCGCCCATGTGCACTATACTCATATCGAACAAAAAGCTACAAAAATAGACCAAATAAACAAATGCTATTCTACGATAAGAAAGATATGACTGAATTGAAGTCAAATGAAAGAATGCTCAACAATGACCGATGTCTATCGTGTCGACTGACTGTCGACTTTAGTCATTGTTTAGTATTTTTTATCTGCTCAAAATTTATATCGAGACGTAGATAAAATTTATATCGTGCTCACTCGAATTAAACTATTAAAGCGCGATAAGCTAAAATTCGTGTGTATACCTCTCGTTGTAGATAAACCTTTGCTTGAAGACAACCAGTATCCTCAACGATCAAGACGATTCCATGCTCACTTAATTCCAAAACTGCATCCTAATTCAATAACAGAATCTATCAATTAACACAAATCTCTACACAAGAAACCATTGGTTTCTCGATTAAATTCGGGACTACTAAAACCCTAGGTTTTCGCTTTACTTTTTTTTTTACAGATTTCTGAAAAGCGAAAAGAACCTGATGGCGTTTCCATCGGACTGAGGTGAGAGCGTCGACCATGCCTTGAACATTATCGAGCTCGCAAACCAGATCCGGTGACTCTGTCTCTACCGCCGATGAACTCATTGCTTTCCCGCCAAAATCACTTAACTTTCTAGTTCTTGAACTAAGGTTATTAATTAACTTATCACCACCTCTTAGATTTCATTTTATGTTGATAGAGTGGAAGGTTAACCGAAATTGACTGAACCATTCATAGTTTCAAGTATAAATTGTAATTTTGGTATTTGGGTTTTGGTCACTTTTGCAATTTCCATTTAAATGTTTGTTTTTTCGCATCTGGGCTCTTGTCGTTTCAAAATCTTGTGATTTTCATCCTCAAGGTTGGCAATTTATTATGACTTTTGTCCGTCGAAATTTGACTCTCAGGGATGAAAATCGCAAATTTCAAACTTTTTGGATGAAAATGACACATTTGGACGAAAGTCGCAAAATTGTTTAAGTCTCATGGACGAAAATGACATTTTACTCTAGTTTTAATATATTTTCTAGCTCTTATATTTTTCTTTCAATGTATTCATTTCACGTATTTCTAAGTAAAAAAATTAGCCCAAATATAGTTTTGGTTATTAAGCAAAATTAACCGATCCGAAAAGTGACAAACTAAACTTGATTGGTTAATAAAATAGACCAACTTGGGACATTGATTTTGATATTGATTTCGATTTCGGTTTCGACTGAGGTTAATAACCAAATTAAACCGTACACCGTAGTTCTCTTGTTAAACTTGCACATTTTTAAAAGTGAATACATGTACCCTAGTTCTCCCGTTAAATTTGCACATTTTTTTTTCATTAGAGTTAAGTGGTTAACAATATTAGAAAGAAAACATGTCCTACACATCTTGATGTTAGGTCTGTGTTTGATCGCAAAATCAACCATCCTTCGCATTTTATCAAAACCACTATAGGGTTATTATTAAATAAACATGGGGATGGATGTGTGGACAAACATTATTCGTGTTTCACATATTTGTAATATTAAATTATGAACTACTTTAAATGTTTGGATTTTATATTTTAAAATCCGTACCTCAATTATATAAAATTAAAATATTTATTATTTTGTGTTTAACTTTTTAATATTTAAACATACTTAACTATATTTGTCTAATGTCTATAAGACGTTAAGAGCAACAACAATGCAGTCGTCCATCACCCTCATCCAAATCCAAACCATCAAACCGGACCACCCGACTCGTAGGATAGCATGATATAGACTCGTGTAGTTTGTTCCACCGGACCAGTCCAAAGCCCAAACAAGTAGACCCCCTTTATTTGAAATTAAAAAAAAAACTTGTTTAAATAAAACAAACTTAATATTGTTTAAATGAAGCATAAATATATACTTAAAGATAACATAAATTAAAAAGAAAACAAATATATAAAATAAAAATAATATAAACTAAAAGACAAATTTGTAAAAATTAAAATATAAATTAAAAATAGCATAAATTTTAAGAAACAAGTGTATAAAAAAATAATATAAACTAAAAAATACATTCATTAAAATTTAAAACATTACACAAACTAGATGATTAAACCTGAACAAATTAAATATTATCCTAAACAAACTACATAATTAAACTAATCATCAACCCGTGAAATGCGATTTGAATTTATAGCCATAAAAAAATAGATGTTGCAAAAGTAAGCATTTAAGAAAATAATCGTTTGAAAAAAGAGGTGTTGGAAAAACTAAATATTATTTTTTAGTATTTATTTTGAATTTAAATAAACGAAAAATAAATAAATTATGTTGTTATCAAATTTATTTTTCCATATTTTTAGCATTTTAATATAAAAATAAATAATATTATTAATTAAATAAATTATAAATAAGTTGTATAGATTAGATATAGTTTTAATAAATGAAAAACTAGGCGATAAGGTGAGTAATGAGATGGAGGTTTGGAGTGGTTTAGTATTAGAGAAAAAAATAAGTTTGGAATGGTTGTGATTTGGAATAATGTGACAAGTCTGGATTTTAGACAAGATCTAGCGTTGTGGACGCTGAAAGTACTAAATAGTTTATCATAACATTCAATAACACTTCTATATTATTTTATGTCTCTTTTAATTTTTTTTTCATCAGAAGTTTTTGAAGATTCGTTTATATATCACCATACCACCGCCCACTATTGGCGTGCTTTGTCCACCTCCCACACAATGTCAAACACCACCCATATCCTCACCATTGTCCGCCACCGTCCTCGCTTGTCAAATTGTCACATTTTGTTCTATTTTTTTTTAAAGTGTATCAACCGTAACACTTTTGTTCTCTCATATTCTAAAGAAATTACCATTACCAGTATAATAAAGACACAAATCACTTTATTGTAGACCCATGCCAAAAGAATAAAAGTTCAAAAGAGCCGAATATTTTATTTACACTTAAAAAAAACCCGTAAACAAATTTAGAAGACCCGTGCCAAAAGAATGAGTAAACTTTCGTTTTGCTCCCTATGGTTTGGACATTTTAACGGTTTTGCTCCAATAGTTTAAAAATAGCCATTTTTCTCCCTGATTTTTCTAACTTATCTTCATTTTGCTCCCAGCCTCTAACTCCATCAGGGAGGAAACTGGCGACAAACTCGAAAGATTAGGGACCAAACTGGCGACAAACTCGAAAGACCAGGGAGAAAAATAACTATTTTTAAACTATTAGAGCAAAACCGTTAAAATGACCAAACCATAAGTAGCAAAATAGAAGTTTACTCTAAAAGAATAAAAGTTCAAAAGAGCCGAATATTTTATTTACACTTAAAAAAAACCGTAAACAAATTTAGAAAAAAAAAAAAAACAATATGCTCTCGTGTCCCTCTTTCATCATCTCAATGGCCCTATCTAATCACCGCTTTCTTCTTCCAAACTTTTCTCCATACTTCCTCTAAATCTTTCAATTAGGGTTTACACTCATCAATGGCGAACACACAAACCCTAAATTAACCTCACCATCCATCACCATGGAGCCTCGTACTCACAGCAACGGTACCGCCAACGCATCAGACGGCGCCGGCGCCGCCGTTCCGCCGCCTGCACCGCCGCCGATGTCCAGTGTCAATGCTCCGCCACCGTTCTTAGTGAAAACTTACGATATGGTTGATGATCCGGCCACCGATAAGGTTGTTTCGTGGAGTGCTACGAATAATAGCTTCGTTGTGTGGGATCCACCGGAGTTTGCTAGAGATCTTTTGCCGAAATACTTTAAGCATAATAATTTCTCCAGCTTTGTTCGCCAGCTCAATACTTATGTATTGTTCTGTTTCCTTTAATTTCAAGTTAGTGTTGAAAATGTTATGAGTTTGGTAATTAATTGATTTGATTATGAATTTGTAACTTATTCGGTTTTCGACTATGATGATCAGTAGGTTTAGAGTTCAAGTTTTAGGGCAAGAAATGGGAGAGTGTTTTAGTTTGGTTAAGATCATCCGTTTTTTAGTTTGACTGATTTATTTAGCAGCTTTGTAAGAGTATAACCAGACCTTATGGATAGTTTTTCTAGGCTCACACGCTTCTGCTAAGTGCAAAGTTTGCGATTAGAAGCATTCTGGTTGCTTGCTGTTGTCGTAATTGGTGAGCATGAAGAAGTTAGGAAGAGAAGATAGTGAGATTAGTAGCAGATACTGATGTCAAACATTTGATGGTAACAGAAATAACGTAACTAAATGAGAAACCGGTGGTTCGGTTATGATTTTTTATAAGGGGTTTATGGTTTGGAGTAGAGGATCCTGTAAAAAGTGCTCAAAGTGTGACAAGTGTATTATAACACTATATATAATACTATATAACACCATATAAACACCGTATAACAATATGTAACACCATATAACACTTTGTAACACTATATATCATTATATAACAAATATAACACTATAGGTTGTCTGATAGCATGTCTATGATAGATGTATAGTGTTATATTTGTTATATAATGATATATAGTGTTACATAGTGTTATATGGTATTATATGGTGTTACATATTGTTATACGGTGTTTATATGGTGTTATATAGTATTATATATAGTGTTATAATGCACTTCTCACACTTCTCACACTTTAGGCCCTTTTTACACTATCCTTACCCTATGGTTTGGTTATGGTTATATGTTTACAAAAAACTGAGCAAAACCGCCTTTAAAACCAACCCTTAATATTTTGTATTAATAATATATGTTGGAGAAGTTTTGTTACAACTTTTTTTGATAAATATTATACTATTTGCCCTTTTCTTCTTCTTTATAGATTAATAGGGTGGTTGTTCTTATTTGGCTCAAAACCTGACTGGATTAATAAAAATGGGCTTGAATTGACCCAGGCCTGGAATAGGTTAACCAGTTAAACCGAACCACCTTTCCTGATGACCTAACTGATGAGTTATAAAAATCTAAAAACTGAAACATAAGTTGTTGGTTAGGTTTTGGCTTATAACCAACCAACCAGTGCTCACCCTGAGTTTTGTGTATGTACTATGTAGTTAAAAAAATCTGTCTTGAAATCGAGAGTCAAAACATATCCGTTGACCCAGTTTGCTTTTCCTTCTCGAAATGTTAGTTAATTGACATGGTTTAGAGCTAATTGGGAGCTTGAACTTCAATTTCACAATCTCATTTTCCTTGCTTGTTTACACTTTGAATTTTCTCATCCTTCTTTTGTTGTTCATCTCTGTTAATCCGATACCCTTTCTTGTATGCCTATTTATCTGTATTTAACCTTACAGGACGTGTAATTTTATTTCTTTGTTTCTAAAAACTTATATGCATCCAATCTTGCTATATAAGTTGTGAACTATAACATGTTAACAGTGACTACATGGATGCCTTGTATACGTGTTCTGGATCTTTTGGTAATATGAAAGCCGGATTTACAAATATGAATGTGTTGAGTATGTAGTTTTGTTCACTTTTTTGTGTTAATAAACAGGGATTTAGAAAAGTTGATCCCGATCGCTGGGAATTCGCCAACGAGGGATTTCTGCGCGGTCAAAAACAGTTACTAAAAACTATAGTCCGCCGAAAATCAGCTTCAGGACACCCGCAACCGCCTCAACAAACTCATCAACAAACATCCTCAGTCGGTGCATGTGTTGAAGTTGGAAAATTTGGTCTAGAAGAAGAAGTGGAGAGACTAAAACGAGACAAAAACGTTCTAATGCAAGAACTCGTGAGGTTACGACAGCAGCAACAATCCACAGATAGTCAAATGCAGTCAATGGTTCAACGTCTTCAGGGAATGGAACAACGACAGCAACAAATGATGTCGTTTTTAGCAAAAGCGGTTAACAGCCCCGGGTTTTTGGCTCACTTTGTACAACAGCAAAACGAAAGCACTCGTCTCATTACAGAAGGGAATAAAAAACGAAGGTATAAAGAAGACGAAGTTATTTCAAACGAACATTCTTCCAATGGAAGGATTGTTAGATACCAACCCAAGATGAACGATGCTGCACAAGCAATGCTTAAACAAATCATGAAACTCGATAATACGTCATGTTTAAATCCTTTTAGTTCGGGAGTTACTCTTCAAGATGTCACGCCACAAGCTTCGGGTCAATCGTATTTACCAGCAGTGACAGATGTACTTTCGGCACCTCTAGAAGCAAATTCCGAAGTGGTCGAAGCAGATCATTTCCCAGATACGAGCCCGATACTCGACGGTCAAGATTTGTCTGATGTGTCCGAGCTCTCACAGTTGCAAGAAATGATGACAGATGTCAACATATCCAGTGACAGTTACATGAACGCCGAAGCACAGAATCAAGCACTGATGGATGAAAAACTGGCGTTAGATATAGGGAGTTTTTCTCCTGATGCTGACGTGGAATGGGATAGTAATTTGCTGACGGAAATGGAGAAATATCTGACCGCATATGACCCGTCATGGGAGCAGTTTCTTGAACAGAGACCGGAGGGCGATGCGAATGATGAAATGGATTCAGGGACCGTGGCTGTGGATGATAATATGACAGAGGGTAGTGAAAGCAAGCCGTCTGAAACCGAGTTTGTTTCTTCAAATACGAAAAAAAGTTGACTGTTTTTCGAATATGATGTGGGGTATGAACAAAAGTAATATAGTAGATGTTCTACTCATCAGTCTGTTGTGTTTTTGTGTTGACCTTAAAGGGAAGCTAATATTTGATCAGCATTTCCCTGTCTGTCTCCTGCAACTTTCTATTTGCACGAGGTAGTTTTATACTTGGTATTTTAGACTCGTGTCATGTCTTTCGAAAACACACGTATGAAATCTCCTAACTTTTATGTGTGGAGTGTTCGGCATCCTAAAATTGATTGTTTCAAAATATAACGGGTGAACCCATTTTGATACGTGTTTTTAAATTTTTTCAACAACCTATGTACGCGAACCAATTCTGATTAGAATATGTTTTGCCCGTTGCTTGACCCAACCGTCGGTCCAACATGCCCTTTTGCAATGTTTACGGGTAACAATGTCGATAGCGATTTTCATTTTATTAGAAACATGCCCAGTTGTTCTGCTAAATGCCAAGGGCCCTCTATTACAAGATCATGTCCTTTAAAGTTGCAAGCCAACATAAGAAAAAGAAACCAAAAACCTTCACCTCCTTCAACAAAGAAAAGGACAATGTTGAAGTTCCAAAAAAAAAAAAAAATGAATCTCGTGTGCTACAAAGTACCACGCGTCATGTGTCATCTTCTCATTGCTTCCTATGTTTTTTAGGTTAGTAACGTTGTGTACATGAACTAAACTCTAAAAAAAATACAAATAATGGTTCAATAGCATTAAATTATTTTTTGAATGTTTTATTATAATCATAATAATGGTTGCATAATAAATTGATCTTGATTTTTTTTTTTTTTTTTTTGCTAGTTATTAAGGTTTCACAATATTATAATCATAATAATGGTTGCATAATAAATTGATCTTGATTTTTTTTTTTTTTTTTTTGCTAGTTATTACGGTTTCACAATATTTAGAAACAAAGACACAAATATACACACACGAACACACACATATACGAATATAAATAAATAAATAAATAAATAAATTACTAACGGGGGAGCTTTAAAAAATCGAGTTCGAAACTAATTGATTTTAAGCATCAACTCTCTAAAGCTAAGTGAGCCAAACTCAAGATTAGTCGTCAGTTTCAACTGACCTGAGCGTTTTTGGACTTCTTTTAAATCCGAAGCAGTCATTAACATTTACAAATACGTATAAAACCAATCTTCTAACTTTAAAGTGTCAAAACCTTTTAACGGAAACTTACTAAACTTCATTAATACCGTACTAATTAATGGTATCCGGTAAAAGTTAGTGATACAAGAAACTTCTATTAAAAATTTAACAAGCACAAATTATTAAAGAAAAACAAATTATTAGTTAATAAATGAAAATGTCATCAAGAAACAAATATGTCCAAGTAGGGCTGCAAACGAACCGAACGAACGCGAACGATACCTTGTTCGTGTTCGTTTGTTAAATATATGTTTTCATTAACGGTTCATGAACACTTAACGAACGAGATTTTATGTTCGTGTTTGTTTGTTAAGGAAATAAACTTGTTCGTGTTCGTTTGTGTTTGTTTGTTAATGTTAGACAACGAACGAAAACGAACGTTGATGAATACAAATGGAAATAAACAAACAAACACGCGTTCATGAATAGATCATATAAGACACCAACACTTATTAAATATTTTATTTGTCGGGATCTTGTAATATTTAAATAATATTTAAAAACAAAACACTAATGAACTATTGAACACACTCGAACACGTTACCGAACGTTCACGAACATAAATGAACGAACGCGACCTTTGTTCATGTTTGTTCATTTAACTAAACGAACGGAATTTCTTGTTCGTGTTCTTTTGTTTAATAAACGAACGAACACAAACGAACTTCCCGCCGAACGGTTCACGAACTGTTCGCCGAACGTTTGGTTCGTTTAGAGCCCTATGTCCAAGATTTGTTAATCATAGGTACTCATGTACCCTCTAATCACCTTTGTTAATTGTCCAAGATTTTAGCACTCAAGGCCTTAAACCTTTACATGTTCATGACACTTTTACCACTAGGATACAAACTCATTGGTACAACTACAAGCCCTTTAAAACATCTCTTTTTTTTTTGGTAAAAAACACATTTAAGAAGAAAAAAAAAAAAAGATCACAAATTAAACAACAAAGCAAATCAACAACTCTTTTTGCAACCATTGTCTATCAAGAGTACAAAGAAATGAAGAATATGTGTAGCCCACCCACCCTTCTAACCACCAACAGTACAAAACAATAAATCCTAGTTCACATATCTAAATCTTATATCTCAAGGGAACTGGAAAGACCCTCCAATTTCACTAGCACCAGCAGGCGGATTAATCGCAACCCAAAGAAGCGAAATCGTTATCGCAATCAGCCCAGACCAAACAAACACAATCGTCGGTGTCCTCCCTCTTCGGCCCATCAACCCCTTCGCAAACGGATACAAATGGGCCAACACCCAAAAGCTAAAGAACACCCCACCCAATAGTCGGCTCCACTGCGGTATAGCACTGTAGATCGTTCTACTCACCCCGACTGCTATAGCGATAAGATTCGTCATCATAATCACAATCGGTGGTATCATCAAAGACGTCCATTTGATGATGTAAAGATCAGCAAATTCATCGTCGTTATCATCACCGCCTGATTTTGACGTTAGAGTAAACGAGATCTCGATTCCAGCCACCACTTTAAGAAGACCTTGAAGAACAGCAGCAAGATGAGCACTGGTACCGCCAATGAGCCAAAACTGTTCATTTCTCCACTATTCTTCTAACTCGATACCCGACCATTTGATCTCGAGAACCGCCAGCATGCAAAGCGTTATCGTAATTGAAAGAAGGTAGACGAGAAATGTGACATCGAGGCTCTGAACAATGAACTGACCGGAGAAAAGCGAAAGAGCTGGGAGAAAGCAGTATACGATTAAAAAGATGGAGGTGAACGGGTAAATCCCGACGTTAAGATAAGCGATTCGTTGAAGGAACTTCATTTTCGAACTGGCTAAAAGCGCGTTGTTTTTTGAGAAAAAGATTTCGACTGATCCGGTGGCCCACCGGAGCACCTGGTGGAGACGGTCCGTCAGGTTAATTGGGGCGGTCCCACGGAAAGCGTCTCGTTTGGTCACACAATAAATCGATCTCCATCCGCGGTTATGCATACGGTAGCCCGTAACCACATCTTCAGTTACCGATCCGTAAATCCATCCAACCCGGTTTCCCCATTCGGTTTTATCTTCATACCAGCACGAAATCACGCTAATCGCTTCGGCAACAGTAGATGCATCTAGAAGTTCTCTAGGAATCGTGAGTGCACCGGGTGGTCGACCATTTTTAACCGCAGGGTGGTCAGCGAGCGGTCGGCCTTGGAACTCTGCTATCGGGATTGTGTCTATCAACAAATTCGAATTACCAAACTTTTTCGGGAACGATGAAAGATTCATTTCATCGTCATCCGAATCACCCATTCTCAAAGCTCGGTTTTCATCCGGTGCAGAAGCAACCGAACCGGAGCTTTTCTTGCGCCGAGTAAAACAACAGCTGAAACAGCCCGAATGGTATTCCTTTGACCGGGGCGGGTCAAACCCGTAAAGCGCAGTTCTACGAAATAACGTTCCAGTCCCAACATAAACCGGGCCTTGAAGACCGTCGAGCGCCCGCATGTTTCCGTCAAAGAAAACAGTGTTGTGATTGGCGTAACGATCGGAAGGATCGATACCTTCAAACCTTTGTGGGAACTGCACGTAACAGATGCGGTCCCCACCTCGGTCCATCATGAAACACATCCCTTCTCGTATGGCTTGAGAGTTGTATATATAATGATCACAGTCGAGGTTAAGCATGAATGGGCCGTTAGACATGATGGCCGAGGCCCGAACCAGTGCATTCATGGCTCCAGCCTTTTTGTTATGATCATAGCCAGGTCGTTTTTCACGAGAAACGTAGACCAAAAGAGGAAGTCGAATATCAACTTCACTGAAATCAAGCGGATTCGCCTCGTCATCTGTGCCATTCAACGGTTCATCACTCGGTGGTTTCAGCATCACCTGCAGTTTCACACACAATCAGTTTCATACTACCTTAACAGTAAAATAAAAGAGTAAAATGTCATTTTCGTCCCCCCTGAGGTTTGGCCAGTTTTGTGACTTACGTCCAAAGGTTTGTTTTTCCACATCTGGATCCAAAAGGTTTAAAATCTTGCCATTTTCATCCGGATCGTCAACTCCATCTATTTTTCTCCGTTAAGTCAAGGGTATTTCCGTCTATTTTGTTAACTTAAAGGGAAATTCGGTATTTTTCACTTTATGTACAAGCATTTAGCATAATGTACAAGTATTCAAAAGACCTAATTGCCGTTTAAGTTAACAAAAAGACAAAAATACCCCTGACTTAACGGAGAAAAATGGATGGAGTCAACAAGCCACCGGGTGAAAATGACAAGATTTCAAACCTTTTGGATCCAGATGCGAAAAAACAAACCTTTGGACGAAAGTCGCAAAACTGGCCAAACCCCAGGGACAAAAATGGCATTTTACTCAATACAAAATTACCAGATTACCCTCTATTTCGAATAAATTGTAATAATCACCTGTATGATGCCTGCATGATCACCCTTTGAGTGTTCGGGAGACGGAATCATCCAGGTACCGGGCCAATGAGTAGCATCAGCCATCCATGTTGCTTTCGGGATCTTAACGGGCTGCAAAAGTTCATCACCAACAGTTTCTTTTTGAAGTTTCATGGCTTTGATTTCTTCTCTAGCGTTATAAGCATCCGAACGTCTCCTGATGGAATCTGGAAGCCCGTTAATCCTCACCTTAAACTCATCATACTCCCGTTTAACTCGCCTGCGATCCCTCACAAAGTCCTGTCTCACCTTATTCTTAAACGGATCTTTTTTCAAGCTAAAATAAGACTCGGGATTTCTCGGCTCAATAGCATGCTTCCGACAAAACGGGACCCATATATTGGCAAAACTTGCAGCTTCTGCCATGGCTTCAAACGTTAAAAGGGCCCCACCGTCATCAGAAACATAACACGATAACTTTTCAACAGGGTAATCAGCAGCGAGAATCGACAAAATGGTGTTTGCGGTAACTAACGGTGGTTCTTTTTCAGGATCTGCTGTAGAAACGAATACGTCTACCCCAGGAAGATCAGATTTTCCCGATGGGTTATTCGGGCTCGGGGTTTCGAATTTTTCTTTTAATACGTTTAGGTCTGTTGCACGATTAACGGGTGCGAGTTTCGGAAGTTGGTCAAGTAGCCAAGAAAATGCAAACCAAACTTCGCAGATAACCGACATAAACCACAACCATATCGCGTCTTCATTCGGGTGAGTGATTCTCCAATGAAGGAATAATCCAAGAACGACCATCCGAATCAATGCTAGAAGCCTACATTAAAAATAAAATAAGATGACGTCGTAAATGTGAATCGAAAGCAAGATGATGTCATAAATGTACATACCGATAAGGACTTATAACAGCAGCAGGTATCTTCAGTTTGCGAGTAAGAGGCCGCCAAGGTTTGTTAAGAAGTTCCAGTTGTTCGGCCCCGCTTACGCCCGTTCTATCCTCGCTTATTCCTTCGTCTTTCGGCCAAAACGCATTGCCATAACCGTAGGTCCCGTTGGTCTCAAATAACCAACGGTTATGATCGAAATCACCCGTTTGGCTCCTAACCAAAGCTGACTTAGTTGACTTCATTAACGACAACCTCCTCTCCATCTTTGATGACAGCCTTCGCTCCATCTTAGAATTCAGAGTGTTTGACGGGAGAGATAAATGTTGTCGGGGGTCAGCGGTGTTTTTATCGAGATCAGTTTGTTTATACGGCTCTTTACATCCTGGGCAGATCCCGTCCCCAGTTCTCACAGCATCAACATAACAATCCCGACATATTTTGAAATCACATTCGCAAGGAAGGATATCGACACCCCGCTCGTCACTCATCACAATTCCATCGCATCCCGGTATTTGACACGAAGACCCTTTTGCACCAGCCATTTGAGGATGAGTAGTTTCGGAATCGATCACTTTGTCCATCAAGTGGGCCCGTGTTACACTGTTGAACCCACCTGTGAAAAGCGAACTTGAGACGTATTGTTCTTCTACCCTTTGTGAAATCGATGGGTCCATCGGTTGATTATCGGGTGTGGGCGGTATATGGACTGTGTAGTTCATGAATTCACCGCTGCCAATTTCGCTATCGAGATCTTCTCTTGAATAGTTTACGTATCGACCCGAAGAGGTCCTTCTCGCAAAAGTCACCTGTGGAGGAATCGCACCACGTCCCTGTTGTAGCTCTACCGCTTTCGGCGATCTTGAAGACATCTTTCACTGAATTTTGTCACCAAAGTTCTAACATAAAATATCCCAAAAATTCCACAGATCAACTGAAATAAAAAAGAAAACAAAGATAAACATCAGCAAAAAAAAAAAAACATAACAAAAAGCATGCTTTGATCAGATACAAATATATAATGATATAATGTCACACCAACCCCCCCCCCCCCCCCCCCCCCACACACACACACAGAGTCAGATCATGTGAAAAAAATACCAGATTGATTCAAAAGCACAAAACACATGACAGATCTTTGTCTCATCGTCAAAAAACAAGAAACCAACCAACACACTTAAACAAACAAGCACATCAACAGTTCAAAAAACAAGAAAAATACACAAATCAAAATCATTATGTGATATCAAGACATACATACACAATGACTAATTCAGATATCAAGCACCATCCATGGAAGAAACAGAGCAGGCAGATGAACAAATAACCACAGATTTCTTCATCATATATACGACTAAAAAAACATTATCTTATTATATAATAAATTTATATAAACAAAGAAGCCGCTTCCCACAGAGCGTGTGAAGAAAAATTCAAACCAAACACGTACAAAGACAAGAAAATATTTAGACATCTTCCATATTACAACTGTAATTAACCAAAAAAAACACTTCAAAAATAAAATATTATTATATTAATTAAATAAGTAGTCACACTCATAATCAAATGAAAGAAAATTTAGCTAAGGAAAGCAGGTTTAATGAGGTTTAAATATTCAACGAAAGAGACATAAATAAACATGAACTGGGTCAAACAATCGCCGGCTCCGGCACTCCAAATTTAAGGAAACAAAACCCTAAAAAAAGACAGTTTGAATTAACAAGATTAGAGTACCTAAGTAAGAGATAAAGGGAGTGGGCCTAACATTTTGCGGATTTCATGTTTCAAATTGATACATGATTACATTCTATTATTATTATGATGTTATTTTAATTTTTTTAATATTGTTTTGGATGAACATGGTTTTGACATGCTGAAAGAAAAAAAAAACTCATGGCTTGGAGCTTGTTCGAAGCTCACTCGGATTTACCTTGGAAAAAGCTCGCTCGATGTGGTTCGGTTAGAAAGTGAGTCTAGCTTGGCTCAGCTCGTAACAAGCCGGATTTGCTCGGTTTGGCTCGCATACCAGCTCGGCTCGGCTTAGCTCGAATTTTTTTTTGATATATTTTATTTTTATATATATTATAATATTTCACAAAAAAAAATGATTATTATTTACATGTGATTAGGAGTATAATTTGATATTTATATTACATTTATAGGTTGATTACCATGCTAATGAATTTATATTGTATTTCGTTGAAATTAAGAACGTATTGTGTTATTAAACTTGATTTTGGCTTGTAATGTATTGGGTTGAGCTTATTTTGGATATGCTCTTTTGAATTATTTAATAATATTTTAGATTACCGAATTTTGAGAGCCATGCATTAGTTTTTCTTTTCAAATCGAGCCGAGCCCAAGCTTAGATTTCTAGCTCGGTTTAGTTTTGCCCTAGCTCGGTTTGGCTCGTAAATCGTCCTAGTTTTGAATGAACATTCAATAATGTGTAAGTTAATTAAGTTGAACATAGGTAATTGAATTCAATTTATAAAAAGTTTGATTTGAGGCGAACTTAAACGAGCTAGACTTAACTTTGAGCTTACTTGGATCTCGTTTTATCGAGCTTGAAGTTTATGTATCTATACAAAGATAAAAAGAATTTCGGATATGTTAAACGAGTTAAGTATGAGTTAAACTTAAGCTTCTAGACACATGTGTGAGTCCAACTCAAGCCTTACATATCCTAACTTTTATCATTTGACCGATAACGCTTTCAACTGATGAATTGTAACAAGCTACTCCCAACTTTCAACTTATTTTTCTTTGACACTCCCAAACTAACTAAAACTCAGTTTTTTTTGCTGATATGGCACTTGTTTAGTGACGTGACATCTAAGTGACATTTTTTGTTGACGAGACATCTGGCATGGCTTTTTTGATAACATGGCATCTGATGTGGCACTTGTTTAGTGACGTAGCATCTAATGTCAGCTAAATGGGTTAGGGCTTAGTTAGTTGGGAATGTTAGAGAAAAATAAGTTTAAAGTTGAGAGTGACGTGGTATAATTCATAAGTTGGAAGTATTATCGGCTAAACGGTGAAATTTTAGGGTATTTAACTTTTATGATTAACGATGTAGTATACTTGGAAATTTATATGTGTCACACCCCGATTTCCACGTGTCACCGGTGGGCCCGGTGGGGGAGTATCGTGACGTGGTTGGCAACATAATAGTCAAACAACACAATATTTAATAATGCACAGCGGAAGCAATTGAAAATGTAATACAACCGAATTTATTATTGAAATATCAAATGCCACAATATTCGGAAGTTTATCCACAGAAGGATCGAACATAAAAGTGGAAACAATTGTTCAACAGACTTCGGCATCCTAAGCTTGCGAGACTTTTAATGATGCTAAGGAGAAATCCCAGCCAATTACGCTTAGTACCTGTTTTGGTCAAAAAATCTGTTGAGGATATTGCAACCAAACTCTATGTTATGAGGGTATGATGCTGATTATGTAATAGCGATGAGGATCACTTCAATGTAGATTTGCACAAACAACACAAGGATTTATACGGGGAAAAAGCCCTTGATCAAGAGTTGATCTCTGGCACAAAAAACCCCGGGTGATGGAAACTACCGATCACCAAGCTCTAATAAATGATTAAATGTTTACAATTTCGGATAGTAACGAGCTAGGTACAAGGATCACTATCGTGAAATGTGTATAAGTGAGTAAAAATGAATGTGTGTTCGTCGAGAGCTTCAAGTGTGCGAGTATACGAGTGTGTGTAACTGAGAAATGACTAAGTGTTTTTCTACTAGCTCGTTACCCCTTTTTAAAATAGAAATCTAACTACCAAACTAACTATCCGACTTTCGTGCCATGCCTCCACGTTCTCCACAACGTCTATTTTTGGTCAAGCACGTGCAGAATAGTTTGGGAATATTCTCCAGGAATGTCGCCAAGACTTGGTCAAGCTTATCATACCTGCGAGATGCTACAAAACATAAGTAAACAATCGTCAGTACGAGGATCCTTAAAGTGATCCATGATCCTGATCCTAAAGCCCTTCTGAGGATCACCACCTGTCACAGAAGTAAGGATCACTAATTAGGATAACGAATAAGGATCACTAATTGTTAGAAAATCCTCCCCTAACAGTACCTGCATTTAATCTTTTTGGGAAAATACGTCAGTTTACACTGGTAAATACAATCAACTGACTCATTTTGAAAAATGATTGAAAATTGGTTTGGATGCACATGGCATAAACATTTTATTTTAACTTGGGAGAATCATATAATATTATAATCTTGTGAACGAATTACATGTTACTTGTGCGTTCAGTCGCCCGGATCTTGTCCAGGTTAAAGATCAATAGACACACCACAATCATAGAGTTATACACTGACAGGTGTACGCCTACACCCCGTGCTCAAGTCGTGGCCAATCTCGTAAGATGATGCCAAGGATATCCGGGACATGGTCATTAACCCCCCAAAGGCATTAAGTAAACAAGACTGTTTAAACGAGCCGATCAAATTAGTCAACTACCCACTCATGATGGAGATTTGATGCTCGATCAAGCGGTATGCTATATACCGTAACCCAAGCCCGTATAGGGAAAATAAGTTAAAAGTATTTACCTGATGCAAAGTATAAATCACAATAAGCAAAATGCACGTAGCTTTTACTGTTTCTCCTAATCTGGAACGAAGGTTTAATATAACCTATTAGAATACTAACGGGTCTTTTATTAAGCTTAAGCTTAGACCGGCTAGTTTCAAAGATACGGTTCGTACGCACGATTAAGCGAAGACCGGATAGAATGTGATTTAGACCCGACAAGTTCAGAGACTTGTTTAATATGGGTTTATTATTCACATTCTGGATTTTGAGATGAAACCGATAAGGTTTGACCCGTGTCGGTTAATTTATGTAAACTTGTTACATAAACCGAACCGAACGCGTAAAATGCGTAACGGGTATCCGCAAGAGCCATATACAGGTTTCCTAAGTTAATATGCTTTAAATATGTTGTAACATCAGTAGGATGTCTTTCATTATGCCCCGAACTAATTTAAACACAAACTATGCCCCGTAGGGGTAGTTTGGTCATTTTAAAGTTTGTAAAAGCGTTTAGATGTTTAACTGAGTTATAGGTCTGATGTAAACAGAAAACATACTCAATTTGATGAGTTATAACAGTAGGCTAAAGCATATATGTGAAATTTATCATTTTTAAGCAAACTATGCCCCGTAGGGGTATTTTGGTAATTTCACATAAGCCGAAAAGCTCAAAACGAAGTCTGAGTTATTCAACCTTTTCTTACTGTTAAAATATCATAATTTGCCTCATATATCAGTAGGTATCAACCCGGGTATGTTCAATATGATTTTAAAACATACTATGCGTTAAAAACGCTAAATAAGGCGATTAAAGGCCATTTCCGGGTTTGATACTTAAATCTGATATTTTTATATTTCCATAAGGCTTAAAATAAATTATTTATCATATGTGATCAGTAGCAAAAGGTTTGGAGTCGTTTCGATAAGTAAAACTCATTTTATGGCCCGTAAGGGCAAAACCGACAATTACCGGATTAAGCCTACGACTACTAGTTATGCTCAGCCTAAAATCAATTAAAAATCTTTAAAAATCCCAAAATAATATATTACATCAGTGGGTATTTAGTTTGATACCAAAAAGTAGGCTTAACTAGGCTATATGCTAATTACGCCGTTTTATTATCATAAAGCATTAATTTTGCGATAATGAGCATAACTCTTAATCTATAAGTCAAACTGATGTCAAACTTGGCATACAAGTTTATATATCAGTATTTAAGGTTTTTACACTTTTACATTTTCATAAATCACGTTTTAAGGTAATAAGGGCATAATGGTCAACATATGAGCAATTAACGGAAACGTGTATATTAATTGGATAACTAATGAACCAAGGTGTATAATCACAGAGGGTTGTTCTAACATGTATCCTAATCCAATTTAAGCTCTGGGGCATTTCAAAAACATACCTAAACGGGTCAGAACTGAAAGTCAAAGTGAAAGTCAAACTATGTGACTTTCGGTTCCGAACCGGGTCTAAACAGGAAATAGTCGGGTTGAACATGTTCGGACATGTTCTTACACTTATTACTAAGTTATAACAATGATCAAACAGGTTATATATGTTCTAGATAGCTAATTATGCATAAATAGCATTTTAGGCTTCCTGTTGACTTTTTAAGAATAGGTTTGACCCGACTTTTGACCTGGTTAGAGTGGTGATCAGGGGAAACCCTTTTGAGGTTTTATTACCCACATAAATACCAATCTATAACTACTTTTAATTCGAGATATGACTGAGCTATTGTTGACTAATCTCGAAGTCAAACCGTAATTACGACGGTTTGACTTTTAGCTAATTAATCAAGCTAAACTCAACTAAATAAGAACTAGTAGACTTACAAGAGTCCTATGCATGAGATATGATCACTTGAGGCTGCTTGATAGCTCCAGAAATGATCCACAATGCAGATGAAGGTGTGAGAATGAATGTTGTAACTAATGGCCTTATATAGTGCCTTAATCACCACAATTCTTAGACACTTGGAGTCTACAACTCACCACAAGCTGCCCACAAGTGTCCCTAGTGCCCTAAGACTGTTTAGGGGTCGCCCACATAGCATTTAAGTCGATTAAGGGTCGGTTCCCCGCGTCTGAAGGCTGCTGTCTTCTTTTCTGGTTTTGGGCTCCGGACGCGGCCCGCGTCCCGTTTAACCATTCCTCAAGCGGGCCGCCTGAGGCCTAAAATCCGATTTTTATTATTATTATTATTTTTATTTTGTAACTTGGCCTTTGGTTTATTTGAAAGGGCAAACAAGCTTTGTATTGCATTTTGACCCCCTTCTAATTACCATCAAAGGCTTTAGGACTTATACCCACTTTGCCAAGTCCCTGGACACTTCCGGTTAACCCGAAAAGCCTTAACTTTCAACGTTAACACTCTAACCCCTCGCACACGAATTTGATCATAACTCTCTCATACGATAACGAAACTTTATGAAATTTTAATCGTGCATTCTAGTGAGCATAATTTATATTTACAAAGCTTCGGGTTTGTCAAAAGGTCACTCAGAGGTATATCTTTAAACATGTTGACACATTTAACCCCTGTAGTTTGTAATCTCTCACTTTTTGCTTCGTATGATCCATGATTCATTCGTTTGATGTTATAAACATCGTGTAAGGTTATTATGAAGTATATTTATTCACTGTTGACCTTTAGAGCCCGTATAATCACGTACTTTCCATGTTTGTCAACTTTAGTCCTTTTATAACATTCTTTCACACGTTCAAACTTTATGACACGGGTCAACACATTATAGGACGTGAATTTTCGAGGTGTTACAATATGATTAACGAGGGGGTTTAACTTATATTTAGTTTAGAAAAATAAAATCTCACAAGAATAATAATGTATAATTACTAAATCAATATGATTAGGCTCTTGTTCAAACTTCAAATCAGTACAATATCTTTTCCCTCATTATGTTAAATAATTCAAAAATTCTATATTTATTTAAATTAATTCACCAAATATCACTATTTTGTATTCAATGAAAAATGATAATGCAATTGACAATAGTACCCTTACCCTAAACGCAACTCGCAAAGGTTATGCGGACTACAAGCATATTCTCATAATACCCAAACTGCCCCTCATGTTTAAACTTTTTAAGCAAGATAAAAGAAAAAGAATTAGAAAAAGAAAACAACGGGCAAAAACGGACGAGAAAGCAATGTGGGGCCACCCAACGCGTTTAAAAATTCTTCGATTTCGCATTTAAAGTATCTCTTTTTTCTGGCAACTTTGCCGACCGGCGGAATTTCCCTTTCAACTTCGATATAAAGTTACAATGTACTATTTATTCTAAATTATTTTTCATAAGTATAAAGAGTACATGATGTATGCATTATTTTCCATAAGTATAAAAGTACATGATGTAATAATGGGGAAGGATCCACTAAAAAGTGGATTTTGCCTAAGTATTGTGATGATGACATGTGGCACTCCTAATAAGTAGGAATGAAGAGCATTTTGGTCCTTATAAATAGGAGTAAAAATGACATGTGGCACACCTTTTGTTTTTTTTTAAAATACAACAAAAAAATCTAGTACAAAAAATATAGCACAAAAATGTAGTACAAAAAAATATAGTACAAAAAATATAGCACAAAAAAATCTAGTACAAAAATATAGCACAAAAAAATTCAGCAAAAAATATAGTACAAAAAATCCAGCACAAAAAATTGAGAAAAAAAAAATTTAAGACAAAAAAATTCAGCACAAAAAAATTAGCACAAATATATAGTACAAAAATCCAGCACAAAAAAATGTTATATAACATAGAAATACAACACATTTTAGTGGGTTTTTTTAGTCTTCATATTTTATATAGCAATATGGTACTCAAATTAAAGATAAAAAGACGCTCGATTTTACGGTGAAATTTTTACGAAAAAATAATGTCGTATAAAAAAGTTATTAACGTTTAAAAAACGGGGGTGGAATATGCATGTGCCTTGCATGTGGAGAGAGAAAGTCCATAAATAGGATTTTCCCAAGATACCCTTGCATTCCTCCTTTCTCCTACACTTTCATCTTAACCATTGATTTGAAAAATGAATGGTTAAGATTACTTCTCATCCTACTTAGGCAAAATAAATTTTTTTATTTGATCTTACCCATGTAATAATGTATGCATACATACATACATACATATATATATGTGTGTGTGATATTTATGAGTTTAAGGTATTTTTTTATGACAAATGAAAAATACGGCAATTCTTAAAAGTATAGTGTTTGAGATAAACTTAGGGGCTGTTTGGCAACATCTGAACCAATAAGTGCTGAATGAATAAGAGGTCTGAATGGGTAAGAGGCTCTGAACCAGTAAGTGCTGAACCAGTAATGTGCTGTTTGGTTAGACCTCTGAATGAGTGTGTTTAATGACTTTTTTACCCCTCTTGCTTCCAGTTAATCCTACCCATTTTCTGCCATTTCTTTAAACAATTCAAAACACACACACACACACAAAACTACTTAAATTCAAAACCATGTTTAACAAAAATCAGTCTAATGGATTAATAATCGAATATCGTTACAGTTGGTACCGAACCGCTCATCAAAAACTAATCATTCATCTCCAAAATAATGAGATAAGTCATTAGCATAATCTCCTTGTCAAAACATTAGAAACCAACCCAATCCAATACAACTACATATTACAGAAATCAAACATTTAAATGTGTAATTTGTATTCTATCCGATCTAAATTTAGGGGATTTCATCATCTCATATTACGAAACCAGAATTAACACAAAGTTGTGAAATTAAGAGCTTACAGATTAGCAAAGAGACGTGATGATCCCGATTACCGCAAAAATCAAGGTTGTGAGTACAAACCCCATCCTTCTAGATCGATCGATATCTCTGATGAATGAATGAAGTAGCCGTGCAGATAGACGTTGGCGGTGGTGTAGTGACGGAGATAGACGGTGGTGGCGGTGGTTGATTTGGGGAAATCAGAAAAACGGAAACGATAGATAGGGCGGCGGAGTGGTGGAGGGCGGCGGAGGAGAACGGAGGCTGTAAGGGCGCTGCGATGGAGGACTATTGCGACGTGGATTGAAGGCGGCGGAGTTGTCGATGAGAGGAGGAGATGATGGCGGCTGTTAGGAGAAAGATGATGTTGGGTGTGGAGGAGAAGGATGATGTCTGTGTATTGAGGAGAAGAGTGATGTCTGTGTATTGAGGAGAAGGATGATGTCTGAATGAAGAGGGTATTTGGTCAGACTTCTTGTAATGTATGACTGGGTAAGAGATAAATAAGAGGCTGGGTAAGAGGCATGGGGTATTAAGATGGATGAAACAAACAATATGAAATCTGACTCGGTCAGACATTGAGTTATTAAGAGGCTATTAAGAGCCTACCAAACAGGGCCTTAAAAGAAGTATTTAGGTGAAAAGCTATGGAGAGTGCGGGTGAATAAACGTTTAGCGGTTATAACCTATAAACCATGATGTTTGATAACTTCTTTCCTGAAATTATACTCACACAACTACTAACGCGCACGAGGAGCAAGTTTTAACCCATAACCTCTCCCAGGGCTAGGGCTGGTCTAGCATTTTTGGAGGCCTAAGCGGACTAAAAAGTCGGGACTTTATTAAATTGGTATAAAGAAAATTAGCAAATCAACCGTTTTATATAACTAACCTGAGTAGTGTCTTTCAAACAAGCAAATCACCAATACCTTTTTTTGACTCTTGAATACTTGGCAACTCTAAAAAAATATCACCAGAATCACTAAGACTTGAGGGTATGGGGGCCGTCCCCATGCCCGTCCTCCCGCCGCCGCCCCAAAAGTTCCACCCCCTTGCTCCTTCGCCGCCGTCCCCTGCTCGCCGCCCAAGCCGGGCCTCACCCACTCACATACACACATACATATATATAAAGGGGTTCATCCCCACCCCATAGGTCCACCCCCTTTAGGTCTATCCTCACACCCGCTTATGTGGTGATGACGTGGCGGCCCATCCTCCCCACACCATACATTCCAGTCTAATACCAAATCAAAGTCGCAAATATTATAAATTAAATCATTCCATTGGCATAACTGATCAGTGATTTAGTGAATTTTTTGGAGTTACTCAATATATATACACACACATACATATTAGAAGATGCTGAATAATTAGCCGTTACCTGTTGAGAATCTGCAATTGAGATTGAGATTTGAGACATTGAATAACGATAGCGATTATTAGTTGAAATTGATATATGAAACTAATTGCATCGCTACTTTTGGATTTGGAATGAAGCGTGTGTGGATGATGTGGACTCCGGGAGTAAAATCCTAAATATTGGGATTAGAATCTTTGTTTAAATGGGCCAAAAAGTGGACTCGTAGAGTAAAATCTTAAATAGTGGGACTATAAACTTTGTTTAAATGGGCTAAAAACAAGTCTAGTTAATGGAAAGAAAGAAAAAAAGTTGGATGCCCTTGTTATTTGGTGGCCCTAGGCCTTAGCATAGGTTGATAAGCCCAACATGTCCGCCCTGTTTTTTCCAAACCCGTACATCAACTCCGAAGTTTTATGGTTCACACTAGTGGTGTTTATTGGTTTGGTTGTTGGTTTCTTCATTTTTAAGATTTTTTAGTCAAAAGCGAAACCAACTCAAATTCATGCAGTTCAAACTTCAAACCTGAACAGAAAACTGAAATTCGAATTCGGTTTGACCAAAAATATTTTTTTCTTTAAAAATTAAAACTTTATAAAAAAATTATTGTCATTTTGTTATTAAACTGTAGGGTTAGGTTAACGTACAAATGCCCTTATCGTACATTACGTACGCTACAATCTCAGCTGTGACAACTCGTAATTTAGAACCCTTCATGGTATCTCGATGTAACATGCTTGAACGTTACGTGTTATATATTAGCAAATGAAAGTTGTGAATTATCTTGATGTGCTATGTGTTGATAATATGTACGTATAATGTATAGATATGTATATGTGGGTATGTAATAAGCCGAGACCATGAACCCAACTCGAGACCACTCGGTCTCGAGTGAACAGTGTAACTGTTGGGCCGGTTGGGCCATGCTTCTCTTTATCCCACTCGAAAACCCACTAGGGTGAACCAACTTAGGGCTAGTATATAACTCATGCTCCTAGCCAACCTTGCCATTTCTTTGGGCAACTCACACTCACTCTCACACACACTCTCCTACATTCTCTCTCACTAAAACCCTAGAACCACAAACCACCTCTCCTCTCTTTCGGATTCAACCGGTAGCACCAAGACTCTCGGCTCAAGCTCTAGATCATCACTCGGTATTTGGTTCGTTGATTCTTCAAACCCGAACACCATCCGGTTAGTGTTTTATGTTTCTAAATGTTACAATGCTTGGTTGGTAAATGACATACATGATAAAGGTGTTGATGTGTGATGATATAGGTTAGTGATTCATGTTATGTGTTTTTATTTCGGATTGATGATGTATGATGATGTTATATGATGATGTAATGTTGTCTTGGTATAAATAATATGTGATTGATCATGAATGATTGTAATCGGCTCTATATGGGTTTGAATCCGAATGGCTTGGTTATGTTTAGGTATGAATGAGGAGGTTTATTGCTCATGAAATCGGATTTGCATATGTGTATTAGATGAAGTTCATGTTAATCGGATTTCGTATATTATGGTTGAATGATTGTTGAGTTGTCATGATTAGAATATATGATAGGATAAGGATTGTTTGATTAATCATATTGCAAAATGTTGAAAACCCTAAAATGATGAACAAGTTTGAAGGTTAATATGAATATTTGAATATGCAATGAACACTTGAAAGATGCCTTGTTTGATCCATTTGATTTAGATATTAGACAAAGAAACATGTTTGTGTGTTTTTATTGGATAGTACACAATTTCATGCACATGAAATTACAATGCTATTGGATAGTACATCGAAGGTTCTAGAAGGATTTCTGTTATCAGGTATGAAAGTCGAGACCCTCGGTCTCGACTCGAGACCTTTAAGCTACAGCTCGAGACCACAGGGATTGCGACTCGAGACCATCACGTGACAAGGACTCGGAACCAGCAAGGTCTCGACTCGAGATCTCATGGTCTCGAATCGAGACTGAACTCGAGACCTCTAAGTTTCCAACTCATGCCTGCACCACTCGAGACCAGCCATTCATGACTCGAGAACTCCTGGTTGCGACTCGAGACTGCATGTTCTCGAGTCGAGACCACCTTGTCTCGGCTGGGTTGCTTGTCTCCGTTATTGGGCCGAATTGTTTGGACTGTTCACGCTTATTACTGTTTGACTGGATTATGTGTTACTGGTAATTGGGCTGTGTGTTAACTGTTACTGTTTAAGAACGTGGACAGGCCCAATAACTTAGAGGATAAATATATGTCATGTATGCTATGTGTTAGATACGTGTAGGATATACGTGACTCCTTTACACCCAAACCTGACCTATACTGGTGACCATATTAGGACGTGGTGACTAGCATACTTAACCAAGTAAACTAAACTGCCGAGCAACCCAAGGTGAGTTCACACTCTCTACAAAGCATGGGATTCCCAGGGGTTGGGAATGGGGTTAAGGAACATGGATTCCTCGTCCTTTATTGGGTAGGACAGTGCTGGTTCAGGAATATAATTCCTCGTCCTCTTGGACAGATAACTTTCACTAGACCAAAACTCTATCACGAAGTCCCTCCTTTTTATATCGACTTAATCGCCGGGCCAATGGCGAGCGGGTCATTAGTTAGATAGCGCTATTTAGGTTTGAAAAACCTCACACCGTGCCGCAGAGGACGGGCGTGAACTAATGGATCTGGGCACGTCAATGATGATAGACATTGACAGTTCAGGGCACATAAACATGACTATAGTCAGCAGTCGATATGTAACGAGTCTAGTAGCATATACATGGGGTAGCCCCCACGGCCAAAAAGCCAGATAACTAAACATGGGGTAGCCCCCA
Source organism: Helianthus tuberosus (assembly GCA_030545235.1). Classification (NCBI taxonomy): domain Eukaryota; kingdom Viridiplantae; phylum Streptophyta; class Magnoliopsida; order Asterales; family Asteraceae; genus Helianthus; species Helianthus tuberosus. The sequence goes on from CM060418.1 coordinate 191,336,617, forward strand.
CGGCTGGATTACCAGAGTAATTGGGTTAAACAAATCACATTTTCCACTATGGGGTAACCCCCACGGCAGGATGCCAGATAAAGGAAACTGTTTTCGAAACAACCTAAAACGAACATCCAACTGTGAACTCGCTCAACATTCTTGTTGACTCGTTACTACATGCTTTGCAGGTCAATAGGTACTTAGCTGGAGCTTGCATGGAAATGAGTCGTTGTGGGACATGGACAGCTGTGTGCCATGTTAAACCTTGAAACAATTAAACTTATGTTTTGATTTTAAACGTTATGCTTCCGCTTGCAACTTAAACTATGTTTTGTTTGGACACCAATTGTATTGGTTGGATTTTTATAATCATTTACATGCTTGTTCAATATGATTGGTGGCTGGATCCTGGTCAGTCACGCCTCCAAGCGGTGGTATTCCGCAGGTTGATTTTGGGGGTGTGACAGATTGGTATCAGAGCCATTGGTTATAGTGAACTTGGTTTTAATAAGGGAAAAAGTTTTATTAAAATCAGACTATAACCTGTACAGTGCTCTACGATCCACAACGATGCTTCACTCCACATGCAAGGCTCGACATTCTAGGTGATATGATCTATGTATATATTGCCTACTTGTTAGTTACATAATGCATTGCTCATGATATGCTTGGTTAGTATAACTACTGTTGCTTGAACACGTGTGTGCCTACTCTCTTCTGTCATCGCATTTTCGGGAACCCCTCTCACCCATGTTCCTCTTGATATGAAGATCATGTCTGGACGCGTTAACATGACTCAAGCCCAGTTGACGGCTCTGATTAACGAACAAGTTGCTGCGGCACTTGCAGCTGCACACGCAGGAGGTATATCCTGCAGTCCAAACTCATTCTAGGATCCTACTCTCGTGAACCAACCCTTGTGTTAAACTCTGTCCTTTCTTTCACCCACAACAGGTCAACATGCTCAGCCACCTGTGTGCACCTTTAAAACTTTTATGGACTGCCGACCAACTACTTTTAGCGGCACTGAAGGAGCCGTAGGTCTCCTCCACTGGTTTGAGAAGCTCGAGTCAGTCTTCGAAATGTGTGAATGCCCTGAGGCTCGCAGGGTGAAGTATGCTACCGGTACTCTCGAGGGTTTAGCGCTCACATGGTGGAACGCTCAGGTTCAAATGTTGGGGTTAGTCGCTGCTAACGCCACCCCATGGAACAACTTCAAGGAAATGATCAAAGAGGAGTATTGCAATCGTGATGACATTCACAAGTTGGAGGTAGAGTTCTACAACCTCAAGATGACGGGGTCAGAAATCGAAGCGTACACGAAAAGATCGAATGAGTTGGCTATTCTGTGTCCTACTATGGTGGACCCTCCCATCAAACGCATCGAACTATTTCTCAAGGGCTTGGTGCCAGATATCCAAAGTCATGTGACTTCAGCTAACCTCGCCACCATCCAGCAAGTTGTTCAATTGGCTCACCGTCTCACTGATCAGGCAGTGGAGCAGAACAGGTTACCAAAGCGTTTAAGTGCTGCAACTACTTCAGATGTTCCTAATGACAACAAACGAAAATGGGATGGAGCTTCAAGCAAAGGTTCAACTTCTGTGCAATCTCAGTCTCAGCAGAGAAAGACTGATGACTACAAGAGCCCCAGTCAGCAATCATCTGGTGGTCAAAGCCATGGTGGGTACAAGGGGAATCACCCCAAATGCAATCGCTGCAACCTACACCACAGCGGGCCATGCACCAGGGGCAACTGTCATCGGTGCAACAAGCCAGGTCACGCTGCAAAGGATTGCAGGAGCTTATACCCCGCAAACCAGAATCGTCAACAACAAGCCCCACAGAACCAGCGACAGCAGCCGCAGCAGCAAGGAATCAACAAAGGGTGCTTTCAGTGTGGAGCTGAAGGCCATTTCAAGAGAGATTGCCCCCAACTGAACAGGAACCAGAACAACAACAACAACAACATCAATAACAATAATCAGGGGAATGGTAACAATGGGAACAACAACAATAACAATGGTGCCAGGGGGTGGGTGTTCGTGATTGGTCAAGGTGAAGCAAGGAATGACCCCAATGTTGTGACGGGTAAGTTCCTTCTCGACGACTTTTATGTTACAGTTTTATTTGATTCGGGTGCCGATACTAGCTACGTGTCACTAGAAGTTAGTCAAATGCTTAAGCGTATTCCAACACCTTTGAACAACAAGCACACTGTAGAGCTAGCAAATGGTAAGAGTTTAGAGGCCACACACGTAGTCAAGGGTTGTAATCTTGTTCTTGCTGGTCGCACTTTCTCCATCGACCTTATTCCTATCGTCTTGGGTAGTTTCGACATTGTCATTGGGATGGATTGGTTATCCCAACACCGAGCAAAGATTCTTTGCAACGAGAAGATCGTTCGTATTCCTGGTTCAGGTGATGAACCTCTCATGATTCGTGGCGACAAGAGGGGTGCTGTCGAGAACATCATCTCTTTCCTTAAGGCCCAGAAGTGTTTGAGAAAGGGGCACATCGCTATCTTGGCTCTTGTTACAGACACCTCGAAGGAAGAGAAGAAGATAGAAGATTTTCCGATTGTAGGCGACTATCCTGAGGTATTTCCTGAGGAATTACCTGGCCTTCCGCCTCATCGCCAGGTCGAGTTCCAAATCGAGCTAGCTCCTGGAGCAGCGCCTGTAGCTCGTGCACCGTATCGCCTAGCTCCATCAGAGTTGAAATAACTCTCTACGCAACTACAAGAACTCTTGGATAAGGGTTTTATTCGTCCTAGCTCATCGCCCTGGGGAGCTCCAGTGCTATTCATGAAGAAGAAGGACGGTACCTTCCGTATGTGTATCGACTACCGTGAACTCAACAAGGTGACCGTGAAGAATCGCTATCCTCTTCCACGCATTGACGACTTGTTCGACCAGTTGCAGGGGTCGAGCTACTATTCAAAGATTGATCTGAGATCAGGATATCACCAGCTGAGAGTCCGAGAAGAGGACGTTTCCAAAACAGCCTTCAGAACTCGTTATGGACACTATGAGTTTTTGGTCATGCCTTTTGGGCTGACAAACGCACCTGCGATTTTTATGGACTTGATGAATCGAGTGTGCAAGCCTTACCTGGACAAGTTCGTTATAGTCTTCATCGACGACATCCTGATCTATTCTAAGAGTCAGGAGGAGCACGAGCAGCATCTACGACTTATTTTGGAACTCCTTCGGACGGAACAGCTTTACGCAAAGTTCTCGAAATGCGACTTCTGGCTTCGTGAAGTCCATTTCATAGGCCATGTAGTAAACAAGGATGGGATTCACGTTGATCCATCCAAGGTGGACTCGATTAAGAACTGGCCTGCACCTCGTACACCAACGGAAATTCGCCAATTCTTGGGTTTGGCAGGTTACTACAGGAGATTCATAAAGAATTTTTCTAAGATTGCACAGCCTCTCACCTCACTAACGCAGAAAGGCGTTGTTTATCGATGGGGAAATGCACAGGAATTAGCATTTCAGCATTTAAAGGATAGACTTTGCAGCGCACCTATCCTTTCCTTGCCAGAGGGCACAGACGACTTCGTGGTCTACTGCGACGCATCAATTCAGGGTCTTGGTTGTGTACTGATGCAACGGGATAAGGTTATAGCATACGCCTTACGCCAACTCAAAGTTCATGAAAGAAACTACACTGCGCACGACTTAGAACTGGGAGCTGTTGTTTTTGCACTTAAGATATGGCGACATTACCTGTACGGTACCAAGTGCGCCATCTACACCGACCACAGGAGCCTCGAGCATATCTTCAAACAGAAGGAACTGAATATGCGACAACGACGATGGGTCGAACTACTGAATGACTATGAATGCTCGATCAGGTATCACCCAGGCAAAGCCAATGTTGTGGCTGATGCCCTTAGTCGAAAGGACACTACACCTAAGCGCGTGCGAGCATTGCAACTCACTATCCAATCTAGTCTTCCTTCCCAGATACGAGCTGCTCAGATAGAAGCATTGAAACCAGAAAACGTCAGGGCTGAAGCCCTACGCGGCTCAAGGCAACGATTAGAACAAAAGGAAGACGGTGCATACTACGTAACAGGACGCATTTGGGTCCCACTCTATGGCAACTTACGAGAGCTTGTGATGGATGAAGCACACAAGTCTCGCTACTCGGTACATCCTGGTTCGGATAAGATGTACCACGATATCAAAACTACGTATTGGTGGCCTAGCATGAAGGCCCACATAGCAACTTACGTCAGCAAGTGTTTGACTTGTGCGAGAGTCAAGACCGAATACCAGAAACCCTCAGGCCTACTCCAGCAACCAGAGATACCACAATGGAAATGGGAGCAAATTTCCATGGATTTCGTTACTGGCCTGCCTAGATCTCAGCGCGGAAATGATACTATTTGGGTGATCGTGGATCGACTCACAAAGTCTGCACACTTCTTAGCTATCAAGGAAATGGATAAGTTCTCCACCCTAGCAGACGTATACCTTAAGGAAGTTGTCTCGAGGCACGGGGTGCCCACCTCCATTATCTCGGATCGTGATGCACGTTTTACTTCAGAGCTGTGGCAAGCAATGCACAAATCCTTTGGCTCACGATTAGACATGAGCACAGCGTATCACCCTCAGACGAACGGGCAGTCTGAGCGCACTATTCAAACCTTAGAAGACATGCTTCGTGCATGTGTAATCGACTTTGGCAACAGCTGGGAAAAGCATCTGCCACTCGTGGAATTCTCGTACAATAACAGCTACCACACCAACATTAAAGCTGCTCCGTTTGAGGCATTGTACGGGCGTAAATGCCGGTCACCTCTTTGTTGGGCAGAGGTGGGGGATAGTCAGATCACTGGTCCAGAACTTGTGGTAGACACAACCGAACGAATTGCTCAAATACGACAACGCATGGCGGCAGCTCGTGACCGTCAGAAAAGCTACGCCGATAAGGACAGGAAACCACTTGAGCTCCAGGTTGGGGAGCGTGTACTACTCAAAGTTTCACCCTGGAAGGATGTGGTTCGCTTTGGCAAACGAGGCAAACTTAACCCATGATACGTCGGACCTTTTGAAATCATCGAGAAAATAGGCAAGGTGGCCTACAAACTGAACTTACCAGCAGAACTCAGTGCAGTTCACAACGTTTTCCATGTGTCGAATCTGAAGAAGTGCCTGTCAGATGAGACCCTCGTAGTTCCTTTGAAGGAGCTCACCATCGACGAGCAGTTACGATTCGTCGAGGAACCAGTTGGAATCACGAACCGGGATGTTAAGGTCCTCAAGAACACTAGAATACCTCTTGTTCGAGTTCGTTGGAACTCACGTCGTGGCCCAGAGTTCACCTGGGCACGCGAAGACCAGATGAAACAAAAGTATCCCCAACTATTCGCAAACAGTACAACCACTACTGAGGCTGAAGCTACGGAATTTCGGGACGAAATTCCAGATCAACGGGGGGATGATGTGACACCCCAGGAAAACCATACAACTTAACTAGCTTCCTCAGTGAGTACTTACCAAATGTGCTATGTGTTGATAATATGTACGTATAATGTATAGATATGTATATGTGGGTATGTAATAAGCCGAGACCATGAACCCAACTCGAGACCACTCGGTCTCGAGTGAACAGTGTAACTGTTGGGCCGGTTGGGCCATGCTTCTCTTTATCCCACTCGAAAACCCACTAGGGTGAACCAAGTTAGGGCTAGTATATAACTCATGCTCCTAGCCAACCTTGCCATTTCTTTGGGCAACTCACACTCACTCTCACACACACTCTCCTACATTCTCTCTCACTAAAACCCTAGAACCACAAACCTCCTCTCCTCTCTTTCGGATTCAACCGGTAGCACCAAGACTCTCGGCTCAAGCTCTAGATCATCACTCGGTATTTGGTTCGTTGATTCTTCAAACCCGAACACCATCCGGTTAGTGTTTTATGTTTTTAAATGTTACAATGCTTGGTTGGTAAATGACATACATGATAAAGGTGTTGATGTGTGATGATATAGGTTAGTGATTCATGTTATGTGTTTTTATTTCGGATTGATGATGTATGATGATGTTATATGATGATGTAATGTTGTCTTGGTATAAATAATATGTGATTGATCATGAATGATTGTAATCGGCTCTATATGGGTTTGAATCCGAATGGCTTGGTTATGTTTAGGTATGAATGAGGATGTTTATTGCTCATGAAATCGGATTTGCATATGTGTATTAGATGATGTTCATGTTAATCGGATTTCGTATATTATGGTTGAATGATTGTTGAGTTGTCATGATTAGAATATATGATAGGATAGGGATTGTTTGATTAATCATATTGCAAAATGTTGAAAACCCTAAAATGATGAACAAGTTTGAAGGTTAATATGAATATTTGAATATGCAATGAACACTTGAAAGATGCCTTGTTTGATCCATTTGATTTAGATATTAGACAAAGAAACATGTTTATGTGTTTTTATTGGATAGTACACAATTTCATGCACATGAAATTACAATGCTATTGGATAGTACATCGAAGGTTCTAGAAGGATTTCTGTTATCAGGTATGAAATTCGAGACCCTCGGTCTCGACTCGAGACCTTTAAGCTACAGCTCGAGACCGCAGGGATTGCGACTCGAGACCATCACGTGACAACTCGAGACCATCACGTGACAACTCGAGACAAGCTTCAAGGACTCGGAACCAGCAAGGTCTCGACTCGAGATCTCATGGTCTCAAATTGAGACTGAACTCGAGACCTCTAAGTTTCCAACTCATGCCTGCACCACTCGAGACCAGCCATTCATGACTCGAGAACTCCTGGTTGCGACTCGAGACTGCATGTTCTCGAGTCGAGACCACCTTGTCTCGGCTGGGTTGCTTGTCTCCGTTATTGGGCCGAATTGTTTGGACTGTTCACGCTTATTACTGTTTGACTGGATTATGTGTTACTGGTAATTGGGCTGTGTGTTAACTGTTACTGTTTAAGAACGTGGACAGGCCCAATAACTTAGAGGATAAATATATGTCATGTATGCTATGTGTTAGATACGTGTAGGATATACGTGACTCCTTTACACCCAACCCTGACCTATACTGGTGACCATATTAGGACGTGGTGACTTGCATACTTAACCAAGTAAACTAAACTGCCGAGCAACCCAAGGTGAGTTCACACTCTCTACAAAGCATGGGATTCCCAGGGGTTGGGAATGGGGTTAAGGAACATGGATTCCTCGTCCTTTATTGGGTAGGACAGTGCTGGTTCAGGAATATAATTCCTCATCCTCTTGGACAGATAACTTTCACTAGACCAAAACTCTATCACGAAGTCCCTCCTTTTTATATCGACTTAATCGCCGGGCCAATGGTGAGCGGGTCATTAGTTAGATAGCGCTATTTAGGTTTGACAAACCTCACACCGTGCCGCAGAGGACGGACGTGAACTAATGGATCTGGGCACGTCAATGATGATAGACATTGACAGTTCAGGGCACATAAACATGACTACAGTCAGCAGTCGATATGTAACGAGTCTAGTAGCATATACATGGGGTAGCCCCCACGGCCAAAAAGCCAGATAACTAAACATGGGGTAGCCCCCACGGCTGGATTGCCAGAGTAATTGGGTTAAACAAATCACGTTTTCCACTATGGGGTAACCCCCACGGAAGGATGCCAGATAAAGGAAACTGTTTTCGAAACAACCTAAAACGAACACCCAACTGTGAACTCGCTCAACATTCTTGTTGACTCGTTACTACATGCTTTGCAGGTCAATAGGTACTTAGCTGGAGCTTGCATGGAAAGGAGTCGTTGTGGGACATGGACAGCTGTGTGCCATGTTAAACTTTGAAACAATTAAACTTATGTTTTGATTTTAAACGTTATGCTTCCGCTTGCAACTTAAACTATGTTTTGTTTGGACACCAATTGTATTGGTTGGATTTTTATAATCATTTACATGCTTGTTCAATATGATTGGTGGCTGGATCCTGGTCAGTCACGCCTCCAAGCGGTGGTATTCCGCAGGTGGATTTTGGGGGTGTGACATCAGCCGTCAGATCATCTTCCCGCATTGAAAATCGCATGTTGTTTTTTTGTAACAATTTCGCATGTTGGTTTTTTAACATGCGATTTCATCAAATTTATCACATGCGAAATTGTTACAAAAAAAAAACATCCTATTTCATCAAAAATTATCACATGCGAAATTTTTACAAAAAAACAACATGCGATTTCAATGCGGGAAGATGATCTGACGGCTGAGATTGTAGCGTACGTAATGTACGATAAGGAATATTGTACAGTTCACTTTCTCTTAAACTGTATTGTGCTAAAATTGCAATTGAATTAGGCTAAATGATAAAACTTAAACAAATATTATTTATTTTTTCGGGTTTTGTGAAACCAAAAACTGGCTTGAAATCCAAATTTGTGATTTGGTTGGTTTTAATCGATTTACGTTCGATTTTAGGTTCGATCGATATTTAATCGAATTACGAACCCTCCCTAGTTGTAAGTTTGAATGTTTAATGTGAATGGTTCCGAATTAACGCTTGTTATTAACTAAATTGCGTTTTTGTTCGACCATAATAAATTTTTTTGATATAACTAATTTTCTTATTACAATATTAATTCATCATTTTTTAACAACAGATCTATTTTAATTCGATTTCTGTTGGACCTGAAAACAAGATCTACCATTCCTAAACTAAAGTGTTTAAAAACTGTCTTTATCAATGGATCACCATCCAATTAGCAATATTAATTCGTCATGTTTGTTTTTCTTCATATTTGACTATAAATATATTGATTGTTTTATTTTTTAAGAAAAAAAATAAATACAGAGAATAAATTCAAACCTATAAGGGTGGAGGGAGTGGTCAATCACTGGTGAGTGTTTAAGTTATTTTTTAACCAATAATATCATGTCATGTCGAGTCTCCACTCCACTCCCCATTTTGCACTCAATCACTAGCAATGATCAAACACATGAAAAGTGGTAAACAATTTAAAAAAATTGTGATTGGTTGAAATGGGTTGGGCCCCCCATTCACCCTCTCTCTCCCACCATTCTCTTATTCACCGAGTCGGTGAGAAGTCACCGCCCCACCACCTCTCTCCCACTCACTGCTCCCTGTTTGAACCCCGGCACCACATCACCGCTCGGTGAACTCACTCCCCGCCCCACTCCCTGTATGCATACCGTACACCCTAAAGAAGATGACTCGTGTATTTTGTTACATTTCATAAAACAAGAGAGTAAAGTCTATTCTGCATTCGCAAACTCCCAAATACCTATTAGTTCTCATTCTTTTCTTAAAAAGAAAAACATATCTCGGAGGGTAAGTTCATCTTGCAAGTACAACTACCACTTTTGATGTTATATCTTTTAGACAAACTCAAATAGTTAGGAATTATATGTTTAATGTAACAATCTGCACAAAAATTCAGCTGGAATCTCATTAGTGTAAGCGGTCCCTCGTTAATTTGAGGGGGAGTTTGGATGCTTGCCTCCTCACGATTCGTCAACGAAAGTCTTCTTTTCCTCGTTTTGGCTACACGTCGTTGATCCGTCCGGTAATAAAAAAAAGACCGGCTGATGGTTCTACTTTCACTTATTATCGTTGTGGGATTTGTCGTTGATATGTCGGTAAGTACTGATGGATTGCAGGCGTTAGTGATGTGTAAGTGATGGTCAGTTTTCTAGTACTGTAGTGATCACTATCTGCAAACACATAATAGAGTTACGATAATATGATATATTATGAGTGGCTAAACCTTTTTAAAGGCATAATGTTGCACTTAAATTGAAATCTTTTTGAATTTCATTATTATCAACCCCAAGAACTATTAATATGGATAAACCGTAACATAGTTAAAGCGTGACTTATTGAGAACACTTGATGTTCTAGGTATTTCTGGTCCAGATGCTCAAAATGGCTAATAAGATTATTTGTGGGCCGAGTGGCCGACCCTTAATGCTACCATTTATGATACCAACAATCGTGTTCTTTGTAAACTCTTGATCTTGATTTTCTATAGAATGACTAATGTACACACTCATTAATCGTACCTAAATGTATATCTTTTATTTACCATGGTACTACAATGCTAGAAGTCTTTACAGGGGCGGATGTATGTAGTAACAAGGGGTAGCCTCCACTACCGCTTGGTCGGAAATTTTTTGACGTTTTTAGTGTAAATTTTGGAAAAATTTGACGTTTTTTCGATTTCGTTACCGCTTATTTATAAAACGTTACCGCTTGGTCGGAATCCTAGATCCGCCACTGAGTCTTTAGTTCTTGATCTTGATATGTGTAGAAAAATATAAGATCATTATAAGCATGAATATTGATTTGTAATTTTCAAAAAAACTATGTAATTATTATAAACATGAATATTGATTTATAATTTTCAAATACTATGTAATTAATCATCACTAGTGCTCTAATGGTGGCCACGGGTATTTAAGTTCCACCTATGGTGGTCCGGGTGAGTTTTCCCCTCCAGGTCTCAAGTTCGAGTCTGGGTGATAGGGGTTTCTCATTGAGAGTTTAAATTGGGGATCTATTGTGTGAGAGGGCTCTCTAGCGCGGACCCGATTAAGACAGCATATGTTAGATCCCCCGACATTCGTGAATAATTTACTGTTTAAAAAAACACTATTTAATTATTTATTGAGTTAATTACTGTTTTCGTCCTTGTGGTTTGTCAAAAATCACTATTTCAGTCAATTAGTTTAAAATTTGCGATTCTAATCCCTGTGGTTTCACTTTCGCAACCATTTTAATCCACCTCGTAACCATTTCAGTCTCTGTACTTACAGAATAAATGGATTGAAATGGTTACAAAAATGAAACCACAGGGACTGAAATGGTTACGAAAGTGAAACCATAGGGACTGAAATCACAATTTTTAAACTAATGGACTGAAATAGTGATTTTTGACAAACTACAGGGACGAAAATAGTAATTAACTCTTATTTATTACAAGGAATTATTTAGGGTCCTAATATTAACACATGGGAAAACTTATTTACACATGGTGTATACGGGCCGTATACTGTTATACGGCCCGTATAGAATAAAAACAACTGACAAAGTCTGCTGGCACAGACTTTGTCAAGTTGTTTTATTCTATACGGGCCGTATAACAGTATACGGCCCGTATACACCATGTGTAAATAAGTTTGCCTGGTCGTATACAATGTATACGAACGCGTATACGGGTCGTATAACAGTATACGGCCCGTATGGAACGAAATTTTGATTTTTAAAATATTTTAGAGTGGTGAGGTGCTCAAAATAAAACATCAACAAGTAATAAAGATTGAAGAACAAGAAAACGTGTCGTATGACTGTAATAAAACGGAAGCTATCAACGCGGGATTACGGGCATGGTGTTATTCTTTATTTAATATTTATAGAATAAAAGGAAGGGTGTGGCATTTGATGAGAGTTGTAAGGAGTCTGAATAAAACGGAAGCTATCAACGCTGGATTACGGACATGCGTTTAATTCCCAACATATTTGTTTTGTCACGTACATTTCGTAAGAAACTTTTCGTGCACTGAACCTTCACCTCCAATCATTTCCTGGTCAAATCACACACTATAAAGTTTAAACTTATCGTGTGTTGTAGTTTGGAAAGATGACCGAATAGAGATCTGAATAACAAACTGTGGAGAACTTGTTTGCGTTATCCACCAACAATCCGTTCATTATCTGTTGTTATTTAAAACAATAGCAATTAACGTTCGGTTGAGATAACGGACATCCAACTTTCAAAATTCAAATCAAACTAACACGAAGTATCTCGAAGGTATCATATTCTTGGTTCAATACCATGTGAAAAAAGATTCTTGCCAGCAGACTTTTGTTGGTTTGTTTCCAGGTAGGGTTTAGAATGTTTGAAGGAATGTCGGTTTTTCAGTATTCGGATTTTGTTGGTTCAATACCAACTGCTCGAAATCCCTTTCGTTTCATGGATTTCCCTTTGGTTGAAACTTTTCATCACCGGTTTCTACAGCACAAGCACATACACAGGGGAGAATATTCTCGAAATTGAAGGAAAAGAAAAAATGGTTGTTGATGTTTTTTCTCTATCAGGATTTTGTTGAGTCGTCGGGAAAACTTTTCCTCAGGGGAGGGTGAGTAGTATGAGTCTGAGTCCATTGTGGTTCGTGAATGTTGGAAGAACCCGACACGTCTTCTGCTGCCTCTTCGGTTGGTAAAAGACATAGGATGGCTTTTAATACAGGCTCTTTGTCGGTTGTGGTTGATTTATAGGAGGAGGTTATGAAACGAATATATGTTTATGCGAACATCCTTATTTTGTCACGTACATGCGTTTAATTCCCAACATCCTTATTGTATCAGACTCTCTCCCCTCCTGATGCAATTTTCACAGTGGTACCAATGTCCTGCTACTACAATCCTTCCAACGATCCTTGTCTTGAAAGACAAGAATACAACGTTCATGTATCACAAGGAATGACCGATCCAAGGCAGAGAACCTGATTTAGATACACAAATTCATCACCGGTTTCTACAGCACAAGCACATACGCAAGGAATGACCGAGTTTGGAAAACGGACGGAATCCACGAAGAAACTGTTGGAATTTGTGGATTTCGGTTGGTTCAGAAACTTAACAAGAGAAGCAACTAAAAAAAGGAAAGAAAGACCTTATTTTACCATTTTTACCATATGTATACGGGCCGTATACCGTTTATACGGCCGTATACGCTCGGTAAAAAACAAATTTACCGATCGTATACAATGTATACGATGATTGTATACGGGCCGTATATTCTGATACGGCTCGTATACTATGGTAAAAAATGGTAAAAAAATGGTGTATTCTCTTTAATCTCTTAGAACGATCCTTGTATTGAGAACCTGATTCTGGTTTAAACAATGGAATTTGTGATTCAACAGAAATAACTGAAAATAACTCGCCATTCTCTTGCACCTGTATACGTTGCAAGGTATAGAATGTTTGTAGTATTCTTGGTTCAATACAAACTCTTCTGAAAGACAAGATAATGGTTTCTCAACAAATGAAGATGAAGATGTAGAAGAGTTTGTGTAGAGATCTTTAATGTGAGATTCTTCAAGTTTGCACATTTTGAGAAAATACCAATGTGGTCATTTTCAAGTGTGAGATTAGCCAAACGAGGATGAAAGATACTCAAACCATCTGATCCCGTTGTTGCAAACTCCTTTAATGTGAGATTCTTCAAGTTTGCACATTTTGAGAAAATACCAATGTGTTTGTCAGCTTCGTAAATACACAACTTAACAAGAGAAGCAACTAAAAAGTTAACATTCAGATTCAGATTCAGAAAGCAGATGTTTAGTAGTGTTTGAGACAATTGATTTCTCTTGCGGTTACCAGGCCTATCATCTCCGTCTACGTTTGGTTTCTTCGTTTATTGGATCGTTCTAATAGATTAAAGAGGTTTTTACCATTTTTTACCATATGTATACGAGTCGTATACGGTTTATACGGCCGTATACCATTGGTAAAAAATATTTTTACCGATCGTATACAATGTATACGATGGTTGTATACGGGCCGTATATTATTATACGGCTCGTATACTATGGGTAAAAAATGGTAAAAAAAGGGTTATTCTCTTTAATCTATCAGAACGATCCTTGTCGTGATGATTCGAAACATTCACGAACCACAATGGACTCAGACTCATACTACTAGCAGTAGAACCCGACACGTCTTCTGTGATGATTCGAAACATTCCGAATAACTAGCAGAAAAACCCGTATACGGTGATTGTTTATCCATACTATTCTTCATAGCCATATTCCCACTCACAATTTGTTGATACATATCGTCCGTTCAACTTGAGTATTTTTTCTAACTTTATGCTTGCATCCACCACAGTGAATATTAACTTTGTGTGAAAGAGTTTGGAAACCGGACGAAATCTATGAAGAAACTGTTGGAATTTGTGGATTTCGGTTGGTTCAGAAACTTAACAAGAGAAGCAACTAAAAAAATACAATTGATTTCTCTTCCGGTTACCAGGCCTGATATAGGAGAGTACTGAACAACTGTTCAAGTTGATATAGTTTATTCTCTTTAATCTATTAGAACGATCCTTGTAACCATCAACCGTTCAAGTTGATATAGGAGAGTACTGAACAACCGAGATAACAGCTCCGGTATTTTTCACCAACCCATCTTTGGTAGTGTTTGTTTGAGAACCTGATTCAGATACACAACGGTCTCTTTGCTTCGTCTACTAGAACTATTTGTGTATGCATTCTTTTGGTAGTTAACAACGCTAATTAGAAAAAAATCTGAAAAAATTAATCATATCGATTGCAATAACAGGATGGATGTGACACACATAGATAGATAAAATGTCACAGTTGTCAAGACTGTTTGTCGGGTTTCCAATGCTCACACAAGGTGATAAACAACGCTGATACACGTAACATCTAGTTATATTCAGATTTAAACAATGCCCGCCTCAATCTTCAATACTTCAGTAAAATACCACTAGTAGAAGAACCTGACACGTCTTCATGTAACAGAGAATGTTTTAGAAATTGAAGATCTCTGCGATCGCTAAGGTTTTCATCAACGGACTGATCGGTAACGTTACTCTACCTGTGCTCCGATTTAAGCGGCATGTTCCGATCAACGTTTATCGACATTGTTAAAGGTGATGAAGAGTTTTAGAAACCCTAGAATGATTGTGTTTTTACGGGAATAAAACGTGATACTTGAAAAAAGCCAATATATACGGCCCGTATACATGTCCTAACAACAAAAACCCACAAAAATAAATCAATTGAGCCGTATACGTTTTACAAATCGTATACACATGTATACGACTCGTATAACTGTATACGGGCCGTATATAATAAAACAAAAAAAACATTCTCTGCGCATTTTCCTATTCAAAAACATTCTATACGAGCCGTATAATTGTATACGGCCCGTATACAATAGGGGATGTGAAAATAAGATATAGGGTATGTGGGAATAAGGCACCCCATTATTTATCTAGTCTAGAGTTAAATGATCTTCTATATGAATATTATAAATTAAGCTACCCGTTAATACAATTGACTTAATGAAGTTAGGCCCATCGAATTAACGGAGCGACTTACGGAGAGATAAAAGAAGAATATCCAAAACGACAACGTGTCAAACGATAATTATTGCTCTTCTCGCCACCAAGTAAATCCCAAATAATTTCATTCTTACACCACTTGTAGTTTTTTTTTTTTTGCCAAAACACATATTGGAACCGCCCCCGAAGGTGTTTTTTTTTTTGAAAAAATAGTGGACCGTCCTTTTTTAAATGCCTTCACTTGTTTTTGGGTCAATAAGACCGTTGCCAACGGTCAAAAATAACGGCTAGATTATATTATTTTTTTGTTCACTTTTATACATATACTTTCATTACACCTCATTTTGTACAAATAAAAAACAAAAACCTACACATACAATCTCAAACTACAAACCATTTCTATAAAAAATGGATCCCCCATGTCCTCGCCTTCTGTTGCAAATTTTTATTACAAAGAGTTTTTAGTGGATGAGGGTGACTCGACCGATGAAGAGGTCGAGCAAGAGGCGGTTACGAGTGCGTGCAAACTCGCGGCGCGGTATATGAAGCATTGTGGGGTGAGACTTTATACCACTACACCCGTTTTAAGATAATGTCCCATAATACTCACATGCTGACTGAACCGCCACATGACACAAAACACATAAGGGTAGGGGCATTATATTCCCCTCCCACACTATACATGGTCTTATTTAGCTGTGCATAAAAAAAACTATAAATTTCATTCTTGTTTAGTTGTGCATAAAAAAACAATAAGAGCAATGTTTTAAAGTATGATTAAATTTAGAAAACACTCACAATCTAGTTCCATCCTCTTTCCCATGTCTAAAATAAGGATGAGTAAATGATAACGGGTACTGGTATCGAACCGTTATCGGTATCGAATTTACTGAATCGGGTACATTTTCGGTACCGATTCCGTACCGACTTTTGACATTTTCGATACCGGTCTGGTACAGGAATGGTTCGGTACCGGTTTTTACACTAAAATATCGGTACCGAACCGTACCGTACCAGGTATATTCGGTACCGGTACCCACTTTTGGAGATTTTCAATATCGAATGAGTACCATGCTCATCCCTAATCTGAACTATAACAAAAATATAAGATCTTATTATTTTCAGCGCAACATTAGACTCTTCGTTTCCATATCCAAAATTATATGGAATACTAAAGTAAACTCTTATATTTGGGGTTCACTATTCATTTTGTATCCTCCAATATTTTAATGTGATTGTGAATAGAAAATATATTATTTAATTTTGAGGGTTCACTATTCACATCGTATCTAATATATTTTAACTAGTTGATGCTTCGCCCGTGTTGTGGGGCGATAGTCCAATAATTCTCAATCAATTAAAAAAACACTACTATAATTTTGCTAAGAAAAAAACAAAAACGATGATAAGACCGTAATTTTGGACTCATGGCAAAATTGTAATTTTTCAGGACTAATGAGCGAGTGTTAGGCACCTCCTTGACACGAAAAAAATTAAATCGAGTCAATCAATTAAAACAAAAAGCCTTTATAGTTTTGCTAAAAACACTAAAACGATGGGAAAAACGTAATTTTTAACTGAGGGCGAAATCATAATTTTAATTCAGGGATAAAATCGTAAATTAAATAGACCAATGGGGGAGTGTCAGGCAGCTGCCGGCATGACTGTAATTTTACACTGGGGGCAAACTTGTAATTTCACCAGGAAAACAAACAAAAACGATGGACAAAATGTAAATTTAAGTTGAGGGCAAAATCGTAACTTGGCTGTGAGAAAGAAAAAAAAACTAATGGTAAAACTAAAAATTTATACGAGGCAAAATTGGAATTTTTAGCTGGGAGCAAAAGCGTAAATTTATTTTTAAGTTGAGGTAAAAACATAACATTGAATTGATGGCAAAGTCGTAATTATAAGATGAAAAACTAATGGCAAAACTGTAAATTGAAACGGGGCAAAATATTAATTTTGAACAGGGGGCAAAATTGAAATATTTAGCTAGGAGCAAAAGCGTAAATTTATTTTTAAATGAGGGTAAAAACATAATTATGAAATGATAGCAAAATCGTAATTTTAAGACGTAATAAAATCGTAAATTTGTTGGGCCAATATGGGAGTGTCAGGCAGCTCCCTGGCATTATTCTCCCCACCACCTATTTCACCCAATAGGTGGAAGGCACTATTACCATACATAGAATTGTTGTAAGTGGAAAATATATCATTTAATTGATTATGAAAAGTGAAAAAAAATTTATACATAAATATTTATCTGATGAAAATAGGAATTTCAAATGTGAATGCATTAACTTCTGCTTCCCTAATTTCCCACAATTTTTTTCCTATATATATATTGTAAGTGGAAAAAAGATACAATTATAAAAAATAATAAACATATATTATATGATTAACTGTTAAAGCCTGGTTGGTTCATGTGATTTGTCATTTTTACAGAGTTGTTCCCGAGACTTTAAGAATTACATAGATGATCCTAGTGGTTACAATTTTTAAACTCGGGTGAGCCTTGCCACTAATCTATGTTAGATTTCTAGTTAAGTGTGTGTGAAATGACTAAATTACCCCTAAATTAAAAAAAAAACAATTTAAAAAAAACAGGCGACCCAATCATGATCATCATCGTCGTCATCATCATCATATCATCATCATCATCATCATTTCATCAGCATCATCATCATCGTCGTCGTCGTCATCGTCATCATCATCATTTCATCAAAATTATCACCATCATCATCATCGTCGTCATCGTCATCATCATCATCGTCATCCTCATCCTCGTCTCTCTCTATCTCTCTAAAACTCCCCACAAGCCACCACTCCCCCACTCTTTTTTTTTCCTCTCTCCCCCTTTCCCCACTCCCCACCGACTTTACCCTCCTCAAACTCAGCCCTAAAACTAAATTCCTCCTCAAAGCTTTTCCAATTCTCCGGCGATTACTCAGTCTCCTACTTCCTCACACATTTCCACTTCGATCACCACAACATACTCAACTCCACTACTTGGAACAAAGGCATCATATACTGCTCACCAACCACAACACCTTATTCAACTCCGGCAAGTTCGTTTGCAACAAAGGTTGTAGCTCTGACCAGCCACTTCGAATGGCAAGCTATACACCGAATATTCCATCATAAGATATCATTCCAAGGTGAAGAACTGTTTGTTAGGGGACTGCAATGAAGCGATGATGGTTTATTAGGGGCGTGTGTCAGGGTAGGCATTGTTGTTCAAGATTTTGAATTGGGGACCTATCATGCGAAATGGTTCGATCAGTTATGGTTGGTGGTACAACCTATGGATCGCTATTCCAACAGGTTCGTTTGCATTAAAGGTTGCAGCTCCGACGACCCACTTTGGATAGGGCGATGGTTTACGGTGATGGCTGCAATGGCGGCGACTAGTGTGATGGTCTACCAACCCACTTCGTATTTTCCGTCGGGTACTCGAGGGTGGTGGTTGTTGATTGTTATGATTGTTGATTGGGTGGTAGGGTTTCAGATAGAGAAAGAGAATGGGAGGAAGAAGATATAGTCGGTAGGCCTCCTGTTTGTTTGCTTTTTTTACTTTTTAAAATTGTTTTATTTTTAATCTTAGAGGTAATTTAGTCATTTCTGAACACTTAACTGAGAAATTTAACACATGCTAGTGATAAAGATCATCCGAGTTTAAAAATTGCAATTACTGGGATTACCTATGTGATTATTGAAGTCTCGTAACCAACTTTGCAAAAATTGAAAACCACACGGACCAACAAGGCATTTTACCCTCTGATTAAATAGAGATAGAAATAGGAAATGGGATATAAAAGGTTTTTAAACATATTAAAAAATGCTTTTATTTAATTTATGGAGATGAGAATGAAGAATCCATTCCGGATGCTATTAGGGTCTGTTTGATATAGGGTAATGGAATGGACGAAGGAATGGAATGGACGAGGGAATGGAATGGACGAGGAAATGCAATGGATCATTACCATTCCATGTCTTGTTTGGTTACCATGTGAATGAAATGAATTATTATTGTGTATTGTTCGTTAGGCAAGAAAAACGGAGTAATAAAATTAGCGGTGAGTGGTGGTGGTGGTCGGTGGTAGTGATTGTGGGTGGTTATAGGTGGTGGTGGTGGGTGTCGGCGGTGGCGATGGGTGGTGGTGGTGGCGGCGAGTGGCGGTGCGGCGGTGACGACGAGTGGTGGTGGCGACAAGGTGGTCGTTGGTGGTGGGTGGCAGCAAAGGTGGCGGTTGGTGGTGGCGGCGGCGGTTGGTGGTGGCGGTGGTGGTGGTGTCGACGATTGTGGTGGGTGACGGCGGTGAGTGGCGTTGGCGGTTGGTCGCAGCTGTGGGTGATAACGGTGGCAAGTGGGCGGCGGCGGCTGCGGTGGCTGTCGGGGTGATGTGGTGGCGGTGGCGGCGATGGTGTCGGTGGTTGGTGGTGGTGGTGGGTTGTGGCGAGGTCGTGGGTTGTGGTGTTGTTGATGAATGGTGCAAGAGGGGATGGAATGGAAAAAAAACATGGGGGGTGGAAGGAATGATTTTGAGGGAATGGAATGACTTTTGGAATGGTTGATTCCATTCCATTGACCAACCAAACACTCTTTTCTTCATTCCCTCGTAATCAGTCATTCCATTTCACCTCTCATTCCTGCATACCAAACACTACCTTAGTAATATAACAATTGTAAGATAGTGTTAACCGTTCTTTTTTATTGGAAAACCTAGTTTACTTGCACATAACATTCAATTTTGTGTTTTTACTTTCACACAACATTTCGTACATTTTGAATATACCTTTGGAATATGCTTATTGGTATCTACGTTTCGATATAAACTTTATTCGAAATCGAGCCCCTCTACGTTTCAATGTAAATTTATTCAAAACCAGTCGGGTAAAATATGATATATTTTTACTTCATTTTTTAACTCTGCTTTCGTGTTTTTAACGTTCATGTTTACAATGACATCGTATTTTTATGATTTTCAAATACTCATTGCGACATGTTTTTCGATATTAAGAACTGAACCGCAGAGGCGCTCACTAATTACACTTTCTTATTTTATAAGAGTACTCTATTTATAGTTGTTAAATATGTATTACACTTTCTTATTTATAAGAGTACTCTATTTATAGTTGTTAAATATGTATACTTGGTTTGCAGTAAAATATAATATCTTAAAGTGTATTTTGATCTAATAAATTTTGTATCGATCATCTATCTTTCCTTTTTTTCATCTCTTCTCTTGTATGCATTTCGTATGTCTACTTTATTCTTACACATGTACTTTATTTTCTCTACATATGTGCAAAGTGTGCATTTTTTAAGTGAAGCATGACACTCTAAATACGTGCAAATTTTTAAGTGACATTGAACATAACATGGGCGGATTCAAATCAGGGGTGCTCAGGATGTCTCATAATTTTTTTGGCGAAGTGTTTTTTTCTTTCTCTGGCCTTTGAATGTATGGTAAAAAGAATATGTCTATTTTTTTTTGTTTTATAAATGTATTGTAAAAAAGTTGTGATATCTCTGAATTTTTCTTCTAGATCTATCACTGAAACATAAAATAGTTACGTAAAAGTTGTTCTTGAACTTTTATGAATTACGAACAAAATATTATTTAGCGTAAACAATATCATAAATACACATAAACAAATATTTATATGGTTTCAACTAAAAAAATAAGATAAGATTGTTATAAAATGATCTACTTGACATTACACTTGCTGTTCAAAAAAAAAAAAAAATGACATTACACTTAAGCATTGGATACTTTTTTTGAACTGCCAACATAAATTTTTGTTACTTTTTAGCCAGCGGCTAACACCAAGATTACATACACCAAATCCGCCAATTACAGCCAAATACAGCCCAAACAAACAAATCTAAGAGAACACAAAATCAAAACACATCAAAATTTCTCCATTGTTCCCAAGTCATTGTCAGCTCCTTCGAGCGGTATTTCACCCAACCAAAGCTTTTTAACTTAACCTCTTCCACAACGGCCGAGACGGTCTTTATTTTTCCAGCAAACATTTGTTCGTTCCTGAGGTTCCAAATGCTCCACAAAGTCACTAAACAAACCGCATGAAATGCCTTCTTCTTCTTAGCCGAACCGCCGAGACTCTTGTGTGCATCAAGAATGTCTAGTAAACTGAAAGCAATCAGGGGCTGCATTTTGCACCATTGGAATACCACCTGCCAAACGATTTGAGCGAAACCACAAGATACTAATAAATGATCGCTAGTTTCATCATACTCTCGACACAGGATACATTCCAAGTTTTGTACCATAATGCCTCTCCTGTGTAGTGCTACTCTGGTCGGTAGACGTTCCTTTTGAGCAAGCCAAGCAACCACACTAACCTTCTTAGGGATCCAATTGTTCCACTTAACCCCGTAATCAGGTCTTACTCTCAGCCAACAACTTCCTGATGCTACTACTTTAAACATTGGATACTAATGTTGATTATATCATAAGAACATGGGTAAAATATAAACCCTAATTAAATAAATTCAATCATGAATAATAAAAAAACATGTGTACCTGGTTAGCCAGTAACCGAATCAGAGAATGAAGTAGACGTCATGTTCGTCAGATTGGTCGAGTTCCTCCTTAGGGTGCAATCTAATGATGGTGATGATGAAAACCGATAAAGGGTAATCGGTTGAGGAGAGGAGGCGATTTGATGTTATGTGTTTAATCAAGTTGTCTAACCTTGAAACCTCTACATTAGTCTCCTTATATATGCACCCAAGAGGAAACCCTAGTTAGTTAATAAGGGTAATTTGGCCCATCAACAATTACCAACTAATTATTTAATAGGTTGTTATATATTTTGATCTATATAATGTAAATGATTATAATGGCTACCAGATTAAATATTAAGTCATAATATATTTAATCTTACATTCTCCCACTTAGCCGAGTAATCATTTACTATGAGTATTAGATAAGCCTGATCAGGAGTTAACACTCCCGTTGAATCTTCATGCGACTCAGGACCCCCATTAGTCATACTATAGCCTTAATTTAAAACCTAATCGTTACGATCAAAATACGCATAAGCCCTTTGTTTGATTTGTAACTTTATTTGTCTATATGTCATCATGCCGGCTTGACATATTCTTAGAGACATACAAAATCAAACTGATGAAGTCATTCATAGTACGATATGCGGTTGCGCACGGCTATCACTTAATACCCGTCTATGAGCTCTCTTAATAAGACTTATGGGTAATAGCCCTCCAATTATAGGATCCTTAAGCATATCATGAATGTTTTTGATACAAAACTTAGTTTCCTCAATTCGTTCATAAACGAATAATTAATTGCGTATCGAAATTTAATGCAACACCTCTTGAACTGTTACTGTTCAAGGAGTTATGGTAGCTGACTTTATCACACTAAGTCTTCAAAACATTAATTATATAGAGTTAATAAACTTATGAGTCCACTGATAAATGTCCACTGATAAATTTCCAACAACATTTAGTGACTATATTATGTCGTTATAACTTAGGTTGTTGATATCAGTCCATTTTGACTCCTCCATGAGATAGGTTTTGTCTGCTGACATAATAATATACCCGAAATTACATTTTGTCATCTTTGAATATTACAAAGTTAGATTAATCAACCGGTTTTAGTTCTCACCTCTTCTTTAAATTGTAGCCTCTCGTTTCTTTTAAAGATATTGTAATACTCCATTAGATGATTCACATTAATCTAGACATATCTAGTGTGTTGCAATGTGAGTAATATCTAAACGAGTATAGACTTGAACTTACATAAGGCTTCTAATTAATGAAGCGTAAAGAAATAATCTCATTTATCCTATTATCCTCTAAAGGAAGAGCAGTACTGTTTGCTACATATGTAAGGACCCATTTAATGTTAAACTTATGGAACGGAACTAATGTCCCATTGGGTCTATCTGGCATGTTATGATATCTATCACGTAAGATACATCTCTGAGATATATTATATCAAAGTTTGTGTTAACAATGCTTTGACTTATGTAACATATACCTGTCAAAAGAATATCATCTATATAGACAAGTTTAATTTAGTTGCTCCCACTCATCTTGAGGTAGGTACATTAATCCACTTGATTCTTGATGACAATAATTACGTTAAGATTTCATCACATTATGATGTTTGCATTAACCCATATATGGATTTATTGGCTTACAAATAAAGTGTTCTTTAACCTTCAGTTTGGAATTTTCAGGTTGTTTTATGAACATGTAAATATGTCAGCCATTTGTCAGGGAAAATTATTTTTAATGTTCATCTAATGTAGCTTTAAACTATTATAAGCTACTAGAACAATGATGATCCTCAAAGAAATCTTTTGATAATTTATCTCTTCCTAAGTATAACATTTGACAATTAATCATGCTTCTTAGTGTCTTAATGTTTATATATTAGGATTTGGTTTAGTTATGAACACTCTTAGGTAATTCAATCAAATCCCAAACGTTATACGAACACATAAAATCAGTTTTACTAGAAAACAGTTTTATTCCATTCAAAGGATTAATTGACGCTAATGGCTTAATTAGAAGAGATAGGATCAGTAAACTTTTCCAAAATCCATTTCAACTTCAGTTAGGGAGGTTATATAATCATCAAAGTTAGTAGGCTTTTAAACCTAGATGACCTCCTGAGTTGATTATTGAGTTTATTAGAAGTTTCAGTTTTTTGGATTAGCTCTTGGTTAGGTTGCTATCATTTTCATTATAAGTTTGTAAGAGTTGGTGCAGTATGGTGTACAAGAGGTGTAATCGGATTTAAATTCGGAGTGAAATTTAATGACACTTTTCCCCCCGCCTCTTGTATTCCTTGCAAGTCATAATAAGGACTTTGACTGCTCCCACTGACCTTAGAAATCTTTAGTAACTTAGCATGCTTAGGTCAATATTTAATGACCAACAGATTCTAATAAAGAAAAACAAATTAATGACGTTAGTCGTTGTGATTTCTCTTGTTGAGGATTATGTTAGTTTAGGTAAGAAATCTATGTGTGCCCACACTTAAGCAACAATGAAACTTTTGTAAGTGTAGCATTATATTTTAAGGAGACAAGTTTTGATAGAACAGTGTCGAGATGGAGCGGTGTCTTGTACAAGAGGTGCAAATAATGTGAAATTTTCACTCCCCCACCTCTTGCAACTATTGCAAGTTATTACTAAAAGACACTTAATGCTCCCACTGATCTTTAATATCTCTAGAAATGCTACAAGAGAAGTTTCAATGAGGTACGTGACGTGGAAACCTATCATATATACGTTAGACTTTATTTGATTCCCTTAATGTCCAGATGTCATAAGAAAAACTCAGGGACATATCTAATAGAAATCTTATTAAGTGTATATATATATATATATATATATATATATATATATATATATATATATATATATATATATATATGAATAGATTTCTTCTAAGACCGTGGGCCATATGCGACAAAATTTAGATACAAGTAGATAGTCTATAAATGATAAATGAATCATGTCTGGATATTCTAAGTTCCACGAATGTCAATGAATGACTTATGATGGACCTATACTTATTCCTTAAGCCAAGTCATATTTTAGGGCTTTAACGTCATGATTTAAAATCACTTAGAATGAGATTAGATGAAAATCATCCTCATTAACCATGTCATGATTTCTCATGAATTTCAGTTGTAATTGATGAAATTTATAAGTCTCATTTTCCTTTTCTCAAATTCTCATTTGCATGCTGACAAAAGTTGTGAAAGTGTAAGGTATCATCTAGTTTTATCTTAGTGATGTTTCAATCCAGATATTTAGAATAAATGAGATGAGAGTTTAAGGTAAGTGTGAATTTATATTGACTATGCAAACCTCACAACCTTCATAACACTGCTTAATTATGATACTATATTCTGATTAATCTTCGGAATATATAAGGTATCGAAAGGCGTTGTTAGAAGACTGCTTATTATGGTTCTTATAGCCTTAACATTTAATTTTGTCACTAACTCTCATGTTAGTTATTTGTTGACTTCTGGTAAGGAAACGTTTGGAACTAGAGTCAACTAATCATGTGTTAATTGGAATATTAAAACTTAGCAGACTTAGATATCATAGGAAGTGACTACCTAATTAACTTATCCAACCGTTCTTCTGAATAATGGATAGTCTCGTTGCATATGCCTAGTCTAATGACATAATTATGCAGTGAGATTTTCCCTTGAAGAACCTTAGATATGGAATTAGCACTTGTAATTTGTCTATGGACCTTAGAACAATCATCTTTTAAAGTTTAAGTGGTTGTAAGGTGAGTAACAACTTATTTTTCAGCTTCAAACATTTAATTCTTTGTACATATGTTGCTTATCAACACACTCATTATACTTTGGTACTTTTGAGTGTTATAGTTGATTTATAAGGCATCAAATTGTACAAGTGAAAATCTTAGTATGTAATGTACTAGAAAAATGTACTTATTTCCATGCGTAAGCCCTTAACTTTATGGGTCATGGTATTGTACATTATTATGTATTCACATATACCACTTAGCTTTATAGTTTATAATTTTAAATGAAGGCATGCATCTTAGGAATTCTTGTAATTATTCCACAGATAATAGATTAGTCTTAGGATAAACTTAATCTGGAATAACCTTTTAGTGACAGCACTTATGTTAGAGAGTTCTTGATTATCATAAGAGACATCACGTTCGATTTATCCTAATCATCATGCTCTACTTTTCTTATTTAGTGCTTTATCAGAAGAGAGCAATATGATTATCGTGTCTTAAGAGATAATCAAGGATTTAATTTAAAAGCTAATTCTTATAGAAACTTTAAATAAAGCAAAACATTTTAGGTTTAAGAATTAGAGTGGATGAGATATATATAGAAGAAAATTATAGTGAGTAAAGTTATGGGTACTTAAAAATAAGGCAGACGAAATGATCATAAGATTAATGAAGGATCATTAATATGAGGATCATTATGTGAAGAGGTTATGATATGTCTATTACTAACATCAAAATAATAGACTTAGTTAAAATTCTACTTAAACAAAGACAAATCAGCTTTGACCAGAAGTGTAATCATTTAAGCATGTGTGCAAAGTGGTTGTGACAAATCAGCTTTGGCCTGAAATGAAACAATCACTTTAGTTATGCACGTGTTAAGTATGCCATACATGAAAGAATTAAATCAGCTTTAGCCAGATATTAAGACATTCACGTTCGTAATGCACACTTAACATAGCTTTTGTAATACTTGAACGATAAATAGATGTATTAAATCAGCTTTAGCCAGAAATGATACATCAGAAGCTCATTCAAGTTAAGCCATTTTGGTTTTGTAAAACATTATCTGATTCTGATTAATTAACTAAGTATTTACAAAACCAATTATTTAATAGCAAACCACATTAAACAGCCTAATAAAGTAATGAGGTTGAGATTTCGAGTTAGTCTTAGGTCTCGAGTGAGATCTCGACTCAGTTATGAGGTCTCGAGTGAGATCTCGAGTCATCTTGTGGTCTCGAGTCGCAACCTTATGGTCTCGAGTCGAAACCGTTGTGGTCTCGAGTTGAGATCTTGGTCTCGAGTCGTTAAGAGGGTGATCTCGAAACTCCTGATTAGCAGCTGATTAGTGTGATAAGTTTGAATCAGCTAATTTTAAGGGATTTTGATTATAATTTCAAAATATCTCTATCTATCCAAGTTAATTATTCGATTATAAATTAAAATAATATGTTATTCGAAACTTGGAGATAAAGCTACACAATTTTAGGAAACATAATTATATTCTAAATCTATCCCTAACTAATATTGATGTGAAAAAAATGTGTCATCAAAAACGTAATGGGATATTGTTTTTAAGATATCCTTCATATAAATTAAGGAAAAGAAAATAATTCCTATGTTATCAAAAACTTAATTAATTCGCATCCTTCATGTATGAATACAGATATCATGGGGCAATGAGTTATGAGGAACACATCTTTTGAGAAAATATAAGTGCCATATTTAATTCATTAAAAGATTAACACTTTGAAATTTCAATCAACTAGTGTTTTTCAATGACGCGTGTTGCGCGAAAGGCATTGGTGTTTTCGACCGACATCATTCTTCAAACGATTCGAGATAAACGATGCATAACCAGCCATATCCGGCATCGTGAAGTGTATTAAAAATAGATCAATTGGACGATTGGATGCTGGGCTAGGTGTTTCTTGGAATGCCCACGGATTGTTCGGGTCAAAACCACGATTATGAGGATTCATTTTTCGTATTGTGGTTGGATGAGAATATTTTTTAAAAATAATATAGAGATGATTATAGAAGAGGTGGAGTAGTTGTGGTAAAAAAATGAATAGAAGTGTGAGTATTTATAGTGAAAATATATATTTTTTTAAACACATAGTCGTTGGCCAACGGCTAGCCCAAACGGCTACTTGTCTTGGCCAATGAGATCCCGCCATGTCATCTTGATAGCCCCGCCCAACGCCCGTGCTAAAACCCCCGGCCAAGGGGCCACGCCGAAACCCACGCCCACCCGGGGTGGTGACTTAGGCGTTTGTACCCAACCCACGCCACAACCCCCACCCTATACCTTATATTCTAATATACCCTACATCATCACTATTCATTGACTTTGCTTTTTATCATATATAGATAGATTTTCTTAGCATTTAGAAACTGACTCATCAAAAGATTTAACCAATTTGTAGAAAGTCAGAAAGTTTATAAGTTTCTGCTATGGGCATCGAAATTCCGTTTTCTCTGATGATGCCCGGTATAAAAATATTGTTTAATTATTATAGTTTCCACATTAAAAAACACAAAATTAGGTATCATGATTAAATTGATATAATCAACGTTGCTCTGATACCACATGTTGATTATATCATAAGAACATGGGTAAAACATAAACCCTAATTAAATAAATTCAATCATGAATAATAAAAAAAACATGTGTACCTGGTTAGCCAGTAACCGAATCAGAGAATGAAGTAGACGTCATGTTCGTCAGATTGGTCGAGTTCCTCCTTAGGGTGCAATCTAATGATGGTGATGATGAAAACCGATAAAGGGTAATCGGTTGAGGAGAGGAGGCGATTTGATGTTATGTGTTTAATCAAGTTGTCTAACCTTGAAACCTCTACATTAGTGATTAGTCTCCTTATATATGCACCCATAGGAAACCCTAATTAGTTAAGGGTAATTTGGCCCATCAACAATTACCAACTAATTATTTAATATGTTGTTATATATTTTGATCTATATAATGTAAATGATTATAATGGCTTCCAGATTAAATATTAAGTCACTAACCCAACAGTTATATTGAGACTGAAAATATGACCTTAACCACAATTAGGTCTTACTCGATTACTTAAGCATTGGATACTAACCCAACAATTATATTGAGACTGAAAATATGACCTTAACCACATCGAATAAGAAACAAACATCATTTATGATCGTGCCTTTTGTTTCAACTTTAACATCATTTATTTTGTCTATTCATAAAAAGTTGTCAACACCAACTAATTAAGTCACCAATTTAAAGTCAGTGACTAAATATATTCATTTAAGAAAATAAATCTCAAAATACACCGATCTATAAAGTATATTAAAGCAAAACATTCTTTTGGCATTTCAGTGTATTGCTTCTACTAAGGCTGGTGGGTATGGGGTCCGTCCCCCATGCGTCGAGGACCGGCGCCGTGTGGAACACCATCCCCCCCCCCCCCCCCGCGTCCCCGTCCTCTCCGTCCGGCTCTTGACGTTTGAGACAATCCAAAAACTGTGGGCCCCCTTGAATTGTTACCGTTAAATAAAAAAAAATTAATTTACCAAATTTAAACACAAAAGCAACGGTAATAAACCCCCAAATATATAAATTTCAAACATTTTTTCACCCCCATTCACCATTTTAACCATTTTTCTCATCTCTCTCACTTTATTTTTTATAAAACATCTTCCACTTTTATAAACTTATATTCTACCATGGATTCATTCAACAACCCGAACGTCCCCAACAACCCGACCAACCGAATGTTTTCTTGGTTCCGGAATATTATCCGACGATCGAACCAAACCAATTCTCTCAATATTCGTCAAACGCCTTTGCCGCATTCCAACACTCACCGAACCAATTCTCTCAGTTCTCTCAAAATCAAGCCCTTTAACAATTTATGATGCCTGGTGCTTTTAATCTCCAACCGAACCCGACGCAACCCGTTCAACCCCAACCGATCCCGACGCAACCCGTTCAACCCCAATCCGAACCCGACGAGGATGTGGAAGTTGTTCTCGAAACCCAACCGCAAAAAGAAAAAGACAATCGAAGAAAAGGCAAGCAAGTGGTGGGTGAGCAACCGTCCAAACCAAAGGCGAAACCGTGGACGCCAATCGAAGAAAAAGCCTTAGCTCAGGCTTACATAGGCACGTCCACACACCCGACAAAAGGTTGGTAAAACTAACTAACTTTTTTATAAGTTTATATTTTTTAGAATTAGTTTTTTATTTTTTGTAACATATTTTATAGGTAATAATCAAACGGGTGACGGGTTTTGGAAGGCGGTTTTGGCGAAGTTCCTTGGGCTAATGGACCAAGGCCCGTATCGAGATATCGACTTGGTGTCATCAAAGTGGCGAAAAATGAACGGGTTCGTAAATAAGTTTTGCGATGAATATAATAAAATATATTCAAGTGGGCGTCGTAGCGGCATGAGCGACGAACATGTGTTTAAAAGGCGTTGGACATGTACAAGGCGAACAATGGTAATACCTCGTTCGCACACGTTCGCGCGTGGGAAATTTTGCGAATGCACCAAAAATGGGCGCCGATTCCCAACGAGGTGGAGATGGCGAAGCGGCAAAGGACATCGGAATCGGGTAGTTTTAGCGCCGGTGGATCAGACGCGAGGTGTCACATAAACTTAAACGATGACGCCGAGTTCGACGAACAAGAATACGCCGTACATGAAGCGGAGCTTCCCACGGGCCGGGACAAATCAAAGAAGGAGCGGGCGAAGGGGAAAGAAAAGGAAAAGGTGGACCCGAATATGGACGAGTTTATGGCACAATTTAAAACTTACACCGAGGTCTCGGCCCAAATGGCGAAGGCGAAGGAGCGGGCCATCGAAGAAAAGTCTCGTGTGACGGAAGAAAAGTTACAGGAAAATGTCCGATTGTCCGATGAAAAGATTCGGCTCAAGGAATGGGAAATAATAACGATAGATGTCGATAATTATCCCGAGCCGAAACGTTCGATGTTGAAAAAACTACAAACCGACATCATGAAGAAGCATCAAATTATTTAAGTCTATGTTTTTTTAAGTTTATGTTTTTTCTTAAGTTTATGTTTTTTTTTTAAGTTTATGTTTTTTTTTAAGTTTATGTAATGGTTTTTAATATTAATGAAAATATTTTTATTATTTTATTTGTTAAAAGTTAAAAAAAGTGGAAGATTAAAAAAATAAAAAATAATAAAGGATGGGCACCTAGATTTGTGGGATTGATCATCATTGGGAGGAGTATGATGTGACGCCTACGTGACGGATCATCCTTCAAAAAAGGATAGGCACCATACCCTCTAGCCTAAAGCTTCAAATTGCCAAACACTAATTTATATAACCCCTCCTTACACGGACAAAGAGAGAAACAAGATCTACATAGCCCTGTTACATAATAAAAAATACCATGTCAGCTGCCACATCAACTGCTATATCATAAAAAATATAACGTCAGTTGCCACATCAACTGTCACGTCATAAAAAATGCCACATAGGCCATGATGGATGAATTCAGTTTCAATTAATAGCCATTTATTGAATCGAAGTATTTAATAATAGTTTTTATTATCAAAATTAATGTCCAAACGCAGCAGGAATAGGAGTTGGGTTGCTTTGGCAACTTGTGTATTATAGTGGTTTTGCTTAAACGTGTTGGACTCGTGTTCCAGTTTTGACATTCGAATGGAAACTGATCCGTCTTATTTACATGTTGTGAAGTCATAAAACTTGTGCATATTATCTTTTTATTATTATATTATATTATTATTTTATTTTATTTAACTATTTACATGTTGTGAAGTCATAAAACTTGTGCATAATAATAATAATAATAATAATAATAATAATAATAATAATATTATTATTATTATTATTATTATTATTATTATTATTATTATTATTATTATTATTATTACTACTACTAGTCTTAAGCTGCCCGCATTGCGGGCCAGTGGGCATAAAAACGTGCTACCAACATTGAGGAGATGAGGACGTAAAACCATGCTAAGTAACATCGAACGAAGACCAAAACCGGGTAAAGCGTAAAAAAACACGAATTTCCAACACAAAGTGACTTACGTGACGTAAAACATAGAAATAGTCGAATTTATAACGATGCGTATTAGAAAGTGAATAAGGTAAAACAAACTTAAAAGACCAAATGTGACCACCAAATACGAATGGAAAAAAAAACCTGAGGGGCCAAATGTGACTATCAAACCCTGTGCTAAATAGCAATAAGTGAAGAACAAATCTGAGAAAACGTAAAACAAAAACTAAAATTATTTAATCTTTGTGACACAAATTATAAAAACTAAAGTTTTGTTACAAAATGAAAAACTGTAATGCCAAAAAAAAAAGAAGACAAAAAGACAAAAAATATAATATTCCTCCGTATGTTATTAAAATTAAAATCGAGAGATTTAATAATAATAATAATAATAATAATAATAATAATAAAAATAATAATAATAATATTAAGGATAAGGATAACAAACTATTTTTTATATATAGTATTAAAATTAAAATAAAAAGTGATTTATAGATAATAATAATAATAAAAATAATAATAATAATAATAATAATAAGGATAATAAAATATTTTTAAATAAAAATAAAAATATAATTGTAAAGTTGAAGGAGAAATTGCCATGTGGCATTAATTGTAGTCTTTTATTAATATTTAGATTAGATTATTATTATTATTATTATTATTATTATTAT
Source organism: Helianthus tuberosus (assembly GCA_030545235.1). Lineage (NCBI taxonomy): Eukaryota > Viridiplantae > Streptophyta > Magnoliopsida > Asterales > Asteraceae > Helianthus > Helianthus tuberosus. The sequence goes on from CM060418.1 coordinate 191,368,739, forward strand.
TATTATTATTATTATTATTATTATTATTATTATTATTATTGTTATTGGTATTGTTGTTGTTATTATTATTATTATTACTAGGTTTTTTTACATCGCGTGTTACCGCGAAACGAAGCAAATGATAACTTAAAACAAAATTTATTTGAAAATGTAGCAAGTTGTTTAGAAAGCCTAACCGTTAGAGTCGGTTCAGTTGATATCATCGTACCATATTACGATACCAAATAAATATGTTTTTTGGAATATAAATTAGTTTTTAATAAAACCTATATTGATCGAGGGAAAAAACAAAACAAAACTACGTACTTAAGCTTAAAAAAATAACAAAAATAAGTTATTAAAGAAATATCAAATTAAATGAGAAAGCAAAGATAACTTACAAAAAAGAGAAAAGAAGTATTAAAACAAAAATAAATTATAAAAGAAATATGGTTTTAGAAAAGGAAAAAATGAAAATACGTTAAAAGCTAAAAGTAAATATAATAATAAAAGGAAAAACCGAAAATATGTTAAAAGTTAAAAGTAATAAAATATTAAAAAGCTACATATTATTTTAAATTTAAAATTACTATTCATGGTAGTTCGTAAACAATATATATATAATATAATATATATATAACTAGTGGGGTTTCCCCTCGCTTCGCGGCGGGACTTCAGCCGGCATAGATTCGTTTCATTATGATACGTGCTACAACAAAGGAAAAAAAAAATCCAAAAATAAAGTTGAGATATACCCTCGTCACGTGTTATACATTAATAGAAAATAATAAAAATGAATACCGTGGGGTTTCGGTTTGTCGTTAGTCACGGTATCGATACAATAGTAACGCTCATATAGTTTGCGATACAAAAATATATTATGTGGAAGAAAAAATATTATACAAAAATATGAACCTTATATGTTTTTGTATTGTTTAAATACAATTCAAATAACCTCATAATTATTTAATATCTTATTTATTTTTATGCTAAGCCACTTATTTTTGTTATTTGACCATTGGTAACTTGTTATTAACTTATTTCAGTGCAACTAATTAAAAGATATATAGGAAAAAAACTTTTAAATTAAGGGTCTTAGTAACTTCTTCTTTTATATATGCTAGTATTTAGGACCCATATTTCGTTACGGGGCCGTTAAACAAAGCAAAAAGATACGTAATAACGTTGAACCACGCACGCATGTTGTGACGTGTTAACTCGTAAAAAATTAACATGAAACTTAAAACATATAAAAGAATAACTAAGTTGACTTAGGATCCGCGTGTTGCGATAAGGCAATTGACGCGCAAAAACACAAACGTAAAAATGTTAACCTACACACGTGTTACAACATCTTAACTCGCAAATTTATACCCACTTACTTGAGATAAAAAATCCCCTACATTGGAAAATGAAATGAAAAAAGCTAAAAAGATTTTACTGAAAATAACAATAGTAAAATAATTGTCAAATTCATTTTCATAACAGTAAATTTCAGTTTTTCTCCTTTATGTATTATCTGAATTTTGAAACGTGCCCTTTAAAAGTTTTAATTTCATTTTATGTCCAAAAAAACATGTTTTATATCATTTTAAGTCCTTTACACCAAACTGAGTTAAATTACTCAATTAGGTTTTATTTAAGGCAATGGCAAAAATAATATTTTATAAATAAACTCCTAAAAGTTAGAGCACAAACTGCTATAGCTTTAAACTCATCTTGAAACTCCCATCTGTCTTATCATAGTCATATTCTTTCCAAGACCCAATCCAAAACCAGACTCTCACATAGTCTCACTTTCCCTACTCTATATCTCTCTACAAATCACCACACTAACCCCCCCCCCACCACCCCCAATCCAATGGTAGAAGCCCAGTCCTGGACCACTCGCCGGAGCAGCAACCCGAGGCTCGAAACCTTCGTCGACATCCCCTCCACCCCCACCGGCGAACTCCGTTACCGCCCCACCAACAACTTCTTCAACCCATCCTTCATATCTCCGACAATCATAACCGATCTCATTATCACATCATGGTACTTCTCCAACATCGGTGTCCTCCTCCTCAATAAATACCTCCTCAGCTTCTACGGTTACAAGTACCCCATCTTCCTCACCATGCTTCACATGTTTTCCTGCTCTTTCTACAGCTTACTAGCAATCCCACATAGGCTATCATGATAGAATAAAGCTTCATAAATTTAGTTTGCTTTAGAGATTAGAATTAGGGTTTTAGATTGCGGACATACGTGTGATTTGTGTAAAAAGGTCTCAAATAAACGAAGAATCAAGATAGACGAAGAATCAAGTTTAGAACCACATGTAAAATCGAGATAACACAAAAGATAGGCTCATAAAACATAGATTGTTCCGGGTAGAGGAACGAAGACTAACCAAAGTGATTCGAACTCCTTTCGAATTGAGGCAACGTGTCTTGACTTACTTAGGCAAATACGTCATCGATGTTAGGCCTACGATATTTGTCCTTTCGGTCATTTCACGTTCCTAATTGATTGGAAGTTTCGAGACTTTGGCGAGACATAAAAATCAAGGAGTGGGACTACTTATCAAGGTATGAGTTTCACCTCTATCTTCACAACATCGTACCCTAATAGCGTCGGTACTTATGTAACACCTCGAAAATTCACGTCCTATAATGTGTAGACACGTGTCGTATGTTTAAGCGTGTGAAAGAATATTATGAAAGGACTAAAGTTGACAAACATTGAAAGTATGTGAATATACGCATTCTAAGTGTCAACAGTGAATAAATATATTGTATATTAACTCTACAAGATGCTCATACCTTCAAACGAATAAATCATGGATCATACGAAGCTAAAGGTGAGAGATTACAAACTACAGGGGCTAAATGTGTCAACATGTTTAAATTATACCTCTGAGTGACCTTTTGACAAACCTGAAGCTTTGTAACGGTTAATTATGCTCACTAGAATACACGGTTTAAATTTCGTAAAGTTTCGTTATCGTATGAGAAAGTTATGGTCAAATTCGTGTGCGAGGGGTTAAAGTGTTAACGTTGAAAGTTAAGACTTTTCGGGTTAACCGGAAGTGTCCAGAGACTTGGCAAAGTGGGTATAGGTCCTAAAGCCCTTGTGGGTAAATATAAGGGGGTAAAAATGCAAGAAATAACCTTGGTTACCCTTTCATGAAGCCAAAGGTCAAGTTGCAAAACAATAGAAAATTGAAAATCTGAAATTAGCGTAAGGATATGCTAAACGGGAGGCGGGCCGCGTCAGGCGCCCAGAAGCAGAAAAGCGTGACAGCCTCCTGCAAACGCGGAAAACCGATCCTTTTTCGACATTAATGCAATGTGGGCGACCCCTAAACTGTTCTAGAGCACTAGGGCACCTGTTGGAAGGCCATGGTCTGTTGTAGACTTGGTTGTCAATCAATTGTGGTGCTTAAATCCACTATAAAAGGGCCATGTAGTGCAACATTGTTCCACACACCATTCTCTTGCAACCTGATCAATTCTGGAGCTCAATTCTGCTCTCAACTGATCATATCTCGTGCATAGGACTCTTGTAAGTGTTCTAATCCTTCTTTAATTGAGTTTAGCTTAGTTTATTAGCTAAAAGTCAAACCGTCGTAATTACGGTTTGACTTCGAGATTAGTCAACAATGGCTCAGTCATATCTCGAATTAAAAGTAGATATAAGTTGGTATTTATGTGGGTAATAAACCCTCAAAAGGGTTCCCCCTGATTACCACTCTAACCAGGTCAAAAGTCGGGTCAAACTAGTTTATAAAAAGTCAACAGGATACTTAAAATGCCATTTATGCATAATTAACATTATAGATCATATACAACCTGTTTGATCATTGTTATAACTTAGTAATAAGTGTAAGAACATGTCTAAACATGTTCAACCCGACAAATTCCTGTAAATACCCGGTTCGGAACCGAAAGTCACATAGTTTGACTTTCACTTTGACTTTCAGTTCTGACCCGTTTAGGCATGTTTTAGAAATGCCTCAGAGCTTTAATTGGACTAGGTTACATGTTAGAATAACCCTCTGTGATGTTACACCTTGGTTCATTAGTTATCCAATTAATATGCATGTTCCCGTTAATTGTTCGTTGTTGACCATTATGCCCTTATTACTTTAAAACGTGATTTTTGGAAATGTAAAAGAGTAGAAACTTTAATTACTGATATATAAACTTGTATGCAAAGTTTGACATCAGTTTGATGTGTAGATTAAGAGTTATGCTCATTATCGCAAAATGAAAGCTTATTGTTAATAAAACGGCGTAACTAGCGTATAGCCTAGTCAAGCCTACTTTTTGATATCAAATCTTTTACCCACTGATGTAATATATTATTTTGTGATTTTTAAAGATTTTTAATTAATTTTAGGCTGAGCATAACTCATAGTCATAGGCTTAATCCGGTAATTGTCGGTTTTGCCCTTACGGGCCATAAAATGAGTTTTACATATCTAAACGACTCCAAACCTTTTGCTACTGATCACATATGATAAATAAATTATTTTAAGGCTTCTGGAAATATAAAAATATCATATTTAAGTATCGAACCCGGAAATGGCCTTTAATCGCCTTTTTAAGCGTTTTTAACGCACAGTATGTGCTATAACTATATTAAACATACAAGGGTTGATACCTACTGATATTTGAGGCAAATTATAATATTTTAAAAGTAAGCAAAGGTTGATAAACTCAGACTTCGGTTTTGAGCTTTTCGGCTTATGTGAAATTACCAAAATACCCCTACGGGGCATAGTTTGGTTATAATTGATAAATTTCACTTATACACTTTAACCTACTGATATAACTTAGTAAATTGGGTATATTTGCTGATTACATCAGACCTGTAACTCAGCTTGTTACTTAAACTCTTTTATAAACTTTTAAATGACCAAACTACCCCTATAAGGCCTAGTTTGTGTTTAAACACGTTTCGGGCATAATGAAAGACATCTTACTGATGTCACAACATATTTGAGGCATAATTAACTTAGGAAACATGTATATAGCTCTCATGAATACCCGTCACGCTTATTACGCGTACGGTTAGGTTTATGTAACAAGTTTACATAAATTAGCCGAAACGGGTCAAACCTTAACGATTTTATCTCAAAATCCAGAATGTGAATAATAAACCCATATTAAACAAGTCTTCAAACTTGTCGGGTTTAAATCACATTCTATCCGGTCTTCGCTTAATCGTGCGTACGAACCATATCTTGAAACTAGCCGGTCTAAGCTTAAGCTTAATTAAAGGCCCGTTAGGATTCTAATAGGTTATTATAAAACCTTCGTTCCAGATTAGGAGGACCAGTAAAAGCTACGTGCATTTTGCTTATTGTGATTTATACATTGCTCAGGTAAATACTTTTAACTTATTTTCCCTATACGGGCTTGGGTTACGGTATATAGCATACCGCTTGATCGGGCATCAAATTCTCCACCGTTGAGTGGGTAATTGAATAAATTTGATCGGCTCGTTTAAACAGTCTTGTTACTTAAAGCCTTTGGGGGGTTAATGACCATGTCCCGGATATCCTCGGCATCATTTTACGAAATGGCCACGACTTAAGCACGGGGTGTAGGCGTACACCCGTCAGTGCACAAAAGAACATTGTGGTGTGTCTATTGATCTTTAACCCGGACAAGATCCGGGCTACTGAACGCACAAGGAACATGTAATTCGTTCACAAGATTATAATATTAAATAATTCTCCCAAGTTATAAAAATGTTTATGCCATGTGCATCCAAACCAATTTTAAACCATTTTCCAAAATGAGTCAGTTGATTGTATTTACCAGTGTAAACTGACGTATTTTCCCAAAAAGACTGAATGCAGGTACTAAACGAAATTGGCTGGATTGTCTCCTTAGCATCAATAAAAAGTCTCGCAAGCTTAGGATGCCTAAAGTCTGTTGAACTATTGTTGTTCATTTTTATTTCGATCCGTTCTGTGGATAAACAATCGAACGTTGTGATACTTGATATTACAATAATTAAATTCGGTTGTATTATATTTTTAAATTTGCTTCCGCTGTGCATATTAAATATTGTGTTGTTTGACTATTACGTTGCCAACCACGTCACGATAATCCCCCACCGGGCCCACCGGTGACACGTGGAAATCGGGGTGTGACAGGTTGGTATCAGAGCCAACACTGAGTGAATTAAACACTAGCCTTTTGTTTTTAATCTCAGTTACACAATTGCACAATTCTAAACTTTCGAGTCTAGACATATAACATAGGACAAATTCTACCTTATTTGGTTTTTGTTTTGTCCTTTAAAATTTTTATATATATATATTGTTTTGTTATCTCATGCTATATTGACAGGATTAACAAAAATGCCGCCAAGATTCTTCCGTAGGAGAGGACGAGGCAAGTGGCCGATTACCGCCCCCAATGACAACGAGGCAGGACCCTCGAATGTACGAGCTCCTTCGACAACAGAGAGTGATGATCCCCGGCAAAACCGGAGAAACCTCTTTGAGCCGGCTAGATGGTCGGTCTCACATAGCTCAACACCTCCAGTGCATAACTCATATGGGCCATACTCGGAAAATGAGCCCAACAACCCCCAACCTTCCTTCATACCATTACAGCGATCCCTGTCTCATCATTCTTTCGGGGACCCCACCCCAGTTTTTCGGGGCCGATTTAATCCGGTTTGCTACGTGTAAGAACCCGTGGGTTTTAACCCACTGGGGCCAGACGATCACTTCTCCGGTGATAATGCGGATGACATGGACGAGGATACGGACCCCGTCGAACCTGCAAGTGGTACTCCGAACCACCCGATAGAGATCTCGGACGGATCTTCGTTTCACGGATCACCCTATGTTGGTCCAGACAGCTTCCAAGCCATGTTCACTCGGCACGAGTGGTACTATACACCTCCTCACCATTCGTCGCCTCATCAGCAGCAACAGCAGCAGCAGGAACATGATCCCTCTGTGGATTCCAGATTCGTGGCAGTCACGCCACCACCTCCACCTCCACCGCTGCCAGTGCAGCCGGCACCGCCGCAACCGCCGAGGCGAAGGAGAACCGGTGCGCGCATGTCGTCACGAGCAGGGGACTTCCATTTCAGTTCCCCACGTCAGTCCAGTGGCAGCCACTATCCGCCACATCAAGAGGACCCCCAAATGGGTGGACCTTCACAACCAGCTGTACCACAGCCACCGCCAATGGGTTTTGACAACCCAATTCCAGCATATACGGGTCCCATGGCGTATAACCCGTTTGAACCACCGAATCACCACAACTATGGTTACGCGGAGGCCGACCCTTACATGGTAGCGGCGAACTACAACCCCCAAAGACCCTATGGAGATCCATGGGGAGTAGGTTACCCGACTCAGGGGTACCAGATACCTCCTCGACCTATTATCAGGACGCAATCGCAACCGCCTCGGTTTTCTCCCCCAGAAAGGGAGGAAATCCTACAAAGGTTGGACGAAGTAGAGCGAGGCTTCCACCGTGACCGTAGGGAGAGACAGACCTTCTTCCAAGGATTAGCAAGTTTGATCAAAGGGAAGAACAAGAAGGATCATTGAATCCTTCCAATTGTTGATTGAGCCCCTGCGTGGGCCTGTATTTGTTGTATTTGTTTAAGCCCCTGCGTGGGTATGTATGTGTGTTTATCTTGACCCCTGCGTGGGTCTATTTTCCGTTAACCCCTGCGTGGGTATGATGTTTATTTGTTTAAGGTCCCTGCGTGGACTAGTTTGTTTGTTTAAAGTCCCTGCGTGGACGAGCATGTTGATTGACCCCTACGTGGGTACTTGTTTGTTGGAAAAGACCCGTTTAGGGCAGCGTGTATTATTATAATAAATTAATGGAATGTTGATTTTATAAATTTCATGTTTGCCATTATGTGCATGTATAAATGAAAAATGAAATAAATAAATTAAAATCATTCCTTTTTGAAATAATCTGCCTATGTAATTATTAATTAAGAATCTTAAAGTGTGAAACCTAGCCTTCGGGTCATCATAAGACCAGGCCAAGATGGTAAGATCTGTTCAAAAGATTCAAATCTAAGTTAACATCTGAAAACATGTTAACACTCCTGGCAGGCGTGATTCGTTAAAATCACACGTCATTTTTATAAAGGAATTCTTTAGAAGATTTCCTAACCCAGTTTAATGATCTCCGAATCCTGGGTTTACATCATCAATTAAGATGATCATATTTAACCATACGTGGTAATACAATGCCTACGGGCCTTGCTGACGGGTGGTCCGTTGGACAACCCTTAAATAGTTTAAAAAGATTAAAATTTCATGCTTTACTTGGTTATTTGCTTGAACTTAGTAACTACGAGTGTTCGTGTGTTTTGCAGGTAAATCGCTTAATTCGGTTAAATTGGAACCCGTAGGCTACGGTTGATGATACGTGTTAACAGCGCAAGTGTTTTGGTGAGAAGGATTTATTATTTTTAATAGTCATCACATCATGACTATATAAACATGAGTCAATCACGTGAAAGGAAGGAACAAAAGTCAACATCATCAGCAACTTTGAGGTTTTGGTTTTTGATGAAGAAACAAACATCATCATCACTTCACTTTTTGGCAGCAGACTTCGAAAAGAGGAAGGAGGGATTGGACTATTTTGGCGGCAGACAAAAATCGTAGCAACTTCACGTGGACTTGAGCGGTTGGGCCTTGTCAACAAATCATTATCATCAAGTGGGCCAAATAGGGAGTCGACACTTGGGCCGAGAGATGCACATGTGTTGTGAGGGTTTTGACTTTCCATCAACATATATCATGATCATTGGGCTTGGCAGAGGCATCACGTGGACTTTGACTTCTCAACAGTAATACACAACAACAACATGAATCATCATCATCATTAAATGTGAACATAGTGGGCCGCATATGGATTTGGGCGGCACATCTTGGACCGACAACACATAAACCTTGGTGAGGCACAAAGAAAAGAGGTGTCACCGTAAATTACGATCCCACCGTAACTCAGACAACTTTCACCGTAACATTATTATGTCCACCGTAACTTACGGTGGAGCCGTAAGTTACGGTGGAGGCGACGCGAAAAAGTGTAACCGTTCATTAAAAACAGTTTTATTGTGTCTTTTGGGGTATTCTCATGATTGGTCGGTTTTGGGAGATCCTAGGGGCGATTTTGGCTGTTGGTGCTTGGTTCTAAACAATTCCTAACATTCGGTTTGTGCATTCGATTCGTATGAACATTAATCGTTGTGTGAAGATGATGTACCAAATTATGCGTGGCTAAACTTTTGGTGATCATCCTAGATGTAAGGTTTGCTTTTGAAACACTATGTTTGTGCTTGAATTTCTAGAATAATAACTTTGAATGTTTGTTTGAGTTATTATGGTGTTTGGATATTTGTTTGTAAATTGTTGATTATTGTTTGATGTTAATCTAAAACCATACGTTCTTGGTGCCGCTGGCAATCGAGATATCATGGGGGGGGGGGGATTAGGGTTGGATAATTGTCAATTGATCATCGAGTAACAACCTCGCATTTTATAATCCGAGTACTTAGTTCTCTTTCATCACAAATAGATAATCAAACACGAGCCATGTCTATGTGGTTCTTTCTAGTTAAGCATAAACATTAGTGTGGATTAAAACCTGAAATCTAGGATGGTCGCTTGTTCCTAATCTGTTTACAAAAACACTCTTTGATTTGCAATTTAATTAGTTAATATTAGTTCTTAAAATCAAACAATCAACTCTTGAATTTTAATTTCTGCAATTTTAGTTTAATCTTAGTTTAAGTGCAAATCTATAAAATCAACACACTTTCCACATACTCCCTGAGTTCGATACCCTCTTACCACTATCTATAGTTGTTATTGGGATTAAATTTGCGTGACCCACGACAATCACGTCAAATTTTGGCGCCGTTGCCGGGGAGTAGTGCGCAACGTGTGTCAGTTTGTTAGTTTTGTTTTGTTATTTTCGGGTTTACACTGGTGTGTTTAGTGTGCAGGTTCTATAGGTGCATGCATACTAGAGGCTCTCACAAAGCGTCACCATTGTCATTTGATCCGGAGATCGAACGAACGCTAAGGCAAAACCGAGTTTTACTACGCGAAAACAGAATCATTGGTTCACCTACTTCACCCATTACACCAAGAAACATCATGGACGAAACACAAGTACCACCCACAACGGGTCAAACGACCTCATCATTTATACCTACTTCCACACAACCATCACCAAACACAACCATACCAAATTCCACTACAATGCCTACTCCACTTCATGATACTACACCAACCAACACCACACAACCGATTACTACTCAAAATGAACCCAATCTTACCTTTAGTCCTTCAGCCACAATCCCACCATTATCACACTTCTTTCCTCCATCTACAGGTCAATCATCTTCTCATTATTCAATACCACCAAATACAACCATTGTCCATACTACCTCTATGTTTAGACCATCAAACCATTCGGGTTTTCAATACTCGACCATTCCCTTTGGGCAAACTTCGGGTATAGGGGGAGATGGATATGAGGAAGGATACAAAGACTTTGAGGGTTATGAGGAAGAGGGATATGTTTATGAGGGTGATGGAGAACAAGGGGAATTGACTTATGTGCCTGGTCAAACTCAAAGAATGTCAAATGTTGGTGGGTTTCAACAACAACAACTCATATTGCAACAAGTTCGGCCACAACATGTACAACCACAATTTCAAAGGCCAATTCAACAACCACCGATGCCACAACAACAATTTCAACCACCGTTCGTACCACAAGGGCATATACCAAGACCTATGGGTCCTATTCGTCGTCGATTGGGTGTTCCAAGAAGGCATCTTAGGGAACAAGCACGGGGAATAGAAGCACATTTCAGGCCGATAATTACTCAAAACCCTTCACCGGTGGTTATCCCTCACAACAACCAAGGGAGAACCTTTGAAGTGAGAACAAATTCTTTGCAAAGTTTACCGAAATACAAAGGGCTAGCAACGGAGGAGCCGTATTTCCACTTAGAGGCCTATGACTCAATTTGCAATACTCTTGGGAGTCAAGGTTTTTCGGCCGATGATATCAAGTTGGTATTATTTCAATTTTCTTTGGAGGATAAGGCAAAGAAGTGGTTCTACACTTTGCCTTCGGCATCTATTTACACTTGGGGGGAAATGCAACAAACTTTCTTAGACGAATTTTATACCGCCCAAAAGACCAATGATGCTAGGAAAGGGTTGAGAAGTTTCCAACAACAACAAGGCGAAATGTTCCATGAAGCCTTCGAGCGCTTAAACATGATGATTAAAAATTGTCCACACCATGGGATTGAGCTTTGGGAGTTGATGAACGCCTTTCATGAAGGGTTGTGTGCCGAGGATGCACGAGATCTAATGTCCATCACAAATGGGACTTTTGGCACAAATTATGAAGATGAGGATTGGGAGTTCTTGGAACAAATGGCCATTACCTCAAAGAGGAAAGCTCAAGCATCAAGGAGAGCACGACCGGCTGTCACGAGATCGCAAGTTCATGCAGTTGACGATGGTAATGTTCAAACTACTAATCAAATTTATGATGTTTGTGCTTTGTGTAATGAAATAGGTCATGCGGCTGAAAATTGCCAAGGAATGGTGGAAGGGCAATATGAAGAGGTGCATGCGGTTCAAGGTCAAGGTCAAGGTCAAGGAGGGGGTGGTAGAAACTACAACAACATGAACTCTAATACCTACCACCCCGGGTTGAGGAATCACCCAAATTTTCGGTATGGGAACCCTTCAAATCAAGCTAACCCGAATTTCCAAGGAAACCAAGGATTTCAAAGGCAATATCAAACGGGTCAAAGCTCTTCGGGTGGAAATGAGATGATGGAGATGTTAAAGGCGATGCAAAGTGAAATGCAACGAATGAACCAACGTGATGAGGTTCGGATGCAAAAGGACGAGGTTCGTGACAAAAGCATCCAATCGTTGACCACTCAAATGGGTCAACTTGCGAGTGACGTGGCGATATTGAAGAAAGCAAAAGGTCAATTACCAAGTGACACGGTGACAAATTCCAAGAACACAAAAAGCATTAACATCAATGTGGTAAGCACCGTTCCAAATACTAAATTTAATGAAACATTGCTAACTTCTTCGTGTCAAGTGAATGCAGGTTTGGAAAAAGATGCCGAAGTCGAGAATGATAAAGAGTATGAAGCGCCAATCGTGCCTATCCGTGTGGGAAAATTAAAAATCCCTCACGCATTGTTGGACTACGGGGCAAGCATGAGTGTGCTACCAAGCGATCTATATGATATGTACGACTTTGGTCCACTTGAAGGTATAGACACCATGGTGAGCTTGGCGGATGGAAGTTGGAGGCGTCCACGGGGAATGGTTAGGAATGTTAAGATTCAGTTGGGAGAGTTTGAATACTCGGTGGATTTCCTAGTTTTGGACTATGCTTCTACCAATATGGCATCACAACAAAGGGTGATTTTGGGTCGACCGTTTCTCTATACGGCAAATGCTCAAATCGATTGTAGAGAAGGAATCATTACTATGACCGAAAAGAATCGTAAGTTGTCATTTGATGTTCAAACTAAGATGATTAGTTACGATTTTATTGTGGCGAAGGATAACGGGTTTAGTGAAAATGTGTTTCAAAGAATGAGAAAAAAGCACCCACCGGACCGTGAAGAAAAACATATGGGTTCAAGCAGGAGTGTAATTGATTACCCATCGAATCGAAATGGGACGGATGCATTCTACGCAATGGCACGATGTAGTGATGGAAGTGGCAGGAACCGATTCTTTGAGCCACCATAAATGGGGGTGGCTTGGTCTGGCTGAAGACCTGAAAACTTAGCGCTGCTCGGGAGGCAACCCGGGGTTTTACACTGATCTTGCTATTATAGAAATCCTAAATGAATATGATTAATAAATTAACCAGATATGGTTTCTGTTTACCATGGTTAATGAATTACCCTGGTTAATGAATTACCCTAAGGGGCAATTCCATAATAAACTCCCAAATAAACTATTGTCCTTGTTTTCTGCAACAGTTCAATTGAAATGGCTAACTCATACGAGGGTAATAGTCATCCAGTGGAGGTTAATAATGACGCCCGAATTAATCTAACGGGTGCGGAATTGAAAGCGATCATAGACGGCGCTGTTACACAGGCTTTGGAAAGGCAGTATGAAGAGTACAGTGGGACCCGTAGTAGGACCCAATCTACATAGCCTTCAAAGCCACCGTCCAAGAAGGACGACTCGAAGAAAGATGATGATCGACGCTCCTCGACCCACAGTGCTCCATCTCAGCAGGTTATACTAAACAAGGGACCCCGTGACAAGGGTTGCTCTTATAAATATTTCGTTTCCTGCAAACCACGAGATTTCACTGGGGAGAAGGGAGCCATCGACTGTATTACCTGGCTGGATGAGATGGATACGGTTGTAGACATCAGCGGATGCGCTGCGAGAGACGTGGTCAAGTTTGTGTCGCAGTCTTTTAAGGGTGAAGCTTTAGCATGGTGGAGATCTCTGATTCAAGCCACCGGAAAAATCCCATTGTACAACATGTCGTGGGATCAATTTGTTGCCCTTATCAGGGAAAATTTCTGCCCTCAACATGAGGTGGAGAAGATAGAGTCTGACTTTCTATCCTTGGTGATGACAAACCTCGACTGTCAAGCTTACCTGACGAGCTTCAACACTATGTATCGGTTGGTTCCATATTTGGTAACCCGGAACCAAAACGAATAGCTCGTTTTATCGGTGGTTTAGCCCCCGAGATCAAGGCAAGCGTAAAAGCTTCTCGGCCAGCTACTTTTAGATCAGTAACTGACATTTCCTTATCCCTCACTCTGGATGCGGTCAGGCAGAGATCGCTGAGGAATAAGGAGGCTGAGAAGAGAAAGCGTGAAGATGATGGTTCACGAAAGTCGAGCAAGAAGCACCGTGGGAGCGGTGACAAGAAGAAAGGATCTGACTCAAGGAAAGAGGGGCATAACTCTGGTGAGAAGCCCAAATGCAAAATTTGCAAGAAGCAGCACTTTGGAAAGTGCAGACTTGAGTCGAACTCACAGACTCAGTCAAAAACCTATGCTTGTGGTATTTGCAAGTCCACGGATCACAAAACCTTGGATTGCAAGAAGATAAAAGACGCAACGTGCTACCGTTGCAATGAAAAGGGCCACATTAAGACCAACTGCCCTAAATACAACAAGAAGCCTGAAGAGGCCAAGAAGACTAATGCGAGAGTCTTCAGAATGGACGCGAAAGAGGCTGTGCAAGACGACAATGTCATAACAGGTACTTTCCTTGTAAATGATGTCTTTGCAAGAGTACTTTTTGATTCAGGCGCAGATAAGTCTTTCATAGATCATAAATTTTGTGAATTGCTGAAATTACCTGTCAAAACCTTAAGCGTAAACTATGAGGTAGAGTTAGCAGATGGTACCATAGAAACCGTCTCAACTGTGTTAGATGGATGTGTTATATCCATTAAGAACCATTCTTTTCCTCTGTCTCTACTTCCCTTTAAGTTGGCCGGTTTTGACATAGTTCTGGGTATGGACTGGTTATCTCATAACCAGGCCCAAATTGTCTGTAACATGAAGCAAGTGGTAATAAAGACTCCGTTTGGTGAACCACTTACCATTCGGGGGGATACCCAGTATGGGCTGCCTGAGCAAGTGACAATGCTCAAGGCTTCAAAGTGTTTAAAGAGGGGTTGTGTCATCTACATGGCACAAGTGATTATTGATGAGCCCAAACCAAAGATAGAAGACATCCCTGTCATCTCTGAATTCCCAGAAGTTTTTCCGAAAGAACTACCTGGTTTGCCACCAGATAGACAAGTGGAATTCAGGATTGATATCATCCCCGGAGCAGCACCAGTTGCTAGAGCACCTTATAGGTTGGCGCCCACGGAGATGAAAGAATTGAGGACACAGCTAGACGAATTACTAGCCAAGGGTTTCATTAAACCTAGCTCGTCGCCTTGGGGAGCGCCAGTCCTGTTTGTAAAGAAGAAGGATGGATCGATGCGTCTGTGCATCGACTATCGCGAGCTTAATAAGGTCACGATAAAGAATAGATATCCTTTACCTAGGATCGACGATTTGTTCGATCAATTACAAGGGGCCAGTTACTTCTCGAAGATTGATTTGAGGTCAGGCTACCATCAACTGAAGGTTAGAGACGAAGACGTGCATAAAACTGCATTTAGGACTCGTTATGGTCATTACGATTTCCTAGTGATGCCTTTTGGGCTCACTAATGCACCGGCCGCGTTCATGGATCTCATGAATCGCGTTTGCAAGCCGCACTTAGATAAATTCGTCATCGTCTTCATTGACGACATTCTCATTTACTCTAAGAGCCAAGCTGATCACGAGAAACATCTTCGATGTATTCTCAAACTTTTACACCAAGAGAAACTCTATGCCAAATTCTCTAAGTGCGAATTTTGGCTACGAGAAGTCCAATTTCTTGGACATGTGGTCAGTGAGCGTGGTATCCAGGTGGATCCCGCTAAAGTTGAAGCTGTTATGAATTGGCAAGAGCCAAAGACGCTTACGGAGATTCGTAGCTTCCTGGGATTGGCAGGATATTACAGGCGTTTCATTGAAATTTTTTCAAGGATTGCTGCACCCCTAACTTCCTTGACTAAGAAGAAAGTGAAGTTTGTTTGGGGCCCTAAGCAGCAAGAGTCCTTTGATATTTTGAAACAGAAGTTGAGCAATGCTCCCGTGTTGACATTGCCTGATGGAATCGAAGAATTTGTAGTTTATTGTGATGCATCACACACTGGCATGGGGTGTGTGCTTATGCAAAAAGGCAAGGTTATTGCCTATGCATCACGACAGTTAAAGGTGCACGAGAAGAATTACACCACCCACGACTTGGAGTTGGGTGCCGTTGTATTCGCACTAAAACTGTGGAGACATTATCTTTAGGGAATTAAGTGTGTGATTTATTCTGATCACAAGAGCCTCCAGCACCTGTTTAATCAGAAAGAGTTAAACATGAGGCAACGCCGTTGGATGGAGACATTGAATGATTATGATTGTGAAATCAAGTACCATCCCGGCAAAGCGAATGTAGTCGCTGACGCCTTGAGCAGAAAGGAAAGGGTGAAACCCATCCGAATCAATGCCAAGCGCATGGAAATAAAGAATAATTTGATTGAAAGGTTGTTAGCTGCACAGAAGGAAGCTGTGTTGGAAGCTAACTATCCTAATGAAAAGTTAGGAGTAACTGAGGAGCAGTTAACTCTTTGCAAGGACGGAATTTTACGATTGAATGGACGAATATGGGTTCCAATTTATGGGGGACTTCGTGATGTCATCCTTCAGGAAGCCCATAGTTCCAAATACTCCGTTCATCCTGGAGCTGATAAGATGTACCAGGATCTAAAGGCAAATTATTGGTGGATAGGCTTGAAAAAGTCTGTGGCCACCCATGTAGCTAAATGCTTGACATGTGCGCAAGTCAAAGCCGAGCATCAAAAGCCGTCAGGCTTGCTGCAACAGCCTGAACTTCCTACGTGGAAGTGGGAAATGGTGACGATGGATTTTATCACCAAGTTGCCAAAGACAAGGAAAGGAAATGATACAATATGGGTTATAGTTGACAGACTGACTAAGTCAGCTCATTTCCTACCCATCAAAGAGACTTATAGCTCCGACATGTTAGCCCAGTTATACGTGGATAAGATTGTAGCCTTACATGGCATACCTGTGGCTATTATCTCTGATAGAGATACTAGGTACACGTCGCATTTTTGGAAGAGTTTCCAACAATATTTGGGCACACGTTTGAATTTTAGTACGACTTATCATCCTCAGACTGATGGTCAGAGTGAGCGTACTATTCAAACGTTGGAAGACATGCTACGTGCCTGTGCGATCGATTTGGGTGGTAGCTGGGATAAGAACCTACCATTAATCGAATTCTCCTACAACAATAGCTACCATACCAGCATAAAGGCTGCGCCTTTTGAGGCATTATACGGTAGAAAGTGTAGATCACCTATTTGTTGGGCGGAAGTTGGAGATGTCCAGTTATCAGGACCAGAGATCGTGTTCGAAACGACGGACAAGATTGTCCAGATTCTTGACCGTCTCAAAGCTGCCCGGGATAGGCAGAAGAGTTACGCTGATCCCAAGCGTAAGGATTTTCACTTCGAAGTAGGTGACAAAGTCCTACTTAAAGTGTCACCCTGGAAAGGAGTGATGCGGTTTGGTAAGAAAGGCAAGCTAAGCCCGAGATACATAGGACCTTTCGAGGTTATCGAACGTGTCGGGTCAGTTGCCTATAAGTTAAACTTACCTGAAGAGCTCAGTGGAATTCACAATGTGTTCCACATCTGCAAACTGAAGAAGTGCTTCGCTGATGAATCACTGGTTATACCGCATACAGATGTGCACATAGACGAGAGCTTGAAGTTTGTGGAAAAACCTTTGTCGATTGAAGATCGACAGGTGAAGAAACTTCGAAGGAAGCATGTACCTATTGTAAAGGTCAAATGGGATGCCCGTAGAGGTCCCGAATACACGTGGGAAGTTGAATCCACGATGAAAGAAAAGTACCCTTACTTATTTCAGTAAATCTCGGGTCGAGATTTATTTTAAGGGGGTGAGGATGTAACACCTCGAAAATTCACGTCCTATAATGTGTAGACACGTGTCGTATGTTTAAGCGTGTGGAAGAATATTATGAAAGTACTAAAGTTGACAAACATGGAAAGTATGTGAATATACGCATTCTAAGTGTCAACAGTGAATAAATATATTGTATATTAACTCTACAAGATGCTCATACCTTCAAACGAATAAATCATGGATCATACGAAGCTAAATGTGAGAGATTACAAACTACAGGGGCTAAATGTGTCAACATGTTTAAATTATACCTCTGAGTGACCTTTTGATAAACCCGAAGCTTTGTAACGGTTAATTATGCTCACTAGAATACACGGTTTAAATTTCGTAAAGTTTCGTTATCGTATGAGAAAGTTATGGTCAAATTCGTGTGCGAGGGGTTAAAGTGTTAACGTTGAAAGTTAAGATTTTTCGGGTTAACCGGAAGTGTCCAGAGACTTGGCAAAGTGGGTATAGGTCCTAAAGCCCTTGTGGGTAAATATAAGGGGGTAAAAATGCAAGAAATAACCTTGGTTACCCTTTCGTGAAGCCAAAGGTCAAGTTGCAAAACAATAGAAAATTGAAAATCTGAAATTAGGGGCCATGCGGCCCGCGTAAGGATATGCTAAACGGGAGGCGGGCCGCGTCAGGCGCCCAGAAGCAGAAAAGCGTGAAAGCCTCCTGCAAACGCGGAAAACCGATCCTTTTTCGACATTAATGCAATGTGGGCGACCCCTAAACTGTTCTAGAGCACTAGGGCACCTGTTGGAAGGCCATGGTCTGTTGTAGACTTGGTTGTCAATCAATTGTGGTGCTTAAATCCACTATAAAAGGGCCATGTAGTGCAACATTGTTCCACACACCATTCTCTTGCAACCTGATCAATTCTGGAGCTCAAGTCTGCTCTCAACTGATCATATCTCGTGCATAGGACTCTTGTAAGTGTTCTAATCCTTCTTTAATTGAGTTTAGCTTAGTTTATTAGCTAAAAGTCAAACCGTCGTAATTACGGTTTGACTTCGAGATTAGTCAACAATGGCTCAGTCATATCTCGAATTAAAAGTAGATATAAGTTGGTATTTATGTGGGTAATAAACCCTCAAAAGGGTTCCCCCTGATTACCACTCTAACCAGGTCAAAAGTCGGGTCAAACTAGTTTATAAAAAGTCAACAGGATACTTAAAATGCCATTTATGCATAATTAACATTATAGATCATATACAACCTGTTTGATCATTGTTATAACTTAGTAATAAGTGTAAGAACATGTCTAAACATGTTCAACCCGACAAATTCCTGTAAATACCCGGTTCGGAACCGAAAGTCACATAGTTTGACTTTCACTTTAACTTTCAGTTCTGACCCGTTTAGGCATGTTTTAGAAATGTCTCAGAGCTTTAATTGGACTAGGTTACATGTTAGAATAACCCTCTGTGATGTTACACCTTGGTTCATTAGTTATCCAATTAATATGCATGTTCCCGTTAATTGCTCGTATGTTGACCATTATGCCCTTATTACTTTAAAACGTGATTTTTGGAAATGTAAAAGAGTAGAAACTTTAATTACTGATATATAAACTTGTATGCAAAGTTTGACAACAGTTTGATGTGTAGATTAAGAGTTATGCTCATTATCGCAAAATG
Source organism: Helianthus tuberosus (assembly GCA_030545235.1). Classification (NCBI taxonomy): domain Eukaryota; kingdom Viridiplantae; phylum Streptophyta; class Magnoliopsida; order Asterales; family Asteraceae; genus Helianthus; species Helianthus tuberosus. The sequence goes on from CM060418.1 coordinate 191,387,995, forward strand.
AAAGCTTTATGTTAATAAAACGGCGTAACTAGCGTATAGCCTAGTTAAGCCTACTTTTCGATATCAAATATTTTATCCACTGATGTAATATATTATTTTGGGATTTTTAAAGATTTTTAATTAATTTTAGGCTGAGCATAACTCATAGTCGTAGGCTTAATCCGGTAATTGTCGGTTTTGCCCTTACGAGCCATAAAATGAGTTTTACATATCTAAACGACTCCAAACCTTTTGCTACTGATCACATATGATAAATAAATTATTTTAAGGCTTCTGGAAATATAAAAATATCAGATTTAAGTATCGAACCCGGAAATGGCCTTTAATCGCCTTTTTAAGCGTTTTTAACGCACAGTATGTGCTATAACTATATTAAACATACAAGGGTTGATACCTACTGATATCTGAGGCAAATTATAATATTTTAAAAGTAAGCAAAGGTTGATAAACTCAGACTTCGGTTTTGAGCTTTTCGGCTTATGTGAAATTACCAAAATACCCCTACGGGGCATAGTTTGGTTATAATTGATAAATTTCACTTATACACTTTAACCTACTGATATAACTTAGTAAATTGGGTATATTTTCTGATTACATCAGACCTGTAACTCAGCTTGTTACTTAAACTCTTTTATAAACTTTTAAATGACCAAACTACCCCTATAAGGCCTAGTTTGTGTTTAAACACGTTTCGGGCATAATGAAAGACATCTTACCGATGTCACAACATATTTGAGGCATAATTAACTTAGGAAACCTGTATATAGCTCTCATGAATACCCGTCACGCTTATTACGCGTACGGTTAGGTTTATGTAACAAGTTTACATAAATTAGCCGAAACGGGTCAAACCTTAACGGTTTTATCTCAAAATACAGAATGTGAATAATAAACCCATATTAAACAAGTCTTCAAACTTGTCGGGTTTAAATCACATTCTATCCGGTCTTCGCTTAATCGTGCGTACGAACCATATCTTGAAACTAGCCGGTCTAAGCTTAAGCTTAATTAAAGGCCCGTTAGGATTCTAATAGGTTATTATAAAACCTTCGTTCCAGATTAGGAGGACCAGTAAAATCTACGTGCATTTTGCTTATTGTGATTTATACATTGCTCAGGTAAATACTTTTAACTTATTTTCCCTATACGGGCTTGGGTTACGGTATATAGCATACCGCTTGATCGGGCATCAAATTCTCCACCGTTGAGTGGGTAATTGAATAAATTTGATCAGCTCATTTAAACAGTCTTGTTACTTAAAGCCTTTGGGGGGTTAATGACCATGTCCCGGATATCCTCGGCATCATTTTATGAAATGGCCACGACTTAAGCACGGGGTGTAGGCGTACACCCGTCAGTGCACAAAAGAACATTGTGGTGTGTCTATTGATCTTTAACCCGGACAAGATCCGGGCTACTGAACGCACAAGGAACATGTAATTCGTTCACAAGATTATAATATTAAATAATTCTCCCAAGTTATAAAAATGTTTATGCCATGTGCATCCAAACCAATTTTAAACCATTTTCCAAAATGAGTCAGTTGATTGTATTTACCAGTGTAAACTGACGTATTTTCCCAAAAAGACTGAATGCAGGTACTAAACGAAATTGGCTGGATTGTCTCCTTAGCATCAATAAAAAGTCTCGCAAGCTTAGGATGCCTGAAGTCTGTTGAACTATTGTTGTTCATTTTTATTTCGATCCGTTCTGTGGATAAACAATCGAACGTTGTGATACTTGATATTACAATAATTAAATTCGGTTGTATTATATTTTTAAATTTGCTTCCGCTGTGCATATTAAATATTGTGTTGTTTGACTATTACGTTGCCAACCACGTCACGATAATCCCCCACCGGGCCCACCGGTGACACGTGGAAATCGGGGTGTGACAACTTATCAGCAGATAAGACCTACTAGAATATAATCAGGAAATTTCCCATCAAGGTTCGGATGTCACTCCTGGCTTGAGGGCAATTTCGTGCAAAAATACAAACACTGGTCAGCAGTGTTTTCAAGTAATCAAGTGTCTATTGTGTCAACCTTAGGAAAGGCATGTAAGTTTAGCAGGAAAATGTGTTGCTAGGAAGCAGATACGGTAGAATGCATAAGTCTTAAACAACAGATAAGAATCAAGATTCCTAGAACTATATACTAGGGCAAGTATTCATACTCATCCTAATTCCCTATAGTTATGGCTCTGATACCAATCTGTCACACCCCAACCGATGGCGGAAACATCAGGGTGCAAGCACTAAGCGTTCAGATTGCTCATGAGATTCCATAACACTAACTAATAATTTCTATATAGATTAAGTAAATTTCATGCAAGATTGTCTTAAACATCCACATAACCATCAATACTAAATACAACCACAATAGTCATTGTTTCAAAATTCTAAACTTTAACTAGGCGAGTTTCTAAGCCTCAATCCTAGCTTGTTTCCTATAGTTCCAGCACCTATCAGCCTGCAACATGTATTAAAATAGGGCCAGTACGAAAATGTACCGACGAGTATACAAGTTTGAGTAATAGCATAATAGATTAAAACAACTCATATCCGTATGTAAGTGTAACAAATAGTTTCAGCCATGCTAGTGTTCGCAGTCCAACAAGTGATAGCCCAAGTATCCCGATGCTTTGTTGTTTTCCCAAGTCTCAAGGAAAACTAGAATCCTCCTAACAATACACCCGAGAATAATGGGGAGGTGCATCTCCTATAGCGCTATTATTGTTAAGGCGGGACTACACACCCTGGATTAAACGTCCACATAGCACAAATAGAATACAAGAATCACAGTTTCACAGACACAGAGGATAGAGTTTAGTTTGCAAAAGTCTCAAGTATCGTAGTTTAATAGAATACATGTTACATCCCAAAGTTTAAAACAAAAAGAGCTTGAGTAAAGTCACAGTGATTGCTTAACAGGTTAATTGTTATTGGATCAGAGGGAGCTCTTTAGAGTTAGCCTGATTAGATTATAATAGATAAGAGTTAGACAGAGTAATGAGATTGCGCAAAGTGTCGGATCAGTCATCCTGATCGGATGGCTGTCCGATCGGATGGCCATCTGATCGGATTGCCATTCGATTGAGATGACATGTGAGTGAAAGGGACGGATGGCTATTCGATCGGATGCCTATCCGATCGGATTTCCATTCGATCCATAGTTCTAAGTTTTCAAAATTTAAAGTCTTAGAAGGTCTCCTGATCAGATGGCAGTTCGATCGGATGGCCATCTGATCGAGTTGCCGTTCGACGATCATGACTTTAAAGTTCAAGTGTTTAAAATTAAGGGGCAAGTGTTACTTGACCGGGTGGCTGTCCGATCGGATGGATATCCGATCGGATTGCCGCTCGATCGGGTTATCCTTGTCCCATTCCTAAACTCGTAAAATCTCTAAGTTTCTGATTAAGCAATGATGATGTGGTATACATTAAGACAACGGTAAACCCATTAGTGTTCAGCCGATCCGATCGGGTGGGAATCACCCCAGTCCGTTCAGGTGTCAGTTCGTGATGATATTTATGTCAGAACCCGCACTCCAGTCATCTTCTCCGGTAACAATCCCTCTCTAAGCCGACTCCAGACTAATAATCAAGTCTACAGTCCGTTTAGATCCGGATCTCACCGTTTTATGTAAAAGTTCAAGAAAAGATGAAGATAAACATAGGTTTTTAGCTTGAGAAGTGTGGATCTAGTATAGATTTAGTTTAAAACGCATGAAATTCCTTAGATCTAAGCTAGATCTTGGCTAGGATGACCTCACACAACAGTTTGGTACAAACCGCCATGGTGACATCACCTTTAAGAGCTCATATACGAGAGATTTCATGGTGAAAAGTGAGATTTCAAAGGAGAATCTCGTAGAGAATGATGTGTAGATCAAAGATGTACAAGAATCTAGTGTAAAACGTACCGAAATCGCCAAGAAATGGAGGAAAAGAGGAGTGCGTGCGTCTGGGTCGAGTGAGGCTGTCATATCAGTGAGAATGGTGATGTGACAGGCCTATTTATAGTGTCAGAGTGAGCTAAGGCGGTGTGCATGGATCGGATGGCAACTCGATCGAGTGGTCATCCGATCAGATGGTCATCCGATCAGATTGGCACTCGGCCAATCCACCTTTTCCGCGTTTTCGTCTTTGATTCGATTTTCACGTTAGATCAAGCGTTGTGTTGCGTATTTATTGGGTAATAGTATCACGTGACTAGATTACGTTATTAAAACAAGTTTCCATAGCTTGCGTAGTTTTCGCCAGTGACAGGACTCCAGTCCCTCGTTCAACCAAGTCTCAAGTTTCACGAGCCTCAAGAGTCAAGCACCATAGTATCAACTATCATAGAATCATAGTTTCATAGCATCATAGAATCATAGTTTCATAGCATCATAGAATCATAGCATAAGTTTCCCAAGTGTCGAAAGTATAATATTACATAGTATAGGGGTTAAAAGTGTCAAATAGGTAAAAGTATAGGGACTCAGGCGTTACAGTCTCCCCTCCTTTAGGAGATTTCGTCCCTGAAATCTTGGAAGAAGATTGCTCGAAGAGCTGGGGATACTTGGTCTTCATCTCACTTTTCAGCACCCAAGTGAATTCGGCGTCCCGTTTTCCTTCCCAACGAACCTTGACGATGGGAATTTTGCTGCGCCTCAATCGCTTGACACCCTGATCCATGATTTTGACCAGTTTCTCTACAATGTGTACAGCTTCATTTATTTGCAAATCTTCCAGGGGAACCTGCAGTTCCTCGTCGGCTAGGCATTTATGTAGATTGGATACGTGGAACACTGGATGCACATTGTTTAGTTCCTGTGGCAGGTCGAGTATGTACGCCACCTTGCCAATCCTTTCGAGTATCCTGAAAGGGCCCACATAGCGAGGTGCGAACTTTCCCTTTTTACCAAATCGAACTACTCCCTTCTAGGGAGATACCTTGAGAAGAACTCGGTCACCAACATCAAATTCCAGAGACTTGCGTCTATTATCAGCATAGCTCTTTTGTCTGCTCCTACCCTTGACCAAGTTATCACAGATTTGAAGGATCTTATCCGTTGTCTCTTGAATGATTTCAGGGCCAGTAAACTGCTTGTCACCAATCTCATGCCAGCTGATAGGAGATCGGCACTTGCGGCCATACAAAGCTTCGAAAGGAGCCATCTGAATACTGGAATGATAGCTGTTGTTGTACGAGAACTCAATCAATGGTAAATGTACATCACAGTTACCACCAAAGTCGATGACACAAGAACAGAGCATATCCTCTAGGGTCTAAATAGTGCGCTCGGTCTGTCCATCCGTTTGAGGATGAAAAGTCGGGCTAAGATTCAAATGAGAACCCATAGTGGATTGAAAGGTTTGCCAAAGACGTGAAGTAAAACGACCATCACGGTCCGAGATTATGTCAAGAGGTATGCCATGATGACATATAATCTCATCAGTATAGATTCGAGCAAGTTTCTCCACTTTATAATCTTCACTAATAGGAAGAAAGTGGGCTGATTTGGTCAAACAATCAATTATCACCCAGATACTATCGTGACCGGAAGGTGTTCGAGGTAGCTTGGTAATAAAGTCCATAGCGATGATATCCCATTTTCAAACTGGGATTTCGAGTTGTTCTAAGAGCCCTGAAGGACGTTGATGTTCAGCCTTAACTTTCGTACAAGTAAGGCATTTAGAAACATATACAACAATGCCCCTCTTCATGCCAAGCCACCAATAAGTTGTACGCAAATCATGGTACATCTTATCAGCGCCCGGATGAATAGAGTAACGGGATTTGTGAGCCTCATTCATAATGAGCTCACGGAGGTTATCGCGATCCGGTACCCAGATGCGATTGATGTAGTATTGGAGTCCATCAGGTTTTGTTTAGAGTTGTTCAATCTTAGCGCCTTGGATTTCCACTTATAGATTTCCTTCATTAGCTGATGAATACTGGGCTTCACGAATACACGCATGGAGATCATTAGAAATACGAATAGCATTCACACGAGTTTTACGACTAAGAGCATCGGCCACTACATTCGCCTTGCCAGGATGATAGCGAATTTCGCAGTCGTAGTCGTTAAGCAATTCCACCCAACGCCTCTGTCGCATGTTCAGTTCCTTTTGGTCAAAGATATGTTGAAGGCTCCTATGGTCAGTGAAAACCACACACTTAGTACCATACAGGTAGTGTCGCCATATCTTTAACGCAAACACAACTGCACCAAGCTCAAGATCGTGAGTAGTATAGTTTTTCTCATGCACTTTGAGTTGACGGGAGGCATAAGCAATAACCTTGTCTCGCTGCATGAGCACACATCCCAAACCACGGTTCGAGGCATCGCAATATACCACGAAATCATCATTCCCATCGGGAAGAGTCAGAACAGGGGCATTACACAAAAGAGTCTTAAGGGTTTGAAAAGATTCCTCTTGCTCGGGACCCCAAGAAAAAGGTCTCTCTTTCTGAGTCAACGAAGTGAGGGGGACAGCGATCTTAGAGAATTCCGAAATGAACCGGCGGTAATACCCCGCCAATCCTAAGAAGGAACGAATCTCAGATGCAGATTTAGGCGTACTCCAATTCTTCACAGCTTCAATTTTAGACGGGTCAACATGAATAACTTGCTTACTAACGACGTGACCAAGAAATTGTACCTCATTAATCTAAAACTCACACTTAGAAAATTTAGCATACAGACGTTCACCACGTAAGAGTTCAAGCATCAAGCGTAAATGTCGACCATGATCAGCTTTAGTTTTAGAATAAATGAGAATATCATCAATAAAGGCTATCACAAAACGATCCAAATAGGGCTTACAAACACGATTCGTGAGATCCATGAACATCGCGGGTGCGTTGGTCAATCCAAAAGGCATGAACACGAACTCATAGTGTCCATAACGAGTACAAAATGCGGTCTTGGGTACATCATTCTCGAGTACACAAAGCTGATGATAGCCCGAACGAAGATCGATTTTCGAGAAACAGGACGCGCCTTGTAGTTGGTCAAATAGATCATCAATACGGGGAAGGGGATAATGATTCTTAATGGTAAGCTTATTAAGTTCACGGTAGTCGATACACATACGGAACAAACCATCTTTCTTCTTGTCGAATAGCACGGGAGCACCCCACGGCGAGGTACTTGGACGAATGAATCCCTTGTCGAGTAGTTCTTGAAGCTGACTAGACAACTCTTGTATCTCGGAAGGTGCAAGATGATACGGGGCCTTGGCGATAGGAGTCGCACCAGGTATGATATCAATACGAAAATCGACGGTTCTAGGAGGTGGAAGACCAGGTAGATCTTCAGGAAAGACATCGGGGAAATCACACACCACTGGAACATCGCTTATGTTCTTCCCCTTGCTCTTTTGTTCCACCACGTGGGCCAAGAAAGCAAGGTTCTGTTTACGTAAGCACCTGCTCACTTGTGTGCATGACATCAGCCTCAGCCCTTCCGAAGGTCGGTCTCCATAGACATGCAAGATATCACCAGACGGTAGAGGTAGACGAACGAACTTCTCTTGATAAGCAATCTCGGCATGGTTCTTACGCAACCAATCCATACCGATAATGACATCAAAACTACCCAATTGCATGGGTATTAGATCAATAGTAAACACGTGGTCGTTAAGAATCAAGGAACAACCACAAAGAATAGAATCGACTAGAATGGACTTTCCATCGGCAATCTCCACCGAAAACGACTTAGGTAACATAGAGCGTGCACAGTTTAGCAAAGATTCAAATTCCACGGACACAAAGCTTCTGTCGGCACCAGTATCAAATAGAATCGAAGCATAAAGGTTATTCACAAGAAACGTACCATTGACGACATCATTGTCATTACGAGCCTGATTAGCATTAAGGTTGAATGCTCGTCCACGAGCGGTTGGCTGTTGGTCCTGGTTCAGCTGAGGACACTGGTTACGAAGGTGAGTAGTATCTCCACATTTGTAGCATGCACGAACAACGTTGACTGGCTTTGGATTCTGCGGAGGAGCTGGGAGAGCTGGTAGGGCTGCCTGAGCTTGTTGAGCTGGGTTAACTTGATGACAGTAAGGAGTTGTGTGACCATAGTGATGGATGGTATTTGGATTGTGATTTATATGTGTTTAATGTCCAATCTTATGCATATTTGAGTGTCTATATGTGTGGAATTGGATAACTATGAGAAAATGATGCTTTGCAGGTTAAATATGAAGATTAGAGGTGTTTTGGAGAATGCAAATGGAGAGTAAATAAAGATATCAAAGCATGATATGATAGAGAATTGGATTACAAAGACGTGGGCGTAAACGGGGAAGAAAACGGAGTTAAAATGAAGAAGTTATGAAGAAAACAGTTTTGTGAATAAGTTGCCGATAGTAGCCTACGGTTCTGACAGTAGCCTACGGTTCAGGGGTTATGGAAATCAGGTTTAATGTGCGAAAATTAGGTTTTTATGGGGAGCTTTTATTCCATTCGACCAGGGACGATTTGGGGGAGACCATTAGGGGATTTTTGGGCATTCTTCCACCATTCCACACCTTCCAATCATCTTCTAATCATCAATCATGCAATTTCTCATCAAGATTGAAGATCAAATCAAGAGCATGAGCGGCTAAACCACCCGTGATCATCTTCGGGACTAGGGTTTGTGTTAGGAACCGGGTTGACCTAGTTTTACAAACTTTTGGATTGAGATTTGACTAATCATTCGGTTAGTTTATCTTTATTGTTTATTTGTTTTTGATTAAACATTGTTGGATTATCATTGCATACTCGTTCATCAGTTATTTGGTTTTGTCATCAACAATTGGGATTAAATTCTAAGTTGTCATTGTTCTTCAACCTTTAACCATTGAACTTGTTTATGTTTATGAAATCTAGGATTGGTAATTAATTAGGTTACTATTCAGTTGCATCAATCTTTCGGTTTCGATCGTGGATCATTGCAACCAAATATATTAGTTGTTAATTATTTATCAAAACAAGTAGTTAGCAAATCATATCTATGTGATTTCCAATTGGTAGTAATTAGGTTACCCGTGTTTCTACACAACCTGAAAACCCGAAGATTGGTCATTTTTCTCATAATTGTTTACAACCACATTCATAACTTATATTTTCTAATAGCTCTCTTAATCGGCAAAAAGCAATTAGTTTAGAATTAGATAATCATTAAAAACAACGAGCTTTCATACTTTCCACTGATTCCCTGTGGATTCGACACCCTACTTGCCCTTTACTAGTAAAAGGTGAATATGACACTTTTAACTTATATTTTTGATCGACCTTACGACATCGATCACATAGCGATTGCAGTTGGTGCACAAACGGCATGCATAAACAACAGGATGATGAAAATTACAAGTGGTACACTTGGGATACGACCCAGAGTACTGTTTCTTTACTTCAGGTGTAGCAGGGTTCTGAGCAGTAGTAGCAGGAGCAGGCTTAGCAGCAGGAACAATAGCATTGCATCCTGAACCCTGTGACTTTCGCCTCTTGTTTCGGCCGCCACTTGGCTGTTGAGTAACTTGATGTGCATATTTAGAAGGGGCAGGGTTAGCAAACTGCTTATCACGAACATGATTGTTGTTGAGACTAGCTGCGAGACGGTAGACTTCCTCAATAGTTCCGAGTTGAGATGCTTCAATAGAATCACGCATAACAGGAGGTAGACCATTGATATACTTGGTTATCATGCGCTTGGTAGTAGAAACCAAGTGAGGGACGATCAAGCTGAGCTGCTTAAAACGGGTAGTATAAGCCAGGTTGTCATCGCCAACCTGCTTCAAGTGTCAAAACTCTTCTTCAAGCTTTAATTGTTCACGAGGAAGGCAGAATTCAAGCATCATCAATTCTCGCACCTCAGCCCATGGAAGAGCATAGGCTTCTTCATTCGATCGGATGTTTCTCTCATTTGTCCACCACTCTAACGCTCTGCCTTGAAACATTCCTGTTGCACTCCTAGTCTTTAGCTGCTCTGGGCACTCACTGTTAATGAAGGCAAACTCGTGCTGTCAAACCACTCGAGCATAGCAGTTACCCCATCACTGCCCGTGAAAGACTTGGGGTTGCAAGAGACAAAATGTTTGTAACTGAACTTTGTAGACTTTTCTTTCTCCGTCTTAGAGTCAACAGAAGAGGGCGGAGTGTTCTTCCTTGGATCTCAGAGACAATCTTTGGCACGACTCGAGCGATCTGGTCGGCCATGAAGGACATCATCTTTTTCTGAGACTTTTCCCTGGACCTCTTGAGAGTGTCGGAGAGCTTTCGAGAATACATCCTAATGATCCAACAAGAGGATCATATAAGTCTAGATTCACAAGGTCTCACAGTATAGAGTCACACATGATAGGTTTAATGACTCAAAATTTAACAAGATTCACATAGTTCACATTAGTTTAAACACCACAACTTACGACCTTCGCATGGCACGTTGTACGAAGTTTGGCAACATGTCAAAAACGCTTATATATAGGAAGTACCAAGGGCGTATCCACCACGTTTCGCGCACAATCGCTTCTGCCTCGTACTCGGTGTCATGTTACGTGTAGCAAAACACACTCATCATCATTATCATAGTTTCACATAGGCTTCAATAGATTCGATAGATTCCCATAGTCTTCATTAGACTCAACGCCACAGAATCCACGACCTTCACATGGCACGTTGTACGAAGCTTGGCATCATGACAGAAACGCTTATATATAGGAAGTACCAGCGGCGTATCCACCATGCTTCGGACACGTCACTTATGTCTCGTATTTCTATGCCATGTTCCGTTTAGTGTTTTACAACCATATTAACGTATATATTCACCAGGTAGATTCACATAGTATCATAGTCGATCAAGATTCCCACATAGGCTATCGTTATAGAATAAAGCTTCATAAATTTAGTTTGCTTCAGAGATTAGAATTAGGGTTTTAGATTGCAGACATACGTGTGATTTGTGTAAAAAGGTCTCAAATAAACGAAGAATCAAGATAGACGAAGAATCAAGTTTAGAACCACATGTAAAATCGAGATAACATAAAAGATAGGCTCATAAAACATAGATTGTTCCGGGAAGAGGAACGACGACTAACCAAAGTGATTCGAACTCCTTTCGAATTGAGGCAACGTGTCTTGACTTACTTAGGCAAATACGTCATCGATGTTAGGCCTACGATATTTGTCCTTTCGGTCATTTCACGTTCCTAATTGATTGGAAGTTTCGAGACTTTGGCGAGACATAAAAATCAAGGAGTGGGACTAGTTATCAAGGTATGAGTTTCACCTCTATCTTGACAACATCGTACCCTAATAGCGTCGGTACTTATCAGCAGATAAGACCTACTAGAATATAATCAGGAAATTTCCCATCAAGGTTCGGATGTCACTCCTGGCTTGAGGGCAATTTCGTGCAAAAATACAAACACTAATCAGCAGTGTTTTCAAGTAATCAAGTGTCTATTGTGTCAACCTTAGAAAAGGCATGTAAGTTTAGCAGAAAAATGTGCTGCTAGGAAGCAGATACGGTAGAATGCATAAGTCTTAAACAACAGATAAGAATCAAGGTTCCTAGAACTATAGACTAGGGCAAGTATTCCTACTCATCCTAATTCCCTATAGTTATGGCTCTGATACCAATCTGTCACACCCCAACCGATGGCGGAAACATCGGGGTGCAAGCACTAAGCGTTCAGATTGCTCATGAGATTCCATAACACTAACTAATAATTTCGATATAGATTAAGTAAATTTCATGCAAGATTGTCTTAAACATCCACATAACCATCAATACCAAATACAACCACAATAGTCATTGTTTCAAAATTCTAAAATTTAACTAGGCGAGTTTCTAAGCCTCAATCCTAGCTTGTTTCCCATAGTTCCAGCACCTATCAGCCTGCAACATATATTAAAATAGGGTCAGTCGAAAATGTACCGGCGAGTATACAAGTTTGAGTAATAGCACAATAGATTAAAACAACTCATATCCGTATGTAAGTGTAACAAAATAGTTTCAGCCATGCTAGTATTCGCAGTCCAACAAGTGATAGCCCAAGTATCCCGATGCTTTGTTGTTTTCCCAAGTCTCAAGGAAAACTAGAATCCTCCTAACAATACCCCCAACAATAATGGGGAGGTGCATCTCCTATAGCGCTACTATTGTTAAGGCGGAACTACATACCCTGGATTAAACGTCCACATAGCACAAATAGAATACAAGTATCACAGTTTCACAGACACAAAGGATAGAGTTTAGTTTGGAAAAGTCTCAAGTATCGTAGTTTAATAGAATACATGTTACATCCCAAAGTTTAAAACAAAAAGAGTTCGAGTATACTCACAGTGATTGCTTAATAGGTTAACTGTTATTTGATCAAAGGGAGCTCTTTGGAGTTAGCCTGATTAGATTATAACAGATAAGAGTTGGACAGAGTAACGAGATTGCCCAAAGTGTCGGATCAGTCATCCTGATCGGATGGCTGTCCGATCGGAGGGCCATCCGATCGGATTGCCATTCGATTGAGATGACATGTTAGTGAAAGGGACGGATGGCTATTCGATCGGATGGCTATCCGATCAAATTGCCATTCGATCCATAGTTCTAAGTTTTCAAAATTTAAAGTCTTAGAAGGTCTCCTGATCGGATGGCAGTTCGATCGGATGGCCATCCGATTGAGTTGCCGTTCGACGATCATGACTTTAAAGTTCAAGTGTTTAAAATTAAGGGGCAAGTGTCACTTGATCGGGTGGCTGTCCGATCGGATTGCCGCTCGATCGGGTTTTCCTTGTCCCGTTCCTAAACTCGTAAAATCTCTAAGTTTCTGATTAAGAAATGATGACGTGGTACGCATTAAGACAACGGTAAACCCATCAGTGTTCAGCCAATCCGATCGGGTGGGAATCACCCCTGTCCGTTCAGTTGTCAGTTCGTGATGATATTTATGTCAAAATCCGTACTCCGGTCATCTTCTCCGGTAACAATCCCTCTCCAAGCCGACTCCAGACTAATAATCAAGTCTACAGTCCGTTTAGATCCGGATCTCACCGTTTTATGTAAAAGTTCATGAAAAGATGAAGATAAACATAGGTGTTTAGCTTGAGAAGTGTGGATCTAGTATAGATTTAGTGTAAAACGCATGAAATTCCTTAGATCTAAGCTAGATCTTGGCTAGGATGACCTCACACAACAGTTTGGTACAAATCGCCATGGTGACATCACCTTCAAGTGCTCATATCCGAGAGATTTCATGGTGAAAAGTGAGATTTCAAAGGAGAATCTCGTAGAGAATGATGTGTAGATCAAAGATGTACAAGAATCTAGTGTAAAACGTACCGAAATCGCCAAGAAATGGAGGAAAAGAGGAGTGCGTGCGTCTGGGTCGAGTGAGGCTGTCATATCAGTGAGAATGGTGATGTGACAGGCCTATTTATAGTGTCAGAGTGAGCTAAGGCGGTGTGCATGGATCAGATGGCAACTCGATCGAGTGGCCATCCGATCGGGTGGTCATCCGATCAGATTGGCACTCGGCCAATCCACCTTTTCCGCGTTTTCGTCTTTGATTCGATTTGCGCGTTAGATCAAGCGTTTCGTATTTATTGGGTAATAGTGTCAAATAGGTAAAAGTCTAGGACGTAGGCGTTACAAGGGTACCCTGTTTCACCCCTTTGATCGAACCGACTTCTGGAACATAGGGTGGTGGTGATGCACAGTTAGAGAGAAAGATAGAGTACCTCGTTTCACCCCTTTGAAGAGATATAGGTTTTTTATTTTAGATTTGGAGTTTTTTAAGAGAGAGAAACATGGGAGAGATGTGATGATTGATGGACAGAGAGTGTGTTCTTGATCGTGGTTATTTATGGTAGACAATGTAGAAACAAAATAACTAAGGTGAAATACCAATAATACCCTTGCCTAGGGCTGGCATATCATGTATACTTGTACACGATAATACACGATACACGCAATCCCATACACGAACACGACACGATAAGGTTTCGTGTCAAGTTTTCCATACACGAACACGAAATATTTTTTAACAGGTTTACACGATAATTACATGTTAATACCTGTTTACGAATGCTTCAATAATTACATATCTAGGAACCTGTTTAGTAAATCAAAAGTTCACAATAGGCTTAAGTAATGCATAAACGCAAGTTCACATGGGTCTTTCCTCACAAATCTTCAATTCAAAGTTCACATGGGTCTTTCTTCACAAATCTTCAATTCAAAGTTCACATTGGTCTTTCTTCTCAAATCTTCAATTCAAAGTTCACATGGGTCTTTCTTCTCGACGGCCGGTGGTTGGGGTGGTGTCACTGGGAATGGGGCTGGAGAAGGGAAGAATTAGGGTTTTTTTTAATATGTCCATTGGAATGGAAACGTGTCGGAAGGGTTAGGGAAAGAGAGATAAGTAATAAGATCAAGTTTTCAAATCACATGGTCCCACTAAATTATATTTTTTATTATATTAAAACTGTTAACATGTATTAACAGGTACTAAACAGGCAAACAAGTATTTTACCTGTTTAGACACAAAAATAACAGGTATTTTCGTGTCTACCTGTTTAGTACATGTTACATGTTAAGGCCATACACAATACCTGTTAACTTTGTGTAGATTCTTGTCATGTATTCGTTACGTGTCTAAAATTGCCAGCACTACCCTTGCCTTAAATAAACCTAACTGAGTAATTTAACTCAGTTTGGTGTAAAAAAATACTTAAAGTGATATAAAAGATGTGTTTTTTTTAACATAAAATGAAATTAAAACATTTAAAGGACACGTTTTAAAATTCAGACAAAAAGTGAAATATACACTTTTCATAATTATAACTAAATTCATAAGTCTAAATTCTACAACCCAATAAAATAATATATATATATATATATAATTATTATTATAAGTATTATTATTATTATTATTATTATTATTATTATTATTATTTTCTTTCACTGTATTATCAAAACAAAAGAAGACTATGTTTAAATAACTTTGGGGTGGAGTATCCACATCTTAAGTTTTCTTTACTCCACATTAGCGTTATATTACATTTTTTATTATCCATAAATCCACAGTATACATCTTTCTCATACTTAAATCATTCTATAAACAATAAACACCAAGAGAGAGAAAGAGAGAGAGATGTGGGATGGGTGGGAATATGTCACCGACCAAGGTGTGATTTTTTCGAGGCTGGGGAGATCGGGAGATAGTGTGCACACTTATTTATGAAGAGCCATTGTAACCGCTCGCTGAGGAATGTTAGTTTAAGGAAAGATTGTGTGAAAACATAGATGGTGTATGCATCTATCAAATAATGGTGGACACGGATACCATCTAGTTCCGCTAAATTGTTTCTAGAGTAAAATGCCAAAATATCTTTCTAAGTTTTGGTTACTTTTGCTAGTTCAGTAAAAAAATGAAACTTTTTGTATCTGGTAAGGTGGTAGGGATCCTGTACATTAATCCAGAAGTGTGAGAAGTGTATTATAACACTATATAACACCATATAAACACCGTATTGTAAGATTAAATATATTATGTTTTAATATTTAATCTATAGCCATTATAATCATTTAAATAATATAGGTCAAAATATATAATAACCTATTAAATAATTAGTTGGTAATTGTTGATGGACCATATTACCCTTATTAACTAATTAGGTTTCCTCCTGGGTGCATATATAAAGGGGTCTTATGCTGAGGTTGAGGGGTTAGACAGTTTCACAATTAGACATACCCCATAAGCATAACATCACTTTCGACCTCCATCTCCTAAGCCGATACCCTTTTCGGTTTTCTAAGTCCCCATCATCAGTTAGTACCCTAAGGAGGAACCAGATCACACTGACATCTATGTCGAACTCTATGTCGTCTTCTCTCACTGGATTCTCCACTGCACTGTCTGCGGTGACAGGTATGTTTTCATGTTTTCATTCATGTTTAAACAAAACTGAACCAACATGTGGTATCAGAGCATATGTTGATTAGTTAGTTCTGTTTTCGTATCCATTATTCTGGGATAGAAATCTGGAAAACAAAACTTTGAAAACCTAATAAAACTCGAAACCCGGTTTCGAGTCACTCTTTCTAAAAATTTCGGATCTTATGTTTTTGATGTTTAGGTCACTATTCCGAAATCAAATGTGTTAAGTTACTGTTCCGAAATCATTAAAATCCCAGATTTCGGATTCTAGAATTTTTGTTTTTTGTTTTAGGGTTCATCATATGTTCTTAGGAAAATTCGAAATTCCTTTATGTTTTGGAATATAATTTGGATTTTTTGAGTGTTATTTCCTGTTTTGATCTATTCTGCATTCTAAAGATTTTCGAAATCTGTTAATAGATAATCAGATAAAATTTTCGAAATATTTGATAAAATTAGATCATCTTAAAACAGGAAATCATATCTCATAATCCCTTAGATTTCGAATTTTCAGTTATGTTATCACAATAAACAGATATCAACAGTGGGCTCGAGACCATCAGATTACGACTCGAGACCATCAGTCTCGACTCGAGACCATAAGGTCTCGACTCGAGACCATAAGGTCTCGACTCGAGACCATCAGGTCCTTAAACCTTCACAACTCGAGACCATAAGGTCTCGACTCGAAATCATAAGGGCTCAAAAGATTACAACTCGAGACAAAGGTCTCGACTCGAGACCATAAGATCATAACTCGAGACAAAGGTCTCGACTCGAGACCATAAGGTCATAACTCGAGACAACAAGATTGTGACTCGAAACCTCATAAGATCATAACTCAAGACAAAGGTCTCGACTCGAGACCATAAGATCATAACTCGAGACAAAGGTCTCGACTCGAGACCATAAGGTCATAACTCGAGACAAAAAGGTTGTGACTCGAAACCTCATTATTTTAAGCTGTTTAATGTGAACTAAATTTTTTTCCGGGGCTCCGCCCCGAACCCCGGGCGGGGGCACGCTGTCCCCCGCACCCCCAGCGAACTCACCGCGGAGTTCGATCTCGCTAACGGGTGGTTTGCTATTAAATAATTGGTTTTGTAATTACTTAGTTAATTAGTAAGGATCAAATAATGTTTTACAAAACCAAAATGGCTTAACTTGAATGAGCTTCTGATGTATCATTTCTGGCCAAAGCTGATTTGATACATCTACTTATCGTTCAAGTATTACGAAAGCTATGTTAAATGTGCATCATAAACATGAATGTCTTAATATCTGGCCAAAGCTGATTTAATTCCTTCATAGATGGCATTCTTAACGAGTGCATAACTAAAGTGATTGTCTCAATTTCTGGCCAAAGCTGATTTGTTACAACCACTTTGCACACATGCTTAAATGATTACACTTCTGGCCAAAGCTGATTTGTCTTCGTTTAAGTAGAACTTTAAATAGTCTATTATTTTGATGTTAGTAATAGACATATCACAACCTCTTCACACAATGATCCTTATATTAATGATCCTTAATTAATGATCATTTCGTCTGCCTTATTCTTAGTACCCATAATTTTTTACTCACTATAATTTTCTTCTATAAATCTATATCTCATCCACTCTAATTCCTAAATCTAATATGTTTTGCTTAAAGTTTCTATAAGAATTAGCTCTTAAATTAAATCCTTGATTATCTCTTAAGACACGATAATCCTATTGCTCTCTTCTGATAAAGCACTACAGAAGAAAAGTAGAGCATGATGATTAGGATAAATCGAACATGATGTCTCTTATGATAATCAAGAATAAGTGCTGTCACTAAAAGGTTATTCCAGATTAAGTCTTTCCTAAGACTAATCTATAATTGTGGAATAATCACTAGAACTCCTAAGATGCATGCCTTCATTTAAATTATAAATTATAAAGCTAAGTGGTATATGTGAATACATAATAATGTACAATACCATGACCCATAAAGTTAAGGGCTTACGCGTGGAAATAAGTACATTTTTCCAGTACATTACATACTAAGATTTTCACTTGTACAATTTGATGCATTATAAATCAACTATAACACTCAAAAGTACCAAAGTATAATGAGTGTGTTGATAAGCAACATATGTACAAAGAAATAAATGTTTGAAACTGGAAAATAAGATGTTATTCACCTTACAACCACTAATAGTTTAAAAGAGGATTGTTCTAAGGTCCATAGACAAATTACAAGTGCTAATTCCAACTTTAAGGTTCTTCAAGGGAAAATCTCACTGCATAATTATGTCATTAGACTAGGCATAAGCAACGAGACTATCCATTATTCCAAAGAACAGTTGGATAAGTTAATTAGGTAGTCACTTACTAATGATATTTAAGTCTGATCATTTTTTAATATTCCAATTAACACATGATTAGTTGACTCTAGTTCCATACGTTTCCTTACCAGAACTCGACAAATAACTAACACGAGAGTTAGTAACAAAATTAAATGTTAAGGCTATAAGAGCCATAATAAGCAGTCTTCAAACAACGCTTTTCGATACCTTATATATTCTGATTAATCAGAATATAGTATCATAATTAAGCAAAGTTATGAAGATTGTGAGGTTTGCATAGTCAACATAAAGTCACACTTACCGTAAACTCTCATTTTATTTGTTCTAAATATCTGGATAGAAACATTACTAAGATGGAACTAGATGATACCTTACACTTTCACAACTTTTGTCATCATGCAAATGAGAATTTGACAAAAGGAAAATGAGACTTATAAATTTCATCCATTATAACTGAAATTCATGAGAAATCATGACATGGTTAATGAGGATGATCTCTTATCTAATCTTATTCTAAGTGATTTTAAATCATGACATTAAAGCCCTAAAATATGACTTGGCTTAAGGAATAAGTATGGGTCCATCATAAGTCATTCATTGACATTCGTGGAACTTATTCCAAATGGAATATTCAGACATAAATTCATTTATCATTTGAAAGACTATCAACTTGTATCTAAATTTTGTCGCATATGGCCTACGGTCTTAGAAGAAATCTATTCATATATATACTTAATAAGATTTCTATTAGATATGTCCCTAAAGTTTCTTTTGATATCTGGACATTAAAGAAATCAAATAAAGTCTAACGTATATGTGACAGGTTCCCACGTCACGTACCTCATTGAAACTTCTCTTGTAGCATTTTGAGATATCACAGATCAGTGGGAGCATTAAGTGTCTTAAGAATAACTTGCAATAGTTGCAAGAGGTGGGGGAGTGAAAATTTCACATTACCTCCATTTGCACCTCTTGTACAAGACACCGCTCCATCACAACACCGTTCTATCAAAACTTGTCTCCTTAAATCTAAAATGCTACTCTTACAAAAGTTTCATTGTTGCTTAATTGTAGGCACACTTAGATTTCTTACCCGAACTAACATAATCCTCAACAAGAGAAATCAAAACGACTAACGTCATTAATTTGTTTTCTCTATTAGAATTTGTTGGTCGTTAAATATTGACCCTAAGCATGCTGAGTTCCTAAAGATTTCTAAGGTCAGTGGGAGCAGTCAAAGTCCTTATCATGACTTGCAAGGAATACAAGAGGTGGGGGGAAGAATGTCATTAAATTTTCACTCCGAATTTAACTCCGATTACACCTCTTGTACACCATACTGCACCAACTCTTACAAACTTAGAATGAAAATGATAGCAACCTAACCAAGAGCTAATCCATAAAACTGAAACTTCTAATGAACCCAATAATCAACTCAGGAGGTCATCTAGGTTTAAAAGCCTACTAACTTTGATGATTACACAACCTCCCTAACTGAAGTTGAAATGGTTTTTGGAAATGTTTACTGATCCTATCTCTTCAAATTAAGCCATTAGTGCCAATCAATCTTCTAAATGGAATAAAACAGTTTTCTAGTAAAACTGATTTTATGTGTTCGTATAACGTTTGGGATTTGATTGAATTACCTAACAGTGTTCATAACTAAACCAAATCCTGATACAAACGTTAAGACACTAAGAAACATGATTGATTGTCAAAGGTTATACTTAGGAAGAGATAAATTATCAAAGTTTTCTTTGAGGATCATCACTGTTCTAGTAGCTTATAATAGTTTAAGGCTACATTAGATGAACATTAAAACAATTTTCCCTAACAATTGGCTGACACAATTACATGTTCATAAAACAACCTGAAAGTACTAAACTGAAGGTTAAGGAACACTTTGTTTGTAAGCCAATAATATCCATGTATGGGTTAATGCAAACATTAAAATGTGATGAAATCTTAACGTAATTATTTTCATCAATAATCAAGTGGATTAATGTACCTACCTCAAGATGAGTGGGAGCAACTAAAATAAACTTGTCTATATAGATGACATTCTTTTGACAAGTATATGTTACATAAGTCAAAGCATTGTTAACACAAACTTTGATATAATAAATCTCAGAGATATCTCTTACGTGATTGATATCATAACATACTGAGATAGACCCAATGGGATATTAGTTCCGTTCCATAAGTTTAACATTAAATGGGTCCTTACATATGTAACAATCAATATTGCTCTCCTTCAGAGGATAATATGGTAAATGAGATTATTTTTACGCTTCATTAATTGGAAGCCTTATGTAAGTTTAAGTCTATACTCGTTTAGATATTACTCACATTGCAACACACTAGATATGTCTAGATTAATGTGAAGCATCTAATGGAGTATTACAATATCTTTAAAGGAAACGAGAAGCTATAATTTGAAGAAGAAGTGAGAATTAAAACCGGTTTATTACTCTAATTTTGAGATATTCAAAGATGACAAAATGTAATTTCGGGTATATCTTTATGTCAGCAGACAAAACCCATCTCATGGAGGAGTCATAATGCACTGATATTAACAACCTAAGTTATAACGACATAATATAGTCACTGAATGTTGTTGGAAATTTATCAGTGGACTCATAAGTTTATTAACTCCATATAATTAATGTTTTGAAGACTTAGTGTGATAAAGTCAGCTACCATAACTCCTTGAACAGTAACAGTTCAAGAGGTGCTGCATTAAGTTTCGATACGCAATTAATTATTCGTTTATGAACGAATTGAGGAAACTAAGTTTGTATCGAATACATTCATGATATGCTTAAGGATCCTATAACTGAAGGGCTATTACCCATAAGTCTTATTAAGAGAGCTCAGAGACGGGTATTAATTGATGGCCATGCGCAACTGCATATCGTACTATGAATGACTAAGTATTAGTTAATTTTCCTCATCAGTTTGATTTTGTATGTCTCTAAGAATATGTCAAGCTAGCATAATGGCATATAGACAAATATAGTTACAAATCAAACAAAGAGCTTATGCGTATTTTGATCATAACGATTAGGTTTTAAATTAAGGCTATAGTATGATTAATGGGGGTCCTGAGTCGCATAATGATTCAACGGATGTATTTCTCTGCTATAGTACTTGTTTAAGGCTAAAATGAGTGTTAACTCCTGATCAGGCTTATCTAATACTCATAGTAAATGATTACTCGGCTAAGTGGGAGAATGTAAGATTAAATATATTATGTTTTAATATTTAATCTATAGCCATTATAATCATTTACATAATATAGGTCAAAATATATAATAACCTATTAAATAATTAGTTGGTAATTGTTGATGGACCATATTACCCTTTGTTGGTGCATTCATCTGTCGTCTTCGTCTTATGTCGAGTCTCGGTTCGTTGCGAAGATGTTCAAGCATGATGTCATGATGACATCATCAAAGTGACATCATCATGACATCACTACACAAAAGACAAAAAGGATTAGAATGTTAAAGTTAGATTTCGGTCAATATGTTTGTTTCTGATTCCGCTTTTGTGTCAAAGTTAATTCCGCTTATGTGTCAGTCTTAGGGTATCGCTTATATGTCATGTATGAAAAAGCGGAATCATATCACCTATATATAGGTCATAAAAGCGAAATCACTGATGGAGTTCGAGGTGTTGTCTTCCGGTGAGCCACGAAGTGCTGCCAAAGTGTTGATTTGATTGTAAACGTCATTCAGATTAATAGAATCAACATATTAAATTGAATTCTCGCTGAATTGAATCTGATTTGTCTGTTTCTGCCGTTCAAATCAGTAATAGCTCTTCTAAACGACTCGTTTAGGTCCGAATTCGATCCTACAATTGGTATCAGAGCCAGTGAAGAAGAGTTCTACACATTTCAGCCGATAATTCTGTTTCTACACCATTCTTTTTCGAAAATCAAAAATTTTTTCGGTCAGAATCGGTTCAATTTCACACACGGCACTCGTAATCACGTAATAATAAATCCTCGAAAGTTTCAAAGCTAAAATTGATTAAAAACTCATTATTTTTGAGGTCTCGCTTTTATGGACTCGTGCATTTGATGATGTCAGCAGCGATCTTGTCTTGATTTCGCTCTTTTGAACAGTTTAATTCCGCTTATTTGAACAAGGTTGATTCCGCTCATTTGAATAATTCTGATTTCGCTTATCTGTACAAATAGATTTCGCTTTTGTGTCACTTGAGGTAACGCTTTTGTGACAATCTTGGGATTTCGCTTATAGTGACAAAAATTGTTTCAATTTAGTGACACTTAGGAATTCACGTGATTGTTCATCAAATCTTGTGTAACATTGAATTCGAGGATGTCAGGTTGTGTCAGATAATCAGAAGTGCATGTGTTAGTTCATGTGAGCATTTAAAGTTTGTCGGATATTGATTGTTAGAGCATGTGAAATTGTGATATCAATGTACGCATGTGAGCATTTCTTGTTTCAATTCATGTGAGTAGTTGCGGTCCAATCTTCTTTCTACAACAAGTAAAAGTTGTCAGCTAGTTTAAAAAAAAAAATTCAACAATTGCATGTGATTAGTCATACATTGAGGTCCAATCAAGCTATGTGATTGTCAGTATAGTGGATTATTTTCGGTAAAAATCATACATATCAAAAGGCTCATGTGATTATATCTTGGTTCAAAGTTAGCGGCCCAATCATCATACACACCTACTTTACATCAGCCCATATCATAAATTGAGTTTTGTTACTTGTGAATATTTCACGAAATTGATTCAAGTGCAGTCCACGTGAATTGTTGAAGTTGATCGGGCCAATCACAGTCAAGTACAGTCCACTTTATACTCGGAACAAGTGAAAGTGTGTTTTTGTGAGAAATTTTGTCGGGATTATTTGAAAAATGGAAATGATGTTTGATGAGATGGAAAATCATGATCTTGAAAGATTAAATGATTGGTATATGGGGTATTTGGACAATAGTTATAGAAATGTGAAAAAGGATCTTTGGGTCAAAAGGTTTAAATATTTTGCATGTTTGAAAAATGAAAAATTGGAAGAATTAGAGAATCGATATGGAGTCTTACTTAGTTACTTAAAAAATCATGAGATATTTCCATCAGATGCTGAAAAAATAGAAAAGTTTGCAGATGCATTACCTATTGAATGGAGTGAATTTTTGAAAATTTTTAGAAAGGATTCAAATTTTTCAAAATTACGTCTAAAAAGATTCATCAGCATACTTAAAACTCATGAATTTGAAAATGGAAAGAAAAGGAAAGAAATGATAAAGGTTTTAGAAAATCATTTGGTGGATATGGGATTAGATGTAATTGATGAGATGAACAAAAGGATTGTTGAATGTATTAGAGCAAAATATGTGATGAAATATGATATCAAGAGAGGTTGTTATATTGATGAGAATGCAAATTGTCTTGATTTCGTTAAAATTTTTTGTGTAGGTACATTCATGACAAAGGAGGAAGAAGTTTCAAAAAATGAAGAATTTGTGAAAATTGGATCTTCAAATTCTGAATCAGTGTGCACCAAATGTGACAACTTTAAGGATGACAATGACAAACTCGTGAAAGATGTGGAAAGTTTGGCATTGGAGATCAAGAAGTTGAACAATGAAAAGCAAGCTGATGATAAGCAGAATTTTATTTTGAAAGAAAATTGTGGAAAGTTGAAAACTGAAAATGACAAACTGTTGGGTAATTTGAACAGTTTGACATTGGAAAATCAGAAATTGAAAGAAAAGGCAAATGTTTTTGAAGAAATGATTAAAAGTTTTGAAATTGAAAAATCAAGAATTGAAAAAGCTTTTCAAAATCAAATAAAAATTCTTGAAGATGGGAGAGATGTGTTTAGCAAAAACAACATCGAAAAGCAAAAAATGATAAATTCTCATCTTCAGAAAATTATCAAACTTGAAAAAGAAGGTGAATGTGCTCGAAAGAAAATCAAAGAGTTAGAAGAAAAGGAGTTAAATTCAGAAAAGGAAGATTTCTGGATAAAGCTTGAGAACAAGAATTTGAAAGCACATGAAACAAAATTTCAAGAACAGATAAAAGTTTTGGAAAATGAAAAATCTGTTCTTGAAAACATGAAGAATGAAAATGAAAAATCTATCAAGTCTCATCTTGAAAGAATATCTCAGCTTGAAAATGAAGCTGAGAATTCAAGGAACAAAATTGATGAGCTTAAAAAGAAATTGAAAGGTTTTGTGACTTCATCTGAGTTCCCCTGTCCAAAACCGATCAATTCTGTTCCAATAAGTAACGATGTCACAAACTTTGACAATGTCAAAGTTGAAGATTGTGATGAGAAATCTGATGATGAAAAAGATAAAAATGAAAAACAAAAATTGTTTTTGAAATTAAAAGAAAAATTTCAAGAAACTGTTCTGCAATCGACTGAAAAGGGAGAATGCTCTAAGCAAAAACCTTTGAAGAAGAAAGTGGAACAGAAACAAAAAATTAAAAATGAGAAAAATGTTCAAAAAGATAATAAAAGCTCATCAGATCGATCATCCAATCGCAATAAAAAATTACAAAAAGTAAAAAATGAAAACTCAAAAATTGTTGGCAATAAGTGGTGCAGGTCGGACCACAGTGCTCAAAAGCCAAATCCAGCAAACAAGAGGAGAAATGATTATCACCAAGCCAAACAGTGCTATGATCTGAATGTTTGGACTGAAAATGGTGATTGGTACGATAACAGAGTGTGTTACCGATGTCGTTATCAAGGACACATTGCTGTTAACTGCCAAGGTTGGAGTTATAAGACGAGGAGATGCTTTAATTGCAACATCAGAGGTCATATTGCTAGAGATTGCTCAATGAGATCAATGAGAAGATCAAGGGCTGAATCTCAGAGGCAGGTGAAGAAACCAGTCAATGTCAAGCCCAAAGAACAGAAGGTTCAAGAACCTAAAGTTCAAGAAAAGAAAGTGAAGCTTTCACAGGGGCAAAAAGACAGACTGAGGAAGAAGAGGAAGAAAGCGAGAGAGTATCTAGAAAGGATTTTGTCCTCGGGTTCATCTGTTAAAAATAAGAGTTCTGATAAATCTACTCCCTCGATGGCAAAGTCAAGCAAGACGAATTCATCGGATATAAATCTGAGGACGAAAGAGGGAAAAAAGAAAAAGAAAGTTGTTGGCAACGAATCTGTTTCTTCGGAAACAAAGGAGCCACATGTCGGCGATGAATCTGACATGTTAAAGTCAGACAAGCCACCTTCAGGCGATGAATCTGGCTCATCAAAGTCAGACAAGCCACATTCAGGCGATGATTCTGGTATGGTACAGCCAGAAGAGCCATGTGTTGAGGTAAAAAATGAGAATTCTGGTTTAACAATGGATGATGCAAATTTTCCACCATTGTTGAACAAGAATTCAAAATCACCCAAGGACCGTCAGGCTTGGGTGAATCTGTTTAAATAGAAAAACCTGACTTGCCGGAGTTCCCAGGTTGGTAAGCGTGGAACAGGAATCGGCATATTTCTTGAGAAATTCACTTTGGTGATATATCGAACTTACAAGTGGTAAATCAGGGACATTAAGTTGTACTTGATTTTCTACAAGTGATGTTTGTGGATTGATCTTAAAAATGTTAGTTTTTACAAGTGATTGAAGAAGAACAAGGTGATGGATGAAACCCCGAATTTGAGAATAGACACACAAAACTTATTTTCCGGAAAAACCATTTTGATTAAAACAAACTTAAGTGTTTTGAAATCACTATGGGAAAATAGTTTGTTGTCAGGGGGAGTTCTGATTGTTTATGCCAGGTGGATGGAGAATTGAAGTGATTCTCATCATGTTGTCACATTTCTTGTACAGTTTGTTTCAAATTTTCCCAGAAAATCAAAATTGAGACATATTTTGATTTTAGGGGGAGTAAAAATTTTAAAAAAAAATTAGAAAATTTGAAAATGTCAAAAACATTAAAAAATGAAAAAATGAGTTTTGTTGTGAAAAAAGAGGAAATGATAGTAGATCAGTTGGACTGTCACAGCATGCTAAAGATATGTAAAGTCTAAATGTGATAAATGGTCTCACTAAAGATGTGACGATAGGCTCAGCTAGACTAGTAGATTTGCGATAACGATACAAACCTAAAGCAAAAAGCCTAGTTCTAGTGGGAAACACGGTTGAAAGTGTAGTACTTGGTTTTGTCCTTCTTGACTGTGTACCTACTCAGTAATAGCTGATTGTCGAAAGACATAAAACTGGTTAAGTTTGTGAATTTTCACAAATTTGCTGAAAAGTCGCTGTGATTGTGCATTTCATTTTGCGAAGATTTAAACTTGTTTTATTTCTTTATTTTGTTTAAGCATCGGACATCCTCTGCGTATACGTGAGTATCGACCTGGATGTTGTTGCCTAAACGTTCTGCTTTATTTTCTTTGGTGTTTCGTTTAAACTTTGGATCTCCTCTGCGTATACGGAAGTATCGACCTGGTGGTTAAAGCCTAAACAACTTCAACTTGTTTTATTTTTCTTATTTTGTTTAAACATTGGACTTTCTCTGCGTATACGGAAGTATCGACCTGATTGTTAATGTTTAAACATTCTGCTTTGTTTTCGCACAAATCACAATTGATAAAAGTTTAAAGGCATTACTTGAGTCAGTGTATTGCATGATGAGGGGATATGCTGAGATCGTGGGGTCCATGAGAACTTAGTGCTATCTAAATATACCTTAAACGTATCGGTAAGCATTTCGAAAGTTTTTAGATTGAGTTTAAGTGGACAACAATATCGTCAATCAATGTGAATCGTTTAGAGCTTAAAATGTTTAAAGCTTAACGGTGTTTGTGATTGGTCACATAAACTGATATGATCCTCTTACACAAACTCACAAAAATATGTTTGTACATATTTTATTTCTGCAGTTAATTTCTGTTATTGCATTTATGTTTTAAATTTTGAAAAAAATACAAAAAGATTTTAGACAACTAATGTTGAAGAACTGATTTTCAAAATTCCAAATGCTGAACATGATGAACTGGTTTGGGAGTGTGTGTACAGGATTGAAATATTTTGCTTTGAGAAAGAAATTAAGTTTAGTTAATCAGGGTCATTAATTTGAACTTGATGTAACTATTTTTAGTAAGTTTTTCTTATTGTTTTTAAGTAAAAACTTATGTGGTGGTGAGAATTGTGTAGGTGATGAGCTTAAACAGAGATAAAGCCAGGAATTAATCTCAAGGTGATAGCTAATTCCAGACAGCGATCCCATCATGATGAGAGGGGGAGTCTGACGAGGTTAGAGCCAAAGAGAAGATCCTGGTATATGCTAAGAAAGAAAAAAAGACCGATAAAGACTGAAGATTGAGAATACTCGACACTTAAGACTCGTCAACATCTGAGGGGGAGTCTGTTGGTGCATTCATCTGTCGTCTTCGTCTTATGTCGAGTCTCGGTTCGTTGCGAAGATGTTCAAGCATGATGTCATGATGACATCATCAAAGTGACATCATCATGACATCACTACACAAAAGACAAAAAGGATTAGAATGTTAAAGTTAGATTTCGGTCAATATGTTTGTTTCTGATTCCGCTTTTGTGTCAAAGTTAATTCCGCTTATGTGTCAGTCTTAGGGTATCGCTTATATGTCATGTATGAAAAAGCGGAATCATATCACCTATATATAGGTCATAAAAGCGAAATCACTGATGGAGTTCGAGGTGTTGTCTTTCGGTGAGCCACGAAGTGCTGCCGAAGTGTTGATTTGATTGTAAACGTCATTCAGATTAATAGAATCAACATATTAAATTGAATTCTCGCTGAATTGAATCTGATTTGTCTGTTTCCGCCGTTCAAATCAGTAATAGCTCTTCTAAACGACTCGTTTAGGTCCGCATTCGATCCTACACCCTTATTAACTAATTAGGTTTCCTCCTGGGTGCATATATAAAGGAGTCTTATGCTGAGGTTGAGGGGTTAGACAGTTTCACAATTAGACATACCCCATAAGCATAACATCACTTTCGACCTCCATCTCCTAAGCCGATACCTTTTTCGGTTTTCTAAGTCCCCATCATCAGTTAGTACCCTAAGGAGGAACCAGATCACACTGACATCTATGTCGAACTCTATGTCGTCTTCTCTCACTGGATTCTCCACTGCACTGTCTGCAGTGACATGTATGTTTTCATGTTTTCATTCATGTTTAAACAGAACTGAACCAACACGTATAACACTATGTAACACCATATAACACCTTATAACACCATATAACACTATGTAACACTATATCACACTATATAACAAATATAACACTATATATCTATCATAGACATGCTATCAAACAAAATATAGTGTTATATTTGTTATATAGTGTTATATAGTGTTACATAGTGTTATATGGTGTTATATGGTGTTACATAGTGTTATACGGTGTTTATATGTGTTATATAGTGTTATATATAGTGTTATAATACACTTCTCACACTTCTGGATTAATGAACAAGATCCTCTATCTCTGGTAAGGTTTCATTTTTGTTGTCTTTTTATAAAATTGACAAACTGGGTTATAATTTTCCGTTAACTTCTCCCCTTTTTGTCGGTTTCATCATTTAACGAAGGGCATAATCATCATTTCATGTCATAATATATTTTAATTAAATGAGGAAAACGATAAAAAAGAGACATTAACAAAAAAATCTAACCCAATTTGCCAATTGGATGAAATTGACAACAAAAATGAAACCTCAGGGACCCAGATACAAAAAATTTCATTTTTGGACTGAAGTGTCAAAAGTGATATAAACTTCACGACCATTTTGGCATTTTACTCTTGTTTTTATAAAGACCAACATATGTTTTGGAAACCAAATATGATATCTAATCAATCACTCTAGTGGTTCATCAGTTAGTAGAGCTTGCATATTGTGTCAACCCGTCTTGTTAACACACGAACACGATAAGACATGGATTCGAACAGGTGAACACGAACATGTTAATAAAAAAGTTGCACGAACACAAACATGCTAAAGGCGAAATCTAAGATATTGACCAAACCACAAAGATCAGTTATGTAATTTCCTAAATGTTTCGAATTAACACAATTAACAAACAACGTACGTGTCTATAAGGTTTGTATCATGTAGATCACTCAATTAAATGATCTTATATGCACACTTCATCTATGAACGCATTTGTTGCTCTTTTTGTGTTTTATTGGTTTTATTTGTGTTCTATCTTAATTGTATTTAGATATCCATTTAATAAAAAAACAGTGATTAACTAATTAAAGTTATTTGATTGTATTAAATATACCATTAGATATGATATTTGGATGTGTTTTAATGTTTAACTACAAGATAAATGATCATGTGTCGAAATTGCAATGAATTTTGTAATTAGGTTGTTGATCAGTTCTGTTTAAACATGATGGAAAACATGAAACACATACCTGTTATTGCATTCAAAGCAGTAGAGAATCCAGTCAGAGATCCAGCCATAGAGTTCGACATCTTTGTCAAGGTGATCCGGTTCCTCTTTAGGGTGTAAAGTTATGATGGTGATGAAAACCGAAATTAGGGTTGAATTCGGTTATGAGGAGAGAGTTACGAAATATGATGTTAATGAGGGTTTGTGATTGTGTAAAGTGTCTAACCCTTTAACTCTCTAATAAGCCCCTTATTTATACACCCAAGAGGAAACCTAATTAGTTAATAAGGGTAATATGGTCCATCAACAATTACCAACTAATTATAATAGGTTATTAATATATTTTGATCTAATATAATATAAATGATTATATAGGCTACAAGATTAAATATTATAACATTAATATATTTAATCTCACATTCTCCCACTTAGCCAAGTAATCATTTATCATGAGTATTAGGTAAGCCTGGCCAGGTGTTAACACTCATTTTAGCCTTAAACCAAGAACTATAGCAGAGAAATACAGCCGTTGAATCATCATTCGACTCAGGACCCCCATTAGTCATACTATAGCCTTAATTTAAAACCTAATAGTTACGATCAAAATATGTATAAGCCCTTTAGCGTCTGATTTGTATTTATATTTGTCTATATGTCATTACACCGGCAGAACATATGTTAGAGACATACAAAATCAAACTGAGGAAATTTTATTAATTAAAACATAAGCTAGTACAATATGCCATTAAACAAGGTCTTTAATAAGTCCCATATTCGATACATGTTCTTCGAAAACTTTAGGTGGGAGACCTTTAGTCATCGGATCCGCAAGCATATCTTTAGTACTAATATACTCAATACAAAGATTATTTTCCTCAACTCGTTCACGTACGAACAAGTACTTCGTATCAAGATATAAACCAGCTCCAGTCGAACTGTTACTGTTCGAGAAACTAACGGCAGCTGAATTATCATAGTAAAGCTTCAATGGTCTAGAAATGGAATTAACGATTTTGAGTCCAGTGATCAGATTTCTAAGCAACATTCCATGACAGGTTGCGTTGTAAACAGAAATGTATTCTGCCATCATTGTGGAAGTTGTAGTTAACTGTTGTTTATGACTCTTCCATGAGATAGGTCCGCCTGCTAACATAAAGATGTAGCCCGAAGTGGATTTCTTGTCATCTTTGCATTTAGCAAAGTCAGAATCAGAATAACCTACCACTTCTAAATGATCACTTCTTCTATAAGTCAATTTGTAGTCTTTCGTCCCTTGCAGATATCTGAGGACCTTCTTAGCTGCTTTCCAGTGATCTAGGCCAGGATTAGTCTGATAACGACCTAGCATTCCAGCAATATAAGCGATATCTGGGCGAGTACAGACTTGAGCATACATCAGGCTCCCGACTACTGACGCGTAAGGTATCTGGCTCATTTGCTCCTTTTCAACCTCTGTTGTCGGACACTGGAATGAACCGAAAAATCTCCCTTAACTACTGGAGCGACGGAGGGTTTGCACTATTGCATGTTGTAACGTGTAAGGACACGATCTATGTAAGTCTTTTGAGACAATCCTAAGATCCCTTTATGTCTGTCTCGGTGAATTTCGATGCCAATGACGTAAGAAGCATCTCCGAGATCCATCATGTCGAAGTTATGCGAGAGTAACCGCTTCGACTCATGCAACATGTCTAAACTATTACTTGCCAATAGAATATCGTCTACGTAAAGGACAAGTATAGTAAAGTTACTCCCACTCATCTTGAGGTAGGTGCATTGATCCACTTGATTCTTCATAAAACCTTGCCTCTTCATGACTTCATCAAACTTGAGGTACCATTGACGTGATGCTTGTTTTAACCCATAAATGGATTTCTTCAACTTACAGACTAGATGCTCATGACCTTCAGGTTTAAAGCCTTCAGGTTGTTTCATGTAAACATCTTCGTCTAAGTCTCCGTTAAGGAAAGCAGTTTTGACGTCCATCTGATGCAGCTCTAAATCAAAATGAGCTACTAGGGCCATGACGATCCTTAATGAATCTTTACGAGAGACAGGTGAAAACGTCTCTTGATAGTCAATTCCCTCTTTCTGAGTGTAGCCCTTTGCAACCAATCTCGCTTTGTAGCGTTCAACGTTCCCATTCGGATCCAGTTTTGTTTTGAACATCCATTTACAACCTACAGGTTTGGCACCATTGGGTAATTCGACTAAATCCCAAACGTCATTTTTCTTCATGGATTCAAGCTCATCAATCATTGCTTTGTTCCATTCAGAAGACTGATCACTGCTAATGGCTTCGTTATAAGAGATAGGATCATTGAGCTTTCCAGCATCCATTTCAGTCAGGTAGGTAACATAATCATCCCAATTAGTAGGCCTTCTTTGCCTGGATGACCTCCTGAGTTGATTATCGGGTTCAGCGTTGTCTTGGTTTTGAGCGTTTGATGTGCCTTCGTTATGAGGTATAATGGGTTCTGATTGTGGAGATGGAATTTGTGCAGTGACTTCAGGTGCAGTTGCATGGGGTACAAGAGGAGTAAACGGAGTAATGATAAGCGATGAGTCTCTCCCCCCCGCGTCTTGTACTTCTTGCAATTCTTCGTAAGGGTTGGTACTGCTCCCACTGACCTTGAAATCCTCCAAGAACGCAGCACGCTTGGTTTCAACAATACGGGTGACATGGGAAGGACAATAGAAACGATAACCCTTTGAATGATCAGGATACCCGATAAAGAAGCAGGTAACTGTTTTAGGGTCAAGTTTCCTTAGGAAAGGATTGTAAAGTTTTGCTTCAGCAATGCAGCCCCATACTTTCATATATTTAAGACTCGGTTTCCTTCCTGTCCAAAGTTCATAAGGAGTTTTAGGGACAGACTTAGAAGGAACTCTATTGAGTATATGAACAGCTGCTTTTAACGCTTCAGTCCAGAGGAATAATGGTAAATTAGTGTTGGCTAACATACTGCGCACCATGTTCATAAGGGTACGATTTCTTCGTTCAGCGACACCATTCTGCTGAGGTGTACCAGGCATGGTGTATTGGTTCACAATCCCCTGGCCCTTACAAAACTCATAAAATGGACCAGGAGCTTGACCCACATCAGTATGTCTTCCATAATATTCACCGCCTCTATCTGATCTCACAACTTTAATCTGACGATCTAATTGCTTTTCAACTTCAGCTTTATAATCTTTAAAAGTTGTTAGAGATTCAGATTTTTCCTTTATAAGATACAAGTACATGTAACGAGAATAATCATCAATGAAAGTGATAAATGAAGTATGTCCTGTTATACCAGCAATTTGATACGGACCACTAATGTCAGTGTGAATGAGTTCTAATAAATTAGAGCTCCTAGTGGCTCCTTTCTTATTTGCTAATGTCATTTTGCCTTTAAGACATTTGACACATGTTCCAAAATCGGTGAAATCGAGAGGAGGTAAGACTTCATCCTTTACGAGACGATTTAATCGTTCTCTTGAGATGTGGCCTAAACGTTGATGCCACAACATAGATGAAGTCTCTAAGTCTCGAATTTGTTTCTTTTCCATCTTTGTGAGTGATTCATTAATATTATATGACAACAAAGATTTGGAAAAATTATCATCTAGTTCTAATCTATAGAGACCACCATCCAGAATGCCAGTACCATAAACAATGGAATCATAGAGAATAGACAGTTTGCGATGACCATGAAAAACGACAAAACCGTCCATGTCTAACTTTGGTCCTGATACAAGGTTCCGAGTTACCTCAGGAACATATAAGGTATCATAAAGTTTAATACATAAACCAGTTTTCAAAAATAATTGTAATGTTCCTATGGCCTTCACTTCTAATTCCCGATCATCCCCAACTTTAAGTGTTCTTTGGTTTCTTCCCAGCTTCCGGATTGTAAGGAATCCCTGTAGTGAATTGGTAACATGAACCATAGAACCAGAATCAAACCACCAAGAATTAGCAGGAACATTTAAATTAAAGGACTCAAGTATCATGAAAAAATCGTTACCTTTCTTAGCCAGCCACTCCTTGAAGTCAGGGCATTCCTTTTGCTTATGTCCTGTTTTTTTACAGAACTTGCAGTAGGGTTTGCCTAAGGAGTTCTTAGAGCTGGAAGGTGCACTTGTATTAGGAGTTGGATTTGGATTTTGAACCTTAGAAGCATCCTTTCTTTGATAATTGTTCTTCCTCTTCTTTGAGCTGGAAGTGGTGAAGTTAGCAACATCAGTATGGCGATCCATCTTCATACGCTCTTCCTCCTGCACGCACATGGCGATCAGCTCACTCATCGTCCATTTGTCCTTCTGAGTGTTGTAATTGATCTTGAATGCTTCATAGGACGAAGGAAGCGAAGTGATGATGAAGTGAACAAGAAAACCATCACTGATCTCCATCTCTAGGCCCTTCAGCTTATTGGCCATGTCATGCATCATCATGATGTGTTCGCGAATGCCGCTCCTCCCATCATACTTAGTCGTCACCAGCTTGAGGATAAGAGTGCTAGCGTGTGCTTTTGATGTTCCCTTGAATTGATCCTCCACAGAAGCCAAATAGGTTTTAGCATCGTCAGAATCAGGAATGGCCCCTCTGATTGAGTTATGAATGGACTGCTTCATGAACATGAGAGACATGCGGTTACACCTAGTCCACTTATCATGGAGTAACTGCTCAGCAGCAGTACTAGTAGCAGTAAGGTCCGCTGGCTTATTCTCTCTTAGAGCATAGTCAAAGTCCAAGAGTCCAAGTGTAAGCATGAGGGCATCCTTCCATGCAGCAAAGTTATCACCAGTCAAAGGTGGAATCCCTTGATTGGGTGCTGATAGTGGAAATAAGATGAGCAAGTTATGATACTAAGAAAGAAGTCTTAATGTGATCTAAGGGCATGTTATACTAAGGCAGGCATAAGTAATGACCATTTTAATTATGAAGCTGTGATAATGTCTATTACTAACATCAAAATAATAGACTTAGTAAAATTCTATTTAAACGAAGACAAATCAGCTTTGGCCAGAAGTGTAATCATTTAAATATGTGTGCAAAGTAATTGTGACAAATCAGCTTTGGCCAGAAATGAGACAATCACTTTAGTTATGCACTTGTCAAGTCATGCTAAACATAAATGAATTAAATCAGCTTTGGCCAGAATTAAGACATTTCACGTTTGTAATGCATACTTAACATGGCTTTTTATAATACTTGAACAATAAATAGATGTATTAAATCAGTTTTGGTCAGAATTAATACATCAGAAGCTCATTCAAGTTAAGCTATTTTGGTTTTGTAAAAATTATCTGATTCTGATTAATTAATTAAGTATAAACAAAACCAAAGTATTTAATAGCAAACCACCTGTTAGCGCGGATCGAACTTGTGCGATCAGTAATGCCTTGTGCGATCGGTAATGCCTTGTGCGATCGTTAGGCCCAAAACTTGTGCGATGTAAATAAAGCCCAAGTCTTGTGCGATCAGTTAGGCCCAAAAAAAATTTGTGCGATCAGTGAGGCCCAAAACTTGTGTGATCAATAATGCCTTGTGCGATCCACAAGTCTTGTGCGATCAGACCCCTTTTTTTTTTCTCTTGATCTGACTTGTGCGACTGTTATAGGATTTGTGCGATTATGATGATAATTTCGAATCCTCTCTTTAATGCTGTTTATTGTGATAGTTAACTAAAACTCGAAATTTAAGGGATTTTTGGGATAATGTTTCCTATTTTATTTATGATCTAAACCTATCAAATATTTCGAAATTAATAACTGAAATTCAATAACAGTTTTCGAAATTTCTAATAGATAAAATTAAGATCAAAAACATTAAAACACCCACTAATCCAAATTATATTCCAAAATTTATGGAATTTTTGAGTTTTCTTAGAACATTATGATGAACCCTAAAAATAAAAAATATAATCTGGAAATCCGAAACCTGATTTTAATGGTTTTGTAATGGATTTCGTGACAATAGGTTTAATCCTTTATAATTTCGAGTCAATTTATCAAACATGTTATCCGAACACAGGGATTTCGGCTCATGAAACTCGAAAACAGCCGAGACCTTTTTAAGGCTTTAAAAAAATTCGTTTTCCAGATTTTTGATCCCAGAATAATGGATACAAAACCAGAACTGATTTATCAACATATGCTCTGATACCACATGTTGATCAGTTCTGTTTAAACATGATGGAAAACATGAAACACATACCTGTTATTGCATTCAAAGCAGTAGAGAATCCAGTCAGAGATCCAGCCATAGAGTTCGACATCTTTGTCAAGGTGATCCGGTTCCTCTTTAGGGTGTAAAGTTATGATGGTGATGAAAACCGAAATTAGGGTTGAATTCGGTTATGAGGAGAGAGTTACGAAATATGATGTTAATGAGGGTTTGTGATTGTGTAAAGTGTCTAACCCTTTAACTCTCTAATAAGCCCCTTATTTATACACCCAAGAGGAAACCTAATTAGTTAATAAGGGTAATATGGTCCATCAACAATTACCAACTAATTATAATATGTTATTAATATATTTTGATCTAATATAATATAAATGATTATATAGGCTACAAGATTAAATATTATAACATTAATATATTTAATCTCACATAGGTTGGATTATACCAATCAATGTGGCTCTCTAAATTCAACACAAATAACAAACAATTACATTATGATATTTTGCCCAAAGATCGTTGAAAATGTGATTTCATGGCATTCAATCACAAAGTGATATATGTGATTCTAGTAACCAAACTCTAACGCTTTGTTTCAGAGTTTACTAATGGAAGGAAAGGAAGAGAAACAAAAAGAAAGTATTTTATGTTCCAGAGTTTCATTTAAGGAAGGAAAAGAAAAGAAAATAAAACATGTCGTGTTCCCGAGTTTCATTTAAGGAAGGAAAAAAAAGGAAATGAAAGGAAAACTAAGCTAAATTCTTTAGTTTTTCTTTCCTTCCGATTTGGGAGAAAATAGTGGGAAATACATCTTTTTTTTCCTTTCTCGTCCTTTCATTTCTCACTTTTACTTTTCTTTTATTTTCCCTCGTTAAATTAACTCGGGAACATAGCGTAAATTCTGTGTAAGTGGTTCTAATGACGAATTTTGTGTGTTACCCAAAAAAAAAAAAAAGATAAGATATCTTTTACAAGGCTCAAGTATTTTCCCAAAACATAGATGCATTGGCGGACCCAGAAATTATTTGCTGGGGGTGCGGATGAGTGGTTCAAACATATTTTCAGGGGGTGCCGTAAACTTTTTTGCCTAAGAATTACACTAATTTTTTTTTTCCAAGGGGTGCGCCCGCCCACCCTGGGCTTCACCTAGGTCCGCCCATGGCTTTATCTTAAGTAATAAGTAACGTACCATGTTAGCATATCTTTTCGGAATAGAAAAGATTTACAACCCACGTTTATTACATACGAATGAAACAAATCTTTCATGAATAAATTCGATCAATGGGATCTTATTATGATTTGGTAGCACATATCGGAGATGATTAAAGTGAATCATGTTCATTTGACCCTAAGTAAAGACTACATTAATATTTAATATATATACTATTTAAAACCCATTTAACAACTTTTGCACTTTTGGCACATGGTAGACCACTAGACTGTCTAAACCACCGATCACTATATGTGAATAAGCTTTTGTAACCTGCATAAAGTTCCGCATAAAGTTCCATGGACGACGTCAATGTAGCTTCGAGAGATCCTCTATAGTTAAATTCTATGAAACTCTCTCACGTCTGATAACAGTAGGGCATAATATATTACTTATGGATCCTTGCACAACTAAACACGCGTTAGCCACGCTGTAGAGAGGTCTCTCTACAACCTAATTCCAATGAGACAATCTGTGTGTATGTATGCCGTATCATGTGAGAGAGATTAAACGTAATGATTACAACGTAATCCTTCCCTGTATCTTAGATGACATACATTTACTATTGAGAAGCCTAGAGTGGTTATGGTGACATGACATGTGGTCCCGCCATCCTACTCAAATATTGTTACGTGGTTGTTCAAGAATGGTTAATTTGTTATCGATGATCCCCGGTTTGTTAACATGTTTGTGACCCCATTGATATGAACCGTTCCTAGAGTAAGCAAAACCACTATTATTCTTTGTAATTGACCTTTTTCGTGTGGAATGATATTGAATCTTTAATTCAAAAAAAAAAAAATTATATAACAATTATCATTCTTTCCTAACCATATTGACCGAACTGAACAAATAGGGGTGTTACCCCTTCAACACATGTGTTTCATTTGAAACATGATTGAAATCATTTATGCGTGACCCCTAAATAACTAGGAGTGTAATTGATGTAGCTTTAAAGTGTTGAGCTGTTAACCCAAACACGACTTATAAATTTATTCATGTCAAAAGAATTTATGATTTTTAATTTTTTTTATGTTCTTGCTTTTTTTAACAGTTTTTTTTAATTTTTTTTAATTTTTTTTTAAATTTTTTAATTTTATATATTTATTTTTATTCAATTTTTTGTTTTTTTTTCTTTGTGAAGTCATAGCTCTTTAGGCTAACGTCTACAAACACTTGAACACGATGAAGAGTCTGACTGGGATGCTCTTTTTATGGTTACCCACTTACCCAGCGTAATATCCGTCCTGTTCCAAAAATTATTTTAAATAGATATCTTAAAACCAATCCTGACCCATCCTTAATTATTTTCTCAACCCACATTCTAACCAATCCTCATTTTTAAAATGACCCAAAATAACCCAATTGAGTTTTTATTACCAGGGCTAAGATTGTATGTTTCTATAATGAGTTTATATTTCATAGACAAGCGTAAACCATTATTTGTCCTTTTGATCAAGAATTAAAATTTGATTTGAAGAACTTCATTAGAAAATTAACAAGTTCTAACATAATTTTTTCAGATAAGTTTACGAATCACAACCATGAATAAACCAAAAAACAAAACAAAAAATAACTGTCTTGAAGTAAAAAAGAATCCAATTGCTCTCTTACTTAACGTTTTCAGCCGTCAAAGAAGTCCCTCAAATTGCCAATCGATGTGATCTTTTATATCCCAAAAGTCCTCGTCCGAAAACCCTCGTAACCTACTACTTAATTCCTCCACGATTTTTTGGGCTCAACAATAGCCCAATACCAATTAAATCCATCTTCCCAGCCCACTAGCTTGCTTCTTGATTGTGGCCCACTAAAAGTTTTAAAATAAATAATCCAGCCCACTCCATTTGGTAGCAATTAAATTCACTAGAATTTTTATCTTTATAATAATTATCAGTATATTACTCGGTATAGCAACCGAAAGGAATAACATAAATCATTGGAGAAGGAGCATCGGAACGTCCATGTATGTATACAAAAAAACGCTAACAAACGAAATACTAAAAGGAAAAAAATATCGGTTTTGATAATACCTATAGCGGAAACAATTTTGTTCAGTTGGATTGGTTTTGGATCATCAGGTTAAGGAGAAAAAAAACATGTATATTAACAAAGTTAAAGTAGATGGACTAAACATGTATATAGGCAAAGTTAACTAATGGGGAATAAAATTTATTAAGTTAAGGGACTAAGTATGTATATTAGGAAAGCTAAAGTAGAAGGACTAAATACGTAAATTAGCAAAGCTAAGGGTTAAAGGCATAAAATTCTTGTGGCCAACCACAAGACGACACTTGGCTATGTCGGATTGGCATACCGACATAGCCTTCTAAGTATATATATAATTGAGTAAATTGTCATTTTAATCTCTGAGATTTGTCTCAAATTGCCATTTTAATACAAATAGTTTTTTTCTCCTCTGAGTCCTCGGTAAAAAATGGAAAACTCAAGAAACCAGGGAAGAAAAAAAATTATTTAAACTAAAATAACAATTTAGTCAAACCTTAGAGACTAAAATGAAAATTTACTCTAATCTTATTTCTTCTTCTTCATCCGAGAGCCAAATCCCTTTTTTAACTAACTTTAAAGAGTAGAGATAATATTTCTTCTGCTCCATCCGAGACCCAAATCCCATGTCACTTTTTTTATTGGGAAATTTGCCTGTAATAATCTCACCTAAACCTTATTGGCCATTAATAATCCCACCTCAGAATATTCCCCCCACCAGTACCACCTTTCACCTATTTTTCCTACAATGGTCTCCCGTTAAAAAAACTTAACGGAGTTAAGTTTTTTTCCAAATTACAAACAGATTTTTTAGGGTTTTGATTAGAACGGCGATATGAGTCCATTGATGTAAAACTTGCCTTGAAACGGTGCTCCAAACGATGAAAACGACACTTAAATTCGTGTGTTTAAATTTCCAATTAACCAAAATCAAGTCACTTGGAGCACCGTTTTGAGGCAAGTTTTACATCAATGAACTCGTATCGTCATTCTGATCAAATCCCTAAAAAAATTGTTTGTAATTTGGAAAAAAGCTTAACTCCGTTAAGTTTTTTTAACGGGAGACCATTGTAGGAAAAATAGGTGAAAGGTGGGACTGGCGGGGGGAATATTCTGAGGTGGGATTATTAATGGCTAATAAGGTCTAGGTGGGATTATTACAGGTCAATTCCCCTTTTTTATTTGAATAAGTTATATTAATTTGTGTAGACTGGGGATTACCCTTGATTAGATATACTGTGTTGAAGAAGTTAAGAGCTGTTTGTTTACCTCTTAGTGAGGTTTTTAATAGTTAAGACCTCTTACTAATTCATCACTTAATGGTTGAGACTGTTTGTTTTACGAGCAGATTTTTGAATGGTTCAGACATTTGCCTCTGAATGGTTAAATATTATACTGACTCTGAATGGTTAAGACTTCTAATATGAATTTTTCAGACATTTGCCTCTGAACAGTTAAGAATTATATCGGCTCTTAATGGTTCAGACCTCTTACTGGTTCAGCACTTAATGATTCAGACCTCTTACTGGTTCAACACTTAACCATTCAGAAACTGCCAAACAACTCCTTAGATCTTGAATAGGTGATTGGATTTGATCTTGAAAGTGGGATTTTGTTTTTGAAATGTTGACTAACCTGAATTGTTAGCTTATTTGTGAATGGTTGAACATATGAAATTTATGTAGAAGTAAACATATAACCAGGTCAAATGGGTCAAGCGTGTTCTAATAATCAGTGCTGACCTAGTGAAACATGAATAAAAACCCAGTGAAACATGAATAAAAACCCAACACTATTGATCTACTCATGGAGAATGACATTCTAAAACACCGTACAATTCATATTGTGACTGATTTAACAATTACATAGAAAGCGATACGTTTTGCACAACCTTATTTCTTCATCACATCATTTACCATATCGGCTAAACGCGCTCACTTTAGTCGATATTTCGCTAAACGAGCTCGTTCTAGCCGACGGCCTAACTGTGCCATAAGAATTTGTAAACACTACAGGAAAGACCGCATCGGTCCGACCAAGATAACGATTACCATCGGAGTCAGCAATGACTCCGATGTTATAACAAACAAGACCCGTACTACTCGACCCGCATTTAAACGGGCAATTCTGAATCTGATAACTTTGCAATCCGGGCATCATATTATTTTCAACAATCTGAAAACAACTTTCCGGCTTGTTAAACTCGCCACCGATCGTCACAATTTGAACCGGAGGCCCATCTTTATCATCATCGTCGTCATCATCATGTTTCTTCTTCTTGTCGTCATCTTTTTTACCCGTCACAAACCCGTGGTCATGGTTTTTCTCGGTCGTTACCGTCCATATCGTGGATCCGGTGCAAGGGTTGATGACATCGGCCTCGATGGCAACCGGATACGCCTCACGGATGACTTGTGCGTCGAGAAGAATGGGGTTGAAGGTGAAAGGAACCCCATTGTTCACTTCGAACG
Source organism: Helianthus tuberosus (assembly GCA_030545235.1). Lineage (NCBI taxonomy): Eukaryota > Viridiplantae > Streptophyta > Magnoliopsida > Asterales > Asteraceae > Helianthus > Helianthus tuberosus. The sequence continues at coordinate 191,429,499 of CM060418.1, forward strand.
GCTCTTGAGCAATGTCAAGTGGACATGCATTTTTGTGGCTCCGGGAAGTGACGGTCAGTCCACCTCCGGAGCCACGTAAGAGGGGCACGATATAGTACGGAGTGCCCCTCAAAAGTTTGTTGCCAGAGGAGTCGTAGATTGTGGATGAAGTGGCGGAGAGTAGTGAGAGTGCGGTGATGAATAATATGATGGAGAAAGTTATCTTCATGATGTTGAAATAATTGGAAAAGTCGGAAATAAATAATAATTGATTCAATAACTTTTCTGGTTGGTTTATAGGTAGAGAAATAATTTCATTGTTATGTTTATATATTTATTATTTGAAGATGGATGGATATAAACGAAATGAATGGACAATATGATTCCAAATGGAGGCTTCTGGGAATGTGTGGTATCTCATCCACATATGTACATTGGTCCCATACACGAAAATAAAAATGGAGTCGGTTAGATGGTTTTTTTTTTGGGAAGGACAAGACCGATTGGCCTCCGGGGTCATGTTAAAGACATTTCTCCGTCAGCCCCACTCTTCCGGACGCGATGTTAATGGAGTCGGTTAGATGGTGTCTTTACTTTTCATACGAGTTTTGAGATAGGAATAATGGATTTTAATAATTCAACCTATTAGTTGTTGGTTGATAATGGTTCTAATTTTAAAAATAATCAGTGGTGGTCTTACATTTTTACATTATGTAAACTAATAGACCTTTACTAATAGAATCTTAATTTCATTTTGTCCTTTTATCCTTTTCAGTTTAGTAATGGTCCATTGATTTACAATTTATAAAAAGTTGAGACCACCACTAGTTATTTTTTAAGTTAGGATCGTTGCCGACCAATGACTACTAATTAATATTATTAAAATCCATTATTCCACTTTTGAGATATAAGCTGTATTTATTTAGGATATAGGCTTCAAAATGATAATGGTAAAAGCATCTTCAATATTCAACAGGGACGGTTTTTTTTTATTGTATTTCTATCTATAGAGAGGTTAAAAAGAAGATGGAGCCATAGTTTAAAAAAACGTGAGGTGCCCCGAAACATTGTGGTTCCAAAAGCTTTAATCGAAGGTTCAAGTGCGAAGTGAGAGCTTCACGTATACGAAGCGCATAAAACTTAAAAAAAATATAAAAAATATTTGTACATATCAATATGATATATTCCACATGTTAATCAATAATAAACACAAAAAAATATTAACAACACAATTAACACATAAAAAACATAGTTAAAATATAAATTAAAGTCGAAACACACGTAAAGAAGCAGAGGGAAGGAGCAGCTAAACAAAGATAACGTTCTTTTTTTAAGCTATTGGACCTCAATTAAACCTTATTGGAGATTATTGGGCCCAAATAAAAACCCAAATCTGACCTGATTGGGTTAAAGCGTCGCTTCAAACACATGGCGTTTCAGGCTTAAAGCGGCGCTTCAAAACGCTTCACGTAAATTATCACTTTAGACCAAAAAAGCCCAATTCCAAACGCTTCACGCTTTAAGTGCGCTTAAAGCTCGCTTTTTTATACCAAGGATGCGGCAAAACGAGAAGAATCGATATGCGAAGAAGGCGTAGGACAAAGTCGAGCCCGCATTGGCATCATGGAATCAACGTTTGGTTGCAGGTATGGGTGTTGGTCAATGAAATTTTGGAATTAGTTAACGCAAGCCTTGACTAGGTGACTGTTTTGACCTTTGAGCAGGGATAAAAAAGTCTGAGTCCGACGGGTATACCCAAAGTAGCTGGGATGAGTATACACGATACCCGACGGGTATGGGAGTGTGAAGAAATACGGAACTAATTTTAGGGTTAATTAGTTGGGTTTATGTTCCTTTCATAATGGTTAATCTCCTTTTAACTTTCTGAGTTCCAATTCGATCTGATCTTCCTGCAAAAACAAAGCACCGTTAGCTCGTTAAGAGAGGAATATGGGGGTTTCCCTCTTAACCAGACTCCGGTGTAAGAATAAGTATTTGCTTTGAGGAAATAATTGCGTGTTAAGAGTGAGAGTAGAGGAAATGGAATGTTTAACCTGTGCATGGAGGTCTTTATTTATAACCTGAGAGGTGTAAGAGGAGATGGGCTGATGAGCCTTGGGCCGGAAGGCGACAAAAGGAGAATATGCTATTTGTCTCACTGGTATCGACCGTTAGTGTCTTCTAGACGATCTCCGGTACTGGCGCACCATGATTGGAGCCACGTGTCTCTGTTGTCGGCCTTGTTGTCCCTCTGCCATCAGCAGGTAAGTGGAGATCATGGGGCAGGTGTCGCCGTCCCCTGATTGGTGCCACGTAGGCGTCCTTGTGTACCTTCTGTCTTCTGCACGTCAGACGATGGTGAAGCACGATAGAGTACAGCCTGGAGGACGCTGATTGGCTTGTTCTTCTGCCATTTGTACCCTCGGTACCTTCTGAAGTGGCCTTGTGCTTTGGGTCTTGCGCAACCTTTGCTTGGTACTCTAGTAGCCCGCGCAAGGTTGCAGGAGGTGAAGGCTTTTATTCAGAATGCTAAGTATAGAAATTGATTCTATTTCTTGCTTGGACCTCGCGCTGGATCAGGCTGTGGTTGAACATCCCGCGCAGGTTTAGAGATTGATCACTAGAGTGACTTAGGAGTATGGTCCTGCGCGCGATCTGAATGGTCTGCGCGACATTTTTGGGACCATACCCCTTCAAGTCCCCCTAGTCCAGTGCTGCAGCACGCGCGAAGAGAGTGGTTGGAACTCTGGACTTAGAAAAAAGGAAGTGCTATAGTTAGAAAAATGCCTGCTAGATCTTGGTGCGTCGCGCGCGTGTAACTGTTTGTCAGTTACTACGGCGCGACCACCAGCTTTGTTTGTTGGGAATTCTCCGCTTTTGAATGTAAGCGCGCAAGTGCATTGGATACTTGTGAACGCTGCTCGGCCTGGGTAACTTCTGCATGAAGTTTGTAGTATATTTGAGCGGGAAAATCCTCGATTTTTGAATTCTGACAGGTTGGTGAGAAATGTCGTTGATTGCGACGTTTGAGTTGACTGCTGGCACGACTGTCATCATGTTGTCCCTGACGGTTCGGCTTTCCGTCAGTCGAGTGAGGCCCACGCGCGCGTGGTAACCGTCACTCCGGGAATTACGACGTACGTGGCAGTTGCTGGTTGGATACGCGCGCGGTGAATCCAGCACGACTACTCATCGCATTAAATGCGATGAGTATATATAGTCGGTGGGAGGAGAGATGAAGGTCATAATCCTTTTTGTTTCTCTTCTCTCTCTGATTCTTCCTTGAATCTTCTTTGCATCTTCAAATCTTCAAGTCTTCAAAGAAGCAGTAGCAGATCTTCGAGTTCAAATCTTCAAATCTTCAAATATTCAAGTTTTTCTAGAGAATATTCAAAGTTTCTCTATGGCTGAAGAAGAGTCTCATCAAGAAGAAGGTCCTCTCCCCGTCCTCAAGTGGGATCAGGGGTTATTTGAACAGATTACGAGAGGATTCTGGTTTCCACCGGAGTGGGATGCACGATATCCCGGTCAGAATCAAACAGCCGCCAGGTTACATTACCGTCTTTGAAGACTTCTTTTTACAGGGAAACTTCCGGTTGCCGGCGACGGACTTCATGGCCCATATTCTTCATTATTATGGGTTTCATATCTCCTAGATGAGTTCACCCGGTATGGTGAGGGTGCGTCATTTCGAGTTTTTGTGCCGATCCCACGACATCGAGCCCACAGTTGAGAGGTTTAGGGTACTTTATCAGTTGATCAGGAATATGGGGTTCTACTCCTTTGGTAACCGGGGGTCTGCCAAGAAGATCCTTCAGAATCCTCCGAAGAGTTTCCATGACCGGAAACAGAAATTCTTCTTTATTCGAGAGGAAGTTATCCTGATTGCTATGACCTTCCGTGCGCCGGATGTGATCGAGAAGGAGGAGCTGGCGATTACCAAGAAGGAAGATTGGTACGTGAAACTCACTGCCACACCGAATCGAGTTTTTGGTGAAAACGTTCTGGTCGCGGCGCAGATGAGTGACCAATGGCCAGAAGATAGCACTGAAGTGCCCGTGCTGAAGTTCCAAGATAGAGGTTAGTTACTTCTTTAATTATTTCCTCTTTTTGCAATTTTGTTGCGCTTAATTGTTGATTTTGAATGTAGAAGTGCGCCTCTATCAAGCTGCTTTCCCTACCTTCGGTGGGTCCATGGGCGTGCGCCTGCTGGAACCAGGGGAGCAATACTGGTATGAGAAGATCAAAGGTCATTTTCTGTACCCCATTGCTGGAGCTTTTGCCAATCCACCCACCGCAACCGAAGGTGCGCATATACCTAACCTCAGGCCCTTGTGAGCTGTGACTTCTGCTAGGAAAGAGATTCTTTATCTTTCCAGCGAGGAGTCTGTAGGGTCTTCAAATGGGGAGCTAAGTTCCTGGTCTAACATCTTTGCAGGTGTGTTGCGCGACCTTGGGATTGACCCAGAGGAGAAGAAGAAAAAGCCAAGTAAGAAGAAGAAAGTTATTACGATCGATGCTCAGGTGACCAGCAAGAGGGTGGGAGTAGTAGCGCGACTTCTGGTGCTTCTGATAAAGGTACTCTACGATTTCGTCAGAGTAACTTGGAGGATTACGTTATTACCAGTGACTCACTTGAGGGTTTGTCGCGTATAGGCGAGAAGAAGACTGGCGCCGCTGGTTCGAAGAGCTCGGGGAGCGCGGGTTCACGGAACCCGGATGCTGGTGCTACCCCTTCATCCATCGCGCTGGATGAGGAGGAAGAGGAAGAAGAGGAGGAAGAACCTGATGTCAAGTTAATAAGCAGAAAAAGAAGCAGAGAAGAGACTACTGCGGGCTCCCCGGTGGCGCAGAAGACTGGGGAAGCCCCAGTAATAGGCAAACAGAGCAGTTTGCGCTCTCTCTATAAATTCTCTCCAGGTTAGTTTTGTGACTTCATGTTCCTAGATGAAATTTCTTTTTAACACTTGGTTTCTGCAGAGACCAAGAAGAAGACCCCTGAGAAGAAGGGTGTTGAGTTTAAAGACCCCCAAGATCCGGCACAGAAGAGAACCAGGGTTGTGATCAAATCCTTTAAGTCTGCTGGGTTGGAGGCTGAGAAGGAGAAAAAGAAGGCTGCTGAGAAGCCTGTTGAGAAGGCTGTTGAGAAGGAGAAAGAGAGAGAGAAAAAGAAAGCTGCTGAAAAGCCTGAGGGTGATAAGTCCAAGGAGACCTGGGCCGCTGCTACTATTGCCCATGAGAAGGCGCAGGGTCCGGAGGTCGTCCATATTACGGGGCTTGACCAGCCCCTTCATGAGAAAAAGAAGGAAACTACCCGAGGGAAGGGACCCGAGGTTGTTGAGCCAACCAAGTCTGTGCAGGTCGATGCCCCTACCCAAACTGTTCAAGTCACTTCTGCTGGGGGATCGGCTACTACTGCAGGTGGCGCAGGTGGTGCTGGACGATCCATGCAGCAAACTCCTATCAGTCCTAAGGATACCTTAGGCGACATCTATTATAAAACTTACACCGAGGAGGCTCACGGTGATGCTCCCCACCGAGCTCCATGGGGTTTGAAGCAGAAAGATACCTTCCTCGAGTTCGCCCCTTGCCGTGACTGGTTTTTAAATTCCTTCCCTCCTGGGGAAGTTAACCATCAGAGAGCGCCATGACGCCTTATACCATGCTTATGTGGTTGGAGAAGCCAACACCCGCGCCGCTAACCACCAGATCATGCGTGAGTGGCGCACGATGGTTAAAGAGCGGGGTGATTGGGAAAAATATCAAGAGCGTGTGCTAAGGCAGGTCAAAGATTTTGAGAAGCTTAAAGCTGCATTTGCTGAAGAGAAGGCCAAGTTCGAATCAGAGAAGAAATCTGAAGAGTGGGGCCGCGAGGGCTTGAGGAGCAAATTGCAAGCTGCTGAGGATCTTTTGTTAAAAGAGCGCGCGGAGTGGAAAAAGATATGTGAAAAAGATAACCAGCGCATGTATGCAGCTCGCAACAAGATTACCGACCTTGAGGCCCAAAATTCTGCATTAACGAAGAAGGTTGAGGATCTTGAAGCTGATAAAGAGCGCGCTGAGGTTCCACCAACTTCAGCCCTTTCTTATTTGTTGTTTTTTACTTGTCGAAATATTACTTTAAATGGTTATCTCATCCTTCGCAGGCTGAGTTTAAGGCGCAGATGTCCAGTAAGGATAAGGACCTAGCGGCTAAGGACGTGGAAATTGCAGAGTTGAAACGTCGTTTGCATGAGCAGACCGACAAAAATGAGTCCTTAGAGATTGACCTTGAGGCTGAGAGAGTAAAGGCTGCTATTGCTGAGGAGGCAAAACAGAAGGCTGAAAAAGCGCGAGATATCAGTACTTCTGCCCTCAATGTAGCACAGAACAATTACTCTGAAGCCCAAGGCATCGTTGATACGCTGGTCTTCGAGGCTGAATGGATGCGCGGTAGAGGTGTGGTCCTGGTAAGGCTCTCCTCTTTTCTAGCTTAGGCTTTGTTTTTGTTGTCTTAATTTTTATCTGTTGTCTTCTCTATTTTTTTTGTAGATGGCTAACTCCATCCTAAATGCTTCTGAGCTGGATGCGACTGTTGCCGCTCTCATAGCTGCCTCGAGCGCGGTTGGTCATCGTGGAGGTTATCTGGAGTGTGCGCAACATGTTGAAGAAGCATTAGGACAGGAGTTTGATGTCAGTCATTGCTCAGTGACCGATAAGGCTGATGCTGCATTCGCCCGCGCTGAAAGTGTTTATGACCATTTATCACATCCTGTGATTGATTTGGTCGCAGAGGCGCTGAAGCATGATGATTGGTGCCAACGGCTAAAGACTAATCTAGACCCTCCACAGACTGTGGAATTATCTGATGAAGAGGAAGAACCAGCAGGTGGTGATGGCGATGGTGACGGAGATGGGAATGATGACGATGACGGTGATGGTTATGAGTAGATAGTGCTGATAGGCTTTGTTCCTTGTAATTTTCTTTTTAGATGTAAGTTATCGCGCAGTCGCGCTTGTTGAATCGATCTGATGTTTTGCTACTTTTATATAATTATCGCGCTGTTGCGCTTTTTGGAATGTGACATCAACGCTTTTTTTTATGTCAAGTTACAATTATTGCATTGTTTGTTAGAAATTTTGGTTAAGTTAGCGCGAATAAATGTAAGTGTGGCTCGCATATGAGTGTAACTGCCCGGTTTCCCGCTATGATCGCGGAGGACCTTGGAGGCATGACTCTAGAGCTCGTAATTTACTGAAGTGTTTTCGTGCTAATCAAAAGTTTAACATGCATTTGTAACGTAGAAGTCATGATGCTAAAAACAAAAGGCATAGGCAATGCTTTCATTAAGTAGCTTTGAAACAGGCGCGAGGCCAACATACATAACCAACATAGAAGGGCGTAAAGCCAACTTAAGTAATAAAAAGGCGCGTGGCCAACATTGTCACACCCCAACCGATGGCGGAATCATCGGGGCGCGGCACTAGGCGAATCAGATTGCTCAAGAGAATCCATAACAACTATATTGCGATAATATTTAATACATTCGTTATCCCATACTAACAAACAATGCAATCACATAAGTTATCACAGATTTCTTATCCTTTCGAACAATACAAATCCGACAACCTAGATTTTAGTTGAGTTTCTAGACTTCCTAGCTTGATTGGACATAGTCTGCGATCTAACCTGCAACATACGTTAAAATATTTGTCAATACAAAAGTATTGGCGAGTATACAGGTTTGATATGTAGCATAATAGATTAAAACGTGTAGCGAATTTCCACATGCATAAACGTAACACACGACATATATACTCACAAAGCTGATACTACCAACTAAGTCCTCGATGCTCGAATATGCGATGGCAAACTAGACCCCGTCGGGCGCAATAATACTATACTAGTCATGGTGGGACGTCGCGAGTATAAGCCCTAGCACATATGCAACTAGCATCACGTATATCTATGCATAACAGTCATTCGCAAGTGATAATTCAATTGATTGAATATTTCGTTTGATAAGTTCGATTTGTTAGAAACGTATGTTACACCCAAAATGCGATTAAAAAGGGGTTCAAGTATACTCACAATGCGTATTTAGCGAGAATACAACTTGATTGAGTCTGTTGCGAGTACGTCTGTGTTAATCATTGAAGGATATAGTAAACGATGCACGGTTAAGCGAGAATAGCATTGAAAAGTCAGTTATCCGGTCGGATGGTGCTCATCCGATCGGATGACCATATGGATCGGATGGGCTGGTCCGGTCGGATGTCAGTGGTCCGATCGGATGGCCTGCTGTCCGATCGGATGGCAGCCTGTCCGATCGGCTGGGCTGCTGTCCGATCGACTGGCAGCCTGTCCGATCGACTGGGCTGCTGTCCGATCGGCTGGCAACCTATCCAGCTGATATTCGACTAATTTTGACGGTTTTTCAGCGGTTCTGGCCGTTCTTGATGGCTTTTCTCAAGTTTAACCCGAATTCTAACACACTATGGCTAGGCAACTTAGGTTTGGTGAGATTTGTTATAAAACATGTGAAATTACTTAGATCCGAGCTGTTTATGGTAAGAATGAGGTCACACTTTGAAGTTCATGTGAACTTAGGGTGACATAATCTTCAAGGCACCTCGAATCCTTAAGAATCACACCACTTCTTGATTAGAAAACATAGATTTAGGCTTGATTTATGTAAAAACGCATGGAAATCACTCAGATCTGAGTCGTTCTTGCCTGGGATGACATCACCCTTGAAGTTCATAAGAACTTCATGGTGACAACACCCTAGAATGCCCAAAATCCAGAGATTCCATGGTTAAAAGTGGAGATTTAGCAGGTAGAAAGGTGTAGAATTGGTTATAGATCAAGGAAGTACAAGATTTGAGTTAAAAACTTACAAGAATCGCGAGGAATCGAGAGATAAAGGGGTTGGAACTTCTGGTCGAGCAGCAACAGTGAAAACAAGTGTGTTTGGGGTGAATGAGGGGTATTTATAGGCAAGGAGGAAGGAAAGGAGGGCAGGTTGGCCTGGATCGGACGGCCCGTTCGATCGGCCGGCATGTCCGTCCGATCGGTTGGCATGCCAGTCCGATCGGCTGGACTTGTCCTGTCCGATCGGCTGGACTTGTCCTGTCCGATCGGTTGGACATGTCAATCCATCCGGATGGCCACTCTGGCGCGATGGATTTCTCCGTTTTTTATTGTTTCGATAGCTTTCGAAGTACACGCTTTTCGTAGTTAATTTATATTATTATTATATATGTATATATATCACTAAGGGTCGTATTTACGTATCCATATTCCAAAGTTTCGATATAACAATCGGTTTTCGTTTGAGTATGCGATTATTAGCGACGTTTCACAGCCATCAAGGAGGGTAGCATAGGTCCTTTCTCGATGTGATTGTGAACGTTATAGTGAATTGTGCCACAATGACTGACGGGGTACCATTCACTCGTATTGTCATCATCGTCACGACGACTAGAGTTATAGCACTCACCCGAGAGTCTTCGTTAGCGTTAGTTGTCTGCATTTCGACACATCACGGCCACCGAGGAGGGTAGAATAGGTCCTCACTCAGTGCCATCGTGAGTGTTAGTGTTTGTGATTGGTGTAGTATAGTGATAATGTATTTCGAAAATATGCGATTATCCTTTGAATAGCGATTCATGCGATATAGTTACATTATGATCCGAATCTCTGGTGCTAGGTGTAACGAGTACATCGAGTAGTAACAACGCACGAAAGTGCGGGTTGTTACAAACATAACTTGATAGGGGCGCATGGCCGAGAGTAGTCACATGTAACATTTGCGCAATTGTTGCGCGTTCCACGTGCGCGGAATGATGTAACCATCCAGGGTGCGCAACTTGTATGCCCCTTTCCCTACACCTCATGTATTAAGTATGGGCCTTCCCATTTGGGTGCTAGCTTCCCGGGGCGTTCAGCATTGGAGGCTTCATTGTCTCTGAAGACATATTCTCCTGGAGTGAAGGTACAAATGCGCACTCTTGCATTGTAGTACCTCTCTAACTGTGTCTTGTACTTGGCCTCTTTGATTCGCACTATCTCGCGCCTCTCTTCGAGCAGGTCCAAGTCTAGACGGCGATCCGCCTCGTTATCGATTTTGTTGACCGCTGTCAAGCGCGGCGAGGGGAGGCCAATTTCAGCTGGGATAACCGCCTCTGATCCATAGACTAGGCTAAAGGGGGTTTCGGCAGTGCTCGTTTTCGGCATGGTTCGATGAGCCCACAGGATACTCGGAAGCTCATCTACCCAGCCTCTTCTCTTGGTGCCCAGTCGGGCCTTTATCCCTTCGACGATACTCTTGTTGACACTTTCTACTTGGCCGTTGCCCTGAGGGTGCGCAACGGAAGAGAAAGTGTGCTCGATATTCATTTCTTTCATCCAATCTTGAAGGTCTTCAGAAGCGAAATTGGTGCCATTATCTGTTACAATCTTGAGTGGGAGACCAAATCTGCAAATGATGTGTTCCCATATGAACTTGCGCACCATCATTGCAGTAGTTGAGGCGAGAGCTTTGACCTCCACCCACTTGGTGAAATAATCGACGGCAACGACTATAAACTTCACAGCACCAGGAGCTTCAAGGAAAGGTCCCACCATATCAATCCCCTACTGCTGGAAGGGCCAGGCAGTGGATACGAGGATAAGATCGCTTTTTGGGTGCAGGGTTTTCGGGGCGTGCCTTTGACAGGAATCACACTTGCGCAATTCCTTTAGAGCGTCAACGTGCATCCCTGGCCAATAGTAACCAGCCTTTATTATCTTTGCGACAACCATGCGCGGGCCCGCATGAATGCCGCAGATGCCTTCATGAATTTCCCTGATCTGGTAATTTGCATCCTGGGGGTCCACACAGCGCAGAAGTGGCCCCAAGAAGGATCTTCGATACAAGATTCCACCATTCATCTCATAGAACAATGCTTTGTTCTGTATCTTCCTTGCCTCTTCTTTGTTTTCAGGGAGTATTCCTTCTTGCAAATACTGGATGATAGGGGTCATCCAAGATGGTTTCCCTTTCTCGATCACATTCACTTGACGCAACAAAACCGACGGGTTTTTTAAGACTTCAATTCTTACATCTTTGGCGAGATGTTGAAAAGATGTTGAAGCGAGCTTGCTCAAATCGTCTGCTGGTTTGTTCTCTGACCGATTGATGTGAACTACTTTGTATGACTTGAATTGTTGAAGCAACTCTTTCGCTTGGTCTAAATACAAAGCCATAACTTCACCTTTTGCATCATACAATCCGTTAATTTGACTGGCGATCAGGAGTGAGTCGACATGCTCTTGTAGGTTTTGAGCTCCCATTTTGATGGCTAGGCGCAAGCCTGCCAAAAACGCTTCATATTCTGCCTCGTTGTTGGTATTTTTGAAATCCAACTTGATGGCATAGGTGAACTCATGCTTCTCTGGGCTAACAAGGCGCAATCCAGCTCCTGCGCCATCTTCATTTGAGGCCCCATCAGTGTACAACAACCATAACCCCTCTGATGTGTCTTTGATAGGAGTATCAACAACTTCACAATCTTTGATTTTGTCTTCTGGAACTTTAGTGATGAAGTCTGCTAATACTTGGCCTTTAATGGCTGGGCGCGGCCTGTACAGAATGTTGTGGCCCCCCAACTCGATTGCCCATTTTGCTAAGCGTCCTGGCGTCTCTGGCTTTTGTAGGATTGTGCCAATATGGAAGTTAGTGAGTACAGTGATTACATGTCCAATAAAATACCTGCGCAGCCTCCGGGAGACGTGTAGCAGTGCAAGCACTAACTTTTCCATTGTTGAATATCGTGTTTCTGGATCCGTGAGCACCCTACACACATAGTAGATTGGAGTCTGAACTCCGTTTCTTTCTACCAACAATACCGACCCAACTGCCTTGTCCGAGGAAGACAAGTACAGAATGAGTGGTTCCTTCTCAGATGGCGTGGTTAGTGTAGGGAGCTTGATCAAACACACTTTCATTTGCTGGAAGGCAGCTTCTGCCTCTGGCGTCCATTTAAACTCTTGTTTTTTCACGCAGTTGCGCAAGGTACTGATGAAGGGGTACGATTTTGCAGCGTGGTTTGATAGAAAACGATTGAGCGCGGCTAGGCGTCCGGCTAATCTCTGCATTTCTTTGATCGTGCGCGGTGACGGCATCCGCTCTATGCCTTGAACCTTTTCGGGGTTAACTTTGAAACCGCCGTTTGTAACCATGAAGCCTAAAAACTTGCCTTCCTCCATACCAAAAGAACACTTTACTGGATTCAGCTTCATGTTCACGCTTCTCAGAGAGTTAAACGTCTTCTCAATGTCCTTTAACATCTGGTCCTCCTCGAGACTTTTAATCACCAGATCGTCAATGTAAACCTCGATATGTTTACCGATGTCGTCAGCGAATATCGTATCCATCAGGCGCTGATAGGTTGCGCCAGCGTTTTGAGACCGAATGGCATCTTTGTGTAGCAGAAGATTCCGATGTCGGTATGAAAAGCTGTCTTGTCTTCATCTTCCAGCTTCATCTGAACTTGGTGATACCCCTTGTAACAGTCCAAAAAACATTTCCATCTGTATGGCGCGAGAGAGTCTATCTTTTTGTCGATCTCCGGTAATGAATAACAATCCTTGGGGCACGCCTTGTTGAGATCAGTATAATCGACACACATTCGCCATCCTCCATTAGACTTCTCCACCATAACAGGGTTTGCAACCCAACTTTGGTACCGCACCTCTCTGCGTATACCTGCTTTTAGCAATTCACAGACTTGCTAATTCATTGATTTGGTCTTATCCGCCCCTAGGCTGCGCCTTCTTTGAACTTTTGGCTCGACGGAGGGATAGGTGTTCAAACAGTGTTCAGTGACGTCACGCGGGACACCGGTCATGTCTGTCGGAGTCCAGGCGAAAATGTCCGTGTTCATGAACAAAAGTTGTTTGAGGTACGTTCTGATGTTTGGTGAGATTGCGTGGCCTATCGTCACCGTTTTCTCTGGGTATTTGCGGTTTAAAACCCACTTTTCTGGTTCGGTCGTTGAAATTTTCGCCGCTTTGGCTGGGCGCGCATCCTCTGCTGACATCACTTCTTTCTTTGCATAGATAATCACCACCCCCGTCTCGGTTGGGAACCCGATGGCTGAGTGGGGTGTGGAGGTTACCATGTTTACCTCTCCTTGTGTTTCTCTCCCAATTAAAACATCATGCCTTGATTTGACTGGCATCACCATGAAATTGACATTTGTAGTTCTTGAATGCTTCACGTCAGATAGCATGACGGGGAAGCTGATTTGGCCTAACAGGAAGACCATTTCATTGCAGAATCCTGATAGGGGATAATCAACCGGCTCGAGTCTCGCTTTATCCTCATTATCGAACTGATTAAAGCATTGCTCGTAGATGATATCAGCTGTACTTCCCAGATCAATGAATATGTATTCTGTTTCGTAATGACCGATAATACCGGTAATGACGACGGGGCGTGTAGCGCGTGGTCCCCCACGTACTACCGGAAAGATGACCTGTTGCTCTTGCCATGCAGGTTCGAATGGGTGCTTGCCTTTATCTCTTGCGTTGTATCTTGGTCCGTTGACCATGTGTGTTTCCAGGCGCCTGACCTTCTTCTGGTTTCCATCATCATTGCGCTGAATCTGTCGGAATGCTGTCGAACCAGGCGCGAGCATCCCCTGTGAAATCGACCCATGAGGTGATTTTACCAGGCGGAAGGCTGTCGAACCAGGCGCGAGCAGCCCCTGTGAAAGTCTGAATGAACAAATGGCACCACATGGGCATGTTCCATCCTCCCATTACACCCACGCTTGTGAATACTCGAACATGGTCGTCAGGGTCGGTGAGACCGTTGAACTTTCCCACTGTTGGAGGTAGCTTTTCTCTTGTCAGTGGGGCTAGAGCAATCTTTGGGATGAACTTTGAGTGTTCCGCAGCCTCTGCTAGCGTATAGGCTAGGCTGAAATCTCTTTCTGCTTCTTCGCTGTATGCGATGCACTGCCTTGGCTGATAATACTCGTGGTTTCTCTGCAGACGGTTAAAGACTGACGAGCCCTCGTCATCTTGCCAAGTAGGATCATTCGGATCTGTGTCCTCCCATTCGTTATTGATGTTGCGCGGCCCTAGCCGGCTGTGGACTGGGCATCTTTGGACGTTTGAGGGATGATCATAATAACTGCTTGTCTCACCATGTGTATCGCGCGTGTCATGCATGCTTGGCCTTCTTTGGGGAGGAGGTCTATTGATTCTTCCTTGAAAGGCTTGCTGCGGGGGTATCTGGCGCGCCCCCTGACTTGGACCCGGAGGGGTAACCAAGGATGGTTCAGCTTACAAAATTGCTTGTTGTGCGCTCAAAGACTGATACGCAGTGTTTATGGTAGCAATTTGTTTCGCGTACCAGGAGGCTAAAGTCTCGCCTTCTGGTAGTCCTAGTAGCGCCGAAATGTTCGGATTTGGAGCTGTGTTTGAAGGACCAGCGACATGACTTGCTGGGGTACCCGTTTGGGTGATGCGAGTGAAGGTCGCGCGGGGTCCCCCAGTGGTCGTAACTTCAATTTCACCTATCTCCTCGGCAGGTTGGACTTGGACATTCGGATTGTCCTCCCCCAATCCTGCGTTGGAGTTCGTGCCAAAACCGAAATCAGGAATGATTCCTTGACCAGCCATGATCGAAGGAACAAAAACTTAGAAAAAAATTAGAAAAAGAAGATGGGTGTGATTGTGAAAATCGGTGGGCGCCCATGAAGAAACACGGAACTAATTTTAGGGTTAATTAGTTGGGTTTATGTTCCTTTCATAATGGTTAATCTCCTTTTAACTTTCTAAGCTCCAATTCGATTTGATCTTCTTGCAAAACAAGGTACCGTTAGCTCGTTAAGAGGGGAATATGGGGGTTTCCCTCTTAACCAGACTCCAGTGTGAGAATAAGTATTTGCTTTGAGGAAACAATTGCGTGTTAAGAGTGAGAGTAGAGAGAATAGAATGTTTAACATATGCATGGAGGTCTCTATTTATAATCGGAGAGGTGTAAGAGGAGATGGGCTGATGGGCCTTGGGCCGGAAGGCGACAAAAGGAGAATATTCTCTTTGTCTCACTGGTATCGACCGTTAGTGTCTTCTAGACGATCTCCGGTACTGGCGCACCATGATTGGAGCCACGTGTCTCTGTTGTCGGCCTTGTTGTCCCTCTGCCATCAGCAGGTAAGTGGAGATCATGGGGCAGGTGTCGCCGTCCCCTGATTGGTGCCACGTAGGCGTCCTTGTGTACCTTCTGTCTTCTGCACGTCAGACGATCGTGGAGCGCGATAGAGTACAGCCTGGAAGACGCTGATTGACTTGTTCTTCTGCCATTTGTACCCTCGGTACCTTCTGAAGTGGCCTTGTGCTTTGGGTCTTGCGCAACCTTTGCTTGGTACTCTAGTAGCCCGCGCAAGGTTACAGGAGGTGAAGGTTTTTATTTAGAATGCTAAGTATAGAAATTGATTCTATTTCTTGCTTGGACCTCGCGCGGGATCAGGCTGTGGTTGAACATCCCGCGCTGGTCTAGAGATTGATCACTAGAGTGATTTAGGAGTGTGGTCCTGCGCGTGATCTGAATGGTCTGCGCGACATTTTTGGGACCATACCCCTTTAGAGTGGAAAAAAATATTCTACAGGTATGGATTAGATGATACCGACCTGATTGTCAAAACTGTATTCCCATTTACCCGAACCATAAATAATGTACGCCAAAGTAATCCCTCCTGTCACACCCCGATTTTCCACGTGTCACCGGTGGGCCCGGTGGAGAGTATCGTGACGTGGTTGGCAACATAATAGTCAAACAACACAATTATATAAATGCATAGCGGAAGCAAAAGGTAAATATTATTACATTCCGAATATAAAGTAATATCCAGTATTACAACGGAAAGTAAAGGATCCACAGGCGGATCTTAAAACATATCATTTGTTCAACAGACTTTAGATGCCTAGAACTTGCAAGATTCCTTATTAGCGCCCTGAGCTTCCAGCCAATTTCGTTCAGTACCTGTCACTTAACCTTTTTGGAAAATACGTCAGTTTTCACTGGTAAATACACTCAACCGACTCATTTGAAAAGAGTTTAAGAAAATTGGTTTGAATGCACGTGGCACAAAATATCTTTTATAATTTGATTAAAATGCACAGAGGCAAAATTAACCTTTTTAACTTGGGAAAATTATTTGTATACAATCTTGTATACAGTTTTACTTATTTGTCGTCCGTTAGGGCCGGTTTGTAGGGCCGGACTAGATTAACTGACACGCCACAGGTATAATGCTCACAGGCTATCATCCTCTAAGTGGATTACCAGTTCCGGTATAATGCCCACAAGGATGATACCTCGGAGTGGATTACCAGTTTTTACATAATGCAGCTGTCAGGTGTATGCCTACACCCCGTGCTTAGGTCGTGGCCATTTCGTAAAATGATGCCAAGGATATCCGGGACATGGTCATTAACCCCCAAAGGCCATACACCAAATAATACATATTAAACGGGTTGTAAGTACATCAATCACAATACGATTTAAATAACTACACACCCGACCAAGCGGTACTTTTATAGTGCCGTATCCCAAGCCCGTATAGGGAAAATAAGTTAAGAGTATTTACCTGAGCTAGCTCCTGTCTTAAATAGTAAGAATATAATAACTCAGCCGTATTCACTTAAGTAAGCGTAGGTACCATTTACCGGAAGGCTCTAGTCTGGAATGATTGTATAAATAACTTATTAGAATGCTAACGAGTCTTTTAATTAAGCCTAAGCTTAGACCGGTTAGTCTTACAGGAAGATACGGTTCGTACGCATGATTAAGCGAAGACCGGTTTAGAATACGATTTAGACCCGACAAGTTCAGAGACTTGCCTAATATGGGTTTATTATTCACATTCTGGATTTTGAGATAAAACTATTAAGGTTTGACCCGTTTCGGCTAATTTATGTAAACTTGTTACATAAACCGAACCGTACGCGAAATAAGCGTGACGGGTATTCATGAGAGACATATACAGGTTTCCTAAGTTAGTTATGCCTCAAATATGTTGTGACATCAGTAAGATGTCTTTCATTATGCCCGAAACGTATATAAACACAAACTAGGCCCCGTAGGGGTAGTTTTGTCATTTAAAAGGTTATAAAAGAGTTTAAGTATTTACCTGAGTTACAGGTCTGATATAATCAGAAAAAATACTTATTTTGATAAGTTATAACAGTAGGTTAAAGTATATATGTGAATTTACCAAGTATAACCAAACTATGCACCGTAGGGGTATTTTGGTAATTTCACATAAGCCGTAAAGCTCAAAACTGAAGTCTGAGTTAAACAACTTTTTCTTACTGTTAAAATATTATAATTTGCCTAAAATATCAGTAGGTATCAACCCGGGTATGTTCAATATAATTTTTAATACATACTATGCGTTAAAAACGCTTAATAAGGCGATTAAAGGCCATTTCCGGGTTCGATACTTAAATCTGATATTTTTATATTTCCAGAAGGTTTAAAATAATTTATTTATCATATGTGATCAGTAGAAAAAGGTTTGGAGTCGTTTAGATATGTAAAACTCATTTTATGACCCGTAAGGGCAAAACCGACAATTACCGGATTAAGCCTACGACTAATAGTTATGCTCAACCTAAAATTAATTAAAAATCTTCAAAAATCCCAAAATAATATATTACATCAGTGGGTATTAAGTTTGATACTAAAAAGTAGGCTTAACTAGGCTATACGCTAATTTCGCCGTTTTATTAACATAAAGCGTTCATTTTACGCTAACGAGCATGACTCTTAATCTACTCCTCAAACTGATGTCAAACTTTGCACACAAGTTTATATATCAGTAATTAAAGTTTCTACTCTTTTACATTTCCAAAAATCACGTTTTAAGATAATAAGGGCATAATGGTCAACATATGAACAATTAACGGAAACGCGTAAACGAATGGGTCAATCAATGAACCAACCACAGAGGGTTGTGCTAACATGTAGCCTGGTCCTAAAGAAGCTCTAAGACATTTTCAAATCATACTAAAGCGGGTCAGAACTGAAAGTCAAGGTGAAAGTCAAACTATGTGACTTTTGGTTCCGAACCGGGTCTAAACAGGAAATTGTCGGGTTGAACATGTTTAGACATGTTCTTACACTTATTACCAAGTTATAACAATGATCCAACAGGTTGTATATGATCTACAATGTTAATTATGTATAAATGACATTTTAATCTTCCTGTTGACTTTTTAAATATAAGTTTGACCCGACTTTTGACCTAGTTAGAGTGGTAATCAGGGGGAACCCTATTGAGGGTCTATTACCCACATAAATACCAACTTATAACTACTTTCAATTCGACTAATCACTGGACCATTTGTGATTAATCGTAAAGTCAACTGTTAATTACGACGGTTTGACTTTTAAGCTAAAACTAAGCTAAAACTCAATTAGGAAGGGTTAGGCAAACTTACAAGGGTCCTATGAACGACCAGGGATCACTTGGGAGAGGTCTTGTGCTCCAGAGATGCTCCAAAAATGCAGATGAAGGTGTGAGCTCTAAAGTTGTAACTAAGGCCTTATATAGTGGTTTAATCCACCATAGGAAGTTGGCAAGTAAGTCTAGCATTGACCACAAGCTTCCAACATGTGTCCCTGGGGTCTAGGAACATTTTAGGGGTCGCCCAAATTGAGAATTACCAGTGGGATAGGTCATAATCGCGTAAAACAGGTTGCAGCCTGTTTTTCTGCATCTGATGTTCCCACGCGGCCCGCCTCACGTTTTGTTAATGTCTACGCGGGCCGCCTGGCCCTGCTGATCAGACAAAAACGTTTTTATGTTGTTGCATCACACCTCTTGGCCCTTCCGAAAGGTCAATTGAGCTAATTACTTGCAATTTGACCCCTTATTATTTACCCAGGCTTTAGGACTTATACCCACTTTGCCAAGTCCCTGGACACTTCCGGTTAACCCGAAAAGTCATAACTTTCAACGTTTGCACTTTAACCCCTCGCACACGAATTTGATCATAACTTTCTCATACGATAACGAAACTTTAAGAAATTTATGTCGTGCATTCTAGTGAGCATAATTAACATTTACAAAGCTTCGGGTTTGTCAAAAGGTCACTCAGAGGTATATCTTTAAACATGTTGACACATTTAACCCCTGTAGTTTGTAATCTCTCACTTTTTGCTTCGTATGATCCATGATTTATTCGTTTGATGTTATAAACATCATGTAGGGTTATTATGAAGTATATTTATTTACTGTTGACATTCAGAACCCGTAAAATCACATACTTTCCATGTTTGTCAACTTTAGTCCTTTTATAACATTCTTTCACACGTTCAGACTTTATGACACGTGTCAACACATTATAGGACGTGAATTTTCGAGGTGTTACACCTCCCTCCTACATGTGTGCATGTAGATTGTACCTTGAGAAGAAATAATGCCTTACATGCTTCCACATGCATTTCTTCCATCAAGAGCAACATATTCTTGTAACTCATGCATGAAGATTTGTGCCTTCTTCTCAAATAGATGCAGTGGCGAAGCTTGAGATTTCCGACGAGTGTCGTCGAAAACGTATATACCCAAATATTTCTATAGAACTAGGGGGTCGAAAACGTATATACCTAAAAATTTCTATACAAAAACCACATATATTACACGGTTTCGCTACACACACAGTAACACCGCCATCATCCTTGCGGGTAGGCTGGCTGGTTGGCTAACCCGGGTACCCTTTGATGCGTACGAATTGAACGTTGTTGTGATGATTTGACCGTTGAACGGTAGTTACCGTTGGAAACCAGAAATAAAAAAATAAAAACCTTTATATATTAAACCATTTCAAACCTTTTCTCCTCCACTCCACTTCACACTCACAAAAACATATATTTTTTTCTAATATAGCCATGGACTAAAAAAAAACAAGTGGTTCAAGAAAAAAAAAACCCAAGGGTCCGGCATGAGCAAAAGAGGGGGCGACTCGACCAAACGGGGTGGTGGTTCGAACTCATGAGGGGGCGATTTTGATGGTGACGTTTATATACCACACCCACCCACACAACCACAACCACCGCCACAATATTATTGTACACACCCACCACCAAATTATTATAACCAATACCCACCAAACTTTCTTTCACAACCTAATATGATTCTACCCGTTTGACTCGATTTCTCTGAAGAAGCTTTAGATAAATTCGAGCCCTTTCGTACGTATTCGGGATGATGATGCTGTTGGAAATTTAGTGAAAATGAGTTTTTCACTAAATATTTTGGACATCAATCATATTTATATATGTGTTATATAAATAATTATTTATGGGTTTGTGTTCAAACTATGTCCAAATAGAGCTAAGATGAATAAGATATCGAAGCTTGAAGTTGTATGTTTGGAACAAAAAAAGATGAGAAAAATGGATTAAGTTTTGTCAACTTGTCCCACATAGGTGGGATGATAAAACTTGTAGTGGTTTATAAGGAGGAGGACTCCTTGTATATTGTCTACCTTTGGACAAAAACTAGTGGGACCCTAAAGGGTGCGGCGCACCCTTCCTCGCACATGTGCACGCGTGGCGTAGGTTATGGGCGCAATGTGGCGCACTTAGCACTTCGCACACCGCCTTGTATTTTTGTCCATGAGCGCGTGGTCAGGTACATGGCGGGTAGCGGCTCAGCTTATGGCGCACCTTGGGTGGCGTAGGCGCATGACACAAGTTCTTTATGTGTCTATTATTGGCTATGGCGGAGGAGCAGTTTGCGCGCAAGTCTAGAGGGCGCAGGACTTGCGGCTTTCGAAAAGTGCGGGTACGCGGACTTCATATGGCGCGGACCGAAGTGTCGGTCCGACAGTAGCCTTGGCACAAGTTCACATGCGCGTGCGAGCGGCTAGTCATATTGGTCAACCACTAGAGTTAATGTCTAAACGGTTTCAAAAAACGTTTAATTCTGTCATGAATTAAAACGGTTGTTTTTTGACCAACTACTAAAATCCATTTATGAAGACTTTAAACCTGGTTTTATTACAAGATTGATTATCTTGTTTATGACCAATTTTAATAGGTTTGAATAAGTCTTTCAATAGTGTGAAGTATGAACATAAAGGTTCATTCTAAATAGAGAAAAATACACACAAAAATTCATCTTTGTTCCATGAAATTTAGAGAAGAGCATTCTCTAAATTGTTTGACACAACTTATTTTTCTACTATAAGAACACAATGTTACCCGGCGTAACCTCGGGCACGAGTGCAATCTCCGGCAGTACAACTACTGCTTCGGTTGTTGTACCCTGGGAGACAGAACCGTCTGAGAGGAGGCGCGGAATCTGTTTTAAGGGAAGCGTGTTGAACACGTGCCTCAACCAAAACCGTCAACAATTTTACTTGTCTTGCAGCGGAGTTTCGATCTCGTAGGTGCGGTTGAAGTTTTCAAAGACATTAACTTTGAATCAAGTTTGGTACAATTTAGTTGTATTTTATATTCGTTTATTTAGTTTTTGTAACCGGTATTGTACTAGTCGAATTTTCCATAAATAACGAGAGTCTCGTTATTATATATATATTTTAATATATTTTAATTAAAAGTGAACCTAGTTCCTACAATCTTAAAACAGACTTTCGTGAAGATTGTTGCTACAATCTTAAATCCCTTCTCTACGAGGATTTAGGTTCACGAAAGTTTAAAATATTAATTGAGATTTTTGTTAAAATCTTGTAAATATTTTTGGGAAATATTTTTTTTAGTACAATGAGTCGGATTAGTTTTGATGATTGGAGTACAATCTTTAATCCGAATACCGTGTTGCAAAACGAACGTTTTGATTCATGTTTTAGAGTTCATGGGTTTTTTGTTCGTGTTTAGATAAACCGAACCATATACAAAATAATATGTATTTCAATATGTTTTGAAATACTAAATTTTCTAATGAGCGTATTAGAAAAAAATATTTTGTAACCCCATACAAAAAATGTTTGTAACAATTTATTTTTTTACTACAAGCATGTTATAAACTTTAATTGGTATATTAATATTGGTTTAAATGTCTTGAAACACATATATTTTCGAATGAGTGTATTAGAAAGTATTTTTTTTTTTATAAAATTACAAGTTTTAAAACATTTATGTATTCTAACAAGCGTGTTAGAAATAATTATTTTGTATAATAATAAGTTTTAAAACAACTATATGTTCTAACGAGCGTGTTAGGAACAATGTTTTAAAGACGGTTGGATGTTCTAATGAGCGTGTTAGAAACAATAGTTTAAAGGCGTTTAGATTTTCTAACGAGCATGTTAGAAAAGATTATTATTACAAATAATTGTTAAACGAGCGTGTTTGAAACAATTATTTTGGATAATAAGAAATCTTGAAATGGTTTCGTATTTTTTTTATTTCTAATGAGCGTATAAGAAATAGTTTTTTATAAACTTCAAAACAAAAATATTGTAATAAGTTATTTCTAATGAGCGTGTTAGAAATGATTTAACGACTTTGGCAATTTTTTAATTTTCTAACGAGCGGATTAGAAACGTTTATTTTATATAGGCCAAAAACGGCTTATGGCAATAAATGATCGTTTAATTCTTACGAGTGTGTTAGAATTTTATAGAATAATAAGGTTTAATATCATCTATTATATCTAATGAGCGTGTTAGATACGATGATTTTGTAAACCTAACTACTTAAAAGACGATCAGATTTTCTAACGAGTGTGTTAGAAAAGATTTTTGTTGCAAATAATTATTAACGAGTGAGTTGGAAACAATTTATGGATAATAATTAACCTTGTAACGGTTTCGTCTGAACCTTTAAATTTCTAACAAATAAGTTAGAAACGGGTTTTTACATAAATGTTAAAATGGTTTCGTATTTGTTTATTTCTAATGAGACTATTAGAAATAGTTTATATTTTTTTTATAAACTTCGAAACAAATTCTGTAATCGTTTAGTTCTAACGAGCGTGTTAGAAACCTTTTAACGATTTGCAATCGTTAATTTCTAACGAGCGGGTTAGAACCGGGCTAACCATGATAAATTATTTAACATGATTTGTATCCGGTTTATATATTTTCTAACGAGCGTGTTAGAAAAGGTTTTTGTTTATTTCTAACGAGTGTGTCAGAAAACGTTCATTTAAATAAACCAAAAGTGAATATATATATTCATTTAATTTCTAACTAGCGCGTTAGAAACGGTTTACTTTATAAAAAACCCGAATATTTTGAATGTTTGATAAACATTTAAATTCTAATTAGCATATTAGAATTGGTTATCATACAAACCACTCATTTTAACGATCGGTAATCGTTATTATCTAACAGCGGTTAGAAATGGTTTAAATATGATAAACCAATTATTAAAATGACATGTATTCATTTTATTTTTCAAATGAGCGAGTTTGAAATTGTTTTATTTAATAAACTATTATAAGGTTTATTGTTTTGATTTTTAATCTAAACATAAATATATAGTTTATTTTTAAAACACTTGGAAAACGAGAAATGTTTTGAACGAATAAAACATGTCTTTGCGAATTATAA
The DNA here is from genome assembly GCA_030545235.1 of Helianthus tuberosus. Taxonomy (NCBI): domain Eukaryota; kingdom Viridiplantae; phylum Streptophyta; class Magnoliopsida; order Asterales; family Asteraceae; genus Helianthus; species Helianthus tuberosus. Next base: position 191,453,041 of record CM060418.1, read on the forward strand.
GTGATTCGATATACTTCCACGAGAAGTATAACGTCTTGAACCATATAATAGTCTCGGAAAGACTATTTAGTGAAAAACAACTCGATGTTGTTATAGACATAATAAGTTGCTTAACTACTTGCGAGTAGTTAATTGTAAACAACTTTATATTTTTGGACAACTTGTGATTATTCAAGTTTAGAGTTCCAAGATGAGGGAGTACCTCAAAACATGACACCGAACGAAATAATTGCGTTTATTTCGGTCAAAAGTGTTGAAGATAATAACACTTTGGCATTTGATGTTTAGACATCTTTAGTGTATCCGTTTTATTTTTTGTCCACTTTTATTTTATTATAAATGGTAGACTAACGTTTGGGTTTATTTCACATAAACAAATGGTCTAAATATAATATAAGATAAATATTTATTTTGGACTACTAATAATTTGTCAAAAGGATACACATTTTGGTACAAAGTGTAAAAAGTAATTTACACAAACCCAACAAGCGGGTTGTGATCATGACTTAGGTAATAAGTCACAAATCAAACATTAAATGCATAACGGCGTCGTAAGAAACGTGGTGAATGGTTTGAGATGAAATACACGAAAACGAGATATGTCATTTAATGTTGAGAGCATCAACATGGAAATGCACATGTGAGTTTTTCATAGAATATAACATAAGAAAGATATATATGTTATTATTGTAAATGATTTTAATAAATTTAGAAAATTTATTAATGGAATTTACAATAGTGATGGATTTGTAGATGTTTCTACCACCATCAATGTTGTTTAAACTATGTGGAGGCTTGGTCCTCAATTTGGGAGAGTATCTCAATACATGGTATTAATGAAACAACGTAAATGTATATATCACTATAGGCATACGTGAATGCCTTGTTGTTGAGAGTCAATGTAATTGACTATATCTCATGACTTGGGTGATTTTATACAAAGATCTTTCACGAAAGTGACTTGGATTAAGACTTATGTTTAAGTCCTTAGAAAGTCAATGGTGAAGCCTTGGAGATAAAAAGGCAAACGAGTTATGGATGGAGTTAACTATGGTTTTGAGGCCTTCCTAAAACCGATGGTTTTGGAATGGTGAAATAAAATTTCATTATTGTGTCTAAACTAAGAAACGAATGTTCGGGAGAGATAGTGCGTTATCTCTTAAGGCTGTGAAGAATCAGAATGATGCATCTTCTGTTCACATGCTAGAGTATTGTGGTCTAAAGCATGCTAGACTAATACTTGTTAATTTATATGCTCGACGGAGATTAAATTAACTTTAAACATTCAAAATATGTGATGACACAAGAACGAATTTTGTGCTAAAACAAAACTATAAATATAACTTTATTTTAGTCCAAAAGGATAGTTAATTAAAATGCAAGCAATGTTGGGGAGGAACCATTTAAGAAACAAACCCTTTAGGGTTTGAAGAAATGGTAGTTGAGAAGTTTTCTCAAACTCGAAATGAAAGGGAGAACCTTTCATCACCCCATTTGGATGCTATCCAAATTACACTTAAATGTGGGGGTGACTTGCATTTGAATGTGGAAATGGGAGTTGAGAAGTTTTCTCAAACTCGAAATGAAAGGGAGAACCTTTCATCGCCCCATTTGGATGCTATCCAATTACACTTAAATGTGGGGGTGACTTGCATATACTGCAAACGCATGACCAAGTGGAGTACACAATGGTTATATGGAGTCAATCGAGTAGATTTGACTCGAATGCCAATTGGTTAGATTCAAAATCTAGTAAGATGTCAGTCATGACACACCAAAGGCATGGTGAAAACGTGTCTAGCCATGAATTGAGTTTCATGTCATTCTAAAGACAAGGTACATAACTGTATCCAGGTTGAGATCACGAGTTATAAGTCTTATGAGTCGACTAAAAGGCAAAAGTGACTAGCGAGTCAAGAACACGTTAGAACAACTGATCTAAACTGAAAAATTATTGTTGTTGACTTAGCGAAGTCAGCAAATAATTTTGGATCCAACAACCAGTGGGTTGATAAGAGATCAAGTTGTGGAATGAGACTAAAGCCCATGGAAAAGGGACATGAGGGAAACCTAACCTAGTTGACTGGAGATCCCAATATCTAGGTTCAATAGGCCAACTTAATCATGACCGAAGGGTAGTCACTGTGGGGGCATAGCTAATATATATGTTTATATATAAGCTAGTGTATATGTTCATATATCCCCCCTAAAACTATAAAAGGGTGTTTAAATACGTCCTAGTCCATTCCTATAATATTCAGTGACATTGTTGTGAGGCTAAGCATAATATATGGCTAATTGATTTGTGGAAATCATAGAAAGCCATAATGCTTTTAATGATTCAAAGGAATCACCTATGTGAGAGAGAAGTAGGGTCGCTTCGAATGGCATTGCGGGGTGCGCAATCATAGAGCTCTCGCAGAACCAGGCAAGTGTTCCAGGACCTTAATAGGACACGATAGTGAGGGGATGGCCCGACTAGGGAAAGTATTGTGTGAATATATATTGTCGTTTACACAAATGGGGGGTTGTTCAAGGATATCACGTCTACAAAACCCTAGTAGACTAAGTATGCTTCACAAAGGAAGGTTCAAAGGCAAAACCTACCTATCCTGCAATACTCGACTGTCAAGGTTTTATCGGGGAATTTTGGGTGTTTTCATCGATCTCCATTCATGTGGGGGATTGTTGGAAATTTAGTGAAAATGAGTTTTTCACTAAATATTTTGGACATCAATAATATTTATATATGTGTTGTATAAATAATTATTTATGGGTTTGTGTTCAAACTATGTCCAAATAGAGCTAAGATGAATGAGATATCGAAGCTTGAAGTTGTATGTTTGGAACAAACAAAGATGAGAAAAATGGATTAAGTTTTGTCAACTTGTCCCACATAGGTGGGATGATAAAACTTGTAGTGGTTTATAAGGAGGATGACTCCTTGTATATTGTCTACCTTTGGACAAAAACTAGTGGGACCCTAAAGGGTGCGGCGCACCCTTCCTCGCACATGTGCACGCGTGGCGTAGGTTATGGGCGCAATGTGGCGCACTTAGCACTTCGCACACCGCCTTGTATTTTTGTCCATGAGCGAGTGGTCAGGTACATGGCGGGTAGCGGCTCAGCTCATGGCGCACCTTGGGTGGCGTAGGCGCATAACACAAGTTCTTTATGTGTCTATTATTGGCTATGGCGGAGGAGCAGTTGGCGCGCAAATCTAGAAGGCGCAGGACTTGCGGCTTTCGAAAAGTGCGGGTACGCGGACTTCATATGGCGCGGACCGAAGTGTCGGTCCGACAGTAGCCTTGGCACAGGTTCACATGCGCGCGCGAGCGGCTAGTCATATTGGTCAACCACTAGAGTTAATGTCTAAACGGTTTCAAAAAACGTCTAATTCTGTCATGAATTAAAACGGTTGTTTTTTGACCAACTACTAAAATCCATTTATGAAGACTTTAAACCTGGTTTTATTACAAGATTGATTATCTTGTTTATGACCAATTTTAATAGGTTTGAATAAGTCTTTCAATAGTGTGAGTATAAGTATGAACATAAAGGTTCATTCTAAATAGAGAAAAATACACACAAAAATTCATCTTTGTTCCATGAAATTTAGAGAAGAGCATTCTCTAAATTGTTTGACACAACTTATTTTTCTACTATAAGAACACCATGTTACCCGGCGTAACCTCGGGCACGAGTGCCATCTCCGGCAGTACAACTACTGCTTCGGTTGTTGTACCCTGGGAGACAGAACCGTCTGAGAGGAGGTGCGGAATCTGTTTTAAGGGAAGCGTGCTGAACACGTGCCTCAACCAAAACCGTCAACAATTTTACTTGTCTTGCAGCGGAGTTTCGATCTCGTAGGTGCGGTTGAAGTTTTCAAAGACATTGACTTTGAATCAAGTTTGGTACAATTTAGTTGTATTTTATATTCGTTTATTTAGTTTTTGTAACCGGTATTGTACTAGTCGAATTTCCCATAAATAACGAGAGTCTTGTTATTATATATATTTTTTAATATATTTTAATAAAAAGTGAACCTAGTTCCTACAGATGCATGGAAGGTGGTTAAAGAGCATGAGAAATGGACAAAGTTCTCATTGTTGATGAACGAGGAATCTGGTGGTAGCTTCGGCAAGAGAAAATCATCGGATTCTGCCAACTTCGTTGAATCTGAAGATCGGAGGATGACTGATATGTCGATACCGGATTTGAACGACTAATTAGGTCCTACAACACTAAAGAAAAAGGGTAAATAACCCGCCGGGTAGTCAAACCAAAGTAGTGGATTGAGCGACAAACTACACGCGTACACGTCAAAGAAGGAGGTGATGATTCAAGTTTTGGTGGATGCTAAACAACAAATTTTTTTGGAAGCTAGAGCGTTGATTAAGGAACAACGTGAAAGTGTCGTACAATTGACAATAGACAAAAACTTTAAGACGTATACTCGATCACACGAGCATCTACGGTACGAGGTGTAGAAAATCGCTATATCCCGCAAACGACACCTTGCGGGAAAATATAATTGGCCGAGTAATCATTTAAGGGATATTTAGTTTTTTTTATTAAATTGTCGTATTTGTTTTTAGGTATGAAATTTCGAATTATAAGTTTTTAGTTTGATTTGTTGTATTTTATTTTTCTGTTTTTCAAATTATGTAACATTTTAATTTTAGTGAAATTTAAAAGTTTAATTATAGTTAATTGTTTAATTTAATTAAAATTTTAAACAGAAACAAAAAGTTATAGGGTACTTATAGGTAGATGTTTTTAGTGATATCACACAGTGTGGGCGTCGAAATATGGCGTTGTTGCCAATCCACGCCCATCAAACCACCCCTTCCCCCGCGTTGTGAACGATGTTGTGTGTGGCGCGAATGATTTTCCACCGGCGTGGAGGACAAACGGATAGACGGTGTGGACAATTGGCATTGGTGAGTTTAAACTAGTCATTGAACAACTAGCTTGAGCAAAAAAAACCCTAATATAGTCACATATTTCTCCCAAAAACCACACACCAAATCATCCATTTCTCTCTTCCCAACTACACATTCTCTCCCATTTTTAACAAAACTTTTAAAAATGGAAGGCTCAAGTTCTTCATATTCATCTTCTTAGCCGTTGTCTAAGCTTAACTTTATTTTATTCTCGTCAGATGACGAGGGGCCGACACTTCTAATTACAACAGTTCAAAAAGTGGTTGAAACTATAATGGAAGACGAAGGGTGCTCCTGAGAACATAAGAAGAGGAAATACGTAGCACGCGACCGAATCGCCGCACACGATTTATTGGTAAGTGATTATTTTTCACCCAACCCGACTTATGATGATAGTACTTTTAAGCATCGTTCGTATTAGCCGTGAATTATTTCTTAGAATATCAAATGATTTATCAAGTGAATATGAATTTTTTTCAACAAAGAAAGATTTACATGTTGCAAAAAGTCACGACCGCGCTTAGACAATTGGCTTATGGGATGGCTTTCGACATTATAGATGAATATATAAAAATGTCGAAACGAGTTGCTAGGGAAAGCCTCCATTATTTTTGTGAGTATGTCATTGAACTATATTTAAAAAGATATTTGAGAAAACCTACATTTAGTGACAAACAACTCTTAGAGGCTCATGAAGAGTGGCATAATTTCCCTGGGATGATCAATAGTTTAGATTGTATGAAATGATTCGAAATGTGATGTACGCGCGCATTATTTTACATAACATGATTCTGGAGGATCAGGGACGCGTAATTTGCGAATATTATGAGGAGTCGAGTCAACTAAACACCGTAGAATTAAGTAATGAAGAGAGATAAAAGAACTTACAAGAAACTAAACATAATACATCACATCATAACCTTTGAAGACGATGATTAATCTTTAAGTATTTTTATTTTAATTTTATGTAATTTTTTAAATAGATTTTCAAAATAATTTTAATTTAAAATAATAACAAAAAGTGTGTGCCACGTGTCGAATAACGTCACTCTTTCACGCCCCGCCCCACACCTCCCGTTTTTGCACCATGCCTCATTTCTGACGCGTGCTTACGTGTCGTCCACATGTCGCATAACACCCCATTTTCAAGCCCCTCCATACCGTATAGTCTGAGTACTTAAGGGTAGATTTCACATGACAGTGGCATGATTGAATAAGGCATGGGTGCCCCTTCCACCATAAATAAGTTATTTCTCCTCCTATTTGATGTTGAGTTAACATGAAGATAATGGGAGGGGCGCAAATGAAAATTTTGATAAACCACTTATGTAATTTCACCTCCTATTTGATGTTGAGTTAACATGAAGGTAATGGGAGGGATACAAATGAAAATTTTGATAAACCACATGGACTTAGATGACGAAAAATAAAAAAAAGGATGTACAGTGATCCTGTCATACAAACACATGACAGAAAATTGGGTTCGAAAAAACAGTTTAAAATAAATTTGTGAGTTAAATGCCTGGTTGGCGACGGTTGGGAGGTTGGGGTTCACATCAGATTTGACAGTGAGGTTTGGGGTTTGAGGTGGCGGTGGAGGTGGTGAATTTTATAGAGAGAGGGGGGGGGGGGGGGGAGATGAGGGCCCCACCCATTTGTATATCTTTTTTTATTTTTTAATGGTTAGGGGTAATTTAGTCATTTTGCACATACTTAATTGATAAGTCTAACATAGGTTAGCGATAAAGATCACCCGAGTGTAATTATTAGACCACTGGACCAAGTCTGCAATATTTACTAACCAACCAGGCAATTAACTCATAAATTTGAGTACCATAAATGAGTTCTTATTTGACTTAATTAGTTGACAAGAGTTCCCCCACATTGTTATTTCCCCCCATTTCATTTCTTGAGAGGGAACATTCACTCTTCCACCAACTTTCGTTCGTTCATCAGATCAGGTAACCATAAACAGTCTTTCATTTTCTTAACATTGGAACAAAACGCTTCAATCGTCTTTCAAATTGATTCTCACATCTCACCCATTTCTGTTTTCGCGGACTTCGCCGGCCGAACTAGTTTCACGATGTTCCTCTGCCGTTATTCAAATCGATTTGTTTCGTTTGTTCGTTCAACCAGGTAACCAAAAACTGTCTTGATTGTTCACAGTATCATATACGAAACCTTTAATTCTTTACATGTTTTCGGTTTTACTTGCGAAATCACAATTGATATGTTTTTTTTAATATTTCGTTTTTGAGTAGTTTTGAAATTGTAATACAAGTAGGGTTGTAAATGAACCCAACGAATAGTTCGTGAATTGTTCGGCGGGAAGTTCTAATAAATGAACGTACATGAACAAATGTTGTGTTCGTTCGTTTACGTTCGGTAATGTGTTTGTTTCTTTATGTTTATTTGTGAACAGTTCATGAACAGGCTCATTCGTGTTCGTTCAGTTCGTTTATAGCCCTAATTACCAGTTTATGTTATGGTAAATTATAATTGATAAGATTTTTAATCTTTTTAATATCGTGTTTCTTGAATAGTTATGAAATTATATTACCAGTTTTTGTTATGCGAAATAACAATTGATGTGTGTGCGTGTGTGTTTTTTTTTTTAAATTTTATTAACATTTTGTTTCTTGAAAAGTTCTGAAATTATATTACCAGTTTGTTTTGTGTTATGCTAAATTACAATTTAAATGACGTTTTGTTATGTGGTGAATCAAACTGGTATAGTTATGGCTCCTAAAATTAGGCTCGTAGTTGAATCAGACTGTTCAGAAATCAAGTTGGATGTCCATATTAAAGCTAGTGAATCAACTTCTAAGACAACAAATGGTTCCAAATCAAGTGAATTAAATTCTAAGAGAGCAAACGGTTCCAAATTAAGACTGTTGCAGGTTTCGAGTGTTGCATCAGTGAACTCTAAGAGAGCAAATGGTTCCAAATTAAGGGTATCAACACTGGGACCGTTGCAGGCTCCGAGTGTTGCATCAGTGAACTCTAAAGTATCGGGGATCCAGGCCTCTAGGCCTATTGCAGCTCTTTCCCATCAAGTTTCTGCAGATCGCATGAAGAATGTCCATGTTCTTTACGAGTCCTATAGGGTATGTATTGTCACGGAGTTATTCTTGAACTCTCGTGCGACACTTAGAATACTTCTAAGTTCTGCCTTTTGGATGGGTTTGGTTATGTATAGCAGCGGAAGTCTTTGTTTGTAAGGATCACAAGTATGATTTTGTAGTTCAATACTACAACAAAGATGGTTATGTATTACTTGAACAAAGTTACAAGTACAAAGTATTTACAAGAAGTTGGGTTATGAATGAGTTATGAGGGGTTAGGTGAGGTGATCTCAAAATGAGACCTTCATCATCTATTTATACTAGTTCATACTAGTTCTAGAGAATTCTTAACTAGAGAATTCCATATAAATATCTCGGATATTTGTGCTGAATTCTAGAGAGTTCCTTTAAAATATCCATGACTTCTAAGTGTTTTCATGGTCATTCTAGAGTGTTCTTGGCTGATCTAGAGTCATCCGATGGTGCCAAGATATTCCAGCAACTTGTAGACTGTTCCGGAAACTTCCGGGCAGCCCTAGACACATCTTTAGTGTTCCGGAACCTTCCAGAACTCGCGAAGAAAGTTGTGTATTTAGGCGGATCGTGACAGTGTGCTACAGTCTACAAATCAATTATCTGTGCCATTTCTAAATCTTATGCATACTCTTCTGGCTGTTTTTGCAGGGAAACAAAATTAGCCGTGCAGAATTTGTTAGAAACTTGAGAGAAATAATTGGGGATGTGGCACTGAGGGCTGCGATATCTAGCCTCATGACGCTGAAGCGAATTAATTCAAATATGAGGTTAACCCAAGTTTCTATTAACATGTCTATATTCTTCAGAAATTTGTGATTAAAAATACAATGGTTGCAACAGTTAAGGTTCCTTTTGTGAGAAACGTGTCTACATTAGTATTGATTTTAAGTAACTGTTTCGTCGTTGAATCTTTGTTGGTCACTTTGTATTGATTTACTGATTTAAAGTTTCTCGACTTCACAAGCCATTGATATTGATTTTTGGAGAAATACAAGAGTTTTCAGTTAGAACTTTTAATCTGGTTTTTTATTGCATGTGTTTCTCAAGGAAAAAAATCACAGTGAAGTTTGCCTTTGTTGGGTAAGTTTGAAACTTTTATGATTGTTTGATGAAAACCGTGTTTGAAACTCGTATAATATACTAATTTCTAACCTAGTTTAAGATAAACAGAAACACATATGAAGCGTAGATAATTCTACGTCACACTAAAAGTATAGAAATTTAGGTTTATGCAATTCATGATCTTTGTTCTAATAACTTCATCAACCTCATATTTCTTCAATTCGACATCTCTGTAGGTTGGATATGGCATACCTAAATGTCCCGTACCTGACTATTGCTCTTAACTTTCCGACAAAGTCTCCACGAGTCCTTTTCTTTGTCTGCTACACATTGATCATCTTTTTCCAAGGTAAAGAAACTACTCGTGGAGAATTTATCAGAATCATAAGAGAAACAGTTGGGGACGGGACACTAAGGCATGGAGAGTGGACGCAAGGCGGCATTGGCTGCGGTACTGCACGGGAACACGACATCGACATTATTAGAGGGGAGGGAGATCACAAATAGAACGATATTAAAGTGGACTTTATATATAATTTAAAACTTCATATCAATTCCAATAAATCTTTTTAGTTACCTTAAATTTCGTAACATCATAATTTAAACTTCATATCAATTCCTATAAATTAGGTTTTAAGATTGTGTCCCTTAACTTTATTTGATTTGTTTAAAATTCCATTGTTCACAATTCACAGGTGTACGTATTAGTAAGGGTTAATAATAGATAAATTGCAAGTACTTTCTTTTAGGTGTATGTATTATTAAGGGTTAATAATAGATAAATTCCAATTACTTTCTTTTAACTACATTTGTTTAATATCTTTTGATTTAAAAAGAACGGAGAGTTAAATTTAACGTGACTTTGTGTGAGACATGATGGACCCAATACTCCCCAAAGTTTAGAAGCTTACTATTATATTATTTATATACTATTAATTTTTAATATTATGGTGCATTTGAAGTTGTACTATGAGCATAGATTCTTTAATGTTTTTTTACAAAACAACTAGCTAGTTGTTATTCTTTAATGGGTCACTTATGACCAAAGTAAAATATTGATTCTTCATGCATCATAGTCCGAGGAAACCACCACCAAGGTGCTCGGACTCACCTCGGCTCATCTTATTTGGTTAGCCGTTGAATCTACTTATGCCAATAATTCAATCGAACGGATTCAAAACCTCCGTGACCAACTTCGCCACACTATAAAAGGTTTTTCTTTTGTTTAGATTATGGAATAAAGTTCAAATCCATATGTGATCAACTAGAGGCCAACGGTAAAAAATAAGCTTGAACAAGCACGACTTGTTAAATTTGTGAACCACACAAAACACTAAAGCTCTCAACTCTCACCTACACGTGATTATCAACATGATAATCATAACAAAACAACAAGATCTCACAAGGAAATCTCAAATTCAAGGTGAATTAGAGACTGATCAAATGTAACCCTAATGAAGTTTTTTACAGTGAGAAATGACAGAAACAAGTGGTTGTAAAAGATCTGAATGAATTAATAATTGAGGAGAAGAAGTCTTTTATAACAACCCGGTTTGATATGTGTATCTGGAAAACCCGGGTTGTTATGTTGTTATAACAAACTTGAAGTCTTGATAAGTCTTCTCTCTTTAAGCCCAACAGATACAAGCCCATATCATTCGTAAGCCCGACAACATAATAAGTGATCCATTATCATCTCAGCTCAGTAACAAGCCCACATCTCCATTTATTAATACCTCAAACCAAAACATTATATAAGAACTAAAAATAACAATAAACACAATAAATATGATATTAAACTGACCTTACACATGTAAGTTTAACACCCCCCTCAGTTTAATATCCAAATGGGTCAAACATGTTAAAATTTGAACTTAAATCATTATGTTGTTGTACCAATAAGCCCTTAGTAAATAAATCAGCTAACTGATTTAGTGACTCAATCCCAAACACTTTTATGATACCTTTGGAAATCAAGTCCATAAAAAAACAAATTGATTTCGAAATGTTTTGTTCAATTATGAAACATTGGATTTGCAGTTATTGAAACTGCTGCAGTGTTATCACAAAACAAAGGAACTGGTACGGATATAGAAATACCCATTTCTAGTAACATGTTCTTTAACCACATTAACTCCCAAGCAGCACTACACATGGCTCTGTACTCAGCTTCAGATGAGGACCTAGACACTGTAGCTTGTCTTTTACTTTTCCAAGAAATTAAACAAGTTCCTAAAAACACACAAAAACTTATGACAAATTTTCTAGATTCAAACACATTTAGCCCAGTCAGCAAATGCAACTAAATTGAATTCAAGTGACTTATTGAACAAAACTCCTTTCCCAGGAGATTTCTTTAAGTATCTTAACAATCTAAAAGCAATTTTTAGATGTCCTTGTGTTGGAACATGCATATACTGACTCAAATAATGTACAATGTAGGATATATCAGGTCTAGTATGAGCAAGGTAAATCAACTTGCCAACCAGCTTTTGATATCATGTGATACTATCTACGGTATCACAATTTTCTTTACACAAATTAACTAAAACATGATTTTACTCAATCAGATTATTAACCGGTATGCACGTTATGATGCCATACTCAGCTAACAACTCTAAGCAATACTTCATTTGTGATAAACATAAACCATCTTTGACTGTAACAACTTCAAATCCAAGAAAATAATTCAGCTCACCTAGATCTTTAATCAAAAACTTAGATCTTAGGCTGTCTTTTACTTTAAATATTTCTGAAAAACAATTACCAGTAATGACTAAGCAAATATATAATCACATTGGACTCAACTTTAAAGAACAATGAATAATCACACTTACTTTGACTGAAATCAAAGTCAAGCAACACACGTCATTCTACATTCTAGGCGCTTGTTTCTGTCCATCTAACACAACTCCCAAGAAATATCCCGATCAACACGTACTAGGGTTTCAAGAACAGAAACCCTTAGAAAATGGTCAGGATCAACGACAAATAGTAAAAAAGAGAGCGGAAGACACCGATCAAGAGCCACTAAGCTCTGATACTATGAAGAAATATGTAAATCAACACATAACAATGAACGTAGTGACAAAACGGTGACCAAATACAAAGATCAACTTCGACTGATTAGCAAAATCTATTGAATGATCATCAACAATACAACTACTGAGATCACAAGATCTCTTATCAACAATAATCCAACGAATGAACAAGAACAAACAAAGAATAATGAAAACTCTAGAAAATATCTCTCTGCTTTGAACTAATCATCACTTAACCTTTTATACCAGGATCAAATACATTTACACTTCAACCCCTCTAAACTTCCACTTTATCCCTTAGACACTTCCACCTTTCCAAGTTATCCCTCATAGGTTATAGACCTGCACACACTTAACACCCTTATCACATATGAATATTATAATAAATTACCATAAGTTGTTATAACAACTTATAATGTGTAACAGACTGTTTGCTTATGAATTATAATAACATATTTCAACACGCATGTATCAACTCACATGATATTTGTCTACACCATGTAAAACTAGATATATAATTAATAAAACTAAGGGACCAAATGACAATATGTTCATACCACATCATCAATCAATTTAATCAATTAAAAAATGCTTAAAAAAACAATAAAAAAACAAAATCACGTATTTTAAGATTAGAAAAGATTTCTCAAACGATTTTAATAATTAAAAATCTTGGCGTGATGATAAAGAAAGGCGTTATATAAGTAAACGTTACGGTTACGCATCTAGAAACGGCCCGTCTGACAATTTGAAAAACGACGTCGTATCACATATCTTCTACAACAACCCCTAAATCTGAAACCACACAGCCGAATTACGACCTCGCCGTCGTTTCTTTTCCTCCAAGCTAACTTTTATTCAACAATTTCTCACATAAATTCATTCGATCGATCCACTGATCGTGTTCATCAGAGCACATCAGATTCTACTTGTAAGTTTTCTTTTCTTCTGGATCTGTAAAGTATCGGTACTGTGCTGTGTTGTTATGTGGTATATGAATCGCTAATTAACGATTTTATGATGTTTTGTAGTATAATTATTTTAATTACACCGTTTGATTTGTTATATACGTATCTGTGGTTGAATTGTTTTGGGAGATTTTTTGTTAGTCTGATTAAAATAGCGTTGGATAATTGTGTAAGGTTTTTCTAGGGTTAGGAGATGAAAATTTGGGATTTTATTGGATTATTTACCTAGTTTTTGTTGTGATAGGTTTTTAATTGTTTTTGTTGGTTATTATGCTTGTAGTTTATTTGTGAATTGTAATTGTGAGTTTGATTAGCGTATGTGTGGATTGTACAAGTTCGAAACACGATCGCCGAAATGGATGAATGAGTTTGGTTGTTTGTATTGGGTGAGTGCCTAGAGACACTGATAATTGACATGCATGCTTTTAGGTTTTCGTTATTTCGTAGAATAGTATTTTTTGAAAGAACGCGTGTATTTGTGATTTTTACATTGGAAGTTGAACAAGTGTTTGGTTTAATTCTATGTGATTAGAAAGTCAAAACATTTTGAGTGACAAAACATACTAATTAACGAAATTTGAGTCACATAAACTGCGTGTAAACTTTCCGATCTCACCTAAACGAGCACTGAACGGGTTAAACATATTTGTCTGGTCAATTAATGCGAGAGTTAGTTCAAATAGTATATGTTTCTTGTGTTCTATTTTACTGGAAATTGAGTAAATTGCGTGTGGTTGAGAAATATGATATATGATTTTTTCGTGGATATGTATGGTGCTCTATTCGCTATACGTTTATACTAGCTCTAACGGATCTTTTGTGTTTTAGTGTAGTACTTGTTAGAGCTGTAATTACTTAATGATAAGGTTAGGAATTTGTCGACCTCTAGCTATGGAAGGGAAATGGCGACATTTTGCTGAAGTGAAGTCGGTTTTTAAATATGGTATGTTCTCTTAGCTCCAGTGAATGATGAGAATGGTTGTGTTATTATGTGCTCAAGTTAATGTTTTCTTTGACCACCTTTTGGTTATGTTAGAATATTTTTAATCTCCTATTTCTTTAGTTAGCGTTGGATTTTTTTGTTAATCATTACAAATAATTCAAAGCAGTTGTTCTTGCAAAATTGTATTTATTGCATTTTGCTAAATCTTTTAAGATCAGCTTTCTATGCATATTTTTATTAAGCGGCAATCTTTTATTTCCAGGATTTTTTGAGGATACACACACGTGATGTATATTAAATAAAAGAAGACAGTTAGACAATCTTAAATAAAACCCTAAGTTAGATTCTTAGAACTTCTGCTTACAGAAGAGTATAAAACGTGTTGCTAGGAAAGTTAACTTGAGAAAATATAATGAATAAAAGAAGACAATTAGATAATCTTAGCCGAGCGATTAACTGATAGGAGAGAGTAATTTTAGATAAATAGAAAGATTTATAACAAATATATAGTTTCTATTAAGATTATAATAGTATCCATAATTGATGACCCTTGTTTGGTCAATACACCCGTGCATGGTGTATTTACAAATAAGCGAATAAGCGTTAGTTTTTGCATTAATATTTTCAGTAAGTAAATATTATGTTTTATAATTAAGATTTGGAATCAAATGGATGCCTACTGATTGCTACTTTTCTCCATGCAGGACCTTTAATATCTTTTACATCTCGTTTTGAGTATTTACATTAATCTAGGTAGGTTAACTAGAGTAAATACAGTTTAAATCTGTAGATATGGCATCAAAATGGGTTAAAGTATTGGATAGTGGTAGTAGAACTAGAGTCATTTTTAATCCTAAACGGAAACGCGCTTCTCAAATAGTCAAAGCTAGTACCCGAGCTTTGGCTGTGAGGCCTATCCCAGTATTGAACCGTATTGGAAAGAGAAAGAGAGATGAAAGCTGCAACTCTAAATGTATCTCTTCTTCTAGTAAAACTTTACTCAAGAACTACTCGAATCTTATGAAAACTGGAGTACCCCAACGTATGCTTTTTTATCAAGATGGTCAATGGGATGATCATTCCCAAGATGTTATTGACTTGGTCAAAAAAGATTTCTTGGCAAAGAAGTCAAGTATTGATGTTAAAATTAATGGGCGTCATATAGTTTTAGATATCTTACATATGATCGAAATAGATATGGAAACCGGTGTACAGAAACCTATAGCGTGGATTGACGAAACAGGTATCTGTTTTTTCCCTGAAATATATTGTAGTTACGAAAGTCATGAATGCAATAAGTCCGATGCAGAAAATGATATACAACTTGTTGAATCGGAGTCTTGCACGACTCCTGAAGTTAAGTTGCATGTCGAGATTGAACTAAATGGGTTAAATAATGTTGAGGAATGCATGGACGAGTCGTATATCGAAGAGTCAAATATTAAGAGGGTCAAACTTGACCACAACGTCAATGATACTTGCAAAAACCTATTGGATCCAGAAACAGTTAGAAATATGTTTATTAAGGGTAATCCAGCTTTAAAAGCTGATATAATTGATGTCAAGAAATGTTCTGGTGATATTATGGAATCGATGCTAGAGCTTTTCGAGAAGCAAGTTGAAATTACACAAAAGCTTCGTGGTAATGCGAATGTGAAGTATGCTTGGTTTGCATCGTCCACGAATGCACCTTCTAGCACTGTGGCTTACGGGCTTGGACATGATGGGCCAAAACTTGGAAAGTATGGGTATGGGGTCCATCTTACAGCTGTTGACTCTGCCCAAAACAGGTACAAATAAGCTTTTATGTTTCTTGTTCTGAGCTATGATCTGAAGATGAACTGATGAACATATGGTGAACTTGATTACTTCTTTTTGTTACTAATGATTTTTGAGCAGTTGTGCAGAAACTTTATTGTGCCTTTTTTAGTTATTCTATGTAAATGAACCAAATGAACACGAACAAAGGCATGTTCGTGTTTGTTCATTTAACTTCAACTAAACACGAACATATTTTTTTCTTCATGTTCGTATATTAAGAAAATGGGCATGTTTGTGTTCGTTTATGTTTGTTCTTTTAAAATTTAATCGAACAATTCACGAACGTCAACGGACATA
Organism: Helianthus tuberosus; assembly: GCA_030545235.1. Taxonomy (NCBI): domain Eukaryota; kingdom Viridiplantae; phylum Streptophyta; class Magnoliopsida; order Asterales; family Asteraceae; genus Helianthus; species Helianthus tuberosus. Next base: position 191,469,223 of record CM060418.1, read on the forward strand.
AACAAACAAATTAAACGCATATAATTTAACAATACGAATGAACATAATTAAACAAAATAAATGAACACAAATGACCATATTTTACTAAGCATAAACGAACATAAAGTAATTTTTTATAAATTAGTGATTGATTACCATAAATTTCCATTGGAAAAACCCATTTTTATTACTAGAAAAGCCCAATTATCAATTAGTTATATACTTATATTTATATAAGCAGATAGAAAGTTCATGTTTAATATCTATAAATATAACTACTTATGAATTTAAATTGAAACAAACATAAATGAACAGATATGAACAAAAGAAGCAAATGTAAATAAACAAACATAAACGGACGTTCACGAACATAAATGAACTAACAAATTGTGTGTTCATGTTCGTTCGTTTATTAAATAAACGTACTTCCCACCGAACAAGTTCATGAACGTATATATATTTTTGTTGGATTTCAATATTTTTTACTGTGGTTACAGTGCTACTATATGTGATGTTGACGAAAAAGGAGTAAGATGCATGGTGTTATGCCGTGTGATATTGGGAAATATGGAACTTGTTTTACCTGGATCTAAACAGTTTTATCCAAGCGATGATTGCTTCGACACTGGAGTCGATAATTTGGATAATCCAAATCATTACGTCGTTTGGAACATGAATATGAATACACATATCTATCCTGAATATGCAGTCAGTTTCAAGATTTCTCCTAGTGCTGAAGGTATTAGTAGTTTTCGTCTTCTCGTTAACCAACTCCAATTGCAGACACTTAAAAACTTCTTTAACTGTTTAACATCATAACTACTGCCATAGATGGAAATAGGGTTAATTTGTCATCAAGGGTGACAACCGAAGATGCTCAAGGACCATCGCAGATAGATTCTTCTTCTTCTTCTAGTAAACCGGTGTGTTTTTCTCTCGAATAATAAAATAATAGAACTGATGTTTTCAGCGTACCGTGTAGGTGATATTTGAATCTGTAGCTTCTTGTTGTTATTGTTATTATTATTATCTGTTATCTTTCATCTTAGGGGAACATATCTGTGGAAAAGGTCCCGAGTGTTGGATCAAGCGTCTCTAGGGCTCCTAAATCACCATGGATGCCTTTCTCAAAGCTGTTTGAAGCTATATCGGATAAAGTATCTCCAGACGATATGAAGCTAGTGTATATCTTGTATGAGTCTCTTAAGGTATGATTATTACACATCATATGTATTAGAGTATTTGTTTGTGTAGTGTTCAAAATTTTTTGCTTACATTTCTTTGGTGATTTTGTAGGGAAAGAAGACGAGTCGGGAAGAGTTTATTAGGGAGTTGAGGTTAATAGTTGGGGATCAGATATTAAGGTCTACAATATCCAGCCTTCAGTCCGCCATGGCTTAAGCTATATGGTAATCTCATATTTGGTTGTTTTTTTATATACTAGTTTATGAGCCTGCAATATTAATGCTGGTAGGAAAGTTTAGTGATGTATTTTCTTTATATTTCATTATGTATAAATAGAAAGTTATGTGATTGTTCTAAATAAATATATATTTTTTTCCTGAATTTGAAATTTATTGCTACATTTTTTTTGCAGCATTTCTATTTGACGAGACAGGACTTGAAGAATTTGAGGTGGAAATTCCATATTCTTGATACAGTTTTTACTTTTGGTGTTTGCATTTGTCAAATTAGATTTTGGTATTTTGCTTTTGCTTGTGTTTAGATTAGGATAAACCTGTGATAGAAATTTGATGGTAATCGCATATCTCTTGATTTACCACCACCGCACATGTTAGTATTCGACTTTAATAGAAATTTGATGGTAATCACATATCTCTAGATTAAAAGCGTGTAGCAAAAGAAATAAAACCCAAGCCTTGTTTGAATCTATCTTTTTAATGGTCGTAGAGTTTCGGATAGTAAGTCAGAGTATGAAAATCAATGAGCTAGCCATGACTGCAGGGGGTTGCCGGCTAATAAACAACCATCCTCATCATCAGCTTATTTTTAGTCACCCGCATGACCCATGGCAGCCCAACTCACAAATCAAGGAGACCTTATGATATAAGAAAGAATAGCCTCATGAACAACAATTTGAAGTATCATGAACGTATAACAACCGTGAGCTTGGCACAATGGATTCACATAAATCTACAAATAATAGGGATCGATTAAAAAGTAAAGAGTTCCATAACCCACATTAGATTTAACACCTATTAGAGCATTTACAATGGTTCCCCTTTGTAGTGGTGCACAAAAAACCCGAACCCGGACCCGAAAAAAAAACCCGGAACCGGGTATTATAAAACCCGGGTTTTTTATACCCGAACCCGAACCCGACCCTACCCTACCCGTAGGGTAGGGACCGGGTATGCATATTTGATCTAAAACCCGAACCCAGAACCGGTTTTTTTTATACCCGGTTTATACCCGAAACCCGATTTTATAAATACCCGAACCTGGAACCGGGTTTTATAAATACCCAGAACTGGTTTTTAAAAAAACCCAATTTTGATGTAATCTTGTTTAATTATGTATGCATTAAGACTTCTAGTTCTTATGATTTAACAAAATTATGTATGCACTTTGATGTAATCTTGTTTAATTATTAGGTTTCTAATGATATTTGCCACCGCTACTTAATTATTTAGTATATTTCATTACAAGTGGAAACAAATATGCCAATATATGTTGGCCCTTCTATTTTCTTTGTTTGTTTAATATCATTATTAGTTTTTGTATTTAATAAATTGTGCCTCTGTTTATAAAGTTAAAAAATAACCACATGAAGAACTATAAATTGTGCCTCTGTTTATAAAGTGTGCCTCTGTTTATCAATAGATTTGATGTCTATGTGTGAGAGTTATGTTTGATACATTTTATAAGCATAGTTCCGGTCGGGTTTTTTTTAATACCCGGTGCGGGTTTTTTCCCAACCCGATGCATACCCGAACCCTACCCGATGAATACCCGAACCGGACCCGAACCCGGAAATAGGGTATTATAATACCCGGGTTTTATAAAACCCGACCCGAACCCTACCCGAACCCGGGTATATAGGGTATACATTTTTGGTAGAGAACCCGGACCCGGACCCGACCCAGTTTTTAAAAAAACCCGATCCTACCCGAAACCCGGTTTTTAAAAAAACCCGATTTGTGCACCACTACCCCTTTGTATATGTGTAAGTTACTTATAAGGAATGATTGTGAGTGGAGAAGAGAAAATGTTACTGTTCATTTGTAAATACACGACAAACATTGTCCATCCACATAAATTTTTAATATTTTTGAAAGTGGTTGTGAGTGGAGGAGAGAAAAGGTAATGATAAATGTATAAAAATATTATTAATTGAAAAGAATAGAAAAAAAGTAGTGATTTTTAGTAAGTAATTAAATATGAACGCTCTTAAAGAAACAAAAATTTGAAACCAACAAAAAATAATAAGGATAGATTAAAAGTAAAAGTTCAAAAAATAACATGGTTTTGCGATCATATTGTTATATATTTGAATAAATAAACATTATCTTTTAAAGTCCTAGACATCAATTACTTATCAACTTATTGTAGAAAACTGAACACAATTAGGCGAGTTTTTAGGTATGCAATCGGGTATGATATATTATATTCATTTATATGGAGGATTGCAGCATCAAACGAGTAGAGGTGTCACCGGGGAAGATGCACTTTAGAAGGTGCAATGACTGCATATTCAGGATAGATGTGGATATACATGTTCATGTTTCTAAGTATATCATCTCACATTTGGATTACCACCAATCTTTTTACATATATTGACATCAATTATAGTAGCTTTTAAAAAGATTCGTGGTAATCCAAATGTGAAATACGCTTGGAACATGAATATGAGTATCCGTATGTATTTTGAATATGCAGTGATCAGTTTCACGATAACTCCGGGTGCTCAAGGCATTACTAGTCACTTCTAATCTTCTTTTCGTTAAACATCTTAACTATTTTATAATCTTGATACCAGTTGGTTAGACTATATGAAGTGGGAGGGCATGAAGAGGGGGCATTAAGCGCTATATGTCAGCCACATCAGCAAGAGAGCGTGGTAAATAAAAGCACGGGGTAGGAGGGTGTGAAAGTGACGTTTTTATATTAAAAAAATAAACAAGAACCAATCAAAACCAACTCAAAATCCACCAACTAATGAAAAGTCGCCACTTCACCAGCTAAATTGCCCCCACGCTAGTAAAGATTACCCCGCCCTCACCACCACGCCACCCCTCGGGGTGGTGTTGCCGGCATGGAGGGGGTTCCACATCAACACCACACCCACCACTCCGTGTGGTCTTACAACCAAGGCATTGTTTAGCTTGAGAATTAGAAATAAATCAAATAATAATGGGGGGGGGGGGGGGGGGGGGGGACTCAGTCTCAAGCTATATGTAACAGAGAAATGTTGCCATGCAAATCCAAGGTAAGTTCATATATGACAGAATAGGCCCCTCTAGTATGCTAGAAATAGTAGAAGCTCAAATTTGCAATATCGTTCAATATATGGTTTATATATTTTTCGGTTATTAATCTTTCTTATTATATTCCATCTTTGGGAACATGTCTATGGAAAAAGTATATCGGCCTGATACGAAGCTGGTTCATATCTTGTATAAGGCTGGTTGCAAACATGTTTTCAAGGTCACTAAAAAATTCATTTACTAAAAACACATTGGCATGTCGTCTTCGATTTACGAAAAGATTTGTGTAAATTACAATTCACTTTCATCTTTGTACGATATACCGTGATGTTGTTGTTTCGCAGATAATGTGTTACCTACACTATACATAAGAGTTTATATTTCATGATGAACTTGGTCAACCACAAAACTCCCAATTAGAAAACTATGGGCATGTTTGGCTAACCGTGGGGTATGGTGGGCCGGGGGTTTGGGGCATGGGTTGACACGTGGCTTGGGGGGGCTTCGCTGGGCTGACCCACATTGAAGACGGTATGGTGGGGCGGGGGTTCGGGGCGTGGCCAGCCCAAACGGCTATTTTATATTTTTTAAACAAAAAAATTAAATTTTTAATGATTTTTAAATAAAGAAAATTACATAAAAAAATTCCTAGTGCTTATATTTTTTCTTTATCTCTTCTCTCGTCTCCAACATTAGTTCCAACTCTTCACCTGATAGATGATCAATGGGCTGGGCTAGAAATTTCATATCATCTCGTCTTTGTTTCAGGGCATCCCTAGCTTCTTTGCTCTTCCGAATTTCGGCCCTTTGTTGTTAGAATACGTTGAATGTATCTAACTTGCTTGCAATGTCATCCAACTGATCGTTGTATACTCCCCTACGCGAGCCCGAACTCCCAACTGAAGGCGATGCCGTACCCGATCTTGATTTTTGAGCGCGCCTTTTTGCGGCATCTCTTCCGTATTCAGGCCGGTTTGACGAATCATCCAAAAAGTCCTCCAACTCTTGATCTCGTGCATCCGATTGGGCTTGGGACGAGGGTGTCCTTGACCTTTTGGAACGTGTTAGTTTCGCTACCACTGGGGGTATTCGCCCACTTGGGATGAAACTTACAAATCTCCCAACAATGCATGAAACGGAAGTCGCTCCCCACATTTGTTTTGAATGTAACCAATGCATTTGTCACAAAGTCGGCTTTGGTTTCACCACTTTTTGGGTTTTGCTTTGCTTTATTTAAAAAAACACTAAATTTGGTGAGTTGCCCCGCTTATCTCGGTCCACTTCGAGGATAAGCTATCGTTTTCACGATAAACCTCCCTTTCCATTTCTTCATGGAATGCTTTACTAATCGCTTCGCACAAATGGCTTCGATGTTGAGAATTTCCTATTTTAATCAAAACAAAATTTAATACATTACAAAGTTATATAAAAAATAACCACAAATATTAAAATAAGGGCTACAAAATATTTAATAATACCTAAAGTTGGATGTTGAGATTGTTGAAGCCAATCCCTCGCCAATGCAAGTTCTTCATTAACGACCCATCTTTGTTGTTTTCGTTTGGCGGTTTCAAGTGCTTTCTCGACCTTGGTTTTTTTTCTTGTGACTTCTTTTTTTGATGGGTTTGGATGCGGAAGGACCATCGATGGGGGGTTGAGTTTCGGGGACGGTTTCGGTTTCGGTTTGGGAAAGGTTGATGGAGGTTGGTGAAAGGTTGATGGGCGTTTGTGAAAACGGGCTAGGTATAGAATCGTCGGTGTAAGGGAAGTTAATATACACACGATTCGAGAGATACGATGCGTAACCCGCCACATCGGGCATAGTGGAGTGTATTAAAAATGGACGAGACATTGGAGGATTGGGTGGTGGGCTAGGATTTTCTTGGAATGCCCACGGGTTGTTCGGGGTCAAAAGCACGATTATGAGGATTCATTTTTCGTATTGTAGAATGAGAATATAGATGATTATAAAAGAGGTGGAGTGTATTGTAGTTGGATGTGGTAAAAAAAGAATAGAAGTGTGAGTTTTATAGTGAATTTTTTTTTTCACATAGCCGTTGGCCAACGGCTAGTTTGGTTTGGCCATTGAGAGCCCGCCATGTCATATTGATAGACCCGCCCCACGCCCGGCCTTAAACTCCCGCCCATTGGGCCACGCCCAAACCCAAGCCCACCGGGGTGGTGGCTTGGGCGTTTTCAGCCAACCCACGCCCCAACCCCCGCCCCATACCCCATATTCTAAGCTTTTTGAAAACAACTTATTGACCTTATTAGTTTTTTGGAAAAGTCAGTATGGAGTGACTTTTTGAAAAAAGTCACTTTTCCCCTCACATACAACCTGGTTGCCAAATATCATTTTGAAACTTATGACTTTTCAAAAAACCAATAAGTCAATAAGTTGTTTAAAAAAGCTTAGCCAAACATGCCCTATCTTCTTTAAGAGAAACAAGAGGGGTGCAAAAGTGTACCAAATATTTATACATTCTAAATCGTTTTGTTGAAAAAGAATAGTTAAATAATATACTTTTTATTAAATATGAAACATCAAAGTTACTATATATTATGTTGTATGCTTTTTAAGAAATCCTAAATGAGATAAAAAAAAATCAAACGGGGACTAAAGTGAATAAAACTTACGGGTATTGGATTTTAATAATCCAAAGTTTCACCCGTTGGCCACTAATAATCCCCAACTTCAAAAATTCCCTGTAACAATCCCAACTTGTATGATTTTGGCCACCAATGATCCTTGTCTAACTGGGTTAGTTAAAAGTGACGTGGCAAGTGACGTGGCAGCTGACGTGTTTAAAACTTGAAATATTTTGGCCACCAATGATCCCAAGTTTCACTAATTGGCCGGTAATAATCCTCCAGTCACCACCATCATCTCCTCCAGTCACCACCATCATCTCCAACCACCTCCATCTCCTCCACTGCCACCCACCATCTCCTCCAGTCACCACCATCATCTCCAACCGTCTCACCGGGAAAAACGTGATACCTAGATATGATGGAAATTTTGAAGTTTTGAGCGGCGGAGAAGGTCACTAGAGGTTGGAGATGACAAGTGGTGGTCTCCTTTGGTGGTTTCAGGGGTAAAGAAGGTCGTCGGAATAAGTTGCAGGTCACCGGAGTTGCATAGATGGTGGAAATTTTAAACTTTTGAGAAGCGGAGAAGATTATAGGAGGTCGGAGATGATTGGTGGTGGTCTCGTTTGGTGGTTTTAGGGGTAAAACGGGTCGTCGGAATAAGTTGCAGGTCACCGGAGTTGGGTAGGTGATGGAGGTGGTCGCAGGTGATAGTGGTTTCCGGTGGCAGATGATGGAGGTGGAGGTCGGAGATGATGGTGGTGACTGGAGGAGATGGTTGTGGCAGTGGAGGAGATGGAGGTGGTCGGAGATGATGGTGGTGACTGGAGGAGATGATGGTGGTGACTGGAGGATTATTACCGGCCAATTAGTGAAACTTGGGATTATTGGTGGCCAAAATATTTCAAGTTTTAAACACGTCAGCTGCCACATCACTTGCCACGTCACTTTTAACTAACCCAGTTAGACAAGGATCATTGGTGGCCAAAATCATACAAGTTGGGATTGTTACAGGGAATTCTTGAAGTTGGGATTATTAGTGGCCAACGGGTGAAACTTTGGATTATTAAAATCCAATACCCCTAAAACTTATTACTTGTACAAAAGTTGAGAATACATAGATAATGGATCAAAGTGTTAAGTGGCAAGATTTGAACTATTTTTCTACAAGAAATTAAAGTGTTTGGGACTGCATTAATTAGGTGTTGACATATGCAAAAACCCAAATTCAGATTATTTCAGTAATTATGCCAATATTATGAAGCTTTCAGTTAACATGATACTGAAAACCGAATCAACGAAATATTAACAATAAACAATTGGTAAAATATTAGAGTAATCGAGAAAACAGAAGAATTAAGACTATGGGGTATGGGGCGTGGGTTGGGTAAAAATGCCCAAGTCCCCACCCCGGGTGGGCATGGGTTTCGGCGTGGCCCCCATGGGCGGGAGTTTCAGTCCGGGCGTTGGGCATGCTTAGCGATCCTACGTGGCCGGCTCATATTGGATGGTTGGCTAGGCTATGTTTAAAATTTAAAATATAACCGTTTGGCCAAGCCAAACGGTTCAGCCAAGTCGCTATAAAAACCCCCAACCCCACCGCCTGTCCACATCGCTACCCCAACCCAAGTCACTCCACCTACCCGAACCACTACCCACACACACTTGATCGATGGCCTCTTGGACGCACGAGTAAGAGCTAGCCCTTGTCACGAGCGTCGTGGACGCGATGAAGGGCCGCCAACCCGGTGAGACACGTTACTGCCCGGAAGCTTTCGCTAGCTATCGGCACAACATGGGAAACGACCGACACAATTTAAACGCGTGCCAACACAAGTGGCGCGAGCTACGACCGAAGCTCGATCGTTTTAAAGCCTACTACGACAGCGTCCAGGGCGGTGATATAAGTCACGAAGACCGGGTGGCGGTGGCCAACATCGAGTTCCGGGGCAAGGAGTGGAAACCGTTTGACAAGCTCGCCCCTTTCGAAATCTACCAAACGCTTTAGTCTTTTTTTTTTTTTTTTAATTTTGTAATCCTTTTTTTTGTAGAATTTTGTAATTTTTAGGAAATTTTAATAATCATTTTAGGTTTTTTTTTTAATTTTGTCTGTATTTTTTAATTTTAGTTTTTTTTTTAATTTTAATAAACCTGGCCAACCCACGGGGGCTAGCCACGCTCCGCCATACCCCACGGACACGTCACTCACCAGCGGGGGGGCTCGAACTCCACGTGTCAACCCATGCCCCAAACCCCCGCCCCACCATACCCCACGGTCTAAGGAAATATGTAATTTGATGATAGAAAGTGAAAATATATAACTAGTCATTTAATAAGTTCATTAAAGGTAAAATAGTAATTAAAAAGAGTAATTTTAATTAAAAGGGGGAAATATGTAATTTATATAATCGTAAACACAAAGGTCGGTGACCCGACCAAATGACATACCTGCCCCTCAACCTTTGTCTTTTCCTCACCTTTTACACCGCCTCACCCTTCATTATATACACACACTTCAGAAAACCACCACGGAGAGAGAGAGCATGAAGGATCAGGATCTGGTGACCGATGATGAAGGTGTTCATCGATCGTCATTTTTCATCATCTTTGTCACGATTCAGTGGTGGCTCCGGTGCCCCAGTTCGGCGGCTAGGGTTTAGTCCGAGTTTTCCCAATGATTGAGGTAAGTTTCGATCTTTTTTTTTTGGTTGATTGTTGTTTGAATCAACCTTTTTATGTAATTAGGTTATTAAGGTTTGCTATTGTTGGTTTCGTCTGTTAATTGTGAGTGAGAGAGAGCGTCAACAGAAGGGGATCCGGTGCCGTCGCCTTGCAACCCTGTTTCGGTGACCATCTCTGTCTTCTACCCCTTTGTTCCAGCGGCCATGGGTGTGGTACTCACCGGAGGCTGATATGATGGAGTCAAACCGAAGCAGACTATGATGGTGGCGAAGTTACCGGTAGCGCCTAGGGTTCCAGCGGAACACCGACAAGAGGTATGGGATACTCAACTTCAACCCTTCAAATCTCTGTTGTAATTTTGTTTTATTAATTTTGTGTTTTTGTTTTTGTTTTGTGTACGACATTTCCAGTTTTTACATTGATGTGTATGTTTGGCAAATTAGGACTTAAGTTGGGTACTGTAGATCTGAATACATATGAGTGATTGAGAATCCTTATTCGAATCTTTTGGTACATTGTCAGTATGGAAAAATGGGTTATCTGGATGGGTCGGTCAAACAACTCCTAATCCACTATAAGTGATCTACTTAACCCGTTAGGGAGATATCATATCTTACCCAACTTGGCCCTTTTTAGTAAGTAAATTGGTCAAAATTGATAGGTGGCTGATGTATAAAAAATATTTTTGTTTCAGAAGGCAAAACCAGCTGATGAGAATGAAAGTGAACCCATGTTACAATGTGGTATGCATGATATTAATGGTGTTGATACAGATCATGCTTCTAGAGCTGCTATATGGTCAAAGTTCTCAAAACACCATGGCAGCTTAGGTTTATTATTCAATGTTCTCAAACTGCCAACAGTAGCCCCTTGGGTCCTAGAGGTCTCAATGAAGTTGCATGGTTGAAATGGATGGTATGTGTTTGTAAATGGTTGAAGTGGAATCATATGTGTTTGTAATTTTATATATCTCATTTTGTTAACGAAGCTGAATCTGTTGTATGCATTTGTGTCACACCCCGGATTCCACGTGTCACCGGTGGGCCCGGTGGGGAGTATCGTGACGTGGTTGGCAACATAATAGTCAAACAACACAATTATATAAATGCACAGCGGAAGCAAAAGAGAAATATATTACAATCCGAATATAAAGTAATATCCAGTATTACAACGGAAAGTAAAAGATCCACAGGCGGATCAAAATAAAATAGGAACAATAGTTCAACAGACTTTGACATCTAGAGCTTGCGAGATTTGAGTAATGATGCCTGGAGTAGCCAGCCTATTTCGTCTAGCACCTGCACTTAACCTTTTTGGAAAATACGTCAGTTTACACTGGTAAATACAACTCAACTGACTCGTTTTGAAAAGAGTTTGTAAATTGATTTGAATGCAGTTCGGCACAAAATATCTTTATAACTTGGGACAATTATTTGTATATAATCTTGTATACAGATTTACTTATTTGCCGTCCATTAGCACCGGTTAGAAGAGCCGGTTTAAGTTAACTGACACGCCACAGGTATAATGCCCACAAGGTTGATTCCTTTACGTGGATTACCAGTTTTTACATAATGCATCTGTCAGGTGTACGCCTACACCCCGTGCTTAGGTCGTGGCCATTTCGTAAAATGATGCCAAGGATATCCGGGACATGGTCATTTAACCCCCAAGGGCCATACATCAAATAATACAGAATAAAGCGGGTTATGTAAATACATTAATCACAATCCGATTTAAATGACTACATACCCGACCAAGCGGTACTTTTATAGTACCGTATCCCAAGTCCGTATAGGGAAAATAAGTTAAGAGTATTTACCTGAGCAAAGTATCAATCAATTACAGCAAATGCAAGTACTTTTACTGGGCTCCTAATCTGGAACGAAGGTTTATAATAACCTATTAGAATCCTAACGGGTCTTTAGTTAAGCTTAAGCTTAGACCGGTTAGTTTCAATGATACGGTTCGTACGCACTATTAAGCGAAGACCGGATAGAATGTGATTTAGACCCGACAAGTTCAGAGACTTGCTTAATATGGGTATTTCATACACATTCTGGATTTTGAGATAAAACCGATAAGGTTTGACCCGTTTAGGCTAATTTATGTAAACTAGTTACATAAACCGAACCGAACGCGTAATAAGCGTAACGGGTATTCATGAGAGCCATATACAGGTTTCCTAAGTTAATATGCTTCAAATATGTTGTGACATCAGTAGGATATCATTTATTATGCCCGAAACGAATCTAAACACAAACTATGCCCCGTAGGGGTAGTTTGGTCATTTATAAGGTGATAAAAGAGTTTAAGTAACATCCTGAGTTACAGGTCTGATGTAATCAGCAAAGATAATCAATTTGCTAAGTTATATCAGTAGGGTAAAGTATATATGTGAAATTTATCAATTATAACCAAACTATGCACCGTAGGGGCATTTTGGTAATTTCACATAAGCCGAAAAGCTCAAAACTGAAGTCTGAGTTTAACAACTTTTTCTTACTGTTAAAATATTATTATTTACCTCAAATATCAGTAGGTATCACCCTTAGTATGTTTAAAATAGTTCTAGTACATACTAGGCGTTAAAAACTCTTAATTAGGCGATTAGAAGCCGTTTCCGGGTTCTATATAGAAATCTGATATTTTTATTATTCCAGGAGGTTTAAAATAATTTATTTATCATTTAAGATCAGTAGCAAAAAGGTTTGGAGTCGATTAGATATGTAAAACTCATTTTATGGCCCGTAAGGGCAAAACCGACAATTACTGGATTAAGCCTACGACTATTAGTTATGCTCATCCTAAAATTAATTAAAAATCCCAAAATAATATATTACATCAGTGGGTAAAGATTTTGATATCAAAAAGTAGGCTTAACTAGGCTATACGCTAATTACGCCGTTTAATTAACATAAAGCTTTCAATTTACGCTAATGAGCATAACTCTCAAACTATACGTCAAACTGATGTCAAACTTTAGGTGCAAGCTTATATATCAGTAATTAAGGTTTCTACTCTTTTACATTTTCAAAAATCACGTTTTAAGGTGAAAAGGGCATAATGGTCAACATATGAGCAATTAACGGAATCATGCGTATTAATTGGTTAACTAATGAACCATGGTCTATAATCACAGAGGGTTATACTAGCATGTAACCTGGTCCAAATGAAGCTCTAAGGTATTTCTAGAACATACCATAACGGGTCAGAACTGAAAGTCAAAGTGAAAGTCAAACTATGCGACTTTCGGTTCCGAACCGGGTCTTTATTGAAAGTTGTCGGGTTGAACATGTTTAGACATGTTCTTACACTTATTACCAATTTATATTACTGATCAAACATGTTGTATATGTTCTACATTGCTAATTATGCACAAATTAGAAAATAAGTATCCTGTTGACTTTTTAATGACAAGTTTGACCCGACTTTTGACCTAGTTAGAGTGGGAATCAGGGGGAACCCTTTTAAGGGTTTATTACCCACATAATTACCAACTTATAATTACTTTTGATTCGACTAATCACTGGACCATTAGTGATTAATCTTAAAGTCAACCGTTAATTACGACGGTTTGACTTCTAAGCTTAAACTAAGTAAAAACTTAACTAAGGAAGGATTAGTAAACTTACTGAAGTCCTATGCTTGATTAGGAAGGTCTTGTGTCTGCTCTTAAGCTCCCAAAGGCTCTAGAATTGCACAAGAAGTGAATGATCAAATGGTTGCAACTTCATGGCCTTTTATAGTGATTTAATCACCACAAATTGTTGACACACAAGTCTACCACTGACCACAACTCATCAACAAGTGTCCCTAGATGTTTAGGGGTCATTTAGGCGGCCTTTGGAAGTGTTAAAGGGCTTTACATGACGTTTACATGGGCTGAACAGGCAACAGAAACGAGTTACTGCATCTGGGACCTGCTTGCGCACCGTAAGGATTTTGGTGTTGAGGTGCGCAAGCAATTGGCCAGCAAAAAGGATCTTTCAATTGTTGACAGTTTTGACCCCTGGACTTCCAAACTTGATTTTACCTTTATTTCTTGCACTTTGGGCCCTCTAAATTGAATTCTAAGGGCTTCAAGACTTATACCAACTTTGTTAAGTCGTTGGTTAACTTTTAATCACCCGAAAAGTCAAAGATTTCAACGTTGACGCTTTTAACCCCTCGCCCACGAATTTTATCATAACTTTTCTCATACGATAACGAAACTTGGTGAAATTTTTATCACGCATTCTAGTGAGCATAATTAATCGTTACAAAGCTTCGGGTTTGCTAAAAGGTCACTCAGAGGTATAACTTAAACATGTTGACACATTTAACCCCTGTAGTTTGTAATCTCTCACTTCCTTTCATATTTAGCTTCGTATGATCCATGATTTATTCGTTTGAAGGTATGAGCATCATGTAGGGTTAATGTACAATATATTTATTCACTGTTGACATTTAGAACTCGTATTTTCATATACTTTTCATGTTTGTCAACTTTAGTCCTTTCAAAACATTCTTTCACAAGTTCAAACATATGACACGTGTCAACACTTTATAGGACGTGAATTTTCGAGGTGTTACAATTTGACTTGGGTGAACACATTATGCCTTTTTATAAAGTCATATATAGTATAATCTTCATAAATAAATATTCGTAAACCATAAACGAAGTAAAACTCATGTATGAAATTGCAGGATCCGGATGTTATAAGCGTGAATGGTATGGGGTTTTTGAAGATTGAATTGTCTCCCGCCATCAAATATGTTTTCATTGTATGTCGCGCAAATGACAATGGTCAAGGTATATATTTTTCTCTATATAATATACATAGTCAAGTATCAGTGAACATTTACTTTGCATTTATATTTTATAATAAATTCCTTAATTGTGTTTTAGTCTTGAATGCGTGTGGAGTCGTGACACATATGCCGCAAAAGAAGAGTTCAGTGATGAAGAGGTGAACTGTGAATCTTCACCGGAACAGGCTACAAATTTTTTATTTTGGTTTCGCTCGATCCACTTTAGATGAAGAAAGCCAAGAATGCGATCTTGAACCAACGCTACGTAGCGCGCCGCAACGCGTTCGCGGGGTATAAACCTAGTTTATATGGTTAGAAAAGGTTAATATGTAATTGAATTTTACTTTGAGAAATATGTAATAAGCCATCTTAGGAGGGAGAAATATGTAAAAAAACCTATAGATAAAGAAAAAAAAGTTGTTGGTACTATGTCTTTTTCATCTATACGAGTTTTTATTTATTTGATTTATTAGAGCATTCTCATCCAATCTATCAAATTATACATACATTGCACTAAAAAACAACTCCTATATCAATATATTTTCACTAAAAACAAATACTTTTTCTCTCTCCTTTTCAATTAAATAATATTATCATTTCATTTTTCTCTCTCCTTCACTCACAACCACTTTCAATATATATTAAAAAAATTATACTAAGTGAACAGTGTCCCCCCGAAATATACAGATGAACAGTAACATTTTCTTTCTCCTCCACTCACAACTATTTTTTATACCCTTTATAATATAAAAACTACCCCTCGCATATTTTGATGGTTTGGATGAGAATGCTCTTATACCAAAAGATGGTGGTTGTTAGGGCCGGACCCAAAGCTAAGGGTGGGGGGCATGCACCCTTGTTGAAAAAAAATATTTAGGGTTATACGTACCTGAAAATCTCATTGCCCTTCATGAAATTTTAACAGTCCCCATGAAAGAACGAATAGTTAAAACAAAGAGTATTTAACTAAAGTTAAAAGATGAAACTGATGTTAATTGTAATTTTTCCCGATGGAGAACTTGCAACAGAGCTTGGAGATTTGGAGAAGATTACTAGGGTAGCATTGGGCATGGCAGGCTAGGATTTCCGATGTAAGTTAATAAGATATATTGTGTGTTATGAGCTTAGTTTTAGGTTGTTGGATATCTATACTATATAATAAAAGAAACCATTTGAATGACACTTGTCATTCTCTCATTCAATTGATTAAAATTATTAATAATACAAATAATAATAATAATATTAATAATATTTAATCTAATCTAATACAAATTCTTATTCAAAATATAATTAATACTTATCACCACAAAGTCGGTGTGGCCTTCTATATCAACAACTCTTCCACTAATCTAATACAAATTCTTATTCAAAATATAATTAATACTTATCACCACAAAGTCGGTGTGGCCTTCTGTATCAACAACTCTTCCAATTTGGGCTTTGACTCTTTTGGGCATTAACAAGGATTAGCCCATTAGGTTTTACTAAAACCAAGTTAAATAAAGAAAAACAATACTATATTTATTCAACCCGTGTAGTACACATTATTTTAAAGATATAATTTATTTTATTATTTGGTATATAATATTACACTAGGTTATAATCACGTGTATTACACGGGTTGAATAAATGTAATTTATATATTAAATAATAAAAAAAGTTATATTTTTATGAACCCCATATATTGTGCGGTTAAAATAAATGTAATTTTATATATCAAATAATAAAAAAAAGTTATATCTTTAAAAACCATGTGTATTACACGGGTTATATAAATGTAACTTTGAATAGTAAATGATAAAAAAAAATTATTTTTAAGAACCCCGCGTTTTACACGAGTTAAACAAATATAATTTTGTATACCAAATAATAAAAAAAGTTATATTTTTAATAAATTAGGATAACATTTAATATTAATTTATTATTTATATATTTAATATAAGATAAGTAGGAAAGAGAGGTATTTGTTTTAAAAATATATTAAATTAACAATTTAGATTTGAGGATAATATTTTATTAAAGTATGATAAGATTTAATATTAATTTATTATTTATTTACTTTAGTTAATATAAGATAAATATAGATTTAAGGATACCTTCAATGAATGACACGTGTCCAATAAGTAAATGTAATTTTGTATACTAAATACTAAAAACGTCGTATCTTTAAAAAACTCGTGTATAATCGGGTCGAATAAATCTACCAAATAATAAAAAAATTACATCCTTAAAAACCCTGTATGTTACACATGTTGAATAGATCTAAAAAAGAGTTATGTCTTTAAAAACCATGTGTAAGATAAGTATAGATTTGAGGATACCTTCAATGAATGATACGTGTGCAAAAGATGGTTTCTTTTATTATAGTAGATAGAAGATTTATTCACCCCGTACAATACATATGGTTCTTATATATATAAATTTTTTATTATTTAATATATAAATTTACATTTCTTCAACCCGTGTAATAAAGGCAGCTTTTAAAAATATAAAGCTTCATTATTTAGTATATAAAATTTATTTATTCAACCCGTGTAATACACGGGGTTATAACCTAGTTGTATACTATCTTAAAGACGGATTTCAATTGGATTTCCCACCAAACCCCCTTAACTTTTGTAAATGGCAATTCTAACATTAGACTACTACTCCATTTAAACTCCCTTAACTTTTGCAAATGGCAATATTCACATCCAATCCACTAAAAATATACATACATTCCACTTAAAAACAACTTCTATATCAATATATTTCCACTAAAAACAAATACTTTTTCTCTCTCCTTTTCAATATATATTACATTTTCTCTCTCCTCCACTCACAACCACTTTCAATATATATTAAAAAAATATAGGGGGTGAACAGTGCCCCCCCAAATATACAGATGAACAGTAACATTTTCTTTCTCCTCCACTCACAACCACTTTTTATACTTCTTATATTTTAAAAACCCCCCACACAGATTTTGGTGGTTTGGATGAGAATGCTAATACGTAGACTACTACTCCATTTTACAAGTTTTACAAACTAATCTCTCTTGTTTCTAATGTTCCAATTTACCCAAATGCCATATATAATAAACCATTTTAACCTATTAAATTTGTACTAATTTTATTTTTAATTTTTAACCGTTGTTCGCTAATTTCTTTGTTTGTAAACTTATTTGACAACGTGTTCAAAAACTTTATAAAATATCATTTTGATTAAGTTTACCCCTTTCGTTCATTTACTTAAAAAAGACTATTATTTACGTGCATATTTTTATGTACGTGTTGGTAAAAATTCAAGTTGGTATACGTTCCGACGATTTTTTTTCTCAAAACGAGCGTTTTCGTGGTTATCTTATGTATTTTCGAGTTGATCTACGTTTCGACATAAATTTTGTTCCAAACCGAGAGGGATCAAACATAATACGTTTTCATTCGAAGGTATAAATTCGAGTTACTGTATATTTTGACTCTGCCAAAATGCGTGACTGAAAATTTTCACTTTGTAAAGCACTCATGTTTACTCGTTAATATGAATGTTTTTCTTTTGCAGGTTTTTTTATAAGCTCTAATTAATCCCTTTTGATTATTTATGCCAGTTTTTTCTTTATACACGTTTCTATGCTTCCTTTTTTAGATACGTTTCCTATGTATGAGTCGGGTCACATATAAATACGTTATGATTGTATTATATAAATTCGATTTATTTATGTTTTAATCCAACCACAATGCTTCTATAGGTTACATTAAGTTAAATTGGATAATGCACATTTTTATTTGGTTAACGCATTACATAACGTTTGAACCAATCCATTCAGTGTTTATAATGGGCTCGCGGCGCATCGCCCGCGGGTTATAATACTAGTTGTTTTTTATACGCAAGGTCAATATCTTTACTAATTTTGTCAAGCAAAATGTGTTATGATTATTTTGTTTAATTTGGTTGAACATTGTATATTTATATTGGATTTCGTATATTGTAAATTGATTATAACTAGTATTAAGGGCCCTCGCGTTGCGGCTGGGGGCATATATCGTGCCAAGTAGCACTAATGCTACACAACTATCAGTGACCAACAACACAGGAAAAGCTCATAAAAACAAAATAAATAAAAAGGAAAAAATAACACCGAATGAAAAACATAAGTAAAATTGTTGAACCCCGTATGGCAGTTGCGACATGTTAATGCGAAGAAATTAAACTGAAATGTAAAAATAGAAAATAATAACTAAGTCGATCTAAGACCACGCGCGTTGCGATGAACCTGTCAAACAGGGAAAAATAGACGCGTTGTGACGGTCTTGTCAAATGGGAAAAAATAGTCGAAAAAACTTTGAAACCCATACGTACGTTACGGCGTGTTTACTCACAAAATTAGAACGAAATGTAAAACGAAAAATTTGCAAAAGATGAAAAATACGTGGATCAAAGCTGAAAATAAAAATGTGTTGGGGCTAAATTGCAAAATATGAAAAGTTTTAGGGTAAAAGTAAAAAAAAAAAGGTTAAATTGAAAACCTTTGAGTTACAAACGAAAAATCAATTTTTTTGAAAGACTTTTTTATGCTTGGAGTACATTCTATGAAACAAAAAACTCTTTCTAATTTATAATATGGTTACTTTTTATTTTATTAGATTATCACTTTTTATGATATTGTATTTATATTATGATTTTCGAATGACAATTGATATACTTTTTTATTTTATTGAATTATCACTTTTTAACAATATTGTATTTCTATTATAATTTCGAATGACAATTAAAGTATTTTTATAATGTATTTGAAATTTATATATATTATATATCTCATAAATAATATTATTCCACCATATTCAATTATTATTTTTTAATTAACTATTGATTAAATAAACAACTAAATATATAATTAATAGTTTCGTAAATATATCACCAAACGTTTAATCCGCATTACCGTTAAATACCCGTATTTGTGACCTATATAGTATTTTTCTAATAAATATTATTCTTTTTTCGTCATCAAAGTGTAATTCTATGGATCGTAACTTGTTAGCAACGTTAATTAAACGCGAATCAAACATATTATATCCAACATGTATAATACTTAGGAGAAGATTTAATAAAAAGACCCTTAGAAAACATAATGGTTCCCTTTCTCATGGAAGTCAAGGTAAAAAAGGCATTAATTGGCCAATCAGTCTAATATATTTTATTTAATGAGCAACAAAAGCCTAATCACTCAAGTAAATCTAATAGCAAAAGGCCACCCACGTCCACGGAGGTAGACGACGCTGGTGACCTGGTCCACCACTATTCCAGAGGAAACTAATCGCCTGATGACCCACTATGGTAAAACCCAGTGGCGGACCCAAGAATTTTTTGATGGGGGTGCTGAATATTTTTAAAGATTTTAGGCCCTTAGGTATATGAAAAAAATTTCGGTTCATATCGGGCCGCATCAGGTCGGGTCATGTAAAACAAAAGAATATCAAGCTAAAATTTATGTAATCATCAAAAACGTCGTTACAAACATATTTAAAATGTCACCCTACGGGTGTTTATTTTATAAAATCTATACAAACATAATCTAGAGCTACTTTTCTAAGCAAGTTTTTCTCTATATAACATATACAACTAATTTTTAACACTAAACACTTAAACAATCATCACTAGACTTCATAATTTTTAACTTTAAAATCAAACCCTAGTTTTAATTGTTGATTCCTTGTAACTAACCTTTTAAACACGCAAATGATTCCAGCCCAGCTGGTTGATGCATTGGAAATGATAGGGAAGGACTCCGGTTCGACCCTTGATCCCACCCGAGTTTTCTACTACAGTGCATTTACTCCAGAGGGACGACTCTTGTGGAGGGTGCAACTCCTGTCATGTGGCAGGAGGCTGGAAATTTTCTCGGGGACAACGTAACGCCCCTCTCGACCAGGCGTGGGCCCGATTAAGACAACATAGTCCTGGTAATGAGTGGTGGCGGGCCTGCGTCTTGCGGGTGTGAATTAATCGTCTGTTGTGAAGTTCACCTCTCAAAAAAAAAAAACCATTTAAACACACTAAACTTTAACTAAAACAACAAAATCAGCCAACTAAAGTTTCAAAAAAACAACAAAACAATTAAAATTTCAAACATTTTTAACAATTTTATTTCTCCTAAAAATCCAAATAAAACAAGAAAACAACAAAAAATAATCGAACCATACCCTGAAAGAGTGATGAAGATGCTGTTTTCGTGAGTTTGGTGGCCATAATTTACTATTCTCCGGCGGAATCCGAATCTATTGTTGCTGCCTGATGAAGACCTGTTGTGCGCTTTTGTTGGTGTTGTGGGTCTGGATCACAAAACAAAGAGCGGGACAAGAGAAGGGGAAAGGGCGGTGGGTTGGGTTATTATATTTTAGTTCAAATTATATTATTAATTAGGTTGGGCTTGGTTTATGGAGTGTTTATTAGGCTAAACATTAAGAGAAAGTTAATTAGGTTAGAGTTGTGGATAGGATAAGGAGTAGAGGTAGGCACAAACTGACTTGGGATGAGTGGATTAGACATGATTTGTTAGAATTGCACCTCTCTAAGGACATGATACATGATATAGGTCTATGGAGATGTAGGATTAAGGTTAGAGACAGATAGGAACACGTTTATCTATGTCTTAGCATTTAGGTGGAACTTGCGTATGATTGTTGCTCAGATGTTTATATGTGATCTTATGCCTTTTCTATTGTATCTACTTTACTATGTTACTTTGTCACCACCTATTTTGCCTATTGTTTGGTTCCAATGTTTTGTTTCTCTGTGTCTGTCTCGTCTACCATTGGATTCTTATGTTGGGGTCTTTTTGGAAGCAGTCTCTCTATCTCTAGGGATAGAGGTAATGTTTGCCTACATCCCACCCTCCCCAGACCCTGACAATAGCTTGCTATATGTAGGATTCATTGGGTATGGTTGTTGTTGAAAGTTAATTAGGTTGTATTTAAAAAAAATTCAAGGGATGCGGTCGACATTTTCCAAGGGGTGCGGACGAAATTTTTCAAGGGATGTGCCTGCCCACCTTAAGCATAAGGTGGGTACGCCCCTAGTAAAACCTCGGGTTCAACCTCGAGCATTTTGCTCCAGGTGAGACTCCCGAACCCATGACCTTCACTTATGTCATGGGGCTGCCAATGCACCAGAAGGTCATCGGCAGTCTAATATTATTATTAGGGACATCATTTCATTTAGTTAGCCAAATATCATTAATTAATATATTTAAACTGTTATGTAGCGGTGGAATCTATTAAAAGATTGCAATACTTGATTACCTAATTGTTTGTATTTCGAATTTATAGCATAAGTATTCAAACAAGTTAGTTTGAATTTTAAGTTCATTGCTTAGGTAGCAAGTTAAAAGGGTGGTATATAAACCCTTGTAGGTTTTCGTTTTTCAGTTACTCTTTTCTTTGTAGTTCACAAGTCGAAGTTCTAGTTGCTCATGTGTTTAGAGCAAATCGGTCGGGTTCTTGGTTCTTGGCTTTGATTATTATCTATCTGCTAGAATAACTTATGTAATTTCAACTTGCTTCTCAGAAAGATCTAGCCTCAGTTCCATAAAATCACCCTAGGGAAAATCTGATCAAGTAGGGTTTATGCGTCATCAATGGTTGCAACCCAAGATCGTCGGGAACATTTCAGATACTCATCTACTAGTAAAACATAAAACTGGTGTGTTTTTTCTCTTGTGATAATACATTTAAAGAACTGAGTAGATCTTGTAGGTGGTAATTGAACTTGTAGCTTTTTCTGGTTATTAATCATTTTTTTATTATTACCGATCCATCTGAGAGGAACATGTCCATGAAAAAAGGATCTGAGCATTGGATCAAGCACCTCTAGATCACCAGGAATGCCCTTTATCAACGTTGTTTGACGCTATTTCGGATCAAATACTTATACCACCTACAAGATACACTCAATTTTTTAATGTATTATCACAAGAGAAAGAACACACCACACCAGTTTTATTAGGGGGGGAGTATCTGAAACAGAGGCGTCTCTAAGAATTCACATGCCCTGTTCGAGTTTGAAAAAATGTGTCCTTCCATTATGTTTTGTTATTATTTAAAAAAATCAAATTAGTTTTGGTTCAATAAACCTAATTACAAGTGGGCTAAATTCTAAACTATAAAAAATGATTTGTAAATGGACCTATATTGGAAGTGGTATGTGTTTACTATTTAAAAAAAATAACATATACGTATCGGATTTTTTTAAATCGCATGCCCCTCTAAATCGAGGGCCTTGTGCGAAGGTCCTCCTCGCACACCATCAAAGCCTCCCATGATCTGAAATGGTCTGCGACGATCTTGGCTTGCTGCCCTTGATGACAAATCAGCCCTACTTTCATCTATGATCAGATTCCCTATATTATCAAGAGCACATAAGGAGAATATAGGTTTGGATTTGAATGGCAACATACCTCAGTTACATATAGCTCGAGTTTGCATGAGTCGTTTAGTTATATAGACACATCATTAATTTGTACCAGTTTGTGTTATACATCATTAATTTGTACCAGTTTGTGTTATACATCATTAATTTGTACCAGATAAGGTTAATAATATCCAGCCTGAGTCCTCTTGGGTTCAAGTCAATTGGTAATTTCATAATTGTTGCTTTTAGTTATCTATTTCTTCTTTCTTGCTACTTCATAAGAGTATGTGTTGAGGAAGTAAGCAGGGGCGCAGAACAAGTCCACATAGGTGTGGCTAGGCGCGGCACATTTTTTTTTTCAAATATTTATTAATATATAAATCACCATATATCTCCGCTTGACCATTTTTCAGATATTTATTACTCACCACACCATATTTTACATTACCATAGCACACCTTAAAGAAAGAAGAAAGGCGAAATAAGCCTGCCGTGGCAACATATATATATTTTTTTTTTCACATTTTACCACCACAACACATAGCCTAATTCTTCTTTTTTAGTCTTGTTTTTTTTTTCTTGAAGTAAAATATATTGCTACACAATCCTTGTTTTTTGCATAGCCATTCCTATTGGACAAGACATCAGAAATTAGAAGTGACTTCAAGAAACTCCATACTCTTGTGATATATTGGTTTTGGTGTTTGAATGTTGTCCATAAAAAATGGCATTTTGCTTTAGATTAGGATAAACATGTGTAACGATTTGCATATAACTCCTTTGCTAGGTCAATTTAACTGATCCGTACAAGTATATAGTCATGGTTCAAATATAGATGAAATCTTAGGAAGAGTCAGTCAGGAATGATCTGTTTAAAGTCTGAAGATGGATATATAGTAGTAGTAGATAGGGCTTCCTCTAGTATTGTCATCTAATTTTTTGTTTCATAAACGAACGACATTTTTAACTTATTTAATTTAATGGGCCGGCCCATTAACCCATTTTAATTTGATAAAAGAAATGTATTTTGTAAGGTCAGCCAAACCGTTTAACTTTGACCTATTAATCACAACTCACCAACCTTTTTAACTCGTTTAAATATATAGGTTATTATATTGGTTGTGTTTAGGTTACATGATTTTAAGTATGTTCGGGTTAGGCTTGATTAGCGATGCACAAAAAACCCAGTACCGATATATCCGAATTAGAACCGATTCCTACCCTACCTGACCCGACCCGTGGGTACAGACCAGTTCCAGAACCTGGTTTAGAAAAAGAAACCGACTCGGAACCACTAGAACCAGTTCCACCTCTACCCAGTCAAAACTCAAACCCAACCGGCCAAAACCCGAAGAACTCAGCCAAAGCGGTCAAAACCCAGTCAAAATATATTGGCTTTTTTGATCAAACCTGGACCAGTTCCTACCCGGTTCCAGGTTCTAAAAAACCCGGTTTGTGCACCTTTAGGCTTAATGTCTTTGACATGAATAAATATGTGAATTGTGTCTGGATTTACTAATTCAACTCAATGGCGGAGTTGGCAATCATTAATTTAGGGGTATTCCCAAAAAAATTACCGTGTAATCATACAATAATAAAAAAAAAACCGATAATAAATAAGGTAAAACAAATACCTAATAGATTTGTTCTCTAATTGTTTTCATACACTACTAGAAAATTGTCCAGTTTGTGACAACCAAATTTGTAGCAAATTTGTAGCAAATTGGCCTTACCCACAAATTTCCTACAAAAAAATTCGTAGGATATAAACTTGTGGGTAACCGGATTAGCTACAAAAATACGACAAAATCTGCTACAAAATTCCTACAAAATCTCTGGTCGCAAAATTTGCTACAAAATACTGACAAAGCTCTCTTCTTACAAAATTCCGACAATTTTTCCACGTTTTTGCCTTTTTTTATATTATTTTATGATATTTTATTTTTAAAATTAATAACATTATTAAAAAAAATATTCATAATTTTTTATTTTCCCGACAAAATTCCTACAAATTATACAACGTGCTTCCGACAAAATTCCTACAAATTATAAAACTTTTCTGCGACACAATTCCTACAAATTATAAAACGTGCTTGCGACAAAATTCCTACAAATTATAAAACTTTTTTTATATTTTTCGACGAATTTCCTACAAAAAGTGTTAACTTCTTCCTACAAATTTCCGACAAAAAAGGTTTATCTTTTTACTACAAATTTTCGACAAAAAAGTTTTATCTTTTTGCTACAAATTTCTGACAAAGAGGTTCTATTTTTTTCCTACAATTCTTCGACAATTTTGCCTTTTTTGCATTTTATTTTGCGACAAAATTCCTACAAAATTATAAAACTTTCTCTTAACAATTTGCTACAAATTTCCTACAAACCAAAAAAATATTTGAAGGTTGCGACAAATTTACTACAACCTGTTTGCGACAGATTTGTGACAAACTATAAAAAATTAAAGAAATAAAAAAAACCATTTTTTATAAAAAAAATGCAGCAAAATTTACTATTATATTCCAAAAAAATTGCAGCAAAATTCTAAAATCTTCCAAAAATATAAAAGCAACATTCCAAACATTCTAGAAATTCTAAAACATTCCAAAACGCACAAAAAAAACCAAATTACAAGCATTCAAAACTAATCCAAACTCTAATACTTAACAAGACCAGAGTTTTTACTTATTTCCGATGTTTTTTGGCTTTTCTTCCATAGTTTTTTTGCCATGCTGCTTGATCGGCCTGCTCTTGTTGAAATTGTTCGAAACGGGACTCTATGTTTTCAGCTTTTCTTCCATAGTTATATTTGTATGTGTTTCACCTGCAAATATAAATCAAGAATTATTCGTCAATCTCACTTATGTGTAACCAACATTTGAGGACCGGAACCGGTCTCCTTGTTGGTCCACTAGTTGTAACGGCCAAACCAGATGTAAGATGTAAAAAACGGATGACGTCAAAATATAAAATAAATAATTATGGTAAAATGTGAAGAATTTAATCAATTTCTGGTTAAATCCCACAGTTCAACCAGCCAGTGACACTACCATTTCGACGGGCGGGTCCAATCTAGTTTTAAAAACACTGGTGTAAATGAGGACCATTGATTACACATATAAAGATGTTACTAACATGCAATAACTTCCGAACCGATGTACTTTCAATCCAAACTGCCGTCTTCAATTCATAACTAGAATCGGAACAGTAGAATTTGCCAAACAAAACATAACGTCTGCAATACGTCAAGAACACAGGTTTGAGGACCATTGATTACACATATAGCTATACAAGTTATAGAGTAGAGCTGCTAGCTAGAAGTAAAGACTAAAGAATCATACATGTTTTAAAGTACACCCCAGAAGCATCACCTATAGATTACGCATGCACTCTAGATTTAGAATTTCTTTTAAACCTAATCTGTTAAGTTGCCCTATACTAGTTAAACGTTCGATTCCAGCTCAAGCCCTAATGTCATTTTAATGAAAGCATATATCATCATAAACCACAAAATCCCAATTTCCTAAACAATAAAACGCACACCCACCATACCAACCAAGCTATTGTATAACCTACCCAAGGGACATCCTGGCTGAAATGTTTTCAACTTTTTATGCATGTTTAGTAAGGAATTGTTATTAGTTGCTGTGAATTAATACAAGTAATGATTCTGATGCATATACAGCAAAAGAGGAACATAATAAAAGATTTGCAATCTTGCAAAGTTACCAGAGTTATCTTCACGCGATATATGGTTTTCTTCTTTGTGCAGTCGATAGTTATCCGTCATTCTCACTGTAGAGCATACATATATTGATCAGAAATAATGCATGAACTACACCCGTAAACACTTCCATCTAATTACCTAAATTAAGTTCCCAAATTCTTTAAACTATTGTATACCATTAGTAATAAATTGACAAACCTGTCTGCAAGACTGGCGAGAGTACAGAAGGGAAATCGCGGCCCGCATTGATGCTTGGAGATTGTAACGTCTTTCCATCAAGTGGGTCTTCTTGAGAAAACTGAAGTGGGCTTGCAACAAGCTGGAAGAGTGCATGTGCCTGAAATTGTTCAGTTAGTGAGATCACTGTGTTAAAAAAAATGAAGTAACTGAAGTCGGTATACAATATATATCAAATACCTTATTAGCTGGGACATCATCATAGACATTCACCTTGCCGCTATAAAATATTGTCATTTGCCCTTTTTTCTCTTCTATCCCACCAACAATCCTGGAAGATTCACAATAAAAAGGTTACATGTGTGTATGTATCTCTTCACAATCTCGCATATCATGTATAACATGTTATTTTTCGTATACGTATCATGCACGTGATGCACAATATGTAAATCTGAATTACATTTTCTAATACCCATTTTCAGATAGTTATATTATGTAAATCTGAAATAAAAAGGAAAGAATCATACATCTCAACCACCAAGATGATCAGTACGAAAATCAACTAAAGGAGTAAGATCCAACTATCAACTTGATGTAAACTAATTTCTCATTTTTGTATTGTTTGTAGGTTGCATTAATTGAAAAGGAACATGAAATCACTTGTCGGCCCATACACACATTAGCCTCACAAGATTAACATATCAATGAAGATCGGAAACATGGAGAGCAAGTTTGAATTTCTAGATCAGTTGAGATTTAACTATTAAAGAACTACTCAGGCTTGCTTTATTTGGTTTGTAAGCAGTATCTACACACAGATATACCAATATTGTTTATAAAGCTTAGAGTATAGGCTAAGATACAAACTTGTTCAAACATGCCCTTTTACCTCAAAGGTTAATCTTAAGTGAAAATTACTATCATTATTTCACATTCATAAAACTAACCAATGATCAAGAACATATAAAGAAAAACAAATAACACTATAAACAATACAACTCTTATCATTGTATGCATACCCCCACCCTCAACTATATAACAGGTAGACCCACATCCATTATGCAGCATCCACCAAAACAATATATGAACCAACGTAGTCATTATAAATCATAAACTATACAACTGAATCATTTCTAAGGGGATGTAATGATGTTAAGCTCAACCAAAATCCACTTAAAAGGATAAGACTGAAAAACAAAATGCCTTTGTTCTCAATTCAGGGTACCATTCATGAAACATATCTAATCATTACACATGATATCCATAGCCGATGAGGTCTAGATCAACTGGCAATTTGCCTGGGGACTAAGACGGAGGTGTGAGGGTTTACCCATAGGTCACGGGTTCGATCCCGGATCTCGACTTGAGAATGGCTTGTGGGGTTCCCGCACGGGGGGGCTCGAGTTTCGGACCGGAAGGACATAAAGGTCAAGCAAACAATACTCAAGAACGCTAAAATAAAAAAACCAAATAGATGATGTTATAATCATTGTCATCAGCAGGTCACTCACAGGCTCGACACCACATGAACGGATAGCATTTCCAACGTGTATCACCTTGTCATATACTTGTTTGTAAGTCAACCATTTGTATGCTCCATGCTGCAGGGTTAACAAGAGTTCTTTTATAACAAGTCAAAACGAAATCAATGAGAGGGAGGGAGATTTAAAAAAAGTTTAAGTGTCATCCATAGCAGCAACAATGTACCTTTCCATTCACGAATTCACGGGTACCAAGCATTGGGTTATCGGGGTATTTCTCAACTGACAAGCTGTAAAAGTACCAAACAGACATTTTGGAAGCTGTCACAACATAACAGATATAAAGAAAAATTAACAAACACACTATGATCCTTATGATGGTTGACAGAGATAACAATATAAATACAAGAGTTCTGTTCAAAACTACACAAAAGCTGTTTTCCGTTATTTCCTCAACTGAAAAATTAAATAAGTCTATAGGACAACAAATAGACCATCTGCTCTCAAATTTAGATTACCTGCAACTAGGGGGTGTGAACTTTCGATATGACACGAAGCTAACACAAAATTTGGACATAGCAGGTCAGGCTCAATTTTAAGTCGACCAGGGAACACTTTAGCTAAACGGGTCGCGTTCCGATCAACACGATAAGTTTATATTTGTTTTTTAAAATGTGTTTTATGTCATAGCTTAAATTGAGTATTTTATGACAAAATTTAAATAAACCTAGGAGAAATAAGCATCAAGATGTATAGTTTAAAATTTAAATTGAGTATTTTATGACAAAATTTAAATAAACCTAGGAGAAAAAACTCCCTATCGAGCCAAACCAAGCCGAGCCGAGCCAGCTCGGTTTAAAACCAAGCCGAGCCCGAGCTTAGATTTTCAGCTCGGTTTCAAAAACGAGCCGAGCCGAGCCAACTCGGTTTATAATCGAGCCGAGCTGCTCGATCTCGGCCTGGCTCGGCTCGGCTCATGAACAGCCCTACCATGTTGTAGGTAACGAAGGGTAGTTCAGGTATTTGACAAACAATCCAAGAAGTGATCAAAATTTTAATGAATTAATAATAACCATTCGTTTTTCTCATTTTGTTACCTTATAAAAATGCATAGCAAAGCTGTAAAAAGTACCTGTTGCAACTGCCGCATAAGCCTTGGAGGATTGCACGCGCACCTTCTTCTCACTTTTCGCAGATGGTGATAACACAACAGACTGAAATCACATTCATACATACATTTAACCAACCGTTTCATACTTAAAAAAGCAATAACAAATGTAAACTGCAAAGTTTTATCCAATACCAAAAAGGAAGGGGCTGACCCGTATCTCAAAATGCTCTCGGAAAATAAACGAACTGCACAAAATTGCATCGAGGAAGTGAAAACCTGCAGTGTATGTGCGGTACAGTTAAAAGCTTGATAATTGCTAAATAAAAGATAAAACAAACAGCAATGAACAAGTGTTTTGGTGTACAGTTGGTCAAGGTGGCCGAGGCATAATGTCTAGATTACCTGGAGAGGGAAACAGTGGCAAAGTGATCAGGGCGTGGTAATAGGAAGGGTCAGCAACAACGGGTCAACATAAGATTCTCGATTCTCTGAGTGGTTTCTGCATGCATCCTCCATTTGAATGTGGTCAACATAAGATTCTCGATTCTCTGAGTGGTTTCTGGTTCAAACACAAATCTTGATTCACATACCTGCAAAATCAATCAGAACTTAAACATCATTGTCTAACTTACTTTGACCCCACAAAGAAAGTCAACATCTGTAATCAAAATAGTATGAGTATCTTCACCTGCAAATATTAAATGAGTGGTGTTTTTCATCCTTCCTTAAGGGTCGAAGCATGAGGTACAGTTAACGAGTTCCAACCCTGAACATATGAACAAACAATTTCAAGTAACATAAATTTTCACGAGCAGCCTCCAAGAAACCTCACACGTGCTCAAGAAGCAAATCAATTTCCAGTAACCTACCAATCATACCAACAGAGTCTTGTTTGCCTATTTCTGATAATTTCTTAGTGTACATTGCATTCATTGTTAGTAAAACAATTAAGGTATTTTCTATTTCAACTTGTAATATAAAAAATGATAATATAATAATTACTGTCATAATCACAAAATTGAACACATGACCGATGTCAAAATTCCATATCAGATTGAATCTCAAAACTACTAGAGAATGTTTTTACCAAGGACCCACTTATCTTATAAGAAAAACATGTGAAATAGAAGTCAATTTGGTTGAAGCATTTCATCGAGCAGTTGGTGTGTATCTTCAAACCTTTCACGTTTGAACAACATAACAAAAATCAAAACCTGATACAACCACATACAACAGCTAGTATATATATAATTGATCCTAAGACTAAGATAAAACCTATACATGATGCGTGATCGATCCATTCATCAACAAAAAAAGGGCAATATGTATACCTTATTCGTAATCGCACCATAACAGTAGCTGTAGCAATCTGTGAAAGACAGTTCAATGGTGCGTTGGTGGTCGCTTGTGGTGAAAAATATTATCGATTGTTGTGCAGAAGATGGCCGATTTCAGGTGAAGAACACCATCGATTGAAGGTGAAGAATATGATGCCTATTGAAGGTGAAGAAGATGATCGAAGGTGGAGGTTGGCTGCGTGGAACAAACAGAGCAGCAAGGGAATATTGATTAAGGTTACAAAGAGTGGGGATAATAGATTTAGGTTAAAAGAGGGAAAATGATAAGTGGGAGGGAAAGCCAGGAATCTTAAAATTTTGGCTGCAATTGGGGTGGCGTTTTTAAAAAATTAGTTTTTTAATTATTAAAATATACTTTTTTAATTCTCGATTAATAGTAATAGGTATTCTTATATTAGATCATGCGTAGTGGTAATGCCCCCACCCTTACGTGTTTTCTGTCATGTGGGAGTACAGTCAGCAAGGGGTATTATTGGGCGTTTTTTTTTTTAAAATGGGTGTAGTGGGGATGTGGGCATTATGTTAAAATGGGGGTAGAGAATTAAATAAAAATAAAAAAACCAACAAAAAAAGCTATTGGCCAAAATAAGGAAGATTAAATGTGATCGGCCATTCAAAATTGCTCCAAACGTGTTTGGGGAGAGAAGACGCCCACTACGGGTGGTCTTAGAATATGGGTGCAAACGATCCGAGCCGAGTTTAGCCCGAACTTGACTAGGCTCGAGCTCGCGTTCGTTTCACTTATAAAAGCTCGAGCTCGATCTAGGCTCAATTCGAGCTTTGTTTTTAAAGCTCGAGCTCGGCTCATAGGTAATTTTTCAAGCTCGAGCTCTGCTCGGCTCAATTCGAGCTTTTTTTCGAGCCGAACAGAGCTTTAAAAATACATATGTACATTAACACGTACACATATATGTACACATAGACATACACGTACACACAAATACATATGTGTGCTAGCACACACACAGGAACAGACATGTATGCAATTACATATACATACACGTAGTCACAAACATACACGTACTTTAGAAGTACCTGATACCAGAGATTTTGTGGAAGACCTAGATCTCCACTTGAGAATACATCTATGATCTAATATTGTTCGTTGTGGTCCCTTAAGGCTTAATCATGATCCATTGGCATAATATGATCCATTAAGACATATATGATCTACTATTGACCGTTGTGACACATTAAAGCGAAATATGGTAGTACATTAAGACATGTATGATCCATTATTGGTCGTTGCTATGATCCATTATGGCCCAATATGGTTCATTGGCACACATGATTTACTATTGGTCATTGTGATCCATTAAGACCCGATATGATCCATTAACAAATATATGATTATAGATGAGCTCGGTACCGAATGTACTGATACCCAAAACGCCAAATAGTGGGTACCGAAAACAATTCGGTATGGGTAATTCTATAGTGCACACATATATAGACACATATACATACATATACAACCGTGTTGTTTAAATTGGCATGTTCATGATGCAACTGAATCGGAAAAATCAAATAAGTTAACATTCACATAAAAGTAAATAAATGAAAAAAAATATTCACTGCTGCGAGATCTTAGTTAAGGTTCGACGAGCCGGTTCCAACCAGTTTATCCTCCGGCTCGGAGCTGATATATTTGGATTCTAAATTTAAAAATAATTTAATTGTTTATCATTATAATCATTAAAAAAAACATTCCTCACTTCATCATCCTCCTCTCACTCAGTATATCTCTCTTTCTTCCTTTTGTAACAACCACCCGTCGTCACCAGCACCATCAGACACCACTACCACCACCTCACCACCACTATCAAACACCATCACCTCACTTGAAAAACGCACCCCTTCGCAACCCCAAATCCCAAAACCCCAAGTTCGACTGCAACCATAACCCCAAATCCAACCGTCACCACCGCAACTCCAAATCCAGCAATCATCACCTACCTCCTTCGCCGCCCCAAATCCGTCTGCTCCCATCATCATTACCTACCTCCTTACATCCAACACCCTTCCCTATCGCCTGCTGTGTATCATAAACCACTAATTTCATATTTAATTGCTACTAAACCCTAATAAATCAAAGAATTTCCTTTTTCAAGTATAACTGCAAAGGGAACCCTTCTAAAACCCACCACCGCCGAAATCCACAACTTCACAAAACTAGATCGGAACTCAGAGATATTGTCGGAGATGATGAGACACATGGATAGTGGTGGTTGTCGAAGACAAAGAAATATAGATATGGTGGTGGTATCATATCGTATCGCATCGTATCATATCGTATATTATCGTATCGTATAGTATAGTGTAGTATGGTATCGTATCGTGTAATATGGTATCGTATCGTGTCGTCTCATATGGTATGGTATGGTATGGTATGGTATGGTATGGTATGGTATGGTATGGTATGGTATCGTATTTTTCGTATGGTATGGTGTCGTATCTTATCATATGGAATGGTATGGTATGGTATGGTATGGTATCTTATGGTATGGTATGGTATGGTATGGTATGGTATGGTATGGTATGGTATGGTATCTTATGGTATGGTATGGTATGGTATGGTATGGATGATGTTGTATGGTATGGTAATGGTATGGTATGGTATGGTATGGATGGTGTTGTATGGTATGGTATGGTATCGTATGGTATGGTATGGTATGGTAATATGGTATGGTATGGCATCGTATCGTATCATATCTTATGATATGGTATGGTATGGTATCGTATCATATCTTATCGTATGGTATGGTATGGTATCGTATCGTAAGTGAGTAAATGACCTTTTTATTTATTATTTGCCGTAAATGAGTAAAGCACTGCACATAGTTTGTCGGTCCCCATCAGCGTATTTTTTTGTTTTACGCCCCCGTAACTATTCCTCAGCCAGGGTCATTTGCTACAAATTATTGACAAATAAAATTAAATGATTTTTATAATTAATAATTAACAAATAAAATATTGTTTTTGTTGGAAATCTGTAGAAACTGGTGACAATTTGCTAAAATTTCCGACAAATTTAAAATTTTATTTTTTTAAAATATACGTTTTCTAAATTTGATAAATAGCAAATAAAATAACTTTCAGTTTGTAGGAAATCTGTAAGAACCGTTGTCAATTTCCTACAAATTATCGACAAATGTAAAATTTTATTTTCAAAACTATATGTTTTTTATAATCAATATGTTTTTGTAGGAAATCTGTAGCTACTGGTGTGTTAGTTTGCTACAAATTGCCGACAAATTTAACATTTTATTTCTAAAATTGATAAATTAACAAATAAAATAACATTTTTGTAGGAAATCCGTAGCAACTTGCTACAAATTTGCTACAACTTAAGTTTTAATTTGGTTTTGTAGGAAATCTGTAGCTACTGGTGTGTTAGTTTGCTACAAATTGCCGACAAATTTAACATTTTATTTCTAAAATTGATAAATTAACAAATAAAATAACATTTTTGTAGGAAATCCGTAGCAACTTGCTACAAATTTGCTACAACTTAAGTTTTAATTTGGTTTTGTAAGAAATCTGTAGCTACTGGTGTGTTAGTTTGCTACAAATTGCCGACAAATTTAACATTTTATTTCTAAAATTGATAAATTAACAAATAAAATAACATTTTTGTAGGAAAGCCGTAGCAACTTGCTACAAATTTGCTACAACTTAAGTTTTAATTTGGTTTTGTAGGAAATCTGTAGCTACCGGTGTGTTAGTTTGCTACAAATTACCGACAAAATATGGTTTTGTAGGAAATCTGTAGCTACTGGTGTGTTAGTTTGCTACAAATTGCCGACAAATTTAACATTTTATTTCTAAAATTGATAAATTAATAAATAAAATAACATTTTTGTAGGAAATCCGTAGCAACTTGCTACAAATTTGCTACAACTTAAGTTTTAATTTGGTTTTGTAGGAAATCTGTAGCTACTGGTGTGTTAGTTTGCTACAAATTGCCGACAAAATATGGTTTTGTAGGAAATCTGTAGCTACTGGTGTGTTAGTTTGCTACAAATTGCCGACAAATTTAACATTTTATTTCTAAAATTGATAAATTAACAAATAAAATAACATTTTTGTAGGAAATCCGTAGCAACTTGCTACAAATTTGCTACAACTTAAGTTTTAATTTTTTAATTTTGGAAAAATTTAGACATTACAAATATAATAACTTTTTTTTTGTAAGAAAATTGTAGAAAACGAGGTCAATTTGCTACAAATTTTTGACAAATTTAGCATTTTATTTTTAAATTTTTTTTATTTAACTAACTTAAGAAATAACAAATAATTTGACCCTTTTTTGTCGAAAAACTGTAGCAAATAAGATCAATTTGCTACAAATTTTCGACAGATTTAACACTTTATGTTATTTAATTATTTATTTTACTGAAATTCAGACTCGAAAAATAAAATAAATTACACTTGTCGCAAATTTGTAGCTAGTTGCTACAAATTTCCGACAAATTATGAAAATTTATTTTTTAAATTATTTATTTTGCTATAGTAACAAATAATTTAAATTTCTTATTTATTTTGTAGGAATTTTGTCACAAAGATAATATATTTTGCTACAAAATTGCTACAAATTCTTGTTGTGTGGCAATTTTGTAGGAAAATTGTGGATAAGTTTTGGTTTTTTTTTTGTTTTTCTTTTTTGTCAAAAAATTGTAGGAAAATTGTAAAAAAAATTGAGTTGTGGGAAATTTGTAGGAAACTTTTGTAGGAAAAAATGTAGTTTTCTAGTAGTGATAGCTTGAAATTCTTCCATCACATCGTCGTCTTTTACTTATCAAAAGTTTTTTCTTCGACCACACAAACCATAGCATTGTTCAAATATTCCGGGCCCATTCGGGATTGTTTTTTAGATTGTGATCCCATCTTCACTTCAAGGAATCAACATTCAACTTCAAATAATTCAAGTACCTAGTTTAA
Organism: Helianthus tuberosus; assembly: GCA_030545235.1. NCBI lineage: Eukaryota > Viridiplantae > Streptophyta > Magnoliopsida > Asterales > Asteraceae > Helianthus > Helianthus tuberosus. The sequence continues at coordinate 191,504,892 of CM060418.1, forward strand.
CAAGAAAACTAGAAAACTATAACTTTTTGTAAAATTTAACTTATCTAAACACTAAACCCTAACAACTCTACAAACAACAATACTACATAAACAATAACAAAAAAAAAAAAAAAAAAAAATCAAAGGACAAGAAACACTCCCCAAACACGCAGGTCAACCACCGGTCAACGGAGCAGCAACAAGGACGTTGGGACGGTCGCAATTCGTTGTGAAGTTTTGTTACCAACTTTGCTGACCATACACAAAATGATATTTTATTGTTTTAGGGCTTGGGTTAACTTTATCAATTGGGTCTCTTTCAATAATATTATTATTAATTTGTGTTAACTCTGTCATTTAGGCTTAATTATTATACAAGTTTGGTGTTGTAAAATGTTTGAGCTTATAAAATTTGGAATTTAAATAATTTAAAGGAACTTATTTTTTAAGGGTATCCTCATATTTGTTTGGGGTATCATTTATATAAAACCGAAAAAAAATTACACCACAAAGACGGGGTTGAGCCGTAGCCCGTGCTACACCTCCTTACACTATACCATCATCATCACCATACTCAGTAAATCTCACCAATAGCGAAGTAAAGGTAGGGTCTAAGGAGGGTAAGATGTAGACAACCTTATCTCTACCCCGTAGGAATAGAGAGGCTGCTTCCAGTGAGACCCCTGGCTCGATAGTAGTTTTGCATCAAGCCTTGGACATAAGGCACATAACACTCAGCAATCGGGACAAAGACCGATTAGTGCATGTACCATTTTGTCTTTCAAGTTTCAACTATCAACGCCACCACATGATGCATGATTAACCGTCCTCAGCATTTAACGTCATTTTCACGAAATTAGTAAGATAACGTTAAAATTAGTGCACTTTCACTTTTGCCCCCCGATGGCCCACACATATATACATTTATATGCGCATACCGCAAGCGGGGCATTCTCCTTACACTATACCTTCGCCACTAATTCAACTTGTCAACACAACATGCTTGCCTCCTCTAGCTTTTCCCAAGGAGACGAGAGAAAGATACAAGTCTCAATCTCAAGTTAATATGAAAATTGTCTCTAAATATTTACTATACTTACATTTACCAAATGGGGGAATAGTGCCAGGCAGCTGTCTGACACTCCTCAATTGGACCAACCAGTTTATTATTTTATATTCATTATAAAATTACGTTTTTGCTTCTGTTTAAAATTACCGTTTTGCCCCCAGCTCAAAATAAAATTACGCTTTTGTTCCCATCTCAAAATTACGATTTTGCCCTCAATTCAAAATTACGATTTTGCCTGGCACTCCCCCATTGGACCAACCAGTTTATTATTTTATATCCATTTTAAAATTACGTTTTTGCCCCCAGCTCAAAATAAAATTACGCTTTTGTCCCCAGCTCAAATTTACGATTTTTCCCTCGATTATAAAATTGTGGTTTTGCCCTCAGCTCAGAATTACCTTTTCGCCCCCCAGTTCAAATTAAAATTCTGTTTTTGCCTCAAGCTAAAAATTACGATTTTGCCTTCTGTTCAAAAATGTGATTTTTCTCCGTTTAAAAAATTATGATTTCACCCTCAGTTCAAAATTACGGTTTTGTCACAGTTCAAAATAAAATTATGCTTTTGCTCACAACTCAAAATAACGATTTTGCCCTTGGTTCAAAATAAAATTGTGGTTTTGCCTCCAGCTTAAAATTACGATTGTGCCCTTAGTTCAAATTTATATTACGCTGTTACCCCAAATTCAAAAATACGAATTTGCCTCGGTGAAACTTTACAATTTTGCCCTTGTTTCAAATTTACAGTACTGCTATCACTTTATCTTTTGGCAAATTACGATTTTACCTCAGTCAAAAAATACAACTTTCACTCAGTTAAAAATTATAATATTGCCATTGTTTTAGTTTTTTTTTAACAAAACTATAAAAGTGTTTTGTTTTAATTGGTTGACTCGATTTAATTTTTTTTCGTGTCAATGAGCTGCTTAATACTCGCTCATTATTCGACTATCGCCCCGCAACGTGGACGAAGCATCCACTAGTAATAAACATTTTATAGAATTTGAATTCTAAAGGACAGGACATATATCTTATCACCATAGGATATCATTTTTAAAACAAATATCATATACATACTAGCATCACCATTTACGATAATTTGCGATAAAAAGCCATATCTAAATGCGGCAAAGTTGAAACCCATTACCCCTAGGAAGAACTAACCAACACGCATACGGCATATGCTCGTATTTAAATTATTAGTATAAACTTTTCAATCTTAATATTATATTATGCATTCATATTAGTATAAACTTTTCAATCTTAATATTATACTATGCATTCATATTAACTAGAATTAATCAACCCCGTGTTGCGGCGGGTGCGTAAAAGCATGTCAAATAGCATCAATTCCATACAACCGTCAGCGACCACCAACGTTGAAATTGTGTCATGTTAAAGCGAAGAAATAGACCGAAATGTAGAACATTTAAAAAAAAAACTAAGTCATCTAGGACTCATGCTTTACGACGAACCTGTCAAATGAGAAAAAATAGACGTAAAAACATTGAACAACCCACGGACGTTGCACCGTGTTAACTCAGAAAATTATGAACGAAATGTAAAAGCGTTGAGTCTTTCACACACACGTTGCGCTGTGTTAACTCGCAAAATTTAGTATGAAACGTAAAACGAAAATTTGGGAAGGATGAAAAGTATGAGGGACTAAAAATGAAAGTAAAAAAGTTGTGAAGTTAAATTACAAAAGATAAAAAAGAATTGGGTTAAAGTAATAAAGAAATCATTTTTGTGAGGTTAAAATTGTAAGAAACCGAAAGATATAGCATATAAAAAATAACAAAGTCAATCAATGACTCACGCGTTGCGACGAACCTATGAAATGAAAAACAATAGACATAAAATCTTGAATTACACATGAACGTTGCGCCGTATTACCTTGCAAAATTATGAACAAAACGTAAAAACGTTGAACCACACACATGTTGTTTCGTGGCAACTCACAAAATTTAGTACGAAACGTAAAACGAAAATGTGCGAAAGATGAAAAGTATAGGAGACCAAAGTTAAATATAAAAAAGTTGAGGTTTTGGGTTTAAAGTAAAAAAAAAATAAATCTTTTTGAAGTTAAAATTGTAAATAATTCAATGATTTGAGTTAAAAATAAAATTTCAATATTTTTTTTTAAAACAACCTAAGGCATATAGTACAACAACTTATGCATACAAAAGTTGTTAATTTATAGTATATAAATATATATTTCTCAAACCTAAACCAATAAAACAACTTAAAATCAACTCATCTAGAGTAAACTTCCGTTTTGCTCCCTGTGGTTTGGTCATTTTAACAGTTTTGCTCCAATAGTTTAAGAATAACAATTTTCCTCCCTGAACTTTCGAGTTTGTCACCAGTTTGCTCCCTAATCTTTCGAGTTTTTCGCCAGTTTCCTCCCTGATGGAGTTAGAGGCTGGGAGCAAAATGAAGATAAGTTAGAAAAATCAGGGAGGAAAATGGCTATTTTTAAACTATTGGAGCAAAACCGTTAAAATGACAAAACCACAGGGAGCAAAACGGAAGTTTACTCTAAAATCAATATCATACACATTTCGTCCCCGAACCCATGCTTGAATATACAGAAGTTCTTGATTTTCCCAGTGGAGATAATCATTTTCTACTATCACTACAACAAGCGACGGAACCTTCGCTAGCTTGCAACATTGCGAAAATGGGACACTCTTATAAACTTTGTTTTGTGATATTAGATTGCAACACGTAGATGCAACATTTATAGATATTAGTAAGTAATCCGTGACATTTACCTTTTATGATACGAAAAGTGACTCTTGTGGATGGTAAACTTCGTTTCAACTTGTTTTTGTCGGATTTCATTGGCTTCATACTTGTATATTAGATTGTAAACTACCACAAATACCTATATAGAAAATTTACGTAGTTTCACCTCAATGGTGGTTGATTGCCCGGACCTTAAGAACATAAAACAATATAGAGAAAGTGTAAATTATAATATTATTTAACGTACGAACGTACGCTGTGAAATTACGCATGTTGAAAACATAATTACTCATGTTGAAAGAATGAAGATGTTTCCCAGTTTGTGAAGTAGATTCCGAGTTTATGTTGAAAGAATGAAGATGATTCAGAGTTTGTGAAGTAGATCCGAGTTTGTGAAGTAGACGATTCCGAGTTTGTGAAGTTGATGTTCCGAGTTTTTGTTTTGTGTCAACATGCGTGATTATGGAAGTGTTCCGAGTTTATGTTTTGTGTCAACATGCCTGCTTAGGGTTTTAAGTTTTATAAATCGGGTAATATCATATCGTACGCTCATATATTAAGGAATATTGTACGTTAACATCCCCAAACAATATAATCTTTATACCATGTTGTTGATAAAGAAGAGAAACCTACGATGTCAATAAAAGAACTTTTTAATTATATTTTTTGCGAAGTTTTTGTCTAGTAACGCTACATGACAACCAATTGATATAATGTGCCAATCATACTAGATTGATTGACTAATTAATGCCCTTTTTTACCTTGACTTTGATGACAAAGATAACATTATGTTTCCTATATGATTGGACAATTAATAAAATGGGTGGGGTCTATTTATCAACCTCTAGCTATCGAATGTCACTTCTACTTTTTTTCTTGTCTTTGAATTGAAATAGAACTCGGGAATTGAGAAAAAGTGAAAGCAAAAGGAAAATAAAACAACATAAATGGTTAGTGAGAATGGAACAAAGTATATTGGATTGTAGAGAATATTATGATTAAACAAAAGGCAAATATGTTAATGGGTTCTTGTCAAAATCTGCTCATACGATCACTTGTTACCAAAGATTTGTAGGACACCAAATTGAGCTATTCTTTACCCAAAGTCGTCGAGAAAGATTCATCATGTTTCCCGGCTTTTAGTTTTTTCATATCAGGCGTTTGAAATGAGCATATAACAACGCTATATTAATACCATATGATGCTTCTTCTGTACTTTAATGTTTTAATAAGTTTTAATTTTTCATGTCAAGCATTTGAAATGGGCATTTAACAACATTATATTACTACCATATGATGCTTCTTTTATACTTAATTTATGAGTTCGAATTTGAATTATGTATACGTGGAAGTCTCTTTACAGATTAATATAACCAATTTCGTCATTATAACCACGAGCACTTTGTAAAATCTAATAGCTAGTATATAGTTTGATTAATCCGGGTCTTCCAAGTAATGATGAACCCTAATTAGCTTATACGGAGCTTAAAGGTTCGAATTAGGGTTATGTTTGTTAAAAAGATGAAGTAGGATAATCGATTGAGCTACTTGAACACCATGTTTCGAGCCACTAATCGTTGTTTGATCGGAGAAAGCAAATACAAAGAATTATTTCTTAACGTCCTTTTGGTTTACCAGCGAAGAAAATCCCTAACATGGTGTCTTACCAGATGAATCCAAATGAGTAAACAAAATAACCAAGACAAGTAACCAATTACCTCGTACTTGTAAAGTTATAAATTTTTATACGTTAAAAATTCTGAAACAACGTGTCTTAATGAAACAAACCACAACGAAGAATGACTCATTTTCTCATGATGTGATGACCTTTATATGTTAATTCAATTTTACCATCTGTTTTGAGTAGGTGATGATGTTTAAACCTAAATGGCTGTTGTTGTTAATAGTGAATAAATGCAAGATCAACTATTCTAAATGAATGTGGGGACGATAGGGCTCCTGGGCCAGACGGTATGAATCTCAGGTTCATCAAGCATATTTGGTATCTTTTTGAAGACGACTTCTTTAGAATCTTCGAGTATTTTCATAGTAATGGAGATATTAGCTTTGACAGTGGGTCTTCTTTCATTACTCTCGTTCCCAAGGTTAGTGACCCGGTTTCTCTTAATAACTATAGACCTATTAATCTTGTGGGTGCTATTAGTAAGGTGTTGTCTAAGGTGGTTGCGAATAGGCTAAGAAAAGTCTTAGATGGTGTTATCTCGGATTCCCAATCGACATTTCTTTTGGGTAGATTCATCTTGGATGGGCTACTTATTATCAACGAGATTGCTAAATGGGTTAATAAAAGGAAGTCGAAGGCGTTCCTTCTCAAGTTAGACTAGCTCCTCAGTCTTGGTGAATGGGGCGCCCACCTTCCGCTTCAAGTGCGAGAAAGGGATGAGACAAGGTGATCCTCTTTCCCCCTTCCTTTTCTTGGTTGTGATGGAAGCTCTATTGTGTATGTTTAATAGTGCTAGGGAGACGGGGGCGATTAAGGGCATTTGTACTCCTAACAATGGGCCGGTTATCTCCCATCTTTTTTATGCGGACGATGCTCTAGTGGTCGGGGATTGGTCTAAAGAAGAGGTGTTGAATATAGTGAGAATTCTCCGATGTTTTCACATTTGTTCGAGTCTTAGAATTAACATAGATAAATCTAGTTTGTTTGGTATTGATGTGAGTTCGGAGGTTATGGTGGATTTGGCTAGAGAGGCGGGATGTAAAGCGGAGTCCCTACCTTTCAAATTTCTCGGATTAAAAGTGGGATCCAACATAAATAGAATCAACAATTGGCAACCGGTGATTGACATTTTTCAGTCTCGTCTAGCTAGATGGAGGTCCAATCTTCTCTCTATTGGCGGTAGAGTGGTTATCATTAAATCCGTCTTGGAAAGTCTTCCAACTTACTATTTTTCTCTTTATAAAGCCCCTAATAAGGTCATTTCAGATTTGGAGTCTATGATAAAGTCCTTCCTTTGGGGAGGTTCGATCGAGGAAAGAAAGTTACATTGGGTGGCGTGGGATCGGGTCGCTCGTCATGAAAAAGAAGGAGGTCTTGGTTTGACTAAACTCAAGGAGGTTAACTTAGCTTTACTTGCTAAATGGGGGTGGCGGTATAAAACGAAAAATAACAATGTTTGGAAAAAAGTCACCGATGCTTTTCATTATAGTAGAGTGGGGTGGGATTGTATTCCATACAAAAAAATCCTTGAATGGAGTTTGGAGCAATATCGCTAAGGTTTTTATCAACAACAAAGCCGACGGAGTCCCTCTTCGGAACTATATCAAAAGTATCGTTGGTGATGGGATGGATACATCCTTTTGGCTGGATACGTGGATCATAGGTGAGCTGCTTAAAGATAGATTTCCTGAGCTTTTCAGACAAGAGTCAGCCAAAAAATGCAGAGTTGCGAACCACATTAGAAGAATTGACAATGGTTCCGAGGTAGTTTGGGAATGGAGACATGCCCCGGTCTCTCAGGAAGCCGTTTTTTCGCTCCAGTCCATAAACTACCTGCTAGACGGTGTCCAGATTTCAGATCGGCTGGACCACTGGTTTTGGAACTCTAACTCTTCAGGTACGTTCTTGGTTAAAGCTGTCAAACAGCTTCTTCTCGCTGTTCGGCCGGAAGGTAATTTCTTCATTTTGGATTGGTGTAATTGGGTGCCGGCGAAATGCAATATTCATGCTTGGCGGTTGGAAATGGAGAAGATTCCGACAAAAGAAGCGTTAAAGAAAAGGAATATTCTCGTTGACGACTCCACATGTCCTCTTTGCAATTCGGCGGAGGAGACGGCGGAGCACCTTTTCATCTCTTGTTTCGTTGCTTCAGTCATATGGAATGGTATTAGTGCTTGGTGTAATGTTCCGAAAATTTTTGCTTTCACTCTTAAGAACCTCCTCGGTTTCCATTCGAGTCTAAGGGTTTCGGAGAAGAAGAAAGAGGTAGTGCAAGGTATTATTTTGATTGTCTGTTGGAGTATTTGGCATGCCAGGAACATCATATTTAATCAAAAGCCGGTCAAGATTGATTGTATAATGAGCGAGGTTAAGGCATTGGGATTTTTATGGTTCTCGAATAGGTCTAGATTTAAAGAGATAGATTGGAGGGAGTGGAGTTCTTTTGTTAATATGTAATCTGTTTTTGTGTTGTTTGTGTCGGCCCGTTTTGGGCCGTCGGTCTCGCTAATGAAGTTTACCTTTCAAAAAAAAAAAAAAAAAAAAAAAAAACTAGACTAATAGCGGCGTGTAATCAATTGTCCATGACTAGTTGTGCATTAAAAAAAGTTATTTTGATTGGAATTAGGTTATGACATAAATACTCCAATACAATGAGTAAGACATAATATGATGGTAAAGTGTCTTTCCTCTATTCAAAAGGTGAAGATTTAACTCTTCTAGGTATAAGAGTATGTTAGTTTACTATTAAAAAAAATATTATTATTATTATTGTTATTTTCATACAATCGGCTTAATTTGTCTAGTTATCATTTATTAGTAAAATGAAATGTCCAAATTAAGTTTGCCATTAACTAGATAGTATTTCCTAAGTTTAAAAGCAAAAACAATAGTTTAGAATCGTTGATGTGAAGTAAAGTAAAGTGGAATTAATTAACATTTTCTATTAAAAAAGTTGTGAGTTAACCAAGTTGAAATCTTTTATTGATAGTTGTATGAGGTCAATTTGCATATTGGAGTCAATTGATGATAATGATAACTTTAATTTGTCGATCGGCTATAAGATAAAAATTTGATAACTTTAGTGAATTTTATACGTGTCTATTAATTATACTAGGTTATAACCCCGTGTATTACACGGGTTGAATAAATAATTTTTATATACTAAATAATAAAATAATTTAGTGAGTCGAAGATTTATTTCCCCTCTTATTTCACTCTCTTTCAGATTATATACCTATGGGGACACGTAGTTGAATCAATGAAATATTAATTAATTAGTAATAAGAAGAGAAAATAAAAGAAATAGTTAAGAAATGAAATATTAAAGTATATAAAGTATACTTGTTCTCTCTAAATACTGATTTAACCAGGTTTATAACCCAGGTTCAAACTCTAGATATATAATAAAACTAATTAAGTTATATCTTCATCAAACAAAAAAAATATATATATTTCAAACTTTGTGGTTATATATTTCAAACTTTGTGGTTTTACAATATTTTAAAAAGTTGTTTTAATAACTTATTATAAAAAAAAAACACAAATTGACCTTATTAGTTATTACTAAGGATGTTCACAATTCGATTTAAAACCGTGAAACCGATCAAAATGGTCATCGGTTTCATTTCACGGTCGGGTTTGTTATTAACTTTCGATTTATGTATTAAGTTTACTAATATATTACTTCCGGATTCAAATTTAAAATTTTAATTAAAAAAATTAATAATATCTTATTACAAAAAACGTATGTAGTTACTAAGTATATTTATTTTATTCAACCCGTGTAATACACAGGGTTCTAACCTAGTTAATATTATAAATGAGAAGTATGCATTAAATTTAAAATAAATAATAATTATCTATAGTTAAGTAGAAGAGATTAAACAAAATAATATTTAGTAGGAGAGTTATCTATAATTAATTAGAAGATATTAAACTAAAAAATATTTAGTAGGAGAGTTATCTATAATTTGTTAGAAGAGATTAAATTAATAGTAATTATTCATAAGATATTAAAATAAATAATATTTAACAGGATGATTATCTATAATTAATTATTAATTAAAAAAGATTAAACTAAAAGAACAATTATCTATAAGAGAAGGCCTAATATAATGACAAGTGTCCCTAATATGGTTATAGATTTAATCAATCTTATTAAAATATCCATCTTGGGTGGTCATACTAATGGGAATGGATTCAAACAACTTTACACTAATACCTAATTGCACAATTTTCATCTTTTAATGTTATATTTAGAGTTAACGTTTTCAAAACCAGGCTTTCATCATAGTGACTAAAGCTCTAGTATTGAGATTATTTACCTTTGATAATTCTGATTATCGCACTTGTCTATTCACAGTTTAGTATTTGTAATTGTATTTAACATAAATTTATAAATACTAAAACTTTTGTATATAAATGCATATCATTGCATTGTGTGATTGGTTATAACTAAAGCTTTTTCACACTAACCCACATAGAGTTAGCCTACAACCATTAGACGAATCACGCAAACGTAAAAAGCCAATTTGTGATATACAAACGCAACCTAATTGCACCACTTGATTCGGCTCTCAAGTTGTACGAATAGAGAATTCGACTTAAGAAGCATAATCAAGTTCTTTACAACTAGACCGGTTTTGTTTGAATCCATTTACACAAAGTGATGATGTATATGTAGAATGTTTCATGAAATTGAAAAACTACCCGATAACACTTCTATTATTGCTGGCAGCTTGTCTCTATAAGCAAGTACGTGTAGTAAAGACGAAGTAGACATACACGACAAGGGGTCTTTCTCAAAATGAAAGGGAATTGATGTAAATGAGTTATAAGATGATGAAGTCATCATTCCTCATGATGATGTAATCACTGTATATCTTTTCATTTAAAAAAAAATATATTATTTTATAAGATTTTGATGACAAGATTTGATGAGTTGATCCCAAATGGGCCAATGGTCAACCTCGTAGATTCCAACGATACAAAACACCTTTTTGCTAAAATGACACTTCTCTCAATATTGAATTTTAAGTTAAGACTTTTTAGATTTGATTTTATTTGTTTGGCAATAATCTCATGATTTATATGACTAACCAATACCTAACATCTAAAACTCACATGGTTTATGTTATACTTATTACTTATATTAGAATATTAGAATTTAGTCTTAAAATATCTTGTGATTGTTTTCCTTTCATGTAGGTTTCAAAACTGTTGAATTTATGACCTAAGTAATAATATTATATCAGTCTTGTAATATATTATCTTTACACATTTTAGAAAAAAAAAACAAACTAAAAAGAACTGGCTGATGATTTGAACTTCCCTCCAAACTAAAAACTCATCTGCTTGTTAGATATTTCATAGCTAGACTTATTTAATGTATGAATCATTTGTTTGGAGTTACTATTATATGATTTCATCAAACAGATAAAATTATATATTTATACTATATATCACTGATATAATTAGTAGATTATAGAAAGTTGTATGGAGGGGCGGATCTACCTTGATGTAAGGGGTAGCCTCCGCTACCGCTTGGCCGGAAAATTTTTGACGTTTTTAGTGTAAATTTTGGAAAAATTTTACGTTTTTTCGATTTCGTTACCGCTTATTTATAAAACGTTCCCGCTTGGTCGGAATCCTAGATCCGTCACTTGTATGCAAGCTTATGAGTTCGATTACTTAGCCTTAATAAAGAGAGCAGCTATGGTTCACCTATCTAACAAGTAAACGTCATTCAACCGTTGCAGCGACTCAATCTTGAATAAAATTTATATGAAGACACATATAAAATCCAAATCGTCATGTATCCAAATCACCAAATGTTCAAAAGGATAAAGGTATGTTTGGGATTAATAAATAGAATTTCTTGTTAGGTTATACGCACGTGGAAGCAACACACATACAAACGATAACCTGCAGAAAAATAAACGAACGCGAGAACACAAGGATTTACGTGGTTCGGTCGACTAACTTACGTCCACGGGCTACAACCAGGATTTTATTGATTTCTGCCTCTCAGTACCACTCGCAGTGGCGGACCCATGAATTTTTTCATGGGGGTGCGGAATATTTTTAAAATTTTTAGGCACCAAGGTATATAAGTAAAAAAAATTGGTTCGTATCGGGTCGGTTCGAGTCGGGTCGGGTCGGGTCATGTAAAACAAAAGAACATCAAACTAAATTTACCTCGTTAAAACGGTGTTAGAAACCTGTTATGCACTTGTTAAATATGCAAGAAAATGAATAAGTTAAATCAGCTTTGGCCAGAAATTAAACATTCACGTTTGTAAGGCATAATTAACATAGCTTTTGTAATACTTGAACAATAAATAGATAGACATGCTTTGGCCTAATAGGTATCGGTACTCTCATTGATAGTCCCCAGGTAGGCAACGGGTCCTTTAATTGGATTTGTACGAATGTCAGCCTAGACAGGAGTTCTCAACTACCGGTACGTAACCCTTCCAATTACTACATGTCTACCTTGCACTAAAAGAACTGCAAAATAATTAGAGATAGAAAAGAAACAGTTAACGAGTGAACCGGGCTTGTGTTTGACACAATTCCCTTAAACAGATTCGTCGTCTGTTCCCAGGGTACGCCGGTTCGAAGCAGCACCGCGCACTGCCGGACTTGAGCACTTGCCTGAAAGGAAACCGGAATGTTGCAGAGACCGAGAGAGAAGAAAGGAGAAGTTGGTTTTTGGTGTGTCTCAACTGATTAACCTAGCCTTCATTTTATAGTGCTAGAAATCCTTTGTTCCCACTCCAAGGAGTTTCATACACCCAATTGAGACTTCATTCACACACCCAATTTCCAACAATCCCCCACATGAATGGAGGTCAATCTCGGACAACATTATTCCAATTAGATTTCAGCAGTTGAGTTTTGCATACGATAGGTAGGTGTTACCCTTTGAACCTTCGCTTATGAAATGCACTTAGCCCACTAGCTCTGAGTAGAACTCGATGTCTTTGAACTCGTCTGCCGTTTGTGTAGACGACAATGCACTTCATACAAGACTCTCCCTGACAAAGTCAAATCCTCATAGTTATGTTCGTTATGGTCATGAACATGAGCCTGGTTCTGCGAGAGCCATTAGGTATTGTGCCCCCAACAACACCCTTCGAAGCGACCCCACTTCTCTCTCACATAGGTGATTCACTCTGTATAGTTACCTTAGTCGAATCATTAAAAGCCATAGGCTTAGCCTTACACTTGTCACTTTTAGGAATGGACTAGGAAGTTTGTAATAAACTCCCTTATATATATATATATATATATATATATATATACGTAGGGTTATCCCCCACAGTGACCTTACTAATTCATACAATTAGGTTTTCCTATTGAACTCAGCTCTTGGGATCTCCAGTCTACTGAGTTAGGTTTCCATCATATGAACTTATATTTCCAAGGGCTTCAGTCCCATTCCCATGGACGACTTCTGTACTAACTCTCTACTTAGGCCTTTTGTTAGTGGATCCGCAATATTATCCTTTGACCTCACGTAGTCAACAATGATAATTCCTGTAGAGATTAGTTGTCGTATCGTGTTATGTCTACGTCTGATATGTCTGTTCCTACCGTTATACATTGTGCTACGAGCTCTGCCAAGTGCCGATTGGCTATCACAATGTATACAAATGGCCGATGCCGGCTTAGGCCATCTTGGTATATCCTCAACAAATTGACGTAGCCATTCTGCCTCTTCACCTGCTTTATCTAAAACGATGATTCCATCGTGGATCTAGCGATAACCGTTTGTTTTGACGATTTCCACTATATAGCAGCACCTCCAAGTGTGAATACATACCCACTTGTTGCTCTGGAATCATTCGTGTCAGATATCCAATTTGCATCGCAGTGTCCTTCTATAACTGCTGGATATCTGTTATAATGCAACCCGTATTCCCGAGTGTATCTTAAGTAGCAAAGCAACCGAGTGATACAGTTCCAATGCATTGAACTTGGGTTGCTCATGTATTTACTTAGCTTGCTCACAGCATATGCTATGTCTGGTCTAGTACAACTCATAAGATACATCAAACTACCAATAATTCTTGAGTCTTCCAACTGGTTTACGGGTTCACCTCTATTCTTGGCTAGATGTTGACTTGTGTCAAGCGGAGTTCTAGCTTCATTAGAGTCGTTTGCATTGAACTTATCAAGAATTTTGTCCACATAGTGGGATTGACTTAAAACAAGTCCACTTTCGGTTCGCGTGATTTTGACCCCCAAAATCACATCCCCAAGACCCATGTCTTTCATGTCAAATCTTGCCTTTAGCATGTTCTTTGTAGATTTTATGATTTTGTCATCACTTCCAGCAATGAGCATATCATCTACATATAGACATAAAATGACATATCCATCAGTTGTGTCCTTCACATACACACACTTGTCACATTCATTGATTTTGAACCCAGCATCAAGCATGACATGATCAAAATTTTGATGCCATTGTTTTGGAGCTTGTTTCAATCTATACAAGGATTTTACAAGTTTACACACTTTCTTTTCTTGCCCAGTAGCTCTGAAGCCTTCGGGTTGCTCCATGTAGATTTCTTCCTCTAGAATTCCATTCAAGAAAGCTGTTTTCACATCCATTTGGTGAACTTCCAAATTTCTAATGGCGGCAATGGCAAGCACCAACCTGATGGATGTTATTCGCGTAACTGGCGAATATGTATCGAAGTAGTCTAAACCTTCCTGTTGTTTATATCCTTTGATCACCAACCTTGCTTTGTACTTATCGATGGTTCCATCTGGTTTCATCTTCTTCTTGAAGATCCATCGATATCCTAGTGGTTTACATCCTTGAGGAAGATCCACGAGTTCCCAAGTATGGTTTTGTAAGATAGAGTCTATCTCACTTTTGATTGCCTCCTTCCACTGAGGTCCTTTTGAGGAATGCACCGCTTTTTGGTACGTTTGAGGTTCATCTTCTACCATATAGGTAAGAAACTCAGGGCCAAAGGATTTTTCAGTCCTTTGCCGTTTACTTTTCCTGATTTCAACTTCCTCAGTCTTAGATTGTTCTCGAGGTTCATCGTTTTCAAATTCACCCTCGTGAACAATTTCCTCAACCGGTCTAGAAGAACTCGGTTCACTTTTATCTAAGCATGGGAACATATGTTCAAACCATGATGCATCCTTAGATTCTATTATGGTGCCTTTGCATATTCCAGGGTTCTTAGAATCATGCACAAGAAAACGATAAGGACCATAAGGACGGGTGTATCCTATAAATACACAATCCACCGTTTTGGGTCCTATTAGTGGGCGCTTAGGTGGTGTGACCACCACCTTAGCTAAACACCCCCACACTTTCAAGGATTTGTATGGTGGTTTCTTTCCCGTCCATAATTCGTAAGGCGTTACATCCTTTTTCTTATTGGGTATCATGTTTAACACATAATTTGCCGATAAGATTGCTTCCCCCCACATGTTTTGGTTTACATCAGAACTTATCATCATGGCATTCATCATTTCTTTCAAAGTGCGATTTTTCCGTTCCGCTATGCCATTTGATTGAGGGGTGTAAGGAGCCGTGAGTTCGTGGATGATTCCACTCTTTGCACATACGTCAATAAAAGGTGAAACATATTCGCCTCCTCGGTCGCTCCTTACGATTTTGATTTTCCGATTTTGTTGATTCTCAACTTCGGCTTTGAATAAGATAAACTTGTCAATAGCCTCGTCCTTACTCTTAAGTAAGTACACATAGCAATACCTTGTACTATCATCAATGAACGTGATGAAGTACTTGTTCCCACCACGAGTAGGAATTACTTTTAGATCACACACGTCGGTGTGGATCATCTCGAGGGGTTCGGTGATTCGTTCAACCCTTTTGAAAGACGATTTTGTTTGTTTTGCTTCTACGCAAGTTTCACATTTATTAGTTGAGTCGATATCGAATGTTGGTATGCAATCAAGTTTAATTAAACGACGAATGGAATTATAATTAACATGACCTAGTGTACCATGCCAAAGATTAGAAGACTCAATCAAGTAAGTAGAACTAGTAGCGGTTTCTTTCATTGCATTCACAACCATTACATTGAGTTTGAACATTCCATTTAGGGCATAGCCCTTACCAACATACATACCATTTTTGGTCAACACGACCTTATCCGACTCAATCACCATTTTGAACCCAAACTTGTTCAATTGCCACCCCGGCACAAGGTTCTTACGAATTTCTGGAACATACAACACATTTGTCAAAGTGAGTTCCTTTCCAGAAGTCATTTTCAAAACCACATTCCCCTCGCCTTTGATTTCGGCCGTGACAGAATTTCCCATAAAAACATTTTCACCATTAGTCACCTCCTTAAAGGTGCTAAACAGGTTCTTGTCAAAACACACATGACGGGTAGCCCCCGTATCAATCCACCAATCGTTGTGGTTTTGCCCAACCAAGTTAACTTCCGTGACCAAAATCGAGAGGTCCGTGATCATAGCAATGAGGTTATCAACCTCATGAACCATGTTAACTTGTCGAGCATTTTCCTTCTTTGGAAGCTTACATTCGTTGGCCTTATGGCCTTGTTTCTGACAATTATAGCAAGTTCCTTGGAACTTCTTTTTCCTAACTCCCCCCTTAGGACCAAGGTTGGAGCGTTTCCCATGAGCTTTCTTTCCACCTTTTCCACCATTCTTGTTTCCCTTCGAAGATTGGCCATGCTCAACAATATTGGCCTTTGCCGTTTCAGGATTATCAATCCTTTTCAATGCAACTTTATTATCTTCTTCAATGCGAAGGCGAACCACAAGATCTTCAATGGTCATTTCCTTCCGCTTATGCTTGAGATAGTTCTTGAAATCAACCCAGCTTGGTGGTAGCTTTTCAATCATAGCCGCAACTTGGAATGTCTCGCTGAGCACTATTCCTTCCGCATGAATATCATGAAGAATAACTTGAAGTTCTTGAACTTGGCTAATGACAGTTTTAGTGTCTATCATTTTGAAGTCCAAGAACTTAGCCACCATGAATTTCTTAGTGCCCGCATCTTCTGTTTTATATTTGCGGTCTAGAGACTCCCACAACTCTTTGGCAGTCTTGGCTTTACAATACACATTGTAAAGCGTATCAACCATACCATTCAAGATATAGTTGCGGCACAAGAAATCCGAATGATTCCAAGCATGAACAGCGCTCACTGATTGAGCATTCATATCCCCTTCATCCACATGGGGAACGGTTTCAGTCAAGAACCGTGCTAGGTTCAGAGTGGTCAGATAAAAGAACATCTTTTGCTGCCACTGTTTGAAATTCAGACCGTTGAATTTCTCAGGTTTCTCAGCATGTGAGACTGCGTTGGGCAGTGGTGCAACCAGACCGGTTGTGACAGCAACATCAGAAGTCATCACAGCAGTCTTGACTGCAGAAACAGAGGTGGACATGGGCTGGGACGTCATTCTGAAAGGAAACCAATGCAGAAACAATTAGTAAAACGGATCTGTTTAAGTTTGTTAGAAACCTGTTATGCACTTGTTAAATATGCAAGAAAATGAATGAGTTAAATCAGCTTTGGCCAGAAATTAAACATTCACGTTTGTAAGGCATAATTAACATAGCTTTTGTAATACTTGAACAATAAATAGATAGACATTCTTTGGCCTAATAGGTATCGGTACTCTCATTGATAGTCCCCAGGTAGGCAACGGGTCCTTTAATTGGATTTGTACGAATGCCAGCCTAGACAGGAGTTCTCAACTACCGGTACGTAACCCTTCCAGTTACTACATGTCTACCTTGCACTAAAAGAACTGCAAAATAATTAGAGACAGAAAAGAAACAGTTAACGAGTGAACCGGGCTTGTGTTTGACACAATTCCCTTAAACAGATTCGTCATCTGTTCCCAGGGTACGCCGGTTCGAAGCAGCACCGCGCACTGCCGGACTTGAGCACTTTCCTGAAAGGAAACCGAAATGTTGCAGACACCGAGAGAGAAGAAAGGAGAAGTTGGTTTTTGGTGTGTTTTTGGTGTGTCTCAACTGATTAACCTAGCCTTCATTTTATAGTGCTAGAAATCCTTTGTTCCCACTCCAAGGAGTTTCATACACCCAATTGAGACTTCATTCACACACCCAATTTCCAATAAACGGTTCCCAAATTCTTGAATTTGCAAATCCACATCAACGAATTCGGAAGATGTACCAACTTTCCTCTTGAGAAATCGCGCCATAACGTCCCTACTCATGGTTCCTATCAGCTATCACAAACAAATTGATCTATAAGTTCATGGCTCCATAACATATTACATAATGTGTCAAGTATTGAAGCCCTAAAAATCATAATGTAAATCACACTAAAAATCATCTAAACATCATATACACCATTAAAAAAAATAAAAAAAACCCCCAAACATCAGGTCTGATCGTATATAACCCACCACAAAAAAGACAAAATATCATCATCATCACTAACAAAATATAAATATATAACCCACCACAAAATAAAATATCATCACTAACAAGAAGCACATGTCTCCTCCCATCGAAAAATCACTTCTGGTGGCTACCGGTTCCGTCCCACCCCACAAAAAATCAACCAAAAATCATCAAAAAAATCAACCAAAAATCATCAAAAATAACAAAGAAACTTACCCGTGTTCGATCAACAGTGATATGATGACTGATTACGGTGGTATGCGGCTGCTGTTGTCGCTGATGTTCTGATCGCTGGCGTGCGTGCAGGGAGGATAGAGAGCAGGAGAGAATATGTAAAGGTTTTGGGCTTGTTTATTATTTTAGTTTGGAATATTGTTGATTTGTTGGGTTTGTTTATTGGGCTAAGAATTAGTAGTGGGCTAGTTAAAGGTATTGGGTATTTGGGTTTAGTTATTTAGGTATTAAAAGTTATATAATTTAGGTAGTGTTTTTTAAAAAAAATAAGAGTTTACTAAAAAAAATTTTAAAATATAAATTGATAACACTTTTTACCTAAGGGGTGCGGACGAAAAATTCCAAGGGGTGCGGACAAAAAATTTCAAGGGGTGCGGACGGGATTTTCGACAGAACTTAGCACTAAATTTTTTTTCCCGGGGGTGCGCCCACCCACCTTAGGCCAAGCTTAAGTCCGCCCCTGACCACTCGTAATGAGGAATTACAAGTACAAAGATCAGTTAAATAGAGATGATAACTAGGGTTATTGACTTGTTCCCAAAGAAAAGACTAAATGGGCCATAATTAAATGAAATGGGTCAGGTCTCCAAATTAATTTGTCTACTCTAGATGTGGGCAAATAAACCGGTTTTTTAACCGTAACCGGTTATTAACCGTAACCGGTTTTTAACCGGTACCAAAATAACCAGTTTAGGTTAATTAATAACCGCCGGTTCGTAACCGATTTTCATTCTTCATATCAACAACCGGTTTCTAACCGGTTAATTAAAAACCGGTTTTGTTGAGTATTAATAACCGGTTAACCGGTCTCATCTTCTTCAACAGCAAAAGCACAGCAACACAGCAGCACAACAGCACCTGCAGACCTGATTGTTACCGTTGGAAGTGAAAAAAACGGTAATATTACCGTTTTTTGACCTGTTTGGATGTGTATAAATAAGATTTCTATGCATATGTATAATCCCACTTCAATTCTAGCTCAAAAACACACTTACAAAATACGTTTCAACTTTCAAATGGCGAGTTCGAGTGGCGATGCTTCGACCGTTGTTGGTTCATCTAGCGAGTTGTTGGTGAAGAGGATCTTGACCACGAATAGGGACCCGACAATATGGGTGAATTTTGATTTATGCGAGATGTCGATTGGAAAAGAAAAGGCGAGGTGCAAAAATTGTGGGGCGTTTCTTGCGGCGTCATCGAACTCTACTTTGAGAGCACATTTGACGTCGCATTGCAAGACATTAAAAAAATCCCGCCAATGATCAAGCGCAAATATCACGGGGTATGGGTGTTTGGAATTTCGACCCGGAGGCGGTTCGTTTAAGGATGGATCAATTTGTTATTCAACAATCGTTGCCGTTCGATCACTTTGACAATCCGCGCTTGACTAAGTTGATTCAAGAGACGCTTCAACCACGTTATGTTCACATAAGTCCTTCAATTCTTAGACGCGATTGTTTAATGATGTGGTCAAAAGCTAAAAAAGAAATGATTTTAGGTTTTGAAAAATTAAACACCGGTGTTAATTTAACAACCGACGTATGGTCGGCTCCATTTGGTTTACCGGATTCTTACATTTGTGTTACCGCGCATTGGATCGATCCCAATTCGTGGAACATGATGAAACGTACAATCGCGTTCGATATATTTGGTTATCCACACACGGGGGAAAATATATTTCATGTCTTAGACGATGTTATCAAAACTTATAAATTAGAAAATAAAATAGTTTCTATTGCTTTTGATAATGCGTCGAACAACACAATCGCGGTGCAAATGTTAAAAATAAAATACAATCCGATTTGCGATGGAGAATTTTATCATAGCCGATGTGTTGTGCACATCATTAACTTGGTTGTGCAAGACGGGCTAAATGTTGAGTCCGTTAAAGAAGTTAAAGAAACTTTTAAAGATATGTCACGTGACGTTTTTCAAGGTAGTCGAAAAAGATACGTGGATTATAGAAAATGGTGTAAAGCTTTAAATAAGAAATGCTATAGCGCACATTTTGACATGGTCGTCCGTTGGAACTCTACGTGGAAAATGTTTGATAGCGCGATGAAGCAAAAAGAAACCTTAAAATCTTTCCACGATAGTCTTGCAACGTCCGGGTTGGTGGAACCATTTGATGACGATGGTTGGAAGTGTATTGAAACGTTAACACAATTACTTGAAGTTTTTAGAACCGCGACAAAGATTTTATCGGGAGTTTATTATCCCACTAGTTCTTTGGTGCTTAAACAACTATTTTTGATGTGTCAAAAAGTAAACGACTTTGAATTCCAAGGTGACATTTACGAACATATGATTGTTCCAATGAGAGAAAAGTTTAAAAAATATTTTCGAGAAATGCCACCGGTTTTTACATGTGCCGTAGCCTTGAACCCGACTATAAATATTGCGGGTGTTGAGATGATGATTTCGGATATTTGTTCGGATTTGGAGTTAAATGATGACGACCCAAATTTTACAAGAAATGCACTAAAACGTTTTGACGTTTCTTCAAACAATCTTTTTGATCATTACTTTCAAAGATATGGTAACATGTCATCGTTACACCAAAAAATGGCGGCGAGCTCGAATGCGTCGAGAAAAGATGCGGAGTTAAATTTGTATAATTCGTTAAGAAATGAAAATAGTAAACGTTCTCGAGGTGATGCATCAAATAGTGAACTCGGGAGATATAAATATACCGATTTTTTAGCAACCATGTCACCCAACGAGTTTCACAACTTTGATATTTTGGCTTAGTGGAAAATACAAGAACCGCATTATCCCGTTTTAGCCGCCATGGCACGTGATCTACTAAGCTCCCAAGCTTCTGCGGTAGCTTTGGAGTCGGTTTTTTCTCTTAGTGGAAGGGTACTATCTATTCGACGAACAAGACTTACACCGGAGGCGATGGAAATGTGCATTTGTTTGAAGGATTACTTGGATGGCGTGGAACGTATACAACATATTTCAAGTCTTGAGGGCGAGCTTGCGGTGGAAGAACAATTACATGATGTTGAAGTTTTCCAAGGACGGGCGCAACCACTTTCCGATGACGAACTCATGTACGATGAATCCGTACGCTCTACTAGCCCCTGAAGCGACTAAATGAAGAAACGAAGAAATGACGAAACAAAACTACAAGACGACAACTTCATTCTAGACTAGTTAAGAAAATTGTATTGGATATTTTCATGTTTATTAATGTAATGTTACTTGATCTACTAATATAATTATAAAAAAACGTATTTTATTTGGTTTATTTGTGTGTTTAAACATTTTTGTAATTTTTGCAGCTTTTTTATATAATTTTGCAGGTTTTTATATAATTCCGCAGGTTTTTATATGATTCTGCATGTTTTTATATAATTCTGCAGGTTTTGTATATGTTTCTGCAGGTTTTTTATATGATTCTGCAGCTTTGTTGTATGTTTTTATATAATTATGCAGGTAAAATATAATTATGCAGGTTAAAATATGTTTCTGCAGG
This sequence comes from Helianthus tuberosus, assembly GCA_030545235.1. NCBI lineage: Eukaryota > Viridiplantae > Streptophyta > Magnoliopsida > Asterales > Asteraceae > Helianthus > Helianthus tuberosus. Next base: position 191,526,502 of record CM060418.1, read on the forward strand.
ATTTGTATATGTTTCTGCAAGTTTTTATATAATTCTGCAGGTTTTTATATAATTCTGCAGCATTTTTTTAACTTTCTACATTTTTATATAATTCTGCAGCCTTATTTAAAATAACCGAAAAAACCGGTTTTTATTAACCGGTTCACATGTTAACCGGTTTTTCATAACCGGTCGGTTATTAGCTGGTATTGATGTTTAGGGTTAATAACCGGTCGGTTATTAACTGTAACCGGTTTTTTTTGGCCCATTAACAGCCCCAACTGGTTAACCGGTTTCGGTTAGGATAAAAACCGATTTGAGCATGTCTAGTCTACTCCAATCTAAATCGAGCCTCCACACAAACCTAACATTTATATCGAAACGCTGATAATATAAACATATTGCAATGCTATGTCCGCTATATATTAAAATACAAAAAAAAAACAAATTATTATAAATAATTAAAGTAGAGTGGGTCAAACTTATACTCAAGTAGAGTGGGTCAAAATGTTAGATATTTTAGTGTAATCGGGATTGACTTGGTGGTCAAAGCGAATAGTAATACACATCAATCAAGTTAGGAGGTGCTGGAGTGCACGCTTGTTTGAGTTATTATAATTCGAAGTGTACGGGCGGAGCCCGTACTCTACGGGGGTTCCAAGGGGGCAACGCCCCTGGGAGTAGGCCAGCGGGGTCCAAGGGGCGGCAGCCCCTGACGGGGTCCAAGGGGCAGAGCCCCTGGCTGGGGTCGAAATGTTTAAACAATGACAGTTTTATGGCAGTTTTATCCTAAAAATAGAGATAACTGCCATTAGGCACTTACATCCCCAAAAACCCAGATTCGTAGAAAGTTTTGATTACTTTTTCCTTGTTCAGACAAAAGAAAAACATACATACTCTGGTTCAATTTCTAGAAAAATCAGAGTTGTATCTGATTAAATTATTCGGGTGAACCACTGAAATAATTTGATCTGAGAGTGATTACACGCCTTTCTGATCATCCGGGTTTCTGAAAATTACCCAACACAAAATGATATTTCTGACCTTTTTTATAGTTTGTAGCATGGTTGTAAAACAAGGTCTCCAAGGCCGAGTACTCCCCGAGTAGTCGCTACAAGGTAGGCTGCCGAGGCGACTTTCTTCAACTCCGACTAATTACTCAGAATCGATTAAGTGCAGTCAACATTGCCCAAAATCGGATCTAATATGTCAACTTGGGCCGAGTTTGACTTAAAATAAAATAAAACATAATTTATATTCCTATCATATTAAAGAATGAATATCAATTTCACGTATTTTGTTATAAATATTAGTAAATTTATGTTATTTGGCGCATATTTAATTTCCAAAAACTAATTTCTTTATAATTTGGCATGTCCGAGTACTCCCCGTGTACTCTCCGTCTAGGCCGAGTACTCTCAACTCCCCGGTCGACCGACTCGGGAGCGCCTAGCGACTTTTGCAACCATGGTTTGTAGAAAGTGGGGGCAAAATCGTGTTACGGACGCATGTATTAAGCAAATGAATGACCAAACCCGAGAAAATCATGAAACAAAACACGACGAAAATGACTCAAATTGGCAAAGAAAACCTGGCTAGAAAAATCTTAGATTGCAAAAAAAAGTAAAAGAAATCACTGACCAATGCGATTGTAATAAACTAGTTTTTGCCCCGCCCGCGTTGCGGGGCAATAAGCCGAATATTTCTCTCTCATAACATGTATGTCTGTACATAGGGCAAAATCGTAATTATATTTTGAACTGGAGGCGAAATTATAATTTTAAACTGAGAGTAAAATCATAATTTTGAGCTAGGGGGGGGGACATAATTTTATTTTGAACTGTGGGCAAAAACGTAATTTTGAGCGGAGGGCAGAATCGTAATTTTTAGCTTGAGGAAAAAAAAACATTTTATTTTGAACTGGGGCAAAAACGTAATTTTAAACGGAGGGCGAAACCGTAATTTTAAACTGGGAACAAAATTAAAAATGAGTTTTTGAACCGAGGGCAAAAGTGTAATTTTGAGCTAGGGGCAAAATTATATTTTTATTTTGAGCTGGGGGCAAAAACGAAATTTTAAACGAAGGACGAAAGTGTAATTTTAAACTGCGAATAAAATTAAAAAAATGGGTTGGTCCAATAGGGAAGTGCCAGGCAAGCTGCCTGGCACTATTCCCTCAACTTGAAAATATTTGAACTGTGAGCGAAAACGTAATTTTGAGATGAGGGCACAATCGTAATTTTAAGCTAGAGGGAAAAACAACATTTTATTTTGAACTGGGATCAAAAACGTAATTTTAAACGGAGGGCGAAACCGTAATTTTAAACTGGGAATAAAATTAAAAATGAGTTTTTGACCTGAGGGCAAAAGCGTAATTTTGAGCTAGGGGCAAAATTAAAATTTTAATTTGAGCTGTGGGCAAAAACGTAATTTTAAACGAAGGATGAAAGCATAATTTTAAACTGGGAATAAAATTAAATTAAAAATAGGTTGGTCGAATAGGGAAGTGCCAGGCAAGCTGCCTGGCACTATTCCCTCAACTCATAAATGTATAAGTAGTAAATGGTGGTGCATGTTAGCACCAAATTCCTAAAATCCTACCACATCCGTTATTATATATAGTAATAAAAGGAATGCATAAAGTTATTTACTTTTTACATACTTAGAAGAAGTACAAAAAAATTAAGAAATTAGAAACGGAGAAGAGAATAGAAGGGGGGGGGGGGGGTGCCCAACACCTACCGACCACCACAACACATTCTTGCTTTATTAGCTAATGTGGGGCTAGTTCACTTGGTAGAGACTCTTGCCTTTTAGTGGAAAGTCTAGGGTTCAATCCCAAGCAATGAGTATATTAGAGTTTTTTTTTTGTATAATTTAGGAGCATGTAAGCGTTAGCATTAAAAAAAATAAAGAAAAAAAACATGCTTGCTTTGTTTACAACTTATATATACAAACCTTGAAAAGAATAATAACCAAAGGACCATTGGCATCTTGCAATGTTCATATCTACACCCAAAATCAATACATGTATAATTATTTAAAACCATCATGTTTTAAAACTGTAAGATTAAATATATTATGTTTAATATTTAATCTAGCCATTATAATCATTTACATAATATAGATCAAAATATATAATAACCTATTAAATAATTAGTTGGTAATTGCTGATGGACCATATTACCCTTATTAACTAATTAGGTTTCCTCATGGGTGCTTATATAAGGAGACTCATGTGGAGGTTAAGGGGTTAGACAGTTACACCTTTAGACATACCCCATAAGCATAACATCACATTCGACCTTCATCTCCATAACCGATACCCTTTTTGGTTTAATCAATCACCATCATCAGTCAGCACCCTAAGGAGGAACCAGATCACCTTGACAAAGATGTCGAACTCCATGTCGTCTTCTCTCACTGGATTCTCCACTGCACTGTCTGCGGTGACAGGTATGTTTTCATGTTTTCCATTATGTTTAAACAGAACTAATCTAACATGTGGTATCAGAGCATATGTTGATTAGTCAGTTCTGTTTTCGTATCCATTAATTCTGGGATTGAAATCATGAAAACAGAAATTTTTAACTTAATAAACTAACAGCCGGTTTTGAGTCGAATATGTCCACTCGAGATCACTGTTTTCGGAAAAGGTTAATCACATGTTCATTCGAAATCAACTGGATTATGTTTATGACCGAAATCTGTTTTAAAAACCTTAAAAATTCAGGTTTCGGGTTCCAGAATTTATGTTTTATTTTTTTAGGGTTCATCATGTTCTTAGGAAAATTCGAAAATTCTGTTATGTTTTGGAATGTATTTAGGATTGATGAGTGTTTTTCCATGTTTGATCCAATTTTATCTTTTAAGTTTATTCGAAAACTGTTAAAAGATATACAGTTATAATTTTTCGAAATATTTTGATAAAATTAGATCATCTTAAAACAGGAAATCATATCTCATAATCCCTTAGAATTCGAGTTTTCAGTTATTATCACAATAAACAGCCATCAACCGTGGGCTCGAGACCATCAGATTACGACTCGAGACCATCAGTCTCGACTTGAGACCATAAGGTCTCGACTCGAAATCATCAGGTCCTTAAACCTTCACAACTCGAGACCAACAGATCTCGACTCGAGACCATAAGGTCATAACTCGAGACCATAAGGTTGCGACTCGAGACCTCATCATGAGTCGAGATCTCATAAGATATAGTAGTCGAGACCATGGTTCCGACTCGAGACAACAAGGTTGCGACTCGAGACCTCATAACTGACTCGAGATCTCATAACTCAGTCGAGACCTGACTCGAAACCTCATTATTTTAGGCTGTTTAATGTGAACTAAGATTTAGCTCGGGGCTCCGCCCCGAACCCCGTGCGGGGCACGTTGTCAGGTGGTTTGCTATTAAATAATTGGTTTTTGTAATTACTTAGTTAATTAATCAGAATCAGATAATGTTTTACAAAACCAAGATGGCTTAACTTGAATGAGCTTTTGATATATCATTTCTGGCCAAAGCTGATTTGATACATCTACTTATCATTCAAGTATTACGAAAGCTATGTTGAGTGTGCATCATAAACATGAATGTCTTAATATCTGGCCAAAGCTGATTTAATTCCTTCATAGATGGCATACTCAACAAGTGCATAACAAAAGTGACTGTCTCAATTTCTGGCCAAAGCTGATTTGTTACAACCACTTTGCACATATGCTTAAATGATTACACTTCTGACCAAAGCTGATTTGTCTTCGTTTAAGTAGAATTTTAACTAAGTCTATTATTTTGATGTTAGTAATAGACAATATCACAGCTTCATAATGAAAAATGGTCATTATTTATGCCTGCCTTAGTTTAACGTGCCCTTATATCACATTAGGACTTCTTCCTTAGTATCATCACTTGCTCATCTTATTTCCACTATCAGCGCCCAATTGCGGGATTCCACCTTTAACCGGTGATAACTTTGCTGCATGGAAGGATGCTCTCATGCTTACACTTGGATTGCTGGATTTTGACTATGCTCTAAGAGAGCATAAGCCAGCGGACCTTACTCCACAAAGTACTGCTGCTCAGCAGTTAACTCATGAAAAGTGGACTAGGTGTAACCGCATGTCTCTCATGTTCATGAAGCAGTCTATAAGCAATGCAATCAGGGGAGCTATTCCTGATTCCGAAGATGCTAAAACCTACTTGGCTTCTGTGGAGGCGCAGTTCAAGGGGACGTCTAAAGCTCACGCTAGTACTCTTATTCTCAAGCTAGTGACGACTAAGTATGATGGGAGGAGCGGCATTCGCAAGCACATCATGATGATGAATGACATGGCCAATAAGCTGAAGGGGCTGGAAATGGAAATCAGTGATGGTTTCCTCGTTCATTTCATCATTACTTCGCTTCCTTCGTCCTTTGAAGCATTCAAGATCAATTACAACACTCAGAAGGACAAATGGACGATGAGTGAGCTGGTCGCCATGTGCGTTCAGGAGGAAGAGCGTATGAGGATGGATCGCACTACCGATGTTGCTAACTTCACTACCTCCAACTCTAAGAAAAGGAAGAACAATCATCAGAGGAAGGATGCTTCTAAAGTTCAAAGGCCTAATCCTAATACAAGTGCACCTTCCAGCTCCAAGAACTCCTTAGGCAGTACCCGCTGCAAGTTCTGCAAAAAGACAGGACACATGCAGAAGGAATGCCCTGACTTTAAGGAGTGGCTGGCTAAGAAAGGTAACGATTATTTTATGATACTTGAGTCCTATAATTTAAGTGTTCCTGCTAATTCTTGGTGGTTTGATTCTGGTTCTATGGTTCATGTTACCAATTCAACTCAGGGATTCCTTTCAATCCGGAAGCTGGAAAGAAACCAAAGAACGCTTAAGGTTAGGGATGATCGAGAATTAGAAGTGAAGGCCATTGGAACATTACAATTAGTTATGAAAATTGGTTTATGTATTAAACTTTATGATACCTTATATGTTCCTGAGGTAACTCGGAACCTTGTATCAGGACCAAAGTTAGACATGGACGGTTTTATTGTTTCCCATGGTCATCGCAAACTCTCTATCCTCTATGATTATGTTCTTTATGGTACTGGTGTTCTGGATGGTGGTCTCTATAGATTAGAACTAGATGATGGCTTTTCCAAATCTTTGTTGTCATATAACATTAATGAATCACTCACAAAGATGAAAGAGAAACGAGACTTAGAGACTTCATCCATGTTGTGGCATCAACGTTTAGGCCATATCTCAAGAGAACGATTAAATCGTCTCGTAAAGGATGAAGTCTTACCTCCTCTCGATTTCTCTGATTTTGGAACATGTGTCAAATGTCTTAAAGGTAAAATGACATTAGCGAATAAGAAAGGTGCCACTAGGAGTTCTAGTTTATTAGAACTCATTCACACTGACATTAGTGGTCCCTACCAAATCGCTGGCATAACAGGACATACTTCATTTATCACTTTCATTGATGATTATTCTCGTTACATGTACTTGTATCTAATTAAGGAGAAATCTGAATCCCTAACAACTTTTAAAGATTATAAGGCTGAAGTTGAAAAGCAATTAGATAGTCAGATTAAAGTTGTGAGATCAGATAGAGGCGGTGAATATTATGGAAGACATACTGATGCGGGTCAAGCTCCTGGTCCATTTTATGAGTTTTGTAAGGGCCAGGGGATTGTGAACCAATACACCATGCCTGGTACACCTCAGCAGAATGGAGTCGCTGAACGAAGAAACCGTACCCTTATGAACATGGTGCGCAGTATGTTAGCCAACACTAATTTACCATTATTTCTCTGGACTGAAGCGTTAAAAGCAGCTGTTCATATACGCAATAGAGTTCCTTCTAAGTCTGTCCCTAAAATTCCTTATGAACTTTGGACAGGAAGGAAACCGAGTCTTAAATATATGAAAGTATGGGGCTGCATTGCTGAAGCAAAACTTTACAATCCTTTCCTAAGGAAACTTGACCCTAAAACAGTTACCTGTTTCTTTATCGGGTATCCTGATAATTCTAAGGGTTATCGTTTCTATTGTCCTTCCCATGTCACCCGTATTGTTGAAACCAAGCGTGCCGCGTTCCTGGAGGATTTCAAGGTCAGTGGGAGCAGTACCAACCCTTACGAAGAATTGCAAGAGGTACAAGACGCGGGGGGGGGGGGGGGGGGAGAGACTCGTCGCTTACCATTACTCCGATTACTCCTCTTGTACCCAATGCAACTACTGCACCTGAAGCTACTGCACCAACTCCAAATTCACCTCTACAATCAGAACCCATTATACCTCATGACGAAGGCACATCAAACGCTCATAACCAAGACAACGCTGAACCCGATAATCCACTCAGGATGTCATCTAGGCAAAGAAGGCCTACTAATTGGGATGATTATGTTACCTACCTGACTGAAATGGATCCCGGAAAGCTTAATGATCCTATCTCTTACAATGAAGCCATAAGCAGTGATCAGTCTTCTGAATGGAATAAAGCGATGATTGATGAGCTTGAATCCATGAAGAAAAATGACGTTTGGGATTTGGTAGAATTACCCAACGGTATCAAACCCGTAGGATGTAAATGGGTGTTCAAAACAAAACTAGATCCGAATGGGAACGTTGAACGCTACAAAGCGAGATTGGTTGCAAAGGGCTATACTCAGAAAGAGGGAATTGATTATCAAGAGACGTTTTCACCTGTCTCTCGTAAAGATTCATTAAGGATCGTCATGGCCCTAGTAGCTCATTTCGATTTAGAGCTGCATCAGATAGACGTTAAAACCGCTTTCCTTAACGGAGACTTAGACGAAGATGTTTACATGAAACAACCTGAAGGCTTTAAACCTGAAGGTCAGGAGCATCTAGTCTGTAAATTGAAGAAATCCATTAACGGGTTAAAACAAGCATCACGTCAGTGGTACCTCAAGTTTGATGAAGTCATGAAGAAACAAGGTTTTATGAAGAATCAAGTGGATCAATGCACCTACCTCAAGATGAGTGGGAGCAACTTTACTATACTTGTCCTTTATGTAGATGATATTCTATTGGTAAGTAATAGTTTAGACATGTTGCATGAGTCGAAGCGGTTACTCTCGCATAACTTCGACATGAAGGATCTTGGAGATGCTTCTTACGTCATTGGCATCGAAATTCACCGAGATAGACACAAAGGGATCTTAGGATTGTCTCAAAAGACTTACATAGATCGTGTCCTTACACGTTATAACATGCAACAGTGCAAACCCTCCGTCGCTCCAGTAGTTAAGGGAGATGTTTTCGGTTCATTCCAGTGTCCGACAACAGAGGTTGAGAAGGAGCAAATGAGCCAGATACCTTACGCGTCAGTAGTCGGGAGCCTGATGTATGCTCAAGTCTGTACTCGCCCAGATATCGCTTATATTGCTGGAATGCTAGGCCGTTATCAGACTAATCCTGGCCTAGATCACTGGAAAGCAGCTAAGAAGGTACTTCGATATCTGCAAGGGACGAAAGACTATAAACTGATTTATAGAAGAAGTGATCATTTAGAAGTGGTGGGCTATTCTGATTCTGACTTTGCCAAATGCAAAGATGACAAGAAATCCACTTCGGGCTATATCTTTATGTTAGCAGGCGGCCCTATCTCATGGAAGAGTCATAAACAACAGTTGACCACAACTTCCACGATGATGGCAGGGTACATTGCTATTTATAACGCAACCTGTCATGGAATGTTGCTTAGAAATCTGGTCACTGGACTCAAAGTCGTTAATTCCATCTCTAGACCATTGAAGCTTTATTGTGATAACTCAGCTGCCGTTAGTTTCTCGAACAGTAACAGTTCGACTGGAGCTGGTTTATATCTTGATACAAAATATCTGTTCGTACGTGAACGAGTTGAGGAAAATAATCTTTGTATCGAGTATATTAGTACTAAAGATATGCTTGCGGATCCGATGACTAAAGGTCTCCCTCCTAAGGTTTACGAAGAACATGTTCGGAATATGGGATTTAGTAAAGACCTTATTTAAGCATATTGTACTAGCTTATGTTTTATGTTAATGAAATTTCCTCAGTTTGATTTTGTATGTCTCTTAGAATATGTTCAACCGGTATAATGGCATATAGACAAATAAAGTTACAAATCAAACAAAGGGCTTATGCGTATTTTGATCATGACGATTAGGTTTTAAATTAAGGCTATAGTATGATTAATGGGGGTCCTGAGTCGCATAATGATTCAACGGCTGTATTTCTCTGCTATAGTACTTGTTTAAAGCTAAAATGAGTGTTAACCCCTGATCAGGCTTATCTAATACTCATAGTAAATGATTACTCGGCTAAGTGGGAGAATGTAAGATTAAATATAGTATGTTTAATATTTAATCTAGTAGCCATTATAATCATTTACATAATATAGATCAAAATATATAATAACCTATTAAATAATTAGTTGGTAATTGTTGATGGACCATATTACCCTTATTAACTAATTATGTTTCCTCCTGGGTGCTTATATAAGGAGACTCATGTGGAGGTTAAGGGGTTAGACAGTTACACTTTTAGACATACCCCATAAGCATAACATCACATTCGACCTTCATCTCCATAACCGATACCCTTTTCGGTTTAATCAATCACCATCATCAGTCAGCACCCTAAGGAGGAACCAGATCACCTTGACAAAGATGTCGAACTCCATGTCGTCTTCTCTCACTGGATTCTCCACTGCACTGTCTGCGGTGACAGATATGTTTTCATGTTTTCCATTATGTTTAAACAGAACTGATCCAACAAAAACTTCCTCTAATTTGCTACTTGCATGACTGTCAAAAGAAGTTCAACTAGTGTGAAACATAACCATCGAGTATCTAATGAAATTAAAGTGTGTAAGGCCGATTACTCCTATTTGATTGATGAATTCCGCTTTTCGATTACAACGAGTGTTCGTGAAAGTAATAAACAAATAAGGCTAACTGCAAGACAAAAACCACCTTCCAAGTGAAAAGGCGCTTGGTTGATCACATAAAGGAGTTCGCATGAATGTGAAAGTAATTAACAATCAAATAAGCCTAACTACAACACGTAAACCACCTTACAAGTGATATGCTCTTAGAACTAGACTAGAAAGTCGATTTGCTTGGTTGATCACATGAAGGAGTTTGTAGTTAAGTCTTTCATTAAATCACTAGAGAAAATATTAGACCCATGAAGAGCGAGGTAACCCATTGGAATGAAATGTTATCGAGAAAATAAAAGTAGTATTTAGCAAATAAAATGTAAATGACTTGATCTTAAAAGTTAGATGTATTTTAACGATTAGACAAACTTTGCATAACCAAAGGTTAAATACATAGACAGTGAACTTATCACGCTATAATATGGTTACCTGGGCTTCGACTAACACTACAAAGTAAAGTAGTATCCGACGACCAAACCCATGGGTAAAAGTGGTTAGTTGCGGAAATCCTTTGGCGAACAGTCGTTAGGAATATGTTCCTAGATAATTTCATTTGCTACTGACTATCGACGTAGATTACGCGTCACCAGCTAACAACTTTACCAACAAATCGTCGACAACTTTTGCAACAAAATACTGGCGGATTCCCATATATTTTATCGACCGAATTCCTCTTGGGTTATGTGTCTGTAATATTAACTAATTTAAAAAAAGATATATATTAAGTTTATTAAAAAGTCTAGAACATATAAAAGAATTAGATTCTGGAAATTAAAAATTATAAAATGCGTGAATCGTAAAAATGTGTCTTAGACTACATAAAATTTCAATTACAATAAAGTTAAATACAATATCTTTTGAACAAGTTATATAATAATAAATGTCTTAATAAGTAGGGGGTGGGGGTCTGAGAGTGGTTGTCTTAACAGATTTTCCATGGTCTGTATGAGTGGTCTCATCTTTTTCTAGTCATTCTTCCTTCCCTTCCCTTCCCTTCCCGTAACCTATCCGCATCTGTGTCCCATGCGGCCATGCCTAGCAGGGGAGGATCTAGGCCACTTTTGTGGGTTCCCAGGAACCCATTCGGTTTGGAAAAAATAGAGAAAATTAGTGAGAACCTATTATGATTTTGAAAAAAATAGTGAGAATTCGTAAGAATCTACCAAAAAGAACCCAGTGAAAAAAAGTTCTTAGATCCGCCACTGCCTAGTCTCTTACCAGCATCTTCATGTTATGTGCCTCTCAGTTTTTCTTTTAAGACGACGAGCTACAAACATTAAACAACATATTAGTTACTCATTTAACAATATATTAATTACGTCATATATGATTATTGCATACTCTGGATTAGGATGAGGAACTTAAGATCTCCGAGCGCTGGAAGTACCAGACTCACCGGTCATGGCAACATTCTCGTACCGCACTTGAGGGTCATCAATTGGTGTTTACTCAATATGATAATCCGTCCCATTTCATAAATGGTAATTAAAATTAGGGACTAACTTTCCGTTCCCTATATTTAGGATTCATTATTCATTCCCGATCCTATTGTTCCTTATATTGTGAGTGGAGAATAGATAAAAGTAACAAAATAAAAAAGAATATTATTTATGTGAATAGAGATAGAAATGAAGAATTAGATGTAGAAACTTTTAGAAGTTGAACAAAATTTAGAGATGGATATAGGGACGTAGATGAAGAACTTATTGTGAAAGCTCTAAAAAGTTAACCCTTTTTTCAGCCATTAATGCACTCTATGAACGTCACACAGATTAGTTGATGTAGACGGCAATTTCACCATTGGAATACTCTCTTGATGTTAAATGGCACAATGAAGTGTTGAGTTGAGGAGCAAACACGGTTTACGATTTTCAAAACTAAGTTAAGGGTCATTTTGGTGGTTTCTTTTTTGAACGACAAATTCATTTTATTCATCACCAGACATTATGTACAAAAGTTAAGGGTTTTTTTTTTTTTTTTTTTTGGGGGGGGGGGGGGGGGGATTTGAACGGCAAATTCATTTTATTCATCACCGTACATTATGTACAAAGGATTGAAACAAGGAAGAAACTAACAATTCAAAACGCAGACACTTCGCCCAATCCAAATCATGTCGCCTTGCACGATGTTTTACCCACATAAATGTTACTACTTGTACTTCACCAAATATTTGATCTATGGATACTCGCTTTCTAGAAAGAAAAAAAAAACCAGTGCATTCAGTGCTTTTCATGTCTCTCAGAAGAGAACTAAAAATATTAGTTGTTTATTTTGGATTTATAATTATATTTTTAAGAAGTAATTCACATCAGTTGTTTATTATTCAATTGTTTTTTATTTGACAACAAAAGAACATTAATACAATAACTCAAAAAGTAATTTACTCTAAAAAATTATATCAATCTTTTAATAACCCCAACTAGGGGTGTTCAAAATTAGATTCGTATTCAAAAAATTCGAAATTCGACTCGATTTGAATTTGATTAAAAAGGTTTGAATTCGAGTTGATTCGTATTCGAATCCAGTAATCGAATTAGAATCGAATACGAATTTATGATTTTCAATTCGATTCGATTCGAAATTCGAATTCAATTTATATATAATTTTTTAATATATGTATACACACACATTAACATATATAACTTCTAAACTTGACCAAAGTATTATTTATGGCATTACCATATCTTCTGACAAATAGCTCATAGTACTTATATCTAAATTTTTACCTAACTTAAATCGCTACCAGTAACCAACCTATCTTATAATTTTTGTTGTTTTGACATATTGATAGTTAATTAATTTTGTAGATTATTATATTTGGTAGATGATCCTGTACATTAATCTAAAAGTGTGAGAAAGATGAGAAATATTGTGGTGATGACATGTGTCCTCAATCTAAATTAATTCAAAAGGGTAAACAAGTAATTTTCTTATTGATTTAATTAATTGATAACCTTCCATAACCGCCACCCTTAATTATAGGAATACGAATTAAGAATAAATCTACGAATTTGTGTCATCTTGTTCAGAATTGTATAGTGTTATATAGTGTTGTATGGTGTTATATGGTATTATATGGTGTTATATAGTGTTATTTAGAGTTATATAGTGTTATATTTGTCTAATAGCACGTCTATAATAGACGTATAGTATTATATATTGTTATATAGTGTTACATAGTGTTATATGGTGTTACATAATGTTATACGGTGTTATATGGTGTTATATAGTGTTATATGATGGATGTATAGTGTTATATATTTCTTGTAGCAGTTACATATTTCTGGATTTTTTAGAATGTCCGAATTTTAAATAAGTTTAAATTGAATCGCTAGAATTTAGGAGTGAATCGCTAAAATTTAGGAAAGGTTACCTAATTTGAAACATATACAAAGACACTATTACCCCTACAATTTTCAAATCAGTCCAAATAATTAAAACACAATTTATAATTTGGTCCTTATTGATCTCAACCATTAGATTAAAGATCTAATGGTTTAAAACACTTCTCACACTTTTGAATTAATGTACCTATCCCTACCCTATTATATTTTATGTTGAATATAATTAGTTTGTAGTACTTTTAAAAAATGAAAGAAAATAATTTATTGTTTAAGGTGAATTTGAATTAAATCAAAATTATTCGAATTCGAGTTTCAAATACTAATCGAATCGAATCGAATACGAATTCAGGTAAAAATAATAAAAATTCGAAAAATTCGATTCAAATAATTCGAAAATCCGTTATTCGATTTGATGAGGCTATGATCATTGGTGACCTAATGTTAGGTTGGTCACCAATAAAACAAAAGTTTGAGTAATTAAAAAAAATAAAAAAGAAATTAATACCAACCAAAGTTGACAAACAGGTTGGTGGAGCAACCTTGGTTGCAACCAAAACTAATACCCCTAATCATACAATTAATCAAATAACTTAAAATATTTAAACTTTAAAGAAAAACAAAATACATGGTATTTTTTTTGAACATCCCGATATAATTTTTTTTAAAAACCGAGTTCGTTCAAAAAGGTATATTTTTTTAGGTTGGGATGAGTTGTGAAAGTGTATTAAAAATTGAGTAGGGTTGGATTGTCTAGGTGGAAGAAAAATATATTAATTTTTTAATAAAAGGTTGGGTTGGGTTTAATCACCAATGAAGATAGTCTTACCATCCCTAACCCCAACCGGTACAAAATATTTGTCTATACACCATTTCAAGGAAACACGAATGCACAATTTTACAACTATCTTGGTTTCTCAAAAGTCCCAAATCATGGCTTCTCTCAGTTCTTAGATCTTAGGTTCTCCCATTGACCTTTAGAACTAGTTTAATTAGTGTAAGGTCGAATTTTGTAATTATTAATTTATATTAATGTAATATTTTAATGTTGGTATTTCAAATGATTTAATGTAATATTTTAATTATGTTATTAAAAATAAATGTAAAAAGTGATGATAACATACACACATTTTTTGTTTTTAGGCTTCATAACTGAAGAGAAAATAAGTGTTGTTGAAGAATAAGTTCCTTTTCTAATGTGATAACTAATTGGACATGTTTTTGAACGTTTTTGGCCTTACTATATTGGATGCTCTAATATACTAGTAATTCATATGCAATTACACACATCACCAAACCAGATGGTTAAGGAGGTCCTCGTAACCTTTCGAACACCAAACTTAGTCGGAAATTCTTAAAAAAATAACATATCTTGTACCCCTAATTACATTATACATAAAAGATAAATCCATCTTGATATCTCCATTAGGGTATAGAGAGTGGTTAAACACTTGGAATAGGTAAACTCCCAAATCACCCAATCATATAGCGGCATGTCAATTGTTTACCTAATGCTAAAAAACGTTGGCGGTGGTTAAACACTTAGGGTTTAGGTAAACTATTTAAAAAAAAATGAAAAATGTGTGATTAGTTGAGAATAAATGGACCCCACCACACACCTTCTCTCTTCTCCTTTCCCTCCCTTCACCGAGTCGGTGAACCCTCACCGAAAATGTGCACATTTCAGTAAACAATGGATCAGCACAAGTGATGGCGGTGGATGGAGTTCGGTGCCGAGTGGGTTTACCGCCCCCACTCCAGACACCCTTGAAAAGATTAGGATTCAAACTTCCACCATGAAAAGAAAAGATAATATCACACTTTTAGTTGAGATGATTGCGCGTTCTTCATAGTCTTTTATTAAAGACATGCTACTTTTATGGGTCCTTGCATGGTTGGTACATTTCACTATTTAGGAAAAAAATGACAAAATTAAGTTCACATTATGTTTCAAATAAGATTATGAGATTACTACGTAGGGGTAAGGATCAAATAGGAAGTTTGATCTTGCTAGGAAGGATAGGAAGTAATCTTAGTCATCCACGTATGATTTTTTTATTTAGACGCGCAGGGGTATTTTGGTCTACACACAGTTTCACATTCTCTGTCATCTTTCATGCACAAAAAACCCTAGTTCACATCTCAATAAAACCCTAAAATTCAAACAAATCTTCCCCATATTCAACCAATTAACACTTCAAAACACAAATCAAACCTCACAAATCGTCATTAAACCCATCATTTCTTCCTCAATTCGTCGTAATTGAGCTTGAACACGTTCTCTAACCTCCGATTTCTTCTCAATCTCTTCCTCTTTCACCTTGAATGCGTTCTAAACCGTTCAGATCCGTGATGTTTTTTATATTGTAAACATCTAAAAATCAAAAGAAGTGAGGATATGTTAGTTAATACTTGTAGCTTCCTTATTTTTTGGCTTGCACTTTTATCTTCCACCAAATGTTGTGGAGCTGCTGTCATAAAGGAATGGGTTTTTTTTGCAATGGTGAGAGAGTTTTGGATTTTGGAGTTTCATAAAGGAATGGGTTGCAGAAATAGGGTCAAGTTATTCTACAAAGACTTCTAATTGTAAGAAGTGTAAGAAGTATTTATAGAGTGACAAGTGCCCAATAACCTAAAATTAAACCCACTACATCACCACCCAAAACCTAAACACCCACCCCCACCCCACCCCACCCCACCAGCACCCAAAAACCTAACCCCCCCCCCCCACGGCAAAGAAAAACAAAAAAAACTATACCTCACCAAAAAAAACCCCAAAAACCTAACCCCCCACCCCCCAAAAACCTAACCCCCCCCCCCCCCAAACCTAAAAAAAAAAACTAAAAAAAAACTAAACACCCACCTCCACCACCACCCAAAAACCTAAACCCCCACCCTCACCCCCTTGGCAAAAAAAAAAAAAAAAAAAAAAATTTTTGGGGTGGGTGATGGGGGTGGGGGTTTAGGTTTTTGGTGGTGGTGGATGTTTAAGGTTTTTTTTTTTTTTTTTTTTTGTAGTGGGTTTTTTTAGGTTGTTGGACACTTGTCACTTTATAAATCCTTCTTACACTTCTTACAATTAGGATCCTTTGTATTTGATCCTAATCCTGCACAAATAAACTGTTGTAAGTTGATTTAACTATTCAACTTTTGACTTTTCAGTACCATTTATTATAAAAAGCAATAGTTTTATTAATTATTAATTAATGGATTTTCATTTTAATTGTACATGCCAATGAATTTGTAAAACGCAATTGTTTATTTTCATCTTAATGTATCTATGTTTATTTCTATTTTGTAACACAATGAACTGGGCATGTTAAAACACAAAGAAAAAACACATTTTTGAAGTGTTTTTAGTTCATTGCGTTTTAGGTAAACACATTTTTATGGGTTTTCAGTCCATTGTGTTTTAGAAAATACACTTTCTTTTGTATTTTTAGGCTATTGCGTTTTAGAAATAAGACATTTTTATGTGTTTTTTGGCTATTACGTTTTAGATAAACACATTTTTGAAGTGTTTTTAGTCATTGCGTTTTAGGTAAAACACATTTTTATGTGTTTTCAATCTATTGCGTTTTAGAAAACAGACATTTTAAGTGTTTTCTGGCCATTGCGTTTTAGAAATAAGACATGTGTTTGTGTTTTTGGTGCATTGCGTTTTAGGTAAAACACATTTTTATGTGTTTCATTGCGTTTTAGAAACTACACTTTCTTTTGAGTTTTTAGGCTATTGCGTTTTAGAAATAACACATTTCTTTGTGTTTTCCGACCATTGCGTTTTACAAATAAGACATTTCTTTGTGTTTTTTGTGCATTGCGTTTTAGAAAAATATCATTTTTTAGGTTTTTTTTTCTATTGCGTTTTACGCAACTGAGTTTTTTCCATTGCGTTTTACGCAACTGGGTTTTCAATTTTTTTTTTCGAAAATATAGCAATAGTATACTCGTTTTAAAGATAAAAAAACGCTCGTTTTTTTGGTGCAATTTTTATAAAAAAATAATGTCGTATGAAAGAGTTATTAACGTTTAAAAAATGGGGGGGAATTGGAGGAGAGATAAACTATTGCCTTGGATTGACTAGAATGCCCCTAAACAAACTCACGCCCCTCTTTTCTTCTCTTCAATTTCCATCATTTAATCTTAGCCCTTGATTAACTAAATGGATGGTCAAGATCACTTCCTAGCCTTCTTAGCCAAATAAACTTCCTATTGTATCTCCACCCTACTACGTAGACCCTAACTATCAAGAGTCTTTACTTTTTTGAACGGGCAAATGCTACAACGTGGTTAATGGTTCTTTGTTAGGTTTAAAAAAGTAAAGACTCTTGTTGAGCGATGATATCCATAAGTCTTTCTCTTCCTCCTTGTTGTGGTTAGAAGCCTTGCTGCTCATTTTGGGGTTGTTGTTTAAAGTTAGATCAATGATTTTGATTTTGTTGGTTATTACCTCTCGATTCCCTCCAACTAAAGTTGGGGTGATTTCACCACTCGGGGGTGAAGGAGTTACTTGGGGCTTCCGGTGGTCGTGGACGGTTATTAAGGTAATTTACCATTTTCGTTTGATTTTCTAAATCTTTCATGCAACTCCAGTTTTCATGTGGTCCGCCACATCCTTCACAAGCCATAACAAAAACCGTTTTATTTAATTCAAGTTTCTTTATTTTTGAAGTTAAGGCTTTGCTTTGAGCTTGTAAAGAAGTGGTGTCGTCCACTTTGTGGGCTTCCGGGGCTATGGATTTTGAACCCATAGGAGTGTGCCATTGAAAACTATTATGTGCAATTTCTTCAATTTGGTTATAAATTTCCTCGGGGCACCGATTCCCAAGAAGTCCTCCGGAGTTGAAATCAAGGATTTGCCTTGTGTTTGGTACGAGTCTATTATAGAAAATGGACACTTGTTAGCAACGTTCAAGACCATGATGTGGGCATTTTCTTAATAACTCCTTGAACTTTTCTCATGTCTCGTACAAAGATTTCCAGTCATCTTAAGAATAAGAATTAATCTCGGTCATGAGTTTGGCGGTTTTAGCGGGAGGGAAGTATTTGTAGAGAAATTTTTGGGCAAGTTCATCCCAAGTGTGCATGGACCCACTTAGGAGGGTGTTTAGCCAAGCTTTTGCTCGGTCTTTGAGTGAAAAGAGGAACATACGAATCCGGATAGCATTGTTGGAGGCTCCGGTGATCCAAAATGTGTCACATATTTCCAAAAATTTGGTAATATGTAAATGGGTATCTTCATCGGGTAGGCCGTGAAAAGTGGCAGAATTTTGGAGCATTTGGATTAGGTGTAGTCGAAGCTCAAAGTTATTGGAATCGACATTAGGAGGGTTAATAGCGGCTCCAAGATTACCGACCGTAGGTAATCCATAAGAGTGCATTGATCCGTAATGGGGAGGGTTTGGGTTGAAGCTTTTTGTCGGTTTTTAGCTTAAAATATTTTTCTTAAAAAGTGCTCAGGTTCGTCGAGTGGCACTTTTATGTCTTTGTCAGAGGTGGAGGTCATATATCAGGTTGTATTTCCTGTAAATTATACAGAGTTGCATGACTTTCTGCGAACAAAAACACAAAAAGTGGTTGATCAAAAGGGTAGCACGGCCCCGTGTCTATGTAGGCACGACCA
This sequence comes from Helianthus tuberosus, assembly GCA_030545235.1. Lineage (NCBI taxonomy): Eukaryota > Viridiplantae > Streptophyta > Magnoliopsida > Asterales > Asteraceae > Helianthus > Helianthus tuberosus. The sequence goes on from CM060418.1 coordinate 191,545,395, forward strand.
TGTGCTATCTATAAAAAGTTTCTGTTTTGAGGTTTCCAGATTCTGGAAGTTTGACATGGCCCCGTGCTCCTGTAACATAGCCCCGTGTGGCTGTTCCAGTAACAAGAAAATAACTCTTCCCAGATATTGTAGGTCTGACACGACCCCGTGTTGATCAAATACGGCCCCGTGTTATTCCTGAAGAAAGTAGAAAAATAGGAAAAAAAAAAAAAAAAAAAACCTAAAAACAAAAATTAGAAAAGTATAAAAATGATTAGGCCGCCAATTTTAAACTTTCTTAAAATCCTTTTGTCCCCGGCAACGGCGCCAAAAACTTGATACGTGTCAGAGTGTGTACTGATTTTTACTATATTTTAAGTACCTTTTTACTCTTTTATCAAATTTTAAATTTATAAAACACGATATAATACTATCACTCTCTACAACACACTAGAGCAAGTGCACTCATGGTTGCGTAGTATAGTGATGGTAAGATACCGAGTTCGTCCAAGGACACATGAGTTTTTAATATCGGATTATTGTCGACGTCTAATCTAACCAACTTTTGAGTAAAGATTTTTTTTAATAAGTAAAATAAATAAAAGAACAAATAGACAAGATAAAATAACTTGGTTCCGACTCGTCATTTATGTATCCTTTGATAATTTCCGCACTTTAGATTTTTTAAGAGATTAACTTAGTTATAGTGGCATGTCTATCTTTTGGAAGCAACGCTACCCTCAGCCATACTGGTCTAAGTCACCAGGGATATAGTCCCGCAAGGCCGGATTATTGAAAGATAATTAAGTAAGTTATTAATGCAAAAATATGGCATGTCCCTCTTTTGGAGGCAACGCTACCCTTGGCCATATTGGGCTAAGTCAACAGGGATACAGTGTCGCAAGGCCGGTTTAAAGTTATAACAACCCTAGAAAAATGCCCTAATATACCCCGTATACACGTAACTGGACCAGTATGACTTTAATTTTTATTAAAAACAAAGAAAATCATTATTTTCTTTCACTCGCGGGCCGCGACAAGGAGACCCAGGTGTCTCGCCGGGCGCGACAGCCATTGTATGCCGGACACCCAAAGCGCCATGTGTCCAACGCGTGTCAAGCCTAGATTAGCCACCCGGCAACCCTAGCCGTATCTAGGGTGCCCTCGCGGGGCGCGAGAGGACCAGGGGAGGGGGTCGCGGTGCGCGAGAGACGTCCGGTGAAACAATAAATAGAGCAGTTCAGCAACTTTCACAATCGTTCATTTCTCTTTCTCTCACAGTCTATATTATAGCCAAAAGTAGCCCGATACTATACCCCTAAAACACGAAGCTCTGCCCCGTTGTAAGTATTTTAACCCCGATCACTAATTCGTTACCCTACCCGATTGATCTAGGCCCCCCCTAACGCATGTCGAGGCTCTGTCTGACTAAGTTCGTTGGGGTTCTGTCTCGTGTTGTATGGCTAAAGTGAGTTGGGTTATTTTACTAACACGTGTGCATTGTATGTTTATAAATGAAAATAATCAGGAAACGTTAACAGGAAGCTGTAGAAATACATAAGTCTACAAAGTGAGTCATTTTCTTTTTCTACCAAACTGTGTTACAACATCTCAAATATTTCCAGTTATACTTACAGTGATTGAGTTTTTGTATTCTACAATTACTGCAGGTATGTAGGGTTTTGTATACACTACTAATCAAGTGTTACTATTGGACAAAGAGTTAGCCAATAGTAATATGACCAAGGTCTAATTGCCAACGTAACAAATACTGAATGAGTAATTGGGCAGATATATACATTGTAATCGCTCTCAATACTGTAACGTTATAAAAGCTTATTTTGATTAAACTGGGATGCACTCGCCAGTATTTCTTGCTGATAAAATATTTTTAAAACGAGTTTCAGGTAACTTGATGTGAAAGCTATTAGAAGCCAGCTATGGAGCACTGAAGGCTTAAAGAAAGTGGCTATAAAAGTTACATAAACAAAAGTTTATGTTTTCAGCAAACTAGGGTTTATCCCTATGACACTCTTGTGAATGAAACATGGGTTTTATCCCATTTTGTTTAATATAAAAGTTTGGTGTTTTGAAACTCTGAAATTTATTTCCTAACTACGATCCTGATGTTTCATTTTCGATGCCAAATTAATAAATACCGATACCACCATCTGCTGTCTCGCGACTCCTGCTCCCAGGGTAGGGGTCGGGGGTTGCGACAGAAGGTGGTATCAGAGCCACTGGTTTAAGCCATTTAGGTGTTTTCTTAATACCTAAATTTTAACCAAATGTGTTAGGAAATTACTTATGTGTTATTCTGTGTAAATATACATATTATTATTTTATTTTTATTTTGATAATTTTCTAGTTTATAGTATGAGTGATCAGGGTACTTCTGACGCTTACCGTCAATTACCTCATTCACCAATGAATGAAGGAACTTCCTAGCCAAACCCAGGATACACTGCTGAGTCTGAGGATGTCTTTGTTTTCAAAGCCAAATCAGAATAACCTTTTCCCCCTAAAAAGAGAGGTTGGTTTAGTAGATCCAAATCAGAAAGAAGAAAAAGGATGAGAAAACTTCAACAACAAAGAATAGTAAATAGAGAGAGAAATACCAAAAACCAGGAAGCCAGACCCTTCTAGGAAGAAGAACTGGATGGACAACTAGCTGACTTTCATATGTTTGAAATGTAGAGTTTGGAAATATAGAAGGAAATTTTGATCTCAACCAAGTAGCAGACCTATAGCTTCTACCCTTATTCCCTAACCAACCCATGGAACTAGAGCAAATCCAGGAAAACCAACTTACAATCCCAACATTTGATCAAAAGGAGATACCTAGAATTCCAGCACCAAACCCTTTAGATTATGACCCGTGGTGGGACGATAACCGTTCATTTTAGGAAATACTAAACAACCCATATCCTTACGGAGAACCAATACCACGTTACCCTGAACCGATACCAGGCTCATTACCGCCAATGAATCAAGAAAATGTGGAAGAACTTCGCTAGTATGGTGAAGAGTTAGTTGAGGAGGGAAATCAGATTCGCCAAATAGGAGAAAAACTCGTCTGGAAATATGACAAGCGTGAAATGCAGTTTTAGAAACAAGTCACCTAATATATATATATGTGTGTGTGTGTGTGTGTGTGTGTGTGTGTAATTTTGTTACTTTGATAAAAAAAATCAACTAAAATAGATATAAATTAATATATATATATATATATATATATATATATAGTGGAAGGTTCAAATGAGAAGAAAATTTTTGTAAGAATAAAAAGAATAAGTTTTAAACCAATAGAAATGCTCCATTTTACTTCATTTAATATGTGTATTTAATGTTATTAATAAGGGCATATAGGTAAACTTCTAATTGTAATTAATTACCTAACTAATTAAAAACTTGTAACTCACTTTTAAATATACTCTTTCAAGATAAAATAATTTAGGGTGAAGGACAATTTTCGACATGTGTAGGATAAATTTAGTATGTGTAGGATAAATTCTTAAATGTGTAGGATAAATTTAGATATGCGTAGGGTAAATTTCGGTAAGTGTAAGATATATGTAGGATAAATTTTGAAATGTGTAGGATAAAATGTTTTTTGCTTTATTAATGAGAAATAATATAATTAATGGGAGGAGTTATAAACTATTTAATGTTTTACCATTATGCCCTTTTTTCTTTTTCTTCTCACAATAAATTTATTCTCAAATGAACCTTCCCCTATATATATATATATATATATATATATATATATATATATATATATATATATATATATATATATATATATATATATATATATATATATATATCGATGCGTAGCTACTAGTGCTTAAATTTCCAGTTGTAGTTTGTAATAGATGCATATATAGATATATGAAAAAGAGTAAGTCGCAATGATCGACGTTTTTGATTCAAGCTGCCTGAATGTTTGTTTGTATTAACTTTATTCTGTGATACTAATACCTGATAAATGTTTATAATTCAGATGTCAAACGAAGTAAATCAGAAAATCTAGAATAACAGTAATAACGAGAACCAAGTGAATAAAAGTGCCATCGAACACATAGTAGCCCAAGGAATCATAGATGTCATGCCATATATTATCAAAACTGTTAAAGAGGCATAAAATAACAATTCTATAATCGGAAGTAAACGTGCACCCACTGAACCAAGTCACAGTGTGAATGGAAATCATGGACCACTTATCCAAGCACCAATTCCAAAAAGAAGAAGGACCATCTCATATGGTTGTTATTACAAAGAATTATTGGCCTGTAAACCAATAGAATTCTCAGGCAATGAAGGAGCCATTTCAGTCTTGCACTGGATAGAAAAGACAGAAGCAGTCTTAAAAATAAGTAAACGTGCAGATAAAGATAAGATCATGTTTGCTTTTAATCTCTTTAAGAATGCCGCCCTAGAATGGTAGAATACTATTCTCCAGCTTAGAGGAAGTGATAGGGTTTATAACATGGTATGGAACAACTTTAAGGAGATAGTTCAAAGGAAGTTCTGTCCTTCTCATGAAAAGGAGCAGATTGCCAATAAGTTCTTGAATCATAGAATGAGTGGAATAGATTGCAGAGAATATACTACCATATTCTTTGAATATGCTAGGATAGTACCAACATTAGTCTCACAAGAACCAGTATTAATCTCCTGTTACATTTGGGGATTAATAAGTGAGATTAGACATGTAGTCAAGGCAGCTAGACCACAAACCATAGAAGAAGCAGTAGAACTTGATAACACTCTGACCGATGAATTGGTACGTACACAAGAGGAAAACCAGAAAAAGAACCTAGCTCAAAAGATTACCCAATAATTACTTTACAGTAATTCCTACCGTGGAAAAGGACCAGGTTCTTCCTCTTCACCCAATTGCAAGTATTGCAAAAGGAAGCACTCAGGGAAATGCTCGATATACTGCAACTTCTGCAAAATATCTGGATATAAGGAAGAAGACTGTAGGAAGAAAACTAGCAATACGATATGCTACAATTGTGGAGAAGCTGGTCATATTAAACCAAACTATCCGAAACTAGCTCTAGCGTCAAACAACAAGGCTAAGGCAACTAAAGGAACCAAGAAGAATGGCAGAGCATTCGTTCTGACAGCCGAAGAAGCCAAGATGATTCCGGATGTGATTGCCGGAACGTTTTTAGCTAATGACGTTTATGCTAAAGTATTATTTGACTCTGGTGCAAACCAAAGTTTTATCAATACTTCTTTCTGCATGCTTCTCAATCAACCATTACTTCTTTCTGCATGCTTCTCAATCAACCATTAACTAAACTTCAACAAGTCCGTTTGTTGGAGACGGCAAATGGAGATTCTATCAAGATAAGCGAAATCCTACAAGAAGCAATGATAGAAATTTTAAACCATAACTTTACTGCTAACCTTTTTCCACTGAATCTTGTCGGATTTGATGTCATGTTAGGAATGGATTGGTTGGTAGCCAATCATGCCAGTATTTTATGTGATCAAAAGTTGGTACAAGTAAGTACACCAAATGATGAAAAAATCACAATTAAAGGAGACAAGCCAACAAAAACCACAAAATTCATCTCTGTGATGAAAGCTGTAAGTTATGTAAGAAAAGGAGGAATGGTGTATATGATTTCAGTAATCATTAACACAAAAGGAAAAGAATTAAAAGATATTCCTGTGGTATCTAAATTCTCAGATGTTTTTCCAGAAGTGTTACCTGGATTACCGCCAGATCGAGAGGTTGAATTTAGGAACGACATCGATTACCAAAGCACCTTATCGACTAGCACTAACGGAGATGCAAGAATTGAAGAAACAGCTTGACGAACTACTTGAAAAAGGTTTCATACAACCTAGTTCATCGCCATGGGGAGCACCGGTGTTATTTGTCAAGAAGAAAGATGGATCGATGCGTATGTGCATAGATTATCGAGAATTGAATAAGGTTACGATTAAAAATCGGTACCCATTATCGAGAATCGATGATATGTTCGATCAACTTCAAGGAGCTCGATTCTTTTCTAAGATCGATTTACGCTCAGGATATCATCAATTAAAAGTACAGGAAGAGGACATCCCTAAAACTGCATTCAGAACAAGGTACGATCATTATGAATTTACAGTCATGCCATTTGGTTTAACCAATGCCCCTGTCGCATCTATGGACATGATGAACAGGATACGTAAAACATACCTGGATAAATTCATAATTGTCTTTATAGATGATATTCTAATTTACTCTAAGAATAAAGAGGAACATGCGGAACATTTGCATTCACTTCTGACATTGTTGAGAAGAGAAAAGCTTTACGCTGAATTCTCCAAATGCGAATTCTGGTTACAAGAAGTGCAATTTCTTGGACACTTGGTTAATCATGAAGGAATTCATGTGGATCCCACAAAAATCGAGGCGATTACCAAATGGAAAGTCCCCGAGTCACCAACAGAAGTAAGAAGTTTTCTTGGACTGGCAGGATATTATAGACGTTTTATTCAAGATTTCTCTAGAATACCCATTCCATTAACCAAACTGACTTGCAAATCAATTAAAATTGAATGGGGACTAAAACAAGAGGAAGCATTTAGAATTTTAAAACAAAGGTTAACTAACGCACCAATACTTGCCTTGCAAGAAGGAACTGAAGAATTCGTAGTCTACTGTGATGCCTCTAAATTAGGATTTGGATGTGTATTGATGCAACATCAAAAGGTAATTGCTTATGCCTCTAGACAGCTTAAGAAATATGAAGAGAATTATACAACTCGTGATTTAGAGTTAGGAGCGATAATTTTTGCCCTTAAGATTTGGAGACACTATCTTTATGGTAGTAAGTTCGTTGTATTTACAGATCATAAGAGTTTAAGATATGTCCTCAGACCAAAAGAATTAAACATGAGGCAAAGACATTGGATGGAAATTCTTAGTGATTATGATTGTGATATCCAGTATCATGCAGGAAAAGCTAATCTAGTAGCGGATGCTTTAAGTCGAAAGGATCATGAAAAGCCAAAAAGAGTACGCTCTCTTAGACTAAACCTGCAGATAGATTTAAATGAGCAAATTAGAAAAATATAGGAACCAGCAATCAAGGACGATGGTGAAGATTTGAAAGTAATGATTAAGGAATTAGAAAAAGGAGCAGAAGGAATTTGGAGATTCCATAAGAAAAGGATCTGGATACCTATTTAAGGAAACCTACGAAACCGAATTCTAGAAGAAGCCCATAAGTCTAAGTATACGATGCATCCTGCAAGTGACAAGATGTATCAAGACTTAAGAAATAATTTTTGGTGGATGGGAATGAAACAGGATACAACAAATTATGTTGCTAAATGTTTAAGTTGTTCCCAGGTTAAAGCTGAACATCACAAACCTTTAGGACTACTACATCAATTGGAAATGCCAATCTGGAAATGGGAAATAATAACAATGGATTTTGTTACTAAATTACCAAAGACACGAAAAGGTAATGATACAATCTGGGTGATTGTCGATAGATTAACCAAATCTGCTCATTTCTTACCAATGAAGGAAACTTTTAGTATGGAACAGTTAGCCAAGTTGTATGTGAATGAAATAGTTTCATTACATGGGATTCCTTTATCTATTGTGTCTGACAAAGACAACCGTTTTACTTCTCATTTTTGGACAAGTTTCCAAAAAGCAATGGGAACCAGATTAAATCTAAGCATAGCATATTATCCTCAAATGGATGGACAAAGCGAAAGGATAATTCCGACATTGGAAGTTATGCTTAGAGCCTGTGTAATTGATTTTGGAGGAAATTGGGATGATCACTTACCCTTAATAGAATTTTCCTACAACAACAGCTATCATACCAGCATCAATGCTGCACCATTTGAAGCCCTCTATGGACGAAAATGCCAAACTCCATTCTGTTGGGCAGAGATAGGAGAGAAGCAACTGTCAGGTCTTGAAATTGTACAAGAAACAACTGACAAAATTATTCAAGTCAAGGAAAGACTAAAAGCAGCACGAGATCGTCAAAAGAGTTATGCAGATAACAGACGAAAACCATTGGAATTTCAAGTTGGAGACAATGTATTATTAAAAGTTTCTCCATGGAAAGGAGTTGTCAGATTCATTAAAATAGGAAAGCTAAGCCCAAGGTATGTTAGACCTTTTAAGATTATCAAAAGAATAGGACCAGTAGCTTATCAGCTACAATTGCCAGAGGAAATGGCAGGAATACATGATTTATTTCATGCCTGTAACCTCAAAAAGTGCTTAGCAGAAGAATCGCTGGTAAAACCTCTTCAGGACATAGAGGTAAATGAAAAGCTTAAGTTCGTAGAAAAACCTATTCAGATTGAAGATAGAAAGATAAAAAATCTCAAGCACAAGAGATTAGTTCTGGTCAAAGTGAAATGGGATTCAAAGAGAGGACCAAAATACACATGGGAACTCGAGTCAGAAATGCAAAGAAAATATCCATACCTATTCCAATGAATCTCGATGACGAGATTTAAAATAAGGTGTGGAGGATATAACAACCCTAGAAAACGCCCTAATATACCCCGTATACATATAACTGGACCCGTATGACTTTAATTTTTATTAAAAACAAAGAAAATCATTATTTTCTTGCACTCGCGGGCCGCGACAAGGAGACCCAGGTGTCTCACAGGGCGCGAAAGCCCATTGTGTGCCGGACACCCAATGCGCCACGTGTCCAACGCGTGTCAAGCCTAGATTAGCCATCCGGCAACCCTAGCCGTTGCTAGGGTGCCCTCGCGGGGCGCGAGAGGACCAGGGGAGGGGGGTCGAGGGGCGCGAGAGACGTCCGGTGAAACTATAAATAGAGCATTTCAGCAACTTTCACAATCGTTCATTTCTTTTTCTCTCTCAGTCTATATTATAGCCAAAATTAGCCCGATACTATTCCCCTAAAACACGAAGCTCTGCCCCGTTGTAAGTATTTTAACCCCCGATCACTAACTCGTTACCCTTCCCGATTGATCTAGGGCCCCGTAACGCATGTCGAGGCTCTGCCTAACTAAGTTCGTTGGGGTTCTGTCTCGTGTTGTACGGCTAAAGTGACTTGGGTTATTTTACTAACACGTGTGCATTGTATGTTTATAATAGAAAATAATCAGGAAAAGTCAACAGGAAGCTGTAGAAATATATAAGTGTATAAAGTTAGTCATTCTCTTTTTCTACCAAACTGTGTTACAACATCTCAAATATTTTTTCAGTTATACTTACAGCGATTGAGTCTTTGTATTCTACAATTACTGCCGGTATGTGGAGTTTTGTATACACTGCTAATCAAGCGTTATTATTAGACAAAGAGTTAGCCAATAGTAATATGACCACGGTCATTATAACTGCCAACGTGACAAATATTGAATGAGTAATTGGGTAGATATAAACATTGTAATCGATCTCAATATTGTAATGTTACAAAAGCTTATTTTGATTAAACTAGGATGCACTCGCCAGTATTTCTTGTTGATAAAATATTTTTAAAACGCGTTTTAGGTAACTTGATGTGAAAGCTATTAGAAGGCAGCTATGGAGCACTGAAGGCTTAAAGAAAGTGGCTATAAAAGTTACCTAAATAAAAGTTTATGTTTTCAGCAAACGATTTTTCCCTATAACATTCTTGTGAATGAAACATGGGTTTTATCCCGTCTTGTTTAATATAAAAGTTTGGTGTTTTGAAACTCTGAAATTTATTTCCTAACTATGATCCTAATGTCTCATTTCCGCTGCCAAATTAATAAACACCGATACCACCAGCTGCTGTCTCGCGGCTCCCGCTCCCGGGGTAGGGGTCGGGAGTTGCGACAAAAGTTTTAATAGTAGTTTATTTATATAGGATTCAAGGGGTTCTTACTTCCCCCGATTTGATGCTATCTGCCTCAAAGGAAGTCCTAATAAGCTTGAATCAAGTCCTCGCAGGATCTATACACTGAACGAGGCAAGAACTTTACCCAAACCACCCTTCTAACCCCCTTCTAGGTAGTTAACGCGCTTTATATAGACCGTAAAGACACGAATTAGTGAATCAACAAAACATGAATAAATGATAGAATAAAGTTCACTTTCAATATAAAAAATTGGTTATTAAAGTCATTAATACATAACCAATTAAAAAGTTACTAAAGCTTGGAAATCAAAAGTAATACATAAATAATTTGTCTTCACCAAGTGATGTAAGAGATTAGCCAAGCATGTCCTTTGATTGTCAAAAACTCTTACGATCAATCTTGGATCCTGAGACTACTACAAGCACTCTAAGGATGGGCAATGGATAAATGTGGTGGATGATGGTGGTGTAACCAAGCACCTCTATTTATAGACAAAAAACAGTGTATTTACACGGCCCCGTGCCTGGTAGGCACGGCTCCATGCCTGGTAGGCACGGCCCCATGCCTGGTAGGGATGGCCCCGTGGTCTTTGTACTTGTTGTACGATCCAAGATTTTCAAATCTGAGAGTTGACCATGGCCCGTGTCCCTTATCTGTTTCAGTTTGTCTTTTTCTTTAGGGAATTTTGAGTGGGGCACGGCCGTACACTTGGCTTTTGGCTTGTTGTTTTTGCTCTTGGGGTGAAGCTTGAAGGGTCGGTATAGTACATCAACTTCCCTTTCTTTGTATTCATGCTGGTTTTCGCCGTTAATTTGTTCCTTTTGTACATTTAAATTCTTTTAATCTTGAAAATCAAAAGTATACAAAGAAACACATTTTTTCCAACATTAGTAATAAAAAGGTTGTTTTTATACCTTATTTGATATAGTTTATATGTTGCATTTGGTGCATATCAATAACAAACATCAATCATCGTTGTTCTGTTTTTTTAAAGGCCAAATTTTATCACAATAAATAAACATACAATAGAAAGAACAAAATACCCCCAATCACATATTTACAACCTGTGACACCTTGAAATTTCATGTCCAATATTATATCAACACGTGTCATGGACTTAAAACGTGTAAAGGATTGATTGGAAGGACTAAAGATGATAAACAAAGAAACTATGTGAATAAAAGGGTTCAAAGTGTCAACAATGGATAAATATACTTTACAATATCCCTACATGATGTTTATACCCTTAAACGAATGAATCATGGATCCTACGAAGCTAATTGTGAAAGAAAGTGAGAGATTACAAACTACAGGGGTTAAATGTGTCAACATGTTTAAAGTATACCTCTGAGTGGGCTTTTAGCAAACCCGAAGTTTGTAACGATTAATTATGCTCACTAGAATGCATGATAAAAATTTCACCAAGTTTCGTTATCATATGAGAAAGTTATGATAAAATTCGTATACGAGGGGTTAAAAGCGTCGACATGTAAATAAATACCTCTGAGCGACCTATGTATAAGTCCCAACCCTTAACCTGTGTTATAAACATCTGATAAGCATCCTAATCCGGTTAATGCTAACAATGATTGATCCAAATTGAGAGAATGGGATCCTATGAGGATGTGCACGACAACCTTCGTTTATGGCCCTTTCAAAAGAATCCAAGATAACCTTAGAACATGGCAAGGTGGTCTTAACTGTTCAGGACATGATCAAGAGGCCCCCTACTGATAATAGAGGCCCAAATTCGTAATACCTAAGTTGCCTGTTCGAAGCTTGAAAGGTTACAAATTTTTGCCTTCTGGTAAAGGCTTACGGACCGCAAAGGATACCCCTTACAGTCCGTAAGACAGCCCCAGCAGCAGAAAATTTGACAGGTGCCTGTTAAAACGAGTTAACCGACTTATATTGCCATTTTTCAATCCCATGTGCAACACAAACTAGTTCTTAGGCACTAGGAACATATGTATTGATCAGGGATCACCTCATAGGCTTGTTTGTCATGATCATGAGTAATCAAAAGCACTATATAAAGTCCCACATTGTTGCAACTTTGATCATTCATTCCAAACTCAACTTCTGATCATTTTTGGAGCTCAAGGCCATTCCCTAGGCATCACTAGTCGTTCATAGGACCTTGGCAAGTTTCCTTGACCTTCCTTAATCGTGTTTTACCTAGTTAATTTGCTTAAAGTCAAACCGTCGTAATTAAGGTTTGACTTATCGATTAATCACTAATGGTCTGATGTTTAGCCAAATTAAAAGTAGTTATAAGTTGGTAATTATGTGGGCATTAAACCCTTAAAAGGGCACCCTCTGATTCCCGCTCTAACTAGATCATTTGTCGGGTCAAATTTGTTATAAAAAGTCAACATAATTATATTTTTCGAATTAACACTTAATTAGCAATGTAGAAGGCGTGTAACCTATTTTACCACTCATATAACTTAGTAATGAATGTAAGAACATGTCTAAGCATGTTCGACCCGATAATTTTCTGTTTAAACTCGGTTCGGAACCGAAAGTCGCAAAACTTTGACTTTTGCTTTGACTTCAGTTCTGATCCTTATTAGCATGATTTGGAAATTCCATAGAGCTTTATTAGGATCGGGTTACATGATAGTATAACCCTCTGTGATTGATTCGTTGATTGTCCGATTCGTTTACACGTTCCGTTAATTGCTTAATGTTGACCATAATGCCCTTTTGACCATAAAACGAGAATTTTGGAAATGTGAGAGGACAATAATCTTTGTTACTGATTTATAAATGTGTCCCTAAATTTTTACATCAGTTGGAGGTCTAGATTAGGAGTTATGCTTAATAGCGTAATTAGAACGCTTTTTATGAATTAAACGGCGTAATTAGCATAAAGCCTATCTAAACCCAATTTTTGACACCAAACCTTTTACCCATTGATGTAATATAATATTTTGGGATTTTTAAAGATTTTTAATTATTTTTTACCTGATCATAACCTAAGGTTATTGCCTTGATTCGGTTATTACCGATTATACCCTTTTGCTTATAAAATGAGTTTTACATAGCCAATTGATACCAAATCTTTGGCCACTGATTTTATATGATAAATGAAATATTTTGAACTTTATAACCTGACCAGAAAACTCAGATTTCCTGTTAAACCCGGAAATCACTTAAAACGGCTTTTTACGCGTATTAAACACATAGTATAGGTTTAAAACCATTTTGTCATATAAGACTTATCACCAACTGATATAACCTATTAAACTAAGTTGTTTTACTGATTATTTCAGACCCGAGTCTCAGAATTTAATTAATCTCTTTTATAATCTTTAAAATGACCAAAATACCCCTACAGGGCTTAAATTGAGATTAAACTCGTTTTGGGCATAATGGAAGGTATCCTACTGATATCACAACATATTTAATGCATATTAACTTAGGAAACCTGTTCGTGACTCATTCGGTTACCCGTTATGCGTTATTCGCGTTCGGTTCGGTTTATGTAACTAGTTTGCATAAATTAGCCGAAACGGGTCAAACCTTATCATTTTTATCTCAAAATCCAGAAGGTGTTTAGTTTACCCATATTATACAAGTCTTCAAACTTGTCGGGTCTAAATCACATTCTATTCCGGTCTTCTCTTAATCATGCGTTCGAACCGTAACTTCCTTTAAAACTAACCGGTCTAAGTTTAGGCTTTATTAAAGACCCGTTAGGATTCTAATAGGTTATTATAAACCTTCGTTCCAGAATAGGAGACCCGGTAAAAGCTACGTGCACTTGCTTGTTGTGATTATTACTTGCAAAGGTAAATACTTTTAACTTATTTTCCCTATACGGGCTTGGGGTACGGTATATAAAATACCGCTTGGTCGGGTATTGAATCTTTAATCGCATGAAGGTTAAATCATTGATATATCCCATTTAAATTGTTTTGTTTGCTTAAAGCCTTTGGGGGGTTAATGACCATGTCCCGGATATCCTTGGCATCATTTTACGAAATGGCCACGACCTAAGCACAGGGTGTAGGCGTACACCCGTCAGTGCCTAAATAAATAATGTGGTGTGTTTATTGATCTTTAACCCGGCACGAACCGGGCTACTGAATGCATAAGAAACATGTAATTCTTTTACAAGTTTATATATAATTAATTATCCCAAGTTATAAAAATGTTTGTGCCTTGTGCATTCAAATCAATTTCCTAAACCTTTTAAAAATGAGTCAGTTAATTGTATTTACCAGTGTAAACTGACGTATTTTCCCAAAAAGGTTAAGTGCAGGTACTACTCGAAATAGGCTGGCTTTCTCCTTAGCATCAATAAGAGTCTCGCAAGCTTGGATGCATTTCAGTCTGTTGAACAAAGTTTCTTTTTTATTTGATCCACCTATGGATTATATTCAACTATTTTGTGATACTTGATATTACAGTTTATTAAAGTTGAAATGAATCTATCTTTTGCTTCCGCTGTGCATTTAAATATTGTGTTGTTTGACTATGATGATATCAACTACGTCACGATACTCCCCACCGGTCCCACCGGTAACACGTGGAAATATCGGGGTGTGACACAACCCAACCTAGACGTCTCCCATTTTTACATACAAAAATTAAAGCAACTCTAGTGAGCCCATGTCAACGATTCTACTTTGGATCGATTTTTTACCCATAGGAAGCCAAGCGTTTTTTATCTGATCAAGCATTTGATTTGAATACTACTTCATTTCTTGACCGACCAAACAACATCAGTACCAGTTCGTGTTTTTCTTTATAGTTTTCTCATCGGGGCGGTATAAAATTTGTTGAACACAGAGTTGTATTTGCAATAAAGTATTTTTCTGGTATCGTAAGCTATATCGAGTATTTGTACAATACTAGTGCTGTGATAAACTAAATCGATATTGACCGAACCACAATGTTGTCGCAACCCCCCGTCCCCTAACAACTCGGGAACAGGCGGCCGCGACCAGTTTTGGTGGTATCCAGGTGTTTATCATTTTGGCAGCGGAAATCACATCAGGATCGTAGTTAGGAAATATTTTATCAGAGTAAAATACCACACTTTCATAATATTAAACACGTGGGAAAAATCCCAAGTTTTAAGTACACATATTTTCATAGGGATATACCCTATTTTATTTAATAAAAACATCTCTTTATTTTATGTAACTTTATAGCCACTTTTCCAAGCCTTCAGTGCTGTCCAGCTGGCTTCTATTTGACTTTTACATTTTGTTTCCTGAAACCGTTTTAAAAACATTTTGTCAGTGGGAAATACTGGTGAATGAATCTCAGTTTAATCAAGTTGAGAAAAACCATTGTACAGTATTGAGGGCGGTCGCGCAATTACATTTGTTTCCATCTACTTAATTACCACCCACGGTACTGTCAACCCGACTTGTGGTCATGTTACTCCTCGCAAGGTAGTAACAAATTTTGTATACAAAATCCCAACATACCGATGATAATTGTAGAGTACAAATACTCAATCACTGTTTAATATCATTTAATTTAAGTGAGGTTTTGTAAAACATTTTGCAAAAAGGGAGATTACTCACATTGCTGTCTTAGGGTTTTCTTTAAGGATTTCCTGGTGATTATCTATAATTTACAAAAATGCACATGTGTTAGTTTAATAACCCAATATTTACATTAGTAATACCCTCCCCGAGATGGTATTCCAACGACTACTTTGGGCAGAACCACGACAGCCGTTACGGAACCCTGGATCAATCGGGCAGCGTATCTAATACGTAACCGGGGTTATGATACTTACAACGGGGCCGAACTTCGTTAATTAGGGGGTATTATGCCCGAAAAGGACTTTGACTATATAGAAATTCGTGAGAGAGAAAGAGATTGAACGGTCGGAAGTTGTAGGATCGAATCGCGACCTGAATGAGTCGTTCGGAAGAGCTCAAATCCGTTTCAGAGGCGGAAACAAAGAAACTGACTTCGAAACAACTTGATTATCACTTTAAACGTCTTGTGTATTCAAATAACAGTGATTACAGGCACAAGAAATACCGGCAGCACTTCGGTATCAAATCTGAAAATCTGTTACAAATGAAATGACAACAACCCTATTTATACTATTCCTGCTTTCGCTTGAAGCATACATGTCGACTTCAAGCGAAACCTCCTAAATATCTTCAAGCGAACTCCCAAGTTGACTTTCAAGCGAAACATCAAAATATATAAATCTGATTCAAGCGAAACCCTCATGAATTCATTAACTGTTTTGTCTCTTGTGAGGTTGATATGATGATGTCATAAGATGATGTCACATATATGATGTCATCATCAAGAATGATGACATCACTCTTGATCAGATTTGCAACGCAACTGAGACTCGATATAAGACGAAGACGACAGATGTGTGCACCAACAGACTCCCCCTCAGATGTTGACGAGTCTTAAGTGTCGTGTCTTCAAAATCTTCAGTCTTTATCAGTCTGAACACTCTCTGAAATATCTCACATTGTAAGCATCCTCAAACTTTATCTCCTTCTCCTCTTCAGCATCAACAGACTCCTCACGAACAATCTCTACTTGGATGTCTTCAGACTCCCCCTTTCGATATGCTGGGATCGCAGTCTGGCATGTTGAAATCACAAAGTCCTCAGGTATCGGAACCTGTCTCTCTATCATCAGGTTCAAGATCGAAACCTGGCTACACCTGCACATTCTTAACCCAGAAATAAATTTCACAAGTTTAACATTTAACAAATTTATAAACCCAGATTCTCTCTCAAATTAAACCAGAATGATTTATCAATGATAAATTCTGATGAACCATTTGCAAAAATTAATCATTTTTCTTTTCAAAACACATTCTCCCAAACCATTTGTTCATCATGTCTAGCACTTAGAATTTTGAAAATCAGCTCTCCAACATCAGTTGCCGAAAATCTTTTTGGATTTTTCAAAAATTATGCTAAAACACACTGAAAATCTTTTTGAATTTTGAGATATTAAGAAATGCAGTAAAGAAATATTTACAGATAATATTTTTGTGAGTTTGTGTAAGAGGATCATATCAGTTTATGACAAGTCACAAGTACCATTGAGCTTAGTTACACATTAAGAATTAAACAATTCAGTTAGATTGCTGATATACTGATCCACTTAAATTTTCACACAAATTTCAACTGATTCAGGATATGAGTTAGGTGTTTTAAGGACTTAAACTCATTCATGTGTCCCACCTCTTGAATATACTCTCGTATCCAGATCCCAATATTCAGTCTTACAGGTGAGTATACCACAGATGATATCTGTAAGGGAATAAATTATAGTACGAAACCGTGAGAGCTCAGGTCAGAACTTCCGTTCAGCAGAGAGATGATGGCTCGACTTTTGGTGTGTCCCCTTTAGAGGATCTTTTGTATTACAACAGCAATGACTATCAATTTTATTGTTTCATCAATTTGCTGAGGGCGGTGCTATGTTTCAAGCAAGCGGAAAGTATTCTCCGGGGACTAGGCCATTGCTTCCGCAAAATCAGAAGTCCCGGGATAATACCCCAGATATCACTGAGCATAAAGACCTAGTATCTCAGAAAGAGGGACCTTTCAAACGAGATTTCAGGGGTTACCTATATATCCAAGTAGTGTTCCCCACAAAATAAGCAAGTTTGAATTTAAGTTTATATCCCGAAAAAGCTTACTAAATGTGTAAAAACCTATCGACATATCATCAGTGAGACCGTTTAACGCTATTTAAACAATACATTTCTTTAGCATACTGTAACTGTCTACTGATGTACTATCATTTCCTCTTCTTTGACACAAAAACTCATTTTTGTATTTTATCATGTTTTTGCCTTTTTCAAATTTTCTAATGTTTTTGGATTTTCTGAAATTTCTACTCCCCCTAAAATGCAAACACATTTCAGGAAATTTGAAATACAAACTGTACAATAAACTTGACAACCGATGTCAAATCGCTTCAATTCGCCATCCACTTGGCATAAACAATCCGAACTCCCTCTTTCACAAAACTATTTTCTCATTATGATTTCAAAACACTTAAGTTTGTTTTAACCACAATGATTTTTCCGGAAAATAAGTTTTGTTGATTTTATAACTTGTAAGTTCGGGGTCTGGTTCATCACATTGTTTTTCAAAATACCAATTGTAAGTATGGTCCAATCAAGTTCAACCTAATGACCTTGATTAACCACTTGTAGGAAAAACAAGTACAACTTAATGTCCTTGATTTACCACTTGAAGGTGTAAAACTTCATCAACCAACTTGTAGGAATACCACATCTACACAAAATCATTTTACCGATAAAGATGCCGATTCCTGCTTCTCACTTACCAACCTGGAAGCTCCGGCAATTCACACTTATCCTGTAAAAAAAATTAACCATTAAAAGATTCATTCATAAAATCAATTATCAAGAAAGATGCCGATTCATGATCCACGATTACAAACTTGGGATCTCCGGCAAGTCAGGTTTTTCTATTTAAACAGATTCACCCAAGCCTGACGGTCCTTGGGTGATTTCGAATTCTTGCTCAACAATGGTGGAAATTTTGCATCATCCATTGTTAGACCAGAATTCTCATTTTTTACCTCAACACATGGCTCTTCTGGTTTTACCATACTAAATTCATTGCCTGAATGTGGCTTGTCTGACTTTGATGAGCCAAATTCATCGCCGACATGTGGCTCCTTTGTTTCCACAGAAACAGATTCATTGCCAACAACTTTATTTTTCTTCTTTCTCTCTTCTGTCCTCAGATTTGTATCTGATGAATTCGTTTTGCTTGATTTATTGTTCTTTGGAGAGCACGACGATTTATCAGAACTGCTATTAGGTTTTCCTGAAATACCCGAGGACAAAATCTTCTCGAGATAATCTCTCGCCTTCTTCCTCTTCTTCCTCAGTCTGCCTTTTTGCCCCAGAGAAAGCTTCACTTTCTTTTCTTGAACTTTAGGTTCTTAAACCTTCTGTTCTTTGGGCTTGACAATGACTGGTTTCTTCACCTGCTTCAGAGATTCAGCCCTCGATCTTCTCATTGATCTCATTGAGCAATCTCTAGCAATATGGCCAATGATGTTGCAGTTAAAGCATCTCCTCGTCTCAAACTTCCAACTCTGGCAGTTAACAGCAATGTGTCCTTGATAGCCGCATCTGTAACACACTCTGTTATCGTACCAATCACCATTTTCAACCAAAACATTCAGATCAAAGCACTGTTTGGCTTGGTGATAATCTTTCCTCCTCTTGTTTGCTGGATTTGGCTTTTGAGCTCTGTGGTCCGACCTGCACCACTCATTACCAACAATTTTTTAGTTTTGTTTTTCAACTTTTTGTGATTTTTTATCACGATTGGATGATTGAACTGATGAGCTTTTATTTTCTTTTTGAACATTTTTTCGGTTTTTTATCCTTTTGTTTTTGTTCCACATTCTTCTTTACAGGTTTTTGCGTTGAGCATTCACTTTTTTCAGTAGAATGTAAAACAGTTTCTTTAAACATTTCATTTAATTTCAAAAATATTTTTCTTTTTTCAACTTCATCATCAGTTTTCTCATCACAATCTTCAACTTTGACTTTGTCAAAGTTTGTGACATTGTCACTTATTGGAACATAATTGATCGGTTTTGGACAGGGGAACTCAGATGAAGTCACAAAACCTTTCAATTTCTTTTCAAGTTCATCTATTTTGTTCCTTGAATTCTCAGCTTCATTTTCAAGCTGAGATATTCGTTCAAGATGAGCCTTGATTGTCTTTCGAGCACATTCAGCTTCTTTTTCAAGTCGAATAATCGTCTGAAGATGGGAATTTATTACCTTTTGTTTTTCAATATTATTCTTGCTAAAAACAGATCTCCCATCTTCAAGAATCTTTATTTGACTTTGAAATTCCTTTTCAATTTTTGATTTTTCATTTTCAAAACTTTTAATTTTATCTTCAAAAATTTTTGCATTTTCTTTCAACTTCTTGTTTTCAAGCTTTATCCAGAAATCTTCATCCTCTGAAGATTTCTTTTTGCTTTCAAACTCTTTTTCCTTTTCTTTCAAACTTTTGTTTTCTAATGTCAAACTGTTCAAATTATTTAACAGTTTGTCATTTTCTGATTTCAACTTCTCACAATTTTCCTTCAAATCAAAAATCTGTTTATCAGCATATTTCTTTTCATCCTTCATAACTAAAATCTCTTCAGTCTGTTCCTCTCCCACTTGGACACCTTTACTCTTGCTCTTCTTTAATATTGATTTTCCACTTTGACTTTTCTTCTTCTCAGCATTTCTCTCCATCTGTTCTTCAAGTTTCTCAATGAATTGACAAATTGACAATCTAGAGTATTCTCCAGTTCTTTTTAAATCCAAAAGATATGTACCCCACTCTTGTTGAGGTATGGCATTGGCCAATCTTTCAACCCATTCATTTGGACTTTTCCGAATACCCTTCTCAGACATTGAGCGAACAAGATGGCTATACCTCTCAATGATACTCTTTGTACTTTCTCCTGGACAACCTGAAAACGAGTCAAATTCTTTCTTTAATACATTTATTCTATTAATTGTTTCACTAGTCATATTAAAGAAATTTAAGTCCATGATTCGAAAACACGTTTATCGAGACAGTCACTTAAAATGAAATATCAAATTCAAATTCGATCCCCTTTCAAACGAAATGATTCACCTCGTGAAACACCTGAAACAAACAAACAAACAATCAGTTTAATCAAATTGAAAATGTGAATGTGAGTGACGATTGAATCAATCTAGGACTCGTGTCGAAGATTTGTGGACTCGTTAGACTCCAAATTGTACAAACTGAGTGAATGAGCCGAAACCAATCTTTGTGTATCTGACACTAATCCAAGTCACATGGGCTGGTGAAATGAATTTTATCTTGATGAATACTATTAAATGTGATTGGGCCAATATAACTTGATCTAATCTTCAAATCTCTTTGATTGGGCCAATGAAAATTCAGCACATGCACTTCTTGGGTCAAGACAAACAGCCGATTACTTTGTATATCGACAAACTTTAATTGTTTAGAATTCTATTGGACCTCACAATCCACTTAACCGACAATCAATATTTAATGATCACATGCACCTGATTAATTCTTGCCGACACAACTCACATGCACAACTTTGTTCAATGTAATATTATTGAACCTTAATATTACCACACATGCAATTTCAATGATGACCAATAACTGATTAAATGTTCAACACAAAACTGATTGAGCCGATAAGTCTTGAAGGATTAACAGTCACATGCAAAGTCTGATCAACCGATACAATTCACATATTCACATATTCACATGATCTCTTTTCTCAACAACTGACAACCTCGTAAAATGTTTCACACAACTTGATGTACACACTCAAGCGAAACAGTATTTTCAAGCGGTCGACGTTTTCAAGCGAGACCGACACGTATATTCAAGCGAAAGGTCTATTTCAAGCGAGACCAACACGTATATTCAAGCGAAAGCCTGTGTTTCGCTTCAAACAGCACCACTTTTTCAAGCGAAACCCAACTGTTCGTTCAAGCGAAACCAGGTTTTCAGGCCATTTTTACAAGTTTTACTTCGAATTTTAAGCTGGTATTCTCAAGGATTGGTTAAAACACACTTTTACACACACTGAGAAAAATTTGTCTGATTTTAACT